>OV884058.1:167898477-170398477 GCA_930367215.1 Pollenia angustigena
TCAACATCATCTCTTGGGCCTTAACCTCGTTCGTAATTCTCTTCCATGCAGCTCTATCTTGTGCTGCTTGGTTTCAGTCTGCGATATTAATTTTTCTACAGACTTCTCCCACCCTGAAAAACCATCGGGATCTTGGGTTTCCTCTTGCTCTTGACCGTATCTAACGGTATCGCACTCAGTATGTACTCTGTGTGACGGCATTCTGGATACATGGCCTGCCCAGCTTAATCTTTGGGCTTTTATAAACTTCACAACGGTTTGCCTTCTTTTATACTGCTAATCTCTAAGTTGCTTTTCCTCATGCAGTTTCCGTCGTCGGGTCCGTAAATTTTTCTTATAAGTTTTCTCTTAAAGATTTTCTTTAAGTTTAAAGGCCCAACTATAATATGCTTTACTTAGCTTAAGCAATTGTGCGAATACACGTGATTCGTATGTGTCGAACCATATTGAACATTTTGAACGTATTGAACATTTTGGTTAATTTTATGAAACTGGCATTTGCTTAAGCAAAGTGCGTAACAGATTGCACTTTCCGTTCGGAATAAAATATTTTTTGATTTTATTTTTGTTTTTTTTGTAATGCCAGTAGCTTAAGCCAGCTTATTCATGTCATAGTTGGGCCTTAAGCCGTCAAGTCTTGAGATTTTAGGAAAGAGAAAGGAAAATAAATGGCATTCTCTTTTTTTTCCTTAAAGCTCAAGACTTGACGGCTAAAACTTGAAGACTGTGAACTAGCACTGAGCCTTTCCTCATCCGCGAGTATTATCCCCAATGTTTCATAACTGTTTGCTTGAACTGGTTCTACTACTGATTTATATAATCTTATTTTCAGAAAACGATTTAAGAGTTTGAACTTTGATAGCTTAAGATGCGCATAGAAGGCTTTTAATCGACTTGAATGCCCCTTAACACTTGCAGATCTTTGTTGCTAGTGATAAAAGCAACCAGGTATTTGAATTGTGAACCTTTTCAAAAGTATACTGAAGGAGATGTTTGTGTTTTTGTGAGTTGGTGCAATGGTTTTTTTTTTCATTTATCAACAGGCCGAATATCAATGTTTCCGCCTCCAGTATATCCTCTAGAACTCCTACACCTGGTTATATAATCGCTATATAATCTGCATGAGCACACATTATGGATGACTGTGAGAAAATATGACCACCCCTATTAATTGCTGATATGGCATTGCTAAGCGCGAGATTAAAAATGGTCGTTGACATGGCATCTCCTTGTATCCCTTCTGACGTTATTTAAAATTTCGAGGTGAGATCGTTCTGAACAGCAACCTTCCAGGTTATCCGTTTTCAATGTGGGCATCACCATTTATTTATTTATTATTTGTAAGTATTTTTGGAATATCCATACTAGTGGATATTTGTGACAACATTTGCCTATTAATTGAATCGCATGCTTGTTTAAGATCAATTCAAAGGTTATGCAAATCTCTTTTGTATTCGTAGCAGTTCCCAATGGTGTGTTTCACTTGGTCAGTTGTGGATCGGTTTGGCCTAAGAGCGAACTGATATTCAAGTCTGTTATTTATTTGGTTTGACAGAATTTTAGATGGACGATTATGTGCGCCATAAAATCAATTATATTTCGACGAGTGATTTTTAGAGAAAACTTGAATTGTTCAATCTATTCATGATGATTTTTCAGACTACAGTGATCATAAATCAGCTTATCGCATCTTGGCAGTTTGTTTGACAACAAACCCTTTTATAAGTTTTCTTGGCCTTAAAAACACACCCTCTATTTGACTTGAAAACAGGAAAAACAGTCTATTGATTAAGCAAAACCAATAAATTTTATTTAATGCCTAAAACATATATTTCTGCCTCATTTCTTATGAAACAAAAAAAAAAAAAAACCAAAAATAGGTGCAAAAGAATTATTTCCTAAATATCGTAATCAAATACGTTTTGTTTTTTTCTTTTGCCACAAATAACAATTGGAGTTGAGAATTAAGCCTTGATTTTCAAATTTTACTCATGTTCAGAAGTTGAATTTATTTCGTTTGAATTTTGTTTGTTACATTTATTTAATGTCTATGGTTCATTAGTCTTACAAAATACTAAAATATACATAATAATAAATTACTTTTATACAAAATAATTTTTTGTTTTATGTTTTTGTAATTCTTTGCTTTGTACTATTTTTCTTTTCTTGAGATTTTAAGGGGGAGGATACAAATTACTTTCTTAAGGCTGAAGACGAGGGAATATGTATTAATGGCAAAACAAAAAAAAAAAACAAAAACAAAAAGAGGAATTACTTAGTTTATGTTACTTTAGAAGCAATAAACCTTAAATATTCACTTTCATTTGCGAGCATTTGTTGCTGCTGTTTGTACTCGTGGTAACTTTGATAATGTTATTTAACAAAATCGGATTAGAACTGTAGCAGAGTTGGTCACATCTTTTTTTTGGAAATTCATTAAAATAAAAAAAACATTTTCGTTAAAGTCATGTTCGGAATGAGTACTTAAGTTTTTTTTTTAAGTAAAGCAAAGTAGTTTTCTGTTTATGTTGATTGAAGATCTTGTACTGAAGATATAATCAAATAATTGTTTACAATTTAATTTTAATTCCGTTTTTGTTATTGAGTCTGAATTTATTTATACAACTTTAAATGTGAGTTTATTTTTTTTTTTGGCAATACTAAAGACAATTTGGTTGAATTTTAAACATTCAAACAAAAATTTAAGAAAACAAAATTACGAAATTTTACAAAAACGAAATTCGGTTGTGCAGGTTTTATAATTTGCTACCACAAAGTTGGAAAAATAGATTTAATTCTTGTTGTTTTTAATAACAAACAAAATTAAGTTGTCATATGTCGGGTTACACTCACTCTACAATTGACATAAAATTCTTAACATTAACATGATGTTAGTCTTAGTATAGACTTTTCCTGTTAGAGTTTTTTTCTCATATTTTAACAGTGTTTCTAAGCAATCCGTATAGAAAGCTTCTTCATACAATCATTTGATGGCTAGTGGAGACCCAGGGTTAGAACAGACAAATTTTTAAAAGTGAACCCAATTTGCGAGACATAGGCAATGATGGACTTGCCAAAATAAAATTATGTTATGATGTTATTCATAGAGTACGAGAATGTTTGAGATTTTTTCATCTTTTAGGGATTAGTGATAGTTATTTTAGGTATGGTTTTTATATGGTTAATAATGTACCTACAAGCACATATTGATATGACTACAAGGTTATCATTTTAGTGGTTAAAAACCTCCGGTCTGGCAAGGCTGTCATCTGTTATTATACCCTCCACCACAATTTGTTGTGAAGAGGGTATATTAAGTTTGTCATTCCGTGTGAAACTTTTTTATTATTCATCTCCGACCCCATAAAGTATATATATTCTGGGTCCTTGAGTAATTCTAAGTCGATTTAGCCATGTCCGTCTGTCTGTCCGTCTGTTGAAAACACGATCACTTTCGAACAACTCAAATGAAAAGAACAAACTTGATGCTACATTGCTTGTAGTTATCCTAAGCAGTTTGGGATTGAAATCTAGCAAAATCGGTATGAATCAAAATGTGGAACCACCACCAAAAAAACTTGATAATTTTGTTACAAAAAATATGAGATAAGATTTTGCAAAAATTTGTTTTATTTGACTGGAAATCACGCTTTTGAATTTCGTGAAGATCCGTTCATAATTTACCCTAAGCTCCATATTAACACTACTCCCGGAAAACAGTTTAGTACGCCTTAAACCGTAAAAAATAACGCTAGCGTAACAAAATTTGGTACATCACACTTTTTTAGGACTAGAAATGATGCGGTGAAATTTCGCGACGATCGGTCCATAATTTACCTTAGGCCCTATATAAACCCTACTACCGGAAAACAGTTTAGTACGCCTAAAACCGTAAAAAATAATGCAATCATAACAAATTTTGGCTCGTCACAGTTTTATAGGACTATAAATGATACTGTGAAATTTCGTGAAGATCGGTACATAATTTACCCTAGGCCCCATAGAAACCCTACTCCCGGAAAACAGTTTAGTACACCTAAAACCATAATTAATAACAAATCGTCACAGTTTAAGATAATAATAACATCATACAGATGTTACTCCTTTAAAATTCGAACTGTCGGTGGAGGGTATCAAAGATTCGGCACAGCCGAATATAGCACTCTAACTTGTTTAGTAAAAGGTTTGCCATTTAAGCATATGAATCGTTTAACAATCGAAGAACGCGTCTCAATAGTTAAAATTTTCTACAAAAGAGGCGGTTCAAACCTGGCACACATTTTTGAGCTTTCCGGAGTGATTATGTTCGTCATGGTGGATCTGGTGTGCAAGAAATTGGCAAGATTAAAAAGAAATTTGAAGAAACTTAGAGCGTTACAAATGTAGTCAGGCATTTGCATCATCTCACTGTACACACTGCTGAAAATATCGCTTCTGTTAGTGAAAGTGTGCCGTATATTCTAAATTTGTCGATTCCACAGCTCAGAGCGCTATGGCCGTAGGATAACCTAGATTTAAGGCTAAGAATTGAAGATTAAGAGTGTGGTTTCAACAGGACGGTGCCACGTGCTACACAGCACGAACGATTTTGTCTTTATTGCATGGGAAGAAATAAAGCGTAAATTCACATTTTGGCGACCTCAATTGGCCAACAAGATCATACAATTTGACGTCGTTACACTTTTTTCTTAGGGCTACGACAAAAACTGTGTCTATGCGGATAATGCCTTAACGTTGAAGCATTTAAAAGCCAACATTCGTCAAGCTATCGCCGATCGATTTAGAAAGTGATTCTGAATCGAACAGTTTCAGAGAACAGAATAAATAAATACCTTCGCTTTTGCTGATTATTCATAAATTCATTGCTTTTGCTATCCTTTCAATCGACAGCAACAACTTATTTTATGGCTATTCTAGCATTCATTGTTATTTTCAACCAGATCAAGTTAAAGTATGTTCAGAAAATGTAAGTATTCATAAAACTTACCCTGCACTGATAGAAAAATGCATCTTCATATTGATGATGCCCTAACATCAGAATTGTGACATCAATGTTACTAGAAATGGCATCAATGATGCAAAAAATAACATCAATCCAATGACTAACGTCCGCGTATAATTTTGTCATTTTTTACGTGTCATCTATTTTATGACTATAGTGACAAAAATGTATTATAAAAAGGAAAAATTCCTATATTCTATTTTAAAAATTTTTTAAAGTAGATTGATAACGAAAACCATATGGGGCATGGTCTTAATATTGAGAGTACTGCTGTAAACAAAGGTTACTACTACTAAACAAACGTGAAACAAACATATGTAACGGGCAAGTAAATAATAATATTCTTTCACTTTTACTTAAGTGGTGTTTTCTTTTCTGACAATAATGTTCCATATATGCTACCATTCGAGCGGGTTTTTGTTCCATTCTAAAAATATATGCAAAAATGTGAGAAGTTGTCGTATTCGTTTCTAAACATGTTGCAACAATAAATGGCAAATTTGTTCCATTTCTTACCCGCAGTTATAACTGAGTGTGAGATAATACCCTTTTTGCATCTGCGTAAAGTACTTTTTTATGCAAGCAAGTATTTTTTTTCTTGTGTTTGCGGACAATTTGCGTTATATTGTGATGGATATAAAAACTTTTTGTTTTTCGTTTGTTATACTTTTATTATATTTTTTTTGTCGCAAAATTTTTAACAACAGCTGACATTAATTATTGAAAATCAGTACTGTTAACGCTTATTGGAATTGTAAGAAAATTTAATGTTGAAAATTGCTACAAGCGTGGTGAATATCGCTTTTAGTACAAACCTTGCATTCAATATTTAACACGCTAAATACACATTAGTGTTGAGTGTAAAACGTAGCTATTATCTTGTTCCATTGTAATTTAGAAAAATGTATCACTTTGTAAGGGTTCGTGCAACCTAATAAATATATTACACAACTATAATGCATCATTATTTTTTAGAAAAGAAAACACCATTATGACAAACTGCCATTAAATTGATGCTAAAGTGTCCTTTATCCGATGTTACTGCGTCATCGCACTGAGGACAAGTTCGTCAATTCTGTGATGCCGATGTGCCATCCCAATGATGACATAATTTCATGTTGACCCTGTTGACACTTTGGCCAAGTGATGTTAAGGTTGAAATCACCAGATAAAAAGTGTCTTGGGGTCAAAAACGAACACACTTGTCATAATACTGATGTCAAAATACATCAGCGTTATGACGCCTTTTCCATCAGTGTGCTTATTACCGATTGCCTTTATTGAAATCTTTTTGTATCATTGCGTTGTATGTCAATCAGTGAGACAATTAAAAACAAATACAACATCGTTAAGTAATCGTTCATGTTTATGAATAATAATTACATTCACACAGAAAAAAATATCAATGTTAAATTAAGATTGCGCAATGTTGATTGAAAATCATAGTAAATTTCTGCAAAAGTATGGATATTATTTAAAATTATCATTGTTTAATATTAATTTTAAATGAACAATGTTAAAATAACATTGTTCAATATTGAATCGATAAAATCCTGTTTTATTTGTTTTGTATAGAAAAAATTTCAACACTTTAAAAAGAAAAACATAAATTGTTTTATTTTCATGTTTAAAAGTATCTATAAAAAGAAAAAAATTCCCGTATTCTTTTTGATAAAATTATTTAGTTAAATAGTACATCAAATTTTTACAGTGAAACAGGTGTTACAGGAAAAAAAGTAATTATATTCTCTCTCTCTCTCTCTCTCTCTCTGGTTCCGCGGGAAAGTGCTTATAATATTTCTTAAATTAACACATATGTTGTCTCTGAAGCTTCTTCTAATTGTTATTTCAAACTCAAACCAATTCGATTCTATATGAAATTCCCTTTTTTTCAACTTGAAATAACATTTATTCAACGTGATTCGGAGTGTTATTTCAATACGAATGTCAGTTTGATCTTACTTTACGGGAACGTTAAATTGACATGAATTATGGTTATTTTAAAAGAAATGAGTGTTGTTCGCAAGTTATTGTAAAATCATGTTAAATTTACATGAAGCAAAATCATGACCGAAAAATGTAAAATCAATCTTCTTTTCAAGGATTTGACATTGAATTTTATCTTTGTGTTATAGCTGCAGAGCTGACATGTACGTTATTTTTATTTTTTGAAATTTTTTTGAAACATTTTTTACTCATGTTCATGATAAATTTTAATTAAAAAAAACAAGCTGGAAAAAGCCCCAAATAATTAAAATCTGTTTACAACTTTTGATTTTATTCACAAAAGAAAAACAATTTGAAGTAAATTTAATAATTTAATTAACCAAATTTGTATGGGAGCCCCCCTAAGGGGTGAAGATAAAAGGCATGTATGGACAAACAACTTATTGAGGTCAGTTATACATTATATCCATTAGGGGCGACTCCTGGGCAATAATGCGACCTTTTCTTCACTATATTTCTAGTCTGTATTGAACATTTTGTGTGGGAGCCCCCATAAATAATGCAGACAATGGGAAGGTATATTAGAAATTAATGATGGCGATGAAAAAAGTGTGTTTTATTCTATATTTGGCCTATATAAGGGCATCCTAGGCGCTGCAATGGCAAAATATAAGAATTTCATTAAACCACCATTCGGTTTTTAGTGTCCATTTTCGAAATAACTGTATATCTCGAAAAACGGTTCTTCATAAAAATAATTTAATAAAAATTAAATTTGGCGAAGTTAAGCATGATAAAGAAATATAAAAATTTTGATTAAAAACCATGAACAGTTCAATTAAATAACCACATACTAGTTACCCAGTAAAAACTTCGCCTACAAAATAATGTGTTAAGTAATCAGAAAAACATAAGAGCACTACTTACAATTCTACTGAAAGAACCAATGTTTTTTACAAGGGATGTCCCAAAATAAACGCATTCAAAAGTAAGTCATTATTTTTTTACCTACATACATTCAGAGATAAGTAGTAACAGAAGTTGTTATAGAAGCTGATATAGAAGATAGCTACTAAATAATGAGTGAGAGCAGCTATTCATTTTGAAAAAGTAAGCGAAGTTTTTACTGGGTATTGTACCCAAATTAGGCTAAATCATCATGTGTCCCGCTTGTCCCAAAGAATAGTCAAATTCTAGCCCAGTGTAGTTAACAATTCTCTCTATGTCAGTTTATATTTCGTCTTTGTCTATTATCAAAACATTTTAACATCTTTTGAAAGTTATATTTCAGTTTCAATCTTCTATTTAAATTTTGTTTTGAGTTAGCGTTATTTTATTTCAACCTTGTTCTATTGCGATTTTGAACTGCTCGCCAATATTTATTATCGTATCGTAAAGCAAAACAAATATTTTTAAAAGTATGTGTTGTATAATCAGCGTGTAATATTTTCACACTATTTGGAATATAATGATTATGCTGGTAAGTTATTTTTCTTGTGCTAGTGCAACTCTTTTATATTTATATCGGATGCAGTCCGATTTTTTTTTACTGAAATAAAGATCAGAAATAGCTGAGATATGAGCAAAACAACACTATAGCCTCTTACTTTAACCCATTAAATGCCTTGCTATTTTGTATGTGTTTCCGCTTAAAAAGAGATATGTGTACCGAAGAACCCTACTCAATATTTTATTTATTAATATAACTTGCTGTTCTTTTTACACCATGGTGATACCGATGGTTTTTATTTAGCGTATGGAATTATATAAAAGAAAGAAAATATACATAAATCAAAGGTATAAGAACGATTCTAAGTTGCTTACAAATTCAATGAGTTTAACCATGAAACTGCGTCTGTCGTCAAAGTTTGGATATCGCTCAATGGTCCTTTGTAGGATAAGATAGGGCATTCTTTAATGATGTGATCGGTTGTTTAACGGGGGGCTCCACATGGATATTTAGGATCATCTACTTGGCCTCATTTGTAGAGAGTTTCCAGGGTTCTAACGGTACCAGTTAGCAATCTGTTCAGGTTACACCATGCTTTCCTCGGTAATTGAAGGACTGCTTCGTTCTTCAAATAATGGGCTGGATCTGTGTGAGTTAGACCATAGACTAGACCAAGCTGCGTTGATATCAACGTTTTCTATGAGTAAGTTCTTGGCGAGGTCTAGTGGAGCATGTCTGGACTTCAGCCTTCGGCTGGGAGTGTAACGTAAGTCGTTATTAAGAGGGATTTGGTTATTGATTTGTATCTTGTTATACTCTCGTAACAATGCCTGCTTTCTCCTCAAATCTGGTGGTGCTATATTACATATTTTTGGCAGCCATTCTGTTGGAGTCGGACGGAGAGTTCCAGAGACTAACCTCATTGTCGTGTTAAGTTGAGTGTCGATTTTTTGTGTGTGGCTACTATTTAGCCATACTGGACTTGCATACTCGAGCGGAATATACTAAGGACAGTGTAGATATGCGCAAGCAGTTTGGGTTAGCTCCCCAGGTTGTTCCTGTCAGTTTTTTAATTATGTTGAATTATGAATTATGATCTTATATAGCAGAATATAGCTCTGTTATCGGTTTAAGTTACTACAATTTCTTATTTCCAATTTCAAAGACAAAAATTATAAACACTTAGTTAAGAGCATTTCCTTAACAATTCACCCTCGCAATTTGCAACATTCTAAAATTTGTTTTTCTTTTCAAAGCGTATTTCTTTTTATTACAGACCACTGCTGACATAAATACGAAATCAAAAAATAAGCGAAAAATAAATAAAATGTAGAAAACCAAACAATTTGAATAAAGAATAAAATATATTTTTGCAATGTTGCAGTTTAAATAGCAAACACGGATGCTTTTGATTGTGTAAGTTTATGACTGTGTGGTGTGAAAAATAATTTTCACGCTGCTAACAAGTCAAGTTAATATTTATATCAACATCTTTAAAACATTTAAAGATTTAATTATGTCTGTATTAGCTGTGAGCAGCAACAATGAGCAACAAAATTAAAGACACACTTTGAGTTTTCTTAATTTCTAATCAATTTGACAAATAAAATTTTAATTTGAACACTAACAGCCTGAACTGCTCCAAAATAGGTCGTAAAGTATATTTATTCTCGCTGGAGAGCGTAAAATAGGGCAAGAGGGCTAAAATCTCCCCCTCCCTATACATATATTCTTAACTAATCAACCGATTTTCTTAAAATTTGGCATGCAGGCATTGCAACATCTGAAATAGCCTAGGGAATAGGGCATGAAATGGATCACGAGGGGTAAAAGCTCCCCCTCCCTATTTATTCTTAACTTATCAACCGATTTTCTTAAAATTACAGATGGAAAGAAATTACAGCTGGAAAGAACTATAGCCTTTAATTTTTATTATTTTGGGAGTGAAATAGAGCAAGAGGGGTAAAAGCTCCTCCTCCCTTATCAACCGGTTTCATAAAATTTGGTATGCAGGCACTGTAACATCTACATAAAATAGGGCTTAGGGAGTAAAATAGGACAAAAGGGGGTAAGCTCCCCCTCCCTATATCTTATTAACTAGTCAACCGATTTTCTTGAAATTTGGCAGGCAAAAAGTGTAACATCTGAAAGGAACTATAGCCTATAATTTGTATTATATTCTTAAAAAATCAGCTGGGTTTCTTAAAATTTGGCATGCAGACACTGTAATATCTGAAAGAAATAAGTTATATGGCAAAACAACGCCGGGACAGCTTTGACTTTATACAAAAAGAAACATACACCTACAGCCAACTTCAAGTTTAAGAATTTAAGAATGTAATAATAACAGCACAAACTAGAATAGAATTACAGAGTAAATGATACTGAGTACCAATCCCCAATCTTCTCACCCCTCTCACCAATAAACTCAAGAATTTCTGCTACAAATATTGCAAGTCTGGAGGCTAATTCATTGCCCACTCACTATCTACTTGTCGGTCGACTAGTTTTACGTTTCTTACATAATGCTATGTTCATACGACGATATAAACCACTTGTTTCGCTCCCTTAAACAAGATTGCCAAATATGCTGTTCATACGATTCATTCTTGTTTAATTTTGAACCTTTTTTTTTACTTGTAAGTGTGATGTTATTTGAAATAAATAAAAAAGTCAGTATATATTTAAATATATTATTTGATATATTTATTAATATTAATATTTTATGTATAATTATAACTTTATTTTATTTAACATACATTTTTATTTTGTTTTGATTTTTTTTGAGAGTTAGTTCAGATAAAATAACGATAGTTTTTTTCAAAATTGGAGATGATAGTACATTTTTCCTGTTTCGCAGCATGTTTCAAAATGAAACGACCTGTTTCGCTCTCAAAATTTTGTTTGACAAAACATGTTGTTTCAAATTTGTTTGAGGCGCAAAATAGGTATGGGGGATTAAAACACGAATATCGCAGACAGTGTGAACATGATAAATTCCTTTGATTTATTGTCAAATGACTGAACTGCCACATCAAAAATTCCACAAATAAAACGCTAATTTGAAAAAAAAAATCGGCAAAACATATAAATTGAACCATAAAAGTGCAAATCTGCTGCACAAAAGTAGAAAACCAGACAAAGGAAAAAACAAAAAAAGCAGCAAAATAAAAATATAGAACTGCATTTTGTGAAAAATATTTAAAAAAACTATGTTATTTCATTGTTGGTGGCGTTTTTAAAAAAATATATGTATACAAATATATTTAGTATTGGTGTGTAAAGGAAAAAATTTCGTTAAATATTTTAACAAAATGCCTCTGTCGACAAACACAACACAAGTGACTGGTTTTGACATTTGCTGTTGCATCATATTTTTTATTGGGTCGCAAATCTGTATAAAAATTGTAACGTTATCGGTCGCTCAGTCAGCTGTTTGTCGTTAAAAATGCAAGTGAACGATAGCGGTTGACATCGTGGGCCAGGCTGTAAAAGAAAACTTACTGCCTGTTTTTTATTGTTATTTAAACGAGTCACTTTTGCACTCGCGTTCTAAAAACAGGCTGCTAATATTGTTACAGGTAAAACTTTGAGTGTTTATAATTCTTATTCGATTTACAGTTTTATTTGAGTAATATTTTTATCTTTTCTTAAATCTTTAGAAAAAGGTTTCCTAATGATCTGGCCTAATCAACCAGTGAAATGCGCATAGAAACACGCTTTTCCTCGACAACAAATTTCAGTGTATTTATCAAAAATAAAAATAAAAATTGGAAATAAAGCACGTCAAAGAGAAATCTTATTAATAATAAATTTTGTACACCCAATAATAACTTTGATAAAACTGTTGTTCTTAAGTTTTTTACAAATGTAAATTTTATGTGGCTTACTTTTGTGCTTCACAGTTACAATAAACAACTGTGTTTATGTAAATCTTTTATTTGTAAGATGTTTTCAAATGAAAATAAACAACATTTGCCTGACAATTGTACAATAAACATCCCATTGTTGTTTTCTGAATAAATTATTTTCAAAGAAAATTTAATTTAGGAATTACAAGAGTAGGAGTATAACGAAAAACATGAGATTTCTTAATTACATCGAAAAAAAAAAATATGTTAAAAAAGTTAAATTAAATAAATTGAAAATTAAAAAAACAAAAAAAAACTTTTAAACAAAAGTTTTAAATTTCAAGGGAATATTGGTAAAACGTTACTTTTTTAAAATCTTTATAACACTGTACTAATTACAGCTTATTTTGAAATAGATTTGCAGACAATTCATTCAGTAAACTATTTGAAAAATTCTTGGACGAATGGTCGTGTTTGACCGACTATACTTTCGCACTTTTTCAATTGATTTTATTAAAATAAATAAAGTTTTTATAAAAATATATTTTATTCAAAATATTTATTTTGATAATTAGTATTGTGGTTATTTTGTTGAACTATTTATGGTTTTTAATCCAAATTTTTAATTTAATTTAATTTTCATTAAATTATTTTTATGAAGAAAGGAATTTTACAACATGAAAATTAATTAAAACTGTTATTGATAATCTTTCATTCTTGACCGTGGCCGGGGCTCGAACCCTGTAAATGTTAAAACAAAAAATGTACTTTGGACTTCAAGCAGAATTCTTGACAAAAGTACGAGAAAACAGAAGTAAGGAAAAACATGGCAAATCAATTAAAATGGATAATCATTCAGGAACGCAAATTTCGATCTACCAAAGGTTAAAATACAATTTGATTTAAGGATTGATGTTTGAGTATTGACGTCAGCAAACGTCGATGGCTGCGAGTGTAAGACGGCAAATCCATCTGAGGAGATCGAGTGGTTGTGATCGAAACATGTCATGGTTACCTGCCGGCCAGGGTTCGAGCCCCGGCCACGGTCAAGAATGAAAGGTTATCAATAACAATTTTAATTAATTTTCATGTTGTAAAATTCCTTACTTCATAAAAATAATTTAATGAAAATTAAATTTGATGAACTTAAGCCTAATTAAAAATATTAAAAATTGGGATTGAAAGATATTTATTTTGTATAAATTGTTGGCATGAGAAAAGCTTGATGAAATTGTTGTAAAAAAAAATATCTCAGATATTTGCTTTAGAGTCTTAAGTACTTTGAATATTTAATTTTGTGGTCATGAGAATATCATTCGATGTCAAATTGTTAGCCATTACCTTAAATCTACATACAACGCATCAATCCTGTTAAAAACTTTCCTTAAAGATGTCCAATTATGCTCTTACAACGTTAAGCAGACCATCCCTTTTAAACGACCGTGACATTAAAGAGATTCCTGGTAAACCACTATTACAAATTGTATTATTGTTTTTAGCATTCATAAAAACATTTTTAGTTGGACTTTAACTTTATGCATCCCAAATTTACTAAAAGCTTTCCCTTAAAAACAAAAATACTTTTGTTTTCGAACTTTTCGTTTTGTTTATTTTTCTTATTGTGGAAAAATAATAACACATGAATCCATGACAACAGACCGTAAAAACCCCACTATTGTAAGAAACAGCTAAAACTATAAATTTTTTAGAACTCGCCGGCAAAAAAAAAAGAAAAAGAAAACGGAAAAGGAAGACAAAAAAAAAAAAAAATAAACAAAAAAATTTTCAAAGTTATTTTCCTGTTGACACAGATAGTTGTAATTGAATGTGTTTATGTGTACGTTGTTTATGTTTAACAATAATTTTGATTTTTTCCTTGCTTTTTAAAATATATAAAACGTATTTTTTTCTTCTTAAGCATTTTCATTGGAAATTTATACTTTTGTAATATTTTAAATAATTTTGGAGGAAAATAATATATTTAGAAAAATTTCGACTTCAAATTCCACATGGGAATTTAAGTTAAGATATTAATGCGGCAGATGATAACCTCTGTTAAAAAACACTCAATTGAAAATGTTTACCATTTCCACCACTTTCTCTATTTTAGAGAAATAAATCGATTTATAGGAAATTTCGCTATTACTACACAGAAGAAAAACACTCGGGAAAAATCAAGTTTTTTATGATCACTTTAAGTACGAGTCGTACTCAAAAATTCAAGTACGAATAACACTAAAACGTACCCAAAACAATCCTAAATGGGATTACTTTCGAAAATCAATCCCTGAATTTCTTGAAATAAATGTAAAATTCTTGAATCAAGTAAACAAAATATTTAACTTTTCGTTGGTATTGTCACTCTGAGAGTAAAATTACAAAGTGAGGGTTTTAATCTCATACAACTTATTAGTCTCATTTCTCAGCATTGCATTCTGTATGCGTGCATAGTATGCACGCATACACTGCATACGTGTGTATTTTTCAAAGTTTGTTGTAGTGGTAAAAACAACAAAAACAAAACAACAAGAAAAAAACATATATTATTTTCATGTTTAACCCTCCGGCTTACGCATGTTTCGATTTACTTTACAGATTGAAAAAAATGTCTGGCCAGACTCATGTGCACCACGAAGGGTTAAAAAGTATATTTGAACTCTTGCTCCCTCACTTAGTTTATATTGTTGGTTAAATATTTACATACGATTTTTAAAGTAGAAGCCACATCGGCCATGATGTTGGTGTTTTATCGTTGTGTAAGGTGAAATACGAGTGACTAAATCAATTATAATAATTTTTTCTTTCTTATTTCTTTTTTGGTTTTTTCAAGCAAGAATTCGCGATACAATCAACTTTATTATACTTGAATCAAGCGCATTTTGAGATTGATTTGCTCTTAGTTTTACTTAAATCAATCTCTTTTTCGGATTATTTCAAGTACGAAGTCGGGATTGAGTATGGATAATTAAGGTGTTTTGCGATTGAAAATCCGTACTTGAATCAATCTTTGTGTACTTGATTCAAGAAAATCCGTACTCTTCGTACCATTAATACCGCTTCGGATTGATTCGACTACGAATGGATTGATTTTTCCTTTGATCTGTGGCATTTTGACAAAACATTTTAAGTCAAATTTAAAAAATCGAAAAAAATTTTGTTAATTCTACGAATTTTTATTCAAATAATATTTTTGTTTGTATTTTTCTTGAATTTTGGTTTATTTCATTATTTTATAAAAATTATTTTTTCACCTTGTTTTTTTAAAAAACTTTTTTGCTATCTTATCTCGACTTAAGATGTTTTTTCAAAATGCCACAGGTATATATCTGAAAATATAAGCTAAATGAGAAGCAAGAGTTCTCAATTTTACTTTTTAAACATGAAAATAATGTGTTTTTGTGCTTTTGTTGTGTCTACAAACAACAAGCAAAACGTTTTTTAACTACTTGTGTGGTGTTGTTGTAGTGTGTATGCAAGTAGTCGGAGTCGTGCTTAAGGCTAGATTACACTATTATACTTTGAATTAATACATGTCAAAAACTGAAGTAATATGACAAAGTGTGATAGTGTGAATGCAATGTGTCACGAAAATGACAAGTATTATGAAAAAAGTTTGACATCCCATACGACTTCATCGTTTTTTGAAAAATTTCTAAACAATAATACTTTTCATTGGATCAGGGTTGCATTTTGTTTCATGTGTGAGTGTTTATACTTTGTGTGATGGTGTGAACACAAGCTGTCATGTTACATTAGATTTTTTGACAGTCGCAACAAAACTCATTAGATTTCTATCTCACAAAGTATTATTGAATAAGTAAGACTTGTGAGATAGTGTTATCTAGCCTTTAACAAATTTCAGCAGATGGAGTCGGAGCTATCACTATTTCTTGACGACCCTACAGGCCTGGAAAATGCTTAGAAAATTTCCTTATTTATAGGAAATATTGTGGACTCATCTTTTCATATTTGCTGAAATTTAAAGACATTTTCCAATTTTTAGAACGTTTTTCAAAATCTCTTTTAACAGATAAATTTTACAAAATTTTGCTATTTTACTTTCAAGAATTTCTGCTATTTTTTTAAATAAATAAATTTGCAGTTTCTTTTATCTTAAAAAATAATTTGTAAAATCTGAATGCCCTTAATTGTCAAACTAACTTTCTTTTTTGTTCTAATTTAGTAAAGTCTTAGTCTTCTTAATATTGCATATTTAATATAATTGTCTTAAAGAACTTGTTCTTTTTCAGCTGAAATCGTTTAGTTAAACAGTTTTCCCTTGTTCTTAAGACCGATTATTAATTTGAACAAAAATTTATTGACATAATGAAAACTGTTCTTGGGAAACATTTTCCCCTTGCAAACACTGCAACAATTGCTTTTCTTTATCGATAAGAGTGTAAATCACAACGTTAGGAAGATAAACTATAACATAAATTCGAATGTGTAAAACAATTTTTCTCAAGGGTGATATAAAATTAAATAATGTTTTTTTATGCGAAATTTTTAATTTCTTTCGCGTGTTAAAAACGTTTTATTGCGTTTGTCATAGTAATTATTAAAAAAAAATTTAAAACGGGGGGATTAATGAATTGAACTGATTGACATTTAATAAAGAAGTGTGATTTTGGGTTTTTCAAATTGCAATGGTTTTTCATGGATCAGCAAACTTTCGATTAATATTTCACAGTTAAATACAGCTGGAACATATGAAAAACGTATTTTCATTATTTCAGTATTATAACCAATTTTCGAAAATAAACACTTAACATCGCTCCTTAGTCTTCGGTTCGGTAGATTTGTGGATTTGTTATCTTTCGCACACAAATATAATACTGTTCTTATCCAATTCAAATAAAAGATGAGAACATTTAACTCCGTACGGTCTTTTTTTAAAAACCACAAACTTCATTGTGTTCGGTTCAGCTCGTTAATGTTCGGTCGTTTCTGTTGTGCTTAGCGTCTTTGTGGCTGGTAAAAAAACCAAAAATTTTTCACAAAAAAACAAAATACACATACGAAACAAAAAAACAAAAAGCCAGCAAAAGAATTGTACAAAAACAAAATATATACACAATACATACACAAGCTAATTGTGCTGCGGTAGTTGGCAAACTTTTGTGTTTGTTCATTTCTTTATCAACCCAGTTGGCCACGTCTTTAAGACATCCTCGAAGACGGATGCACGACAATGTTAATTCCTGCTCGACATGTGAGGGACAGCGGGAACAAATCGTCAACGACATTTTCGAACAAGCGTCGCGTAAATCCTGCACGACACTAAGAAAGACAATGTCGCCTACTTTATCATTAACGACTACCTGCATGACAATGCCAACTATTTCGACATCCACGACAAAAATTATTAAATGGTTATCTAATTCAGACAGTTTTTAGTACAGTTGGAATTTTAATTTCTGTTATATGTTTAATATTCGACTCCTATAAGCAATCCTTAAGTTGACAGTGAAGTACTAACTGCATGTAATCCATTTTCCAGCCCGCGAATAATTTCATCATCGGTTGTGGTTTTACTGTTTAGAACTAATTTCTTAAATTTTTTGTAAGTATTTAAATCAACAATTAAAAAAAAAAGAGTGTGAGAATTTTAAGAAAACCAAGCAAGTGATTAAATAGCATTCAAGAAAACTTTGTCGTCAGTAGCTTTTATACAAGACAACTTATAAGACAGTGTGGCTCATACTGTCCCACATAGAGTCTAATAGAGGACAACTTATAAGACAAAGTCGCTCATACTGTCCCATATAAAGCTAAATAGAAGACAACGTCGCTCAAACTGTCGTGCACGACGATTTCCTGTAAATTGTCTTCTAGAAAACCTAAACAACAGGGGACAAGTCGTGCACACATCATTGACGACGATGGCGTCAACGGCAATCTTGCCAACCGGGAATGTAAAAAAGAAACACTAACGAACATTATTTCCCTAATTATGTAAATCGCAACGCAACGCCAAGGAATTGCATTGAAAGCAAAAACAAAGTCATACATATTTTGTAGTTTTGTTGTTGCTTTCTACAGAAATTAATGTGCCGTTATAAAATTTTCAACGCCACAAGCTATGAGGCGTTTGACATTTTAAAACGCAATAAGAATTTTTGTAGAAAGCAACAACAAAATTACAAAATATTTATGACTTTGTTTTTGCTTTCAATGTAATTTTTTGTCTACAGTATCACTACAATTGCTTTTATTATTTATTTATTTATTTCACATTCTATACACAAGACTTAAAGCCTCTTATTGCAGTATAGAACATTGTTTTAGCAGAAACATTAAAAATTATAAATTGTAAATAAAAAAATTTAATTTAAAAAAAGAAAAACGAAGAACAAAACACTATATAATGTTCGGAACTTTCTTGAAAATAAGGGTTCTGTTCGTCTACACAAACACTAAACAAAAGATATCGTTCCTGGGTGTTGGAGCCAAACGCTAAATAATGTCCTGTTTTAAAGAATTTTTAATTATGGCATAAGGAATATTTTTTCTGAAGACTGCTTTACTAAATTTTCCACAATTTGGCAGCAGTGGGCAAAAATGGCAAAAAAGCTACAAAAAGCAATATTATCGACGTTTTTGCAATTTTGAAGATCTAGATGTAGGGGGCTATTTTGTTAATCTCTTCACCTTGCGTTGAACATTTTTTATATACAATTTTTGGAATTTTCAAAAAATTATCATAATTTTTTTTTTTAAATTGACGTAAAGTGTTTTAGAAAATAACCCCTACATTTTTTTCTCCTAGCATAATATATTTGTTTAAAAAATATAATTCAATCTCTTGTTATTTATTTACTTTATTTTATTAAACTGCGGGACAGCCGCTTTTGCTCCGCTTTGCGTTCAGTATTATAATTGTTTTTCATCATTCTTTCTTTAAGTCTAAAAAATTATCTTTATACTAACACTAATACTTTTTGCTTATTCAACACATTCCTCAACTTTATTAAATCAGTGAGAATATGCATCGTTGCAAATTCTCACTGATAAGTTTGTTGTTTGTGGACATTTTTGTTAAATACAGAAGGAAGAAGGTATGGCAACGACGACTTCTCAATAGCTACAATTGTGACGAAGACAGTAAAATGAAATTCGGATTGGTTTTTCCAGATAAAGTCGTGAGAACAATTGCATGTTTTTCGAAAAAATCAGGTATTAATCAAAATATACTTGAGGCCATAAAATCCGAATTGCAACTTAACAGCCAATACCCAAACTGGGGTTTCAATTAGTACTTCGAGATAGGAAAAGGAGTTTGCACTCGACGACTTAAAAATATTTTGAATTGTGCAATTTTAAAAATTTTAAGTTTAAAATATTTACAAAAATTTAATTGAATTGAAACAGCGCGATTGTTAAACTTTCCTTAAAAAAATCAGTGACTACCACTAACTGACGCGTGCGCGATAAACAAAATGTGATTAGTGAGCGTGCGTAATTGCATTTCATTCGCTTGTGAGCCAAAAACCTCAGGAGTATATTTATGTTTGTTACAAATGCAATCTCTTATCATAAGTATTAAAAATCGCAAAAATTTTAAAAAATCGATAAAATTATAAATAAGAATTTTTTGAAATTTTGTCAGTTGTTCTCAGGGCTGGGCAGTAAATGCATGTATTTTCAATACATATTTAAAATACAAATACGAATTTTGTATTTGTATTTTAAATACATGACGCGCAAATATTTTGTATTTTCAATACATGTCTAGCGAGTATTTTGTATTTTAAATACATACAATAAATATAAGTAGCTTGTATTTTCTATTTTAAATACATAAGAAGAAAGGCAAAGAATCAAAAATTTGCAATTTATACTCTGGAAGAAAACTACAAAAAACTTAAAATGACACCTGGAAATATCCGAAGTAGAAGCACCAGTAAAGAAGACGATGATTTTGTTGTTTTCGTAGAAAGAAATGATGGTGAATCTAGGACTTTAAATTTGGAGTTGGAATTGGTCAGTTTCCTCAGTGACAAGAGCAAACCGTTATCACTCTTGACAGCTAGCCAAATATAAAAAGAGTATTCATAGAATTTAATACAAGTTTGTGCTCATCAGGACCTGTAGAAACATAATTTTCTTCCGCAGGTTTTATACATTCTCCAACAAGAAACTGTTTGTCTGATGCTGCATTCAAAAATCTGGTTTAAACAGCTGACGCACGTTTCGTGTTTGTTTTAACTGTCCAACGTCTTCAGTTTGGTCTATAATTTAACCATGAATCGTCTTACAAACGAACAACGCTTGCAAATTATTGAATCTTATTATCAAAATGCGTGCTCTGTTAATAAAGTTCATCGCGCGCTTCTTCCATTTTATGGACAGTTTAATCGACCCACTGAAGCGGCTATTTGGTACGTTAATAAGCAGAATTGTCGATTTTGTAATGCAGATAAGCCAGAAGCATTGCAAGAGCTACCAATGCATCCAGAAAAAGTCACAGTTTGGTACGGTTTATGGGCTGGTGGCATCATTGGACAGTACTTCTTTAAACGCAAGAGCTTGGCATGCAAGCCATGGTTTCAACAAGACGGTGACACATGCCACACAGCACGCTTAACAATAGACTTATTGAGAGGCGAGTTCGGTGAGCATTTTATTTCACGTTCGGGACCGGTCAATTGACCGCCTAGATCGTGCGATTTAAAGCCTTTTGACTATTTTTTGTGGGGCTATGTTAAAGCTCATGTCTATACACACATGCCCGCTTCAATTGACGCATTGGAAGACAACATTGAAGCATTTATTCATGAGATACCGGCCGAAATGTTGGAAAGAGTACGCCAAAATTGGACTAATGGGATGGACCATTTGAGGCGCAGTCACGTTCAACATTTGCATGAAATAATCTTCAAACATTAAATTATATGGACCGTCGATAGTAATAAAGATTCATGATTTTTTTTGAATTTTATGTGTTTTTTTTAAAAACTTTCCTATAGCTCTTAAAAAATCACCCGATAAAAGGAAACAATAGTTTTGTTAATTAGTTTTATCTAATGTATTTTTTGGTTTGAATAAAAATTATGTATTTCGTATTTTAAAAACATACATGACGTGGAAGTATTTTGTATGCTAAATACCACAAACCGTGTATTTTGCCTAACACTGGCTGTTCTACATGAGTACACTTTTACGTATACATGCTTAAAATTTCTATTAACACTCATACGACAAAATAAAGCTTTAAATATAAATTTTTCTTCAGTTGTCTTATTTTTGTAAATTGTAAATAGATATAAAATTGAAAATTGTATTCTCAATAGTGGGCGTTACATATTTGTGTAATGTTTTTTTTTCAATACTGCTCCATTTGAAAGTATTTTAAAATTAGCTTGGAGGCAAAGAATAATATTAAAACGGAAACGCCTACATATGAAAATATGTCATATTTTCATGCATGTGCATCTGGCAGTGAATTTGCACTAGTCAGCAGTAAATCATTTTATTTAATACGAGAAAATTATAAAAAGGCAATGATATTTGGTTTGCTATTGAAGTTAAATATGTTTGTACGCTACAAACGGTTTTCAAAACTCTTAAGAGACTAGCATGTTTACTATTTTAGGTTTTCTGAAATAATTGAGATTGGAATCTATACAGGATCTTTAAGTTATTTTAACCAATCTTTATTAAAACTGATGCAGTGTTCAAATTGGTTGCGATCTAGATTTATGTTTATTAATTGGTCGACAATCGGAAATTTTTATGCAAGTTTATAAAAAAAAACTTGCAGCCAGGCCCACGATATCGATCGACAGCTTCAGCGAGCGCTAACGACTCACTCATTATTGTTCTCTTAAGCGGCTCACTAACCATCGGCCGACCAGAAATGTCAAAAGTTTTGTTAACCTGAGGTTTTTTAAAATTGTGTTTTAAAAATCAACATTTTGGTTTACAACTTATTAATGAAAAAATAAAACAATAAAGAGATGACTAATGAAACTATCTATGAAAGTCAAGTGAAAATCGTTTTTATTACAAAAACTAATTTGTGCCATTATCACTGTATCTTAAAGGGTTTTTACGATTATGTGCAGTTTTCAACTGCATAAACTGAACACAGAAATGAAACGGTTTAAATTGTTTTCAACACAACATTCAATTCAACCGAATTTGCAATTTAATGCTCACCAGAATTGCACAAGTTTATGTCATAAAAACTGTTATTTTCTTAATTCCAAAAATAATTTTATTTTTTTTTATTTTTTGAAAAACATGTTAAATCAATTAAAATGGATAATCATTCAGAAAAGCTAATTTCGATCTACCAAAGTTTAAAATACAATTTGGTTTAAGGATTGATGTTTGACTATTGATGTCAGCAGTCGTCGATGGCTGCGAGTCTAAGACGGCAAATCCATCTGAAGAGATCGAGTGGTTGCGATCGAAACATGTCATGGTAACCTGCCGGCCAGGGTTCGAGCCCCGGCCACGGTCAATAATGAAAGATTATCAATAACAATTTTAATTAGTTTGCATGTTGTAAAATTCCTTTTTTCATATGCATTTTATTTTATGACTTGGTTCGGCTCAGCTTTGAACGCTCCATGTAAATGTTAGCCATGATTTCGTCTGAGGTGGTCCATTCGGACGGTCCAATTTTGGGCGACTCGTTTGAGTTTGTATGACCCGATATGTTTATTATTAATGTGCGATATGAATACTAAGAACCGTGCTTGGTAGTCATTATATTTCAAAAAAACACACATTTTTTGGAAATTTCGGCTGTTTTTTTTTTTGGAAATTGTGGTATTCGTTTTGTAAGTTTATTAAAATTTTGAGATGGATTGTATTAAGCATTAAAAATTGTATTTACTTGTAAAATTTAATTATTCCGTTTGTCGTTGGCGTAATCGATCAAGTCGGTTTTTGTAAGAGATTTAAGAACACTGGTTGTGTGTTACTTTAATCTCTTACAAAAATGACTTGAGCGATTAAGACAACTGGAATAAGGCTGAATATTTTTTTATGTAGATATCACTTTTTACAAAGAAAAAAAAAAACGTGTGTGTTAGATTGCACAATACAATATTTATAAAAAACAACGTTTTTGAAAAAAAAAAAAAAATTTTTTAAATTTAAGTGACAGATGACCCTTCAGTTAGTGAACTTGTTTCTATAAAAAAACACATTTTTGAATAACTTCAGATAGCACTATTTGAAAACTAAACCTCGATATGTATCTTGTATGACTACTGGTTAAATAAAGTTTTGCCAATTTAGCCATTTATGCCCAATTTTCAGGATATTATTAAAAAGTTAGTTTTCATAACAAACTTAAATCGAATTTAAAACAGATTGGTTTTTTGAGTTTTATTTGAAAAGTCTTATTTAATTAAGATAAAAGTATGGTGGTAGCACTACTAAATACAAAAAAATATATAAAGAAGTGTATTTATTTACAAGGTGGTCTGAAAAAACAGCTGACTGTTAATGCTTTGCCTGTTGTTGTTGTATTGTTGTGATATTGAGGCCACCTTGCTTAAATATTACAATGGAAACTTAAATTGAAATTAAGTGTACTACATCGGTGACTTGAGTTTCACTTAAGTTTTTAGTGGAGAAGAGAATTTTGTATTTAAAACGATTTTACAAATAATATCAATCCTGAAAATTGGCCATTAGTGGCTAGATTACGCCATTTTTCACCTTGTTTAGCCAATAAAAAATGACTTTAGCTATAAGCCATTTTTTAATCTGTTAAGCCATCAAAATTTTTTTCCGTTTTTCTTTTTAAATAATAATTTTTATTTTCTTATAAAAGTTTATAAAATTGTTTAAAGTAAAATAAAAATTTTTAGTAATTAAAATGCATTTAATTTAAATCACTACGTTTACAAATGTTGAAAATCGCTATAAACAATAGTGATGAAACATTTTTCAAAATAAAGGAACAGCATTCCAAAATTGAATAAATAAAATGAATCAACACAAGCAACACTGTTTCTTTCTGGTTGCAAGTATTTTAATAAAACGATGGAGGACGTAAAAAAATTTCAGATTTTACTATAAAGTTGCTCTCACTTCCATTTAGCCAAGTAAAGATTATTATAAGTTGTTTGAGAAATATGTTACATTTAGCAACCGTTAATTCGATTTTATCAATTAGGAACATATTTTTATCATAAAAATAAAATATTTAAACCCACATCATAATAGTGGATAGGGTACTATGCATTTGTACTCATGTTGGTAACAGCTTAAAATATAAGTCCTAGACCCACATTTAAGTATACCGAACGACTCAGAATCACTTTCTGAGAAGAATTAACCATGTCCGTCCGGCTGGCTGGCTATCCATGACAACTTTGTGCGCAAAGTACAGGTCGCAATTTTGGAGATATTTTGTTAAAATTTTGTACATAGGTTTTAAAGGTGTATAGGGTATCACGTAGCCCAGTATGACCGACTATACTTTCTTAATTGTTTTTTATCGTAGATTTGGACACAAAAGATTGGATTAATGTTGTCATGACCATGATTTATTTACCTTCAAAATATTTAAAACTAATAGACACGAGTGATTCCTATTAGATGAACCATAACGACATCGAACTTATCGATGATTTAATTTTTTAAATGCTAAAATATTAAATTAACGTTTTATCTCATGTAACATAAATTGATATCAATTTACAATTTCATTGTAAAATTTTTTTAATGAATTTGAATGTGTTTTTAAACATTTTTTAACCATTTTTTCCGTAAATTTTGCCATTTTTAGTCACCAAGTTTTGCCAACACTGGTTAAATATAATACTTGAAACATCCTGAAAAAACATCGTATCACTTAAATTATACTTTCTTCACTCATATGTAAAATACAGATTCGGTCATTGACGAACATGAAGAATTCTTTCATTAGCATGTCGTTGTATTTTAAAAGCGATTTAAAGGTAGATAGAAGCCTTTTATGTTTGTAGATTACTGTTAGGGATACACTGGAATCCCAGCAGAATAGGAAAGCCAGTCACTCCAAACAAAAAGGGAAAAATAAATTGATTAACAAACATGGCTGTTAAACTGGAACGTATTTGTATTAATTCAATGGCAAGAAATGATGATAGATAGATGATAATGCGACGTCAGATAAAATTGGTTAAGTTATGGATTGGATTTATGTTTCCTTCTACACCAACTAAAGTTATTCAACTTGTAAGTCTCAATAAAAAAAATTTTTTAATGAATACAATTGCAGTTTATCGTGTAAAATTTTATATAAAATTTATTAAAGTACCCTGCGGAAAATTTGTGTCAATTGGTCCAACAGCCTGGTCCTGGGAGTTGTGAAAATCGATCAGGTATAAAAAGAATGCACTCATGACCAGTGAAAGGAGAACAAAAAGGTAGAAAAAGTAATGAATTACAGGACAGTCTTCACCGGTGGTGTGACACATTTTTTTGGGACTTTTTAAGATTTGGTTCTTGAATTTAATTCTACAACTTATTTTGTTGAAATAATACTAAATTGTATTGAAATAATATTATGGTGTTTTCTTTTCTACAAAAAAGTGTGACATTTTATTTAAAAAAATGCAATTTGGTGTCTGTTTCATAAAAATGTTGCTTCCAAAAAAGGGTGAGTTTTTTAGAATAAAACAAGCCACCCTTTTCGGGAGCAAAATGTTTAAGAAACAGACTCCAAATTACATTTTTTTAAATAAAATGTCACATTTTTTGTAGAAAAGAAAACACCATTACATTGTAGTAACTGTCACTAAGTACGACCATTGAGAATAGATGTGTGGCTGGTCAAATGGTGTCAAAGTGATAGGTCTTATTCATAGAAAGTGTTAAAACTAGAACCGGTCTCCACCACCAACGACCTATAAAGAGCCTACTTTGGTGTCAGTTAACTCCCTCTAGTGTAGTTTTTAGAATGCTGTTTTAAGGTTTAACATTTAAAGTCACTAAACAAAGGTTTTTACGAGATCACTAGTCTAAAAAATATTGATTTCAATAAAAAGTTACCTTTACATCCGGTTCGCATCTATTGTTGCAATCTGAAATTCAATATCTGAGCTAAATGTAAATCTCTTGTCCAGTCATTTGACCTAATATGGATCGCTTATAGTGGCTTCGATTTATCTTCCGGGAACTGTCTGTCAAACTTGACTTATTCTCATTTGCAATTAAATTTTGTTCTTGTAACGTAAGACAAAGATAAAGTTTCACGGCAATGTCACGGCTGCGTGTCCATAATAACATTGGCGTACCAAATTACATTTTTTTAGTAGTTTCCTCCTCTCCAACCATTTAGATTGATAAAACATCCTAAGCAGCACAATTAAGGAACCAATAATTAATATTGATTTATAAACACGCCTCAAATAGAGCAAAATTAATCAGGGCTGTAAAACACACCAGCGACATTTTAGAAATTGGCCTTTAAACGAACGAATACAATAATATCCATTTTTGATTATTATAAGTATATTTACGAGCTTCTTGACTTAAGCAATAAAGGTAGAGAATAAAACAAAACAAGTAAGAAAGTACAGTCGGTCAAGCCCGAACTTATGATACCCTACACCACAGAATTGAAAAACACATCATGAAAGAAAGACAAAATGGAAAAAACAAAAATGTACTTTGGGCTTCAAGAAGAATTCTTGACAGAAAGTACGAAAAAACAGAAGTAAGGAAGAACATGTAAAATCAATTAAAATGGATAACACAGTGAGACAAAAAAAATGAACTGAAAATACCTGGGATCTTATATCATTTTTCTGGTAGGTACTGTCGAGTACTACAACAGTCTGTTTTTGGAATTTTCAAAACACCCCCAAAATCTTGAGTTACGGGTAAAAAACCGGTTTTTCATACCCGTATGCACTTATTATCCTGTAACTTAGTTGAATACCAACCGATTTCAAATTTTTTGGCAGACCTAGAAAGAAGAAGCTTAGACCTTTCGAACGGTATATATACTCTTTAAGTAAATTTCAGATACATGTATGTATTTTTACACCAAATGTATTTTTTTACGATTTTTTCCCCATTTTTCTATTTTCGGGACGTTTTTACACAAAATTTTTGTATAGGAACCGTGCTATTTATGGTTTTATTTAAAAAACATAATTGATTAAAAGTAAAACGAGGGTTTGTGTTTAAAAATCGGTTGAAAATTTACTGATTTATTCAACTTTAAAAAAAACACATTTTTTACAAAAAAATAATTTCTTACGATTCCGATCAAAAATGTTTGCTTGACCTTTTTCTTTTTAAATTAACGTCTTCAGTATCTCTTTTAAGTAATTATTAAAATAATTAAAACTATGTTTGCAGACTGCGAGTCACACGTTACAAATCACTGTTATTCTAAATACGAGGGTGGTCTGAAAAATTTCCGGTCTA
This sequence comes from Pollenia angustigena, assembly GCA_930367215.1. NCBI lineage: Eukaryota > Metazoa > Arthropoda > Insecta > Diptera > Polleniidae > Pollenia > Pollenia angustigena. The sequence goes on from OV884058.1 coordinate 167,926,115, forward strand.
ACAATGAAATAAGAAATTTAGCCTTATTTTTTTATTTTTCTATATAATCTCCTTGCGTAGGCGTACTGCCTTAAAAAAAATCCTATCTACTCAGTTTTTTCATTTACACGAAAACACTCTCATCGATTTAATCAACTAAAACTGCCCGTCCAAAATAGAAGAAACCTTGGTGAGTAATTGTAAAAGATGCAAAACTACATTTACTAGCTTTTATAAACGAGCGCTGAGATCGGAAACTTTGCAGACTAACCTTGTAAAATTTAAAGTAAAAACAAAACTGAGCAACAAGAGCTCAACTCATGTAAAAGTACTGTTTTTTTATTTCTGTGGCATTTTGACAAAATACCTTAAGTCAAATTTAAAAAATTGAAAAAAATTATGTTAATCATAAGAATTTTCATTAGAAAAACATTTTTGTTTACGTTTTTAAAATTTTGTATTAAAAAAGATGTTTTTCTTTAATTTTGGTTTATTTTATTATTTGATAAAAATTATTTTTTCACCGATTTTTTTTTTTTTACTTTTTTGCTATATTATCTCGACTTAGGATTTTTTGTCAAAATGTCAGAGATTTAACGTGACCCTTTATTTATAACTTCTTTATTATTTTCCAACTGTGTACATTAAAAATTTTGCAATTTAATAAATCGTGTAAAATTTAAATTAAAAAATGTGTGATAAACGTAACAAATTTTGCTATATCTGTGGCTTATTTGCGGATATTGGTCATATGAGAAATTTTAAAAATAATATTGCAGTGGTAGAAGTTTACAACGAAGTCTTCAATCGATCCTATAAAACCAGTTGCTGGTATGAGCCAGAGTTCATTTGCATAAATTGTTGTACAACCTTAAAAAAATTTAAAGTTCAACCGTCAGTGTCTTTGCCCTTTGCTGCGCCTATGACTTGGCATCATCAGGTATATCACAAGTCCGCTGATTGCTATTTTTGCCAAACGAATATTTCAGGCCATAGTTTTAAAACGCGAAAAAACATTAAGTACGCAAATGTTGTTACTGTAACAAAACCCATAATATCAAATGATGAACTTCCAACAACAAGCAAATCTGCTGCTGATGATAAAAAATATATGGAGGAAGAAGATTACCTTCCATTCAAGTCTTCGGCAATGGAACCGAAATTTATTTCTAACGCAGATTTTATCGATCTCGTACGGGACTTAAAATTGTCAAAACGACAGTCTGAAATTCTCGGATCGCGATTAAAACAGCGAAATTTGGTGAAAGCAGACTTTCGTATTACATATTGTAGAAAAAGAGAGAGGACTTTGTTATTTGAAGAAAGCTTTGAAACTGATAAAAATGACAGTAATCTTACGTATTGCAGTGATATTCCAAAGTTATTTTCTGCACTAAATTACAATTATAATGCAGACGAGTGGCGACTTTTCATTGATGGATCATGTAAAAGTAAGTAATTTTCAAGATAGTGGATTATCTATAATCTGTAATCTCATATTTAGGTTTGAAAGCAGTGTTATTACATAACGAAAATCGGTTGCCATCAGTTCCAATTTTCTATGCGACTTCCACAAAAGAAACTTACGAAGTCATGCAAAAAATACTCCTGTTCGTCAGCTATGCTACGCATAAATGGAAAATCATAGCTGATTTAAAAGTATTGACAATTTTATTTGGCATGCAAGGTGGTTACACAAAATATCCGTGTTTTCTTTGTGAATGGGACAGTCGTGCAAAAAATCACTATGATTGCAAAGTATGGCCATCTCGTGAGTCGCAGCAAATTGGTAGAAAAAACGTTCTAAACATACCATTAGTTAAAGCTGAGAATGTTATTCTTCCACCATTGCATTTAAAATTAGGATACATGAAACAATTTGTAAAAAAGCTTGATATTAACGGCGAAGCTTTTAAGCATCTTAAAGCGATATTCCCGAGATTAAGTGAAGCCAAAATAAAAGGAGGTATTTGTGTATTTACTTCGAAATAGCATTCAGTTTAAACATTTTTATCTCTTCTGATTAATTTTAGGTATTTTCATTGGACCTCAAATTCGTAAAGTTATGAGAGATGAGACCTTTTTAAAAATGTTGAGTTCCGTTGAAAAACGTGCGTGGAACAGTTTTGTTGTGCTTTGTGATAATTTTCTTGGGAGTCACAGAAGCGACGACTATGTCATGGTCGTTAATGAATTTTTAAAAGCTTATGGTGAAATGGGCTGCAACATGTCTATAAAAATTCATTTTCTGCACTCGCATTTGGATTTTTTTCCAGACAACCTAGGCCAGTTTAGCGATGAACAAGGCGAACATTTTCACCAGGAAATAATTGCAATGGAAAAACGTTTTGAAGGAAAAAATAAAATAAAAATGCTTTCGGAGTATTGCTGGTCGCTTAAACGAGATACTGAAGACGTTAATTTAAAAAGAAAAAGGTCAAGCAAACATTTTTGATCGGAATAGTAAGAAATTATTTTTTTGTAAAAAATGTGTTTTTTTTAAAGTTGAATAAATCAGTAAATTTTCAACCGATTTTTAAACACAAACCCTCGTTTTATTTTTAATCAATTATGTTTTTTAAATAAAACCATAAATAGCACGGTTCCTATACAAAAATTTTGTGTAAAAACGTCCCGAAAATAGAAAAATGGGGAAAAAACCGTAAAAAAATACATTTGGTGTAAAAATACATACATGTATCTGAAATTTACTTAAAGAGTATATATACCGTTCGAAAGGTCTAAGCTTCTTCTTTCTAGGTCTGCCAAAAAATTTGAAATCGGTTGGTATTCAACTAAGTTACAGGATAATAAGTGCATACGGGTATGAAAAACCGGTTTTTTACCCGTAACTCAAGATTTTGGGGGTGTTTTGAAAATTCCAAAAACAGACTGTTGTAGTACTCGACAGTACCTACCAGAAAAATGATATAAGATCCCAGGTATTTTCACTTAATTTTTTTTGTCTCACTGTGTAATCTTTCAAAAAAGCAAGTTTCGATCTACCAAAGGTTAAAATACAATTCGGTTAAAGGATTGTTGTTTGACTATTGACGTCAGCAGTCATCGATGGCTGCGAGTGTAAGACGGCAAATCCCTCTGAGGAGATCAAGTGGTTGTGATCGAAACATGTCAGGGTAACCAGCCGCCTGGGTTCGAATCTCAGGTCCGTCAAGTATGAAAAATTATCAACAACAAGTTTAATTAATTTTCATGTTGTAAAATTCCTTTCTTCATAAAAATAATTTAATGAAGAAAATTAAATTTGATGAACTTTAGCCTGATCAAAAATATTTAAATTTCGATTAAAAAACCATAAATAGTTCGACAAAATAACCACAATACAAATACAAATGAGGGGCAGAAATCGTCCCCCACCACCTTTTGGTCCTATTTTTGAAAAACTGTATAGCTTATGGTTCCATATAGATATGGATCTATCTATGTTTTTAATTTCTTAAAATCGGTTTAATAGTTTCTGAGACAAAGAAATTTCCCCTATCTTCTCTCGTCGTCCTACGATTCGGTCCATTTTTAACAAATTATCTCAAATTATCATATTATCTCCAAAATTGCGACCTGTACTTTGCGCCCAAGGTTACATAGACAGCCAGCCTGCCAGCCAGCCAGGCGGACATCGTTAGTTCGACTCAGAAAGTGATTCCTATTCGATCGGTATGCTTTAAGGTGGGGTTATGACCAATATTTTAAGGTGATACACACATCAGCACAAATGCATACTACACTCTCCACTATTGTGGTGTGGGTATAAGAAAAAGTCGAAAATAACTAAAAATAAACGTGCTTAAAGTTTTTAATAAGAACAAATAAAGGCATATATAAAGTAAAACATAGTGAACAACTCTTTATCACTAACTCCAAGATTTAAGTTTTTGAGTTATGACGAAGTTGCAGCAAATGAGAGATAAATGTATCTGCACTTCCAGATGAGATATCAAAATAACTTTCCTGTAGTTGTAATTAATAAGTCCACCTCATTATAGAATAATATGACTCGGGCCAGACATTTTTTTTTTAGCGTTGAGTAGTGAAATAATTCAATTGTTGTTGAGTGTCAGGAGATTGTGTATGGGCAACTTGTTTTTGATTTGTTTCATAGTCAAGACATTTTTCGTTTGGCAAGAAGGGTTATTTAAAGACATGTAACTAAACCTATTTATTTGAGAAATAATGGGTTTTAAGGGTTGCAACGACATAACTGGAGTCAAAATCAGATCTTGCATTATTTTAGGCCAAGTACTGAAAAATAAATGAGTTTTAAGCGACTTTAACAAAACGGCCTGAATTTCCTAACCATAACCTTCTCAAGTACCTTCTGTAGCGTACCGTTTAATGACTGCATATTTTTTTATTTTTTTTTTTTGTTTTTGTAAAGTAAAACTGCAATTTATTAGAAATAATTTTTCTTGACTGAGGAAAATTTAATAAATTATCTAAGAATTTATTTTCTTTGAAATAAAAGAAGAAGTCTATGTTAGCTACTCCTTATACAATTTTTATTCTGCTTAAACAGCATCTGCAGTTTATGTTGGCTTTTGTAAATGGTTCAGAGGAAAACCTTTAGGATCATAAAGGCCATGTAAACGATTGAATTGCTGCTTTTGTTTCACAGCAGATTTTTATTTTGTTCTTTACTTTAATCAATAAATGAGAAAACTTTAAGTGTATTTGAGTGCATGAAAACTGTAGTTGTATGGGTAGTGCAATCATAAATTTAAAATCTATAATTGCTTGGAGCGGTAGTGTTGGAGTTAAGGATATTGTGTGGCTCAAAATTGACAAGAAAAACCGAGGCGTATGAGTAATATTGCTTTTATATTTTACATATATATTAACTGCCTGTTTTTTAAACTTAAATAACAATTTTCGTTAAGAAATTTATATTGAGAACAAAAGGAAATTTGAGTTTTTTTGTTTCAACATAAATTCCCAAGCTAAAATTGTTATCTTATTTTGAAAAACAGTCAGTAAGTTTTAAAGTTAGTTAATGTTGCAGTCTACTTGCTGTAAATTCTTATAGATGCCAACACCTTTTTTGTGAAATTGTTTTGGGAATTTGGCAAAAATATTTAGTGTTTAACGAACTTTTTTAACTACATCCTTTATTAGCGCATTGAAAATTTAAAAAATGGTATCTGCGGTGAATTTTATTTTGTTATAAAAGGTCGTTCATTAAGCGCTTTCCACTTGAATGAAACAAAGTATATGTGGTATATCATCGACATTTTTTAAAACATGTAGAGGCCTATCCACGCTACTATGTACGAAATGTAACATCGTACAAATGTCCATCGTGGCTTCAATAACTCTGGTGCAGCAGGCTGAACTTCGTGCGTAATGTTGTCTTTGCGAACCGCTGTGGCTTGTGGTCTATTCGCAGACAGTTGCGACTTAAGATAACCCAATCAGAAAAAGTCTAAAGTGGTCAAATCGTATGAGCACGTTGCTAAGTTCACATCACCTCTATGTGTGATGAAAATTGCACCTAAATTACTCATACAAAATGTCCAATGGAGTATGAGCTGTATGGCGCTTAGCCCGCCCTTTTAAAACCACTTGTCTTTACTGTCCGTACTATCCAAATCAGGCACACACAATTTCGTTATTATCGACCTACAGCACTTGCATTTAACTGTGATGGCTTAGCAAACGTCGTTAACAAGGAAAAATGGATAGCCCAAAATCCACTAAAAACATCGATTACGTCTTATAGTGATCCGGACGAAACGCCGATACGTTTCGTGGAGTGTGTACTGTATATAGGGGTGTATTTGGGCTCCAGCTCCCGAATACCAGCCAAGGATCCAAACACCTTGGTATATTCCCCATAAAACGCCGATTGCGTTTCTGGGTTTATGGAGTGTATAGGGTGGCTTTGGGATTTAGCGCTAAAATATCAACCAAGTATCCAAACAACTTGAAGATATTTTGTTTATTTTTCCAAAAATTTATAAAATTCTATTTATTTATTGGCAAAATATTAAATTTACAAATTTACAATAAATATTACAAAAGTTTGATTTCGAGACAATTTAATTAAACGTAAAAATCGCGATTCAATATGTGACCGAACAATATGGTGGTTAAACAGCGATTCAACTTAAAAATTTGTAAGTTACAACAATTAAAATTACAAACAAATAAAAGAAAAATTTTAAACATAATACATGATGATAGTGTCGCCTCACGTTACCAATTAATCTTAGGGCATAGCATTAAGTGGGCGTAAAAGTGGGCAGGGCAATATTTTCTTTCCGTAAAAACCTCAGTTGGACCATGGCGATCATTTTAAATTATATAGATTATATTGTTGAATTCAACCATATTTTTGAAGTTTCAAGGGAGGTAAACATTTTATTGATACATAAATAGAAACATAATTTTATTAATCTGAAAAAAAAATTATTATTAAAATGACCAAATCAACCAATTGTAGTCGGGACTTAAAGAAAATATTAACTTACTGTTTATTGTTCTTGTTTTTGCTTAAACTTTGACATTGTTACAAGTAAAAAAAGTGTTTATAATTCTTTTTCGCTTAAGAGTTTTATTTATTAATATTTTTTAGTTTTTCTAAAATCTTTGGATAAAGTTTCCTGCTGATCTGGCCAAAGCAACCAGTGAAATGCGCATAGGAATAGCTTATCCCATCAATAACAAATTTCAAGTTGTCAATAGTAAGATTAGGGAATTTAGCGCATTTAAACGAAAGCTTGTTAATGAATTTTTGACTCTTAAGATAAACTTTGATAACAATAGTTTGCTGGTAACCATAATAAGATTTTGTTTAACCAACACTCCAACCATGTTTTTTTCTGTATGTAGTTTTATAAAATAAAAATTAGCTGATGTAATAAATCGTATTTTTTTTTAGTTATTAGCGGATATGCACTCTGTTAAAGCACTTAAATTTATTTATTTAGGCAGCGGAATTACTTAATGATAAATCTTTATCAAGCCTTGGAGAATCAGTAAGAATAACATTTTTTAAGAAAAACTCCAGAAAATTTTACACAAACATAAATCTTGTCCGTCATCTCTCTTTGAGAGTTAGCATGTCTTCTACAGACAGACTGACATATAGATAAGTCGAATTAAATATTTTCCAACACTGAAAATTGTATTTTTGTTTGCATCTTTGATGAATATTTCTCGGTATTTTACAATTTAATAGTATTCTTGTATACAGAGTTTAAAGATAAGGAAGTGATTTAAATGACCTACAATTTGCTTATTCTAAAGTAAAATTATTGCTTTACTAATATTTTTTTTTTATTTCTATTTTTAGGTTAGAAAAGTTACAATGGCTTTTATCTGCACGTAAGTTTTACATTTATTTTATAGATATTTTTTTTTGTTTTATAAGACTCCTTTTTCAAATTTTAATTAGCGTACGTGTTAAAGTTCTGTAAGGAAAAGAAAAACCCTTTTTTAATTGTACATCACTTTGTCAGTAGACATTACTTTGAATACAAAACAATGTTGTCCTGTTATTTAAATTAATTAAATGATTTATCAGCTGATCCTATGAACCACTGGGAATTAAAGGACTTAACATATATCGTCACCTAAACGCAAAAGGCCTTTTCTAATATTTTGAAAATTTTACAGTAGAAGGAAAAGCTATTTAAAATGATAAATTGCCTTTAACTGTTTATATATTATTTTTATCTATTTTTCTTGTAAAATCTACGAGATGTTAGATAGTTAGCTCTTTAAGGGTTTACCATATAATCTTTTGTAGATAGGGCCTTCTATTTTTTGCTAGTAAAATCGAAAGTTTTAGTCGAAAGCTTCCAACAGTTTTGTGTAGACATTTGTGTTGATGAAATACATCAGAATCAATAAATAAAGTTGATTTTATATTTTTGGTTAGTTAGGCCTTTTGCGTTTTAGTTAACTTAAATTTTTACGTTAAAACCAGCGAAAATTAATAGAATTTGTAAGATAACGGCTTTAAGTTAGATGTGCGTATGGTCCTCCACTACCTTAATCGCACTTTTATTTTAGACGGCTCTCTTACCCAATGCCTTAAGAAACACTCATAAGCTTTCAAAATACTTGGAAATGATTTTTTATTGACAGACATATGGAGGGTTCAAAGCTGAACCGAACCAAATCATAAAATAAAATGCATGCATGTATTTCAAAACTGGTGTGAAATTCTTCGCAAATTTTAACTCTATCGAGTTCGGTAACGGTCTAAATCAAAAAGTTTTTCGTTCCAAAGGTAACGGTAATAAACTCATGTCAATGGCTCCAGAAATTAATGGAAATTCACTGACTCAAACTCAAAATGTTATCGAATTTTCATTTTTGACTTGGTTCGCTTCAGCTCTGAGCCCTCCATATAAGAAAAAAAAATTTAAGTCAAAGAAAGGTACTTTTTCTGATTCAAATATCGCTATTTGATCAAAATTTTGCATTAGACTAATGCAAAACGGTTTGCTTTTTAGGATTATAGATTATAAAATTTAAACAACACATGACTTATCTTAGATTAAATGCTTTAATATGAAAAATATCTAAACTTTTTTCATGATAGAGGAAAAGTTACCCCATATTTTTTAATATTTGTTCATGCCCCACACGACTATGCGGTGGTAAATAGTGGTTCAATTTTAAGGACCGATGTTGATTTCGAATAAAACATAAATTATTTAGGAAATTATTGTCATTTCTTTTTATTGTTATAATACTGGTACGGTTCAATTATGTATGGAACAAAATATCGGCCAAATGGCTGTCGCGATCTCGGCGGCACACCTCCCTCCGATGGTCCAAATTTTCGATGACGCTTAGGCATAATTCAGGTTTTATACCGTTAATGTGCTGAATTTTCTAATCCTTAAGCCCTTGAATTGTTGCTGGCTTATCGACGTACACCTTTTCTTTTAAATAACGCTAAAGAAAGAAGTCCAACCGTGTCAAATCACATAATCTTGGCGGACAATTGACATCACCACCACGTAAGATAACACGGCCATTGAATTTGTCGCGCAAAACAGCCATTGTTTTGTTAGCTGTGTAGCAAGTGGCACCGTCTTGTTGAAACCAAATATCGTCCACATCTTCCAATTCGAGCCATAAAAAGTTCGTTATCATCTCGCGACTGCGAACACCATTCACAGTAACTGCCTGGCCGGCCTCATGTTAGGAAAAAACGGCCCGATGATGCTGCCATGCGGCAATTCTGCTTATTGACGAATCCACTGAGCTGAAAATGTGCCCCAGCACTGAAAATGATTTTCATCGAAAAGTAACCATCAACTGAAGCACAGCCGCGAATAACGTTGTAAAAGCCACTTTTTGCAAAAACTGTTTTTGTGTAGATAACCGTGAACATTACTCTCGTACACTGTTTAAACCTCAAATTACCCAAAATTTTGCCTTTAAAAAAGACATACAAAGAGTTAGCTAGTGGAAGAACGTTGTAAGTTACTTAAAAATGATACAAAGTTAATGGTTTTAAACGTGGAATAACGTTTTAAAAGCCACCAGTCATGATGCTTTGTATAGTGGAAGATCGTTTTAAATGACATCGCTATTGGGTATATGAAACGTTTTTCCACTAAAAAAAGGTTATAAAACTGTAAATTTGCATGTAATTTAAGTTTTAAACTTTTTGATATTTTGCATAAAAATTTTTATTATCATTATTTTTAATAATCTAAAAAAAAAACATATAAAAAATTAATAATCTTGCCTGTTAAAAACTTTTTTTGCTCTCCCGAAAAAAATTATTTTGTAACTTAAAACGTTATTCGCGGCTCTGCTTCAACTGGTGCCATTTCTTGCCACCATTCTGACCACTAACGACGTTTGGAATGGTCAAGAGGCTTTAGTTCTTGAGTCAATTGCACCTTGTTAGCGTGTAAATGCAAGTCTTTATGAAAAATGGTCATCAACGACGAGCGTGAGAGGTGCAATTGTTGGGCAAAAAGACGAGTTGAGGTGGACAGCTCTTCAGCCACACTATCGCGAACAGCACCATCTCCTACAGACCCGGTTTGCTCAAATTTTTGCACGATATTTCCGTTTGTACGCACATTTGGACGATTAAACTGACCGAAAAAAGTGCACGATAGGCATTTTGATTTGATCGGCCGTCGGCCTAAATAACGCGTTGCTCGATTATGTATCTTTCCATGGTTTAACTTGAAATAGTCTGAAATTGAAAAATGTCAAATGAAATGCAGAAAAAAACTTGACGTTTAGGTGTGGTTCACTTTTAACATTGACCCTTTATTTTTTATATTTGCAAAAATTTCAAAATTTTATATCCCTACTGCACAGTGCTCTTTTTTTCTGTTTATCACACTTTACGAGCAAACAGATCTTGAATAAAATCAATCAGTATAGCCTGAGCTTCCACACAACATTGCTGGGTTTTAACTTGTTACTTGCATTCAATGTTACCATTTTGGAAAATGCTCTCAAGTAGTGTAGATGTAATACAACTTAAAGAGAAAATTGGTTTAGAAGAAATATAAACTATTAAGCAGGTTTTGGAATTACATATTTATAAGCTTATATAATGGTAAAAGCGATTTGGCAACACTTCTTCTATTAATTTATATTTGCACTTAAAATATTAAAATATATCTATGTAAGTATAAGTCGGGCTCAGGTCTAGATTACTAAAATAAAGCAAAAAAAAAAAAAAAAAAAAAAAAAAAATTATAAAAGGGTGTAGTCATAGAAGTTGGATGCAACCAGTCGAGTACCACATTGGCCGAGTTAGTTGTTAGCTGGGGTATAAGTGCGATGTTTGCGTGTTCAGTTCCCGCCATAGACTCTGGTATGTTTCGCTACAAATACAATAAATTTGTTAACATTTTTCAAAGTTTTTTATATAATCATCTGATTTAATTTAACAAAACAAAATCTTGATAAAATATTTGCCAAATATATGGAAGGAATTGTTATTTTTTCTTCTGTAACTCATTTTCAACGCAGCAGGAAATTAAAAATTTTGCTTGCTTTTTAAAAATGGTCTTTACAATGAACTTTTTATACAACGAAACGTATGAGTGTTAAATAAAAATACTCATACGTAGAGTAGCAAAACATCTTTATACTCGTATGTTAACATCAGGGCTGTCAGATATGGCGATTTCTCGCCAAACGTGGCGATTTTGAAACGTGTTTGGCGATGGGATTTTCCATTTGGCGACGGGCGACTTTTGTGGCGATTTCTGATGTAACTGGCGATTAACTTGGCTATTTATACCATTTATATTATTTCGGCGATTTTGTTTAACAGCTTGTTATTTTTTGTTATCATTACTAAGTCTGTGTTCATACGGCTCTTGTCTTATTGACATGATTGCTACTTTATAGGCGAGAGGGACGAGGAGAAAAGAAACGAGTACACAGATGCATGTACTGTCTTTACGTTTTGCTTCCATATTCGTTGCTTACTTTTGTTTTTGTTTTCAATATCAAATAAAACAAAATAAAAAACATGTCTTTAACATGACATCCCAGCTAGCATTTTGTAAAACTTTTAATCATAATTGAGTCTTTTTTGGCTCTTCAACGCGATTAAAAAATAAGAATATGCGCACGTTTTCTGATCATAAATGATACTTTTGTCGGGAGAAAATGTTACTTTACCCGCGCCTCTTCTTGATGAGTCATTTGTGATAAGTTTTTTTTATTAGTTTAGAGTCTTTTTAGACTCTTTTCTAATGGTATTTATGATAATTTTCGAATAATTTTCTAGTCATTTATCAGTCTTTTTTAACTTCTTTTCTGCGTCTTTTTCATATTCATATATAAGACATATTTCTAATCGCCTACGAGTTATTTTAAGCACCTGGATGATTCATTGGAGACTGCTATACAAAAAAATAGCAAACACTTTTTAATTATCCATCTGCGCAAAATAAGATCATAAATAACAAAAAAAGTAATCACTTTTCGAACGCATGCATAATCAGTTTGTGATCAAACAGTTAACAACCTTCTACCTGCGCGAAATTTGATATGAATAACGGATGAAATACTCATATTTTAAGCGCCAAGATGATCCATTTACGGTTTCAATACAATTTGTTATTGCATTTTAAATCAAACACTTTAGAATCATAAGCGTGAGTCATTTTCTAGTCTATTTTTAAGCATGTAGCTGATTAATCACCCAGCGGGAAAATAAGGAATTGATTACATAAATAACTAAAAAAATTATGTATTTTTTTTCGAAAGAATAATAATGCATTCATGGGAATCGAGAAGGTAATTTTATTGACACAATAATTATGATTTGATTACCACGTATATTCTCACATTTGTAGAACAAGGAATGAATTGTTTCTGTTCGTAAAAATGTTTCGTGCTTTTTCTTCTCTTCGTGACAATTTTCTTTTTTTTTAGAATTATTTAAGTCATTCCCAGTTAGGGTTGCCATACGTACTGTTTTAAGCAGTACATGTACTGATTTTTTGCAATTGTACTGTTTTATGCACAACTCCTAAAACAGTACGCAAATGTACTGTTTTTTACACTTTGTACTGTTTTTTGTACTGTTTTTTTTTTTTTGCTCAGTCTATATTTAACAGAACTGGCATACAAAAAATTATGTTGTGTTAAAAAAAAAAGTTCTAAAATAATAAGAGTTTTTACGCTGTGGTCATTGTTTTCTCATAAATACACAGTAGAAATCTAAATTATAATGGGTGGCTCGTAGCAGTGGTATATTTTCGTGTTGTTATGATTTTATGGCTACCTCTTCCAATAGTCTTTCCCTTTCCACACCTGAGAAAGACAAAAATAAAATCTAAATTTTTTAAGTACTAAAAAATACTTATTCCAAAACAGTTATCGTTAATTTTTAGAACTTTTTTAATTTTCGGGCATGTTCTGGAAATCGAAATCACGTAAAATTGAAAACAAACAAATTTGGAAAATTATCCGTGTTCAAAATTTATAAAAATACCTAATACTTTTGAGGACCACTTTTCTTTACCTAAACTACTGAAGTAAGAAAAAGATAAGTAAATTTTTACAAAATTTTTTTTGAAAATATTCATCGTTTTCAATTGCACTTGATTTTAAATATTTTCAGATTTTGTGAAATAAAAATAAACCAAACTATTTTTTTTGGATTTTATAGATTAATGGCCAATTTCACCAAGTTCAGGGGGCAAATTATGGCAGTCGTGATCGAATACTTTTTCGATTCGAAAGCAATTTTATTTCTAATTCTCTCTGACTTTACTGAACGGATCGAAATTATTTTTTTAGTATTGTATAGCATTTATTTTAGTTTTCACAACACTGAAAAAATAATAACGATTCGTTCAGTATCAACTGAAATAACATTGCCTTCGAATCTAAAAAGTATAAGATAACGACTGCCATAATTTGCCCCCAGGTTTAATTAACTTTCATTATAAAAGTCAAAAAACCTATTGTTTTAGTAATAGTTAATTATAACTGAACTTGGTAAAATTAGCCGTAAATAATTTAAAAATTATTTAAAATTGGAAAATTAATTTAGGAAAAACATTTTCTCAAATTCTATATGATTTGTGCAACTATGTGTGTAGTGAAAATTGCTTTAAATACGAATATGTTTAAAGAAAATCGTACTTACAAAATCAATGAGTTGATTGTTTTGAGCTAAGTAAGGCTTTTCTCTGGCCAAATGTTTCGTTTTTGGTGTTTGCTTTTTAAGCGCAAATGGAGTAATTTCATATGTATATTTATGAAATGCCATAAACTGGAAATAATTCCTTTGACGTTACACATTTTAAGTGTATTTCTTTCTTTATATAATTGTTGTTGCATATTCAATCAAAAGTTTAAAATATTTACCCCAATTTCACCAAGTTCAGCTAAAACTAACTATTACTTTAACTTCCAGCTTACAATATGTTTTGACAGCTTGAACTGATAGTTAATTATAGCTGAACTTGGTGAAATTGGGGGTTACTTATTAAAACAAATGGTAATGTTGTCGTAAAAAAAATGTACTGTTTTTTTCTTGATTGTACTGTTTTTATGTATTCAATGTACTGTTTTTCCGAATTTAAAATCTGGCTACCCTATTCCCAGTATACATTTAAATAATTTATTACAATCCTAGGACATGGTCTGTGTTAAGAATAATGAATTCTGGAATCAAATATTATACAAGATATGTATTACTTTCTCGATTCCTATTAATTCCATTTTCCCGCTGGGCAGTTTTTGATCAACAAAAGTACTCGAAAAAGACTCATTAGTCTGATTTTTTTAAAAACAATCTTCCAAATGCTAGCAGGGATGAATCATTTGAACACCAATTCATGTTCAAAAAAGAAAAGGGAAGAATCTTGTCAATAAGACATGAGCCGTATGAACTCAGACTAATATAAGAAAAAAAACTTGCAACTTTTTTCCACATGATTTTTATTTTGTTATCAGTTTAAGTTAATTTTATATTCAGTCACTATTTAATTGTAATAGTATGTATGCAGGTCAAAACTCCAGTAATGAAATCAGTGAGGCTGAAGTGTACGATCTTATGGACTTGTGTACTTAATTTTAGCTTTTTGAACTGAATACTTATACGATCTCCATTTTATGTTATTTAAAAAAAAAAATTACAGAAACAAAACAAAATTTAGTTTCGGCGAATTTTTTGTATTTTTTTCTCAGTTTTTGGCGATTTTGACTCACATATTTTACTAGCGTTTTTTGTATGCAAAATTTAATTAAAAAAAAAAAAAATTACAAAAAGTGAACCAAATTGACGTTTGGCGATTTTTGGCGATTTCTGACATCCGACTTGGCGATAAAGCTCAAAAAAATCTGACAGCCCTGGTTAACATTACATTACATTTTAATTAATATCAGAAGAATAATTAATATTTGTAGCACAAAATTTTAAATGTGTTTTTGCTTTTTTATCTTAATCTCACACTTATTGTTTAACCCAAACGTGTGTGTATTTTTGCTTGTCACAAATTCTTTTTTAAATCTTTAACCAATCTTTTTTTAAATTTTGCTTCTTTTGCTTGTCACATTTTATTTAACTTTTATGAAAAACGTCCTGTTTTACTGTCTGTCAAATACTAAATACATTTTATTATTATGTATGATATTATTAAATACCAAAAGCATTTTGTTGTTACAGCCACTGACTGGAGTCTTGGAAAAAAAACAAAGAAAACTCTTACTTATTTACTTACAAAAGAAAATTTTCGTATAAAAAAGGAAAATTAAATTTGCAAAAACTAAGTCAAAACATGTTGATACAAAAGCACCCATGTGTATTTTTTTCCACATTCAAAAGCTGAGTAACTTCTTATTGTCTAGAAAATAAGAAGAAAAAATTTCTTAAAAGAAAAGATTTTATATGATTAAATTAAATTATAAATGTAAGGAAACCAGTAAGAATTATCTAACGATAACATTATTTAGAATGTCTGTCTTAGCAAAAGACATTTGCGGTAAATAAAATGTGGCAGTGCTTTCAAGATGCGAGAAGGCAGTAAGAAAATTCGTAAAAACTAATATTTTGAAAATCTTTCAACAGTCATAAAACTTAGCCTCCGTATGGTAAAGTGTTATATCAGGCCCATTCTTGTGCTACATTCTATGGAGTCGTGGTCCTTTAAACTGATAACCTGAATCAGCTGAAAAATTCTGAAATATTAACACACCGAAGACTACATAAAAAATCTATTAAACAACTCACATCATATACATCTATTTATCAGAGCGGAGAAAAAGGTGATGCACCGAGGGAGTTTTAGGAAAAATGGAAACAATTCTCTATTTTGTAAACGGTTATTCCGATTTATTTCAGGTGGTGAATGATTACACTGTTCTCGAAATTGGCACTTTTTTTTAGACAAGCCGAGCAAATGGCGTTTTAGCATAATTCGGGTACGCTGAATACAATTGTGCCCAACGTTTTTTTGGGTTAGCTCTTTTTTTCGAGATATACCGTCATTTCCAAAATGGAGGAGATTGCACAACATGCGAACATATATTGTTGTAACTCAAAAACGGTTTTGTTTATTGAAATTACTAAAAAAAAACCGAAATTCCGCAATAAAATTTCCTAGCACAGTTTATGTGTTTCAATTAAAGAAAGGAGTTTTAAATCGGTGTTTGAAAATGGTAATTTTAGGTGTTTGCCAGAGGTAATATTGCTGTCTAGGGAGAGCTGGTCAGGTCAATGCAGATTGTGTAGGGGATTTGCTATTTTCACTGATGGCTCGAAGATGAAGGGCACGGATGCGGGTGTCTACAATGAGGATCTGGACATCAGAAGGTATTTAGACTTCCTGATAACTGCAGTGTATTTTAGGCGGAGGTTCTGGGGACTCTAAGGGCCGTGGAATTGGTAGGGAGCCACTTTGCCGGGGGCTCGGAAGGCCTTGATGGGCTGTTATGTAAACTCCAGGCTAGAGGATGATTTCAGGAAAGCTCTTGGAGAAATCTAAGGGAATTATGTGTTGCAGCTGATGAATTGGCGAGACTGGGCTCGGAAATGGATCATCCTGACGGTTTGCAGGCGGACAGGCCTCCAAAGGACTTCTACTTTGGAAAAAATAAAGAATAGTTTCTGAGCGTGACTTATCAGGTTTGGCGGTTCCGAACGAACTTCTGAGTAGCGCACATGCTGTGGCAAATTCGGATTTGCTGCTGGGCAAAAGTAGGGCCTGCGTCAGGACCATGATATGTATTATCCTGGCCACTGCATTATTGGCAGGATGGCGGTGAGAATGGGATCCGACTTGTTGGTTATATGTATGTTGTATGATGACCCAGAAGAGTTGGAGACAGTTGAGCACTTTCTGTAAAATTTCATACTAAAATGATTTCGATATTTCACACTTTCTAACCTTATCTAATCTAACGTACGGCCTACACACCCAGAAACGATATCTATTTGTTTAGTATTTCTGTAGACGAACACATCTCTTAAAATAATTCGTAACTATATTCAAGAAAGTAATGAACATTATATAGCGTTCTGTTCTTCGTTATGAAGCAGAACATTTGTAGTGGTTCTGTAGACAAACATTATATTTTAATGTTCTATTGTGTTTCTTTTTTTACATTGATAAAGAAACGAGCAAACAAACAATTTTAGCAACGATTACAGCATGAATAGCTTGTTTGTGTATTGCGTTAATGTTTGGGGTTTTTTAAGCCAGCCAAAAGGGTGCTGCTTAGCCCAACTGAAAAGAGCGAACATCAATGTGATGAACCGAACACAACGAAGCTTGTGTGTGTTTTTTTAACACAATGCAATTAAATGTTCTCATCTTTTTGTTGATTTGGATGAGTACATTATTATTTATGTGTTCGAAGATCACAAACAGAGAAACTTTATTTTTTTTATGATTTACTACACAAACACTATTACTGTTTTCCACAAATATACCAAACCGAACACTAAGGAACTATACTTCATGTTTATTTTTGAACACTGTTTTAAATTTAGGTTTTAAATAACTAGCTTATGATGTTCGGAGGCTGTAACTTTATGTTTACCATTGTATCTGATATGATGTTGGTCATACAATAACGCTACAAATTACTATTTAAACCATACACATCGTCTGAAGTGCTATTTCATTAAAATTTAAAAGGAAAACTAGTTTTAACACCACAAATTTTTTCAAGAACTTTTGCATTTACCTTCGGAAATAAGCAGATACATTTTCATGTATAAATGAAAAATATTTGAATGAATACAAAAACAACATAAAAACACTATGCTCCGTTATAATAATTTCAGTCATTAATCTCACATTTACAGATACAATACACCAATGACATTTTATTTACATTCATTAAGAAATCGGGGAATTCAATTAGGAAGCCCAAGAAACAATTTTATTATTTTATTACACTTATTGTTCTTCTTACTCAGTTGATTTAAAAATAACTAAATTAATTTAATGAAATGTTCTTTTAGCTAAAGATTTTAATGGATTTGAATAAATTAAATTTGTTACAGGTGAATTAATTTTATTCAAATCCATTACAATTTTTTTAAGTGTTCAAACAGAATTGAGCCATGAACTTCAGGGAAAATTCTTAAAGCCTTTAATTAATTCGTCGGCAGTTAATCAAAATTCCTTCTCATATGTTTTTTTTTTTTATCAAAATGTTTGAAATTTAATGAAAGTATTGTAGCATTGTTAAGAGCAGTATTCGAAAATAAACACTAAATATCGCTCGGTTCGCTAGATTTGTGGAAAACACAAACGCTCTATTGGTTTTGTATACTCAAAAGAAAAATCAATCCATCCGTACTCAAATCAATCCGAAGCGGTATCAATAGTACGGTGAGTACGGATTTTCTTGAATCAAGTACAGAAAGATTGATTAAAGTACAGATTTCCAATCGCAAAATACTTAAATTATCCACATTCAATTTCGTACTTGAAATAATCCGAAAACGAGATTAAGTAAAACTTAGATTGAATGAATCTCAAAATGCGATTGATTCAAGTATTACAAAGTTGATTTCATGCCGAATTCGTGTTTGAAGGAAACCAAAAAGGAAATTACAACTACCCGTTTTAGACCTTACAGAATGATAAAACACAAACATCATGCCCGATATGGTTTTTACTCAAGAATGATAGAAGAAAGATTACGACAACACGAACTCAAAAATTGAATGTTCTGCGCAGGTGGGTTAAATGACGTCACGAAACTGTCTGACATTTAAACATGACAGTGGGACAATTTATGAGAAAATTTTTTTTATATTACTCGTAGTTTTTTTTTTCAAGAATAAAAATAGTGAAATATTCAAAGAATATATAAAATTAAGAATAATTTCAAATAAAGATAAATATAATTAAAAGTATAATATCTTTTACGTTAATGTTTTAGTAATTTGATTACTGTTATGTATTCGGACTTTCAAACAAACAGTTTTTGAGCTCAAATGAAAATTTAATGCCCTTTTGTGGATCTAGTGTGATATGGGCATTTCCATTTTGACGTGTCGTGATATTCGTACCACAAAATGTAAAAAAATTAAATGAAGAAGTCAAATTTGTAAAAAGGGTTTTTCCGAATATAAAGTTATGAAGTAGCACTATGTTCAGAAAAAAAATTACAGCAATCGACGGTAAGGATTTGCAGATATAAGCAAAAATATGCGCTGGCGGGAAGTTAAAAAAAACGGAAGGGGATTTTGACATGCATTACAAACTTAATAAGACTGCTAATTGAGCAAGACGTTTTGAATAAAACCTTTTAGTAAGTTTTGGACTTATATAGATTTATTTTTCAAGCTAGTAGAATTAAAAATATTTGCTCGTTTAAAAGCACATATGGGCATTTTGAGATGTAACGCCAGAATGCAAATAAGGTTGTATTTTAGCACCATGTTGTTCAACCGTTATACCTTTTGTTACTAAATGTAGAGCTAATTGCGCTTTACACCACAATATAAAAAAGTAAACTACACATATACAATTTTTTGAGAAGTAATTTAAATTATTTCTGGCGTTACGTTAAAAAAAGTAGACTTTTCGCTGAATTGCCCATATGTACATATATTTCAACTTCTAAATTCTTCATGTAAAGCTGCGAACTGTCTTCATTTTTTTCACAATTGGCTTTTTTCGCTTCCTCTTCACATGGTATTATTTCCGATTCAGTAGCGATATCAGTGGCATCTATAGTCGAAACTGCTCCCGGTTTCAGTTTTAAAGTTGCTCTATTACTACATCCTGTACACAATTATTAAATAAAGAACTGCGCAAAGTGTTAAAGGACAAAACATCTAAGATAAGATATATTAAAAACACACACAAAATTAGTTTTGAACACAATTTCTCACTTGATTTCTTTCTATCGTTTCGCATGCATTTGCCCACTGCGCACTTCATGTTTACAATTTGCTTCAAATTTTTAAAAAATACTTTTTTACACTTAAAGCTTTCAAACAGCCTCCACACACGGTTATTAAAATAATAATTACACTGTGCTACACTCGAAAAGCACTTCTGAAATGACCTAGTGTGCGTTAAAGGTGTTGGTGAGCATGTTACGAATCCGGGCTTAAAAGTTTCAATATACCTCCAAATTCCCGAGTTATGGACCAAAGAAATTTTTTTGAGGCTGCTACTTTTAAACATTTATAACTTTTTTATTTATTAACCGATTTTTTAAATTCAAACGGTTTTGGAAAGCAAAAGAATTGTTATTTTTAAATATATATACTTCTCAGACAATATTAGCACAAATATGAATAGATTTTTTCAATTATATGGAAAATTTTTAGTTTTTTTTAAACTTTTAAAATTTCTACGAGACTTTTTTCCGAATTTAGTTTAAAGGCAACAAATATATTAAAGACAGTATTTTTCTGAGTAAAATGAGACGTCATTTGTTAAAATCGGTTGAGAAATGAGGAAGTTATAGTACCTTTGCGAACAAAAGAGTGGAAACCTGTTTCGATTAGATTAGCATGATTTAATAAAATAACTTTAATCTAATAAAACATAACGAATTATATATTTGTATCACCAATTTATACATGATTTTTTTTTAAAAATGTTTACTTAATCTTTTACGTTTAAAATACAAATCATCAGTTTCTCGCTTTAGTGACCAGCAGTAATTAGCTAACATCCTGATTTGACTTTTTCCTTCAAATCTCTTTTCAATTGTTAATAACTCTTGATGGAAACGTTCGCCTTGTTCGTCACTTAATTGGCCTAGATTATTTGGAAAAAAATCTAAATGGGAATGCAGAAAATGTATTTTTAAAGACATTCTGCACCCCATTTCTTCGTAAGCATCCAGAAACTCACTTACAACATGAACGTAGGCAGCGCTTCTCTTATTACCTAAAAAAATTTCCGACAATGACATGAAACTAATCCATGCTCTCTCTTCAACTGCATTTAACAATTTCGTAAAATTTTCATCAAGAAACATTTTTCGGATTTGTGGTCCAACAAAAATGCCTAGAAATAAAAATATAAAAAAAATTGTCAATGTCTCTTAAATGATTGAAAATAAAATACACCTTCTTTTATTTTGGCTTCACTTAGTCTCGGAAATAGAGACTTTAAGTACAAAAAAGCCTCACTCTCTTGGTCTAGTCGTTTCACAAATTGTTTCATATATCCCAGCTTTAAATGTAATGGCGGCAAAATAATCTTCTCGGGCCGGACTAGTGGAATATTAATAACATTTTTTTCGCTTAGTTTAAATGACTTTCTTGGTGGCCAGTCTTTACATTTATAATGGTCCTTTGCACGACTATTCCATTCACAAAGATAACAGGGATACTTAGTGAAACCTCCCTGCATTCCAAAAAGAATTGTTAATACTTTTAAATCAGAGATGATTTGCCACTGATGTTTGCTGTAATTAATTACGTTAAGAATTTTGTCTAATGTGGCATATGTTTCTTTCATATCAGTCGCATATGCTATGGGAACTGATGGTAACTCGTTTTCATTATGTAAAAGAACTGCTTTCAAACCTAGAAATTCGTGATTTTAAAATTGGCTATTAAAATAAAATATTGTTACTTATAAGAAACATACTTTTACATGAACCATCCAAGAATAGCCGCCAATCTTCTGAACGATGCTCGTGACTGAGGCAAACAAATAACTCATCAACATCGGTGCAATAAACAAGATTATTATATTTATCATCATGTTTGAAAATTTGTTCGAATGACGCTAGTTGTATATTTTTTCTTCCAAAAGTACCTTGAAAATTACTTTCGCAGGCATTCCATTGTTTAAATCGTGAAGCCAAAGTTTCAGCTTGTCTCCAAGATAAACCTAAGTCTCGCACAAGATCACGAAAATCTTCATTTGTAATTAAATGACGTTCGGAAGAGACTGCTTTCAAAGGCACATATGGTGTGTCATTTCCATCACCATCACAAATTTCATTAATGGGCGAAGTAACACTTTCCACTTCTATACTTTTTGTTTCTGCAACATCAATTTCTCTTAGAACTGGCTTACATACAGTTGATACATTAGGATATGGAATGCGATCACGGGTTTTATAGCGATGACCAACAACATTTGTTTGGCAAAAGTAACACTCTTCTGGTTAATGAAAATGCTGACGGTGCCAAATCATTGGGACTGAGAATATTGAACCCTGTTCACATTTTTTAGACATCCATTTTTTGAGTGTCGATGAGCATTTTGAGCAAACATATTGGGGTTCATACCAAGCACTCCTTACGTACGACCGATTAAAATATAGATTATAAGCTTCTACCACAGCTTTATTTTTTACCAATTCGATACGATGTTTTTTGTCAACAAATAAGCCACAAATGTAACAAAAAAGATTACGCTTATTACACATTGTAAAGGTGGCCAAACTTCACTTAAGCACAATATTATTGAAAAAAAATACTTTAATTTAAAAAAACCAGTTTCTTCTAATTCGACTTTAAAAACACAAACTAAAAAACAGAAGTTTTGCAATTATCAAAAAAACTAACGGTATTTTTAAAAAGTACTTTCAATAATGTTTATTTTAGTGATGGGTCCGTGAGGGGATATTGACTCACACTCACTCACATCAAGAGAAAAATTTTTTTAGTTTTTTTGTACCTATTAATTCAAATTTACTTGTTTAAAATGAGCGATTTGTATTGTATTTACAAAAGAAAAAAAATAGTATTTTTTTAGGAATTTTAATTGTTTTTTTGTTATAATAGCTCCTCATAAAAAGTACTATAACTTCCTCATTTCTCAACCGATTTTAACAAATGACGTCTCATTTTACTCAGAAAAATACTGTCTTTAATATATTTGTTGCCTTTAAACTAAATTCGGAAAAAAGTCTCGTAGAAATTTTAAAAGTTTAAAAAAAACTAAAAATTTTCCATATAATTGAAAAAATCTATTCATATTTGTGCTAATATTGTCTGAGAAGTATATATATTTAAAAATAACAATTCTTTTGCTTTCCAAAACCGTTTGAATTTAAAAAATCGGTTAATAAATAAAAAAGTTATAAATGTTTAAAAGTAGCAGCCTCAAAAAAATTTCTTTGGTCCATAACTCGGGAATTTGGAGGTATATTGAAACTTTTAAAACCGGTTTTGTAATACACTCATCTAGACCTTTAACATACACTAGGTCACTTTGAAAGTGCTTGCAAAAAAGGAAATTTTGTAGCACCGTGTTATTTTTTTTATTTAAAAGAATGAAACACAATATTCTTGATCTATAACGAAATATGATAAATAAATTTTTGGAGAATTGTCAAAGTGATTTTTGATGCAGGGTTACCAAGTCTCACATAACATATAAATTGTTTCGAACAAATTTAGGAATAAATCCAGAATATATTGATCTTTAATATTAATAATATAATTAAAAGTTTTCTAATTTTTGATTTTTCTTGACTCTTCTTGAGTTTTAGGTATTTTTTTTTTATATATAAATTGACCATTATTCGACCTTAACAAAATTTTATTAGTATTATTATTTAATTAAGCTTGAGGTCTCTTTTTTTTTTATAAAAAACAAATTATTTTTATTTAATCCAATATTTCGGCACTCTGTTGTGTGCCTTCTTCAGGGTTTTTTTCTTGAATGTTTGACAAAGAATTAAAAAATTTTTAACAAATTTAACAAATTAAACAAATTTAACAAAAATTCTGATAACAATTTTCATTTAAATACAAAAAAAAAAAAAAAAAAAGGTTTCCCAATTCAAATACAAAAAAGGTTTTCCAATTCAAACCTAATCTATTACAGTTTAAATAAATTTTTAACTTCCGTTTCTATTTTTATAAATTAAATGTCTATAATTTTGTGCTAAACTTTCAGTATCTGACTTAAAATTAATTCTCGATATTGTCGGTACATTTATAATTTGCAACATTTCTAACATAAATCTACGTTTATAATTATTTTCCGTATTTAAAACTGTTGTATTTTCAAAATCTGGATAATGGTTTAGATTAGCACAATGAGTTGATAAAGCTGTTTTTTGTGATGAAATATTTCTATATTTCTGATCTGACTTATGTCCTGCTAACCTAATTTTCAGTTTATTTTTTGTTGTACCAACATACACTTTACTACATTGTCCATTAACATTTCCCCCACAAGGTATTTTATATACTACATTCGACATTTCAAACTTGTTCATTTTGTCTTTCATTTTAGTAAATAATCTACCTATTGTATTATAAGATTTATGCGCAATTTTATACTTCTCCGTATCATAAATATTAGATTTTTCTAACGGAAGGGGAGGATTTGGTTCAAACACTAAAAACTAAGGAAGAACAGGAAATAGCTAGGACAAAACTAACAACAAATATAGATAGCTACATGAATAAAATGCGATTGACTAATAGGGATAAATTTGTTCTCGACAAAGTAAAAGAAACCGAAAAGTTTTTAAGATTTAATAGGAATATACTTATTTTGAATGCAGATAAAGGTAATACGACAGTTGCAATGAACAGAACAGATTATAATTTAAGGATTAATGATATAATAAGGGATAATTCAGTTTACAAGAAACTGAGTAAAGATCCTACTAATAGATTACAAAAGATAAATAATGACTTTGTTCAGGAACTTTTTATGAAGAATATAATAACAGTAATGTATATGTTCAACTAAGGGGACTTCCTATGGGATCACCAGCATCTCCCATTGTAGCAGATATTGTTATGGAGAGATTAATAGATAGATGTTTAGAACAGTTGACTATTAAACCTAAAATTATGACAAAATATGTGGATGATTTATTTTGCGTAATTAAGGAATCAGAGATAGTTAAAATCTTAGATACATTTAATTCCTTTCATGCGGATATAAAATTTACAATGGAAAAAGAGTTTGATTCTAAATTGTCTTATTTAGACACTTTGATAATACGAAAGGGGAAACGTGTATTAATTGATTGGTATCAAAAACCAACATCATCTGGTAGGATAAATAATTATTTTTCAAATCATCCTAAAAGAATTATAATTAACACAGCTAAAAATTTTATAGATAGGGTATTGAAAATTAGTGATTCTTGTTTCCATAAGAATAATAAAGAAAAAATTTTTAAAGCATTAAGAGAGAATAGTTTTCCAAAAGAAATTATATCTAATTTATTAATACGATTTAATAACCATAGAATAAATAACTCCAACGGTAATACGGAACCAAAAATTTATAAATCGCTAACTTATGTACCAAAATTTTCGGAGAGGTTAGAAAAATCTAATATTTATGATACGGAGAAGTATAAAATTGCGCATAAATCTAATAATACAATAGGTAAATTATTTACTAAAATGAAAGACAAAATGAACAAGTTTGAAATGTCGAATGTAGTATATAAAATACCTTGTGGGGGAAATGTTAATGGACAATGTAGTAAAGTGTATGTTGGTACAACAAAAAATAAACTGAAAATTAGGTTAGCAGGACATAAGTCAGATCAGAAATATAGAAATATTTCATCACAAAAAACAGCTTTATCAACTCATTGTGCTAATCTAAACCATTATCCAGATTTTGAAAATACAACAGTTTTAAATACGGAAAATAATTATAAACGTAGATTTATGTTAGAAATGTTGCAAATTATAAATGTACCGACAATATCGAGAATTAATTTTAAGTCAGATACTGAAAGTTTAGCACAAAATTATAGACATTTAATTTATAAAAATAGAAACGGAAGTTAAAAATTTATTTAAACTGTTAAATTTGTTAAAAATTTTTTAATTCTTTGTCAAACATTCAAGAAAAAAACCCTGAAGAAGGCACACAACGGAGTGCCGAAATATTGGATTAAATAAAAATAATTTGTTTTTTATAAAAAAAAAGAGACCTCAAGCTTAATTAAATAATAATACTAATAAAATTTTTTTTATATATGTTTTTTATTTCTAAGACGATCGGTATACTTTAAGGGCACAAATGCATAATACCCTCTCCACTATTGTGGTGTGGGTATAAAAATGTTTAGAAATCATTACGAATCGACGGATCTAATCGTTACCTAAAACGCAAAAGGCTCTACCTAACATTTTGCAAAGAAGACAGGAGAAGCAAAAAACTTTTTTAAATGATAAATTGCCTTTAACTGT
Source organism: Pollenia angustigena (assembly GCA_930367215.1). Classification (NCBI taxonomy): domain Eukaryota; kingdom Metazoa; phylum Arthropoda; class Insecta; order Diptera; family Polleniidae; genus Pollenia; species Pollenia angustigena. Next base: position 167,952,192 of record OV884058.1, read on the forward strand.
TAATAATTTAGTTGTCTCAAAAAAAACCTACAAGTTTTGTTTTGACAATTGACAATGTTGCATATTATGCACACGGTAAGTTTGGCTTTAAGCGTTTATCATTTAATGTTTTGTAGATTTTTTTGTTTCTCAAAATATTGCTGACATTTCTGTTGATGCAATACATCAGAACCAACGAAAAACACGATTTTTAGTTAGTAAGGGCCTTTGCGTTTTAGTTAACTATATATAATTTTTTTTTTAATCGCTTAATTGAAAATTCATCAAATGGGACCCATTTAGATAATAATTACAAAAATTATCACACATATGCTAGCTGGGATGGCACTCAATAAAAATAAATTAATTTAAAAAAATAAAAAAACGTCAAACCGATGAAATATTTTAAAATACACTTTTAATATAAAATTTTTTGATTTCCAAGCATTTTCCTGCATTAATTTCTTATTCAAATTTAATTATTTCTACGAGAAATGAATTTTATTTTGCACAAAACTATTAGGAAAACTGTGAGTTAAAACCGGATTTAAAAAACTTGTAATGTGAACACAAAATCAGCTGTTAATAGTTTTAATGTTAAAACCAGGTTTGAACTTTAGGTGTGCAAACGCTATTAGAAAACATTTTCGAATTAATAGGAAAATTTATAAAATAAATCTTTTGAAATGTTAGTTAGTTACCATGAGAAATAAATTCCCAGATTCTATTTGTAAATAAAATTTCTTTATTTTTTTAATTTCTTTGAACTTGTTTTTTAAAAGTTTTTTTTATTGTTGAACCACTCACTAACAACTAATTCGATAGGCATATTTAAAACAAACAACACAACTGATACAAAATTATTTTACAAATGGAATCTTAATGAGTACACGTATAGAAAGTTATCATGTTATGACAATTAAATATCATGAATTGGTTGTGAGTAAAAATAATTTTTGTTCAGTCAACAATACTCAAATTTATAACTGCGGTAATCATTGATATGTTTACAGTAACTATAATATTGCTTATATTAAATAAAAATAACAAAGCCCAACCATAGTTTTTCTCAGCGTGAAGGAAGTCGACAGAAACTTTTACTAACTTAACAATATGTATCTTAAACAATTTCACCATTTTAATAGTGCATCTCTAGCAAAGTAAAATTTAATTCTTTGCAACATTTGCCGAACCCTCACTACTCATATGGTGACAAGTAAGGGGTGGGGGGGGGGGGTGCTTTAATACCATGTGAGCTAGGGCCATGATGACTTTATCTCTCATTCAATAGGAAGATAAAGTCTTTTTTTTTTATTTGAATGGTAGATAAAGCCATCATGGCTTTAGCTCACATTAGCAATATTAGAATATGGCTTTATCTCTCATTTCAGATCCGGAGACACCAAAGTTAAGTATTGAAATCTGGCTCCGCAAACTAAAGTTTTTCTGCGTGGCGGCCTGCGGCCGTGCTTACGGATTTTTTCCTCCAGTAGGACGCGGCAGGTGGCTTCGTTGAATAAAGTTTTCCTGCGTGCGTCACAAGAATAAAAAATTGTTTTTCAATGATAACTAAGGATTTTCCCTTTTACAGAATGTTTACACTATGCATAACAATATTCTGAAAAATATGGCTTTATCTCTCATTTGCGAAAAAAAATATGGCTATATCTCTCATTTCGCAAAATTTTAAATATGACCATACCTCTCAATGATTGGGCAACAAGGCCATTATGGCTTTATCTCCCATTCAATTGAGCAATAAACCCATCATGGCCTAATCTCACATGTTTTTAAAGCACCCCCGACAAGCTATATGCAAAAACTCTTACCGATTTTTCATATGCCCTGTTTAAAATAAAGTTCTTGTTAAAAACCCGTTTACTTATCTGCAGATGGGACTTAAATTTAATTTAATTTGCTGTTTGCTAAAATAATTATAGTTGTTGTTATTGTCATTATTAATAAAATTACGCTTACCTCATATTATTAAGTAAAAGATACATCGCTATATCTACAAAGTTAAGACTTCCATGCTCATGTTAAAGCAGAGTATACCCTGTAGTACATGTGGCTGTCTCCGAGCTGGTTATAATACTAGCCCCCTTATGACACAACCAGTCCGAATGCCAGCCATATGACTGGCCACTTTAACAAGGGGATGTTATACGGGGGGGAAAACTGTTAATAAGATGCCACAAAGACAGTGCATAAGCCGGTTCTTCTTGGTTTACCCTTAGCTGTCTCCTTATACCAATCATAAATCTGCTTTTCTGATTGTGTTGTCATACGCAGAGTTGTCAGATGTGGCGATTTCTCGCCAAACGTGGCGATTTTCAAACATGTTTGGCGACCTAATTTTTGATTTGGCGACATGGCGATTTTTTGGCGATTTATAAAATTGTTAATATCGCCAACTGGCTATTTTTGATGACCTATAAATTTGTTTTGAAATTCGTTAAATTCAATACTTAGAAATAATATTATTTTAATTCTCATATTTTTATGAATGAAATTTCAGGCAATGTATGATAGGTATTTGAAGGTATGTTCAAATGGCTGATGACGTTAATGAAAATCTTCTAGAAAAGTGTTTTTTATATATAAAATTGCTCTTGAAAAAATCAATAAATAGAATTCCTTAAAACACGAATATGTTTAAAGTCTATAAACATTTTCACATTATACTTATATGTATGTGGCAATTTACTATCACAGATAAAATATGTTGTTATAAGTGATATTTTAACGATTTTTATGAATGCTATCATACCTTTGGACGATTATGAAACACAATGGAAAAAATAAGCGTTGGTTAATTGGAAAGATAACTAAATAAGTTTAGACCAACATTTTAAGGACTCTACTTTGGCTGTCCTTAAGACGCGGTTATTACAACTAGTAATGCCTGTGTTGAAACTATGAACTCTACTAAAACTCGCCTTCGAATTAGAATGCAATACGAACTTCTAGACAGGCATGGTCTGTAAATCACAATTGTGTTTAATGGGTGTTTTGAAAACCACAAAAGTTTTAACTTAGTTAAAAATGGTGGAAACAAATAAGCAAGTAATTTAAAATCAGCGGCCACTTAGCTGACTGGTTAAATCACAATTATGAAAAAAGCTTTTTGTCCAGAACACATTTTTTGTGATTTCAAATCACTTTCACAAAAAGTGATTTTCAGAACATGCCTGATAAGTTATATGAATGGGAATAGTACATGTTGCACCCTCACAATGTTTTCCAAATAAGAAGACAAATAGCGAGTCTTGACAGTGAAGCGTTATAATAAAACTGCAACTATTGTATATAGTGCACTTCTAATATTTGTTTAGTACTAGCCGCAAAAAATCTTTTTCTGTTGCTCTAAGTAGACTATTATAAATTATTTTATAGTTAACATCGTACCTTTTTTGTGCTCACTAACTATTTTTATTTCGCTATAAATAAAAATTAAGCAAAATATATATTATGGCGACTTTTTTTTTTGAATTTTTGGCGTATTTTAGCGATACGAAACTTATTTAGTTTTTAAGATTTATAAAAAATATTTTTAATAATTTAAAAACTATGTATTTTATTGTCAAAAACTTGTAGACAAAAGCTTTGGCGATTTTGGCGATTTTTGATATTGAATTTGGCGAAAAAGGTTAAAATCGATCTGACAACCCTGGTCATACGCTCTGTTTCTCTCTCTCTCTCTCTCTCTCTTATAAAATGAACCAAATGCTCAATGACATACATTTTTTACTATCCACCATCTGCGACACAAAAAGACAGCTAAGTGCCAGCACAAAGTGACAATAAAATGTTCCACAGTTTTAGAACCAGTCTTCCGAGTATAGGATCAATGTGGATAGTTTTATAACCAGTCTACAGTGTATAGTACTGCCACTTTTGGGGTAAATTGTCACAAAAAACTACAGGGTACTTACAGCCAAGCACAAACAACTAACACTTGCAAAGAAATACGCACATCCAACTAAAGTATTAGAATGAAAAAAATTACTGAGAATAAAAGAATATTGTAAGAAAAAGCAGAGGTTCCCATCAGTTTTTGCTTAATGACCGGTTTTCATTTAATTGAGTCATTGGGATTGACTAAAGTCATAGTGAGAGAATGATGTTATTTACTTACCCGTTACCAGTGATGCCAGAAGTGCAGAGTTATCTGCATTATGCAGATTTTATACTCCAAAATTGCCAAATGCAGATTTGACGATTTTTGGCTTAAAAATGCAGATTTTTGCACTTATACTACAGAAAATTATAAACAATGATTGCGTTGGAAACATATATAACAGTTTCACACTACGCGAACCAATTTTGCGCCAAAAAAGTTAAATGGGGAATAAAAAAATAAACAGTTCGAATATGATTTCGAACCGTTTGGAAATTGATTCATTAGTAGGAATTTTATTTATAAAAGGTTACTTAAAATTAAAAATTCAGATTGTCTTGACACATTAATATCGTCGGACTTGTGTCATCTGATTTTACACGAAATGTTCATATATCATTATATTCAAATGAACTAAAGTATAAATATCTTTAATAGTTGGAATATTCGATCTCCTATAAATTTTCAATAAGACCCTTGATAGATTAAATAACATATCAAGCAATTAAGTATTAATTTGTTGTTTAAAATTGCAACGATGTGATTATTCCTTACTCAGACTGAGTTATTAAATTTTGATAGATATTTAAAATGGTAAAATATCGAAATTAAAATCGAACAAATTTTTAAAACTTTTCTGTGTTGAAAGTGCAAAAAAAAAAAATATTTTATTTTTTATACCTTTTACTCCAAGGACCACTTATAATAACCAGAACTACTTTTAAAATGAGGAAAGCTGCATTAAAAAAAAAATCAATTTTAAATCTCTATCGATTTCAAATTCCAGACCATGGCCGTATATCTTGAATTGAATTGTAATATCTTATTTTAAATAAACTACATAAAAAACTATAATAAATGTGTTTTATAGATTGAAGAATGGAATCCACATGGAAGCAGACAAAGAGGTCGACCCAAAAATACTTGGCGTAGGTCTGTAAGGAGGGAACTTGCGGACATCAACAAATCATGGGAAGAGGCAAAAATAATTGCGAACAATAGATTAAGTTGGAAATGTCTTGTTAAAGCCCTATGTCCCCTCGAGGAATAGGTTAGGTTAGGTTAAGAAGGGTTATGCGCCCAAGGGCACACCTCCACTCGGAGACCAATATGGTCCATTGTGAATCCCTTCAATAAGAGACAAAAAAAAAAAAAGAGAAGACAGTAAAGAAAATAAGTATAAGATGGATAGAATCAAGAAAGATAGAAAGTTTGTAAGTTGTAGAAAACCCCGCGTAGAACTATTGACACCCCTACAGTCCCCCCAACAGAAACAACCGCATTATTTCCCTGAAAAACCCCAGTAGATCCGCCGGACTACATCCAGCGATGCACCCCAGTTCGTCGTGAAACCTATCTCCTAGCCATTTCTGTCTGAGGCCCTGCATCCTGGGACAAGGGCACAGTACATGCTCGATCGTCTCCAGCTCCTCTGAATCATCGCACAATCTGCAGAAGTCCGGTATGGCGTGGTCCCATCTGCCCGCAAAAGCCCTAACAGGACAATGACCCGTCAAGAACCCTATAAGCGTTCTAAGACTACCCCTATCCAATCCCAGTAGAACCCTGGTTGCCCCCGCGTCCAATCTTGGTCATAGTGCCCTGGACACCCTGCAAACCGTTCTGTCCCCCCAGTATCGGTTAACGTTATCACGGAATTTCTCCCGTATCAACCCATAGTAGTAACATAGGGGGGGCTTAACCCCCCTGTCCCTTACCGCTAAGTCCAGATTCGATCCCTCTCTTGCGAGTTCGTCAGCCACCTCATTTCCATCAACCATGCAGTGTCCAGGTACCCAACACATCCTTACATTGAATGCCTCCATGAGTTCACCAAGAGCATTCCTACACCGAGCGACCAGGCACGATCGCACCGTATAATTTGTCAATGCCCTCAGCGCCGCCTGACTATCGACGTAGATTGTCACCACAGAACCACCCACGATGTGTTCCAGTATTACCTCCGTCGCCCTCCAGATCGCTAGGATCTCAGCCTGGAAGACACTGCACTCATCGGGGAGTCTGAACGACCTTCTCACCTCGGTGTCCGCGATATATACACCGGCACCAGTGCCGGTTTCCATCTTGGATCCATCCGTTAATACTGCCCACCCCTCAAACAGTCCATTGGATCCACTCCAAATTTCCCTATCCGGGACCACCGAAGTCCAGGGTCATAGTCTTATGATCCGAAATTCCCTCGAGAGAAATACCCTGATCAAGCAGACCCATCTGGTACAAAATTCTCGTGTGATCATCCCGCCTAGGTCTAACTAAAGAAGACTCGTAAAGTCTAAGTAAGTTCCTAGCTGCCACACTCCTCACATAATGCTCAATAGGGGATAGATATAGTAGGATGCCCAGCGCTGCCTGCGGAGTGCTTCTCCTTGCGCCTGTGATGCCAAGAGATGCACTTCTTTGAACCTTGCTGAGCTTCTTCCTATAGCTATCCACTACCAACGCACCCCACCAAACAGTGCATCCATAGACAAGTATAGGCCTAAGACCCCAGTTCTTACCAATGGAGTTCCTGCATGTGTAGTATGCATTGAGTCCCCTTCTCATCGTCTCCTGAGTATTTCTCTTCCAAGACAGTTTGCAGTCCAGAAAGTTACCCAAGTACTTTGCTCCGTCCGATAGAGGCAACTCGACGCCATCTAGAACTGGCCCCCTAAATCCCTCTATCCTATACCTTCTGGTAAATAGCACCAGCTCAGTCTTCGCAGGGTTAACACCCAGTCCCCTATCCTTTGCCCATGCCGAGAGTTCGCCTAGCATCACCTGCATAATTTCCCCGATCGTGGACAGAAATTTTCCCCTGACCAGCAAAACTATGTCGTCCGCATAGGCAACAACTTTCCTGCCCATGGAATCAAATGACCCAAGAATCCCGTTAACCACAAGCAACCACAATAGAGGTGATAGAACCCCCCTTGTGTTGTCCCCCTGGTAACCCTCCTCCTTATCACATGATCCCCCAGGCACGAGTTTATAATCCTACTGCCAAGCATGCAGATTATCCACTCCACCAGAAAGTCCTCAACTCCCAACTCCAAAAAAGAATCCCTAATCGCCTCAATCCTAATGTTATTGAAGGCTCCCTCTATATCCAGAAACGCGGCGAGAGTATATTCCTTATGCCTCAGACCGTGCTCAATACAACCCACCACCTCATGTAACGCGCTCTTACCTGAAGGTAAATCTGTATACCTTAAATTTTATCAAATGATAATTGTTTTGAAATTTCCCTAGAGAAAAGCGAACTGACACCAAAGTAGTCCCGTGGTAGGTCTTTGGTGGTAGAGTTCGGTTCTAGTTCTAACACTTTATATGAAAAAGACCTATCAGTTTTGCATGGGGTTGTCATTGGAGGGGGTCAAATGACACCATTTGACTTGTTACACATCTACTCTCAATGAACGTGTTTAGTTTCAGTTACTGCAATATAGTTTTATTACAATAAAACAAGTTTTAGAATTAAATTCAAGAACCAAGTTTTAGAAGGTTACAAAAATTGTGTCACACCACCGGTGAAGACTGTGCTGTAATTCAATACTTTTTCTACCTTTTTGTTCTTTAAAAAACAGTTAAATGATTGGCCTTCCTTTCACTGGTCATGAGATCTATTTTTTTCTTGTAAAGGGTTGTTACATTTTAAGGGCGGATGTTGATTTTGAATAAAACACAAATAATTTAGGAAATTATTGTCATTTCTTTTTATTTTGATAATATTGGAATGGTTCAATTATGTATGGAACAAAATATCGGCCAAATGGCCGCCGCGACTTCGGCGGCACAGCTCCATCAAATGTCCAAATTGTTGATGACGCTGAGGTATAATTGCGGTTCTTTGTCTTAAATGTGCCAATTTATCTCATCCTTCAGCTCTTGAATTGTCCAACAATTCAAATCACATGATATTGGCGGCCAATTGACATCGTCACCAAGGGCGATAACACGGTCACTGAATTTGTCACGCAAAAGAGCAATTTTTTCGTTTGCTGTGTTGCAAGGGGCACCGTCCTGTTGAAACTACATTTCGTCCACACCCATATCTTCCAATTCGAGCCATAAAAAGTTCGTTTTCATCTCACGATAGCGAACACCATTCACAGTAACTGCCTCGTTTTGGAAAAAATACGGCCCGATTATGCCGCCAGCCTATAAACCGCACTAAACAGTCACTCTTTGTGGGTGCATTGGTTTTTTAACAATCACTCTGGGATTACAATCCGCCCAAATGCGGCAATTCTGCTTATTGACGAGTCCACTGAGGTGAAAATGTTGATTTAAACGCTCATATTCATAATAAGCCTGAATAACTTTAACGCGTTGCTCGATTGTGTATCTTTCTATGGTTCAAATTGAGTTAGTCTGAAATTGAGAAATGTCAAACGAAATGCAGAAAAAAATTTGACGTTTAGGTGTGGTTCACATTCAACATCGGCCCTTAAAATTTAACCACCCTTTACTTGGTGTATTTTTATAAATTCCAGGACCAGCCTGTTGGACCAATTGACGCAAATTCGTCTTTTTTGTCTTAAATTTTAGTAAGGATTGGTTTATAAAGGGATTAAATTGTAAGGGCCGATGTTGAATGTGAACCACACCTAAACGCCAAGTTTTTTCCGAATTTTATTTGACATTTCTCTATTTCAGACTTACTCAATTTGAACCATGGAGAGATACACAATCCAACAACGTGTTAAAATTATCCAGACTTATTAAGAAAATGGGCGTTCAAATCAAAATGCATATCGTGCACTTCGTGATTTTTTTGGTCAATTTGATCGTCCAAATGTGCGTACAATCGTGGAAAAATTCGAGCAAACCGGGTCTGTAGAAGATGTGAGAACACCAGTGCATGCTCGTACAGCTCGTACTGCAGGAAATATTGCTGCTGTTCGCGATAGTGTGGCTGAAGAGCCGTCCACCTCAACTCGTCGTCGTGCCCAAAAATTACACCTCTCACGCTCGTCGTTGATGAACATTATGCATAAAGACTTGCATTTACACGCTAACAAGGTGCAATTGGCTCAAGAACTAAAGCCTCTTGACCATTCCAAACGTCGTGAATGGGCAGAATGGTGGCAAGAAATGGCAACAGTGGATGATCAATTTTCGAAGAAAATCATCTTCAGTGATGAGGCACATTTTCACCTCAGTGGATTCGTCAATAAACAGAATTGCCGCATTTGGGCGAATGAGAATCCAAGAGTGATTGTCGAAAAACCAATGCACCCACAAAGAGTGACTGTTTGGTGCGGTTTATGGGCTGGCGGCATCATCGGGCCGTATTTTTTCCAAAATGAGGCCGGTCAGGCAGTTACTGTGAATGGTGTTCGCTATCGTGAGATGATAACGAACTTTTTATGGCCCGAATTGGAAGATATGGATGTGGACGATATGCGGTTTCAGCAGGACGGTGCCACTTGCCACACAGCTAACGAAACAATGGCTCTTTTGCGCAACAAATTCAATGGCCGTGTTATCTCACGTAATGGCGATGTCAATTGGCCGCCAAGATCATGTGATTTGACACCGTTGGACTTTTTTCTTTGGGGTTATTTGAAAGAAAAGGTGTACGTCGATAAGCCAGCAACAATTCAAGAGCTAAAGGATGAGATAATTCGGCACATTAACGGCATAGAACCTCCATTATGCCTCAGGGTCATCGAAAATTTGAACCATCTGATGGAGGTGTGCCGCCGTTGTCGCGTCGCCCATTTGACCGATATTTTGTTCCATACATAATTGAGTAATACCAATATATCATAATAAAATAAAATTACAATAATTTCCTAAATAGTTTGTGTTTTATTCAAAATCAACATCGGCCCTTTTGGCATATTAATATGCCAAAATTTCGCGGGAATTAAATTTTAAGAAACTAAGTGAATTTAATTTAAGCATTTTATCAGCCATGTCGCGGAACGCAATTCCGATCGAAAGTGGTTAAAATTTTGAAAGTAGAGTCCTTAAAATGTTAAACAAACTAAGTCAAAATAAATCATTAAATGTAATGTTTGATAATATTTTTGATTTTATAAGCATTTAGTTAATATTTAGCAATTTAAATTCTTAAACTTTTTCAGAAAAAACAAGCTGATGTTTTTTCAAGCATAGTATTGCCACATTCTACCCACTTATTTTTGTGAACAACGCAACCAATAAGCGACATCTTGTTTTTTTTACAGTGCACAGATTGAATTACCTGATCTTTTTTTTTAATTCCCTAAGCTAATCCCGCGAAGCTCTTCGCTTGTCTAAAGGAAAGAAACCAGAGTCTCTGGCGGGAAACGAACCCGCAACCTAGCTCACTACCAGCTAGCCTACCGGCGCACTCGATTCCAATGAATGGGAGGTGGAATTTTGTCCGATATAAAAAAAATCTATTTATTATTTTAACATTTCTTTTATCTTGCCGATAGGATGGACGTGTCCTTAACACATCGCTCACTTTAGGGTAAAGTAAAGTTTTATTAGAGAAACATTTTTTTACGCGGAACAAAATTCTATCTTTAACTTACTCCAACTTGAAAAAATGATCCTCAGAGAGATTTAACTATCGTACGGTTAAAATTCATTTAGAAAATTACAGGTTTTTTTGGGAAAGTAATTCCATTCTTTTAGCGCAACATTGGGATTATTTTATGGCTCACTTTAAATGCAGTAGACAACTAGTCCGTAAACTAAAATGCTCTTTCAGAGGTTCTTTAAAATCCGTTACATTACGAAATTCCTGTTTACATCCACACCACAATGGTGGAGAGTGTATTATGCGTTTGTGCTGATGTGTGTAGCGTCTTAAAATATTATTCGTTTAAGGTTTCTGATTGACTTGTAAGCTCCCATTTGGGGAACTCTTTGTTATAGTGTATAAGACATGCAATACCCAAGCCTCTTATCACACTCAGAATTTATGTCTACTGTAGACATATTCTTCTTATCGCACCACTGGCACAAGTTGTTTATCATGTTTATAATGGAAATTTGTAACAAGTCAATGTAAATTTGTGTTCATAAAGATGGGAATGAAGAGTAAGTAGAGGCCCACTCCTGTATAGTAAAACCTGAAGAACACGGTAATAAGAAATAAAATATTACTTTTTATAACATTAAATGCGGCTTGTTTCAACTTAAAATAAAAAAATTTAAATAACTTGATATGTGCTAAGGAAATTTAATGCTTTTGCGAATAAATGTATTATTGTGCTGGCGTATATCGGTGAAAGCAATATTTCCTTGGAGGTACATACTGTTAATAGAAAACAGTGTCTTTGTTTTGTTTGACAACATTCATCATTATGTTTCTACTTGTAAGTTGTTTTGCTTGAGATACTTTATTTTTACTGCTTAAATGAATATACAGGGTGACTGAAATAAGATCTACCAATGTCGTTGTTGGTAGTCTTGTGGTAGAAGTGCTTGCACAATTTGATTTTGTATTGGATGTATCTTAAGATCCAACTTCAAAATTATTTACCATGTTCTATTGTAATTGCCGGATTGACCAGAAGGACGACGAGTTGAGCCTTATGGATCATTTTCAACACTTTGCCGCACAGGTTCCTGCATGCCTTCAGTGCGAATATTTCGATAAACACCTCCTGCAGGATGTTCAATCACTGAACCGCTTTCCTTTAAAGGGTCGACTGAATTTCTAATTATGAGCACCTTATTATGGAGCTGATCCTGAATTAAAATAGTGACAATAATTTTATGCATATTATAAATAAATAGGTTACGTTAGATTCAATTCAATAGGCAGCACCACTACAGCAGCTGACTTGGGTTCTACAATGCCCTTAGTGATACCCTGTTTAAGTGCCCATTGTTAGATCTATATCACAGACATTTCAATTCCCAGATTAAACTAAATATTTATGTTAGACCTTCTTTAGACAGAACATCCAATCAGGTTTATTCTGGTCTACCAAAATACCTTATCCTAATATCACTCAGACCAGGGCATTGACAGAAAAAGTCGTATACCGTCCAAACTGAAAGAATTTATGTTAAATCTATAGTTATGAACAGTTCTTATTAGTAAATATCAGTTAATATTGGTTGTTTAAAAAGCCAGATTCACAACAGATGGTGTATCTCTTTAACAAACATGGCTTGTGTTTGCTTTTTCGCTTATGGATCGAAAACAGATGGCAACACAACTAAAATCGAGTTGCCAGCAGCGAAATTAAGCATGTTAAAATATTGGGGAGATCAAATCGGTCGAATAGATTTAATCGGTTATTTTAGTCTTGCCCAAGTCGGATATTTAAAAATGTCAATCTTTTGAATATCGAGTAAACCGGTTATTTTGGTAAAATAAACCGGTTATTTTAGTAATGTGTAATTAACATACATTTTCTTTACTTTTGTTATAAATGTACCCGTAATTTAAGTATTTTTCTAACTTAAACTTTTAATGATGAATGAGCAATTTAAATACAAATCGCGTATATAAGCGAATGTTCTTTCCTGCGGGAAATTTGTGTCAATTGGTCCCACAGACTGGTCCTGGGAGTTGTGAAAATAGAACAGGTACAAAAAGAAAGAACTCATGACCAGTGAAAGGAGAACCAATCATGTAACTGGTTAATGGAGATCAAAAAGATAGAAAAAGTAATGAATTACAGTACAGTCTTTACCGGTGGTGTGATACATTATTTGGGACTTTCTAAAATTTGGCTCTTGAATTTAATTGTAGGACTTGTTTTATTGAAATAATACTACATCGTATTGAAATAATACTACATTTTAGTAACTGTCACTAAACACGTCCATTGAGAATAGATTTGTGACTGGTCAAATGGTGTCAATTGACCCCCTCCAATGACAACCCCATGTAAAAGTGATAGGTAAAAATAAATATATATATTTTTATAAGGATGCCATCTCTGATCAGTCCAAAACCTTGACATAAATTTACGCCAAGTAAAACTTGACCCTATTCCAAGTAGTTCATAAGAGACTGCAAATAATACTTTAATAAAAAATGCTGCCAAAAATTAATGAAAAACTATTAAGTAGTTCTGGCATATCTTCATGCTTAAAACTACAATATACCGGCGGAATCAACGTACTGGGTACTTCTTCCGACTCCAACTCCGGTACAAAAAAGTCAACTCCGACTTTACAGCCCTGCTTTTTTCTCTAAGTGTATTAAAACGATTACAAGAAATTTCCAAAAAAATTTTAGATATTTTAAGAAAACTATGCTTCCTTCAAAAGCGTTTTGTTTAAGATGGAAAAAATGTTATTGCAACTCATATTACAATTGCTTCGAACATTTATTTTTATTGTTTGTGCTGCTGCAAAAATATTATTTTTGAGTTATTTGTTAGTGTGCAGAAAAACTATAATAGATTCTAACACAGTTTTTCTGCTGTGCATTTTGTGCTTTACTACTTTCAATATTAAGTTTTTTTTTTCATTTATTTTTTTCTTCTTCTTTGCACAAACTTTCTTGAGTTAATCAAAGAAATACGCTACTCGTAATAATGCAGACAATATAAGTATATATTATGTAAAGCACTGTGCACCATACAGTGGTGGTGAAGTTACGACCTAATAAAAAATATTATTTAAAATTGCTATAAAAAAGTGAAGATAAAAGTTATAAAAAGGGAAATTTTACTTTGAGAGCTTAAAAAAATGTTATTAAAAAGATTAAGAAAGTATAGTCGGTCAAGCCCGACCATATGATACCCAGCACCACAGTATTTAAAACACATCATGCTTATGTGTCCATATAAATATGGATTTATCTATGTTTATAAACTTCATTAAAATCGGTTTTAAAGTTTATGAGAGGCAGATATTGCCCCTTATCTCCCCTTGTGGTCCTATTTTTGAAAAACTGTATAGCTAATGTGTCCCTTTAGATATGGATCTATCTATATTTTAAATTTCATTAAAATCGGTTTAAGAGGCAGAAATTGCCCCTATCTCCCCTCGTGGTCCTATATTTTTAAAAAAGTGCATCCCTTTTGTGTTCATACAGATATGTTTTTATCTATGTTTTAAATTTCATTAAAATTGGTCTGATAGTTTCTGAGAGAAAGAAATTTCCCCTTTTCTTCCCTCATGGTACCACGATTCGGCCCATTTTCAACTGGCTTGGTCCTTGTGCCAATCAGAACCTATGACCCAAATTTTATCAAATTATCTCCAAAATTGCGAACTGTACTTTGCGCACAAGGTTACATGGACAGCCAGCCTGCCAGCCAGCCTGCCAGCCGGACGGACATCGTTAGTTCGACTCAGAAAGTGATTCTGATTCAATCGGTATGCTTTAAGGTGGGTCTAATACATAATACCCTCTCCATAATTGTGGTGTGGGTATAAAAATAACGGACGGGGTGATACAGCAAGTGTCAAAGTTTACATTCCGATTTACAATAAAACTTTCAAACAAATTGATAGCAATAAGGAAAAAGAGCTTAAGTTACCTTAAACTAAATTTAAGTTAATGGCACCATTACGATCGTCACGTTCAAAAGTACACGTGGGCACAGTTTCAATTATTTGGTATGATTTTTTTAGGAAGTTATATAAAAATTTCTGTTTGCTTTTCCATTTTTAAATGGCAATAAAATTTGGAATACAAATTTAAGTTTGTTTTCTTTCTGTGACACCTGGAATATTCCAAGAAGAAAAACTTAAGAAAAGCTATAACCGCAGATAAGTGATGCTTCTATTAGAACAGGAGTAAATTCTCAAATATCAAATCAAATTGTTCTCCCACACAAAAAATAGGCTTAAGCACTTTTTCCTTTTTGGCACAGAAATAACGTTCTGACCTTTTTTCCATGCTGTTATCCTCTTTCCCAGGTTAAAGAGAGGTCAGGGAGCATCTTGGATGATTTCTTTGGAGGGGGTTGAACCCGCTTTATTTTAAAACTCGAAAACCAATTTGTAGGCCCGCACTTTAACCACTGTACCTCGCCACCCCATTATTATTACTCTTGTGGAAAGGTTCGGACTGACCCTGGTTGTCCCTAGTTCTTGTTATTATTCTGCATCCTCCAATAGAGTGTATAGAATGACTTTTGATCTTCATGTCCTTTTTAATTCATTTATTATTTTAAAATATTTTTCGGCGAAAAATTTTCCACCAGTTGAAAGAACTGTTTGTTTTGAAAATTACAAATTTAATTACGATTTCCACTAACTGCGAACCCACTGTTTTTGTTCTGTGCATTAACGTTATTGAAACGACTTGTAAAATCAAATTAATATTATATTTCTAGCGATGATGATGATGATGATGTGGATGCGAATGGAAATGAGAATGACGACAAAGCTGGTTGGTTTGTTGCTTTTTCAGCATTTTTTCCCCCCCAATATGACGGATAATAGCAATAATTTTTATAATGTTAATTTTGTTGGTTTAAAAGAAAATTGTTTCTTAAAATAATATTTATTTCCAGTTTTCAATTCAATTTGTCTTAAAGGGCAGAGAAAACAGGAAAAATTATCTTTAAAATTTATATTCAAAATTTAGTATGTAGAACTTTACAGAGTTTTTATCTTTGCTGTTTTAATTTTTTCTTAAATTCGTTTTTTTTTACTTAAGCAAGGAAGTCTTTAGGAGTCAAATTATATTTAAATAAAAAAAGTTTATTTTGTAGCGCATGCAATAATTTATAATCAAGGCAAGTTTTTAAATACACACAAAAATAAAAAAGATTTACAAATAAAAAAAAAATTTAAAACGCACATAAATATGCTTTAAACAATGATGAAAAGTCGTAATATAGATAGCAATGTGTTAAAAAACTGTTTTTCAACTTCCCCAACATATTGTTTTGGGAACATATTGGACTACTTCAATTGCCATAATAGTGGGCCTGATTTTGCCGGTTTGTGAAACACAGGGTGTTTTTTCCATCGAACTGTTTTCAACCGAATAAGAATTCTGAGCTCTAATTAACTAAGTTTGTCATTCCGTGTGAAACCTTTTTATTATTCATCTTAGACCCCATAAAGTATGTATGTTCTGGGTCTTTGAGTAATTCTAATTCGATTTAGCCATGTCCGTCTGTCTGTTCGTCTGTCCGTCTTTTGAAAACATGCTCACTTTCGAAAAACTTAAAAGAAATAAAAAAATTGTGTTAAATTGCTTGTAGTTATCCTAAGCAGGGTTTAAAATCCAGCAAAATCGGTTCGGTAGGATCAGAGCTCTGCACCTCAATTCTGTAACTTTTTGAATTTAACTACCGATATCGTTAGTTAACGAGAAATCTACTTTAACGAATTTGTTATTCTGTATTTTAAATAAACAAATATTTTTGGTTAGAAATATTGACGACAAATATCGGTAAAAATATAAGAACGTCAAAGTAAAAATTTTTTAAATTAATAAAAAATACAAAATACATAAATTTGCTTTATTGCATTTATTTTAACAAAACATGAATGAAAACGTGTAAATATTGATTATATTTCTAAACAAATATGTTGGTTTTAAATCTTTTAATACATAGGGAAAAATTTCCAGATGACTGAGCCACTGTAGCACAACATTATGCTCTTACTTTTTATACCTGCACTACTGAATGGCTGACTTCCAAAACGTCAAATGCTTTGTATAAGAACAAAGTATAATGTTTCATTACGCCGCAGTACAATATATATGCAATGCAAACCCTTCCAAAACATCAATGGTAAGTATTAGTAACGCAGCAAAAAGCAATCAGAGCATCGGTTTTAAAGTTGATGCTTTGTGATATTTGACATTTAATTTGTAAGCAATACAGATTTATTTTAATATTATGCATTGCATCACTTACATTTCAAAACGTTTTAATAAACAGAACACATAGATGCATTGTTTCGGTACTTTGTACATGTGCATGGTTGAAATACAGTATTAAAACTGTATACAAACTTTGTTTTAGTACGTTTTGGAAGTCAGCCTATGTGAAGAGGATATTATGTGTTTGTACGAATGTGTGTAACACATTTAAATAAAGGTTCTGGGCCTGCCTTTTAGTATATCGATTAACTCAGAATCAATGTCAGAATCCATTTAACGAAGCCCGTCCTTCTATCAGGATGGCAGGTTGTCTGTACAAGATAACCTTGTGCGCAAATTACAGGTCGCAATTTTAAAAATAATTTTTTAAAATTTGGCACATATGCGTTTATTATCACAAGATGGAATCCTTTTTATAATGGAGAGAAGCAGTTATTTAATTTTTATACCCCACATGAAAACTTCTTTCCGGAATAGGGTTTTGTGCCTATTAATAGCCATCTTGTTTTATAGACATAGTTGAATAAGATCCAAAAATATTTTGTCGCAACCTACGTAAATCACCAGAACAATTTTTTTTAGAATCGGTCCATATTTGACCACAGCTTCCATACGAATACACTTATAATGGAAGTAGATACTTAGAAAATATTTGGCACAAAAATGTCTTATGCAAACATGATCGCCCAAATACTGCAGTGTAGAGTCGGACTTAATCGACTATACTTTCTTACTTTTTTTGTGTTAAAAATTGGCTACTTTACTCGATATTTTTAATCTGTTAACAGTCCATTTATTGTCGTTACTATTTAACAAGAACTTTTTTTTGTGTCGTTAGCTACCGACATTTTTTGCCGATAAAAATTGCTAAAATTTCATTACAGAATAGCTCTTAACAACAACTTTCGTTAGCTAACGAATTTTGTCTACTTAACGACAATTTTTTGTCGTTAAAAAGTTACAGAATTTCAATACTGAATCAAAATGTGCACTGAAAGAAAAATGCTTCATATATTTAATGAATCGTTTTCATAAAAAAATTTTCCTTGGGTAAATGAAAATTTTCCTTGTTTAAATGGAATTTCATAGTTATAATGAAGTATTTTCGTTAAAATCGCTTCATTGGATTTCGTAATTACGTTAAAAATTTTCATTGGATATATGAAAACTTACGTTTGTCCAAGTTAAACAAAAAGTTTTAATTGAGAACATAAAAAAACAATATACAAACATAACTATATTCATAAATTAATACAAAATTATATTTTATTAAAAAAAATGTTTAATTGTTAATTAAAAAATGTAAGATTTAATAATTTCATACATCTTATGTTACATGTATGCCATTTAATTTTTTTTATAAAAGCAACATATTTCAATAATTGCCTTCATAAATTTAAATTTTCATTATGACAATAAAAATGTAATTATAGGTATACCTATAATGTTTGTTTCATTACTACTTTCAATCCACTTTCAATCAACGTTATTATTGTTATTATGGACAATTTAATCTCATATTTACGCTCTTAATTGAGTAAAAAACATAGTTTTTTATTCAAAAACTACACTGCCCATGTAAACTAGCTGGTAGTGAGCTAGTCTATCAACACCGAGGTTGCGCGATCGAATCACGCCAGAGACAGAAAAAATTAAATTAGAAAAATAAAAAGAAAAAAATAATTAACAAAAATAAAAAAAAACTTTGTTTATTTTTTTGAAAGTATTCATTCAATGAATAATATTCATGGATCTAATGTAATGTGTAATTAAATCCTTTTAATGAAACAGGTTTCATTGATCCAACGAAGCGCTGCATAGGTTCCTTTTTAATGCAATTTTTCATGGGATTAATGTCAAAATTCATTGGTATTGCGAAGAAAATTCTTTCAGTGTGGTTCCTAAAAACATTTATAGTTTTGTTACAAAAAGTAACATAAATGGTGGAAAAATGCACGGAATGATATAAGATTTTGCAAAAATTCGTTTTATTCGACTGGAAATCACGCTGTAAATTTTCGCGAAGATCCGTTTATAATTTACCCTAGGCCCCATATAAACCCTACTACCGAAAAACAGTTTAGTACGCCCTAAATCATAATTAATAATGCTATCATAACAAAATTTGGCACAACACAGTTTTATAGGACTAAAAGATAGACTGTAAACTTTCGTGAAGATCGGTCCATTATTTACCACAGGCCCCATATAAACCCTTCTCCCGGAAACAGTTTAGTGCACCTAAAATCATAATTAATAATGCAATTACAACTAAATTTGGTACATCACAGTTTTATAGGACAAGAAACAAGACTGTAAAATTTTGTAAGGATCGGTCCATAATGTACCCTAGGCTCCATATAAACCCTACTCCCGGAAAACTGTTTAGTGCGCCTAAAACCGTACAAATTAATGCTATCAGAATAAAATTGCACAGTTTTATGTTACTAAAAATCAGAATAACAAATTTCGTGATGATCGGCCCGTAGTTTACTCATATAAAGCTCACTTTGGTAAAATAATCAAATACGCCTAAAACCGTGAGTTAAATACTCAAGCTAATAAAAATTGCTAAAAAAGAAAGTCATAAAGCTTTCTGATTGTCAGTCAATTATTTAATATATGCCTAAACCGCAACCAATTCTAATGCAGATGTCGGTGTTTATAAAGATAAATTAATAATAAATAGACATCATGCAGATATTACTCTGAAAATTATCGAACTGTCGGCGGAGGGTATCAAAGATTCGGCACAGCCGAATAATGCACTCTTACTTGTTTTTTTAAGCTTATAAATTGGCTTTCCTATCTTTTAATATAAATTTAAATCAGTGCACTTGGAAAAAACAAATTGTAGAACGAACAACGTAAGAATGAAACAATTTTAAATTATTAAGTTAAATTATTATTTTAAATGGCAAAAAACGGCTTTACATTTTGCCACCAAATTTCACCCTCCAGTTAAAGTCTTTCGTATCTATATTGAAACTTGACGATAAAATGTTTGATTTGGCGGCAAATTGCGAAAAACTAAAAATGCCAAAATTAGGGTTTTTTTAATATTTTTTTTTTCATTAAACTCGAATACTAACCGTTGGATCGTAAAGCAGTATATCAAAACATTAGACATTTATGTAATTAATTAGACATTTATGTAATTAATAAGCCATTTACAAATCAAACGATCAAATTTGAGCAATTTTTTGCTATTCCGAAGAAATTTATGAAAATTGTCGACACTTAAAAAATTTTTTTTTACATAATTTCTTATAAAATAAGTAGATGCAGGTCTATATATTTCAAATGAACGACGTCAAATTTATCAGGAAGGCTAATTCTGGCAGATGCGATCGAATACACTGGTCTACAAGTTTGAAAAAAAATTGAGTGCAGAAACGAAGCATGTTCTTTAACTAATCTGGGTGCGCTGAATTCGAATCTGGCATACAAATAGGGCATTCACGTCTTGTTAAATAAAAAGTGAGCAAATAAACAAATATGAATGACTTTAGTCCTATTAAAATTCTTCATAAGGGACAAATTAAATGAAAATGTTGAAAACACATACACGCTATTCGTACTGTGTTTATGCAAATTTTCGAGCGACAACAACAACAACACTAGTGGTGAGCATAGCTTAATTTTTTTGTTTGCTCGTTGCTCTTGAGTGAGGATATGAAAAATTTTACTGAAATGAAAGCGTTAAAATGAAGAACGATCATATGAAGGGTATAGATGCAAAGACTGCAATGTCCACTTTTTTCACAAACGTAACTAATAATACCTCTTAGGGCCATTATTACAACTTGAAGTTAGCTAAAGTTAAGATTAAATTGACAGATAATAATGTGTTATCTGTCAAAAATGTCTGTTAACTGTCGGATAACAGCTAACGCCAAGTTATAATAATGGCCCTTAGTTGTCTTTAATGAATGCTTCCAATTAGTGAATATTGCATTACCAGAAACACTTTTATCCCATAAAAAAGTATGTTCAAAAAATTAAGAATTGATGCAAAAACGGCAATGTCCATTGAAGATTGTCGTTTTTGCAATGATCACAGTTTGTTAAGCTATTTTTCTCTTAACTATTTTCGAAAATGCATGCTATTTTTTTTATTTTGTTTCTTTTTTGCAAAAAAAAACTAAAAAGAAATTTAAAAATATAACAAATTATTTTTTAACATGAAACAGTTAGTTTTATTGTTCATTTTATAACTTTGTTATTGCTCGTAATTATGGAGCTAAGTTGTTATGAAGTTCCTCCAAATCAAACAAGAAAAAACTAAGCCTTTGTTAAGTTTAAGAATTTTAAAACTACTGATTTTTTAAAGTACTTGCCAATGCTAAAAGAGCAGCAATGCCCATTTGATTAGAGTAAACACAGCAATCTCCAATTTTATTATTATAATTTCCAGCAAACCGCTATATCGATTTGGTTGAAACTTGCGTCATATCTCCATATATAGCAGATATATGAATATATTTGAGCTAGAGGTTTTTACTATTTATTACGAAAACTATAAATGTGGACATTGCAGTCTTTGCATCTATACCCCTCATATATGAATTTTTCTGAACTCTGTTAACAACAGCATTTTTTCACTCATATTTGTTTTTTTCTCACTCATACATAAATGTTGTGTGCCTAAAACAAAGTTTTTTCATTTTGAAAAATAAAGTGGGTCGGTCATACATTTGACCCGTCTAGGGGATTTTAGGAATTATGGGGGCTAATTCTTTACAATTTTATTATATTTTAAGCATTGTATGGAAGTCCCCTTAAGAAAAGAGATACAGGATGGTAAGTATGTTCGGGAAAAATATCGGGAAAGAAAAATTTAAATGTTACCCTGTTACAGTTACGGTTTTATTTCATTTTCCCCCCAATATGAGCTCGATCATGTGTGGTCAGGCGCAAATAATTTTTTTGGTGTTCAAAAACGGCTGTGATAAAGAAATAAAAAAATTTAGTTGGCTCATTGGGAAATACCAATATATGTTTCTGTTTGTTGCTATGGCTTAACCGTTATTATGGCAAAAATCTTATCCTGGTGAAACATTCATATGTTGGTTAAAAAAAAAGACATGTTTGGTTCCTTTTCAAAGAAAACTGTAAAAAGTACTTTCTTTGTGCAATTTATATTTCTAAGTTTTTTACAAGGATCTAGAAAATAAAAGTCTTAAAAGGTCTCCGAAAGTAATTTAATGGCACGGAATGACAGAATTATGATACCCCAAAGTTTTTGGGAACATTGAAAAGAAAGAACAAGCAATTTAGCCAGAAGTTTTACATAAATTTATTCACATTTTTTAAATATAGGGTAGTCCAACCACAAGGCACGGTGTTAATTAATTAATTGCTGTGTGGCAAGTGGCACCATCCTGCATACAACGTCCAGGCCCATATCCACAATTTCTGGCCACAAGAGGTCCGTTATTATCTCGCGATAGCGAACACCATTAACTGCTTGCCTTGACTCAATTTCGGAGAAGTACGTCCCGATAACGCCGCCAGCCCATAAACTGCACCAAACAGTTAATCTTTGTGGATGCATCGGCCTTTCAACAATCGCTCATTGATTTTCATTTTTCCAAATGCGCACAAAAAGAAAAACACTTGGGATAATCAAGTTTTTTTATGATTAATTTAAGTAGGAGGCGTACTTAAAAATTCAAGAACGAATAACATTAAAACGTACTCAAAACAATCCTAAATGAGATTACTTTCGAAAATTTTTTGAAATTCATAAGTATAAAGTTCTTAAATCAAGTAAAAAAAGATTAAACTTTTCGTTGTGTTTAACCCTCCGGCTTACGCATGCTTTGATTTTCTATACACATTAAAAAAAGGTCTGGCCAGGCTCATGTGTACCACGAAGGGTTAAAAAGTAAATTTAAACTTTGGCTTCTCATTTAGTTTTTATTTTTGGTTAAATATGTACATAACATTTCTAAAGTTAAAACCATATCGGGCATGATGTTGGTGTTTTATCATTCTGTAAGGTGTAAAACGGGTAAGTAAATCGATCATAATAATTTTTTCTTTCTAATTCGGTATAAAATCAACTTTATAATACTTGAATCAAGCGCATTTTGAGATTGATTTAATCTTAGTTTTACTTAAATCAATAAGAGCCAGTTTTTGACATAAAGATCAGCGATTAAATTAGAACTAATCTTTGAAATTGGTTTTTGGGTAGTCGATTATTTCATTTTGTTTCCAAGTTTAAACGCCCAAAGTTGGCGGTTTAAACTTGCGACAGAACTTTCAAAAGTACAAATGCTTATAAAAGGAAATATTTTTAATTTTTTTTTATTTAAAGTTTTATTAAATATTCCACCTCGTAAGATAAAATATTCCTTGATTATTTTGCTTCTTTTTCGATTTCATTTATTTTTAAATATATAATATTATATAACACAATACAAAATTCTATCCTTTTCTTCTTCTTTTTCACGTAAGGAACAGTAATTTGATGACAATTTTTGGCATTTGTTTTAAACTGCCATACTTATACATAACGGTATTGTCAATTCATATGGCAATTCTAAAAGCTTTAATCTTTCACTTAAAAACGCCAAAGAGGATTAAGGCTAGATTAATTTTATTATAAGATTAACAAATCTTACTATTGATCCTGGTTTAAACTCTAAGTAAAAAACCCGCTCTAAGTAATGCAATTCATTTTCGGATTATTTCAAGTACGAAATCGGGATTAAATACAGTGCACTCGCGATAATATGAATGCCCTAATATACGAACACCCCAAAATATGAACACTTATTTTCTTCCATTGCCTACTCTAAAATATGAACTTGTGCAAAAGCTTTACCCCCGTATTCATAAAAAATATTTTTATTCTATTGGAGGTTTATTGAACACATTTTCATAGGAAATTCGTTCAATAAACCTCCAATAAAATAAAAATATTTTTTATGAATATGGGGGTTAAAATATGAACAACATATAGTTGTATTTTTAATGGTTTTTATATACCTACACAGTGTTAAATCAAAATCAATTTGTATTCAACGACATAATAACCTGGGGATTTCCCCAGCTATCGCTTTAAAGTTGTCTTCAGTTGCTAATCAAAATGTTTGACATACACTTTTAGTTAGTTCTCACATTAACATCGAATTCTATATACATTTTTAAATACAATTTTAACGTGAACATTTTTTAAAGATAAATTAAAAAAAGGATAAGTTTTGAACTTTAAAAAGCAAAATCTGAAATTTTAGAACATTTAGGAAAAGGTTTTACCAATTTAGCGAATAAATTTGTTTTTTTTTTTAATGTTCTAACAATACGTTTATTTGACTTTGAAAAAGAAAAATGTGCGGTCTTCCGAATACCCAAAAAATGGAAAATGCATGCACCGATGGTTTTTGAAAATAAGATTTTTACTGTTAGCCGGCACGGAAAATATCTGGAGATTTTTAAGAGAGCGGGGCGTTTTTAAGCTGATTGAGCGAAAGAAAATCACAGACTTTTTCGCATAACTTTAAGTTTGTTTTTCTTTTTTAAAAATCAATAGTTTTTTAAATGCAATGAACAATAAATAAAACAACTTTAACATTAGAAACTTTTATTTTTATTTTTGCCATTCGCAAATATGAACAATCTTGCAAAAGTGAACTGGCTTTGTTTTAATTAGTTCATATTATCGCGAGTGCACTGTATGCATAATAAAGATTGAAAATCACCGTACTTTTAATACCGTCTAGGATTTGAGTACGGATTAGTGCTGGGATACTATCGATATTTTCTACTATCGATATATATTTATCGATAGTTCAGATTTCACTATCGATATATCGATATTACTATCGACTGAATGTTTGTACTTGCGCAGGAAAACTTAAATTATTTTTTTATAAGGCTACAGTCCGTTGTTTTTATCACTTTATTGAATGTATGAGACTTTTGTATATACGCATGTTATTTTAAATGGCAGTTTTTTAAAAATTGATAAGTACCTTTCTGAAAGAACCAAAGTAACAGGGACTATAAGCTATTCCATTGCAACTTTAAACAATTTTCTAAATTCTAAACCCTAAAAGGTAATCAATCTAGCGGACTTATCCTCTAATGGTCGTTCATTGTTTTGTCCTATGCTTGCAATTGCATTTGGATTTGCATTTTTTTTTTTACATCATTACAAAAATATTTGACATTTCAGTCCCTATATAAACAATGTTTATTAAACATGTACAAATTTCGACTTTAAGGCCTTTAATAAGCAGTAAAACGCTAAGCAATCCATACCACTTGCCATTCTTGTAGTTTGTATTCATTGCTGTAATTCAGCGCGAATTAATAATAGCAAGTAAAAATTTGCGGCAAAAAACTGTGTGTGTATATCTGCTATTAGATGTCTTCATAGCTGTATTTTAAATAATAAAAATATCGATATTTATATTTTCCTATCGATATTTATATTTTCCTATCGATATTTTCGATATTTAAAGGCTATCGAAAATATATCGATAGTCTATCGATAGTTTCCCAGCACTAGTACGGATGGATTTTGATTTTTCTTTTGAGTGCGGCAATACTGAATGTTTAACGAAAACACTGAGGTAAAGTGTGTGGAAGAAGTGCACGAAGGCTTCAATAATCTTAACGCGTTGTTCAATTTTGTACCTCTCCGTGATTGAAGTTGTCAAATACGGAAACAAAGAAATGCTAAATTAAGGGCTTGTTCGTCGATAACTTATGAAGACGTCGTTCGCTTAAATTACATTAAAAACAAAAACAAATTTTTAAAACAAACTTAAAAAATTGTTTTTGTTTTACATGTTAAATGTAGACGAAGTCTTTATTCGTTATCGACGAACATGCAATAAGTTGGGCAAAAAACGTTAAGGTTTGGCTCACAAGTAACATCGTTCATTATGGTTGGACCACCCTTTATTTCGGCATAATTTTGAATATTATTAAATTTATATACTAGAGATTAATATAGAAAAATTCTCTTCTTATTTCTGATAGGAAAAGGTGATGTTAAAATCATAAACTGCGTATTAAGACGCTTTGCGCCCAAACAGTGAAGTGTATTAATATTATTTAATGTTCTATTTTCTGTCGTTAAAAGTTTTATACTCATTAATATTCAAAAATTTTTCATTTAACATATGAATTTATTTTTTTTAACTAAAATTTAATTTATTTAATTATTTTCAAAACAACCATTTTATGAATCTGTGTTCAAATATTAAAGTGTTAAAATAAAAATTTTATGTGTGTTCCGTTGCATAAATTGTGAAAAATTAGCATAAATTATAGAGATATTTCAACATACTCGTTCACATGTCATGGCATTAACTAACTTAAACTTAACAACACATTGTTAACATTTGTGGTAACTTATTAAAATTTCACAGATTTAAGTGTAAAATAAAACTAACAAACCAAAAAAGAGGCGACATATTTTGCTGTCATTAGAGCATTAAACTAAAGTCAACAATAGTATTTAGAGAGTAAAAGCTTTCATCGTATTCTAATATAAAATCTAAATAGATCTTATTTGTGTATCTAGATTTTGTTGACATGTTTTTGGCACATTACCAAACATGTACAATATTTCTATTTATTATTCTGTACAATTTGGGTGATAAAAAAAAAACTGTCCCATATGGTTAAAATGCTTCTGCATTGACCGCTGAATAAATCAGAAGCAATAAATATTAGATACGGGCAAAGGTTATTAGTTTTAAATTATATGCGGGTTAAAAATTTTAGTCAATTGTGACTAACAGTTTTAAAACTAAGTACGTCATAGCTTTGCAAGTGTAGAAAAATTAAATTGAGTTGATGTTTAGGCTTACCAAAGTGAATTTTTCATACAAAATAAGTACATATGGATCAGAGAACTACAAAATCACTATGTATCTTGATTTATTCATACGCTAAAATTTACATTAACTCTATGCCTGTAGTCATTGTCCATTCGATAAGCCAACGACGAACTAATTTGGTATGAGTACGAATCGCTTTGTTACATTTACATTAACAGCAATAACACCTACAACAACAACAAAACATTGTTTTTTTTTTTTTTTTTTTTTTACCAACGTTTATTTAAAGAAAAATTGTATAATAATTACTACAAATAAACAAAGTAATAGTATAAATAGCATATAACTATACACTGTCCCATAAACGAGCTCTCTAGTATAATATATATAGGTATAAAATACAATATAAAATTTTTTTAAAACTAATTATGATTCTTATACAAAATATATACAAGGTTATATCTGTTTTTTAATAACATATGTTTCGTAATGAAAAATTATTCAAAAAACATTACAGTAACAATTATTATAATAAAAGGAAAAGTCAGGAATTAAAAGAAGAAATTACGGTGTTTGACTAAGTCACCAGTATTTACTAATATTTAAATTTGGAAATATGTTCTTATCCTCACGAAAAAAGTTTGTATCGAATCTTCTGTTCTCAGCTGTCAGTTGCTTGCTAGTGATAGCCTTAATATTTGCTCTTCTATATATATGGAAAAATATAGGGACGCCTGTGTAGTTCTGTATAAAACTGTTCTTATCGAGGTACACAAATGCTTCAGGAGGAACATAACCATTTTGTAGTGTTTTGGATATATATTCGTCGTTGGCATAATAGGGAGCCATTATTAGATTATTTTCATAGCGATCACAACAAGATCTAATATGCTCTCTAATAAGGTGTATGATGAAATTATCAATTCGGCTAATTTTGGCAGAATTGTAAAGTTTCGAATTACTTATAAATTTCGTAAATTCGCTACCCGGGGATCTGTATAACGAGGTACATGCTCTTAGGCATCTCCTTTCAAATTTACGTATTTTTTTCCATATAGGAAGGAGAAACATTAAACCAAATTTGGCAACCGTATGTTAAAATTGGACGTATTAAAGTTTGATACATGAGAAGCTTGATATCAGGTTTAATATGTTTAGAAAAAAATAGTTTTCTGTACATAAAATAAGCATTTCTAGCTTTTTTGATTTGTATGTTGACATGTTCATTAAAGTAGAGAAATTTGTTCAAATTGATTCCTAGGTACTTTACCGTATGTTTATTAGGTATGTATATGTTGTTACTGGATTTAATGCCGAAGGATTTCCAGTTGCGCCTTATATTATAGTTGCACTTTCCAACAGGAGGACGGAATAGTATTGTTTCACATTTGTCCACATTTAATTTCATTTTCCAATCATTGGCATATTTCTCTACAATATTAAAGAGATCTTGCAATTTTTCATTTATTTCTTCTATTTTGTTGTCAGCATGATATATTATAATATCATCTGCGAAACCAATAATATTATCAATGCTATTTAAAAGGTCATGAATAAATATATTAAACAGTATAGGAGCATTAACTGTCCCCTGCTGTAACCCATTTACTATAATAAATTCCCTGCTACTAACTTCATTTCTGTTGCAAACGACAAACGATTTATTGGATAGCATGTTATAAATTAAAATTACCAAATGAATTGGGAATTTGTACTTTAAAAGTTTATATATAACGCCAGGAATCCAAATGCTATCGAACACTTTTTCAAAATCGACAAGGCATGCGCCTGTACAGAGAGATTTATTTAAATTCCAATTAATGTTAGAAGTCAAAAGGTGTATTCCGTGAATCGTAGAACGTTTATTCTTAAAACCGAATTGTCTATCATTAATCAGATTGTTGTTCTGACAAAAATTTAAAATATTAATATTTATGCATATTTCAAAAACTTTGCTTATGTTTGGGAGCAAACTTATGGCTCTCAGATTTTTCGGATTGCTGGTGTCCTTATCTTTTTTGGGCAATACCACAACTTTAGCCAATTTTCATGCTCGGGGGAAATATGAGTTGTTAAGCATATTGTTAAATAACGTGCAGTAATCAAGTATTAATACATCAGGTATATTCTTTAATACTATATTTGGAATGGTATCAACACCAGACGAAAATTTATTTTTTAGATTTCTAAAAATATAGAAAATTTTTTCCTGTGTAATAAAAAAGTTCTCTGATTGTGAAGCACTTATTTGATTTGCCCTTTTATCTGAATTAAAGGTCGTAAAACATGACTGGTTATATTCATAACTAGATTTTTCTGTTAAAAATCTGTTGAAACGATTGTCAACATCAACCTGTAAACTATTATTCTGGTCAATCTCTTTAAATGAATTGGTCTTTTCGAGAGATGCTCCTATTACATCTAAAATTTGCTGTTGATCTCTTATAATGAAGTTACAATTATCGCTCTCTGTAGTGAGGGGATTAACACCGACATAACTTAATAGGTTTTCATCTTCGTGACTAATTTTTACCACATCTATATCTACTGACAGCTTGGGTTTAAATAATTTTTTTACTTCACTAAACATATGTGAAGAATCTTTTTTATCTAAAATAGTTAGTTTATCTTTATAATAATTATTAACCGATACACTGAAATTTTCAACAATAAGTTTCTTAATTAATTTTAGTTTAGTTTTGTAGTAATTAAACAAAACATTGTCTTCTATTTCTATGGAAACTGTTTGTTGTTATTTTTCTTCAATTTTTTTTTTCTTGTTCTACATGGTAATCATTATCGCACCGATCACACAAACATCTTTATTAATCCAGCGGGAAAAATAAGGAGGCCTCTTAACCCCAAGGCCTGCTCGCTCCATTCCATATATATATCTTTTTTACACGCGTTGTCATTGCGGAGAAGGACTTCCGCTTTCCTTTCTTTCGCCAGAGCTTCTTAAAGGCATTCAAATAAATGGCTTTTAGAAGGCTTTCCAGAGAATGACTGTCAAAAAGCCTTAGAAAAAAGGTTATCTTGAAGGATTTTTAAGAAAGGTATGTTAAAAGGCCTTTCAATTAATGGCTGTTAAAAGGCCTTTCAGACCATCCTTCTACAAATGCCTTTGATACAAGGTCATATTGAAGGGATATCAGTCTAAAACATTATGGAATATTTCCAGCGCCCCATGGTTTATGACCAACATTCAAATACATTGGGATCTAAGAGTACCATTTATTTTAAGTGAAATAAACAGATTTAGTTCTAAATACGTAAATAGACTAACCAACCAGCAAAACCCATTTGCGATTTCTTTATTAGATGAAACAAATGAAATTAGAAGACTGAATAGGTTTCATGTATTAGATCTCCAATATAGAAAATGAAACAACACTTATGTAACTTTTTATGTATATTTAACAAACGTATATAGTTTATTAAACTTATTGTAGTTTAATAACACATGTGATATTTTTAATTGAAATAATCAAATTTGATAAATATTGTAAAATAGATTGTAAATAAAAGTATATAATAAAAAAAAAACTTTTAATCACAAGTACCCATCTTCCTTTTTCGTTTTTATTTGGTATTTTAATATGTTCCTACCAAGGCGAATTCAAAAAGGTGACCGCATTATGAGATAGCGTTGTGCTAGCTATCCCTTTCTTTTAAAACATACTGTACATGTATTTTGTTTTTGTAAAAAGTTAGAGTGAATGTCAAAATTATTGGTTGAAAATATAAAAAAGGGAATTTGTTTGTTTATGAAATACTTATACAAAATTGCTTTAGATTGTAAATCTTTTTCCTGTATTGGAAATTTATTGTGGCTCCACTTATTCCTTACGCCTTTTAAAATCCTCTTGTTTAGTTTTTATGTTCACTTTTTTTTGTTTTATTACATTTAGATTTTAAATTTTAACAAATTTTTTCACAAAATGTAGTAAATAACGCATGACATTCAGTATACACACAAGGAAAAAAACAATAAACAGATGACTCGACAATATCACCTTTATGAATTCGCCTTGGTACCTACTGTGTTACTTTGTTTTTATAACGGGATCTGAATTCTTTCGCTTTGGCGAAAAAACAAAACAAAAAATTTTACTCTTTCTCTTTTTAACTTCAACTAACATATGTAACTTTATTTGTGTAAAGGGATATGAATTCTGTTGTTTTTGCTTTTGCTTGTGCAAAAAAAAACAAAACAAAAAATGTAAGTGCTGGTTCACACAGGTCAAGTTTACTTGAACAGTTTTATTTAAATTTTCTTTTGAATTTGCGTTCACGTTCATGCACAAAATTAATTTTTGTTTTCTTTTCCTTCAACTTTGTAGCTTTTTATTATATTACGGATGAAAAAAGAAAAGAAAAATACAAAACTGACTGGTACGGTCATTCCATTCTCTTTACCCCTCTCTCCTAAAAGCTCAAAACTTGAAGAGTCAAACTTGACCTGTGTGAACCAGCACTTACTCCTTCTATTCTCGCTTCTCATAGAAGGGAGTGTGGCAGGTGTATTTTATCGTTTATACCAAAGAGCCGAGGCCTTCTATGAGGCATTCTTTAGCAGTTACATAAGAATAGTAGTTAAATCAACAATTTTTTTAAGCAGGCCTATAAAGAGGCCTGAAGTAAGAAGGTCTTCTGAGTTTTCCCGCTGGGAAAAAACGAAGCTAACGATGGCATAAATAACAAAAGCACGATGTGCATTATTTGAATGACTGCAAACCAGTAGCGAATGTTTGCGGTTGCGCAAGTTTGATTGTATGACCGCAAGCGAGTGTATTTGTTGGTGTTCATTTAATGCGATTTTTTTGCAATCGCACAAAGCCGTTGTCTGATATGGATACCAACGCTAAGGCTTATACCATGATGGATCCTAGCCACTGGGTGACATACAATGCGTTTAGCAACTGCCCCCGGGTGTGAGAGTTACCAGCACACCAATCTAGTCATTTGAGTGCATAATCTGGCACGATTATATAATCATCCCCTAGGAGCTAGAGCTATCTTACCTCCGATGCTTCTGAAAATATGCAAGCAGCATCTGTTGAGTACCAACAGCCCCTAGGGGTGATCCTCCCTCAGGCCGAAGTGGTAAAAATCGGCCCTTGAGTGGGATTTTAAGGATCTCAACTACTGCGACTTTGAGACAGTTTTTCCTGCACTTTTTTTGCACCTGAAGCAGTTTTTTCGAAACAGTTTGTTTTGCACTTTTTTTGCACCAAATTAATGCTGAAGATAAAACCGCAAAATTCGGATCGGCTTACGAGACCACCACTAACTGCGGAAACGGTTCGGCCGATTTCAACCAAAATTAGGGTACGTTGCGGATAGTCCGTAGATGGTTTAAGTTAAGTTTGCACAAAATCGGCTTAGGGGTTCCGCAGATATGGCATTTAGATTTTCCTATGTATTCCCATACAAATGCCCTTTATTTTGAACTCCTCCGAAACGGATTGACTGATTCCCTATATCTTCTTAGCTAATCAACCTGTTTTCTTAAAATTTGGCATACAGGCACTGTAAAATCTGAAAAATAGAGAATAGGGCGTGAAATAGGGCAAGAGGGGTAAAAGCTCCCCCTCCCTATATCTGCTTAACAAATCGACCGATTTTCTTGAAATTTTGCAGGAAAATAGTGTAACATATGCAAAGACCTATAGCCTCAAAATTGTACTATTTAGGGCGTAAAATAGGCAATAGGGGTAAAAGCTCCCCCTGTCCAATATTTTCAACTAATCAATTGGGTTTCTTAAAATTTGGCACGCAGACAATATCTGAAAAGAAATAGAGAGCTCCCCCTCGAAATATCTTCTTAACTAATTGACCGAATTTCTTGAAATTACGCAGGCAAATAGTGTTATAGCTATAAAGTTATATAGTTTTTATTAATTAGAGCGTGAACCAAGAGGGGTAAAAGCTCCTCCTCACTATATCTTCTTAACTAATCAACCGGTTTTCTTAAAATTTGGCATGCAGACACTGTAACATCTGAAAGAAATAAGTTATATGGCAAAACAACGTTTGCCGGGTCAACTAGTAACTAATAAAATTAAAAGTATTTTCCTATATAATTGTGATTTTTGTTAGTTGAACTGTCAATTTTTTTTTTAATTTAAAATTCTGATATTTAGGCTTGAGTTCATCAAATTTAACTTTCATTAAATTATTTTTGTTGAAGGAAGGAATTTTACAACATGAAATTAGTTAAAATTTATTGATAATTTTTATTCTTGGCTGAGCTGACGCTCGAACTCGGGTTTAACTTACGTTTCAAGAATAACCACATTCTCATCATCAGAATTCTTTGCGTTCTACCTTCTGCACCACTGCGGTGCCTGCCAGCCAACAGTCAAACATCAATCTTTAACCAATGGTATTGGTGGTTCGAAATTTGCTGTAAATATTTATCATTTTTCAATTTTATTTACATGTTTCTGTTTTTTCGTACTCTTCTTTAATAACTTTGTACTTTGTCTTTAATAATGGAGTACATTGGTTTATTTTGTTTTTGTTCACTTTCGACGACATTTGATTGTACAACTTGAAGTACAAATGTAAACATTAGAGCTTGTGCCATAGCTATTTTAAGAACAATTTTGATTTTTTAGTTGAACTGTCAATTTTATTAGTTTGAAATTTTAATATTTAGTTAGGCTTGGGTTCATCAAATTTATTTTTCATTAATTTATTTTTACTGAAGGAAGGAATTTTACAACATGAAATTAATTAAAATGTATTGATAATTTTTATTCTTGAAGGAATTGTAAAATTCCTTCCCTTAGTAGGAATATAACTTCATCACAACACTTTATTTTCTTATAAATTATTAACTATTACTCTTCACTACACTATGGAAAATCAATTATTACCCTTTTGTTAGTTTAATATTTTTAGCATCAATCTTGCCGGAAAGCAGTTCAATGAAATTGCTGACCGATTTTAGCTTGCGACAAAAGTTAACAGTAAATTTGTCTGTGTGACCGGAAACAAGAAAACATTTTATTGATTGTAATGCACACAAACAAGTGCAGCTACAAAGAATTTTAAATTTTGTAATCATTTTGTTAGTTAACAATTCTATGGAATTGTTTACTATCCTTTTATTTGTTGCCAAAATTATTAATAATTTTGGCTGTGTGACCGGAAAAGTAAAAATTAAATTTCAAAAGTGCAAATTGCACAATTCTAAATAATTTAAGGTTAGCGCGTGTGGGAGAAAATTGGGAGACGTTAGATTATAAAGTTAGGTGTGACCATAATATAAGGGTCACATAACTATAAGTCTGGAAACTCCAAACGGCTTTTTGCGGGCCCATTTTCGATAAGTGCCATCAGAAACTGGTATCAGAATAAAGTGCACATTTAATGACATTGAAAATTTTTACTGGGAAAGTAAAGCTGCGTTTTTGCTCTCATATTTGTAAGTTATATTAAAATACTGGAGCAGTTTTTTTTAAGTAACGGTTTATATATATTTCATTTATATGGTTTATGGGTAGAACAAATGGCTATAACGAAATCTTTCAATTGACTTTGTCTCGATGCAGCTAATCGCTAACAATTTCGTTATGGATTTCATTTGCATTGTATTCTACTTCCTAAGGGATCCTTTATATAGACTTGTTAGTTATGTCATTATTTGGTCTTCTCAAAATGTAACCTTTCGAATTCCAATTTCCTTTGCTATTTCTGGTCGAATGGGCGATATTCAAGCTTTTTCCTTCAAATCTCTGTTTGATATGACGTTCAGCCCAAATATATTTTTTTTTATCTACCTCAATGATGTGTTTGCGACTGAGTTAATCGCTTCTGGACCTTTAGCTAAGCTAATCCAAATTTAGCTGAGGTATTAAAACATGAACTAAATTTATTAAATAGAAACTGGGAACTATTTCCTTCCGAAGGTTACTTTATATTATATTCAACATTATCAAAAAGTAATTTCAATTTTTGGGAATACAAAATTTTAATTTCAAAAGATTTTGTTATTCGTGCTTAATTCCCAGTTTTTATTATTGATAAAAACACTTGAAATTTATTGTTGATGGGATAAGCTATTCCTATGCATTTCACTGGTTGCTTAGGCCAGATCATCATAAATTTCAAGTGTTTTTATCAATAATAAAAACTGGGAATTAAGCACGAATAACAAAATCTTTTGAAATTAAAATTTTGTATTCCCAAAAATTGAAATTATTTTTGATAATAAACAGGCAGTGCACGGCCTAAAAAACACTTAATTGACAACATCTTTTGTAAGTTGTTGTTTTTTTCATTTTGTTTTTCTTAACCTACTTACAACTACAATTAATGTTGAGAGAATTTCAACTAATTGTAGTGGGGAAATGTAAGATGAGATGAACCCACTGTTGTTTATTGTTGATGTGTTTTGTTTAAACTTTGATATTGTTACAAGTAGAACTGTTGTTATAATTCTTATACGTTTAACAGTTTTATTTGGTTTAATATCTTTAGTTTGTCTAAAACTGCCATCGGCAACCTATACTATTACATTTTGCGATTATATGCGTTGTATGAATTTTACATATGTTGTTGTTAATGTTGTTAAATTCTCTGCAATATGTGTGCACACGTACGTAATAAAAGAGCATACAAGAGAATAAAAGAGAAAAGAGAAAACGCGGCGCCCTGCTTTTGCCGATGGCTGGTCTAAAACCTTTATGGATGAAGTTTCCTGATGATCTGGCCTAAGCAACCAGTGAAATGCATAGGAATAGCTTATCCCATCAACAAAAAAAAAAAATTTCAAGTGTTTTTATCAATAATAAAAACTGGGAATTAAGCACGAATAACAAAATCTTTTGAAATTATATTCAAAATTTTTTAATTTTTCGAATTTATTCTATGAGCTAAATTTCAGTTATGTATTTTATAAAGCTTTTTTGTAATAGTCCTATTCCTTCAATTTTTCAGGAATGACTTTATACACTACCAGACTATTATATTGTATTTTCTTGTTACATTTTACCTTAGCCTTCCGTTGGAAATGAGGTATATTGAATGTACAGAAAAATTTACAATTATTAGACACCAGCAGAATGTAATGCATTTTCTGGCCCGCTACGGCCTTCGTCAGCATTCTTTGTGTCTCACTGGATAGTGTTACTTTATAAATTGAATGTATTTAACTCTACTATATTAACAAATAGCGTAGCGGGCCAGAAAATGCATTACATTCCGCTGGTGTCTAATAATTGTAAATTTTTCTGTACATAAAATATACCTCATTGCTGTACAAAGGAAAGCTAAGGTAAAATGTAACAAGAAAATACAATATAATAGTCTGGTAGTGTATAAAGTCAATTCTGAATAATTGAAGGAATAGGACTATTACAAAAAAGCATTATAAAATACATAACTGAAATTTAGCTCATAGAATAAATTCGAAATATTAAAAATGTTGAATATAATATAAAAGTAACCTTCGGAAGGAAATAATTCCCAGTTTCTATTTGTTAAAATAGTTGAGTTAAATACATTCAATTTATAAAGTAACACTATCCAGTGAGACACAAAGAATGCTGACGACGGCCGTAGCGGGCCAGAAAATGCATTACATTCTGCTGGTGTCTAATAATTGTAAATTTTTCTGTACATACAATATACCTCATTGCTTTCCAACGGAAAGCTAAGGTAAAATGTAACAAGTAATACAATATAATAGTCTGGTACTGTATAAAGTCATTTCTGAAAAATTGAAGGAATAGAACTATTACAAAAAAACTTTATAAAATACATAACTGAAATTTAGCTCATAGAATAAATT
Source organism: Pollenia angustigena (assembly GCA_930367215.1). Classification (NCBI taxonomy): domain Eukaryota; kingdom Metazoa; phylum Arthropoda; class Insecta; order Diptera; family Polleniidae; genus Pollenia; species Pollenia angustigena. The sequence goes on from OV884058.1 coordinate 167,988,662, forward strand.
TGAAAAATTAAAAAATGTTAAATTTATTAACATTAGGATCGCCCGGTGGACGAAATTCGACCACTTGATATTTACTTTCGAGAGAGCCTTTGCGTTTGATAATAAAAACGTACACATTGGACTAAGCGGATGGACCATTTGAGGCGCAGTCACGGTCAACATTTGCATGAAATAATCTTCAGGCATTAAATTATATGGACCGTACTATCGATTCAAATAAAGATTTCATGAATTTTATGTGTTTTTTTTTTAACTTTCCTATAGCTCTTAAAAAATCACGCGATAGAAAACCGTTTGATCTCAATTTAACTTAAATTTTTTCAAATTCAACCTATTTTGTTTCTCTTTTTTTTACCAAAATTAGCCTAGGATGTCCTCATTATACTGTCAAAGTTTGAAAATGGGCTTTCCATAAGTTTAAAAGAAGTGTTTTTATCAAGAATAAAAACTGGGAATTAAGCACGAATAACAAAATCTTTTGAAATTAAAATTTTGTATTCCCAAAAAATTTAAATTACTTTTTGATAAGGAAAAGCTAACTTTTTTAAACGAATAACTCACTTCAAAACCGGAAGTGATCATTTCATTAAAATTACTCTGAATTAGAAATGATATTATTATTTTTTTTTTTTTAACTGAAATAAGCCTACATTGTCCTTATTATATTATTTAAGTATAATTATGCTAAATTTCGGCAAAGAAATTAATTTTTAGGTTGTTCGCTTCACGAATAAATAAAACTATTTTATTGATGAAATTTTTATAACTTTGAATAAAAAAAGACCTGTTGATTATCTTATTAACCATCATTGAGTTTCAAATAAATTTTGTCGTTGATATAACGACGAGATTTCTTTTCGTTTACAATAATGATAAAGTCTAAGGTTTATTCTAATACTACTCAATAACATTAGTTAAACATAAACAAAACCATTTATTTGGATCAACATGCTGCCACCCACTTAAATATATATTCCGTTTTCTACCAAAGTAATCGATTTATTTAGGTACGTACGTATGTTTAATTATAAACCCTGTACTCTATTAAGTAAATTAAGTAAGTGATTTATAGTAGCAGTTGCTGAAATAAATAAGCTAATGAAAAAAAAAAAAAAAAATAAACCTGGACGAAAAATAAAAACACAAGAAATTAATCAATCATGAATTTTATGAACACCGCCCCCTCCCCCTTCCCACTAAAAGAAAAAAAAAATCGGTAAACGGTAACAATTGGTTAAACTTTATTTCGTTTATATACTGAAACGCCCAAAAGGTGCTGTAATCAATTCAAGGTCATTGTCAATAAAGCTTAATATTTGTTGCTGTTCTAGGTTGCACTATTAAATTTATTGACTTGGCAATGCTTTGCCATGTAAGTTATTTTTCTATCTGTCTGTTTGACTAAATTAATGACTTGGCAAGTAAATGAAAAACTTAGAGGTCTTTTTATGGTTTGAATGAGAGTTAAATAAAAAGAAAATTGCTTCCTTGAATTGTTGCTAACTTACATTTTTAGCTCCAATAGTAATTTGTTTGTGTAATCAATTTTTTTAATTGATTTCTGTGACGATTTATGTTAGTTGTTAATTACAGAAAACTGCAATTACCTTAAGGGGTAATTAGTTGAATGGTACTGGCAAGCATGTATAATGTAATTCATTTTAGTTCAACTATTTTCGGTTTTCAGAAATACTTTGGAGCATTTTAATACTTACAATAAAAACCGTGCATAAGCCTAGATAACACTATCTCACAAGTCTTACGTATTCCATAATACTTTGTGAGATAGAAATCTATTTAGTTTTGTTGCGACTGTCAAAAAATCTAATGTAGCATGACAGTTTGTGTTCAGACCATCACACAAGTATAAACACTCACACATGAAATAAAATGCAACCCTGATCCAATGAAAAGTATTATTGTTTAGAAATTGTTCAAAAAACGATGAAGTCGTATCAAACTTTTTTTAAATACTTGTCATGTGTTAATACAAAGTACAATAGTGTAATCTAGCCTTTAGTACCAACGTTACTTCTGATTTAGTCGGAGCTAACAGTGTTTGCGTCTGGCTGGTGTAAACAAAGATTTTTTTTGCCTCTGTGGGCAGCGAGTATCGTTCCTACGTGTGCAACCCATCATGTGATATGTGGCTCAGCTGTGCTTTAACGCCACCTGTAGATAAATTCGCTTATTTTACTTGCTTTCAAATCTTCAACCACTCGTAAAACTGCTGTAAGTGGAGAAGCAGCTCGCGCTTTTTGTCATTATTTCTTAAGGGCAAACAGGTCGTTTTTGTTTGTCTGCTTTTGTTGCGTTTTGCGGTGTCACCCCGCATTGGTTAGTGTTTCGGCGTCGTATAACTGTACCGAGTTACAGTTTTTGCGGTATCTGCGTTAACTATATGCAATCGTTTTTTACCTCAATTTGAGGTTTTGTTTGGTGGAGAACCATTTATAACTCATGTGACTGGTGGAGAACCAATATAACTCAGACGTTTTACTGGCGGAGTACCAAGAAAAAAACTCAGAAGATTACTGGTGGAGACCAATATACTCTGGAGCGGATTCTGGAAGCTCTCGCCTTCCTATTCGAAGGTTTAGGTCGAACGAGGACTTTGCGGTTGAGGCTCCTAAAATTTGTGTGGTACTCTGGCAATATAACTTTGATTAGTTCGCCAAAAAAATTTTAGTTTTAAGAAAGCCAAAAAAAAAAAAAAAAATCTTCAACCAGCCAGACGCCGCACAGTAGCGCCCGTAGAGCAAACGAGGTTGCAAAAATCAAATTTTCATGAGCACCGACGAAGTTTTGAATAAACTCATGTTATAGGAAACTTTTCAACGATTTCAAATCTGCCACTCTTAATAATATCACATTTTTAGTTTAGAAGATATAGCCGTTCAAAGTTGACCGACTTTCGGTTTTCAAAAAAACACACAATTTTTAGTAAATTTGTTGCGATTTCAGGTGTAATATCACGAAAAATAGGTAACGAATCGCCTTATTTTTTGTTTGTATTGATTGATGCATTTATTAAATGTGTAATGATAAAAAAAAAATGAACTGTTTGCTTTGTGTTTCTCCTGGTAAATCACTATTTAAAAACTATCCGTTTTTTCACTATTTTTCAACTTTGACGGAAAATAACAAAAATCTATATTTTTCTATATTTGCCATATTTGCAAAATCTGTTCTTTGATTATTTCTTTACATAATTCAAAAATTTTATCTGCCCGTACGTGCCCGTTTGGCTTCTAGAGGTAAAAAAGGTTAAAAAGACATGGTTGCCATACTAATATTGCGGTTTAATAAAATTCTTTAATTTGGCCCCTACAGCGCGTAGGATGCTCCTAGATGGGTCAAATGTATGACCAACCCCACTTTATTATTTATTGCCGAATTTCGGTTTTTTTAGTTATTTCAATAAACTAAACCATTTTTGAGTTACGCGAATATATGCTGTGCAGCGCCTTACATTTTCGAAATAACGGTATATCTTGAAAACAAGAGCTAATTTAAAAAAACGGTTAGCACCACTGAATTCAGCGTCCCCAATTAGGGTGAAATGCCAGGTGCGCGGCATTCGAGTTATCGAGTATTCGAGTTATTCGAGTTATTGAAGAAATAAGCTCAACACATTCGGCTAATTCGGCGAAATTATGACATTTTGAGTATGACATAACTTTTGAAAAAAAAATTTTAAAATTTTTTTTCGTTCATATATGTTCCTTATAAGATAAAAGGAACATTCTCACCAAATTTCATTAAAATCGGAAGGGGTCGTGTCCCACTCTTGGTCGTTTTGACATGGAATTACCCATATACCGAAAATACAGAAAATTGAAAAAATAAATTTAAAAAAAAAAAATTTTTTTTTTTAATTTGTTGGGTAATAATTTAGAACCCTAAAGAAAAAAAAAATAAAAACAATCTAAAAATGTAAAAATAATTTTTTTTTAGGTACCATAAAATTGATTTTTCTACTAATTTTAACTTTGATAACCCATAAGTAGGCCCCTACACAGCGTAGCACCCTTTTCAAATGCACATTTCATAGGCTGAACAGTTATCTATCATATGCTGTTTAAACTGTTCAATTACCCTATTCGGTTCAAAAGATATGATTTTTGCAACGAAAAAACTCAAATGGCGCCACTGTGCGCCGGCCAAAAGTTAAAATTGTAAAAAATTAAAAGTGCAAAAATAAAAATAATAGAAAAATAAAAGTGAAACCTAAACTTATTAAAACGAAAGAAAGTGAGTTAAATTTGGAAACAGCATAGCCAAAGTAACGGTGCCATTGAGCCACCAGAAAAATAAGGGTTGGTTTTTGTTAATCATTACAGTGTGTGCGCGGCAGCCGCTAACTGACCTGTCTCAACAAACCACTTGAGTGAGGTTCCCGTCCACTTTGTAATTCCGGACAACGTACCCAAGCAACAGGTAACCAGCCCCATTTACACCCCAACAAACAGAATTGTCCGATGTTGATCTAATTTATTGAAGGCAATATTAATTGAAAACTGCTATTTACCAAATCTGTTTGCGTAATTTTTCTCAGACTCAATTTCTATCTCCTATAAAATAATTCTCTGTTAATCCGATTTTGTATTTGATTTTTTTTCTAATTTTTAATAAAATCTATATAAAAAAATAATCAGTAGTTTTTTATCAATTGAAGCACAGCCGCGAATAACGTTGTTAAAGCCACTGTTTGCAAAAACTCTTTTTTTTTTTTTGCAGATAACCGTTAACATTACTCTCTTAAGGTGGGATCACACGATCACACGCAATGCACCAATTTTCACACTTTTTAATACACCAATCGTGTGACTGCACAACCAATTGGTTCATGTACCAATCGAGGACAATATTGCACTTTCTTTTACCAATCAAATGCAACCCTGGTGCGGCAATCGTGTGACTGTTTGCTATGTAGCCGCGCGTCAATAAAAATAACAAAAATGCAATATTAATTGTCTTCTTGTGCGGCAATCAAACAACACAATACGCGACAATATTTGCCTTTTTTTATAAATTTTACGTTTTTGTGTTTCCTTCAGCAAGTAATGAAGATAAATATGTATTGATTTATTATGCATTTAAATTTTTTTTTTTTAATTTTTGTTATTAACAAATATGTACATTAGACTGGTCGCATCTTGTATGGGATTTTTTTTTTTTTTTTAATTTAATTGTTTGCGCTGCTTAAAATATAAGGTTTGGTGTAAGAAATCATGATCTAATTTTTCAGGTCAATCCGACGGTGCTTAACAACTTTTGATTTTATGTATATACAAAAGACGAAAAATTTATATGGCGGTTTAATAAAATTCTTAATTTAATTAAAATTTTTCGTCTTTTGTGAATACATAAAATCAAAAGTTGTTAACAGATTTTAATCATTTATAGCTTGTTTTGTTTGCAATGTTGTTTTTTATGTTGTTTTATATATAAAATTAGAAGCATAGCTGCATTTTTATTTATATATTTTATTTATTATTTATGAATTTTTAAAAACAAAAATTCCGAAATTTTAATAAAAAAATTATTTTTTTTCCAGAAAAAAAAAATTATGTTTCTAAAACGACTGCGCATATAAGAAAAACGTTTTACCTTTCTTGAAGTAAATTTTGTTGCGGAATTTCGGTTTTTTTTTAGTTTTTCAATAAGTTAAAGCGTTTTTGAGTTACGCGAATGTATGTTGTGCAACCTCCTTAATTTTCGAAATAACGGCATATCTCGAAAACCAAAGCTAACCTAAAAAAAAACGGCTAGCACCACTGGATTCAGCGACCCCGAATTAGGTTTAAAATCTTTCGTTCGTATCATACTAAAATATTAAACAGCAAATACTTTAATCTATCTATACAATATATAATTTCTTAGTATGTCAGGATGTTTGCATGTTTGTCCTATTCTTTCCGCAACTTTCTGAAGCCATCTGATGACATAGGAAGCTGAAATTTGGCACACTTTAAGTACTTTCTCTGCGGAAGATCGTAACGAAGCCATATTTTTGATTTTCGGCTTTTCAACTAGTATAACTATAAAGATCTGATAGAAAAGATGTTTTTTTTTATAATATGGGGAACTTTGGGCCCCACCCGGCACGGCTACGCACCGTCGGATCGACCTGAAAAATTAGATCATGATTTTTTACACCAAACCTCATATTTTAAGTAGCGCAAACAATTAAATTAAAAAAAAAAATTGCGACCAGTCTAATGTACATACTATGTAGCTGTTAAGTGCGAATATTTTAATTTAAGACCCTAGAGGGAAGCGAACTGACACCAAAGTAGTCCCGTGATAGGTCTTTGGTGCTAGAGACCGGTTCTAATTTTAACACTTTGTATGAATAACACCTATCACTTTTACATGGGGATGTCATTGGAGGGGGTCAATTGGCACCATTTGACCAGTCACAAATCTACTCTCAATGGACATGTTTAGTGACAGTTACTAAAATGTATTATTATTTCAATACGATGTAGTATTATTTTAATAAAACAAGTCCTAGAATTAAATTCAATAGCCAAATTTTAGAAAGTCCCAAAAAAATGTATCACACCATCGGTGAAGACTGTACTGTAATTCATTATTTTTTCTACCTTTTTGTTCTTCATAAACCAGTTACATAATTGGTTCTCCTTTCACTGGTCATGAGTTCTTTCTTTTTGTACCTGTTCTATTTTCACAACTCCCGGGACCAGTCTGTGGGACCAATTGACACTAATTTCCCGCAGGGGATATTTAATAAAACTAGTATTATTTCTTTTACAGATATTTCTCGTTGATATTCTTAAAGAAAATATGTATTTGTTAACTTAAAGACGAGAGTAAAAAATTTTGTTAAAGTAGCCGAGATTTCTCTTTACTAAACGATATCTGTAGTTAAATTAATAAATTTACAGAATATAGTTACTGCTATTTGAATAATATTATGTAAATTGTATTATTTCATAAAAATTTCTATGCAAACGTTAACATTCGAAATTATTGAACAGACTGTTCATTTTTGGAATTTCATAAATTTTTCTTAAAATATTTCAAATAAAACTAATCAACAAAAAATTGTATAGTAGGTACCTATATGAACAAATTTTTCGTTTTTAATGATTATACCAACTAGAACTTCCAAACAAATGAAAAAGCTACCACAACAACTGTTTTCGCAGTTTTCAAGTAAGAACAATCGTGTGACTGTGCTGCGGCAATTATTGTACCCATTTCACTTTGTACCAACTAGCGGCAATTAAATTTATATAAAACAGGGCAATCGTGTGATTTCAGAATATTATTGTAACAATTTCTTTATTGTGCGTCAATAAAGCAAAATCAAAATTGTGTCATATTGGTGGATTTGCGGCAATCGTGTGATCCCAGCTTTACACTGTTTAAGTCTCAAATCACCCAAAATTATGCACCTTAACGCCTGCAAAATGACATACAAGAGTCAACTAGTGCAAAAACGTTCCAAGTTACTTAAAAAATGATACAAAGTAAATGCTTTTGAAACGTGGAGTAACGTTTTAAACGCCGCTTGCGTAGTGGAAGAACGTTTTAAATGACATCGCGATTGTGGATATGAAACAGTTTTCCACTAAAACAAGTTATAAGCTGATAATTTGCATGTAATTTAAATTTAAAATTTCTTGATATTTTGCATTAAAGTTGTTATTATCATTATTTTTAATAATCTTAAGAAAAAAAAATAAATAAAAAATTAATATACTTGCCTGTAAAAACGTTTTATATGCTCTCCTGAAAAGTAATTATTTTGTAACTTAAACATGATTCGCGGCTGTGCTTCAATTATACATTTTTTTTTAAAGTAATTAAATGTACAGGGGTGTGCTGGAAATCGCAAACGCAAAACGCAAGAATTTTAAAAGTCGTTTTTTAGTAAGATTTCTGTAATAAAAGAATTTTATGACAAATATTATACAAACATTTCTCTATTAAACAGAATTTTATAACAAAAATTATAAAAATTTGATTAAAAGTGTATTTTAAACAGCCTCCAAATTGTTGCGTTTTGCGTTTGCGATTTCCAGCACACCCCCCGTATTTAATGTGATAATTGAATCAATTGTTTGTTTTGTTGAAAGAAAATTAAATATAAAATTTGGATTTAATTAACATTTAAGTTGTTTTGAAATAAATTTTGAATAAAAATATTATTTAAATAACAAAAAATCCTAATTGATTTTTTTCGTGCAAAATAAAATAAAATAATATAATCTCAGCTCAGTCAAGAATGAATGATTACACAGGCCAACACTCAATTTGCTTCTTTGAATTTATCAACTGATTCTAGTTAATTTGGGTGCGCTGAATTCAAAACTGTAATCAGTTTGTCTCTATCAGCTCTAGTTTTCATGATATAACTTTTTATACCCTCCACTTATGACCTCCAATTACACCAATTACCCAAATTTTTTTTCCAAAATTTGTTTTTTTTTATCAAAATTTTTTATTTACTGTTATAGTTATTGCCAAAAAAAAAAAAAAACTCCCAAATTTTTTTAAGTATTTTTTTTTTTATTTTAATAAATCTGTATGAAACAGTTTTACTTCTTTTTATTTTTTTAAATTCCTATGGAAAAGTTTTACTTTCTTAATACTTAAAAGAATTTAGTAGTTTTTTTTGGCAATAACTATAACAGTAAATAAAAAAATTTGATAAAAAAAAAAAATTTTTTGGAAAAAAATTTGGGTAATTGGTGTAATTGGAGGTCATAAGTGGAGGGTATAAAAAGTTATATCATGAAAACTAAACTAAACCTAATTAACTAGAATCAGTTGATAAATTCAAAGAAGCAAAAATATTTTTTAATTTTGTCGGGCTGTGTTATCAATAACAATTTTAATTACTTTTCATGTTGTAAAATTCCTTTCTTCATAAAAATAATTTAATGAAAATCAAATTTGATGAACTTAAGCCTGATTAAAAATATAGAAAATTTAGATTAAAAACTATAAATAGTTCAAAAAAATTACCACAATACTAATTAAAATACAATAATTTTACCCTGCTGTTAGCTTAAGCCTATTTGGTCCAATTTTTTAATTGTTTCCTTTGTAATTTTTTAACGATGACATATACTGACTTGGTTTTTTAGCCCGCGTGGTCTTTTTATAAAACACTGGTTTTTACAAAAATTCAAGGTTCTGACTTAAAACAGGACTGAGAAAAATATATATTTACGAATCTTAGGTTAAGGGACCATTTGGTTCATATAGTATATTTTCTTTGGTTTTCATTGATTTTTTTACATTTATTTAAAAAAAAAAAAAAATAGTATTTATTAGTTAAGTTTATTATAATTTTCATTGCATGATGAGCAAAATATTTTTCGGTTAGTTTTGCAAATAAACTTGCTGCAGATGTAGCATTTTATCTCAGACTTAGACTTACAGCAACTACAAACTCCACGCTTTCGAGCCACTGATTTAGATGTATTCGAAGAAGCCACTGGAACTATGCATGGTGATCGTATTTCAGTCAATTACTGTGCTGAGAACTCTTGTTGAGGTTATCTATACCGTTTCATTATATTTGACTTAGCCAGGAAAAGTGCTAGGTTCCGTAAAAATTCTGGTCTCCTGCGATTCCGATCAGCTGGAGCCTATGAAACGTCGATTTTTGAAAAAAGTATGTATGCATTCAAATCGGACATATCAAGTATGTTTTCAAATACAATGTTTGGCTATCGATTTGTTTTGCGTTTTGTGCTGTAGGAACCAACCATTTGATAATCAGTATCTAAGTCACCTTAAACCCCTACATATGTAAGTTTCCTTGCCTGATGTTTTTTACCAACTCAAAAGTGGAAAAAATAACGCCTGTTACATTTTGCCCTTTCAAGCCTTCTGTCAAGTCCAATACAACGTGTTTTCCTTGGTTCTTTTTAGGCTGTGCATTTCTAGACTTACCAACGTATGGTTGTATTTTCGGCTCCGTGCCATAACTCCCAGGTGCAATAAGTCCCAAGAAAAAAATGAAATTAGACCCAAAAATTTTTCATACAAATGTGGGAGTAATTTCATTATGAAATAGCTCCCAGCCCTCTCGGTTTTATTTCATTTTTTTGGAAGTTATTTCATTTTTTGCCTGGGAGTTATTTCATAATGAAATAAAATTCAAATGGAATAAGTCCCCGAAAAAATTAACGTGGAAGTTATTTAATTTTATTTTGGTTTTCGGTGTTATTTCATTTGCTGTGGGAGTTATTTCATTTTTTGTGGGAGTTTTTTCATTTTCAATTATTTGCAATTTCTTAAAATTGTTTAAAATTTTAAACGGTATTTATAACGGGATATTTCAAACTATTTGAATACAATGACTTAAGTTTATCAAAGAAGAAAATTTTGCTAATTGCAATTGCAGTGTCTTATGGCTACCGGCTATGCAGTGAAGCTTTAGTTAGCGAAGCCGGTGTTTGTTATACCATAGAGTATAAAATCCTTGCGCCCAGCCGAAGGCCGGCTATGCAGAGAAGCTTTAGTTAGCGAAGCCGGTGTTTGCTTTAGTTAGCGAAACCGATGTTTGTTATACCATAGAGGAGGTAATACTTGTACCCGGCGTGCTTAAACTGCAGGCAGTTGCCATTGCTGGAGGTCAGGATATAATAAAATGCCCCATTTGTTGTCAAAATGTCGAGGACTCAATGTTAGTTTTTTGGTAAACTAATATGTAAATATTCAAGTAAAACGAATACATATATAATAAATTTCTTTGGAGTTGTTTAATTTTTTTTGGGTCTTATTTCATTTCTTTTCGATGGACTGTTTTTGGAAGTTATTTCATTAATGTCTTTAAGAGTTATTTCATTATGAAATAACTCCCAAAAGTTAAGGTTTGTTTCATTTAAGACTTGGAAATTATTTAATTTTTTTTGGGATTTATTTCTTTTTTCCAGTTTGGGACTTATTTCATTTATTTTGGGATTTAATTCATTGGGAGCTATTGCACTGGGACTTATTGCACCTGGGAGTTATTGCACGGAGCCGTATTTTCCATTCGTAGCCTGACTTAGAGTCCACCGATAACCAAAATTTCAAATCATATTTTTTTGGTTTTGATGTTGAATTCAACAAGTTGCTTATCAATGGTGACATGTTCGTGACAATTGTAAGACATTGGAAGAAGTTATTGCCAACGGTCCCACAGTTCATGTCTGAACTATTGAAAACAACACACAAAATGAAGTGCAAATATTTAGCTATTTTCCTTTACCAAATGGTCCATTAACCTAACATTCGTAAGAGTTTTTTTTAACCTAACAGCAACTTTAAACTTGTAGATTTGTTGTTGGAAATTGTCAAAACCTGAGCTTTATTTAATTTATTCAATCAACATATTCAGTCTAATTATGAATGAAAATTCCTCGGGAGTTTTTTCCCTTTTAACACTTTTACAATTGAATTTACATAGGAAAAATGGGAGAAGGGAGAAATCTCCCCAGGAATTTTTATTCATAATTAGGCTGATTGTTTGAAACGGCAAAGTTTTTTGATTGAAAATTTTACAAATTTAAGTTATCCATATAATCCTTTGGGTAATAGTTGCAAAATCAGCAAATTGGTTGCTTGATTCTATGAATTTGGTATGAATTTGGTGATTAGAGAAAATTTTTTATCCAAATTTTTATATTTTAATAAGGCCAAAGTTCATCAAATTTAATCTTTATTAAACTATTTTTATGAAGAAAGGAATTTTTCAACACAAAAACTTTGTTGTTTGCGGTGATTATATCCTTGAAGATTTTGCGCGAATTCAAAATGACTCTGTAAAATAAATATTTAAAAATGCACAGAGAAAATTAAAAATGTTCTCTAATCACTACATTCATAGAATCAAGCAAACAATTTGTTAATGTTGCACCTTTTACCAAAATGATTATATAAATTACTAAAAATTTAAAATTTTGAATATTTTTTTTTTCAATAAATTTTAATTAAAAAAATGTTAAGAAAAACTTTGCCGTTTCAAACAATGTGTTAGTTGATTTAATTAAATAAAGGTCAGGTTTTGACAATTCCCAACAACAATTCTGAGATAAGATTTTTTCTTATTTAATAAATATTTTTATTAAAAATATATTTTAAACATAAAAAAGCAATATATTTTAAATCAACTTAAATGTTATTTAAATCAAACTTATATTTTTAATTTCTTAAACAACTTTTTTAATTGATAAAAAACTACTGATAATGGTTTCAGTATGAAGAAAATAAAATAAGAATTGGTTTTCTTAATATTTCAGAGCCCTTTTAATAGATTCAAAAAGTTTTTTTTACTAAAAATGGTTTGTTAGAATATCTTGTTTGTTCATTCAAAAAAAAAAAAAAAAAATAAAGTTTTCAAAGTCTTAAGAAAAAATTCTCCAAAATTTTTCACCAATTAAAGCATTAATCAAAAATAAAATCAGTTTTAATTAAAAATTTAATCAAGTGAATTAAACGTTTAATTAAGTAAATTAAACGTTTAATTAATACTTTTAACTGGTTTAATTGATACTATTAATTTGTTTACGGGTGCAATTTTAATTAATTTTTTAATTAATATCACAAATTTTTTAATTGAAATCAATTTTTATTTTTTTTCTGTGTAGTATTCTGTTCAAATTTGTGAAAAATGTTGAGCAACATTTTTTATTTCACACGAAAATTTTGACATGTATCAGTGTTATCTATCTTGCGAGTTTGTACAATTTGACGCTTTAATTCGTGTAAAGTATGCGAAGTAGTAAGATTTTGACAACGGCGAGGAATTTTACACAAACAAAATGCCTGTTGTTTTTTGTATTCTTGTATTGTTGTAGTAGTAAGCAGACCTATTGGATAGGCCTTGCCAAGAACAATGGACAGAAGGTTGGAAAATTTTGGTGTGCTTTACTTTGTCATTAAAGAAATTCAGCCAAAATTATTTAAATATATCATGAAAACTAAAAATGTTTTAACAATTTCACAATTATTATTAAATATTTATTATTTTTAAAAGTATTTATGGCCTATTTCACCAATTCTATTTAAATATCAATTTATATTTAAATGTAGTTTTTCATATAACTTTCCTTTTTTTTGACATGAAAGACGCACTTAAACATCAATTTATATTTAAATCGAATTGGTGAAATAGGCCATTAGTTATTAAAAATTTAATTTTTTTACACCCGACAACTTCGCTTTAGAAATACTAGAAAAATTTAAAATATTTAAATTTTTTTTTTTTTTTCTTAAATTTTGTTTCATTTTAACGTTTTTGTTTAAAAATTGTTTGATAAAGAATTTATTTAAAATGTATAACAGTTACATGGCATGAATGCATAATTGAATTTTAATTAAATTTTTTTACAACAGTTACTGTAAATGAAAATAGATTGTGTAGATTCGATAAATATTTTTCAAATACAATGAAAAAGTAAATTATGCTTAGTAACCCACAAATACATTACGAAATTTTCTATGTTCTCATACATTAGAAAAATTCACAATTATTAACACTCCACATGTCACATGTTTTGGAAATAAAAAAATTTTTCAACATGAATTCATTTAAGTGAATAAGTAATGAAAACTCAATTAAACAGCTCTGTGTGATAAAAATAGAAATGGGCTTAAATAAATGTATAACGGCATTTAGATATTTTTAATTATATTACATATTAACATTGTCGCAAACATAAACGCATACCTTCGAAAGAATAAATTCTATTTGGAATTAATTCGCTAAAAAAAATGAAATCAGCTTACAATTTTTTTATTTACGAAATTTTTAAGTAATTTATCATTATATTAGTTGAAAGCTTCATTTTACTAACTTAATATTTTCTAAGGTACATTCCCAGATTGTGTTTCCCCAGATTGTTTAGAGATGTTAAATAGTCCAACGGTCTAAAAATGACATTAGCCCTAGAAAGATAACGTTTTTTGTACTGAAAAGATAACGACACGTCTGAAAGACGTATGTTTGTTTCTATCCTTTAAAGGATATCACCGAAATTAATTTTGATACATTTTATTGTTGAAAACGTATATTTATTCTATTTCTTTTAAAAAAATATAATTTTTAAACAGAAAATTATAATAAAAATAACGTTAAAAATAAAATTCAATTAGCATTATCAAAAATTATAAAGTTTTTATAAAGGACTACAGTACGGTTCTAAAAACTTAAATAAATATTTTCTTTGTACTTTCTGTAGATAATGTTATCTGCATTAACTTATATAAACAAAAAAAAAAAAATAAATTATTTGAATAACATTATGTGCACGATTTACAAATTTAAGTTTTGTGGTCGCCACCAGAGAATAGCTTTTTGCAATTGAAAAAAAATCGCATTTAATTAACGACAACAAATACACACGCTTACGGTCATACAGTCAAACTCGCGCAACCGCAAATATTCGCTGCTGGTTTGCAGTCATTCAAATAACGCACATCGTGCTTTGTTATTTATACAATCGTTGCCTTCGTTTTTTTTATAAAGATTCTAAGTGTTCTGAGCGCAAATGATTGTTTGGTAAAGAAACAAAAAATACAAACGAAAGAGCCAGAAATCAAACAATTATTACTCATGTATTTATTCCGCATAACTATGTATGTAGTACAAGAAAAAAAAAATTTAAATGAAACTAAACACACATACTTATGTAGGTACACACAATTTCCATAGAAACAAAAAGTACAGTAGTAGTAGTAGTAGGTACAATGTATTTTTGTTATTGTTGTTTTTATTGTTGTTAATTTTGAAAAAGCGTCTCATCGTTGTTTATTGTTGTTGTTGTTAATGTAAACAAAAGTATAGAGAATGTGCTCTTTTGAATTTAATCAGTTGTGTTATATTGCGTGAGCAACAAAAATGCAAATAAAGCACTTTCAATAAAAAACGAATAAATGAAAATATCAAATGTGTACGAAAGGAAAAAAAAATTACCAACGTTGAACTTTGTTTTGCATGTATAGAGTTATTGTAAATTTTAGCGTATGAATAAATGCACAAAAATAGTGCGTTTTGAGGTTCTCTGGTCGCCACATACAGGTATACCGCATTTGACACATACCATTTTGGACATAAGCTGAATTTCTGATGGACAGAAGCCACCGTTTTATATCTTTTTTGATTCATGCTGTTCTCCACTACAACCTCAATCATAGGTTACTGCATCTGCTAATATTTGTTCAATGTTGTCGGTCAAAGTTTTCGATAAAATAGGAAGTTTAAGCCTCAACATTGAAAAATTAATGAAATTTCGGCACTGGTCCATTGAACAATTTCCGAAATTATTTCGGTAGTAAAAAATATCGAAGCGTGAAATTGGGTCGTATATTGATTTGCATTCCCGAGTTGGTCCTCTTGCCGTACGAACTATATTCATTGAAGCAACTCGGCCATCACTTTGACCCTTCGATGTAGCCCACTTGCTGTTACTGTAGATCCAGATCAGAGAACCTCAAAATCACTATTTTTCTTGATTTATTCATACGCTAAAATTTACATTCATTCTTTGCTTGCAAAACAAAGTTCAATGTTGGTAATTTTTACATCCTTTCGTACACATTTTATTTTTGCATTTATTTGTTTTTTATTGAAAGTGCTTTATTTGCATTTTTGTTGCTCACGCAATATAACACAACTGAGTAAATTCAAAAGAACACATTCTTATACTTTTGTTTACATTAACAACAACAATAAAGGCCATGTCAGATAAAACTTTTGCTTCGCTTTGCGTTAGAGATTCGCTTTGACATCTAAGATAAAATATACATACGTATACGTAAGATGTCACATAAAGTACTTTTAACGCAGAGCGAAGCGAAAAGTTAAGCAACTCTCATCTTTTTGCGTGCTTTGACAATCTACTAGTATACATTTTTTTTGTTTATTTTTTTTAATACACAATGCGTGAGTGTTGTCAAAGTGTTTATTGTGACATACACCTTTTGCGTTATGCTTTTCAGTCAAAGTTAGAAACGTCACGCAAAGCAATGAAGTTTTATCTGACATGGCCTTAAACCACTCGATGAGACGCTTTTTCCAAATTAACAACAATAAAAACAACAATAACAAGAATACATTGTACATACCTACTACTACTGCTACTACTGTACTTTTTAAAATGAAAAAAAAAGTCTGTTTCTATGGAAATTGTGTGTACCTACATATGTATGTGTGTTTAGTTTCATTTCAATTTTTTTTTTCTTTTACTACATAGTTGCTGCTGAATATCTTCATGAGTAATGATTGTTTCATTTCAGGCTTTTTTGTTTGTATTTTTTTTTCTTTACCAAAAAAATCATTGTCGTACCGAACACTCAAACATCTATATAAAAAACGAAGGTAACGATTGTATAAATAACAAAGCACGATGTGCGTTATTTGAATGACTGCAAACCAGCAGCGAATATTTGCGGTTGCGCAAGTTTGACTGTATGACCGTAAGCGAGTGTATTTGTTGTCGTTGATTAAATGCGATTTTTTTTCAATCGTATAAAGCTATTCTCTATTCTATTCCAGATATCGTAATAATGCAGCTATCGGAAGATGTAGTAAAATGTTCAGGTTCTTGAGGATTTTCCTGAATCAGTGGTATATTCTCGTCAGACTCAATGATGCCAAAAGCTCACATTCTACATCACTTTGAAGACTGTCCTCCAATAACTCATCTTCCGATTCGCTCACATTTTCAAGTGAAACCGAGTCCTCCAACACGCTTTGCAAAATAGCGCCAATTTCTGCGTCGTTCAAAACCGCGCTTAGAACACATTTTTAAAACAATACTTTAAAATTCAACCAAAACACAAAGTTATCTTCGCTACAAAAGTAACACTTAAGATAACGAAACGTCTCTCAGACATATCGTTCCCTTAATAAAACAACAGTGAATAATTTTTTTGTAATTTCGAGATAATAATTTACAACAAATTTTATACTCTTACGTGTACATGCATAATAAATATATATTCTATTGTCGTTATCTACGATATGGTAGATCCAATATGGCATCGTTTAAGTCTTCGAATCTCGTTTGCGTCATCAAGTAAGGCAATGGCCAATGGGTTGACGTGATCAAAGTTGCTTATTATCTTTATCAAAGATAGACTGCAATCTGAATAAAGGAAAAAAAAAAAAAATTCGAGATAATGGAGTTTATAATTTTTGTGTTATTAGACATCTGGGAAAACAGTAATATTTCAGAAAATAACCGATGTTTCTAAGCTGTGGTCATTTAAATATATGGTGAAATAATGAGGCTACTATTCGATGATATTTCATTAATTTAGAAGTGCTTTAATTGCAAATAAATGTGATTCAAAGTACCATGATGTCACTAAGGCTATTTTATTTGTTTTAAAATATGTCTGAAAATCATTATACGCTATTTTATTTTGCATGGTAGACACTATTTTATTTGAATCTTTTACACCATGTATGCAATGGGTGATTTTTTAAGAGTTACAGGAAAGTTTAAAAAAACACAAACAATTCAGAAAAATGCATGAAATCTTTATTTGAATCGATAGTACGGTCCATATAATTAAATGTGTGAAGATTATTTCATGCAAATGTTGACCGTGACTGCGCCTCAAATGGTCCATCCGCTTAGTCCAATTTTGGCATACTCTTTCCAACATTTCGGCCGGTATCTCATGAATAAATGCTTCAATGTTGTCTTCCAATGCGTCAATTGCAGCGGGCATGTGTATATAAACATGAGCTTTAAAATAGCCCCACAAAAAATAGTCTAAAGGCGTTAAATCGCACGATCTAGGCGGCCAATTGAACGGTCCCGAACGTGAAATAAAATGTTCACCGAACTCGCCTCTCAATAAGTCCATTGTTAAGCGTGCTGTGTGGCATGTGGCACCGTCTTGTTGAAACCACATGTCATGCAAGTTAAGCTCTTGCATTTTGGGCAAAAAAAAGTTGGATATCATCTCACGGTAGCGCTCACCATTCACAGTTACGTTACGATTCCCATCATCTTTAAAGAAGTACGGTCCAATGATGCCACCAGCCCATAAACCGCACCAAACTGTGACTTTTTCTGGATGCATTGGTAGCTCTTGCAACGCTTCGACAATTCTGCTTATTAACGTACCCATTGAGCCAAAAATGAGATTCTCGCGCGATGAACTTTCTTAACAGAGCACGCATTTTGATAATAAAATTCAATAATTTGCAAGCGTGGTTTGTTTGTAAGACGATTCCAGGTTAAAGTATAGACCAAACTGAAGACGTTGGACAGTTAAAACAAACACGAAACGTGCGTCAGCTGTTTAAACCAGTGTTGCCAAAAAGATAATATCTAAAAAATCACCCAATATATTTTTAAAAACTTGTGTATATCAATATAAGTCATTTTTCAATTTTATTTTGTATGCTCTTGATTCAGTATTTTTCTTTGAAATTATATTCAGAAAATCAACTAATTAAAACACCATACCTACACTTACACAATTATTAATTTAAAACTTCAAACAATCAATTATACGCTTTTGGGCCATGTCACAGAGTACAATTCCGTTCGGAATGATTCCGTTCGGAATGATTCCGTTCGGAATTGAAGAAAACATATTTGTTTGTTGATGGAAAGTGTATTTTGCTAGTTTTATGGTCTTTCAGATACAGACAACTCCCATAAAATTCATGAAAACAAAAATGGTTTCATTCCGAAACATTTTTTCGTCATTTTCTGAAGCACCAAAATACGGAATGAATTCCGTTTCCGAACGGAATTGTACTCTGTGACATGGCTGATTATTTCAATTGATCTTCTTACCCACTTTGTGGAAGTAGAATTACGACAAATTTTGACGAGATTTAGAATCAGCTATGTAGATTCTTATTATGCAATAAAAAAATTAATGGTGTACATTAGTGTGACCGCAAGCTATATGGACAATTTTTTTCGTATTTTCACTTGGCAAACCCTTTAGATTGATTCCAAATTAGAAAAAAAAAATTGGGGTATTCACAAGGTGTGCTATCTTGTTGTATTGTCATAATGTTCTAACATCCCTGCGGGAAATTTGTGTCAATTGGTCCCACAGACTGGTCCTGGGAGTTGTGAAAATAGAACAGGTAAAAAAAGAAAGAACTCATGACCAGTGAAAGGGGAACCAATAATGTAACTGGTTTATGGAGAACAAAAAGGTAGAAAAAGTAATGAATTACAGTACAGTCTTCACCGGTGGTGTGATACATATTTTTGGGACTTTCTAAAATTGGGCTCTTGAATTTAATTCTAGGACTTGTTTTATTGAAATAATACTACATCGTATTTAAATAATACTACATTTAAGTAACTGTCACTAAACACGTCCATTGAGAATAGATTTGTGACTGGTCAAATAGTGTCAATTGACCCCCTCCAATGACAACCCCATGTAAAAGTGATAGGTCTTATTCATAGAAAATGTTAAAACTAGAACCGGTCTCTTCCACCAAAGACCTATCACTGGATTACTTTGGTGTTAGTTCGTTTCCCTCTAGGGATCTTACAATGGTTTAATGTTGTTGCTTTGTTAACAAAAAGTGTCGTAAATTAATAAAACTTTGCTTGCTATGTTTATTGTGCTGTCGTAATTAATCAGAAAAGACCTGCGCTGAGCGGCTGAGCTGAGCGGCTATAATTTTGTAGCCGTCGCCGTTGATGTTATAGTTTTATCCGGCTAAAATCCGAATTTAACCTGCGGCTGGCAATTTTTGCAACAAAACACTTGCGGCGTCAAATTAGATTGGCTCAGGACTCGAAACAAAAAAAATTTGTTTGTGGTTTGCGTCTAAAAAATGGAAAATAGTCAGAAAATATCTAATTTAATTTATTAATTCATGTATTAGAATTAAAAAATATTTTGATTTTAGGTAAATATTTATTTTTTTATATTTTTTTTCAATCAGCCGATTTAAATTCAAAATAGCACACTAAATTATGAGGGGTTGTTCACAACTGTCGTATTTTTCCATGTTATTATTTTAAGACTTTATGACACCTTGTGAATCCCCCAAATTTATATAAAATTTTCGATCGTTTGCATAGTTATTGGGCGTGCCTTGAGCCCACAAAGTTTGCTAAAATGCTATTTTTCTCACTACGGTTCGCTTTAAGTGTTCATAACTTCAGTAATATTTATTTTAGAGAAAACCCTTATTCACAAATATTCTAGGGCTATATCTTATGAACAATGTTGCTCTGTATTCGTTTTCTTTAGCATGAATATTTAATCCAGAAAACACCAAATTAAAAAATAACACCGAAATTTTCACATATCTTCGCATTCTTTGCCTTGTGATTACACTACGTGACAAATTTTCAGTAAAGTCGTGTTCAAATGATTCTGACAGCTAATCTTTATGCAAAACTTTCCCCTGAATCCGAATATGAAGTCAGAAAAGTCAACAGTATAACAGTTTTTGAAATATTCCAAAATAACCGTTATTTGTGTTTTTAAAAGAGATGATGTGACTGAAATGCAAATATCTTCAACAATTTTGAACGGACTATGTATTTCTTTCTTTCATTGAGAGGTTATAAAATTTATTAAATAACCATGGGTCGTTTGAAGAGATGAGTCATTTAAATGGCAGAGTTATAGCGGACAAAACTTCAAACTTCATTATAAATATTATGATTTTGTTCAATTTTGCTCTTTTCAAGTACATACCTTATCTTTCTAGGGTTACTGTGTTATTCTCTGCGAACAGTGGTGCGATGTTAAAAAAAATTGTTAGGCCAGCTATGGTGAGCTATCAAACCTTCTTATTTCAACAAGATGGAACTACAGTACATACCGCAGGCGCCTAAATGGCTTTGGAAGGTGACATATTCGGGAAACGCAGGAAAGACGAATTTTTTCTTTTTAAACTCTCTAAAACTAGTTAGTAGGATTATAATAAATATTGTGGTGGGGGGTGTTTTTCCTAATATTTTTTAAGGAGTTTTATTTTCAATAAAATAAAATTGTTGTTTCTAGGGTTGCTTAAAAAAAAAATCTTTAAAAATAAAAAATCGCACTCGAAAATAATACACTACCGGTTGCTTTCAATAATAATACAGAATTAAACTTTATTTTAAAAATGGTTCTTGACAATTTGACAATGTAACAGTTGGGAAATAATTTCCCAAGCTGTTTGTTTCATTAAAAAAAGTAAAAAATTTAAGCAAAATTAGAAAATAATAAAAAATTTAAAATAAAATTAAAAAAGTTGTTCTGGCGAAAAAAGCACTTTAACTTGCTTAAAAACTAATAAAACAAAATAGATATACAAAATTAATTGTTTGGTTTATTCATTTTCAATACTTTAAACAAAAATAAAATTGTCAGGTGTATTACTCCCATTGATTTGGTCAGTTCAAACGCTTGAAGTTCGACTTTGGTCCAACTCGAGTAGCAAGTGTTATTTTCAAACTTAGGACCAACATTTTTCGTAACAAAATTAAGAAAAAAAAGCGACCTGCTGAGCAGTATACGGATCTGTTTTTGAAGCTGCGTGTATATATGTATGTACTTTTTGGTGTCATAGTTAAATACAACTTGATTCACTACTAGTGGCGCAAAGTTCAAATCCCGTTTTTGGAATTTTGCATTTAAACTTTTGGAAATGTTGAAATGTTCATTGAAAAATTAAAAAAAAAAAAACAATAATAATAGTGACTTGATTTTATACATTTATTTAAAATTTTACAAAATTGATTGACATTCACATTTCTATATCTAAATTAATGGCCATTTACAGGAAAATTGCCTTTAATACTTTTAAATGTCCTTCCTAGTTTTCTTTCCAATCTCTTCAGTGATAAATCACCTAATTTTAAAAGTGCTTAAATCTTAATAAATAATACGTTTCACTGTATTTTACAACCAACAAATATTCAAAGTAAAGTTTTTATACAGATACCGGCAAATTTACAAAAACCAAAAGTCTGGTTTTCTTCATTTCCACAGCGGTTTCCCAACATTGACACCGCAAATGTCACAAAAGTTTTAATTCGTGTTACAGTCATCAGAACAAGTTAAAGCCAACAGAAAAACAAATCACAATTATAATCTCTGTTTTAATTAATTACAAGTATTTTTTGCTCATAATACAGAATAAGAACTTTTATATTTCATGAGTACTTTGACACATTTTAAGGCAGCTTTGCATTATTTTATTACTTTCTGCCTAAAGTTTATAGTAGGTTTTATTTTTTATGATTTCATTAGATTCTTTATGGAGATAATTGGAAAGTTTTTATTTATAATAGAGTGACACGTGTGAAAAATTAAGTAGTGGAGGAAGTACGAAAATTTATCGATCTGGAAAATAAGAGACAAATGGTATTACTTTAAGTAAAATATTATTTGTAAGAAATAAATAATTTATTTGTAAAAAATGGTTTCACGCAATAAAACTGTGCACTTTTTTAAACAGGCTGGGTGCCCACCGTTGAAGCTAGCTTAATTCTTTCGCACTTATTGGGACATTGTATCCCACTGTATGTTCACAGAGTCCTAGTCTTTAGGTTTTTCACTTTAAATGATTTAAAATTTTCTCATTTAGTTACTTAAAAGTTTAAGTACAAAAAAAAAAAAAAGAGTATTGCTTATTACACTGTACAACACCAAAAAAATTACAACGTCCGGCCAACAAATTTTGATAGAGGAGACAAAAAAAAAGACACGTTTATCGGCGTTTTAAAACTTAACATCCGAATTTCATTTGAGGGGGGTTAAAGTTTCCCAGCTCTGGCACATTCTTATTGTTAATCGGCATAAAAAACCATGTGATCCTTACATTTTTGGTATAAAATGTGCTCAGCAAATTTATGTAGAATGTTACGGAGAAAATTTTTGTAGACTATTTTAACTCTCTAACTCCTCAAGGGATTTAAACAGGGGCTAAAATCAGAAATTTTAGCTGCAGACTTAAAAAGTCTTCATCTACTAGAACCTGGTGTTAATGTTACCAGTTTTCGTAAGCGTCAAGACAGCTTTCTGCCGTTCTGTTCAGTAAACGATGATAACACGTTTGCTTATTGCAACGATATTAAAGGAATAATGAATGCAATGAATTTTGAGCATAACCACGAGGAATGGCGTATATTTATTGATTCATCTAAGATGAGTCTAAAAGCTGTACTTTTGTATTACGATAATACAAAAAATCCTATTCCAATCGCCTTTGGAATGAATATTAAATAAAGGTATGATTTCATTAAATTAATACTGCACGCAAAGAAAAAACATGGTTGTGGTAAACATATTCTAAGAGCAACATATTATGATAAGAATTATGATTGTAGTCACCATATTAAGATTATTATTGAATCATATTATGACTAAATATACTCGTACTATTACATCATAATATTTTTCCCTTAATCATATCATTATTCTGTTAATCATACTAAGTTAAGAAGTAATCAAATTATTGTCATGTAAGTCATAATAAGCTAAGAAGTAATCATATTATCATCATGTTAATCATAATAAATTTAGAAGCAATCATATTATGATACAGCACCTTTCATAGATGTCATAAAAATACAAAATAAATTAAAATTTGTTTGCATCGATTTTTTATTTTGTGGCTTTTTACAATTTTTCTTAATGTTAAGAAAATAGCGGACTTCAATATAAGGCTTGCAAAAGAGCAAATGAAAAATCTGTGGTTTTCATGGGCAACCGCGTGTGTCCATTTTTTCGATTTTAAGATGTTGATGCCATATTGCCTAATTTTGAACGCTCTTTACATATTTTTGAAAAAAGATGGATCAAATCCGATTTTTTTAACGTAATGACAAAGTTTTAAAAGTGCAATACCTAGACCATTTGATCTTGAATAGTTTTTCAGCTTTCCTGAAGCATTTGTTTAAAGACATACGCCGTTGCCCATGAAAACAACAGAAATATCGTAGCACTTTTATAAAATATAACGAAATCTCTGTGTGTTTTGTTGTTGGATTTTACAAAAATACTAAGGGTCTTCATGATATTGCTTAAAATTACCATTTGTGCAAATGGGTAAACTTGCGAGACTCGTTTCATGAAGATCCTTTTTAATTTTTGTGTATTTTTAAACAATTAATGTCATTTCAATCAGAAACGTCAATAAAAAATATATTAAAAAAAAATAATTAAAAATATAATAAAAAACTTGAAATTTGTAAATTATAAATGAAATTTGTTTTTAAACATGCATAAAGAAAGCCAAAAGACTAATATGCTTATATTATTACAAGAATTTATTGTTTGTGATTTATTTACACTTGAAGTTTTCATTGAAAACGGCGGTAAGCATTAAAAAAATTTGTCTGTATAAATGCACAATTGAACAGCGCAAGTTTACGAGTCAAAATTGTTGGGCAAATTTAAGCAGTTTGTGTAAATGAATTCTCATACAATTTTTGACAGTTCATTTACGAGGGTGTAAGAATGCACAGTTTGCACAGTTTACGAGACTTATAAACGATATCATGAGGACCCTTACTATGATATTTTGCATTTGCACTATTACATCACCAATACTTGAATGAACTCCGCTAATATTTTAATTTCTTTAAACTTATTTTTTTTATGGAATTTTATCTTTTAATTGTTTAACCGCTCACAAATAAGAAAAACGACACAACTGCTTCAAAATTTTTTACAAATCGCGCTAACATAATATGATTAGAGTAAAAATAGTTTGATTGCATCTTTAACATAATATGATAAATGTATAGAAATTTATTATGTTATGGCTATTAAATATTACTAGATGACCCGTGCGAATATTTCGCTCCGTAAGTAGTCATTTTTGTAACATTAAATGAAAATAATTTATAGAAATTTTAGTAGCTTCAATACATATTATTAAAAGTATAAAAATATTAGAAATCATAATATATATCATACATATTTACATACATACATACAATGTTTAAATGCTTTTATAATACTTCTTTGAATACAATGTTAGAGGTAATGACATGATCATCGTTAACTTTTTGCCCGTACGAATCCTTAATACAAACAAAAATATATTTCAAATTATTTTTCGTCATTAGTGTTAGAAATAAGCTTTAAAATGAGATATCATTCATTAAATTTTATGCGGTGGTATGTGAGATATTTGCAACCGACATAAAAAAGTGCTTTAGAAATAATATATATGATGATAAGGTTGTGAGAAATATAATATGTTTAGAAAGTTATCATAATTAAGTTGTAAGAAAAATAATTATTTTTCGGTCAACAATACTCAAATTTATAATTGCGATAAGCATTGATATGTTTACAGTTACTATAATATTGTTGATATTAAATAAAAATAACAATTATTTGTGTACGACAACAATATATTGTTACATTAAACATAGTGTTGTTGCCGTAACCATGCCCAACCATAATTTTCTCTGCGTGTGGACTCCGTAAAATATGAAGACCATAAGTGGCGGATCTTTTGTGACTTAAAAGTCGTTAGTTTCCTTTTAGGTATGCAGGCTGGATACTTTAAGTACGGATGCTTTTTATGCACTTGGGATAGCAGATGGAAGGGCGACCAATATTCCAAAAAACAATGGAAGTTAAGAGCTGTGGGAACATAAGGAGGGCAGAATATCGTTCATTAAGCATTGGTACGAACTGAAAAAATTCTCTATTGCATATCAAACTTGGTGTGGTAAAAAACTTAGTTAAATGTCTGAATACAAATGAAGCAGCATTAAATTTTCTGAAGAACGCTATAAAGGCAAAACCATTCATTCGCTTATCGAAATATGCTGGACATTGTATGATAATGAAGTGGAATTGCCAAGAGCTAAAAAAAATGTAATTAATGAATACATCCTATCCAAATTTGCTCTCTTAACCCAATAAAAAATGGAGCTTCCAACGAAGCAGGTTTGTAAGGGAGAAACATAAACGTTTCGCTTACCATTGCGCTTACGGAAGACATGAATTTTATATGGCGAGTTCCCACTTTGAAGCAATACATTTTTGACACATGAAGCGCATTATTCAGCGCATATGAAAATTGTTATATGTAACGATCAGCCTTACACACTGAATGTTTTGATACAGTTATTTTTTAGTTTTCTCCCTTACAAACCTGCTTCGTAGTAAGGGAATGCCGTAGCACTTGAAATTTTATTTTTTTTTTTATAAAAGTTGTTGAGAATTCTTTCACTTACTTTACTGCATTTCTGTATGTCTTATTGCGTAGCGCATGATTGTGCGCTTATTTTTTTAAATGTACCATTATTGCTTCGCAAAATTATAAAATTTTTTATTGGGAAAGTTACATAATAGAGATGTTAGTGATTTTTAGTTAAATTTGAACTTTTTTTCCGTGCTTAATTTTTGGGGTACTTTAAAATAAAATTCTTAATAAATGCAAAATTAACCCTAAGCTCTCTTTTGTTGTGTCTTATTTCTGACGTTCTGGTTGAATTTTGCGTTTTTGGTGTATTGAGTAAAATTTCACGGATAATATTTTGCGGAACATTTTAAATCCTTAAATCCCTGTTTTAATGGTGTTTTTGCTCTTTTTTAAAAGAAGGACAAAAAAGACCCATACCTTGAGGAGTTAGAGGGTTAACATATTCTACGAAAATGTTCTCCGTTATATTGTTTATAAATTTGCTGAACACATTTTATACCTCAAATGTAAGGGTTACATGGTTTCTTATGCCGATTAACAATAAGAATGTGCCAAGGCTGGGAAACTTTAACCCCTCCTCAAGTAAAATTCAGATGTAAACTTTCGAAACGCCGATACACGTGTCTTTTTTTTTTGTCTCCTCTATCAAAATTTATAGGCCGGATCTTGTAATTTTGGAAAAAATTGACTTTGTTGTACAGTGTTATCATAGCGCGTGTTGTTTAGTCATCAGAAAAGTTCTCTGGAATTAAATTGTTTCCGTGTTTTTTTTTTATAAAAATGTTTTAAAGCATTATTAAAAAGCGCAAAAATGAAGTAAAATTTATTATTGAAGTGTTAAGGTCTCTCCTTTTAGTGATGTTACCAGTTTGCGCAAAGGTATGAATAAGATTTTATTTATTTTTTAAATGTTTTCTTTTCACGGGATATATTTGACCCATTCGGCTTTTGCAGTGGGATATATCTATCCCAATAGGTCTATAGTGTTATAGAATTCAAAATTTTATTTAAGGCTAAAATGACGAAAAGACTATCCGATTTGGATGTAGCAAGTATTTACGAAAAGTCAACTGAAGATGACTTATCATCTGGGAGCGGAGATTAATACATGCCATCAGAATCCGCAAGAATTATTAATAAAAAAGATTAAATAAATCATTCAGATTCGTCAGATGAAGATAAATATGAAAAATAGGATGTCGGCATCTTAAGCGCAACTTCTACCGAAATATGTATAATTTGAGGAGTAGATCGAGCTCATCAGTTATCCGATATGTATGAACTAGACAGTAAATCACAGAAATAGTGGAAGAAAGTTTTTATAGATTGCTGATGATATCAGCTGTAAGTTCTTGGATCATGTATATGAATTTACATCGTTAAAGGAAACAAATTTCTTGTTTGTGTATACACTTTTTTATATGCTTAGGCATTGCACTTATATATCACATTCCAAACTCCTGATAGGATATATATGTCCCGCCTCAAGTCTCTTCCCTGGGTATGGGCACACAAAAAAATGATAAATATTAGTTTCATATTCATATCTTTGTAAAAGTAGCCCATTATAAAAGCTTGAAACTAACTCCCGTACCGAAAGGGTTAACGAATTTTCTACAAAAATTAGCTTAATTAACCTTTTATGAACCTGTTTTATTTTAAATGAAAAAGGGGGTTAGTGTTTATTTTCGCACACTGGTGAAAATTAAGGTTCGTTCCACTTAATTGGCACCAAAAATATACTGTACAAAAAATATACCATTAGAAGTCTCGTTACTCTAAGGTAAGCGTATACGTTGCGGCTCAGCTCAGCTTTATTTGGCGGATTTTTTTTATATAATAACTCGAACTGTTCTTTAAAAATCCTGAAACTTTGAAGGAGGTGTTTTTTTTATTTTTTAAGATATGATTTTTTTTTTCGCAACCTTTAAAAAAATAATCTTAAAATAAATTAAAAACAGACATGCCGGGCACCTGGCATTTTAACCTAATTATGGCACGCTGAATGTAGCACCAAGTATTCTCTTTAAAATGACATTAAAATCATCTTCGTATGTAAAGGAGTTTTTGAGATATTGAAGAAATAAACTCAACACATTCGGCTAATTCGGCGAAATTATGACATTTTGAAAATTTTTTTTCGTTCATATATGTTCCTTATAAGATAAAAGGAACCTTCGCACCAAATTTCATTAAAATCGGAAGGGGTCGTGTCCCACTCTTGGTCGAGTTGATATGGAATTACCCATTTATTGTGGTAAAATTTCTTCCAACCTAGCTTAGATCCCATATTAAGCAGCCTTCTGAAATTCACTGTAAACGCTAAAACTAATTTCACCGCTGTTTTGAAATATACTCAAATATATGTTTGTAATACCAGTAATCATTCTGCAGAATTTTGGGGTGATTGGTTCATTACTTACCATGACTCCAATATAAATTCTCCACCTGAAAATCATTTAAGTATGGCTTAAACTGTTACGAATCATGATATTTTACTCAAGCTAGTTAAAGTTGCTAAGAAAAGCATAAGACTTTCTGATTATGGGTTAATAATTTAATATATCGTCGGTTGATTATTTAATTGTCGTATGTGGATACAAATTACATACGACATACGACAATTAAATAATCAACCGACGATATGTCTAAACCGCAACCAATTTTAATGCTGATGTTTGTTTTTATAAATACAAATTTATAATAAATAGATATCATGTAGATATCACTCCTGAGGGTATCGGAGACCTGCACTGCCGAATATAGCACTCTAACTTGTTTTTTTTAGCGTAGGCCCATTTTTACTTTTCAACTCGCTTTTTTCATGTGCATAACGCAGTATCTACCTAAAATGTTATTTTATCCGTTACAGGAATGGCAATAATTATTTAGTAGCAAAAAAAAAAAAAAAAAATTAAATTATATTTATTTTTTTTTCGTTCACATAAAAATACATTTTATATACATTTGAAATCTTGTTGGGTCAATAAAAGCCAGCTGAATAATTCGCTTTAATTCTTGGTCTACAAAAAAAAGTTTGTAGCTTAATTTGCTATTAAATGCATATGGTAACCTAAAATAAACTGATATTGATGTGGCAGTATTAAGGATATTAGAATCCACACTAACATAAAAATGTGAATCCCCTCCTATAACGCAAATGAAATTTGAGCTACAATGCATTGAATATTAAAGTTTTGTATATTTTTAAAATGGCGTAAGAAGAAAATTAAGCTAAGTGATGTAACAAATAATAGAGACACGAAATAATACGGATACCTAACATTTAAATTCAAATAGGCATATCTTAAAAACGAAATCGAGTATTACATCAAATAAAAAGTTCTTTGTACATAATTTATCTGGCTTTAATTTGCGTATAATCTTGACCAGATTATGTTAGTAATGGATATGCTACGAGGGTCGAACTGGAAATTCTCAATACATGAATGTGGGATCGGGCGGAAGGGTCATATTACTGGAAGTGGTAACAATTACTGCATTGACAAGTGGCGAGATGTTTAATGCTGGCGAATTGGTAATGTGAGGGATATATGGCGACTTGCGACTGAGACGAGAAGTTGTTTTTAGGACATAAAACAGATCGAACTGAATACAACTTCAGCTAATCTCTAATTTAATATTATTTAAATAAACGTTTTTTTTTTCTTTATGATTCATCAAAATTATAATGGAGTTTTATCTATAAAACCTACATGTATCTCGATTTTTTTCAAGTTCATTATTTGGTATTTTAGCAATAATCTAGTTGCTCATTTCCAGTTATCATATAATTTTTTTACAACAAAAAAGTTAGAAGCAAGATTTTGTTTTAAATTTGAACCTTCAACTTCCACAGGAATTCAGAAGGATTTAATAATTTTCGGGGGGAGGCGGTGCTATGTTAAATTATAAACTAACAGTTATGCAACTTTGTAGTATAATTGGTAGTTATACAAAACGAATTAATGTTAAGTTTCATTCCGGTTTTATGCTAATAAAATTTTGTCGTGTGAATCATTTAAATTTTGATCTTTTAGTGCTGCGATCGACAAAATCATACTTTTATACTCTTTTATTACGAAGGTGTGCACAAATAATGAACATAATTTAACAACATTAACAACAACATATGTTAAATTCATACAACGCATACAATCGCCAAATGTATATGTTGCCGATCGCAGTTTTAGTGTTACACTCACCCAGCGGGAAAACTCAGAAGACCTTCTCACTTCAGGCCGTTTTTAAAGGCCTGCTTAAAAATTTTTTTGGTTCAATTGCTATTCTTATCGAACAGCTAAGCAATGCCTTATGGAATGCCTCGACTCCTTGGTATCAGGCGTGGTTTCGGGGGGGGGGATAAGGAAATCCCCAACCCCCCTAAATTAAAAAAATATGTTTTGATTATTTCGATTATACAAGAATTCCCAATAATAAAATTTTTTTTAAATGTACAAAATTTTTGGAAGCCCCAGCAATTTTTTTATTATTGAATCTCTAACGAATTTTTCAATAAGTATCCATACCTTAATCCTAATAGTTATTTATAAGATATTTCCAATGAAACATCTAGTTTACCGTATTCAAATGCTTATTATTCTACATTAAATCCCAGCAGGTACCATCTATATCCAAAGACTAAACGTTTGACTTGATAATCCGTGCGGTTGAATTATTAATAAGCCTTAGTAAATGCAATATTTATGTATATATTTATGTGTTATATGAATCAAAATTCTATTCGATAATTTTGTCGGGGAAAAGCCAGATTTCCTTATCTTTGGGATATGCAACAAAAAGATTTTAGGGAAGAATTTATTGGCTTGATTGTAAACGCATTTGAAGAGGCTTCAAATGATATTTATAACGTTGAAGTGTCAATTGATGCGAAGGCACTATCATCAATAGGTGGCATGTCATAACATCCAGTGTCATAGTGTCCATGGACAAGTACCATAAAGGATTTTCTCCTCTATGGTATAACAAACACCGGCTTCGCTAACTAAAGCTTCTCTGTATAGCCGACCTTTGGCCGGGAGCATGGATTTTCTCCTCTATTGTATAACAAAAACCGGCTTCGCTAACTAAAGCTTCATTTCATAGCCGACCTGCGGCCAGGCGCAAGGATTTTCTCCTCTATGGTATAACAAAAACCGGCTACTCTAACTAAAGCTTCTCTGCGTAGTCATCCTTTGTTCGGAAACAAGACAGATTTTAGAAGCTTTACTTAGCGAAACCGGTACTTGTTATACCATAAAGGAGAAAATTCTTTATAGTACATGTCCATGGACACTATGACACTGGACGTTATGACATGCCACCCATCAATAGTTTTTAAAGCTTTGACAAATTTTTGTCTTGACCTAAAAAATTGTGTAGGAGATGGAACAGATGGGCATCCTCTGATGGCAGCAGAAAATGGAGCTGTTAAAAAACTCTGGAAACCGCGACAAATGCGAAACAAACGGCTCGCTATTCCCATAAATCAAGCAACTCAATTTATAAAAGCAATAAAGTGCCATTAAAACAAAAAGTTGAATCATTTGTTAAAGAAACGAAAAAATTTTTTAAATATAATCATCCCAAGCGAAACACAGTTTTAGCAAAGTATTTGGGAGCCAAACTCTCTACATTATGCCATACAAGATGGGTGGACCGTCAAGTCTCAATTTAACACTTTGTAACAAGTGTACACCATATAGTAGAAGCTTTGGAAAAATATCTGAGTGTAAAGGTAGTATCTCTACCTTTATATTTAGGAACTCACTTGGTACTTTTGAATTTTTTGCGTAATATTCATATTAAGATGTGTGTGAAACGGTAGCAAAGTTCTATGGTGAAATGATATTTATTTGTGGTAGAAAATTTTCATATTTGTGCTGTGTGAAATTGTAACATTTTTGACAACGTAAAATTTTGACATAAAGAAAAAAACAATTACTAATAGTTTCGTGAAAATGAATAAACTAAGCAAACGTTTACCAATAATCATTTCAATTCTGTTGGAAATGAGATCGTCCCAACTAGTTAATGAATTCGTTCTGATATATTAACAATTTTTACAAAAAATTTGGGCAAAAAAGATTATACATATTTAAATACTTACATCTTGTATAATTCTTTTTAATTTTTTTTGCCGCTGGTCCTGCTTCATTATTATTTTTTATTTTGTTTAAACAAATTTGATGAAAAAAAATAATTTTGTGGTTGTCAAAAATTTCTACACTAATGTCAAAATTTATACTAGCCCCTAGGGCTAGTGAAATTTTATTCACCTCAATAGTGTCAAAATTTTACTTCCATGAGAACTTTGCTACCGTTTCACACACACCCTAAGTGTGATATTTGTTGTAACACAGCCACTTAGTATCATTTTTGTAACACAGCCACTTAGTATCATTTTACAAAAGCAAGATATAGATCTTCAAAAAGGATCAAGTCTTATCAAAACTTTAATCATGAGCCTTAAAGAGAACAGAAATAAAGCAAAAGAATATTTCAAAGCAATTTTTGAAAAAGTTTAAGTTGTTTGCGTTCAAATCGAGGTTCCAATCGAAAAAACAAGATTTGAACGAAATAATCACATCCAAAATGTTGAAGAATACTTCCGAGTTATAGGTTACATTCCTCTTATTAAATTAATTTAAGAAGATCTCAAAACACATTTCCCAATAGATAACCTAAATGTATTGAACATACCTTAACTTCTACCTCAAAGTGTAAGCAATTCATATACAGATACAAAACTGTACAAAAAACCACAAGTAGCTGATGAGCTGATTATATTTGATAAAGGAGATAAACACCTTCTAACATCTAAACTTGAGCCTGATCTATCAGATAACGTTGTAGATGATTTAATAAACTGTGATGAAGATATCTAGCCAAATCTAAGAAAAATATTTCAAATTTTCGTTTCAATGCTCGTCAGTAATGGTACGAACGGGAGGTCATTTCCTACCCTTCGTCGAATAAAAACATGGCTCAGATCAACAATGACAGAAAGAAATTTACTGTCTAAATTTGCCTTACAAAGAAATTATAAATTGCTTATTTAAAAAGATTAATGTATATTGAACTGATCTTATATTTTATTTAACCTTTTTGCTGTACACTATTATTTTTTTATTGCAT
This sequence comes from Pollenia angustigena, assembly GCA_930367215.1. NCBI lineage: Eukaryota > Metazoa > Arthropoda > Insecta > Diptera > Polleniidae > Pollenia > Pollenia angustigena. The sequence continues at coordinate 168,021,939 of OV884058.1, forward strand.
ATTTAGAATCTCCATCATTGATTTTATGTTTGGTCAAAATTTCGTCAAATTCTACTTCAAAAAAGTGGGTCAAAATGTCGTTGGAAAAAATTATGTATAATTTCTTGTTCAAAATTTTCCTTCAATAAGTTTGTAAGCTCATATGCGCTATTTTACTTGAAATTGCCACTCCAAAATTGTTAAAAGAATAATAGTGTATACGCATTATACTCCATTTTAGTCTGTAGAAAAAAAATTCAATTTATGACAACTTTAACTCATAAAATAGCTTATAATAATATACACTATTGTTTGAGAAATAGTTTCATTGCGAACATCGAAAGCTGCATGATCTCCAAAATTTTTGCCAGAAGAATGTAATTCCTCGTGGCTCGCAGTCATTTTTCTTTAACTTACAAGGTGGAAAGAAGAAAAATTGTTTAGATGAGCCAGATGTAGCAGAGGAAGAGAAAGAAGACGAATGAACTTCTAGTTATTTTTGATTTACGCAAGGTATACCTTAATTTCTCATAATTTGTTTTTTAAATTAACCCAAATTGGAATGTAATGAATATGTGCCATTGAATCTATGAATTAATCACTGTTTTATAATGTTACAAATTGATATTTTTGAGATCAAATATTTTAATGAAAATGCCGTAAAATTATTGAATAAAACAGCGTATACCATACAAAATAAACAAAAAAAAAAAAAATAAAATAGTCTATATGGAGGACTTGCACTTTGAATGACATAATTATGGTCTTAAAGGATGCGTAGAATAAAAAAAAATTGGTCAATTTAAAGACAAGAAACGGTATTATGTATTCGTCGAAAAATCCAGTATGAAGCATTTTTATTTACCGCGATAATGAGGTTTAAATAGACATCCGATTTGACAAAAACTTTAAACACGATTTTCTCGAAACCCCAAAAAAATTATACGCTATTGTTTAATTAAGGGGACGATATACACATATTGTTTTTAATAAACTTTTAAAAACAAATTTTTTACTTGTTGTATCATACAAAATTTCCACCACGTAAAGCTCAAGCTGGATCCGCGCGTGCTTGGTATAAAAGATGAGCTACACCTTCCACACTCGATTCTATGAGAAGGGAGTAGAGAAGGAGTAACATTTTTTGTATTGTTTTTTTTGCACAAGCAAAAGCAAAATAATAAATTTTTTTGATCCCGTTACCATTCGTATGTACCTGCTAAAGAAGCGAGAGCGGAAGGCCTACTCCGCAATGACAACGTGTGTAAAAAAGATATGAGTATGGAATGGAGCGAGCAGGCCTTGTTTATCCAAAAGAAGAAGTACAGAGGCCTTCTAGAAGGCATCCGTACTTCTTCTTTTTCCCGCTGGGCAGCTGAGAGAGAGAGAGAGAGTAAGAAAAGTAATAAATAATAGATATACATATAAGATACATACATTTTTTAAGGAAGGTTGGTAAACAGGTTTAAAATGATTTCTTACTTATCTGCACTGAACCAAATTTCATCGGTAATATTTACTATGGTGTTCAATTAAACGGGTTTAGATATTGTTCGATTTAACGATTAATCGATGTATGGCATTTTTAACTTATTCGATTAAACGAACAAAGTTTTAAAATTAATCGATTAATCGAATAGTTCTAAGTCCAGAAATTTTATAAATTACGACATTTTTTTTTCGATAATTTTATAAAAAAAATTAGTACTTGAGTAAATAAACATTCTTATTTTGTGAAGATGTTGAAGAACATTTACGTAAATACATTTTTGGACACATATTAAATTTAGCATTCTTATGGCCATTTTCTCAATGTATCGACAAACTGTCTGTTACTTAATGTCAACATAAATTTATTGGACCGATAAACTGTCCGTTAACGACTTTGGGTTTTTCAATATACCGACAAAAAAACAAAGTTTTCAGCTGGCAACTCCACTCAAAATACATGTAAAAGTTGGGAGTCAGCTGATTGAATTTATCTGTACGGCAAATAAAAGGAAAATAAATAATTGGCAGATGAGTGCCGATTAGCTTTGCGAGAAAATCGAAGTAAATGAGTCATTGAGAAAAACAAATTTCTTTAATGCCCAGTTTTTCGTTGGGAAAAAAGATACTCGCCTAATGAGAAAATGGCCATTAAAGCCCAACCACAATGTGCTTAAGTTGGCTTAAGCGAATGAGCGAATACATGTCAATTATATGAGGCAAACCAAATTGAACTTAAAGAAACTTTTTGCTAAGTTTAATGAAACTGTCATTTGTTTAAGCAAGGTGGGAATCTTATCGCACATTCCTTACGGAATCAAATGTTTTTATTTTGTTTTCTTAAATACATTTGAGAGACTTTTTGTTAATTTTTTGACAGTAGGTTTAGCAAGGCTATGCATATTTAGGTTGAGCCTTTAAGCTACGGTCACACTTATTGAATATTTGAAAAAATAAGAATTACCCCTACTTTTGTTAATAGTAAGTGAGATTTAACATGGTCTCACAAAATAAATTGATTTCTTAAAAATACCTAATAAATTTTTATAAATCTTTGATATATCGACTGAACAGCCTAATATTAGATAACTAAACAATTAAGTCTTCCCTCAAATAAAATAATAATAAAAACAAGTTATTTTTTCCTCAAATACAATTAAACTTTATTCATCTACACAAATTTTCTTCAGGTAAAATTGTTTTTAATGAAATCTGTGTTTATTAAAATAATTTCGTTAAAAAAACAGCCAAAATTCATTCATGATTGTACTAAACTTTTATCCAAAACTGATCCAAAAAACTTGGAAAATTTTACATAGACCACTATTTCTAAGAGTCGGTCGGAAATGAGCGTGTTTTTAATAGATGAGCGAACGTATTGAAAAACAATGTAATTTAAGTCATTGGTCGGCGGAAAATGGGTTAAAATGAAAATCACTGAACACCTGCTTTGTTTGTATGAGAAAATATTTTCTAAACAAATACATTTTGTAAAGGGTGGTTAAATTGTAAGGGCCGATGTTGAATGTGAACCACACCTAAACGCCAAGTTTTTTTCCGAATTTTATTTGACATTTCTCTATTTCAGACTTACTCAATTTGAACCATGGAGAGATACACAATCCAACAACGTGTTAAAGTTATCCAGACTTATTATGAAAATGGGCGTTCAAATCAAAATGCATATCGTGCACTTCGTGATTTTTTTGGTCAATTTGATCGTCCAAATGTGCGTACAATCGCAAAAATCGTGGAAAAATTCGAGCAAACCGGATCTGTAGAAGATGTGAGAACACCAGTGCATGCTCGTACAGCTCGTACTGCAGAAAATATTGCTGCTGTTCTCGATAGTGTGGCTGACGTCCACCTCAACTCGTCGTCGTGCCCAACAATTGCACCTCTCACGCTCGTCGTTGATGAACATTATGCATAAAGACTTGCATTTACACGCTTACAAGGTGCATTTGGCTCAAGAACTAAAGCCTCTTGACCATTCCAAACGTCGTGAATGGGCAGAATGGTGGCAAGAAATGGCAACAGTGGATGATAAATTTTCGAAGAAAATCATCTTCAGTGATGAGGCACATTTTCACCTCAGTGGATTCGTCAATAAACAGAATTGCCGCATTTGGGCGAATGAGAATCCAAGAGTGATTGTCGAAAAACCAATGCGCCCACAAAGAGTGACTGTTTGGTGCAGTTTAAGGGCTGGCGGCATCATCGGGCCGTATTTTTTCCAAAATGAGGCCGGTCAGGCAGTTACTGTGAATGGTGTTCGCTATCGTGAGATGATAACGAAGTTTTTATCGCCCGAATTGGAAGATATGGATGTGGACGATATGTGGTTTCAGCAGGACGGTGCCACTTGACACACAGCTAACGAAACAATGGCTCTTTTGCGCAACAAATTCAATGGCCGTGTTATCTCACGTAATGGCGATGTCAATTGGCCGCCAAGATCATGTGATTTGACACCGTTGGACTTTTTTCTTTGGGGTTATTTGAAAGAAAAGGTGTACGTCGATAAGCCAGCAACAATTCAAGAGCTAAAGGATGAGATAATTCGGCACATTAACGGCATAGAACCTCCATTATGCCTCATCGAAAATTTGGACCATCGGATGGAGGTGTGCCGCCGTGGTCGCGGCGCCCATTTGGCCGATATTTTGTTCCATACATAATTGAGTAATACCAATATATCATAATAAAATAAAATTACAATAATTTCCTAAATAGTTTGTGTTTTATTCAAAATCAACATTAAAATCAAAATTTAACCACCCTTTATATGAGACAAAACAAATAATTAAAAACACACAAAAAAATATGTTATAATACTACAAAATATTGTAAATTTTGTTACTTCGGTTAATCGACTGAAATTCACGGGTTTGATCGTTAATCGAAAAAAGTCAATTTGAAATTAACCGATCAGTCAATCGGGTAGTAATTAATCGGTTAACCGGTTGACGGTTAACCGAATGAATACCCTAATAATTACGCAAGGACACAGGTTTAAGATGAATTAAACTTAATTCCACTTTTTTGCTCGTCCTTTACTAACCAAATAAACTTTATTGTTATTTGTTTACACTTTCATTTGCACTGTGTTACATTTGTAGCCATTGCAGTTTGAATAAATTTTAACTTATGAAAACAACTTACAATTGTTAGGCAAAGTGCATTATTGTAAAGTTAAAGTGAATGGAAATATGTACATTGTTATTTATATGTATATATTTTCTCATTCTTTTTCAGCCAAGTGTTAGGAAAATGTGCTAACAAAGCCTTAAGCCCAGAAAATCTCACAATAAACAGAAAATAACAGCTTTTACAGGGAATAAGAGCACAATTAAAAGAAAAACAAGTAAGAGTGTTTTATACGCCTAAGTCGAATCTTTAATACCCTCTACCGACTGTAAGAATCTTTAAGGAGTGGGATTTAAATGGGACCTATTGAAAATAATGGATCGATCTTTGAGCATTTTCACAATGTGATTTTTAGTCTTATAAAACTATTTCTGATCAAATTTTATTACTATAGCACTATTCATTACGGTTTTACCCGCACATAAGTGTGTTCCGGGAGTGGCCTTTATATGGGGCCTATGCTTTATTATGTACCAATCTCTACGAAAGTTGGCAGTGTGATTTTAAATCTAATAAGACTGTGACGGACCAAAATTAATTACAAAGCATTATTCGTTACGGCTTTATATGGGGAGTATTTTATATAATGGACCGATTTAATTACAAGGGAAACCAGAAATATGTTCTAAAAAACGCGTTTTAAGCGCATTAAATATGCATTAAAAACTGGCAAATTTGCCCTGAAAATTAAAAACTGCTCATTTGAAGATACAATATTCAACAATTTAATAGCAAAATTTAAAAAGAAAACCTAAAAATATAATTGCTTAAGCCCATATTAGGTAAAAATTCTTATAAGAGATGTTTGCGCCGAATATTATCTATATATTAACATCCATATGGGTCTTTAAAGGGATTTAAGGTACGGTCGCTAAATTGTTAATAAATGTTAACATTTAAAAGGAACTTAAAGCTATTTAAGGATGGGAGCTTTGAGCAAATGTGAACCGATTCGAAAATAATTTAATTTGCAGTAAAACATTTTTGGGACGAATTTAATTGAAATATGTACCATCATAATTAGATAGCTTGCAGACACAAAGAGCCTAATTTAGATGTGAAATTATATACCGATTCTCACCATTTGCATAGCCTTCATCTTTATTTAATCAAATTACCCACAAAATTAGAACTTTTACTTTGCGCATAAGGCTAACATGGAAAAACAACCAGCCAGACGGACGGATGGACATCGTTAGATCACTTTAAAAAGTGATTCTGAGTCGATCGGAATACTAGAAGATCAGTCTAGATACAAATCGCATAAAATTAATCGTTAACGACAGCCTGCTTTGTCTTACAATTTTAGAGTAAAAATTAAATGTAGATGTCGAAATTGAAGTAACAGGTTTTCGAAAAAAAGCTCTTGGAGGCATCTAAAAAATATATCAAAATATGCCTTAAAAAGGCAAGATACGCGCTATAAACCTAAAAAATGCTGCAAAAAAGCTCTTTTAATTAAATTATGCAAAAAAATGCTGCAAACGGTAAAATATGCAAAAATATTCACTAACAAATCGATGCTAAAATTCATAAAAAGCTCTTAAACGGATAAATATATTGTTGCTGCCTTCATTGGTCGCACAAGGAAAAACATGCAATTGCATATTTGTGGTTTCCCTGCGTATTACAATATAATTATTCGTTACGGTTTTATGGACCGAACTGCAATTTTATGGTATGATTTCTAGTAAATTAAATTTCTTGTAAAAAAAATTTTAATTTTTTTGGGTAGTTGTTCCATATTTTGATTCATAACTGTTATCCTACTGTAGAATTTCGATTTCATACTGCTTGGGATAACAAGAAAAAAATTGACGCCAATTTTGTTCTTTTTGTAAGTTTTTCGAAAGTGAGCGCGTTTCAGACGGACATGGCTTGGACACCTTAAAACTATTTTCTAAGAAAATTTTAAACATATTATATCTAATATAATCATACTATTGTCACCGACAACCATATTATGGTTTAATTAGTGTTCCATCAAGGAGCTACAACCATATAATGGTTGCCTCTAAGCATGTTATGTTTATATACGATAATAATTTGTTTTTAAATTAACAATAGTATTTTTCTCTTTTCTAAGAGCAGCATGCTATGGTTGAAAAACCACCATGCTTTTAAAAGTCTTAAACATATTTTAGTCATTATTAACCATAACATAATAGTCTAGAGGTAACCATAATATAATTGTGGCTTCTTGATGGAGGACTAATTAAACCATAATATGGTTGTCGGTGACAATAATATGGTTATTTTAGACTTTAAAATTTTCTTTAAACATAGTTTTGTTGGAGGTGACCATATTTAAACATGTTTTTTATATGGGTGTACTTTATGGGATCTTAGATGAATATTAAAACGGAATGCCAAACATAGTATACCCTTATTCATCACTGTAGTGGAGGGTATAACAACTTTTTAAAACTACTTTTGGACTTTAGATGGAATATTCTAAATAACAGCAGGGAAAAAAAACTAAAACTAGAGAGCCTGAAGAGAAACAAGATACAGGTGCTGCAATAATCCCAATCATTTACTTTGTTATATTTTTAACTTTTAATGCCTTTTACAACTTTATACAAAAGGATAAAATGTAGAAAATAAGTAAACAACTGACAAATTAGTAAATTTTGCAAAAAAAAAAACGTTAGAATCTTAAGCCCCTTATTTTTTTAACCCCTTCACCTTTGAAATATTTTCATATACATTTTAAACATTTAAAAAATATCTTATATGAAAAATATCTTAACGCAAAGTAAAGGGATTTACAAAATAACCCCCTTAATCTTCATCATTTATAGTAATTTTAAATGTAAACCCCTTTTTAAGTAAAATAAAAAAACATGCATTTTGCTCTCACTAATTCTTACTAATTCTCAGATATTTTTCTACATTTGTAAGCCTTTTAAAAAGATACGTGTTTCCTTTACACGTTAACATTACGAAAAGTGTAAGTGTATACCTCTTTTTGTTCTAAAATTAATGTGAATTGTATGTAATAAATTTTAATTGCTAAATGTTTTCATTATACACATTCAACTTTTACTTACTGGCAAACTATTAAATTTCTTTTAGTCAAATGTCAACAGACAAAACGCTTGCTTGTACCCTTCACGATTTTGATAAGATATAAAAAACTTTGCCACTACGTAGGAAACTTTGTGTTTTATTTGCTTCATGACAAAACTGTTGTTGGCTTGTCCGGAAATTTGTTCCCAAATCAAATTTGAGCAAAATGTTTGTCTATAAATCAGTCTTTTATAAACCGATTTTGTTAATTTTGACAAATATTAAACTGCTAAGTTTATTTAACGTAAAAGGTTTCCTGATGATCTGCGTGCCAATTCACACGTTGCAAGTCTTATTGATCAGCTTGCTACCTTAAAGGCGAGAGAGAGTGAGAGAGAAATGTTTCTTTTCCTCTCTTCACTCTTGTTATAAAGTAGCAAGCTGATCAATAAGACTTGCAACGTGTGAATTGGGACTGGCCTAATAAACCTTTTTTTAGTGTAAGTAAGACAGTCCATTATGTGCAGTGTGACCCTTTTAGCATTTTCACTGCTAAATTTAGCATTATTTATTTCGATTTAGCAGCGAATTTTTCATATAGCATTTAGCATTATTTTCAGCATTTTTGTAACATTTTTTAGCATTTTTAAATCTTAAAAATTGTAAATATTGCTATTTCATTGTATTTTGACATTTATTCGTTTATACAAATGTATAATAATAGCAACCCTGTAAACACCAAAAAAAAAATTAAAGAAGAAATGGTAGATTTTACTACAGAAGAAATTAATGTTTTGGAACAGCAATGGCAAAAGCTGAATGCATACGAATTGATGAACCAAAGTTCAACGCTGCAAAATTTCAAGTATTAAATGTCATTATTAATAAAACTATTTGCATTTATATTTTAACTTTCCCAATACAACACACAGTTCATTTTAGACAAAACCCTTAATTTTTGAAAACACGAAATTTCGACTTAAGCCATTATTAACATCTAACATTTTTAAAATTTAAAAAAAAACTATTTAAAATGATAAATTTAATTATCGCCTTAAACTGTTTATAATTTCTTTTACTTCTCTTGTAAACCCTAAAGGCCCAACCATAATATGCATAGCCTTGCTAAACCTACTGTCAAAAATAAACAAAAAGTCTCTCAAATGTATTTAAAAAAGCAAAAACAAAATCAAAAAACAGTTTCGCACTGCTTAAGCAAATGACAGTTTCATAAAACTTGACAAAAATTTTCTTTAAGTTCAATATGGTTTGCCTCATATGATTTACATGTATTCGCACATTTGCTTAAGCCAACTTAAGCACATTATGTTTGCGCCTTAAAAGTTTTTTTGACAGTTGACAATGTTGCATATTTTGCAAACTGTAGGTTAGGGCTTTAAGCGTTTATCATGTAATATTTTGTAGATAGGGACTTTTGTTTTTTTGGTAAAAAAATCGCTAACTTTTGTCAAACTACAGAATTGTTTTTATTAAATAAATAAATATTTTCAGGTAAATTAATGTATAATTCATTCATTAAAATGATACAATTATTTAAGAAAATTTAGCATTTTTTTAGCATTTTCAAATTTTATTTTTAGCATTTTTAGCATTGTTATAATCCCCATTTAGCATCCAATTTTTTTTCAATTGTGGTCACACTGATTATGTGTTAAAGACAACGAAAATACTTATGGCTTATTATTTGTTAAGATGCGAAAGTCAATGCGTTGCACATATAAAATGCGATGCGAAAGAATGTTGGTATTCAATAAGGCGTATTCGCATTCAAAATTTATTTCAAAGCAGGGCAACTCTATTCAAAAAATGACAAATAAACGTCAAATAATAAATTATTTTTTTATTAGTTTCTTGCATAAAAAATCAAAGAATTTTCAAAAGTAAATGGTGTTATTTGAACGTTGTTTGTATTTTGTTGGTTAGGTTTCATGTATTAGAGTTCAGCAATAATCTCGCAGCATGCTTTTGCCTCAAAATCCTTGATAAATTCTTAAAATTTTCATTAAATCTTGGTGAGCACGGTCCCCTTGTTCGCGCTCACTTGCCTGCGAAGGAAGAAAATGCAAAGCATTGTCGGTGTCCACGGTTTGTTCAAGTTTCTGACTGCAAAACCAAAATAATGTAAATATGCATATTTAAATGACTCTGATATTGCATATCGATGCCTTACTTTCTCAACCTCGTATCTTACAAAAAATACAACTTTTTAGGAGAGAAAAAAAAACGTTTTATCTTTGTATAACTTCGGTGTTTGGGTTAAAGTTAAAATGGAATTATTAAAGAATTGATTACATCTATGTAAATTGTATCGAAATAATAATTTGTTGCATTTTTAGAACACAAAAATAGCAGTCGTTTGATATGAAAAAGTCAAAATCGTATTTTTAAGATACGAGGTTGAGAAAGTAAGGCATCGATATCCTTTCCAACAACCAAATATTCAGCAAAAATAGCTTGAATCTGTAACACACGATCTCCCTGATATGCTTAAACGCTACTTCTATGAAGATTTAGAATGAATGTGGGCTTCTGTCAAATAAATAATTGTGAAATTGTAGTGTCAGTATTGCCTGTTTTACAGTATTGCCAGCATGCGATAAAAAATTAACTAGACGCGATAGCCTAATTTGTATTCTGCGCAGATTAGTTAAAAAACGTGCTTCGTTTCTGCAGTCAATTTTTCCCCCAATTTGTAGACCAGTAATATTTGTGGTTTTGATTAAAAAAAAAATAAAATATTCACTTAAATGATGAAACAGATGTTTTCCATACAGTTTGATATAACATTTTGCCGGAGAATGTTTATTACCCTAAATAAAATTTCATTATTAAAAACAATTTAAGTATAAAAATATATTATTTTTTTATCCGATTGCCTAGAAGCTAGTGCCCATATTAAATAATTAGTTCTGTAATCTTAAGAATAAATAGATATTTTTGTGCTATGTGATAGCTGTTTTCCCATTGAATACATTTTGAGATTTTAGCATTAGTGTTCGCATTGCTACGCAGAAAGAAAAACACTCGGGATAAATCAAGTTTTTTATGATTACTTTAAGTGCGAGTCGTACTCGAAAATTCTAGAACCAATAACACTAAAACGTACTCAAAACAATACTAAATTAGATTACTTTCGAAATCCGGGTTTCTTGAAATTGGTAAAAATTCTTAAATCAAGTAAACACAATTAAGTATTTAGACAAAAACTAAATAATTTTTACATATACATACACATTTACAATACTTAAAACTTCATTATAAATTAAATTTAAAAAGCGAAAAAATAAAAATTAAAAAAAAAAATTTCTTTTTAAAAAACCAAGATTCGAACCAGAGAACTCACAGTTTCTAACTTAACACACTCCCTAGACAACTGAACCATGAAGGAACGTTGTTTGAATATCATTAAAATGAAATATGGCCCGTTTACTGTTCATAACTCAACACAGTTGAGTTGTAATTACTTTTGATGTTGTGACGTTGTGACGGACAACCGGACTTGAACTTCGCTTTTCATAAGAACCCAGAATATATATACTTTATAGGGTGTAGGATCAATATTGTAGAAATTACAAACTGAATGACAAAGTTATATATACCCTTTTACCTTCGGTGAAGGGTATAAAAAAACAAACTTAACTATAAAAAAGAGTAATTTTTTGGATTTCAGTATTTTGGTCATAACTCAGCTATTTCTAAACCGATTTGACAGATTTATATACCGACGTGTTAAAGATAAAAATTTGCCAGTTATTTTGGTTTTAAAACTTGGACTCTAGAAGATCTATGGTTCCCGAAAATGGGTATTTTTCAAAAAAAAAATTAATATTTTGGTCATAACTTTTTCGTATCTGAACCGATTTTTCCGAAATTTTCAGAAAATACTTTCTACTAAAGATTTCCGGTCTTTTGATGTATAAGGCGTAACCATAGGTCATATAACAGTCCACAAATTCAGTCCACATAACAGTCCACAATTTTTTTATATTTTTTTTACGGGAGCTACCACGCCCACTTCTCCAATCCCGCCCAGATTTTGTGGGATGGTGTGTATTGACAACCTTAATGTTTGTACCTAATTGTACCTAACGGCTCTTGCCGTTCTCTAGATTTACAGAAAAAAGTAATAAAATTACAACAAGGGATTTTTGGAAAAAATTAGAGGTAGTCGAGGTTTTTTGCTCGTATCTCAGCCATTTTTGGAACGGTCTGGCTGAATTTTAATGGCAAAATTAAAATAAGAATACCTGACATAAAGATACCCTAACCAAGCCCTCATCGTATCTGGGGGCTTCGGAAAACCCATTTCACAGACAGACGCATAGACGGACAACCGGATTTGAACTTCGCTTTTTATAAGGACCCGGAATATATATACTTTATAGGGTGTAGGATCAATATTGTAGAAATTGCAAACGGAATGACAAAGTTATATATACCCTTTTACCTTCGGTGAAGGGTATAAAAATGATTTAACTTTTCGTTGTGTTTAGCCCTCCGGCTTACGCATGTTTTGATTTTAATCATGTGTACCAAAAAGGGTTAAAAAGTAAATTTGAACTCTTGCTTCTCATTCAGTTTATATTTTTAGTTAAATTTGTACATAAGATTTCCAAAGTAAAAACCATATTGGGCATGATATTGGTGTTTAATCATTCTGTATACCTAATAAGGTGTAATGCTAGTAAGTAAGTCAATCATAATAGATTTTTCTTTCTCATTCGGGATGAAATCAACTTTATAATACCTGAATCAAGTTCATTTTGTGATTGATTCAATCTTTTGGGTGTACTTTATCGCATTTCAAGTGCGAATAAAAACGGACTTTGCGAACATTGTAACACATAAAAGCAATTGTTCACATTTATATATTTTCGAGTCGCATTCACTCTCGCATCGCAATACACATTTAGCCCCCTAATTTTATTCTCTTTATTCAAAATGACGCGTCAATTTTATTTGTTATCGCTGTTCTATACTAAGAAACTATAAATTTCACAAAGTGATTTTATTATTAAAGATAACAAATATATCGAAAATAATACTGTTTTGTGTTGACTTTATATGGTTTGTAAATTATTAGACAACTGACTTATGTTTGACTTATTGAGTGTTCTTGATTTATAAAACGTTAATAATTTTAGCAGGGTGCATCTTATAATATATATTCAATTATACACTCAGCATAATAATTATACAACATTTTTTTTATCGTTTGTGGTTGACCGCAGTTTTGGGTATTGGGCGTTATTTTTTCAGTTGGCTTCACAACTCAGTTTAATTGTTGAAATCGCAGTAGAAACATATGGTATAAACACAACTGGGACGAACTTCGCATAGTACGACGAATTCGTCGGCAAGAAATCGTTGCGTACGTTCGTCAAATGAGACACAATAAGAGCGTAAACTAAAGGTTTAATGTTACATTTTTTTTTTTTTTAATTTTGGACGCTAGATTATATAAGCAATTTTTACAGAATTTTTGTCATTCCTAATAGTTTAAGAGACTTTTAATCAATTTTATGGCTTGTTTAAAATACTCAACATTTTTCATTTTTCGAATTTATTCTATGAGCTAAATTTCAGTTATGTATTTTATAAAGCTTTTTTGTAATAGTTCTATTCCTTCAATTTTTCAGAAATGACTTTATACACTATCAGACTATTGTATTGTATTTTCTTTTTACATTTTACCTTAGCCTTCCTTTGGAAAGCAATGAGGTATATTGAATGTACAAAAAATTTACAATTATTAGACACCAGCAGAATGTAATGCATTTACTGGCCCGCTACGGCCTTCGTCAGCATTCATTGTGTCTCACTGGATAGTGTTACTTTATAAATTGAATGTATTTAACTCAACTATTTTAACAAATAGAAACTGGGAATTATTTCCTTCCGAAGGTTACTTTATATTATATTCAACATTTTTCATTTTTCGAATTTATTCTATGAGCTAAATTTCAGTTATGTATTTTATAAAGCTTTTTTGTAATAGTTCTATTCCTTCAATTTTTCAGAAATGACTTTATTTAAAAATTTTCGCGAATTTTCGCAATTTTTGGAATTTTTTTTTTATTGTTATTGTCCGACATTTAGTTTTTTTTTTAGCCATTTTGCGATTTCAAATAAATTTAAGTGTTTGTTTAAAAGTTTGCATTTTTCGCGCATTTTAGCTAAATTCGCAATAGAAGTTTTTTTTCCCTGTGATTTTTTGCACACATTCACGATTTTTATCAAATATTAGACTTTTCTATCATGCTGCGCTGTCCCTTTCCCAATTTATTCGTCGTTCGTCTGCGGAAGAAATAGAAATAGTGTTATCGTAGAGTTCGTTACGCACAACGAATTACGGTAAACGCAATGATTGTGTGTACTTTCATATACAACAATGTGTTCTATTTCTAACGACGAATATTCGTTGCGATAATTCGTCGTTCGTCCCAGTTGTGTTTCTAGCGTTACACAAAAATAACAAAGTCGGTTAATCGTTCTAAGGCCCGTTTTCACAACTTACCGAAAGCTAAAAGTTGACCTTAACCGGTCTTATGAAAAGTGTTTGTTTATCAAAACTTTACTTTAACCTTAAGTGAGCGCTAAAGTAAATTAAGGTTCATCCTACCTGGTAGGTAAACTTAAAGTTGCTATAATATAACACTTTTCATACGGCTGATAAAGTCCTACCTTTAGCTATCGGCAAGTTGTGAAAACGGACCTGAATGTCAAAAAGTTTGGTGAATTTGTGAAACATTGTTACATGTATTGTAAAAGGTTTTATCGATTGATCAGGTTTTGTTTTATAAAAAATGTATTGAGTGTTATCCAATTTTTTTTTAAATTAATTGAAAATATTTGGTGTATAATTCAGGATTTTATGCTACAACCCATCGAAGATTATACCCCTCAATTATGTCCAAAATGTTCACTGCCATAGATCGCATTTTGATACACATAAATAGTTTAAAGCGACATTACTTCTACCTTTATCGGACGCTTATGATCAGGGAAACCACAAATATGCAATTGCATGTTTTTCCTTGTGCGACCAATGAAGGCAGAAACAATATATTTATCCGTTTAAGAGCTTTTTATGAATTTTAGCATCGATTTGTTAGTGCATATTTTTGCATATTTTACCGTTTGCAGCATTTTGTCTGCATAATTTAGTTAAAAGAGCCTTATTGCAGCATTTTTTTTTGGGTTAAAGCGCATATTTTGATATATTTTTAGATATATTTTTTAGATGCCTCCAAGAGCTTTTTTTTCGAAAACCTGTTACTTCAATTTAGACATCTACATTTAATTTTTACTCTAAAATTGTAAGACCAAAGTTGTCATTAACTATTAATGTTATGCGATTTGTATCTAGGCCAGTCATAACCACTCCATAGACTCGCGAGCGGTCAATAATTGTATTTTTCACACAGACACGGTCGGCAATTCACATGTATACAACAACTTTGTTCGGGCCACTTCATAGTCTCGCGAGGCAGTCAATAATCGTATTTTTTGCACAGACACGGTCGGCAATTCATATGTATACAACAACTTTGTTTGTTGCTTGGTTATCACTGATCTAGACCGATCTTTAAGTATTCGAATCGACTAAGAATCACTTTTTTAAGTGATCTAACGATGTCCATCCGTCCGTCTGGCTGGTTGTTTGTCCAAGTTAGCCTTGTGCGCAAAGTAAAAGTTCCAATTTTGTAGTTAATTTGATTAAATATGGACGAAGTCTATGCAAATGGTGAGAATTGGTCTATAATTTCACATCTAAATTAGGCTCTTTGTGTCTGCAAGCTATCTAATTATCATGGTATATATTTCAATTAAATTCGTCCCAAAAATGTTTTACTGCAAATTAAATTATTTTCGAATCGGTTCACATTTGCTCAAAGCTCCCATCCTTAAATATCTTTAACTTCCTTTTAAATGTTAACATTTATTATCAATTTAGCGACCGTACCTAAAATCCCTTTAAGAAAAAACCCATATGAATGTTAATATATAGATAATATTCGGCGCAAACATCTCTTATAAGAATTGTAACCTAATGTGGGCTTAAGCAATTATATTTTTAGGTTTTCTTTCTAAATTTTGCTATTAATTTGTTGAATATTGTATCTTCAAATGAGCAATTTTTAATTTTTAGGGCATATTTTTAACATCTTTCAGGTTTTACTGCATATTTTATGCGTATAAAACGCATTTTTTAGAGCATATTTCTGGTTTCCCTGCTTATGATAACCTAGGCCTGCTATTTAATTATTTTTACATTTTTGGAAATAATTATTTTTAATAATTCTAATATTAAACTTTTCCGATGGATCCACGGGAAAAATTTAAATAATTGTTAAATCTTTATGTTTCCACCTACGATTATTAAAATGTTTATATGATATTCACAAAAATTTTTTTAAATTTAATAAAGGTTTGAACGTTTGTTAATTTTGATAAGCGTTTATGAATACGGGGTATAGTGCTTTCAAACTCTATACTCAATTTTGTTGGACTATTCTTTTCATAAAAATCATTCCAAGAGCAAACGTGAAAGCAAAAGTAACACTCAATACACAAAAATGCTAAAGATTCGAAATATTTAATTTTATTTCTTGATAGATTACACTGCTTTACAAATTTTTAATTTGGAAAAGTACCAAGAACGCCACATGCCCAGATGAGTTAATTGGGAACTCCTGAACACGAAAAACGCTGTTATTTTTTTTCTAAGTACCGTTTCTTAGATAACGGTACTTTTGTGTTTTTCGGTGTATGGTCCCACTCAAACCCTGGTGGAGCCCAACCGAAAAGACCGATAAGAAATGGCTGAGTTATGTGGCACCTCTAAGTTCAAAATTTGCCTATTTTTTAGGTTTTTTTAAAATTTTTCATTTTTATTTCGTTTTTTTTCTACGTTATAGTAAAGATCTTGAATGTTTTATTTTTTTACAAAATAGTTTATTTGTTTACCAAAATTTTAAGCGTAATTTGAAATCGGATAAAAAATAAAGTTTTTATTAAGGATTTGGTGGAACGACAATATCTTTATCTTTATTGCTCACACACTATATTCGGCGTCCATCAGTTTTAACGTATTAAAAAAACGGAATTTTATATGAGATGAAAATATTCGGTTGGGCTCCACCAGGGTTTTAGTGGGACCATACACCGAAAAACACAAAAGTACAGTTATCTAAAAAAACGGTACTAGAAAAAAAATTACAGCGTTTTTCGTGTTCAGGAGGTCCCAATTAACTCATCTAGGCATGTGGCGTTCTTGGTATTTTTTGGCTGTAAACCAGTGTTATATGGGACAAAAACTATAATATGATTCTTACCTTCTCATATTTAAATATAATATTTAAATTGGTAAAGTTAAAAAAAAAAAAAAAATAACACAAAATAAACACTTTAAATGAGAACCAACCACGTATTTAACGTTTAGTTGACTTGCAAATAATCTGCTTTTTTCCAGTGTAGGGTATGGAACAGTCGAATTATTTTATTTCTCTAAAACTCTGCTACTTGTTATTATTTGCAAAAAAATTTTACAAATAAAAGAAATACAAGTTTCATACAAATGAAAGTAAGAAACTTAGTAGTGAATTGATTGACTGAGCAAAGCCTTGAACAAAGCACATAAAACAAATCTTCCAAAAAAAAAAAAAAAAAAACGAAAGACCATGAGCACTAGAAAGAGGCTTAAGAAGATTTAAATGAAACTAAAGAATTTTCTTCAAAGTTGAGTGTATATAAATAATGTTCACTTTTTGAAAATAAACAGCAAACAATACATACGTGAGGTATTAGACGAAAAAAAAATTACTTTTTTAAGATAGTATAGACAGCACATTGGGTTGGTTGTTGACAAAATAAACTGCCTTAAGAAAATATTGTTTGCTTTTCGTTAATAAACTATTTACTCTAGTATGTTTAATCTAGTTTCAATTAAAGTTAAATTTATGTATTTTATTTAATTTCATCTTAAGTACATTACGATAGCAAATAGCTTCTTGTTAACTTACCTGCATTCCTTATAACCTTAAAAGTTAAATCCTTAAATATGCTAATTAAATACAGACTAAAAGCAAAAACTTACCCTGAAAAAAACAGAAAAACACACTTCCACCTTGTACAAATAATTTCAACAAATTTATTTACTTAAAAGATTATTACTACATGATATTTTTCTTATCCATCTTGTGCTTTTAATTTCAGTTGAAATCCTTGCTGCCTGGTTTTGAATTTTTTCATATTTCGAAGGAAAGAGACGGTGGTAAAAGGAGCAAAAGGAAGGCAAACTTTTTAAAGTACCCCAACATTTAAAAGGCATTTCACTTAATTCCATTAACTCAATATGGCCGTTAATGAATCTGAACCGCTTTACTGCGGTTCTGGAATGGATAATTTTCATACGAGGTAAGTATTTACATATAATTGTCTTGGGTTTTGTGTGGATGTTGCCACACTTTTCAGTTTGTATTTATACATACATTTTTGTATTTGATTGTGTATGGCTGGGTTGATAAGGGATTTTTTTGTGTGTCTTTAGGCGAGTGTCTAACATAAAAAAGAACATTTGAGTAGAAATCTTTATTTTTTTTTTCTTTTAAGTAAAAATTGTGAGAAGGGTAAACACATCCGTGCCGAGACCTTGATAGTGGATATCCATTAGTTCAAATAAACGACAAAGATAGCAGTCAGTTCGAGATATTTTTTAGACACATTTTTAATTATTAGACATTTTAAATGCTTGTACAGTGAAGCTTATTTAAATAATCTGTACATTTGAGTAACAAGAGGATGTGAAAACTGTTATACTACTCACATTAACAGAAATCAATTTTATGGGAAATAAACCAACTACTGCACCGATGGGCTATAAAGAATATGTGATAAAATTAATGGATTTAGCTTATTGAAATTCCAAACAAATTTTTAAAAAAGTGCGAGAAAATTTTTTACACTGATTGCTTGCTTTTTGTAGTAGATATCTTGTCCAAATCCTTTAATTTTCGAGGGGTTATATGGATTGATGTAACCAATTTTTAATAACCCAACAAAATTCGGGTCATCGTCGACAGCCTCATCACTTGCGAAGTGAAACAAAACTAGACTACCGGTAGAGCAAATCTGCCAAAGGGTTTTGAAAAGTTAGCTCGAGTTTTCGAAATTTCTGGACTTAATGTTTTCGAATTTTTTGAAAAGGCGTTTAGAATAAGTTAAAAAAAAAAAAAAAAAAAAATACTGAATGTACTTCTGCGCTAAAAAATTATTTAAAATGTCTTCAGTAGAATTATATGGCGATACTTTTGTTAGAATATATAAATCCTCTAACTCTTATTTTAAGGGGTCATTTTTGTCCTTTTTCCCAACTTTTACTCAAAAGTATGCTAAAACGGCACTTTTGAGGCTGAAAATGTTCTACGTATATTTCACATTATTTGTCTCGTACAAAATAACCACAATACTAACTTTTGTTAATTTGTCCTTCAATTTGTGCCGAAAAAGGTCAACAGAAAAAAGAAACACACAAAATGACAAAACAAAAAAATGTACTTTGGACTTCAAGAAGAATTCTTGACAAAAAAGGTACGAGAAAACAGAAGTAAGGAAAAAACACGTTAAATCAATTAAAATGGATAATCATTCAGAAAAGCATATTTCGATCTACCAAAGGTTAAAATACAATTTGGTTTAAGGATTGATGTTTGACTATTGACGTCAGCAGTCGTCGATGGCTGCGAGTGTAAGACGGCCAATCCGTCTGAAGAGATCGAGTGGTTGCGATCGCAACATGTCATGGTAACCTGCCGGCCAGGGTTCGAGCCCCGGCCACGGTCAAGAATGAAAGATTGCCAATAACAATTTTAATTAATTTTCATGTTGTTAAATTTCTTTCTTCATAAAAATAATTTTATGAAAATTAAATTTAAGGAACTTAAGCCTAATTAAAAATATTAAAAATTTGGATTAAATAACCATAAATAGTTCAACAAAATAACCACAATAATAGCATATATTTTAATTTTCACAAAAGCAGTGGTAATTAAGTTAAAACAGTATTTCTGAGCTGAATGGTATATATCGTAAGAAAAATTTACCCTATATTTTCATTATCTGGGGTCTTTTTGTCCTGTCGAAAAAAAAAAACTTAAAATTATACAATAAATATGCCAACAACATCTAAAAGAACTCGAAGCACATAGTTTTTAATATTTATTAAGGAACAAATTCGCTTAGCTTGTTCTCCAAAATATAAGTAGAACATATTTGGCATTTTTATACCCACACCACAATCGTGGAGAGGGTATTATGCATATGTGCTGATGTGTGTAACGCCTTAAAATATTGGTCCTACCCCACCTTAAAGTATACCGATCGACTCAGTATCACTTTCTGAGTCGAACTAGCGACGTCCGTCCGGCTGGCTGGCTGTCCATGTAACCTTGTGGGCAAAGTACAGGTCGTAATTTTGGAGATAATTTGATACAATTTGGGTCATAGGTTCTGATTGCCACAAGGACCAATACTGTGGTGTAGGGTATCATATGGTCGGGCTTGACCGACTATTTTTTCTTACTTGTTTTTATATAATGCTAAGTATTTTTTAAAACAGGACAAAAAAAGACCACAGATAATGAAAATATAGGGTTAATTTTTTTGTTAAATCCTAATAAACCAGTTAGCTACTTAATCACCACTGCTTTTGTGAAAATAAAAATATGTATATGCTACTTTTAAATTTGACATTATTAAGCATTTTACATATATTGACCTAACTTGTGGTCTTCGAAAATCCCCTAAAGTGCCGTTTTAGTGTACTTTTGAGTAAAAGTTGGGAAAAGCATAAAATTACCCCTTAAAAAGAGAGCTAGAGGGTAAATATATTCTGACAAAAGAATCGACATACAATTCTACTAAAGACCTCTAAAATAATTTTTAAGCTCAGAAGTAAATTTAGTACATTTTGTTGTCTTATTCCAAACGCCTTTTCAAAAACTGATTTTCTGATTCAAAGTCTGATTTTTTTGCGTTGCACAGTGTAATGAACTATTTGTAATAAATTATTTTGCCTTTGCTTATTCCGCAAGGTTGGTTGAACAACATTTTAGATTGGGTAAGGTGAAATAATGGATCGATGTAACCCAATTTTAAATAAGAAACGAATCTTTCCAAAGAGGGTGTCGCTTCACCCGAAAAATTTTTTAGTTTAAGAAAAAACTTTCACAATGCGGAAATGTATAATAATCAAGGTATAAAAGTTTAATTGATCTGTATAAGACTGAAATTCTTATAGATGTTATAAAATAGTAAAAGATGTAAAAAATTTTAGAGAAGCTTGAAATAATTATAGAAAAATATGTAGTTACAAATGTTGATATGATCATATATGGCTGATATGATCTTGTACACTGAAAAAATTTTCTTCGCAATATCAATGAATTTTGACATTAATCCCATTAAAAAGGATCCTATGTAGCGCTTCGTTGGATCAATGAAACCTGTTTCATTAAGAGAATTTAATGAAACACTAAATTAGATCTATGAATATTATTCATTGGATGAATACTTTCAATAAAGCAAAAATTTTTTTTTTTTCCTCTTTTATTTTATATTATTTTATTTTATTTTTATTTTTTTTCTGTCTCTGGCAGGAATCGATCGCGCAACCTTAGTGCTGATAGACTAGCTCACTACCAGCTAGCCTACCGGGGCGGTGCACTGTGGCTGAAAATTGAATTTCATCGGCCAAAAGTCCAATTTTTTGTCATCGCAGTTTTAAAAAAAATTTTAATGCCATTCGATAGCAAACATATTAGAACTAAGGTATCCAAAAAAACTAGATTAAAATATTGATAATTATGGCTGTGGCATGCTGCTGGAAACAAATATTTTATGTTGTTTTAGAAAAAAATTAGTTTTTGTAAATTTGATCAGAACTAAATTCATTACATTTATTTATACCTGATGTGTTATTAAATGTTTCCCCGGGTTCTATATTTTAGTTAAATCCGAATTTTAGAGGAGTAGAACTTGTTAGGGTCAAAATTGGTTAAAGAGCTTTTAGTACCATCAGAAAGCTGAAAGTGTCCTCTTTAACCCCATATATACTTGTTCAACTGTTTGGAACTGTCTGTTGAACACTTTTTTCATTTTAATGAAATTACTCGCAACATTTTTTTTTTGCTATTTTTGTTTAAGCTGCTCATTTGACTGAAATATAACACAAGGGTTTACGAACGTTTTGTTTTGAAAAATTATTTTGCTTCTTATGAACGGCTAAACATATTTGAATGAAATTTTAAACTGTCATAGCCGGATAGCTTTTGAGCTGAATTGAAATAATGGAGGGCCGGGAGTGTGACTTGCGGACCTCTAAAATTGGTAACCTCTCAAATTCAAACTTTTAAAAAATTCACCAAAAATATTTAATGGATTTCAAAAAAAAATAAATTTAAGGTGTGCTACAAAAAATATGCTTAAATTTTTAGGTTATCTCCTTTGCCTTTGGATATATTCAGATAAAACGGATTTTTTGGCTTGATTTTATAACGGTTTTTCTAGTTTTTTAATCGGATGGATTATGTTTTATGTCAAACTCTTATCAATAGTGGGTTCAACATTTTTTATATTGGTAGTAAAGCAGTCTTCAAACAATGTTATGTTGTATTACTGTACCGATTATACCTGCTGTGTTATTAAATATATTTTCAGGTTCTATATTGTAGTCAAATTGAAATTCAGAAGTATAGAATTTATGAGGGTCAAAAGCTGTTTAATCATGTCAACAATAAATTTGAATCAGTCCTGTATAAGCTACTTTTTTTAAATATGTATTTATTACTTTACCCAAATATTATTCATTTTTTGAACATACGTCTTTATATATTTTTATTTTATTTGTAATTTCTTTACTTAAGTTTGAATATGATAAACTTTGCTATGCTAGCGTTGCTTATATTAACTTTTTTCTTAATCATGTCATCTCATATGGATAGTGTAGTTCTCGGTTCCAAAGATATTACTTCTGATATGATACGAATACTGTGTAAACAGAAATCAAGTATTAAGTTGTGTCATTTTAATGCTCAAAGTCTGAAGTTAAAGATCGATGAGTTTCGTTACATTTTTGAAAGCTCTGGCGTAGATGTTGTATGTGTGACTGAGACGTGGTTCAATGAATCTGTTACTGATAATATTATTAATTTAAAAGATTACAAAACTTTTCGTTGTGATAGAGAAACTCCTTGTGGTGGTGTGCTATATATGTCAGGAAAACAATAAATTGCAAACTATGCTGTAGTTCCAAACCTGTTGGAGCTTCTGCTTATAATTCGAGTAATAAAATTGAATATATATTTATCGAGATATCTGCTGGCGGTCGGAAATTACTTGTTGGATCTGTATACAGACCAAATACTAGAGACAGCACAGAATTTTTTCTGGAAAAGATTGAAACGCTAACCTTAGAATATGATGATGTTATTAAATGTGGAGATTTTAACTCCAATTTAATCGTTGAGAGTCATCTTATCAATGATATGAAATCGTTTGGTTTGGTTCCAACAAATTGTACAGTACCAACACATTTCACTTCTACATCTAGCACATTATTAGATTTATTTTTTGTTAGCGATATGAAAAAAGTTCTTTTATATGACCAACTATCAGTACCTTGTTTCTCCAAACATGATTTGATATTCCTAACTTTTAATTTCCAGTTGCAGTATGTATATGATAAAACTACTTTCTATGATTTTAAGAATATGAATAATGATCTGGTGTCCTTTGAGCTATCCAATATTGATTGGAACTCTATCTATTATATGCCTTTAGTTGAAGATCAATTGAATTTCTTGGAATATAATTTGTCAAACGTTTTTAATACATGTGTTCCATTCAAAACAGTTAAGCAAAACGCTAGAAAAAAACCATGGTTCAATGCAGAAATCAAATCAGCAATTGCTCGTAGAGATTTGTGTTATAAACGTTGGAAAATTTTTAAAACTACTGAATTCCATATTGACTTTTGTATTGCTAGAAAAGAAGTAAATAGGATGATAAAAAGTGCAAAATCTGAGTACTATTCTAGTCGTTTTTCATCAGCAATTGGATCAAAAAATACTTGGCAAACTATACGTGAAATCGGTATTGGCAAACCAACATCTGTTGATGCTACTGCAGTAGACATAGATGAAATCAATGAGTCGTTTACAATTTTACCTAATGTTCCATCAAATATAAGTTATTATGAACAATGGCCTGCTATTCGTGGTAATAGTTTTAGTTTTAATTGCGTAATTGAGCAAGATGTTATGTCGAGTTGTCTTGCTATTAAGTCAAATGCTGTTGGGTTTGACAACATCCATCCGAAATTTTTACGGATTATAATTTCGTTGATTGTACCTTATATTACATATATTTTCAATAATATCATCACGAAGAGTGTTTATCCCAAAAACTGGAAATATGCTAAAATTATACCCATCTTAAAATCAAACAAAGAATATCGCCCAATTGCTATTTTGCCATTCTTATCAAAAGTGTTTGAACGATTACTATATCAGCAAATTATTAAATATGTTAATAATAACGGGTTATTTACAAAAATACAATCAGGATTCTGACGCAGTCACAGCTGTATAACCGCACTAATTAACGTATCTGAAGAAATACGTAGTAAACTTGATGATGGCAATATTTCATTCCTTGTTCTGCTGGACCATTCTAAGGCATTTGACACTGTGGACCATGAAGTCCTCTGCTTTAAGCTGCAAAAAATTTTTAATTTCTCCTCCTTATCAACACGTTTAATGTCATCGTATTTATCAGGCCGAAGTCAATCTGTTTTCAAAAATAATAAAACATCTCGCTCGTTACCTGTTTTGAAAGGCGTGCCACAAGGATCAATACTTGGGCCATTACTTTTTACACTTTATATAAATGATTTGGAAAAAACACTACAATACTGTAATGTACACATGTACGCTGACGACGTTCAACTTTATATAAGTAGTGGCTTAATAGAGATAAATAACTGTGTGGAAAAACTGAATGCGGATCTTAAACACATTAATGAATGGGCAAATACAAATGGATTATGTATAAATCCCAAGAAGTCCAAATGTTTGGTGATAACTAAGAAAAATTGTAAGTTACCTGTTGAACCATTAATAATGCGTGATAACCAAAAAATTGAAACTGTATGTACAGCTAAAAATCTTGGTATCACTTTTAATTGCACACTCACCTGGTCCGACCACATAAATGCTGCTGCTGGAAAAACTTTTGCAAAGCTACGAATTCTTTGGAACACCCAGTCTATTACTCCACTTAATATTCGAATTCTACTTGCGAAATCTTATTTAATACCTACATTATTATATGGATGCGAAATATATGCCAGCTGTGACTTACGAAGTCTAAAAAAACTTACATCCACGTATAACTCTATACTGAGATATGTTTTTAATTTGAGAAAATATGACCATATCTCTCAGTATTCGGAAAAGCTCTATGGAGTCACAATAAATAATTTGTTAAAAATAAGAACCTTGATCCTATTACACAAAATTGTATACACCCGTAAACCACCGTACCTTTTTGAGAAAATTCAATTTACACGTTCTAGAAGATTAAATCACATTATACACATCAGACATCAAAGTTTAATATCTGAGTGGCAATTTTATGTTCATTCTGTCCGTCTTTGGAACACGCTACCGTCGTCCATTCAACTTATAAGCAACGCTCTGCACTTTAAAAAAGAACTCTTCAAGTATTACGCATAATAACACTTTTCTACTTTGATTCTTCATGTTTTTGTTATTTTTATTTATTTTTATTAATTTTTGTATAATTAATTTTAAAATTTTTTTTTTTAAATTTTTCCTTTATTTTTATTATAATCTAGTAAACTTATTAAAATATATAAAAATCCTTTACTTTAATTATAAGATTATAAATCTTGTTGTATTGGAAAACAATTAAATAAAAACAAAAAAAAAAACAAAAAAGGGGTTAGAGAGATTTTACTAGCTGTAGGAAGGTGAAAGTATCTACTTTAAACCCAAATTCACTTTTGTACCTGTTTGGACTAGCCTATAGAACACTTTTTTAGTTTGTGTAAAATTATTCGCAACATTTATTTTGCTCTTTTTATTTTACCTATTCACTGGAATATAAATCTACCAAGCCAAGTTGTGCTAGGTATTTTATATTATATAATTACCAATACCTGTGGGATTTTAAGCGTATCCTACTTTAGCCCAATTTAGTTTTTTATTCTACCTTATTATGCTACCTAGGAACACAGTATAACGCAAGCTATGTATAAAAGCCAGTGGTATTCGAATAAAATCTCAGTTGTTAAAATATATCTAAGCAATAACAATCTAATTTTTAAATATCTATAAAAATGGAGAGCTTCAGCTATAAAGAATTATCCGAAGAGTATTTTAAAAATAAAAAGGAGGAAGATGTTTTAAGTTACATTGAAGGAAAACTCAATTTATATTCCTGCAGCACTGAAATACGATCGGAACTGCAAAATAAAATAATCGATTTCGTCAAAAACTTAAAAAAGCGGTTCAAACAAGTTGGATGGAGTAAACCTAGATTTTACAACAGTTTTGCAAACTGGTTAGATGGCGAACTCAGTGTCCAGACATCTTCAGAAGGTACAAATGAAAAGCACCTTGGGAGGCCAAATAAATCACTTGAGAACTGTAGCGATAGATCTAAAGGGCGGAAGCTTAAGGATATCAACGAAGAAATCGGAGATACAAGTATTCAAGAAGCTTTGCTATATCAACTGCGATCACAAAAAGAACTCACAAAAGTCGATATTATTGAAAAAGTTTTTATCGCTAGTCCCAAGAGAACAAAACGGATTCTTAAGAGTATTCCAACGCCAAGCGATGAAAAACAGTTTTCAAATGAAGAGGCATTAGCATTATTTTTAGATTTGAAGTTAACAAAAGAGCAATATATTCAGCTAATATGAATACGAATTTCTCCAGAAATATATAAAAATGTTTATATTTTTCAAAATTATAGTCAGTTTGACATTTTTACTCCCATATGCCCTATTCCAAATCAAATTTTTTAAACAAAAAAAAAAAAAAAAAATTATTTAAGTAAAAAATTCTAATAATTCAGCACACCGATTTTTATACATTTAGAACAGTAATGTTTTCTAATATGTCCATTATTTTCTAGAAAATTCTGATCAATATCGAGTGGTAAATTGTATTGCCTTTATTGAACAAAAAAAAATTTAAAGCCGTTTTCCGGGATTGGGAATTTGGGTATTTGTTTATCAAAAATGGGGATGTTTTTTAGTCCACTGTTTTAAGAACTTTTCAATCTACATAACTGCCAAAATTCATTATGATACCTTTATTCATGTTAGATTCATAGAATGTCAAACATTAAAATTATTAAAATATAGTGTAAATGAATAAAAGGGCTTTCAATATGAGTAAAAAATAATATTTTTAAGGTTTGACATTCTATAAATCTGACATGAACAAAGATATGCTAACGAAATTCGGCAGTTATATAGATTAAAAAGTTCTTAAAATCAGTGGGCTGAAAAAATCCCACTTTTTTAATAAAAAAATACCATAGTTCTCAATCTCAATCATTAGCATTTTCATACCAAATGCTTAAAAACATCAAAAGTTCAAATTTGACCTTAAATTTCTCAACAACTACTGAACGGATTTTAACAAAATTAAAACTGTAAAAAAGTTCAAGAAGTCTTCTCTCCTGCAAAATTATCTCTATCGGTTCAAAAGTTACAGATTTTTGGCCGATGAAAAACGATTTTCAGCCACTGTGCGGTGTAGTTTTTGGATAAAAAAAACTATGTTTTTTACTCAATTAAGAGCGTAAATATGAGATTAAATTGTCCATAACAATAACAACGTTGATTGAAAGTGGATTGAAAGCTTTTGTTTCCTTTTTATAATGACATTTTTGTTGTCATAATGAAAATTTAGGCTGTAGGAAATATCGCCCAAAGAAAAATGGCCCAAAAAAAAAAATGAAAAATCGCCCAAATGAAGAATCGCCCAAGCGAACATGAAAAATGACCCAAAAAGGTAAATATGAAATTTTGCCCAAAAAAAACGAAAAAGGGCCCAAAAAGAAAATGAAAAATGACCCAAAAAGCATAAACGAATTTTTTCCCAAAAAATAAAAAAAAAAATTACTAAATTTGCAAAAAGTGTTTATTATTCATATAAATTTAGGTGACATGTCATAACGTCCAGTGTCGTAGTGTCCTTGGACACTTTTAAAGTGTCATAATGTCCATCGAAGACGAGGGCGAGGACGTTATGACACTTTGCAACGTCCGCAACTTAACCTTTAATCAAAAATGTGTAAATTTTTTTTTAAAATACCGTTAAAATTTCAAGTGATTTTTTTAAAGATACTTATTTAACCATAATATGGTTGTCGGTGACAATGATTTGGTTAAATTAAACATAATATGGATAAAATATTTTTATAGCTCTTACTCCGGGTGTATATATTAAATATATATATCCAAAATAAGGATTTCATCTTCTATGGTATAACAAATACTGGCTTCGCTAACTAAAGCTTCTCTGTATAGCCGGCCTTCGGCCGGGCGAAAGGATTTTCTCCTCTATGGTACAACAAAGACCGGCTTCGCTAACTAAAGCTTCTCTGTATAGCCGGCCTTCGGCCGGGCGCAAGGATTTTCTCTTTTATGGTCTAACAAAAACCGGTTTCGCTAAGTAAAGCTTCATTTTTCATAATGAAAAATCACCCAAATTTAAAAAACGAAAAATCACCCAACAATAACGATAAATAGCCCAAAAATTTTGGGCCATTTTTCATATGAAATCAGGCCCAATTTTACATGCAATTTTTTTGGGCGATTTTTCATTTTTTTTTTGGGCGATTTTTCTTTGGGCGATATTTCCTACAGCCGAAAATTTAAGTTTATGAAGGCAATTATTGAAATTTGTTGCTTTTATAAAAAAATTTTTGATTTCATAAATTTAATGGCATATTACATTAGATGTATGAAATAATGAAATCTTACATTTTTTGATTAACAATTAAACTTTTTTTTTAAGGAAACTATAATTTAGTATTAATTTATGAATATAGTCATGTTTGTATATTGTTTTTTTATGTTCCCAATTAAAATTTTTTGTTTAACTTGGACAAACTTAAGTTTTCATATATCCAATGAAAATTTTTAACGTAATTACGAAATCCAATGAAGCGATTTTAACGAAAATACTTCATTATAACTATGAAATTCCATTTAGACAATGAAAATTTTCATTTACCAAGGAAATTTTTTTATGAAAATGATTCATTAAATATATGAAGAATTTTTCTTTCGGCGTACTTACAAAAAAAAAAAAAATCTATAAGAGTTTTGGAAATAGTATAAAAGAAGTGGATAATGATTTTTTACAACTTTATTTGTGTTTCATTTGTTTCGCAATAATAAATTATAGAAAAATCGTATTAAAAAGTATGAAGAGAATAATTATAAAAGAGTTTTAAAGCTTTTACAATTTTTATAAGAGTATTTATTATAAGTCGTAAACGAGTTGAAAAAGCGGCTAAATGCCAAAATATTATAAGACTTTATTAAAGAGGCGAAAAAAGTTATTTCCTAAAGAAATTTTAACAAGTGTTTTACTTATAAGAATCAAAGTAAATATAAAATAATTTTGAAATGTATATAGAGC
This sequence comes from Pollenia angustigena, assembly GCA_930367215.1. Taxonomy (NCBI): domain Eukaryota; kingdom Metazoa; phylum Arthropoda; class Insecta; order Diptera; family Polleniidae; genus Pollenia; species Pollenia angustigena. Next base: position 168,051,338 of record OV884058.1, read on the forward strand.
CATAACCAAATGTTATTACACAGTTGTTAAAATTTAATTTAAACAAGCCAATATTTTTTGGATAGATGTAAGATATAAAAAATCAGCGGTAAAGGCTTTTGAAGAAGTACAAATTTCATCTTTTTTCTATAAACTTTGATGCTGATTTTTTATATCTAACAACAATGCACTCTATACCCTTCTGCACGCATAAAAAAACATGGTGGTGGTAAAAATTTTCTAATAGCAACATAACATGATAAGAATTATGATTGTAGTCATCATATTACGATTATTGTTGAATCATATTATGATCAAATACATTCGTGATATTACATCATAATATTTTTCCCTTAATTATATTCTCTTATCATGTTAATCATAACAGGATAAAAAGTAATCATATTACTGTCATGTTAATCGTAATATGTTACGAAGTAATCATATTATTATCACGTTAATCATAATAAATTTAGAAGTAATCATATAATGATACAGTGTGCTGTCACAACAATAAAAAATAAATTTAAATTAATTTGCATAGATTTTTTATTTTGTGGCACTTAACAATTTTTTTTAATGTAAATTAAATTTCTATATTTTTTGAATTTTTTTGCACTGGTTTTTTTAATGAGTATTTATTTTGAATTGTTTAACCACTCACCCAAAATAATTCAAATAACTCCACAGGCATATTTAAAACAAACGACACAACTAATTGAAAATTACAAATGGCGCTAACGTAATATTATTAGAGTAAACATATTCTGCTTGCTTCTTAAGCATACTATGACTAAACGTATAGAAAGTTATGATGTTATGGCTATTAAATATCGATACCTTCCCATAAAAATGTATTAAGTGACACTTTTTTCGAAAACGATTTTTTGATGTGGCACTATACTAGAAGTTAAGCGCCACATTTTGGCCTGGGTTTCGCTGCCCTATCATGGATGTAAAGGAAACTAGAGAGAAAATAAAATTGTATCAACCGTCAAGTTTTCTCATTGGAATAAAGTTGCTCCCTGAAATTTGTATTATCCGCCAAAGAAATTATGCTAAGCCACATTTTTAAAAATGTAATTGTCGTAAGCAACAAAAGGTCCACACAAAAATTTTTTTAGATGTCGCTTAGTTTAACTGAAATTGTCGCTTAGCACACTCATCCAACTAGAACTTGATCCATTTTTGTCGCTTATAACACTCCGGATTATGATTGTCTTTGAGTTTAAATAATTTTTCTATGACGTACGCTACTGCATTTTTCCCATTTATTTTGTGTGTGTGTGTGTTTTTTGTTTGTCTCGTCGCGACGCGTCGGTTGTAAGCGTATTGGCAGAGACAGACAAAGAAAATGATTTGTCTGACAATCAAAACGATTATTAATAATCTTAAAAATTCCGTTTTGATCTCTAATTGCGATTTCTTTTCTGAGAAATATGTTGCATTAATGTTACATGTTCTACAATTTTGTGTTCGTTTGTACAAAAAATACAACTGTGGGAAAATTTTTCAAGTTTTTTTGTGAATATGTGGATAAAAAACATGCAAGACATGTTGCATATTTTACCCTTACTTTAACTTAAGGTGTTCAAACTGCCCTGTTTTACAACTTTGGTACTTAATTCTTTATTTGTACAATAAATAATAAATAATATTTTTTTGTCATAACTCATACCGCTCATAATTTTGTAAAAAAATTGCTTTAAAACAAAATATAAATATATTTCCACATTAAAATAAAAAATTCTATTTATTTTATAATCGTTTTAATTTTGCTAAGCCATAAGTGATGTCAATATTTGTTTCCAAGCCATAAAAGCGTGCAGAAAGCGCTCAAATAGCTTTAAAAATAGCTCATGAAGTACATTAATGATGGAAGTGTAAAAGTTGTTAATAAAAGCTGCTAATTGTGTTCTATTGAAATTGCACATCATGCAACACTTCCAGTGATTATAGGTAACATTAGAAAATTTTGCATGTATATACTGTAACATATTTTTCTCAGAAAAGAAATCACCTATCAATGACACTTATCATTCTTAAATTTTTGTTTTGAAATAAATGTTTTGCTACTTTTTATATAGATTTGTATCTATTTTATTGTTTAACAGAAAAAATAAAAAATGAATTTAACGACACAATTTATTTCAAACCTTTATTTTTTGTGTCCATGTCAATGTTTAAAGCGCCATTTACCATTGTATCAAGCGCCAATGTCTTGACCACGAAACTGTACTAAGCGACAAAAACGTTTTATCTGATTAAAATTTTGGTTTTGCAATGATGTCAAGTTTTGTATTCTGAAAATCGCTTTCCAAATATGTTCCTTTCAATAAAATACACAAATAAATAACTAAATGAGACGGTTTTTTCGTTTGCTACACAATTTAAGAAATGTCGCTTAATACATTCTTATGGGAAGGTATCGATATCATGAACTGATTGTTAGTAATATAATATGTTTTCAAAGTTATCATTATTTTTTAGGCAACAATACTCAAATTTATAATTTCGATAACCATTGATATGTTTACAGTAACTATAATATTGCTTATATTTAATAAAAATAACAGTTTTTGTTTACAACAACAATATATTGTTATAATAAACATAGCGTAGTTGCCGTAACCATGCCCAACCATATTTTTTCTCTGCGTGTGGCAGCACATCAGCAACCATTTTGTTCCACATTTTTTCAACAAAAAACATTGGATTTCTTTGAAAAATTTTCTTAATTTTTTCAAATATTTGACTGTGCCTGTAGATAAAAGTAACGTGTGCATAAATACAAAAAAAAAAAAAACTAACAACAGATATTATTTAAGAAGCTTTATAAGAGTTTAAGAAAATAAATTTTTAGAAAAATATATGCTAGCTTAAGTAACGTATTTTACAGTTTTTAGAAATCGATAAAAGTGATATATAAAACCGTATAAGTGCTAAGACGTTTCAAAAATTAAATCCATTCTGTACTTTTAAAAAAGTGTAAGAAATTAAATAAAAGCTTTAGAAAACTATATCAAAGCTGAATAATAGTCAGTATCTTAAAGAAATCTTTAAACATTTTAAAACATTTTTCAAAAAATTTTATTAAAATTATGTAAAACTGTGTCCATGTTCTGTGGCACTCGCGGCGAGAAACTTTACGATTGAAATATGAGAAATTAAACAAAAATGTCATTAAATGAAACAAACAGCTGTTTTTCTCGTTTAACTGCGTCTGTAAAATTTTGCCGGTTAATAGCCGTCACATAAGGAAATGACTCGCCAATTTACAGAAAAAGTGTGTCTGTAAAATTTCTGTGAAAAAGTTCCCGCTTAGAACTGTTAAATAAACTCACGAATAAAAACGGGGCAAGAAAAAATGTTAACAATAAAAACAAGTAAGAAAGTATAGTCGGTCAAGCCCAACCATATGATACCCTACACCACAGTTTTTAAAAACACATCTTGCTTATGTGTCCATGTAAATATGGATTTATCTATGTTTATAAACTTCATGAAAATCGGTTTGAAAGTTTGTGAGAGGCAGAAGTTGCCCCCTGCCTCCCCTTGTGGTCTCTATAGATATGGATCTATCTATGTTTTAAATTTAATTAAAAAATCGGTTGGAGAGGCAGAAATTGCCCCTATCTCCCCTCGTGGTCCGATTTTTTTAAAAATTTATACATTTTGTGTCCATATAGTTATGGTTCTATCTATGTTTTAAATTTCATTTAAATCGGTTTACTAGTTTCTGAGAGGTAGAAATTTCCCCCTATCTTCCCTTGTGGTCATACGATTCGGCCCATTTTCAACAGTATTGGTCCTTGTGCCAATAAGAACCTATGACCCAAATTATCAAATTATCTCCAAAATTGCGACTTGTACTTTGCGCACAAGGTTACATGGACAGCCAGCCGGACGGACATCGTTATTTCGACTCAGAAAGTGATTCTGAGTAGATCGGTATACTTTAAGGTGGGTCTAGGACCACTATTTTAAGGCGTTACACACATCAGCACAAATGCATAATACCCTCTCCACTATTGTGGTGTGGTTATAAATTCTTATTCAAAATGCAAAATGCAGAGAATAACAATAATTATATTTTGTTCCTGGCACATTTTTTCATTGTTTTATTATTTTGCTTTTAAAATTTTTATAAAATATTCGAATGTTTTCAAAGCTCTTTTGCAAACAACACACATTAAATTCGCACATTTTTAAATTTTAGTAAATTTTGGTCGCCGTCAACAATATGAATGACTGGCGTTCTCATCCGCTGCACTGTCACATTTGCTCCGAGTGTAGTATTATGACATTTATGACGTAACGACGTAATCACTTTTAATAGTTTTCGACATGAGTTACAGATGCAGTTTTTTCTCACTTTTCGATGCGAGAAGTTCTCACTAAAGTTGGTGAACATGGGTACTGTATAAAAATTGTATAAAAATTTTAGGAGCTTTTATAAGAGTTAAAAGCGGTTTTGTCTAAACTAAGTATATCAGATTTTTTTTTTAATTAGAACTTAAGAAAACTGTATACGATTTTTGGAATAATTTAAAGGAAACTGCTACCTACAATTAACCGGCCGTGCTCGTCGTTGGGGTGTGTTCTTGTCCCCTATAAGGTATGTGCTAATCTCGCTACAATGAACTTTAAATTTAGGTAGCTTATTTCAACGAAATGTAAATGACAGTATAGAAAGGAATATAGATGAATTTTGTTGATTTGAGTTAGGTGAAATTTCTATTCCCTTCTCAATCCTCCCACCATACTGGCCTAGCTAATAATGACAAGCGCCAGTCCTAAAATACTTACTGACTTATCTTTATGACTCCACCTTTCGTAAACTTATGATAGTTAAAAGCATAAAATTCCATTTCAAAGCAATCTAACAAAACTAAAATCATTTTATTTAATTTAGTATATTATTAAAATTTGACTAATATCAATAACAATTCTTGATTCAAGATAAATAAATTATAGTTTAATATTTAAAATGAAATATGGTCACTTTTCTTATTTCGCAAATATTTTAAATTTCTGGTTTTTATAAATAAAACCAAATAAAAATCTTAACAGGAAAACCAAATAAAAGAAAAGAATTTATTTTATAATTATGAATATCTTTTAGGATGAATTTTAAGGGGTTCCCTTCAAAAAATAAATAAATGAAGTCGTTAAAAGTTTCAGTTATTTAATAAAACTGAATAGAAGATATTCATGCACTATAAAAAAATAGAAATGTAATAAAATTATATAAATAAAATAAAAAAAAAATAACTTACATTATTACTTCCCACGAAGTCTGCAAGCGCTCGTAGACGGCTGAGAAATTTGCTGGCAAAAATTAAATTTAAGATTTGGCTTTTCGAATAGTAAAAAAAAAACTAATTAACTTTTAGGTAATTTAAGATATAAAAAGATTACTTGAAATTAACGTTAAGAAATGATTATTTGATATTAACTTGAATTAATGAATTTAACAAGTTCAATAATAATAAAAAAAAACAAATTGCAAAATACGGTAGGAGGGGAGAAAGTAAATTCTCCCCCAAAAGAGGTAAATGATGTATATCCTCCCTTCTTGAGTAAACGTATTGAAGGGTCACCCTAATAAAAAAAAAAAATCAGCTACTTCCTGTTAAATATCGCACGACAATCACGTTATGTGGTTTTGTTTTTCCTTTCTTTCTTCTTCTCCGCTGAGGAGAAATGAATTTCTATTTTCTTTCAGAAACTTTTGCCAGTTGCACGAAATTGTTGTAGTTTCCCCAGAAAAACTAAAAACGAGCACCTAATAATTCATTTTAACAAAAAAAATTTCCTATATTGGATAAAGTGTGTCAATTCCTTACCAGATTTCACAAAATCCTTTGGCTGGTACTTAAAAACTATAAGTGCCTTGCTTTTCACAAATTATTTCAATATCCGTAATTAACTCTCTGCTTTTATATAAAAATAACTACTTTTTTTTACAATTTTCAACAGAAAATGAAAATTTATTTGAAATATTTGAAAACCCAAAATTCAAAACTTACTAGCCTAAATAAATTAATAAATAAACAAGTTAATTTTATTTAAAATTTATACTCTCAAAAAAAAAAAAAATAAATTAAACAGAGGAAATTAGTACAGGTGCGATAAAATCGACATCACAAAACGGTATAAGAATTCTAAAAAAGTTTTAGGAGCCATATTAATTATAAGAATAACAAATAAAATTTAAAGAAAGCCTTTAGAAAACGATTCGTGCTTATTTTGTGGATCATATATTATTATACAATACCGCTGAGTAACAGAAAGATGCGTAACCGGATATAAAGTTGCAATTATACTAAATTAAATTGTATTCCTTCGACCTTTTTTTGATTAACAATAGAAAGCATTTTCGAACTGGTGGCCAATAATTTGTTTGTGTATTTTTTTAATTGCTTTTTATTGTTTTCAATTATATATTAATATTATTATACCACTTTTAAAAGGTTTATATACTTTTTACACACTCTTTTACATTTAAAAATAAACATAAAAAAATAAATATGCAAAAAGAAAATGTTTATCCTTAAAATCATTTTTTATATATTGTTTTTATGAACTAGTTCGTGTGTAAGAGTAATTGCACAAAATAAGCAAATTCAATAATGATTTCAATCATTGAGTTTTATTTAAAATAATAATATACATTACATGTATACCAATACACAATCTACACACATGAGTGCTTTCAAGGTAATGCGATACTACATTGAATTGAAGAATAAATTGTAATCAATATTTGCTCATATTGTCAATGCAAACACGACAACTTTTAGAAGTAAATTTTGTGTATAAATAAATTAATGTTTATTTTAAATTACACACGCATTGAAGTACAATTATCCATACATTTTATTGTACATTGTGAGCTAAAAGTATGAGTCTGACAAGTATTACTGCCATTATTTAAAAAAAGTGTTGAATGGTGATAGTAAAAAACTTATTTATTGTGAACTTAATGCAATTTAGCGTAGAGTAGTTAATAACAGCTTTTATTTCTTAATAAACTTTTTGTAAAATGCATATGAAATCATAAATTCCATTAGCAATCAATTGCTGCTAATTGAATGTGAGTGGAAGTTATTTATAGTTTAATTTGAATAACTTTTTCACAGAACGCAAAAAGGAGTTTTATAGATACTGAGTAAAATTTTGGGGAAAAATTTTAAAAGTTTAAGGCCCTAAATTTATAAAACGCAACGCAATCCCAAAAATAACATTGAAAGCAAAAACAATGTCAACAAGTTTTCAAAATTTTATTGTTGCTTTCTACAGAAATACATATTGCGTTTTAAAATTATCAACGCCACAAGATATGCAGCGTTTAAAATTTAAAAATTCAATATACATTTCTATAGAAAACAACAACAAAATTATGAAATATTTTCGATTTTGTTTTTGCTTTCAATATAATTGTTGGCGTTGCGTGTGCGTTTTACAAATTTAGGGCCTAAATTAAATTAAATTTAAATTTTCAGATAATTAATTAAAATAATAACATGAACAAATACGACAGTTGTGAACAACCCCTCATAATTTAGTGTGCTATTTTGAATTTAAATCGGCTGATTTAAAAAAATAAATATTTTCCTAAGATCAAAATATTTTTTAATTCTAATCCATCAATTAATAAATTTAATTCGATCTTTCCTGACTATTTTCCATTTTTCAGACGCAAACCACAAACAATTTTTTTTGTTTGCTTACCAAACATCAGAGTCCTGAGCCGATCTAATTTGACGCCGCATGTGTTTTGTTGCAAAAATTGCTAGCCGCAGGCTAAATTCGGATTTTAGCCGGATAAAACTTGACCATCAACGGCGACGGCTACAAAATTATAGCCGCTCGGCTCAGCCGCTCAGCGCAGGTCTTTTCTGATTAATTACGACAGCACAATAAACATAGCAAGCAAAGTTTTATTAATTTAAGACACTTTTTGTTAACAAAGCAACAACATTTGAGTGCCCCGGTAGGCTAGCTAGTAGTGAGCTAGTCTATCAACCTCGGGGTTGCGGGTTCGATTCCCGCCAGAGACTCTGGTTTCTTTCCTGCAGACAAGCGTCAAGCTTCGCGGGGATTAGCATAGGGAATTACAAAATTTAAAAAAAAAAATAAAAAAAAAAAAAATTTAACCATTGTAAAATGTTAGAACATTATGACAATACAACAAGATAACACACCTTGTGAATACCCCAAATATAAGGTTATTTAAAATATTTTGTTTATCGTGCTTAATTCCCAGATTTTATTCTTGATAAAAACATTGAAATTTATTGTTGATGGGATAACCTATTCCTATGCGCATTTCACTGGTTGCTTAGGCCAGATCGTCAGGAAACTTCCTCCAAAGATTTTAGAAAAACTAAACAAAAAGCTGTTAAGCGAATAAGAGTTATAAGCAACAGTTTTACTTGTAACAATATCAAAGCTTAAACAAAAACACCAACAATAAGCAGTGAGCTTATATTTTCTTACATTCCCCACTACAATTGGTTGGAATTTTTGCTCTTTTTTTAAAAGAAGGACAAAACAGACCCATACCTTGAAGAGTTATAGGGTTAAAATATTTTACAAAAATGTTCTCCGTAACATTTTACATAAATTTGCTGAATACATTTTAAACCTAAAATCTAAGGGTCACATGGTTTCTTATGCCGATTAACAATAAGAACGTGCCAGAGCTGGGAAACTTTAACCCCCCCTCAAATGAAATTCAGATGTAAACTTTCAAAACGCCAACACACGTGTCTTTTTTTTTTTGGCTCCTCTATCAAAATGTTTTTTTTTGTGTTGTACAGCTTAATTCGAGTTGTCAATTATTCGCTTTTTAACTTTGTTCGAATAATTCAGATAATTGTTTTTGTTCGTTCGATGAAACGAATAAGTCTAAAAAATTATTCGATTAATCGATGAGAATAACGAATAAAAGAATTATTTCAACAAAAAAATTATTATGGAAAATCTTCCATTCCATCCGCTATGACTTTTTTTTTATTGCATAAAATTTTTCATCTTAACTCTATGTCGTTGTATTACTTAAAAGCATCGTAAAACCCTTAATTCCTTAATAATTCGATATTACTCTGAAGTCGATGAGTTGCAAAACTCGTTCCTTACAAAATTAAAAATACGAGATGGCAAAGGATTCTTACAGTTCTTTTGGCGCTTTATAAGACGAAATATTCTGATTGCATCAATGCATGTCCGTGATTAAATCATAGAAAATGACATGCATTAATACAATTAGTATATTTCTCCTCATAAAGCGCCAAAAGAACTGTTAAAATCAATTGTCAACTCGTATTTTTAATTTTATAATCGAGTTTTAAAACTCATCTACTCAATTGTTTGTTAAGATTTGTTGTTTCTTTAATAAGAATATAAAATACATTTTTGAAATACAAAGAGTACTCAACACCGTTTTTGATTACTAAACATTGAGATTAATTACAACCAGGGCTATGGCAATAATATTTTTTAACTTTCCTACATTTTGTAGACAATCACTTAAAACGTATTAAAATAAATCAAATTCCAAGCTTTTATTTAACTAATTTTTTATTAAAAAAAAAATTGTTCGCTTAATCGACATTAATTTATCGATTTATTCGTTGTTCGAAATTCGTCGTTTTAAAATTATTCGAACAAGAGTTTGGTTTTGTTTGATCGATTAACCCAATTCTTCTTAATTGGTTGACAACTCTACTAAAAATCCACTTAAAAAGAAACTTAATTTTCAAAATTACTACAACTATTTTTTTTTTATTGAACAGTGTTATATAAAGACTTGAAAAGTATCCAGGAAACTGTGTTGACTCGAACAACTGCATACTGGTACATACCAGAATAATTATATATGGACATTTCCCCAGAATAGTCTACCAGGATGAAAAACTAAAATGTTGATTATCATCGTCTTTTATTGTTTATTATTATAAAAAATTCTTTGTTCTTATAAAAGAATGGTTTCATAGCATATCTCAGCTGTTTTACTTGAGGAAATTGGGCTGGAAACTGGAACATGTTATATTTTTCTGTATTTTTTACTTCTAAAGACATTTTTATATAGTTATTTTACATGCAAGAAAAATGTTATGTTTACACTTTTTCTTCATAAACTCTCCATTACAGTCAATTGTAAAAGGAGCATTAAGTTTTTTTGTTAAGGAAATTTAAAGAAATTTATGGGAAAATGCGTGGTGATAATAATAATAAAAACATATGGAAAAATCGTACGTTTGCCAATTAAACAAAAACCAAGAGAGAAATTTTATTTTGTAGGTACTGGATGGAGACCTTCATTAATACACTTTAAAAATAAATTAATCACTTTTGAATATTCCGGTCCATTGCGCAGATTTTTACATTTCACTACTGTCAGCCAAAGTTGACTTCTATTTTGCATACGTTCGTGACCACACATTTATAACTCTTATTATGAAAACTTAAACTCGATGAAATCCATATTTTGCACTAAACATAGAGCTACCCAAATGCTATCGAATCGAAAAAAAAATGCAAGGAAAAGTTTTGTTTTCTATATTATTTTTACATCACAAGCGTAAGAACGTACGTTCGTGACCCCAGGAAATGCCCATATATTACTTTGATTTATAACTATTGACAAAGAATTTTTTATTTGTATAATCTTCTTAAAACAAACCTTAATAACAAATTCGTATAATTGGCATTTGAGTTTTAATATCGCTGCCAATTGATGCTAAATTATGACAGTGAAAATTGCTTTTTTTTGTGTAGACATCTTGAAAATAATTTTTATTTACTTTTTTTTTATAATAATCGTAAATGCTTAGCAAATATTTTTATTTTGGGTGTAAATCTTTAATTGCTTTTACGAAAAATATATAAGTAAATAATATTGATTATTCTGGTTTGAATAGGCAGAAAGGAGTTTTCAAGCGGAAACAATCTTGTTTTGCTTTTTTAAGCATTGACTTATGGTTTCTTTAATATTTAAATTTATAAAAATTAATTAATGTGTTGAATGTGTATGGCAATCGAACTTTAATGGTGTTGCTAGTTGCCGCAAATGTATTAAAATGGCCACTTACGTCGACTTCATAAAGATTAAGGCAACCGTAAAGTTTCAGCAACTGTGTCGATTTTTTATGTAGAAGGGAATCAAACGCTGCAAAATACAAAATGGCTAAAATTTCTGCGCGACCACGAAATGTCGGAGTTTAGGTTAGATTCCACTGGTAGCCACATTTAAGCATAGCTCACGTGGGTCCAGTTATAAGTTCCCGTTGCGTTACCATGTTACACCGTCTCCCAATGTTCCTACGCTACTTGGCTGTTGATATTCTCACTCAGCCGTCCGGTTGATTCAATGAAGAAGTTGATCCTGTTCAATTCAATGTTAGAGACACAGATTATGTCCCTGATGACCCTTTGACCAAACCGCTGGAGTCTTAGCTCTCCAAATGCTGAGCAGTGACAAAGAAGATGTCCCGTTGACTCCTACTCTTCCTCGTCACCGCAACTCCTGCATAGGTCATTGTAAGGGAGCCCCAACGTTTGGGAGTGTTTCCCATTGGGCCAGTGCCCAGTTATAACCCCAATAAGTTTTCTTAGGTTTCCCCACATGTAGTTTAATCACACCACCTCCGATTAGCAATTAGATGAAGTTTGTCTGCAATAAGTTGATTACTCCTTGGGAGCGAAACACCTATATCATGGGTCGAGCCGCTACGACTCAAGGTGGTTCCTGCATGTGCCAGAGAATTAGCCTTAAAGTTTCCATGTATGCCCCTGTGCCCAGGGACCCACTTAAGGGTAACCACTGAATGGGTTGCTATCTCCTCCTGAGACATCCGGCATTCTGGGACAATTTTCGATGTGATGAACATACTCTCCAGGGATCTTATGGCCGCTTTTCTATCGGTAATAGCCAGATATCTTATACATGGCCATTATCTCGGCCTGAAGGACACTACAGTGATCCGGCAGCCCAAGAGGAATGCGCCAGTTTAACTGCTCGAAGTAAATGCCAGAACCGACACCATGCAGTGTTTTAGGCCCTTCGGTGAATATTCTTATCGCATCCACGGGGGTTTGTAAGTCATCGTGATGAGCCATACTATCCAAGATGCTTACGTAGAAGCCGAGAAATATCTTCCTAGTGCAAATAATAAAATAGTATTAAATCCACATATTGAAGACTTTTAACAAGAGCGATATCGCTGTTGACCAATCAATTTGTTTTCCATTTGTATAGTATCTAAAATATACTATAGTAGATGCTATCAGCTATAAAAGTCACAGCATGTTTGGAAAGACGAAACTATTTGCTGAAGCAATACGGTGATTCTACCGAATGGGAATTGCCCCGCCAATTGACGACCAGCAGATGCCACGTTCACTCCTTCTTCTTGGCCATCGAAAAAATAAATGCACTTAACCAAGACGAGTTCATGTAAGGTGAACTCGTCGGCGAAGTCATATAAAAACACCCTATTCTCCTAGTACAACTTTACCAATCTGACAAAAGTATCTAACTAAACACACAAAGTAAATATGAAAAAAGTGCAACAATTTTCGTTTGAAAAGAATTTCTTATTGTTTGCTAAATTTTATTTGATAACTTTCACCTTTCACTTGAACAATCTTTTATTTTAGGAATTTTAATGAGAGCCAACATGAAAATCTAAACAATTTTTGACATTTGGGATTTGAATCGCCAATTCGCCTTTGCACAGCCAATGATGACGTAGGATAACGAGGCCAACTAGTATTCAATTCGCCTTGCACTTAACTGCGTATTTTTTCTTTATATTAATTTCACTTTATTACATTTCTTTGCCTGAATTTTGTAAATTTTTTCAGCTGCCCATCTGTCAAAATGGCAACTGAGTAAAGTTGTCATTTCTTAAACACAAAAACTTAACGAAATAAAATTTAAGTTTCGTTTTAATTTTAATATTTAATATCCACTTATAATTCTTTGCAATAAAATTAATATTTAATTGCTTTAGCCACAGCAGCTTCAAAGCCAAAAGTATTTAACAAGATTCTCCTTTAGCACTTTGAAAACAGTTATTGATCCATTTATAATTGGCTAATAATAATACTTATGTAACTGCAATCCCCTTAAAAGCTTTATATTGAATACCATTTACATATTTTGCTCATATATTAAGTTATAATTGAATTGATTTTCAATATTGTAAACATTTTTCTACATACAGAGAAAAAATGTTTCTCAGTATGGCTACAAAATATCTTGAAAGATACTTGACAGGAAGTTTGTTCGATTTGTTGAATTATCTTTTAATTATTCCAAATACTTTACGATTAGATGTTTACTTAGAAGGGCAATTTAACATACAAACAAACGAGGGCGGGTAAATAAGTCCGTAACTTTTTAAATTTCCCAGGTTCTGACTGAAAGGGCAACACAGATTCTAACAACAGACATCTGTCGGTTGACTGCTGTCCAAATTAAAATAAGCTGCGTCATTTAGTTTGTGTGCATAAAACAGTTTGTGTTTATAACAGACTACCACGCCTTTGTAAGAAGAAAATGGATGAAAGTGAATTTCATGTCCCCATTGAGCGTTCCATAGCAAAACTTCATGAATAAGACTGCGACTTGCTCTCTATTTTGCCCTTTTTCTGGCCTTAATCCCGAGTTACCTAAAGAAATGGTTCGGATGTTAGTATTGGACTCCAACCATAAATCAGGCGTTGGGAGTATCTCAGCTCTCCTGCAACCACGAACATTAGCGATCGACTATTGATATCGAATGAATTATATAATATCTCTGGCATTGAACTGGACACATATTTCCCTGGTGATGACTTAAAGGGTTAAACAATTTCTGGTAAACATCGCAATCATACTTAAGCTGGGTTTTTAAGATCTCAGTTAAACTATGTTTAGTTTATCTGAAAACAAATTTGTACCGCCATTGCCAAGTTTCGCCGGAAAAATACGAGCCATTTCAAAAACCCGGCCTTAAATTTAAATTTAACTGATTCTGTAAAACAGATTAATGGCCATTTTCTCAATGTATCGACAAGTTGTCTGTTACTTAATGTCAACATAAATTTATTGGACCGATAAACTGTCCGTTAACGATTTTGGGGTTTTCAATATACCGACAAAGAACATTGTTTCCAGTTGGCAAAACCACTCAAAATACATGTAAAAGTTGTAAGTCGGCTGATTGAATTTATCTGGACGGCAAATAAAAGGAAAATGAATAATTGGCGGATGAGTGCCGGTTAGCTTTGCGATAAAATCGAAGCAAATAAGACATTGAGAAAACCAAATTTCTTTAATGTGCGGTTTTTCGTTGGGAAAAAAGATAATCGCCTAATGAGCAAATGGCCATAAATCTTTTCATGGCTAAAATTTTTCTTTAAGTTATAATTAGCGCAATTAATATCGAATAATATTTTTCTCCTTGTGTACGATTAAAGTGCAATTAATATGTATTTAACAAAAAAAAAATTAATTGCAGTAATTCAACGAAAATATATTTAACATAAAAATTAAATAAAAAAAGCTGCACATTTAAAAAAACAAAATTTTTAATCATTTATTTTATTTCTTATGTTTTCAGCTATAAAAATCTCCATGGTTATATATCACTCATCGTATGCATACTGGGCACCATAGCCAACACCCTTAATATTATCGTTCTAACACGCCGAGAAATGCGCTCACCCACAAATGCCATATTGACTGGATTGGCAGTGGCGGACTTGGCTGTTATGCTCGAATATATACCCTACACCATACACGATTACATCTTATGGGAGAGATTGCCACGTGAACAACAGTTAAGTTATCCATGGGCCTGTTTTATAAAATTCCACTCAATATTTGCTCAAGTCCTACATACCATTTCGATTTGGCTGACTGTGACACTGGCCGTGTGGCGTTACATAGCGGTCGGATATCCTCAAAAGAATCGTCAATGGTGTGGCATGAGGACAACCATAATAACAATAACAAGCGCATATGTTGTGTGTGTATTGGTGGTGTCACCCTCACTGTATTTGGTCACATCAATAGCAGAATTTTTAGAAATGTTAGATGCAAATGGCAAGACTGTTAAATCGATAGCATTGTCACAATACGTGATTGATTATCAGCAAAGCCTTATGAATAAAACAACATTGGATGCAGCAACAACGGCCACATCTACAAGAGGTGGCATAAATAATACAGACTGGCATAATGTCACACAAACAACAGCTGAAATGCTTTTGGCCATAGTTAATTCTTCAACAAATACATTTACCACCGACACAACGTCCACCACCACTACAACTACAATAGCACCCCTACCTGCCAACACCACGCAAATGCTAGATGTGGTACGCAACATAACCGTTTATCGTCTCTATCACAGTGATTTAGCTTTGCGTAACAAAACCCTACACAATACCACATTTCTCATCTACAGTGTACTGATTAAATTAATTCCCTGCATTGCCCTGACCATTTTATCTGTACGCCTGATAATGGCTCTGCTGGAAGCAAAACGTCGCCGCAAAATGCTCACCAGCAATGCTGCCAACGGTATGAAACCCATGGTGAATGGTAAAGTAGTTGAACAACCCCGGCCTCGTAAGAATAGCAAAACATTGGAGAAGGAGAAACAAACAGATCGTACAACAAGAATGTTGCTGGCTGTGCTGTTATTGTTTCTGATAACGGAATTTCCGCAGGGTATAATGGGTCTGTTGAATACGGTGCTAGGTGACGCATTTCTCATGCAGTGCTATTTGAGACTGAGTAAGTAGTTGTACTATTTAGGAAGTATTGGAAGAAAAAAGCTTGAGCTTTTCAACGCTAAGATGTGTGAAAGAATTTTTGTATTCAAGTTTAAAGAATTGTTCATTTTCATACACTTAACTGTCACAAGTGATGAATGAGGCTCATTTCGTATAGAACACCAAGATATATTCGTATTAATGCCTCATTAGTTTTTACTTTAAGTTGCCGTTCTTTTCTGTAGAAAATATTTATAAATTACTTTTTTTGTGAACGGAATCAGCTGTTTTTAAAGTGAAAGATAAAAAAAATAATCAGCAATTCATCCGTCCATTGTTGTTTAATTCACGAAAATACATCACTTTTTAAAAAATCTTTAATAAGAAACGTAGAATTACATTTTCAACAGATTTGTCAGCAACAGAACAGAGCTAGAAAGGGAAAATATACAACACACATAGAATAAAAACATAAACATAAAATATAAAAGAATGTAAATGCTAATTCTGCGTTTAGGCGCAATAAGAAGAGCAAGAAGTTTTAGTAGGTAAAGCTCGACCATATAAAACCCTATTCGCCAGTATTTACACACCAATTATAGATGGTGTACCCTTTTTGAAATCAAGTGAAATTATGAATCCATCAACACAAATCTAGATAATGAGATGCTGTGTTTGTTTGTCATGGTATTGTAGCTCGTAACTGGTAAGAGTGCTATATTCGGCTGTGCCGAAAATTTGATACTCTCAACCGACTTTAGGGGTGAGCCCTATATGGAATCTATACATTATTAATTAATCTTTATAAAAACGGACATTAGGTTATAAAATTTGGTTGCGCTTTGGACCAAAATATGTTAAATTATTGAACGATAATCAGAAAACTTTAACGCTTTTATTTCAAAAATTTTATTCGAACAAATTTGAGTGAAATATCATGATTTGTAAAAGTTTTAGTCAAACTGAAATTATTTTTAAGAGAGGAATTTATATTGGACCCATGGTAAATTATGGCCCAATCATCACAAAATTATGAAGAGTGTTTTCTGGTATTAACCCCGCATTACTAACCTTAAATCATGTCGCATAGTTACTAACCATGGGTCTTATCGACCCATCAGTTGTATTATGCATTGAAATCGTCTCAACTTATAAATTGATAAAACGTATACTTCTTTTGGTAGATTTTAGTCTTTTATTGTTAAATTTTAATATACAATGGTGTGTTAAACAACTTATATATTTAAATTGAAATTAAGTTTGTATTCATTACAAAAAAAAAAGTGAAACAAAAAGTTATCAAGCCGAATTGCGCAAAAAATTATGAATTTTAAAGATATTGACGTTAAATAAAGTGCATTTGAAACCTGTACCTCAATTCTGTAACTTTTTAAATTTAACTACCGATTTCGTTAATTAACCAGAGAAAGCCAATGGGTGTAAACAAATTAAAGTACTCTAGCACATATCGACAATTTTCAATACGTGTGCGTACTCTTATCTGTTTATTCTCATACTTGTGTATATCCATGCGCATTTGATTTCATTCATGTATGTTATCATACTTATTGTGTTTCATACTCGCACATATTCAGACACACCCATAGTTATAGCATTGACTTCAAAATTTTTTTTTTGTTAAATTTTTTCATAAATGTTGCCAGAATTTTTTTTCCAAATTGCTGAATCACAAATACATACGTTTTTTCAAAATCGTTTGAGTACAATTCAACAAAATTTTATTGAAAAACGATTGTTGACTTTAAAAAAATTTCTGTGATATAAAGATGTGCGTTCTTATTTAAGAAAATCTAAAAAAGTTACTAAATGGATGCAAATTAAAATACGTCGTGTTATTTTAGTCGTTCTTAATAAAAACAGAAAAAGTTACCGTAATCCAAAAAAAATCGAATATTCATATTGGCAGTTAAGAAATGAGATATCATAGGTAAATACATTCATTTATATTATGAGTTTGAGTAGTTTATCTGTTGCCAGTTGCATTTTTAAGACGTTAAAAAATGGTTTAAAATTTAATTGCTGAAGTCAATCAGTATGCCAACGAAAATGTTAGCCTTAAAGAAGACTTCGACATCATGCTATGGTGGAAAAACAACTCCACAAGGTATCCACGGTTGTCTTAATAAGAATCAAGAATTTTATGAAATTTCCTGCTGGAAACATAAAAAAAGAAACAGAAAATATCCCAAATAGTTAATAGCCTCCTTTTTTAATTATTTTTATAAAAAACCTCTTTCGTAAAATAGATTATAATTTATTATAGCTTTAGAAGCATTATTTTAATTTGATAGCAAATATTTATGTTTTAATATAACTTTAACATAAATTTTTAGGTCGTGGCAACACTGCTTGCTTTAAAATAACCATACAAAATGTTGAAGTTACTTGTCGATACTTACGATACATGCCTTTACTCATACGCATTCAAAGGATTACCCATAAGCATGCGTGTTTGTTCATACTCATACCGGTCGATATACAAACTTATTCATGCTCATACTTATTGGTAGTGATACCTGTCTGTACTCGTGCTCGGTGGCGTATGAATAGGTTATAAGTATTAAAAATATAACTTTTTGGCTTTCTCTGTAATTAACGAGAAATCTCGGTTACTTTAACGAATTTGTTATTCTGTATTTTAAATAAACAAATATTTTTGTTTAGAAATATAGACGACAAATATCGGTAAAAATAGGCTGTAGGAAAAATCGTCCAAAGAAAAATGGCCCAAAAAATTAATGAAAAATCGCCCAAAAAAATTCCATGTAAAATTGGGCCTGAATTCATATGAAAAGTTACCCAAAATTGTTGGGCTATTTTTCGTTACTATTTATCTAAATCATTTATTATTACTATACGACGAATTCCTAAATGTTATTTATAAAAATAACGGGACATATTGCAAAAAGGTGGTATGTCACAACGTCCAGTGTCATAGTGTCCGTGGACAAACTCGAAAGCATAGCTTGCAAACTCGAAAGCATAGCCTGCCTATGGCCGGGCGCAAAGATTGTCTCCTCTTTGATAAAAACAAGTACCGGCTTCGCTAACTAAAGCTTCTCTGCACAGCCGGCCTTCGGCCTGGGGCAAGGATTATCTCCTCTATGGTATAACAAAAACCGGCTTCGCTAGCTAAAGCTTCTCTGCCCAGCCGACCTTCGGCCAGGCGCAAGGATTTTCTCCTCTATGGTGTAACATATACTAACTTCGATAACTAAAGCTTATCTGCGAAGTCGGCCTTCGTTCGGAAACAAGGCAGATTTTAGAAGCTTTACTCAGCGAAACCGGTACTTGTTAAACCATAAAGGAAAAAATCCTTGCGTCCGCCCAAAGGCCGCTTGCGCAGAGAAACTGTAGTTAGCGAAGCCGGTCTTTGTTATATACTACAGGAGAAAATCATTGCGCCCGGCCGAAGGCCGGCTATGCAGAGAAGCTTTAGTTAGCGAAGCCGGTTTTTGTTATACCATAGAGTAGAAAATCCTTTCGACCGGCCGAAGGCCGGCTATGCCGAGACGCTTTAGTAAGCGCTGCCGGTATTTGCTACAACATAGGGGAGAAAATCATTGCGCCCAAAAGTGTTTTCGTTATATGTTTATTATATGCACCCAGAGAAAAAACAACAAAACCATTTTTAAAAAAATGTTGACCATATTATGTTTAATTTAACCAAATCATTGTCGTTTCTTTAAAAATAGTTTTGTTGGTTGTGACCATAATAAAACATGTTTTTCTCTTACATTTGTAAGTTACTAAATTTATATGAATATTGAATTATGTTTTGCAAATTGGGTAATTTTTAATTTTTTTTTGGGGAAAAATTCGTTTTTTCTTTTTGGGACATTTTTCATTTTTATTTTGGGCCCTTTTTCGTTTCTTTTGTGCAAAATTTCATATATAACTTTTTGGGTCATTTTTCATGTTCTTTTGGGCGATTCTTCATTTGGGCGATTTTTCATTTTTTTTTTTGGGCCATTTTTCTTTGGGCGATATTTCCTAAAGCCGTAAAAATATAAGATCGTCAAAGTGAAAATTTTTTAATATTAATAAAAAAATATAAAATAAATTAGCTTGTAAAATATTTATTATAACAAAACATGAATGAAAACGTGTAAATATTGATTATATTTCTAAACAAATAGGTTGGGTTTAAATCTTTTTATACATAGGGAAAAATTTCCAGTTGACTGAACCACTCTAGCACAACATTGTGCTTTTACTTTTTATACCTGCACTACTGTATGTGAAGAGGGTATTGTGTGTTTGTACGAATGTGTGTAACACATTTAAATAAAGGTTCTGGGTCTGCCGTTTAGTATACCGATTGACTCAGAATCATTGTCAGAATCCATTTAACGAAGCCCGTCCTTCTATCAGGATGGCTGGTTGTCTGTCCAAGATAACCTTGTGCGCAAATTACAGGTGGCAATTTTAAAAATAATTTTTTAAAATTTGGCACATATGCGTTTATTGTCACAAGGTCCAATCCTTTTTATAATGGAGAGAAGCAGTTATTTAATTTTTATAGCCCACATGAAAACTTCTTTCCGGAATAGGGTTTTGTGCCTATTAATAGCCATCTTGTTTTATAGACATTTAAGTTGAATAAGATCCAAACATATTTTGTCACAACCTACATAAATCACCAGAACAATTTTTTTTTTAGAATCGGTCCATATTTGACCACAGCTTCCATACGAATACACTTATAATGGAAGTAGATATTTAGAAAATATTTGGCACAAAAATGTCTTATGCAAACATGATCGCCCAAATACTGCAATGTAGAGTCGGACTTGATCGACTATACTTTCTTACTTTTTTTGTGTTAAAAATTGGCTACTTTACTCGATATTTTTAATCTGTTAACAGCCCATTTATTGTCGTTACTATTTAACAAGAACTTTTTTTGTGTCGTTAGCTACCGACATTTTTTGCCGATAAAAATTGTTAAAATTTCATTACAGAATAGCTCTTAACGACAATTTTCGTTAGCTAACGAATTTTGACTACTTAACGACAATTTTTTGTCGTTAAAAAGTTACAGAATTTCAGTACTGAAATATAATAGTAAAATGTTAGAAAGAAAAATTGGTATGGCTAAAATATATCTTTTGTATAACGGTAAAACTAATCTTTGTTACATTATTGCTAACTATGGGTCTAGTCGACCCAGGCTGTTTTTTAAAATAATTTTATATGCATAATATAATAAATATTCCTTATGTTAATTGTTTATAAACGTTTAAATATAAACAAATTTAGATTACGCATATACATATCTTGAGTTAAAATATCGTCTTGTTTTTTTTTTAATTTTAAAAGTTTGCGTGTCTGTTTCGAGTCGACCCAGAGGTAAGTAATGGAGGGTTAAAAACCTTAAATTAGAGCAAATTTCATTATAGTTGTGAAATTCGTTACATAGTTTTACAGTTTTAAAGTGGTTTTCTGAAGGCTGCTTAATTAATAAAACATTAGGTAAATTTTGGACCGATTATAACAAAATTATATGGTATTATTTTTGTTCATATGAAGCTAAATTGGAACAAATTTTAACAAAATATCCATATTTGCTACGGATTTAGGCGTATTAAAATAATTTCCCAGAGTGGAAATTATGTAGGGAATATGGTAAATTATGGACCGATTCTTACAACATTTTCTTCTATGATTTAAAGCCCAATGAAACTACGAATGACCAAATGCATTTTTTGGGTTTTATGCGTCACTCACAATATCCTGTACGTAAAATTAACTGAAATTGTAATATAAAATAAATGAAAATTCTATTAAAAACGGGTCTACTAATATTTAATTTATTTTTAACGAAAAGTTCATTTAATTTTTACTATCAAAAATTCAACTCCATGTTCCGTAAAAACAAATGAATTTAACGTTATTTTATATAAAATAACTATCAAAAAATCAGTTAATTTTCGTAAAAACAACGAAATATTAAGTTAAGGCCTAGTTAGGCGAACGTTGCTGTACCCGTAATGTACCGCACCGTACTGTAAGCACGTTGGTGCACTTATAGAACATTTAAAAACGTGGTTTATGTTTTTTCTATACATAAACAAAAAACAATAGTATACATAAAGCAAATCACACAGTGATGGGACTCAAAAATGTTTTAAAAAGTACCAAGTGATTTAAATGGTATTAAAAAAGTATTTTGTGTATGTAAAAACGTTAATAGTTTAATGTTTATATTATAGATTTTCAATAAACAAATTTGTATTTTAGCATATATATTATAACAATAGATATATTGTATTGTGGTGTATGCACCAAACAAGGTTTTGCTACCATTTAAAGCCTTTTATTCTTTTCACATTTCCATTGTATGTGTATATGCATTTGTTTATATGTATTGTACATCTAAACATAAATATATTTGTTTATATGGAAATATGTTGTATATTAAGTTGTTTTGTCTCAATTCCATAGCTTAACTGAAAAAAGTACAAAAAACGAGCAAAAATACCCGCATTCAATTTAACATACAAGCAGCCCATCACTGCTTTACAACTGTCACGTAACAACGGCATACAAATCTGTTTAATACAGATCGAGACGTTCCGTCAACGTGACATTTAAATTCAGTAAGCATTTGCATTGTTTGCAAATGACAAAACGAACCAGACGTTCCATTAGGGGACGTGAACGTTCGGCTAACTCTGCCTTTATTTTATTAAATTAAAAAATTTTCGTTAACTCAACAAAAGAGCCGAATTTCTAAAACATACCAGACAGACACCTGTCCGCTTGTTTTTTTAACGAGAGAGAGAGAGAGAGAATATTATTATTTACTTACCCCGTTACACACGTTTGTTTTACTTTTGTTGTACTGACCACGTTGTTTACAAAAGAACTCTCAATTATAAGACACCAGCAGCATGACCGATATGGTTTCGCAATTATTTTACTTTAAAAATTTGGTGTATTTAACTAAATAATTTAAACAAATAGAAAATGGGAATTGCTTACACAAAACAAGCAAATCGTTTTTTAAAGATAACTAAAAATTTATTTTTGGTAGTTAAATTATTTAAAATAACTGAATATTCATTTGTTTTTACGGAATTCGCGGTTGCATTTTTGTCATTAAAAATTAACTGAACTTTTTGTTATCTAAATAACATTTTCATTTAATTTTACATAAAGAAGAATTTAACTCAATCAACGGACAATATTAATTGCAACTGAAAATCCGTATTAATATGCACTTAGTTTTATGAACAACTGTAACAGAATGATTTCTATTCATATAGAACGAGTTTATGCAAAAGTTAATATCAATCCGTGCATAATACCACCAGTTATGTTAATTATAAGCAATTTTATATCAACACTGTTCTTTTCTTTTGAGTTTATCTGAAGTGAGCGTGTTTTTAACAGTCGTACAGACAGACGGGCATGGCTAAATCGATATAGACTTAATAAAAAAGTTTAATACAGAATACTCGTAGTGGTGAATGAGTTAATTTATATAAAATAACTGAATATTCATTTGTTTTTACGGATTTCGCGGTTAAATTTTTGACAGTAAAAGTTAAATGAACTTTTCGTCACTTTAAATTACACTTTCATTAAAAATAAATTTGCTTGGAATTTTAAATGTTTATTTATTTAAAACTGACTGAACGGAATACTTCTTAAATAAACTACAGTCCGTTGCTGTAATAATATTGTGAGGGTATTAAAAACTTACGTTCTTGTATTTCCAACTAAATTGCAAATATTTATAAAAACAGATATTATATTATTCTGTTAATTATTTCACAAATAAAATAAATAATTGCAGCAAATCATGTCTGCAACACTACATACAATCACATTAATATTACCAAACAATACTGCCTAATGAAACGACAATACTCGATTCATTTAACTGGAACAATGAGAGAGAAACATACAAAACAACCACATAATTAGGAATTGCAATTGCATTTTGAATATCGTACCAAAGATTTCATGTTGCAAGCCAAGTAAAATTGAGGTAAAGAAAAATATCCAAAATTTGAATATTTGTACTAATTATGTGGAAATAAGGAAGAATGAGTTAAGTCTGATATATTTTCTGATATTTTGGTTATTGTTTATTGATTTTTAAACATTTATTCCTAGATAAACTGTTTTATTCTTTTATCTCAACTTCTTCCGATAATCACATTTTTCTTTAATAAAATTTTAACCTCAAGTTACTTTCCCTCGAATTGGAAAATAGCTAAAATCGTTCCAATACCCAAAACTGGTTCCGATTTTCTTCCATTTCTATCTAAAGTATTTGAACGTATTATGCAAAACCAAATAACCTGTTTCTTGGATAACAATAACTTGCTAACAGATCGTCAATCTGGATTTAGAAAGAACAACAGCTGCATAACAGCCTTAGTTGATGTTACGGAGGAGATTAGAAAGAAACTTGATGATGGTGAGACTACTTTTTTAATACTTTGCTACAAGCTCAGTAATTTTTTTAATTTCTCTTCGACCGATTATTTTCAACATACTTGGGTAACAGATATCAGTATGTTGAAACTGGAATCCAAAAGTCCAGGGCACTGCCTGTAACAAGAGGGGTACCACAGGGGTCCATTGTTGGGCCACTTTTATTCTCACTATACTCTAATGACCTCCCAGCCGTCCTAACAAATTGTAATGTAAGAATGTACGCGGATGACGTTCAACTTTATACCAGTTGTAGAAATGCCTTAATTGACCAGTGTTTTATCACTGTTAATCAGCAACTTCAACGTATTTATACGTGGGCAACGGCAAATGGTTTGGAAATAAATCCTAACAAATCTAAATGCATAGTTATTCAAAGGCGACTTAACAAACAGAATATTATTCCAAATATATTTATAAATAACCAACAAATTGAAATAGCCAAATCTGCTAAGAATCTCGGAATATTTTTTAATGACACTCTTACGTGGTCGAACCACATTAATTATGCTTGTGGCCGCGCCTTTTCTATGATTAGAACTCCTTGGCGGACCCAGCATTGTACGCCTCTAAAAATAAGAATACTGCTTGCCAAAACTTATCTGATGCCCATTTTATTATATGGTTGTGAGCTATTTGCTAAATGTGATACAATTAGTAAAGCAAAATTTAAAGTTGTATTTAATAACATAGTCCGTTACGTGTATGGACTTAATAGGCGT
The DNA here is from genome assembly GCA_930367215.1 of Pollenia angustigena. Taxonomy (NCBI): domain Eukaryota; kingdom Metazoa; phylum Arthropoda; class Insecta; order Diptera; family Polleniidae; genus Pollenia; species Pollenia angustigena. The sequence goes on from OV884058.1 coordinate 168,076,288, forward strand.
TCTAGTATATCTTTGTTTTCATCTCGGTTATATGGCCTTTCTTTAGATAATATACTGAACATGAGAGTTTTAATTTTTTTACATAAGATAATATATACCCACAAACCTGATCATCTGTACGGCAAACTTTGTATTTCAGATATAAGCAGGGGAAAAAGAATTAGATCGTTTAGATACAAAAGTTTGATTTCGGAGTGGCATTTCTACATATTCTCAATTTCTCTCTGGAACTCTATACCCCATAGTTTTCAACTTTTAAGTAACGCACGAAAATTTAAAGAAAATATTTTTAAACTGTTTTCAACATAACAATTTGAAACATAATTATTTGAGATTTAAGTACATATGATTAAATTATTTAAATATTGATTGATTTGCTTTATATATATTTAACTGTTATTAGTTATTAAGTTGTTAATTAATTAATGATTTATAATTATACACATTCTCAGTTCCATACTGCAAAATAAGACTCGTAAGTCTTGTGTATGGAGCAGTTCAATTAAATAAATAAATAAAATAAATTAGAAATTGGGAATTATTTCCTTGTGAAGGTTACTTTATATTATTACAATATAATAGTCTGGTAGTGTATAAAGTCATTTCTGAAAAATTAAAGGAATAGAACTATTATAAAAAAGCTTTACAAAATACATAACTGAAATTTAACTCATAGAATAAATTCGAAAAATGAAAAAAAAATGTTTATAAATAAAATAAATAAATAATGAAATAATAATCAGAAGACATGTGAAGTTGTTATTCCAAATAATATTGGACATTAAAAGCACAAAGGCAGAATCTAATTTTTCTACAACACTCTTAAAAGACGTATTAAATAATTGAAAATTTGCCCATTAGTATTTATATATGTATGTATGTATGTATATGTACCATAACCTGATTATAAGAATGGGTTGTCTGCTAAATGTCAGATATCTTTGAAAGAGATTGCGGAGCCATCTCATACGAACAAGAGGGAATATAGATTGCCAAGGTAGTTAAATAGCTGATAAGCTTGCTAAACAAGGTAGTCTGAATAACATTATTATAGAATACCTAATTAATTTTACAAATACATACTCACTGCAAATAACTTTTTCAAGGTGAGTCTTACAGACTAGTACAGATGGCGTGAACATGCCCTATAACTACAACTCTATGGACTAGCTATGACCAGGGTTGGGAAAAATACTGCAAAAAAAGTTAAAGAGCACATTAGTTTATACACTACTAATTATTTCTAATATTACTAAAAAAGTTTTCTTCTTACTTTAACGAAATTTTAACCTTTGTTTTATTCAAAAGAACTCTTTCAAGTAATTAAATTAACAAAATTAAGTGAAATAAATGGTAGAAGTATTCAAATTAAATCCCTTTAGGATACTTATTCAAATATTTGTATGTGTTGTTCCCAAAAAATTGCTTTACTTCCGGCTTTATATTATTTCAAAAACTCGGTTGGCTTGATAACGGCAATTACACAATGTTTATTGTAACAATATATTGTTGTCGTACACAAAAAATCGTTATTTATATTTATAATAAGCACTGTAAACATTTCAATGATTATCGCAATTATAAATTTGAGTATTGTTGATCGAAAAATAATCATTTTTCTAACCACTAAATAATGACAACTTTGAAAACATATTATATTACTCACAACCGTTTCATGATATTTAATAGTCTTAACGTGATAGGTTTCTATACTTTATCATACTGTGTTTAAGATGCAAATAAAATATCTTTACGCTAATAATATTTTGTCATCGACATTTGAGGGGTATTGATGCAATGTCGACATTTTTAGTTTTCGTAATAAATAGTAAAAACCTCTAGGTCAAAGTATATTCATATTTATGTATTGTATATCGTGCTATTCAGTAAATAAGAATATGATAAAGATATGATGCAAGTTTAAACCAAATTGATATAGCGGTTTGCTGGAAATTATAATAATAAAATTGGAGATTGCTGTGTTTTTTTTTTTTTGATTGATTTGGACGAACTTCATAAAAACTTAGCTCCATAATTACGAACAATGACAAAGTTATAAAATGAACAATAAAACTAACTGTTTCATGTAAAAAATAATTTGTTATATTTTTAAATTTCTTTTTTTTGTTTTGCAAAAAAGAAAAAAAAAATAAAAAAAAATATCATGCATTTTCGAAAATAGTTGAGAGAAAAAGAGCTTAACAAACTGTGATCATTGCAAAAACGACAATCTCCAATGGACATTGCCGTTTTTGCATCAATTCTTAATTTTTGAATATACTTTTTTATGGGATAAAAGTGTTTCTGGTAATGTTATATTCACTAATTGGAAGCATTCATTAAATACAACTAAGAGGTATTATTAGTTACGTTTGTGAAAAAAGTGGACATTGCAGTATTTGCATCTATACCCATCATTTGTTAAATTATTTTTATTTATTTATTCATTTATTTGTGTAATATTAAGCCATTTAGGCCAAAAACCAATATTACAACTGATATATGCTTAAGCTACATATATATATGTGTATATAACATTCATTAATAATAATTATAATTCATAATAAAAACTAATAAAATGAAAATTAAAAATAATATACAAATATAAGAATAATATACATACTATTACTTCGGATTAAGGCTCCCTAGCCACCTTTAAATATAAATATCATAATTATCGTCCATCAGTAGCTAATCAAGATTATTAAGGAAGTCTAAAATTTTTACCCGGAAAACATTATTTGAATAGGAAAAAACTCGTAACGAAAATGCAAAATTCTCTCCGGTTAAAAGTTGTGTACCATCTAATAATGTTGGTACTTAGGTCGAATTGGAACTCTATTCATCTTACCAGATTTTCTTGAAATCGGTCCACTCCCAAAAATAGATTTTAATGCAGTAAAAATTTCGAAAATTTTGTGTGATAGAGTTTAAGCCACACTTAAAAGAAACGTCTATGATATCAGTATCATCGTTCGATTTGTTAAGGACTGCATAACATATTAGGTAATATTGTGGAATGTTCTCTGCAAAGCCTTTCTACCCCATTCGTCTTGTTACCACCGCGAGGCATATTTTAAGAATTTTAGATTTTTATAAATCAGTATAAATTTAAAATTATATTATTTCATGCAATTATAAATTTAGTCAACAAACACTTTATTAAAATTAAGTCAAACTAATTAACACAAAACACTTATTAATTTTGTATCAGTTGTTTTGTTTGTTTTAAATATGCGTTTCAAAATATTTGTTAGTGATTGGTTAAATAGTAAAAAATACCCATTATAAAGAACAAGTTTAAAGAAATTAAAAAACAAATAAACAAATTGTATTTACATTAAAAACAAATTGTTAAGAGTCACAAAATAATGAATCGATGCAAACAAATTTAATATTTTTTATTGTTGTGAAAGTGGCGCCGTATGATAATATGGTTACTCCTACACTTATTATCAGGGAAACCATAAATATGCAATTGCATGTTTTTCCTTGTGTGACCAATGAAGACGGAAACAATATATTTATCCGTATTAGATTTCTTTATGAATTTTGGCATCGATTTGATAGTGCATATTTTTGAATATTTTCCCGATTTCATCATTTTTTGCATAATTTAGTTAAAGAGCCTTTTAAGTTAATAGCGCATAGTTTGTCTTTTTGAGGCATATTTTGATACATGTTCAATATTTTTTTGATGCCTACAGGAGCATTTGAAGCAAATAAAAAAAAATTCAAAAATTTTTTAGCGAAATTCTGGCTTTTCCGTTTAAAATATCTATCTGTACACCCAACGTGTTGCTTTAATTTCGCCATCCACACTTTATTTTTACTCTAAAATTGTAAGACAAAGAAGGTTGTCATTAAAGATAAATGGTATATTAAACTTTAAAATGTGATACACAAGCAAAAATTAAGGGAAAAGCAATTATATAGTTTTTTGCGATGTTTCTAATACATAGAAAACTGGACCAATCGTTTAGTATACCGATCGACTTAGAATCACTTTTTAAACTGATCTAACGATATCCATCCGCCGTTTGCCTGTTTGTCTGTCCATATAAACCTTGTATGTATGTTACGATCTTGTAGATAATTTGATCAAAATTGGTAAAAACATTTTTCGAATCGGTTCACATTTACCCAAAGCTCTCATCTATAAATAGCTTTAACTTCCTTCTAAATGTTAAAATAAAAAAAAAACACTTAGTGACCGTCCCAAAAATCTCTTTAAGACAAAATATCTTATATTTTCATTTTATTAATTTTTTATATTTCGAACAGGGTAACATCTCGAACATTCGTCAGTAAATACTGTAATTTAAGAATTGTTTTTATCAATTGGAACTGTTAAAAAAATTTTGAATATTTTGTTTTCAAATTAGCAATTTTTGAATTTTTCTGTTGCATATTAAGCAGTTAATAGGGCATATTTTCAAGTTTATACTGCATATTTAATACGCATAAAACGAGTTTTTAGGGCATATTTCTGGTTTCCCTGCTTATTATAATTACCAAGATAATAATGTTTGTACTTATTAACTTATTATGATTAACATGACAATAATATGATTGAGGGAAACATATTATGATGTAATATTACAAATATATTTGTTCATAATATGATTCATGATCATGAATCTTTATCATAATATATGTTGCTCTCAGAATATGTTTACCACAACCATGTTTTTTCTTTGCGTGTAATGTAAACCGTAATTTCTTTTTGCATAAGGGGACTTATGTTTAGTTTTGCTATTAATAATTAACATTTAAGTTAAATATAGGAAGTGTTTATAAAGCGATATGTTTTAGATTTCAATGAACTAATTATTCATTTAATAATTCTAGTATGGGCCAGCAGTCGACACAATCGACTGCAATCTAGAAATGCTGACTTTGCTTAGTGTATACCAGTCAGCCAAACGGACTTAATTGATTGGTACACTGAAGGGGGTCCAGAACCAATATTTTTATCTCTTACATACTTCGGTACAATCGCATAATATCCTCTCTATAGTGTGAGTATTAAAACGGAATGATTGAAATAATTTTTAATTTTCTTTTTGAAAAATTTGTTTTTCTACCCACACCTCTAAAGGTAGAATGTATATTATGTGTTAATGCTGAACAAAAATGGTGCTTATTATAGATTGTATTAATTGGTCCAAAATTGCACATACCCCTTATACAAAAGTCTTTCTGGAATATACTTCCTTAGAAATGTTGGTATTAATATAAAATTTGGCACAGCTACTATGTGCACTTCGTATTGGTACATCCATTAACACCATTGGTCCCGTATGAACACCCTCCCTAAAATCACTTTAAGATAAAGAAATCTCATAAAGATGTATATACTTAGAAAATATTGGGCATAAAGAGCTTTTACATGAATCCTAAGCTCATTACTGCTATTCGTGATTCCCATGATCAATAGTTTTAATTAATACACACATCAGTACAATCGAATCATTGTAAATACATATGCATTTAGTTTTCTTTTTGGCAGAGTTGTTGTTTTTGTACCCACACCACCAATCTTGGACAGGGTGTTATGCGTTTGTACTGAATACAAAATTGTTTCTATTGCAAATAGGGAGAATCGGACCATAATTCCACATAACCCTCATGCAAAATTCTCTCCGGTTAAAAGTTGTGTACCATCTAATAATGTTGGTACTTAGGTCGAATTGGAACTCTATTCATCTTACCAGATTTTCTTGAAATCGGTCCACTCCCAAAAATAGATTTTAATGCAGTAAAAATTTCGAAAATTTTGTGTGATAGAGTTTAAGCCACACTTAAAAGAAACGTCTATGATATCAGTATCATCGTTCGATTTGTTAAGGACTGCATAACATATTAGGTAATATTGTGGAATGTTCTCTGCAAAGCCTTTCTACCCCATTCGTCTTGTTACCACCGCGAGGCATATTTTAAGAATTTTAGATTTTTATAAATCAGTATAAATTTAAAATTATATTATTTCATGCAATTATAAATTTAGTCAACAAACACTTTATTAAAATTAAGTCAAACTAATTAACACAAAACACTTATTAATTTAAAGTAACACCAAAATATATTAAAAAAAAAAATCGCAAAGCGCCACCGAATTGGCAACATTTAAAAACAACAACTCTTCCAAAGAGAATACAAAACATTTAAATTGTCTGTCTATTTTTTTCTTATTTTCTACTATTCTCCAATTTAAGGCAACTTAAGTTGTTGTTCTTTTTCCTATGTACCTATAAACAAAACAAAAAGCATATACCTGTGTTATTTGTTTACATTTTTTTTGTTGATCACACGTATGTGAGTATTTTCTATGTATTAGTAACACTTTCTAACGCCTAAAGCTCCTGAAATACTGAACCGATTTTCATAAAATATATGTTCGTTGTGCTCTTCTACCAAAATATATCTTTCGAATGATGGATCATTTGTTAAAACCCAATGAGAAGTAAAGTCGTAAAAGGGAGCAAAATAAATTAATTTGCCTATTAATATATACTAGTGTTCGCCTAATGGTCAAAATTCGACCATTAATTTGTGGCGCCTTGCAATAAAGCCATATTTCCAAATGAATTTATTACCACCACCCAAGTGCAAAACACAATAATCGTTTAGCAACCAAAGTGGAAATAACGCCATAACAGTGTAATTGTAATGGTTACAAATTGGCAACACAATGAGTTGCCATTGTCAAGTGTTAAAAAAATATGGTACGGTAGGTGGAAGGGGCAGCGCGGGCTTGGGACAAACGCGTCAGGTGCGGCCGGGCGCAAGGATTTTCTCCTCTATTGTATAACAAAGACCGTTTGGCTAAGTATAGCTTCTAAAATCTGCCTTGTTTTCGAACGAAGGCCGAATACGCAGAGAAGCTTTAGTTAGCGAAGCCGGTGTTTATTATACCATAGAGTAGAAAATCTTTGCGCCCGGCCGAAGGCCGTCTATGCAGAGAATCTTTAGTTAGCGAAGTCGGTCTTTGTTATACCATAGAGGAGAAAATCCTTGCACCCGGCCGAAGGCCTGCTATGCAGAGAATCTTTAGTTAGCGAAGCCGGTCTCTGTTATACCATAGAGGAGAAAATCTTTGCGCCCGGCCGAAGGCCGGCTATGCAGAGAAGCTTTAGTTAGCGAAGCCGGTCTTTGTTATACCATAGAGGAGAAAATCCTTGCGACCAAAAGTGTTTTCCTTATATTTTTTATATAAACACCCAGAGAAAAACCAACAAAACAATTTTTAAATAAATTGCAATTACATGAAAATAAAAAAATTTAAATGGGAAATATGGCCATGTATGTCTTTATTTCACTACTTACATGGAAATAAAGCCATATGGAGAAATAAGGCCATATGGCTTTATTGCACGTCGTCTAAATTTGTATGTAAATATGAAGAAAACATAATTCATCTAAGTATATTTGAATTTATTTGTTTCGAGCAATTATTTTTTCCTTCAAAGTGGATCGATTTGGTGAGGGGCCAACCTCCGGTTCATATTTTATCTTCAATATAAAAAATACCAATTGAAAAACAAAAAAGTATCAGAAAGTCTTCTTTATATATTGTCATCCACTCAGGATGAAACGAAAATTAATCAAAGAACCACCTGCTAAACGAAAAAGTACCAAAAAGCTCCCCTCACATGTTCTTATTCACCCTTTTTAATGTATAATTTTATCTTTATAGGTCGAATATTAACGAAAATTAAAAAAGTTCCAGATGAAAAACAAAAAGTACCAACATTTTTTATCTTATAGGTTATCACTCACTCAGGACCCTACACCTATAATATTATGTTTTTAAGTTCAATATTATAGAAAATTTAAAAATCATCACATGAAAAGTAAAAAAAAAAAATTAACTGCCTGTTTAAGGATGTCGAACGTCAACGTTCGCATAGAAAACTACATTTGAAACAAAAACAAATTTTCGAATATTGTTTTTGTTTTACATATAATTTTCTATGCGAACGTTAACGTTCGAAATCGCTGAACTGATGAACTGGATGTAAGTTTTCCGTATTTCTCCTTTTTGCTCCCCATAGAGGTTCGGTTGACAAACAAAGGCAGAAATCGTTCTTAACTGTTTTACCTGGTCTGATTTATACATAAGATTTATAAAGTCGAAATATTCGAAAACTGGTTTTTTTTAAATGTCGAATAATCGATCACCCTAATTTTTTTTTATTTGATAATTGAAAAAAAAAATTTATTTATTTATTTTGCATTTGTTTTAGTAGCAATTTTGAACGCTTACAAATTATTGAACAGATTTAAATAAAATATATATTGTGCACTTCTGTGAGTAAATACCTTTCAAATGGTGTATATTTTGTACAAATCGGTTGACATACAGAGGAGGAAAGTGTTCTTAACTGTTTTGCCTTAGCCGATTTATATATATGTAGATGATGATGATGATGATGATTATTAACGTTTATGTTTTTATTAATAATGTTAAATTAACGGCCAATTTCACCAAGTTTATATAAAACTAACTATTAATTTACGTTCCAGTTAACAATATGTTTTTAATAGTTACAACTGTTACACTCAAAAAATTATGTAGGTAAATTCAAAGGAAAATTCATTAATAACAACTGAAATTTTATTTAAAAACCGGATCATTTACATTTCATTTAAGTTGAATGATTTTTTCAATAAATTTTAAATGTAAATTTTTAACTTCCAAGTTCTATAAAATTAAAAATTTTTCATTTATTTTAACTTACAAAATAACAAACTACACAACAGTATAAACAAATGTTTTATTAGTATTTTTAACCACCAAATATCTACCACCCAAATTGTTTAAAACAACTGATTTTTCAATTATATTAACTAACAAAATTTTACCTACCCAAACAGTTGAAATTATTGTTTTATCATTTGGTTTAAAAAAATTTGTATTCGTTAGTTTTTTTTTCTTTATTTATATTTAAACAAATACATACATACCATTGAAAAAAATGTTCTGAGTATTTAAGATACCAAAAAAAAAAAAAATATTTTTGGCTTTTCAATCCTTGTGGTACATATCCGTATACAGAACCTTTTGAATGTCTAGGTCTGAAAAAAATAAAAGATATAAAATTTAAGATCAGCAATTATAAGCTAATATACATTTTATTTAAGAAGTAGGTATACATAAAGTGTTATTCTTTCTTTTATTAATCTTTACACACAGTAAAATACATACAGTTTACTTTACCGAAATTAACCAAATGGTGTTATTTTAAGAACAGGGGCCTGATTCTGGCAGTCGTGATCGAGTACTTTCTCGATTCGAAATCAATTTAATATCTAATTATTCCAGTCAACACGGAACGAATCGGAATTATTTTTTCGGTGCTGTTAAGCATTTAATTGAGTTTCACAATACTGAAACAATAAATGATGAAACAGAACTGAGTCTTCAACTTCAGTCAAAAATTTTAAAGCCCATAATTAAAACGTCGGCAGTAACTTCAAATTCTCTCTCATTTCTTTCGTTTTCTTTTGTTCTTATTTTTCTTTATTTACAAAATGTATGAAATTGAATGAAAGTATGGTAGCATTGTTAAGAGAATAAGTGTCTATATGTGAGAGCATTAGAAAAAAACGTCCTCAAAATAAAATTGATTTTATTTCTCGACCGCATTCTCTGGCATGATTTTATGTCAAACTGTATGAAAAACATCGTTCAGCTCCAGTTCTGTTTCATCATTAATTTCGATTCGGGAAGCATCGACTGAAATAAAATTGCATTCGAATCGAACAAGTTCTCGATCACGACTGCCAGAATTAGGCCCCTGATGTTACTAGTAATTATACGAATCGGTTAAACATACATAAAAATTTTTTGGCTCTCTGGCGCTTAAAAATGCATACATACATATGTAGCACAAATTTTAATTAAAGTCTTTTGTAGCTCTCATATAAGGGCTAGTCCATTAGTTATATCCAAACGTTCTTACATTTATTCTACATTCTAGCAATCCATAATTCTAATGCTAATTTCATATGTATGTATGTTACTAAGTGAAGGTTCTAACCTCTTTCTAAAGGAAATTTTGGATTGTCAATTTAATCTTCTCCAATACAAAAACGATGGACGCAAATACAGGGAACTGCAAAATATGTTCATTGCTAAATGTAAATTTCGTTTGAAAACACATAAATACATACCATTTCCCGCATTTTCTTAGATTTTACAAAAAGCTTTGGCGCAACCTGTCTAACAGACTGCAATTTATCTTATATTCTTATAAAATATAAACAATTGAATCTTAAAATTTATCAAATTTAAAAAATTTATTTTATTTTTGACATAAAATTGATTTTTATTCAATTTAAAAAATTTTATATCAATATTTTTGTAACTTATACTGCAAAACAAATAGATGTACAGTAGTTTCGACTTAACTGCCTTTTGTTTACGTGCCCTTTTGACTTAACTGCACAAAATTGATAATTTTTGGAATTATTCTTTATAACTCCATACAAATTCCTTTTTTAAATGCACATTCTATACCTGCACATTTAAGACAATTTCACATTTAAGACAATTATTTTCATACAATAAATTTAACTTAGCTGCACTTTGACTTAACTGCCTAAAATACATATTTTCTGAAATTATTCTTCAAAATCCTTGCTTAAGTGCATTTGATATACCTGCATTTTTTTCATATTTTTTGGCAGCTTTAAAATATTTTCATACAAAACATCAAAGTTAGCTGCACACATAAAAATATATGGTGGCCACTTTTTCACATAAATATCCAATGAAAACTGTTTATAAAAATATAAATTGCAATTATTTTGTTTTTTCCATAAATTTGTATGTTCTTTGTGAATTCTCTTGTTTTTGTTAATGTTTCTTGTATATTAAACAACTCCTAAAAGAATCTTCTGATGATTATCTGGCGATTAACAAAAACATCTAAATCTTTTTTTTAATTTATTATTTTTTTATTTATTTTTTGACATGCTCGTCTTTAAATCTTAGAAAGTCGTATAACAATTACTGAGCTACCTAAATAAGACCGTTTTTGAAGTGTAAAATTGCTATTGCCAATTCAATTTTAATAAAACAAAACGGCCTAAGGATCTGCAAAAAAAGGATTTTCCGACAGGATGGTGTTGATTTCGCGACTTTAAGGTTTGTTTTATAGAAATTGTATGAAAATTAGAAGTTTGGGTATGAAAAATACGCTTGATTTAGTTATCTCAGTTATACGGCTGAGCATTTCACGAGTAAAATAATACCTACATGAGTTTCGTACGACTCTTGGCATGCTTTTTGAAAGACTCGTTAGATAATCCCTAAATACATCATAAACGATTCTCTTTACGATTAATATAAGCGTTTTTTGCTGCGTTATGGAAAAATCTCTTATACAAATCAATACGTGTAACAGTTTCTCCCATGCGAGGAATTGTCTACAATTAAAAAATGAGCTCGTCGACGATCAAAAACACTCTTTGTGAGATTATCAGTAGACTCCTAGACGATTGAAAATGCTAGATGGGTTGAAACAAAATTTTAATAAAATATAGATTTATGTATTAAGAAAATAATTGTTTTATTCTACTTTTAAATAAAACACTTTACTTTAGCTGCACTTTTGTGCAGGTAACCACAATTGTGTACCTGCACATTAAGGCAGGTAAATGCATTTAAGATAACTGCCTTTTTGATTTACCTGCACAAAAAATCGTGCAAACGAGATTGTGCAGCTAAGTCAAAAATACTGTAGTTACTTTTTTTTTATTGCATTTAAAACAAAAATAACTGAAAATATTAGCTGTACAGAAAATCCGTATATTTTGATAGTTGCTTTTTAAACAACAATCGTAAATAGTTAAAAAATAAATTTGGTCATAAAATAACTATATGTATTTTCATTATTTTTTAACTTAACAGAAAACGTTTTTAATAAACTACAAACAGTTACTGTAATAATTTTTTGAGTGTATTTAATTATACCTAATTTTGGTGAAATTGGCCGCAAGTAACATGCATATTTAAGTTTTAATATCAAGTCTTCTTTATCTATTCAACTTATTTCTTTTCTTGGAGTTTATTCAAATAAATTATTTCAAATATTATTTTTTCAACTAGTCAACAAAACTCATTTGAAATACATAATTTAACTGCTAAAAGTCATTTAGATAAAATCAAAAATATAAACTGGAACAGAAAGAAGATAAATTCTCAAATGACTTTGGAAAAAAATCATTTGTATGTAGAAAAAACTTACTCTTCCCCTTCCTTTTATGTCATTTGCAGTTTGCAGTTTATTAAATAAATTAAATTCGTTTTTGAATCCCAAGAAAAACTTTGATAAATTCGTTTATATTTGTCTTTTAACGCAAATACAAACTCGAGAAAACCGATGCACAGTGGAGGATTTAAAAAAGAAAATCAAAACAAAATAAAATATGAACCCTAAGAAATATTAAAGCATGAAAGTGTTCGTAATTTCGATTACTTTAAATATCCATCACGAGTGGTAACAATTAAAAATTATGATACAAATTTTGAAATCATTCTCGATTTCTTATGCACTCACGAAGACTTTCCCAAGAAACTGTGGAATGGATTAAAATGTTTTTACATAATTGTAAAATGTTTAAGAATTTTGAGTTAAAAAGATTTTAGAATATTGTACAAAACTAATTAAGAGTTTATTAAAAAAATACTTCGTTTAATAGGGGGCATTTCCACGATGTCCTTTCAGACATGTCTGTTTTCTTCATTCTCTTTTGAACATGCTTCCCAAACATGTCCATATTTATGTCTTATCGTCTAATCTACTTTATATTAATTTACATGGAAACTCGTATTAACAAACATGAAAACCCGTTTCGTGTCTGTTTGGTAACCACTCTTTCTTTTCTAACCCGATTGAGTGTTTGTTAGACTGTGTGAAAAGACATCGTGTAAAATTGGCCTAAGACTTTGAAAGCGTTACGTGTGCGAATTAAGAAAAAAAAAATTGTTTAATGGTCATGCGCGAGAATTTCAAAATTCCTTTAGCACACGAGTTTTGTCTATTTAATAAGGGAACATAAAGAGCAAAGGCCGTTAACAAATTATCTCCACTTTACTCGATCATAAGCAAGGCTCTTTGCTTAATTTAAAGGCGCATTACGAGATTAACATTTCTTTCTCATCATTCGTCACCATGGTTCAGGTCTTGTGATTTTATCAGTTGGCCATCTAAAGATATGACTTATACAAATTCTTTTGCTCCTGCAAATTTCGGATTCAATTAAACTGCAGATAGCCATCATTAGTAATGGCTCATTGGTCCAAAAAATGCTCAGAATTTGTCTAAGGCACTTTTTTAGAAGGCATGTTATTTCCCTTGTGCAGATCTTGATGCTTCAGCCATACAGCAGTTTCGATTTGACACAACAGTTAAAGATTTTAAGCTTTGTGGTGGTGGTGATATTGTAAAAAATTAGATCGTTGATATTTTCGTTATTGTTCATTTAGCAAAAATTTATAAATTTCAGCCACTAAATGTTCAAATTTTAGGACATTCGAGGCACCAATTAATTAACGGAGTAGGGTACTTAATGAATACTTTTAAGACGGATTGCGCCGTATTTTAAGCAAAATTTAATAAAAATTCAAACAATAGAATTCAACGATATATTCGAGTTTTTTTTTTAATTAATTTTGATTTATAAAGCTTGGACGTGTCTTGATGTAATGGATACAGGTGAAAGATTTTTGGCCAGACCGATATATCAAGACCGAGACTGTTCAATAACATAAATCATTACAACTGGAGAGTGAAAAAAGGGCATCAAAATTTGAGAGTCAAAAAATTAGTTGAAAATTTCTGAGCCCTGTTTCTCAAAAGAATTTTTACTACCGATAAAAAAGTTTTCATTATTTTTACATAAAAAGTTTTTCAATAACAAAAATGGGAGATTCACAAGGTCACAAGTCACAAGTCTTAGAATAATTACAATAAATATATCGACCCCTTTGCGCGAAATTATCGTATGTTACAAAAACCAAATTTTATAGGAGAGACATTTTTCTACTCTTCTCTGCTATCACTTGCAATATGAAAATGGAAATATACATTCAATTTTTGGAGCAACGAAGTGGAATTCGCCTACAATATTTTGTTAGGTGACGTCTCTTTGAATGTAGAACAAGATTGCATCAAAAACTCAATTTAAAAAAATTGGCACATACGATAATTTCGCGCAAAGTCGATATGTATATGGCTACTGTGGGCAACCGCTTATAGTTTAGATTTTTACTGTACAGTTATGACGAATCGATAAACACAGCATTAATATTTTTATTTTGATTAAATTATTTTTGTGAAGAAAGGAATTTTTACAACATGAAAATTAATTAAAATTGTTATTGACAATCTTTCATTCTTGACGTGGCTCGGGCTCGAACCCTGGCCGGCAGGTTACCATGACATGTTTCGATCGCAACCACTCGATCTCCTCAGATGGATTTGCCGTCTTACACTCGCAGCCATCGACGACTGCTGACGTCACTAGTCAAACATCAATCCTTAAACCAAATTGTATTTTAACATTTGGTAGATCGAAATTTGCTTTCCTGAATGATTATCCATTTTTAATTGATTTTACATGTTTTTTCCTTTACTTCTGTTTTTTTTTTTTTTTTTTCTTGTAAAATCAATTAAAAATGGATAATCATTCAGGAAAGCAAATTTCGATCTACCAAATGTTAAAATACAATTTGGTTTAAGGATTGATGTTTGACTAGTGACGTCAGCAGTCGTCGATGGCTGCGAGTGTAAGACGGCAAATCCATCTGAGGAGATCGAGTGGTTGCGATCGAAACATGTCATGGTAACCTGCCGGCCAGGGTTCGAGCCCGAGCCACGTCAAGAATGAAAGATTGTCAATAACAATTTTAATTAATTTTCATGTTGTAAAAATTCCTTTCTTCACAAAAATAATTTAATAAAAATTAAATTTCATGAACTTAAGCCTAATTAAAAATATTAAAAATTTGGATTAAAAACCATAAATAGTTCAACAAAATAACCACAATACTAATTATTTTTATTTTGTTTGAAACACAACAGTATTTTTTTAAACAATTGTAAAATTTTAATTAGGACATTATGACAATATGACTTAATAGCACACCTTGTGAATCCCCCAAAAATAATTATTTTTCTAAAATTTAAGAATAATATCTTTGCAGAAATAGTTCAAATTAATTGAATTCAAAAGGAAATAATCTCGTACCTTGCAGCTGAATAGTGTCGATATGCCTTATGATAGGAGCACAATTAGGTCGTACGTCGTAAGAACGTAGGACGTAACGCTAAAAACACGCTCTATTTTCCACGATTCCGCCGTATGTTTTCCTTTGAAAATAATATTATTGAAATTGAGTGGCTTAAAGCACAAGGGGTTCAAGGGACTTATTTTAAATAATGAGACAAAAGCAGTTGATTCGCTAGTGCTCCAAGCGAAGCCGGTATTGTAATGTCAAGTGCTTGAATTGTTCACGATATCTAGCGTCCGGATAAAAATCCTACATTCCCCTCTTGTGCTTTGAACAACTTCTCCGAACTATACCTATAATTCCATATGTAAACTCAATTTTAGAAAAAGGCACTTAAACCCCTTGTACTTTAAGCCCCTCAATTGTTGTTTGTTTTTTCTTCTTTTTTTTTATTTATTTTCAAATGTTAAATTTTAATACACAAAAATTATTTCAAAAATACGGCCGTAATCGGCGTATGAAATAGAATAAGATCTATGTCAAGTTACGACGAAAATACACTTTTACGTTAGCGCCAACTTTTTTGTGCTTTGTATTGAATATAGCATGTTTTTATTTGACAACGTATTTACGTCATACGCAACTACGTTAATACGGTGCAATTGTGTTCCTATAATAACTTTCTAGTTTTTGTTGGAAAAGAGCTCATGTTCTTTTTTTGTTTTAATTATTGGCAGAAAAAGTTTGTAAATTTTTAATTTTCTCTGTCGTTGCAAGTTTCTGCTAGTAAAGCTAATGAAGATCTTATAAGCTGATAGCTTTGAGTAACTTAAGCTGCGTAACTTTATTTCTTTGCGTTAACGGAGGCATTTGTAATGGGACAAAGCATAAAGGGAAACGTGTATATAAACTTAGGAAAAAGTGAAAAGGATCATATGTAACCCGACCTTTATTTATTTTTTATTTATCTATTAACCTGTTGTCAGCTTCGATGTTTTGCCAAGTAGTTTTCGAAAATATCTTCAAAGAACACGGCTTAGACAAACAAATGGCTAAAACAGCAGCACAAGACATGCAAAAATTGCGCAACATTTGCGAAAACCTGTACACTGAAAGGTAGAAGAGGTCCGGAATGGTTATTTATTAATAGTTAAAAATATAATTACAAACTATATTCTAATTTAATAACTCGACCAATAGTGACTTACTACCAACTAGTCTATCGCGGCACCCATTTTATGTATATTATTTATATATATGTATTTATGTATGTATATAAAAATGAAAAATGGTTGTATGTTTGTTTGTTTGTTTGTTTGTATGTTGGCTTATAGACTCTTCAACTACTGAACCGATTTTCCTGACATTTTTACAGAAGCATCACGTGGGTCCTAAAAATAAAATAGGCTACTTATTTTTTCGACAGGGGCAGGGGAATTGGTACCCCCCCTTGGATGCCAATATTAAATATCGCATATCTTAAGAGCCGCTTCAGGCATTTTGTTGAACTTTTGGTAGTAGTGTCTTCTGGTCCCCAAAATTGAAATAAAGTAGCAGCGTGGGAAGTGATTTCCCCCATAGGACGCCAATGTTTAATATCGCATATCTTAAGAACTGTTTTAGTGAGAATGTTCAAACTTTGTAGAAGTCACTCTTATGGTATACTACACTTTTGAAAATAAAAACAAAGCGGGTACGCGCAGGGGGGGGGGAACACCTCCCATAGGATCCATATATAAAATATCGCTCAACTGAAGAACAATTAAAGGGATAGTCTTCAAACGTGGTTAAAGCTACTATTATGGTAAACTATAAATTTCAATATAGAAATGGGCAGGGTAGCCAGTGGAGGAGCAGTACCCCTCATAGATAGAAATATTAATAAGAGCCGCTGCAAGCAATTTGTTGAACTTTTGGTAGCAGGATCTTATGAGCCCCAAAAGTGAAATAAAATAGCAGCGGGGAAAGTGTTACCCCCCATAGGATGCCAGTGTTTAATATCGGATATCTTAAAAACTGTTATAGTGAGAAAGTTCAAACTTTGTAGAAGTCACTGTTATGGTATTCTTCACTTTTGAAAATAAAAATAAAGCGGGTAGGCGCAGGGGGGAAATACCTTTCATAGGATGCATATATTAAATATCTCTCAGCCGATAAAGTGGTTAAAGCAGTGTAGCGAAGCGCACCGGGTTAAATTATTAAACATGTTTGAGTTCGGCTTTAGACTTGTAAAAAATATAAATGGTTTAATTGGCTAACCCGATAGGCTAGTTGGTAGTGAGCCAGTCTAATGCTAATTTCACACTTGGGTTTTACCTGTTTAAGCATTTCGAACGTGAATAAGCTCTTTGCACACCAAAATCGATATGATTATCCATATATATAAGTAATTTGCTAATCACTTCAAATTGGCATGATTAAAACCAAATCATTTCATTAATCACATAGAATCCTCTGAACATACCTCAAAGTGGGTATGATGTAGAATCAGCGAAAATAAACGTTCCTATCACTTGTACAACTTAGACCCCTTTCACACTCGGCAAGCTACTTGCGCAAGTCTCTTGTGCAACTCTTGGTTTGTAGACGTCAGCGGTAAGGTCCGGGTAGGGAAACAAATTTTGTACAGACTTTGTTGTTCTCAGCAAGTAACTGGCGTAGCTAACAGAAAGGTAGAAGAGGTCCGGAATGGTCTAAGTTGTTCAAGTGTACCACGATTTCTTAATGTTTTTATTTCGTCCTTCAATAGTCCCTCACTTTTCACAATTTCATCATCATGATCGAAGATAACACTATAAAAGTATTTTTTCTTATCGATTTTAATACTTTTAAGAAATGCATTTTTTTTTGTGTTTTATTTATTAATGAATTGTCATCTTAACCCTAGGATTACTGTCTTGGTCTGGCCAGACCAAATTTTTGTTTCACTTGCAATATCTTTCAAGCAGGAAAAAATATTAAAACAACAGAAACGTGAATTCTATAAATGATATGTTCTGAATCGAATGAATCAAGTTTGAAACAAATCAGAAAACTACAGCCCATTACGCGCTTAGTTTAATTGAACTACAAAAACCAAACGCAAAACTCGTTTGATTAACTTAATTAACAATATGCTAAAACGCGTTTTAAAACATAAATGAAAACATAGCATAGCCATGCAAGGGTTGTGGTTCGATTCCCGCCAGAGAATCTGGTCTGTTCCACTACAACGGGGCTGATGGTCTAAGTTTCTATTGGTATGTAGTTATTTCAATGAAATAACGCTCAGGAAATAACCCCCAATGAAATAAACCAAACCAAAATAGGAAATAACACCCAAAAGTAGTGAATGAAACAACATCGAAAAATAAATGAAATAAACCCCAAAAAGAAAACGAAACAACCCCCAATATTTGGAAGTTATTTCATATGAAATAACACCCAATGGTGAAAATGAAATTACCCCCATTGAAATAACCCCCAATGAAATAAACCCCATCAGCAACAAAAATGAAATTATGCCCAAAATTCATAAAAGAGTCAGTTTCACCAAGGATTTCATGAAGTCAATATGGACCAACAGCAAAGTCGCAAAATTATTGAAATCATTCGTGTGGAGGTCCGCAGGCGTCTTCTTCATAATAAGGATGTATTCGGTTCAAAAATATTTCTGCAGTTATTTTACCGGCACGTAGATCCTTGTAGCCCTGCTCTATTTTTGCATTGCGGAAGACAATTTGCCTTTTACGTTTGGCCTTTACACAACTACCTCCACTGTTTAAATATAATTGTTTTTTACTTAAAGAATATAGAAAATTGCTATTTCTTTGTTTTCCACCAACAATTTCGAATTCCATTTTTTTAAATATTGACATGAGATGATGAAAAGCGTTTGAACATCGATGCACAACTGTAAATATGTTATGTTTTACAATAATTCAACTCAACATGCACGCCAGATTGTACTCATATGTTGACACTGTTATTTCAAAAAAAAAAAGGAAAAAGATCAAACTAAGCAAATGAAATAAACCCCAAATAAATTTTTTTTTTTTTTTTTTTTTTTTTTTTTAATTTATTTATTTTTATGATTGAATCTTTCTTATCGAAATTTACAATATGTTTTCAAATCTTAATTCTACTTGTTGTTTATTAGTTGTTACCAATGTAACCACTAACTGCTGTATTCAAATTTTAAAAATGTCTTCTAGTTATGCTCAAAGTATCGGTTCTTTTTTGCCTCTGGTGACCTTCGAACTGAAGCAGACCCCGAGCGAGGTAGTTAGGGTGGGCCATTAGTTTATCGATGTAGCTAATTGAATATTTTTTAATTTCCTCCTGGATAGTAGGGACGTTGAGATCTCTGTGGATAATATCATTACGCATATACCATGGGGCGCAGACAATTTGTCGTTATATTCTGACTGTCTTCTTTGAAGCTTTTGGATGTTAGATGCGCATGTAGTACCCCATAATTGGATGCCATATGTCCATATTGGTTTTATGATGGACTTGTATAAGATAATTTTGTTGTCTAAAGACAAGTTTGAGTTTCGACCGAGAAACCAATGTAGTTGAGCTGCTTTAAGTTTCATAGCCGTTATTTTCGCTTCAATATGACGAGACCAGGTCAAGCGTCTATCCATATGAATTCCCAAGTACTTAACATGGTTTTCTACCGGAACAGTGATGTTATTTATTTTTACAGCTGGGCACGTTTGTCTTCTGAGCGTGAAAGTTAAGTAAGCACATTTAGCCGGGTTAACCCTCATTCTCCATTTTTCTAGCCAGGCCTCTAGTTCATTGATGTGGGACTGCAGATTTTGCGATGCGACTTTTGGGTCATGGTTAACGCTAATAAATGCTGTGTCGTCTGCAAATGTAGAGGTATGCGTGCTCAGGTTTGTTGGCATATCCGCTGTGTATATTATATATAGAAGCGGTCCTAAAATGCTGCCTTGGGGGACACCAGCAGTAATTTTCTTGAGGGGGGAGTATTTATCTTGCGACCTTACTATGAATGTTCTGCCTGGTAGATAGCTATCCAGAAGCTTGTGAGTGTTTTGAGGAAGCATTTGTGTTATTTTGATGAGTAGCCGATCATGCCAAACTTTGTCAAATGCTTGGGAAATGTCTATAAACAGGGCTGAGCAGTATTGCTTTTTCTCAAACGCCGATCTAATAAGGGTGACAATTCTATGCACTTGTTCTATTGTACCATGTTTCGCTCTGAATCCGAACTGGTGATCCGGGATGATTTCGTGTTCATTTAGATGAGCAGTTATACTTAAAACGAATATTTTTTCGAAATGCTTCGATAGGATTGATAATACGCTTATCGGTCTGTACGACGCAACCTGGCTATCATCTTTTCCTGGCTTGGGAATCATTATAATCATTATAATAATCATAATCATTAACATTATAGACCTCTAATCATTATAGACCTCTAATCATTATAGACCTCTTCCAAATAAAATGAAATAATCCCCAAAAACAAACAGCTTTAATAATGAAATAACCCCCGAATAAAAAATGAAATAACACCCAAATTAAACACGCTATGAAACAAGCCCCAAATTTTAAAAATTTGTTGGGTGTTATTTCATTGGAGATTATTTCATAATTTGAAAACCCCAAATGAGGAATGAAATAATTCCCAAAAAAAAATGAAAAAACGGCCCAAAAAAATTGGGAGTTATTTCATATGATATAACACCCAAAAACGTATGAAAAAAAATCGGGATATATACCATTTCTCGTTTGGGAGTTATTTCATTGAGGGCTTTTCGTGGAGCCGTTATTTCCTGGTTATAAGTTAGAATATAATTTGACATATACATATAAATAAATTATACAAATTAAATAAAACTTAAAAAAATTCACAATAGGTCTGTCTGCGTACACATATTTTGCGCAAAATTTTGCAAAATCTGGCAAAATGTTGTCTGCGTACTCCAAATCTCTTGCAGCGAGAGAGCCGAAAAGAGAATTTTTTGACAGTTGAGAACTTGCAAAAGTGTTACTGGAGAAATTTCCGCTTGCAAGATTTTGCAAATAGTTTGAACAGCTGTTTGAATGAAATAGTTAATTAAAATTTAACAATGGCAGAGGTATGTAAGTAGTTAGAATTGTGTTGATTTTTAACGTTTATAATAAATTATAATAAACAAAACATTTTACTTCATGCTAGAACCGTCCAAGTATACAGTGCGACCGTGGCATTAGTGGAGTGGAGATGGCAGAACCGATAGAACCAGCAGAACTTTGTGGGACAAACTTTGCAATTGAGGAGGCGAGTATTTGGAATTGTGTTCCTGGCGAGCACTTCACATTCAAATTATTTTTCTCCGTTGTCAAGCTGTTGGAGGGCACTATATTGGGCATTTCATTCTTTTTTTTCCATTGTAAGCCGGCACTATGTTGGGCAATGTAAGCAAAAGAAGTTTTATACAAAACCCGACAAATAAAACTAAAAACTAAGAAGAAATTGAATTTACCAAATTAATAACAGTGTAATAAACAAGATTTTTAATTTACAACACTTTTTAAGCTTCACTTTAATTAATAATTTTTTAATTTACCTCGAGAATTCAATTTTGCGTACACATATGCTAAAATTCTTTTGCTTTTTTATTTCAATTGTTTACACACCGATCAGCTGTTTTCTTGCAAAATTTCACTGGATACTGTCTGCGTACTTTTTGAGATTTTTTCAGCCGATAGAGTAATATTGGTGTTACTCTCTCAAAAAAATTTACTGAGTATTTGCTACTGGAAAAGTACCCAGACAGACCTAATAACTAGATTTCAGAATTTTTTTTAATATTTTTCACAAAAAAAAAAAAAAAAAACCGTCGATAAAACTTTGAATTAGAAAATATATTTTATAGTACTGAAATTGTTATAAAAACTTGACTTGACTTGAGTCTCTGCTTTCAGCTAGTTGGAGATGACCATAAATAAAGTGGTCTTTAAGTGCAGATTGCTTAACAATTTAATTTCGTCAGCCGCTGAAGAGCACTTTTAAAATATAAACGTTCCTTATTCATAACACGAATTGGACCATTATTTGGTTTTGGTTAACCAAAATTTTATCGAAATTTAAAAATTAAACATAAACCTCTTTTTTCTTAAACATCCCACTGTGTGAAAGGTCTGCATATACATATGTATAAGACCGACAGCCATTTATAAATAAAAAGAAATGTCACTGACATTGAAATGGCACCAGAGCTGTCCGCATAAATGTACTTTTTACATTTGGTGACAAAATGAGTTTAATGTTTTAATCTAAAAGTAAAATGAAATTTGAGAACGTAGAACACAATAAAAAAAGAATTAATATACAATACGTGTTATATTTCACCCTCTTCTAAAGTTACAAGTTCAAGACAAAAATTTAATTTTTTAAATATATGTACATAAATAAATATACGCAAATATTATGCGTTTTCATGTACATTTCCAGATGTTTACAGTATCAAATGATGTTTGCTTTTGTAAAATTTTCATTGCCATTTTGTCGCCCCTTTTCTCGCCTACATTTTGTTATAAAATTAATCAAATGTTTTGGTGTGTTTAAATTTAAATGTTATTTATTGTCTTGTCTGCCTGCTTGCCTCTTTTTTTTTTTGTGAAGGTCTTCGTAATCGTTGTAAACTCAAAAATTGTTTTTAAGATTTTTGGTTTTATTAACCTCAATGTAAATTTACAAAATCTTTTTACAGTGCATGTGAAATTGTTTTAAAATGTATTAGCTGAAAACATGCAAAATTCAAATTCACCTTTTATTTTATGTTAACCCTTGACAACAAAATAAGAGGGTTTACATTCTAAGGTAATAATTTAAAAGAAAGAGATCTTTCATTAAGTGTTGTTATACCCTCTACCTCTGGTGGTGAATGATGGTTTGCCATTATGTGTGAATTTTATTTAATAATTACACATGGGAACAAAATTAAACTTTTTTTTTCGGCCTGGAACTTTTATTCACAATTTAACTAATTTGAGGTCGCTGATTTCAAATCAAATCTCCATTTTCCTCTAACAGCTCGACTATTCGAGATATACCGTTATGTCCAAAATAAAAGCACTTTTACTAAAAATATTATCAATAAGACACTGGTTTTTAATTTGCCCAGTAGTATCAGAGATATCGTTACAGTTTTAAAAAAAATAATAATTTAATAAAAAAAACTTTTTTTTGTTCTTTAAAAATTAATAAAAAAACATAAAAATGCAACAAAGATTAGAGTTTTGGTCTAAAAACTCTTGGCTAAACATATTTCGAATGAAATGAACTTAATTTCATTGCAATCGCAGCACAACTTTTGATTTTGTTCACAATAAGCTTCGGGATTGAATATTGATAAGTTAAGTATTTCGCGATCGAAAATCCATACTTGAATCAATCTTTGTGTACATGATTCAAGAAAATCCGTACTCGCCGTACTATTAATACCGCTTCGGATTGCTTTGACTACGGATGGATTGATTTTTCTTTTGAGTGCAGAAAAAACAAATAAACAAACATGTAGTAAAGAATAACCCGGCTGCAAGAAATACAGTTTCAAATGCATAGTCGAACCAAGATTAAGACAAACAAAATTAAATCAAACTATAAGCCAAGCTAACACTACTTCGGTTAAACGGACTATAACGATTTAAACCAAATTACTTTTTTTGCGAATTAAGTGAAATTGAATTCGATGGAACTTTTCAGTTCAAGTTTTTTTAGTCACCGTAATTTTTCCTGAATTTTAGAGAAGTTCTGGTAAAATTAAAAACTCAAACTAAAACAAAAAGTTTTCAGAGAATTATTCTAATATTTTTTATTATTGCACTGTGTGTAATTTTTTAAGTCATGGAAATATTTATTTATTTAGGTTTAACATTATAATATAAATATTTTAATGCTAAAAGTATAGCTATAGCTACATGGCCTTAAGCTAAAAAAAAGGGAAATTCTTAAGTATTTACAAGTTCATATTTACAACTAAAACTAATTTTATAGTGTTATTAAATGTAGTGATACAGTTTAGTTAATCTTAAATACTTTGTTAGTTCTGTAACAGATTTATTTGAGGGGGAGGAGAGAGCTAGCAAAGGGTCAGTGTGTCCAAAGATTAATTTTCGTTCTTGTGCATAGAGCGGACAATCGGATATAATATGTTTTATATTTACCGTTGTAGATCGATCACAGTCGCATAATGTTTGGTCATCTTTTCTTATTATATGTCCGTGGGTTAATTTAGTATGTCCTAGTCGCAATCTTAAACATTTTATGAGATCCCGTCTTCCTACTTCGGTACTCGATGCCATCCAATGTTTGATGTTGATTTTTGATGAGTTTATATTCTTGTACCAAATGTTTGCATTTTCCCAAGTCGAAATATGTCTCCGAATTGTCCTCCTCCTGAGATTTTTAATTATATCATCAACGTTAAAATTTTGGGTTTTAATGAGAGGGGACTTTAAACCTTGTTTGGCATACGAATCTGCGCATTCATTTCCCGTAATTTGCATGTGGCCTGGAACCCACATAAGGGAAAGCATTTTATTTTTTTCGATTAAAATATCCCTAATTTTATTAGCATAGACATTATTGTTATTCACATTCGATATCGCGTTTAAGGCAGATAAAGAATCAGTGCAAATTATGAATTTGCCCTGTTTTTGACCAAGTTCATTGCCTCATTTATGGCAATAATTTCGGCTGAAAAAATCGAACTATAGCTTGGCAGCTCGGAAACCTTAATTAGCTTATTTTCATACGTTACTGCTTAGCCCGTATTTTCTCCACATTGTGACCCGTCGGTATAAATGAAAATGCTGTCCTTCTGACCTTCAGTTACGCTACGGAATAAGCATTGATATTGTATGGGTAATGTTTTATGCTTAAGATGTGTGTGAAGAGAGTAATCAATTAAGTCTTCCCTCAAGCTCCGTGGAGGATTCTTAGGGGGGCTCGTTTTAATTGGGCTAATTTTGAGGTCTAACTCTGAACAGTTTTCAAAAACTCTACTGATACACGAAGGTATTTTTTGAGTTCTCTTTGATTTCCGGAATTTCTGAACTATAGTGTTTAAAGGACTATCGCTGCAGAACAAAAGAGGTTTCACAAATTTTCCAGAGGTAAAGTCTCGTTGGTTATGTATGTTATTAACATTCGCCTCGAATAGCATATTGTTGACTGGTATAGAACGGAGGGCTCCGAGCGTTACTCGGACTGCCGCATTTAGTATTCCAGTAATTTTTCTAAGTGTACTTTTGGGAGCGTATCCATATAAAAAAAGTCCATAACAAATTTTTGATACTATCACGATTTCACAACATTAATCAGAGATATAATGTTACAATCAAATTTTTGACAAGAGAGGCACTTAACAATGTTAAGCTGGTTGTTTCTTGAAGTGCTCAAATTATCAATATGGGATCTCCAGTTGTACCTTTTGTTAAAAATAATACCTAGGATTCTCAATTCGTCTGCTTCCTCAATTTGCATTTGATTAGTCACAAGTGTACATTTGCAGTTGTGTTTTCTACAAATGTGGATATATTTGCATTTGGTCTGTGAAAGTACAGCTCCAGAGAAATTGCACCAATTCAGAATATCAGAAACTAAATTATTCAGATTAATTTTCGGGGTTTTTTCCCCATTTGATCTTATAATTATATTAAAGTCATCTGCGAATGCACAGAAATTCAGATTTTTATGGGTTAGAATAACATCACTTAGCCTGCTATAAGCTATTAGAAAAAGCACTACCGACAACGGGGATCCCTGTGGGATCCCATTGTGGACAGTTTGGGGATTGGAGTAATTATTGCCAACCTTAACAATGATTTTTCTATTGGACATGAAGTTAACAACATAGTTAATAATCTTTGGGCCTACGTTCCATTTGATGAGTTGATCGGTAATAGTATGCAAACCTATTTTATCGTAAGCTCTTTCAAAATCCAGTGAAAGAATAGTAAGGTGTTGACGAGAAGAAAGGGAGCTAGTAGCCAGATAGTCAATGTACATTAACGTATCAGCAGTAGACTTCCCGTTCCTAAAACCCATCTGATGACTGTTAATGAGCTTGTTGGTGTCGAGAAACCACCATAACCTGTTTGCCACTATCTTGTCCAAAATTTTTGCGAAACACGAATTTAATGATATGGGTCTATACGATTTTATTAAGGTTTTATCTGCTTTGGGCTTTAGAATAGGGATTACTACGCTATATTTGTATTGTTGTGGGATACTGCAGTTTAAGATACTGTTGAAAAAATTGAGTAACCTTTTTTTAAAACAACTGGGAGAATTTTTAATCATACAGTATGAGACTCTATCTAATCCTGGGGATTTCCCCTTCAGTTTAGATAGAGTTGAAGAGAGCTCAATATTATTGATGCTTTGTTCAATTTTTAACGCACTATTGCTTGGTAAAAGGTTTTGGAAATATTGTTGAAAGGATTTTTTTTTAGATTGAAATAATTGCGGAAAATTTCGATCATCTGAAATTGATGACCAAAAGGAACAAAACTCATTTGCAATTTCATTTCGCCTAGTGCATACAATATCAGAATTTGTTTTTTTTTTATGCAGTGAATACCATAATTAGTCTTATATCCACAAAAGGTTTTAATGTTTTTCCATATTCGGCTTGATGACGTTTAGGGATTTATCTTAGAGGTAAGATTTGAGATAGCTTCTCTTTTGCTTCTCTTAATTTCTCTTTTAAAGAGAGCATTAGCTCTTTTATAGTTAATCATGATTTCCTGATTAATATTTCTACGGAAAGTGTACCAGCATTGCTTTTTTTTATTTTAAGGATATCAAGGTGAGAATTCCACCAAGGTATCGATGGAGATGTACAAGTCTTCTTTGTCTGTGGGATTGATTCGTTTGCAGATTGCAAAATGATTTTTTTTTAAATTAGTAGCTTCTTTATCGATTTTAGTGTCACCTTCCCTTAAAGAGTTAAATTGGGAACACTTTTGATGAAAAAGTACCCAATCGGCTTTTTTAGTTATAAAATGAGGTTTGAAATTAGTAAACTTTTGATTCTCAGAGGGGAAGAGAGAAATAAAAATTGGAAAATGATCGTTGCCATGTAGATCGTCATCTACACTCCAGTAAGAATGAACGGATAATTCTGGTGAACAAAATGTCAGGTCTACGTGAGTAAGTGTATTATGGGTTGAAAAGTGCGTGGGGGACTTGTCGTTCAATAAGACAAAATGGGACTGTGTTGTTTTTCGGGGATCCCCAGTTTTTATGCCAACTGTTAAAATCCCCGTTCACTAGGCATGGCAAGTTAAATATACACGCAGAGAAAAACATGTTTAAATATGGTCACCTCCAACAATACTATATTTAAAGAATATTTTAACCATATTATGTTTTATATAACCATATTTTTGTCACCGACAACCATGTTATGGTTAAATTAGTCCCCTATCAAGAAGCCACAACCATATTATGGTTGCCTCTAAACATGTTATGGTAAAATATGACAATAATTTATTTTTAAATTGACAAAAGTATTTTCCTCTTTTTCAAGAGCAACATGCTATGGTTGAAAACTAACCATACTAATATACGTGTTAAACATATTTTAGTTATTACTAACCATAATGTGTTCGGAGGCAACCATATTTTGGTTGTGGCTTCTTGATGATGGACTATTTTTACCATAATATGTTTGTCGTTAACAATAATATGGTTAAATTAAACATAATATGGTTAAAATTTTCTTTTAACATAGTATTGTTGGAGGTGACCATATTTAAACATGTTTTTTCTCTGGGTGTATTGAAAACGTTTTGAAGGTTATTGTTTTTGAAATTAGTAGAGGGAGAAATTTACGCAGAGATTATGTTAAACTTCATATTTGAATTAATCTCAACTGCTACGACATCAAAGTCGTTATTGGTTGGGATTAAAACATGTTGAATTGAATTGTGTATTAATAATGCAGCTCCTCCAAAAGAGTTAGAATTATTATTGGAATAGCAAGAAAAGTTAATGGGGATAGGAATATATGTAGGACTGGAAGTAAGGTGTGTTTCTTGGATTGATATGATTTTAACATTGTGTTTTTTTATAAGTAGTGTTAATTCATCATAGTTATTTATATATCCTTTTAAGTTCCATTGAAGAATTTTTGATACCATTACGTGTAGTTTGTTCTATTAAATACTTTTAAAAAAAATTTATATACAAAACTTAAAAATAGAAATATAAGTCCGGTGATTTTACACTAAATCCATAGATTCATTCGAATCTGAAATTTCTTCACCTGATTTCATTCCGATTTGGTTTGTAATTTTCCGTTTCATTGCCAACTTTGTCTTGTTTGATGTCTTCCTTGGGAGAATTACGACTTTCTTTTTTGGCTTAGGAGAAGTCTTGTTGCCTTGCGTTGAATGATTGATGTCAGAGTAGTTCACTGGTTCCCTTATGAGCGAACTTGTAGTACTGTTTTGTATTTTTTTTTCTACGGTTGCATTTGAAGGTGAAGTTGGTTGCTGTACGATGACTGAGGAAAAGGATGCTTTGTTTTGGTTACGTTCTTTGTAACATTCATTTGCTTTCTTCCTATCTACTTTCTCTAAAGTAATAATGGCTTGGATTTCCTTTTCCTTCAAAAATATGGGGCAGGTTTTATCGTATGATCCATGGTTACCATTTGGGATGTTGTTATCTTTGCAGTTAATACATTCTTTTTGAAAATGGCAAATGTCGTCGTCTTCTTCAAAGTGAAAGTTTTTTGAACAGTCGGGGCAGATCTTATTGTTTTTACATATTTTTGTTAAGTGTCCGAAGCGATGACATTGCTTACATCTCATCGGTAATGGTATGTAAGGGCGAATTCTTATTTTTTGATATCCAATATTCATCTCTTCAGGTAGGGTTGTAGACGCGAATGTTATTATTATTAACCCTGTTTCTTTAAGGGTAGAATCACTTCCTTTATTGAGAATTTTTTTGACTTCGGAAACATTTTGAGACTTTAACTCTTCTTTAATTTCTCCTTCAGGTATGCCTCTTAAGTCGTTGGAGTATATGACACCTTTAGAGTAATTAAGGAATTTATGCTCAGACATTTCTACTTTAATAGTTGGTGTTAATGAAGTTAAGGTAATTAGTTTTGATGCTTGGCTTAATGTTTTTGTTTTGATTAAGATTTCTCCACTTCTGAGTTTTTTGCATTGTTCAACTTCACTACCGCAGAGACAATCAATAACTTTTTTAATAAGAAAAGGTGAAACATTTGTCAGATTTAGTTCTAGATTTTCTGGCGGAGATTTATTTTCAAGTGTATCAATTCTTTTCATTATTAAGTATTTTGGACCATGAGTTATGATTGTTAAATGTTTGTTTTTGTTTACTCCAAAAGTCATTTGGTCTGGTGGTTTATTCATTGTTGTTATTTTTTTTTCTTCTTTGAGTTTAGCTTAACACTTGATGTATGTTTTTTTTCAATTAAAAGAAGACAAACAAGAGGATTAACTATGACGTATTAATGTTCAATTGTTTTTGTAACGAGTACAATAATTTCTTTAACAATGTTACTTGTTGTTTTTTTTTTTTTTTTTATTCTTTTTAAAGACCTTTGTGAAGCTAATAAAGCGCAGCACGTTTGATCCCTTTCGCTACTAGATCAAAACTGAAGTCATGGAAATATAACCATTTACAGACACCACTACGTGATAAAAGACCAAAAAATAAAAGACCCGTGTCTCCAAGATTTGGGGCCTCAGATACATTTTTGCAAAAGTTGTAGCCTTTGTTATAAAGAACAAACATTGTGAACACATAAAATCAAAAAACTTCATCTTCAGGATCAAAATAGCAGAAAAACTTAATTTCATTTGTTTTTTCTTTACAAACGTGGTTGTGGTAAATATATTCTAAGAGCAACATATTATGATAAGATTTATGATTGCAGTCACCATATTAAGATTATTATTGAATCATATTATGACTTAATATACTCGTAATATTACATAATAATATTTTTCCCTTAATCATATTATTATTCTGTTAATCATACTAAGTTAAGAACTAATCATATTATTGGCATGTTGTTCATAATAATAAGTTAAGAAGCAACAAATTATTGTCATGTTAATCATAATAAGTTAATAACTTATCATATTATTGACATGTTTATCATAACCCTTCGTCTATACGCGCAATTTGTATTTGTAAACATAAGCAATAACGTCGACGGAATGACGGCACAAAAATGTTCTATGTTTAACATTTTTTCAGGGTGGAGTAAACATATGTCTTAACACAAAACATGAATTTGTATGTAAATAAATACTCACATTTTCTTTGGCAACCAATTTATTTTTAATTATTTTTTCATTATTTATTTGTTAATTTTGTATTTAAATTTTATGTTTTAAGTTAAAAATGTTTCCTTTTTTGTAACTAATAATTGATTTTGACAGCTTGTGTTAAAAGATAATTGCTCAGCAATATATTATAACATTTGTTGCTGAACATGTGTTCAAATACATATTTATGCAGTCCACACGTTAATATCTAGTGTTGGAAATAGAATTTGATAGTTGCTACGGCAATAATTGCCAAACAAATTGCTCGTCTAGACTAAGGGTAATAAATTTAGAAGCAATCATACAAGGCCCATTGAAAAGGTCTGCGCAAGAAGCCTGATGATCATTGTTTTCGTTCTTTTGAGCTTTCAAAAGTTGTTTACATACACGTTTTTTATGTGGTATATGTGGTAGTAAGTTTTTGACAGCTTAAAAGAAAAAGTTTTTTGTTTTTGTACAAGTAAGCAGACCTGATAGATGGGCTTTGCAATCATATAATGATAGATTTCATAACAGTCATAAAAATATAAAATAAATTAAAAATTTATTTTCATCGATTTTTTTATTTTGTGGCTTTTTACAATTTTTCTTATTGTAAATCAAAAAACGGAGTTCAATATAAGGCTTGCAAAAGAGCAAATGCAAAATATGCGGTTTTCATGGGCAACCGCGTATGTCCATTTTCCGATTTTGAGATGTTGATGGCATATTGCCTAATATTAAAACTCTTTACATGTTTTTAAAAATTTTTGAAAAAAGATGGATCAATTCCGATTTTTTAACGTAATGACATAGTTTAAAAAGTGCAATACCTAGCCCAAAGTTTGATCTAGAATGGTTTTTCGGCTCTGTTGAAAAATTTGTTTTAAGACATATGTACGTGGTTGTCCATGAAAACCACAGAAATATCGTAACACTTTTATAAAGTATAACGAAATCTCTGTGTGTTTTGCTGTTGGATTTTTAAAAAAGAACTACGAAATTTTTGCATTTGCACTATAAGATCACTAATACTGAATGAACTCCGGTAATATTTTAATTTTTTTTAATTTCTTAAAACTTATTTTTTATGGGAATTAATTTTTAAATTGTTAAACCGCTCACATATAAAATAAACGACACAACTGATTCAAAATTATTTTACAAATGGCGCTAACATAATATTATTGGACTAAAAATAGTTTGATTGCATCTTAAACATAATATGATAAATGTCTAGAAAGTTATCATGTTATGGCTATTAGGTATCATGATATAGTTGTGAGTAATATAATATGTTTTGAAAGTTATCATAATTTAGTTGTAAGAAAAATAACTATTTTTCGGTCAACAATACTCAAATTTATAATTGCGATAAACATTGATAAGTTTACAGTAACAATAATATTGCTGATATTAAATAAAAATAACAATTTTTTGTGTACGACAACAATATATTGTTACCATAAACATGGAGTAGTTGACGTAACCATGCCCAACCATATTTTTTTCTCTACGTGTACAGTACTAAAATAAAAAAAAAAAAAAAAATTTATTATGCTTATAATGTTGATGGGCCTAGACTTTCAAATCGCACTTTCTTAAGTTGTGGATCCAAACAGTCGCCCGAATCGTTTTAATCTGACTCTGATTCAGAACATATGGTGTCCACAGCCACGTTGCTTGCAGACTGCAGAGAAAAAATATGGCTGGGCATGGTTACGGCAACTACACAATGTTCACTGTAACAATATATTGTTGCCGTACACAAACAATTGTTATTTTTATTAAATATCAGCAATATTATGGTCCCTGTAAACATATCAATGTTTATCGGAATTATAAATTTGAGTAATGATAACTTTCAAAACATATTATATTACTCGCAACCATGTCATGATATTCAATTGCCATAACAGGATAACTTTCTATCAGGCATGTTCTGTAAATCACAAGATCTTGAAGATGAAGTTTTTTTATTTTATATTGTGAACATATTTATGACAAGAAATACAACTTTGCCTCAGTTTTTTGCAAAAATGATACCAAGGCCCAAAATCTTTGGGGGCCCATAAAAAAAGTGCATAACTTTGGGCAAAACTGGGAGACACGGGTCTTTTTTTTTTGGTCTTTTATCACGCAGTGGTGTCCGTATATGGTTATATTTTCTCGTGTTGCACTGTGTTATAGAAGGATCTATGACAATTATGTGTGATACAAAATATCGGCCAAATGCTTGCCACGGTTATTAAAACTTTTAAAATAATTTATTTTGTCTCGCTTATACGGACAAAGTTTTATTTTTGAGAAATTCGATGCGCCTACCCTTTTTAGTTTTTTCTATTTGTCTCCAAGCACTTATTAGCTCCCTAAAATAACACTAACCTGTGCCGAATCGACGACAAATGTGTCAAATAGAACCGCATGTGAAATATGCGACTAATATATCAAACAATTAAATCACACCCCTACGTGATTAATTAACCTTTATGTGCTCGGTAGTCTACATTTGTAGCATTTTTGGAGAAAAAGTTGAATATAAAAAAAATTTCCACAACAACAGGTTCCGAAATTTTCAGTAGCTTCCTAAAAATCAATTCTAAGCAGTTTTGGCTACTGACACGCTAAAAAGTAATTAAGAACACTCCCCAGACCCAACTTTTCAAAATGACCATCTCCTGGCAGGTAGTCTACAAAAGTAGACACCATATAAAATGTATGGAAATTCACATCGTTCTTTTACCCAACTCGAATTTGTTTGAATGGGGCATGTCGAACATATAGTTTAGTATTTTTTTTTTAACTTTTGGTTTCTTGTGCACGTTTGTGTATGCATTAGGGTGGGTCGAAAAAAAAAGTTGTGCCAGCCACCCCCTCGAATGAAAGATATATCAATGAAGTTTCTAAAACAGGAAAAATTTTTTTTTGCCACGCCCCAATATACAGCACTTTTGGTTTTTTATATGTAGCGCTGCCATTTTAAGTCCGATCTCATCATATCGCATATCGTTGTTCATGGCTTGATAGCGGCTTCATTTTTGATAGCGGCTTCATCTTTGGTGACTTTTCAATCCGAGCTAAAGTTCTGGGCGCCACTTATGCCATCTCGGATCCTTCCCCCAAATGTCCAATTTTTTAACGGTCCACGAAAGTCCTTATAAAACTACGTATGGATAGATTTTAATATGCTCACTTTTATGACACGCCTCCAAATTAAGCCCCTTTTTTCTTTTTCACATACATACTACATTAAACCAAGTAGAAGCCAATACAAACCAAAAAAATTTCATCAGTCACGCCCTAGAATAAAAGGTATATTTATTAAGTTTCAAGAACTCCAAGAAATAATTTTTGCCACGCCCTAAATTACAGTCCTTTTTGTTTTAGACATATAGCAAAATAAAAGTTCTGCAAAAGCATCCATTTTATTTTTTTTTTTTTTAATGGCTCCCTAATTTTTGGTTAATTATTCAATAATCCTGAAAACCACTCTCTATGGTTTGGCATTTCAATTTTTAAAAACTGTTTCTTAGCCTTTGGTTTTTTTAACTTAGCAGTGTTTGCTAGTGGACTAGTCATATTTTCAATGAAAGTGAGACGGATGAATTTATTTCTCCATCTGAACGCCTAACTTTATTTTTGCCAGTTTTGATATTATGTGCCATTTTTCGTGGCACTTTTTTTTTTTTTTTTTGCTCTTCTGGCACTATTTTTCCGTATTTTTTTATTTATTTAAACACTACAAATAAAAAATCTTAATTAAGACATTTGTAAAAGCAAACATAATGTTAAATATGAGACCATGATACAGAGTTAAAACAAGAACTAAAAAAATATAAAGAAAGCAGAATTCTAAAAATGAAAATATACAAAATACGTAATTTAAATGCATAAAAATTAATGCCTTAAAACATATATGCGAAAAATTATAAATTAGGCAGTCGGTGTAATAAATCTTAGCTACACTTAAGGCGACTCAAATTGGAGCATGGCGAGTATATTAAAAGCTAGAAATACTAAGTTTTGCAGGGACTCTCTTAGCACATAAAAAACTTAGACATCAGAGGGAAAGGATCCGAGATATCATAATTGCCATCTAGAGTTTTAAGTTAGTTTAAAAAAGCATTAAATACGAAAATAAAGGCACATTCTAGCCATTAACAATGATATATGATACGATGAGTTTGGACTCTTAATGACGATGCTGTATATATAAAACTAAAAGAGCAGCAATTTAGGGCATGGAAAAAACAATATTTTTAAAGTTTTTCAAACTTAATATATTACCTTTTATTCTAGGGCGTGACTGATGAAAATTTTTTTGGTTTGTATTGACTTCTACTTGGTTTAATGTAGTGTATGTGAAAAAGAAAAAAGGGGTTTCATTTGGAGGCGTATCATAAAAGTGAGCATATTAAAATCCATACATACGTAGTTTTATAAGGACTTTCGTGGACCGTCAAAAAAATTGGACATTTGGGGGAAGGATCCGAGATGGCATAAGTGGCGCCCAGAACTTCAGCTCGGATTGAAAAGTCACCAAAGACAAAAATGAAGCTACTATCAAGCCATGAACAGCGCTGTGCGATATGATGAGATCGGACTTTAAATGGCAGCGCTACATATAAAAAACCAAAAGTGCTGTATTTTGGGGCGTGGCAAAAAAAAATTTTTTCCTGTTTTAGAAACTTCAATGACATATCTTTCATTCTAGGGGGTGACTGGCACAACTTTTTTTTTTGTATGGTGGTCGACCCGGTCTAGTATGCATGCGTGTACTTTGGCTTGCCAGACGGGCTTGATTTGGCTTGATCAAGAAAGAATATCATTTGCCTAGCTTAACCGTTCCATTAAATTGCTACGAAAATCAAGAAACAGTAATAATTATTGATCAATTTAATGCAATTATAATGTATTTTATCGGAAAGAGCTGTGGGAATTTTTATTCCAAGGCATTTTGAATTGTAAGAGGAAGAATGTATTTATTAATTTGATTTTCTAACACAACAAGACACAATATCTTATAGATTACAGCATTAGAATCAGACAAGTTAAAGTATACATTTATAAAGAAATATTTTCTAAAAACTACATAGATTATATTTAAATTTAAATAGAGTAAAATAAATAAAGTAAAGGTATATAAAAATAAAAAAAAGTTTTCATTTCAAACATTAAAAAATTTACGAAAAATATTCCCTCAATAACCTTCTAAATCTTATAGCGTTGCTAGTGATTTGCAAATCATTTGGAAGCAGGACTATCAGGCTCTATTTTGTTTTTAATTTATACCAATTTATATCAATATTTAGAAAGCAATTTTGGATTAACAGATATTATACGAAGTTTTGGAGTAAAATTAAATCCTTCTATTCCATCGTGATTCCTAGAAGAAAGAGGTAGTTATTTGTCTATAACTAGATCACTTATAGACCGTTTATTTTTAGTTTATGTTATGCAAATGTTGCAAAACAAAGTTCATAATGTATAACAAGACTTTCAAAAATTAGAGGCTGTTGTAATTTGTTGCTGATATCTCAGACATTTGGGGACCGATATGGCCGAATTTCAATTGCAAGCTATTACTGACTTTATAAATACATATTTTCTTCAGAAAGCACATTTCAACCTTTACACGGACAGAAAAAGAATAGACGGGGGATCGTTAAATCAACTCCGCATTTATTAGATCAATATTGTAAAAATTATAAACTTATATAAAAAACAAACTTACGTATGTATGTCCACCTGTGTTGGAGGGTATAAATAATATAAACTTTTTTTTGTCAATTTAACCGAAATATTAATTGTAAAGAAAAATCAAGCTTTTTCTGTTCAATGCCATGCTTTTTGGCGATTTTGATCTGACAAGCCTAGTGTGCTTGCATATTTGACCTAATTATATTTTACAAATACGCATCAAAGTATGACACTCTCCTACTTATGGTTTTTTGATATGTGGACATAGTTTTCCATACAAATACATATTTGCTACAAATGTAGACTTTCGACCGCCAACGTTAGTTCACAATCACGAACACATAAAGGTTAAAAAAATTATTGAGTAAAAATAACACTGTGTCCTCAAGGATAATATTATTCTAAGAACGACTGCATGTTTCCTATATCACTGCAAGATTTTAAGATTTCGGGACAGTGTAGAGCAACTACTTTTGGTACGATAGTTTTGAAATCAAATAAGCGCGTTCCCTTCGTAGTTGTGTACAAAAATCTTGAATAGATGACTTATTGATGTTAAATTTATCATCGTTTAGATTCGTTTTATTTCCATAATAATAACTAACGACCAGTTTCACCAAGTTCATTTAAAACTAACCATAACTTTAACTTTTTGACAGTTATAAAGCCCTTAAGTTTCATTTGCATCTATCTAACAAGACCGCAAATTTGTTTAGTCATAAAATTATTCTTTTGTTCGATTCTCTTTAGGTTGTTATGGTAGTGATTCTTGATTAGTATATGAATTCTTAGATGTAATAATACTTATCTGAACTGCTGGAATAATCGTTTGGAAAGTCGGCTATTGCTGATGAAATTAGTGAAGTATATAAATAATTTGTACGTCTATAATCTTCTGCTAACGCTCTACCCCTCCGTTGTTTTCCTTTCTAGTGTGTTTTGAGTTAATTTCACCGAAACATTCGGGGCGATCCTTTTCTCTCTTCCACTATAACAATTGTTTATCTTCATCCATTTTCATTATTTGTATAGCATTCAAGTGGGAAGATATCCCGCCCGCAAAAAAAATACCCTGAAGTTTTTTTGTGCCCCTTTTGTGTAGTTGTCAGTTTTTGTTTGTGTTAAATTTATTTAGAGTTGGAATACGAGGCTGATGAGAAGACTTGGAATCCCCGAGAAACATTAAAAAAGAGCTATTTGGAAACCTCGCCAGCCAAAACGATTAACGTAACAGAATATTGATATAAATTCTTTAATGTTTTTACGCGACTGGGCAAGGATTTGGCGGGCATTCTTAAGTTTTCGGTGTTAAAAAGGCTTATCCATTAAATAATTCATAGAGTTAAAAACACATAACTTTTTATTTCTTAACAATTTAGATGACATAATTTCCAAAACTCCTAGACAAAAATAAAACTAATAAAAACATAAAATGGCTAAAAAATAATGCCCTAACACCCTATAAAATGTTACAATTTTGGCCAATCCATTATTTAAAGCAATAAGCCATTTATTTTCAACATTAATGAATTATTAAACATAAATTTTATTAAACCAGTAAACTTGAAATTATCTTAGTTATAAAATTAACTTTTCTCAAATTTACAACCAGCATTAAAACCAGCATAAAAGTCATCATTCTATTAAATTTCCATAAACGATGACATTTTGTTCGTCATTTATGGTAAATTTTTATTATATTGACATTCAAATTGTTTTAAGAGACATTTTAATTAATCAATTAAAATTGAAGAAAAAAAAGCTTTTCAATTATGCACACGAATAAAACGAAATATTTACGTACATTGTAACACAATATTTATTCCACAATATTTGTTCAACAAAATATATCCAACAATATTTATCAAAAGAATGTATTCAAGCGGTGCACGTAGTGTAGACTGAAATTAAAATTAACGTTGAAGTTGGTAAGAAATTTTTTATAAACAGTGAAAGCTGACAAGTTTTCGTACATGTTTTTTTTTTACTATTTTGAATCTGTTTCCAAGGAGTTATTTTAAGATGGCTAGACACTTTAAAAAAACTTTGTGTTTTAAAAACGGTCGCCGGTGATAGACGTCCGCCTGTGACAGCTTTTCCAGTGCATATTTTAACGCTCTTACAAGTGTTTGTTAGTAGAAATACTTGGAAAGAAATAAGCTCTGTGTGTAGTATTTAAAGATAGCATGTTGGAGGAGAGAAGTGTTAAGTATTAAGTTATTAAAACCCTTTCGACGTGGAGTTGGAATAGCAATGTTAAAATAAAATTGTTGATGGGAAAAGGTTATTGATGTAATAATACGTTCGCCCGGTGGTCCGCTTGGCAGTTGCAACAAATGTGAAGTATATGTAAATATGTTTAATGCGATTATTTCTTAAAATTAGGGCTACTAAAATATAAGAAATATAACAAATGGCTTTCATATTACCTTTTACTTCTAATTTAACAAGAAATATTTAGAATAGATGATTACAACTAACTACTACAGTGTAGGAACCAGCGTTACCGTTGGAGCTACTAAAGTAGCAATTTGCCATTTTTTCAACTGCTTTGATGCTTTTTTGCTATTTTTTCAAAATGCACCCAAATGTGATACTTTTTGCAATTCTTGCCACTTCCTTGATATTTTTTACTAAATGTAGAGACAAGTTTTTTACTTTCTGTGGCCATGTTCTGTAATTGTCGCGTCGAGAAACTTTTCGTTTGAAATGTGTGAAATGAAACAAAAATGCCATATATTGAAACAAACAGCTGTTTTTCTCACTAAACTGTGTCTGAAACTTTTTTTGCGAGTTCTAGCTGTCACGCAAGGAAATTACTAGCCAATTTACAGAAAAAGTGTGCCTGTAACATTTTTGTGAGAAAAGTTCACGATTTGAACTGTCAAATAAACCCACGTATAAAAATGGGGCACAAAAAAACAATTAAAAATGCAAAATACACAAGAATAATAATAATAACATTTTGTTCTTGCCACATTTTTTTATTGTTTAATTGTTTTTCTTTTGACATTTTTATAAAATATAGAAATGTTATCAAAGCTCGTTTTTTTGTTGTAGCCGACGGTTTTTTTTGCCGCCGTCGTTAAAAATTTTCAAGTTTAGTTGATTTTTGTCGCAGTCAACAATAAGTGTTACTGGCGTTCTCAACGTCTGCAATGTCACATCGGCTTCGAGTGCAATTTTATGACACTTATAACGTAACGACTTAATCTCTTTTGATAGTTTTCGACATGAGTTACAGACACACTTTTTTCTCACTTTTCGAGAAACGATGGAATATTTTGTTTCACATCTTTTCGATGCGAAAAGTTCTCACTAAAGTTTCAGATCATGGGTAGTGTTTTATTAAAATGAAAAGTAATGAAGTTTACATATATATGTAAGCAAGTTTATATGAAACCTTTTTTCTTGTAATGCCAGGTTAGCTTACGTATTTATTTTGAATAAATTATGTAAACGTGTACATATTTCCAGGCAAGTGCACTAGGAAAGTGCCACTTGTTTTAATGCGCATACTTATCTCTGTATCAGAGATCAGCAATGAATCGTTTTTTCGCTACTCATACTGACTCATGCAATTGTAAGTATACCCAGCCAGCATTTACATATAAAAATAAGCGTTTTGTAAGCGTTAAAATGTAAGCAAAACACTTATAAAACGCTGCTGTGACCTTTACAAAAGACATCAAAGCAAGGGTTTTATAATCGAAAAGCACCCAACTTTATAAGCGTTAAAAAGACGATTGCAAAACATGTTTGTTAAGTAACGTAATTACATGTTTTCTAAATGTTTAAAAAACACGTTTTGAAAATGCTTAAAAAACACGTATTTTAAATGAAATTAGTAAGCGTTTTAAACATTTACTTTGTTTTGGATATGTTTTTTTATTGATACATTTAAAAAATCATTTTTAATATACAATTTTTTTATTAATAGAAAAATATTAAATTACAATATAAAAATAGGAACTTCATTGTTGTTTCATTTAAAAAATCATTAATAATTAGAATTTTAGTTTACTTTTTTTGTTGTTTTAATTTAAATGCGATTTTTTGCGTACTGGAAATATGACTTAGAGGCAAACACAAAGTCCTCTTCCTTGCCTCCATTTTTAGCAAAAGTTTCTGCAATAGAATTTAAATATGAATATTAACATGTAACTAGAAACTTATTCAACGTATTTCACTTACGTCGAATGGCAGTGGCGACAGTGAATACCCTAATGCACTTCTTATCTGCAGTTCTTCGCCAGGAAAAGCTCTCAGCAACGTTGTCAGTCATGATCTTCTGCCACGCTTTCGTAACAAATTTTCTCGAATTGGATGTTGACAATGTTTTTAGATCTGCCTTCTAAAAAAAGAAATAAAATCGCCATCAGTATACAGCCACCGGACATTTCAAATTCACTCTGGGTACTTACAGAACTTGCAGCCGCACCGTTCCAAAGATGCTCAAAAATTTCGGTGCTGCTGCGCACAACACTTTTCTTCTTTTTGCTGCAGACATTAAATAAGTAGATAATTACCTTTTTTAATAGCAAATGATAATTAAAAGTATCAAACGCACTCAATTTAACAACATTAACAACAATTTATTAACACAATTTATTATAACAATTTTTAACGCCGAGAATGACACGTTTTGCTTAAATTTATGAAACACTTGCATTTGCAAGCAAATTGTCAACGACGTTCGCCAAACACTTGCATTTGCAAGCAAATTACTAAAAATATTCGCAAAACTCTTGCGTTAGCAAGCAAATTGTCAGCGACGTTCGCAAAACACTTGCATTTGCAAGCAAATTACCAAAAACATTCACAAAACACTTGCAATAGCAAGCAAATTGTTAACGATATTCGCAAAACTCTTATTTATGCAAGCTTGCTGCAATCTTAATTTACAAAACGCTTGTCAATATGTTTGATGGGTAAGTGCGTAGAAATCATTTCAACTTAACTACTCTGATTCACTCATACTCACAAGAGAAATATTTATGAGTGCGACGTCGACATTATACGCATACTCATAAATGACCTCAGCTTGATTTATAATTTCAAGAAAATACTTACAAAACTCACAATGATTCAAATCATTTAGCTCATCCATTTACCGTTTTAACATAACAGAGAAAACACACAACTTAATAATCAGCGCTGCCAGATAAATTTGCTGAAAAATCGTCCACTTCATACATGTAACTTTAGTAAACTGTAATTGCCAAATCGTCACTTTGCTATTTCGGGGACAAAAATGGCAGCCTCGCATTTTGCTTCGCCTATACACATTGACTTGAGTAGATTCTAAATCAAACACAGCAAATGTTGCCAAGTATGAGTAAGATGAATAAAATGAAACTTTTGAGTGAATATGAGTTTGAATTACTTTGGAATAAGTATGAGTGCGTATAAGTACAAGAATTTATGAGTCATGATTTAGCTCTACTCACTTTTTCACTACTCATTGCTGATCTCTGCTCTGTATTAATTAGGGTTGTCAGATTTTTTTTTATCTTCGTTGCCAATTAAACAGAAAAAA
Organism: Pollenia angustigena; assembly: GCA_930367215.1. NCBI lineage: Eukaryota > Metazoa > Arthropoda > Insecta > Diptera > Polleniidae > Pollenia > Pollenia angustigena. The sequence continues at coordinate 168,118,077 of OV884058.1, forward strand.
TTGGCAAAATTCGACAAATTTAATTTTCTTCAGATTTTTGTTAAGAAAAATTAGCAGTAAATCGCAAAATTTGATTTGTTTTGTAACACTGCATTTACACTACTTTCATGAAATTTCTGTATACATACGTATTGTAAATAATGAATTCTGAATATAATAATTATTTTCATGGTAAATGGTTCCGATTTAAGTCATTGGGATTGACTCAATCTAATGACAGATTGCCTAATCGCACTGATGATTATTTTTATTACACTGACAGCGACTCGTCATTTCTGTGTTGCTGATGACAATTTGGCCAAGTGATTATTAGCCTGACATCAAAGTGATAGAACTGATGTCAAAATACATAATACAAACATATTTACAGTTTTTTATAAGACAAATATTAAAGATCCACCGCTTTCTCAAGTAATTTAAAACTTATTTTAGTAAATTGTAAACATGACATCTGTTAAAAGAAAAAAAAAAAAAAAAAAAATATGTCAAAGGACATACGACACAGTAGAACCTTTAAGCATTTGCAATTTTTATTGCATTGTGTATAAATCTTCAATTAACTTCGTTATTGGGACAATATTTAGCACATGGTTTGCTACATTTGCTAAAACCTGTCTTAAGCTTCTTATTCAATTGTTCTCTCTGTAGATCTACAACTTTCTATTACTCCATTATACTGTTAGTTTCCGTGAATAATTTGTATGCTACTGTATATCCGGGCTTACAAATTTACTTCTCTTTGATCTTGAATTGTCTTAATTATGAATAAGTTAAACTAAGTAAAGAATCGATAAATACGTGTTAGTCCTGCTGTATTTTATAACATTTTTATAAATGTATGTATGTATATCCCCTGTTAGTACTTGAGCAAATGCTACTTCACTAATTCTGGAAAACAATAAGTCGTATAATACAAATTTAAGTCCCATTTGGCTACAGAAGGTCGTATAAACTTAAAATACCTGTTAACAATATAATAAAGTAACTAAATTCATGGTAATAATAAAATAAAATACCTTTTTTGTAACTTTGCAAAAGTAAATACAATATTGTCAATATTGTGTGTATGTTTGTGTTTGTTTTTTTTTCTGTTCAAATAAGAGAAAAATAAATATATAGTATGTGTATTAAATTAAGCGTAATGTTCAACTCAACAACATTATAAAGGACAATAGACGCAAATAAATCTGTACTTATACACAGAGATCCCCAAAGGACACACAATAATATACACAAGCAAAAACACTTACCCATACACATTCACGCAGTATGTTGTTGCCGTAAAAATAAACAAACAGTTTGACTTCAATCCTGCAAACATTTGTTATTGCTGAGGTACGGAAAAGCAATCGCTATTATCTAATTTCCCATCGCGAATGCTCTTTTGTCGACACAATAAATACAAATATAATTGTCCAAATCACAAGCTCTGTCATTTGGCTTATCGTTTCATAAAACAGGATTTTTGTTTATGCACTTGTGAACAGACAAATTATTTCAATGTAGTCAATTTAATTCGAGTGAATTATTTACGATGATCAACAAATATCTTTTGCTAATAAAAGTGATACTGAAAAAAGTGAATAAATTACTGCCTTACGCGACCAATATACATTATTTGAACTGAATTGAAGAAGTTCACAAACTGAACTGAAAGATTTTAAATTAATTGTAAAATTTTTTAAATACTTAATTTTTTTTTTTTTTTTTTTTGCAAAAGAAAATAACAATCATAAATTCTGACAGCTAATCAAGAGACTCGAGCACACTTAGGGCTAAAAAATCAGAGCAAGTTAAACTCTCTTTTTGGTTTAAAATGTGTTTAAACCAACAAATCTGTAAATCACTAAACATATAAACCATCTTTAAACGCATAAAATTGGGCGTTTAAACTACCAATACATACTATATGAATTTGATAAGATTTATCGTAGTGCTGCCACATGTTATTTTTTTAACCACATATAATACATGGTACACTGATTTACAGTTGTTGAGCTTAAACTATATATAAATTCAAGTTTAGTTCAACTAAACCAGCTTTTAAACCATCAGTGATTTATTAGCCATTAGTATTCAGCTTGAAAAAATCTTTTGATTTTTTTTCAACCAGCTCGACTACTGGCAAACTAATCCATTGACTAAAGGCAGAATTAGTCTTTACTTTCTGTTTCTATTCTGTTCCATGGCGTTCTGTTTCCAAATTGTTATAGTTACCTTTTCTGTAGCAACCGTCCATTGTTTCATTTCAATCACTTTAATACAACTAAATTTGAAGAAATTAAATTTTATGAATTCTTAAAATCAAAAATAGTTTATTTCAACATAAAAATGTATTTTTTATTATTTATTTTGCTGTGACTTACAATAACTTAACAATTTTTTTGATTTTAACAAACTGAACCGCAGCAGAACAGAAAAACTAATCAATTTCACAGGTTTTTTAATAACAAAAACAAATCAGCTGATTCGTAACAGAACAGAAAGTAAAGACTAACTGAGCCTTAAGCCATACACGCTTTGTTTTCGACAAGAACCGACTCAGTTGACAATTGAATTGAAACGTGTATGGGCTGCTTTATTAATTGTATTTTCTTAAATAAATACGTTCATGCACATTAAGGCTCAGTTAGTCTTTACTTTCTGTTCTGTTACGAATCAGCTGATTTGTTTTTGTTATTCAAAAACCTGTGAAATTGATTAGTTTTTCTGTTCTGTTGCGGTTCAGTTTGTTAAAATCAAAAACTTGTTAAGTAATTGTAAGTGACAGCAAAAAAAATAATAATAAATTCATATTTATATTGAAATAAACTATTTTTTGATTTTAAGAATTCATAAAATTTAATTTCTTCAAATTTATTTGCATTAAAGTGATTGAAATAAAACATTGGACGGTGCAAAACTAATAAATTTGTCATAAATGGCTGATAAGTTGCTACAGAAAAAGTAACTATTACAATTTCGTAACAGAACGGCACGGAACAGAACAGAAACAGAAAGTAAAGACTTATTCTGCCTTTATTCGATACCATGAAATTAAGACAGGTATGGGAGTTTTAATTTGAGGCGAAATGGTAATAAATGTTAATTGAACAAATGGAAATGAACATATAGGCGTATATTCATAAATTATTACCAAGTGTTAACTTTTTTAAGTGCCTATTTAAGTTATTCACAGATGATTACTTTCAGCATAAAAAGTTTACACTTAATTAAAGGTAAAGCTGTAAGTAAATGCCAACTAACTTATACATTCAAAGAACAGCTGATTGATATCATTTTATAATTTATTTCAATAGCACAACCAGTGTTCGAAAATAAACACTAAATATCGTTCTTTAATGTTCGGTTCGGTAGATTTGTGGAAAACACAAACGCTAATAGTGTTTGTGTAGAATTTCATTAAAAAAATAACGTTTCCCTGTTTGTCATCTTTCGAACACAAAAATAATGCTGTTTTCATCATACTCAACAAATGATGAGAACATTAAATTCCGTTCGGTTTTTTTTTGAAAATCCACGAACTTCAATGTGTTCGGTTCGGCTCGTTAATGTTCGTCGCTTTTTGCTGATAAAAAAAACCTAAAAATTTTCACAAAAACAAAATACACACACGAAAAAAACATTATAGAACATTAAAATATAATGTTTTTCTACAGTATCACTACAATTGTTCTGTTTTTTAACGAAGAACCGAACATTATATAATGTTCGGTTCTTTCTTGAAAATAGTTACGAACGGTATTAAGGTTTGTGTATGTTTACACAAACACTAAAAAAATAGATATCGTTCTTCGGTGTGAGAGCCGAACGCTAAATAATGTTCTGTTTATTTTCGAACACTGAGCACAACATTTTTGAAGTGGTTATAAAAAAAACAAATGGAAAAATTATGAGATATTTAAATAATATCAGATAAAAACATGTCAAAGAGCAGTTAAGACGTATAAAACACGCTGGAAATGAGATCCAAAAAACATCCACACAAAAAAATAAAATAAACTAGTGATGTGTTCTTAGTCGATAAAATTCTATTTAATATTTTTATTTTTACAAGTCCTTATTTTAATTGATTTATATACTATTATAAACAAAAAATAACCTTTTTAGAATTTGTGTTAATCCTTTAAAGAACAAAAAATGGGTTTTTAATAGTTTGATAAGCTTTTTAATTATTTACAGAATATATCGTTTGAAATATTATCGACATTTAATTTTCTCTACATGCCAATATGCAGGGTTGCATTTCTTCTATCAGCTGAGAGCTGTTACTACCTTAGTTATGAATTGTGTATAAGATCTAGTTATAACTATGTATCTATGATCTTTTTTTTAGTTTCTGTTTTATTAGTCAAAACTTTAGTTATGATTTCAGAATATGCGCCATATTAATCATTACGAAGAATTAAATTTGTGGTGTTAGTTATCACATTCTAAAGAGAGTTTGACAAATTCTCTAAAAAGTCGAGCATTTTCGGGCTTGGTATAAATTAAATACATAAACGATTATTAAATCTAACAAACGTTTATTAAGAAAAATGTTCAGATATAATTTGTTTTGTAAACTTTTATTAAACAAAAAATATTTTTATGAATACAGACAATCGAACGCAGCCACATAATAAGAACACAATTTTGTCTAAAAATTACCAACAACAAAAATACAGTACTGTATAATTACAATCACAAGTAAAATCAATCCAGCCGTACTTAAATCAAAACGAAGCAGTATCAATAGTACGGTTAGTACGGATTTTCTTTAATCAAGTACACAAAGATTGATTCAAGTATTCAGAGAACCATAGGCAGAAAGAGAATCAAATTACAGTTATTTCTACACTGAAAGAATTTTCTTCGCAATACCAATGAATTTTGACATTAATCCCATGCAAAATTGCATTAAAAAGGAACCTATGCAGCGCTTCGTTGGATCAATGAAACCTGTTTCATTAAAAGGATTATTCATTGAATGAATACTTTCAATAAAGTAAAAAAAAATTTTTTTTTTAATTTTTCTTATTTTATTTTTTTTTTCTGTCTCTGGCGGGAATCGATCGCGCAACCTCGGTGCTGATAGACTAGCTCACTACCAGCTAGCCTACCGGGGCAGTGTAGTTTTTGTATAAAAAAAAACTTGTTTTTTACTCAATTAAGAGCGTAAATATGAGATTAAATTGTCCATAACAACAATAACAACGTTGATTGAAAGTGAATTGAAAGTTTTTGTTTTATTACTATAATGACATTTTTATTGTCATAATGAACATTTAAATTTATGAAGGCAATTATTGAAATATGTTGCTTTTATAAAAAAATTTTTGATTTCATAAATTTAATGGCATATTACATTAGATGTATACAATTATTAAATCTTATGGCCTGTTCGTCGATAACGAATGAAGACTTCGTTCGCTTAACTTACATGTAAAACAAAAACAATATTTATCAATTTGTTTTTGTTTTTAATGTAATTTAAGCGAACAAAGTCTTTATTCGTTATCGACGAACAGGCCATTACATTTTTTAAATAACAATTAAAAAGTTTTTTAAGGAAACGATAATTTTGTATTAATTTATGAACATAGTTATGTTTGTATATTGTTTTTTTATGTTCCCAATTAAAATGTTTTGTTTAACTTGGACAAACTTAAGTTTTCATATGTCCAATGAAAATTTTTAACGTAATTACGAAATCCAATGAAGCGATTTTAACGAAAATACTTCATTATAACTATGAAATTCCATTTAGACAATGAAAATTTTCATTTACCCAAGGAAAATTTTTTTATGAAAATGATTCATTAAATATATGAAGCATTTTTCTTTCAGTGTACAAAAAGAAATCTAGCTGTGTGTAGAAATCTGTGTTAAAGCTTTCATATTTTTAAAGGAAGCTTAAGGTAATAAATAAGAAGGCCAAATAAACGTTGTCTTTTTGTAGAAATTACGGGCATTAATACGATTGGTTTACCTACCCGTTTTACACCTTACAGAATTTCAATAATAGAACACCAGCATAATTTTTTAATTTAACTAAATATAAACTAAATGAGAACTTTTGCTTCTTATTTTACCTTTTAAACATTATAATAATGAATGTTTTTATTCTTGTTCTGTTGTTGTTTCTACATACAAGAAGCCAATCAGTTTCTACCTACCTACACTCGCGTATGCACACATATAGAATCCATCTATCCTTTGTAATTTTACTTTCAGAGTGGCACTACCAATGAAAAGTTCAATCTTTTTTTTTAACTTGGTTGTAGAATTGCTAATTTTAATCTGGGAATTTATTTCTCATGGTGAGTAACATTTATTATATAAATTTTCATATTATGGTGTTTTCTTTTCTAAAAAATAATGATGCATTATAGTTGTGTAATATATTTATTAGGTTGCACGAAGCCTCAGAAAGTGATACATTTTTCTAAATTATAATAGAACAAAATAATAGCTACGTTTTACACTCAACACTAATGTGTATTTAGCGTGTTAAATATTGAATGCAAAGTTTGTACTAAAAGCTATATTCACCACGCTTGTAGCAATTTTAAACATTACATTTTCTTACAATTCCAATAAGCGTTAACAGCACTGATTTTCAATAATTAAAGTCAGCTGTTGTTAAAAAATTTGCGACAAAAAAAAAATATAATTATTTAATTAAAGTAAAACAAACGAAAAACAAAAATCACAATTTAACGCAAATTGTCCGCAAACGCAAGAAAAAAAAATACTTGCTTGCATAAAAAAGTACTTTACGCAGATGCAAAAAGGGTATTATCTCACACTCAGTTAAAACTGCGGGTAAGAAATGGAACAAATTTGCCATTTATTGTTGCAACATGTTTAGAAAGGAAAACGACAACTTCTCACATTTTTGCATATATTTTTAGAATGGAACAAAAACTCGCACGAATGGTAGCATATATGGAACATTATTGTCAGAAAAGAAAACACCATTAATCGAATGTGTATTCCAAGTCAAATTACAATTTCAATACAATTTGTTACGATGAATAAGTGAGTTTATTTATTCATTTCGATTTGCAATTAAAAGTACTCAAACGCGTTTATTAAAGGAAAATCGTGTGAAATTGTGAAATATTTAAAATTTTTTTATAATCGTCCGGAAGTAAAGAAAACGTGTCGCCAGGTCTTTCCAACGATCAGAAGATTTCCAAATGCTTGCAGGACAATATGTAGCTGCTGCAAAAACAAAAAAAAAAAAACTTTTATACTTCTACAGGCACAACTGTAACTCTGTGACTTTGTATGTGTATATGTGGACAATTTTATAGACCTTAAACTTGTAAATTTATCCGATTTTGTTGGCATTATTTTTTTATTATTTGAACTTTATTTGTTGTGTACCTTGACCACGATGACAATGTTGTTTGCAATTACTTTGTTTTGTTAGAATACAAAAGAACTTTTAAATAAAGTTAAAAGTTATAAACAAAAATAGTGCTGGAAAATAACTTATAATTATTTTATATTATCTACATCCATGTTGTTTAGCAAAATAAATTTGTTTAATTCCCAGCTGGAAATTAAAGATAGATGATTTCTTGTTTTGCAGATGGTTTGCTTTAAAGAACTCTTGTCCTGTGTAAATGTAATAAAATTTTTGGTAGTGGAACAGTCAACATCTGAGAGTAGTATTCAATGAAAAAAAATGAGAAAACTATTGAAATGAACTCGAGAAACGAGGTAATATTTAAAGATGTACTAAAGTATTTTCAATCGGCAGAATTATCCACTGGTCAGGCTAATACCCCAGTAAAAATTTTTAAATTTTGCGAAGCACTAAAGATACATTCAAAAAATAAGCGCACATTTATGCGCTAAGCAAGTTTTATAAAAAAAAATAGCACTTCAAGTGCCACGCCATTCCCTTACTAAGAAGCAGGTTTGTGAGGGAGATTACTAAAAAAATAACTAACAAAACGTTTAGTGTGTAAAACTGATAGATACACTCACCAGTTTTCATATGCGTTAAATAAAGCGTTTTTTTTTTGTAAAAAATGCATTGCTTCAAGGTGGGAACTCACCATATCAAATTCAGACCTACCGTTAGCGAGATGGTAAGCGACGCTCTCACATTTCTACGTTCAATGTAACATTTATGATTTTGTCAAATTTAACCAAATTTCCTTATCTTTTGGCACATGGTACAGAACGAAGTTATATTTTTAAAAAGCACTTGATTCATTCATTAATAAAGATAACAACTGTCCGTCTCTGAAATAATTTTTGAATTTGTTATCTTTAGAAAAAGTTAATCTAAAGGCCATTATTACAACTTGAAGTTAGCTAAAGTTAAGATTAAATTGACAGATAATAATGTGTTATCTGTCAAAAAGCGTATGTTAAATATCGGATAACAGCTAACGCCAAGTTACAATAATGGACCTAAGAGTCTTAGCTGAAACTTCAGTCTTAGTTTTAAACAAAGTATATTTATTACAAGTATATGCAAGTGATCAGCTGTTCAGTTGTTTATATTATCGATAGTGTCAAAATTTGCTTACATTTTTAGTGCGCCATGATTTTTTTTGTTTTGTTTATGTTTGGCTGTTTGACAAAATTAATGTTGTTTTTTTTTATTGTTGATTTGTTGTAGACTTGCATGTACTTGGTTTAAATATACTTTGGTTTTAAAACGAAGAAAATTTATAAATTTTTATAGAAATTGTCAGTCATTTCATTTTGAAGTTTAAAAACAAATAGGGCTAAAATTTTACTTTATCGAAGATATTTTTATTTAAATTTAATCGAATCCCAATATTTATGTAAGTCAAAAATATTTAACTCATTTATAAAGAAGATTTTCTAACCATGAAACATTGGGGCTGAGTCCCGATTTGAATACTCATGAGTATTTGGAAAAGTTTTCAATCTAAGAGACACTGCGGACGAACCATTGTTTAAAAATTTCAAAGTAGAAATGCCTGTATAGAGAGAATAGTTTGCCAACTAAACCTTTAAAGACTTAATATCTTCTTCACACGTTTATCTACATTTATTCTAAGTTAAAATCCAACAATAATATTCATAAGAAACTTAAGTTAATGTCAAAAAATAACGAAAATCCCGCCAAAAGCATTTGCTTTAGCAAATATCAGCTTCATAAAACTTAACGAAAAGTTTTCTAAATTTTAGTATGACTAAGTAAATCATAGATTTTCCGATATTCGCAGAGTTGCCAAAGCTAGCTCATGCATATTATGGTTGGGGCTTTATAGTTTTGTTTTACTGAAATATGGAATACAAATATTTTTTTTATTAATCACCGCAATTTTCTATTTATTTAAGAACTATTTCAAAATTTTTATTTTGACGAAAAAATTTAAGTTTTTCTTAAACAAAAACATGGGTAATCCATTATCTCCAACAATGGTTGATATCGTTCTAGATACACTATTAGATCAAGTTACCACGGTTCTTAAAAAGGAAAATGTAAATATAAAACTAGTTTCTTAATATGTGGACGATTTGTTTGCGATTATTAGAAGAAAGGACGAGGAACTAATTTTAAAAACATTTAATAACTACCACAACAAAATAAAATTCACAATAGAAAAAGAAGAAGACAATTGTATCACATATCTAGATATGAAAATATTTCGGGAAAACAAAATTATAATAACGGATTGGTATTCGAAAACTATTGCCTCAGGTCGTCTTATAAATTATCACTCTACACATCCAAAAAGTCAAAAAATAAATACTGCACTTAATTTAATAACAACGGCTTTAAAATTGAGCGATAACAAATTTAAATCCAAAAATATTGACAAATTAAGGGACATACTGATAAAAAACAGCTATCCGACATATTTAATAAATAATCTAATAAAAAGGCACAAACAGAAAAGGAATTGGGGGAAAACATAAACAACACATCTGGCAACACTAGGTAGTAAAGCCTCCCATACATACCAAAGCTCACAGAAAACAAAAAAATTCAAGAGATAATAAATGACAACAAAGTAAAATTGGCGCACAGAGCGAGCAAAATAATCAATACTCTATTTACACAAACAAAAACAAAAATAGAAAAAAGTGAGCAAAGTAATCTTGTGTATGAAATCACATGTTTAGGAAAAACAGATGAGGAGTGTGGTAAAGTTTAAGTGGGTACTACAAAGAGAAGCCTTGGTACAAGAATATCAGAACACGAAACAGACATAAGGAAAAATAAAATAACTACAGCTCTGGCTATACACTGTGTTGAAGAAAAATATTTACCCGATCTCACAAACGTTAAAATATTGGACAAAGAAAAGAGAACAAATAAACGATATACACTGGAAAGTTTGAGAATTCAGGAAAAAGCTACGAATGCCTTAAATACAAAAGACGACAAAAACAACACGAATGCAATTTATACAATCGCAATATTTTAGTTTAGTTCTGCTTCTGTGATACAATTAATACAATTTAATTATACTGTGATATTTTTTACTTTTATTTATATTTTTGCATTTGTTTTGTTTAATTAAATTTATGTTGTGTTTATGTAAAACAGAATGTATGTTAAATATTCAAAATCCAAAACTATTGACGAAAGATTATATGTGAGAAATATTATTCCTGTAGAACTAAGTTATCGTTGTTGTTATTAAAATATTATTTTTCAATTGTATATTTATTTTGATGTTGCCAGATCTAATAAAATATCTCTGATGATGTTGGGAATCTCCAACGAAACGTCGGAAAAATAAATTATGAAATAATGTTTTATTTGCATAGAATACATGACCTTAATAAGCCAGATTTAGAATTTTCTAAACAAATCAATAATAAACGTAACTTTTTATTTATTCCGTGGCAACACTGGTAAACATATCAGTTTTTTTTTTTAAAGAAAAACGTAGAACAGCTGTGCTTTCAACGCCCCCTAAAAAATGAATTTGCCTTGAGCGTAACCTAAAGAAGGAGGCAAGCGTTTCTTTATTTCAAAACTTTTAATTTTTATACAGTTTATCCGGCCTGTTCTGAAAATCACGTGATTTCAAATCACATACATTTGAAGTCACACGTGTGATTTTGTGGTGTTCTGAAAGTCATACCGTTTTTGTGTTTCTCGGTGTGCTTTTGGCAACTTAAGATCACACCAAAACACACAAAAATGGAATATCACACGTGTGATTTTAGTAAGCACATGTGATTTGAAATCGCGTGATTTGAGTAAAAGTGATTTGCAGAATAGGCCTGTATACAAAAAACCTTTTAAATAATAAAATTAAACACCAGACGGCTGGAAAATTTGACATGACACATCGCTACAACGGTTTAATTTATTAAAACTATATTGGCATTTAAATATGTATGCATATCTTGTACCAGATGCACATACATTGTGTACTGCTAAGGTACACTAACTACAGCATATAAAAATTAACAATTTCTAAACCAATTTGTAGAAACAGGTTAAAGTTGCTTGCAAAGTATTCGTTAGTGCTGATGTAAGTAACAAATCAATTTATTGGATCTAGATGCAGGAACGCTTTCTGAGATGACCGTACGGTAAGATCCAAGTAAACCAAGTAATTAGATAAAATTGGTACATACGTTGTTATAAAGACGATGTAAAAATAAAACACTGCAATGCCAAGGCAAACCCAAAAAGCTGAACGCATAAGGAGTTTGGCATTAGGAATACATATTACTTCCAAAAAAAAAAGACCGTCAGCTTAACTCTCGTAATTATTATATATTTTATGATAAATATAGAATATATGATGACTAATTTTTAATTAGTCTTTTAAAACGTCATATTATTGCTTACGCGAATATTTTAAAACAATCGACAATGTCTAGGAAAAAATTTTATTATTGCAGTTGATTTTCTGATAAAGTTTCATGTCTGACATAAGAAATGCTGACAAAAATTGTTTACTGGGAAAATGAAAAATATCACTTTTACGTTGAAGCAACCTTGGAACACAGACAGTCACGTTTGGTTATTTTCAATGGGGCGTATGATTTTTGTTAATCTAAAATTTAAGATATTAAAATCAAACACAGACATTTATTCATACATGTGTGGAAAGTGGAAATGTTAAATTGGCTTATGAATGCAATTTAATCTAAAGAGTATAAACAAGACGTATGATGTTTATTAAATATTAACAAAAACGCTTATACGCTATGGAGAGCAAAATTAAAGTCAAAATTTACGCTCGTTTGAATTGGTGATACAATCAAGTTCATACAACAAAGACAGTACACGTTATTTTAATTTAAAATCTTAAAAAATTATTTAAAAAAAATTTTATTGCGCAGAGTCCCTTATAAGGGACACTCGAATTTTCTACTGTAGCACTTTCAAAAATTATAATTTTTAAATATCAAGTTAGCAATACCGTTACTGACATTCCAACAAAGCACGTCTTATTTCATTTGTTTCGACTATTCTTATTTCTGTGTTGTATTTTATGCAAAATATGGAAAACCCATTTATGAAAAAACAAATATCTCGAGCCGGGTAAGAAAAATTGGAATATATTAAATATTATGTGAATATTTGTTATTTTTTGTGTGTTGTTATTTGTTAATAAGTGTAGTGATTCAATTGATATAAAAAAATTATGACAAAATGTTATGCCCCGCGCAAATAGTGACTTTGAGTGCAACGTCCCCTTAAAGGGACACTGCGTCCGTAGTACAATTGTGATACCATGATCGAGCAAATATTTTTTCATATACATATTGACTTACAGTTTTTGAAATACTGGATGAACTGACTGCCCTTGAAGATAATATTTTCAATGACTTTGACATTGACGCAATTCCACCATTATATGGAGCCGATACTGAGCAAGATACCGATGAAGCGATGATGGCATATAGCAAATCTTAATCATCTCGGTCCAACATACAATATGTACTTCAGGCACGATATGAGAAGGGCGAAGAGAAAAATGTCCTCTTCGCTCAATCCCGGTAATGAAAAAAGAAGAAATGGGACCTGTAGATCACACATTTACAAAAAATGGAAGCATATTGCCCACACGATGGAATGTTGTCACAATTGCAACACATTTTGATGTCAATGAAATAGGATCATGCCAACGATTCGTTAAAGGAAGGGATGTATGTACTTTCAAACCAAATGTGTTTCATCGATATAATATGGACATGAAGGTGTTGATAGGACGGAAGAATTAGTTGTAGTCTACCGCTCGCGAATCAGACAAAAGAAACGGTGGTGGCCAATCTTTGCAATCTCCTTGATGCTCATTCGTTAATGCATGACTGTCGGATCATCAGGATCTGATGATCCGACAAGTGCGTCATTTCTTATTTTTCGCCGAAATCTTGCTACATCCTACCTTGAAACGTATGGTACTCCATTTATAAGAGGTTCGCGCACTAATAAAGTGACGGCGGAAACACGATATGATGGCAGAAATCAACTTATTGAATATTCAAAAACTGATAAACGATGTCGACATTGCGGTAAAAACAAACTTCATTTGCAATAAATCTGAAAACGGGCTTCAGAATGATTTAAAATTAGTTATACGCTAAGTGTACCTACTGCGCAGTTTTCCTTAAAAGGGACGGTCCACAACTCCAAAACCATAAGTTTTTTTAATAAACCTAATTAATCACATCATTTTTATTAATTATTGTTGAAAATAATTGGGGGAATGTGGACAGGGAACTTCGTCCACTAATGGGTTAAGCCACTTCTCTTAAAAGGTTAAAGAACTGTCAAAGTTTTGTGAATTTTTCTTGTACCAAATTACTTTTTAATAACGTCAAATGTATTATTTTTTTAAACATGTCATAAACATCCTTTAAGCAGCACATATAAATGCAGACATTTCAATGAACTTGTTACTGTGTGTATCTGTACTTAACAACTGACAGTATTTCCAAATACAATGTGAAATATAATAATTTAACAATGTATTAACAAAAATTGTTTTATTTTCAATTTACAAAAGTTTAATTTACCACACATTGTACATGATGTATCTATTTGTTGTTGTGTGGCAGTGTTTTAACCATTTATTTCTTAAGTAAAGAACTGAACAATAAAAAAGGTTTGTGGTTAAATATATTTAGTAAAAATAAAATTCAATCAATACATGTGTTATTTAGTACACAGAAAAAGTTATTTATGCATAATTAAACCACAAACTGCCAAGTATAAAAAAAATTTACGTATAAAGTCAAACAAAACACATTTCGTGAAGCACGCTCTGACTGGCTTCACTTCAAGCATATTATGAATAAATCTGTTTCTTAAATTGCCAACAAAATCGCAGTACGCGTTGGGCGCAGCGCACAATTATGTTTAACATTTTGATGAACATTTAAAGTCAAATATACAAATTTAAAATTTTTACAATATTTCCTATAAACACAAACTTTAAATAAATATCCTAAAAAAGGAAAACTTCCACAATACTTCCTATAAATAGCAAGTTTTAAGAAAATTTTTTATTAATAGCAATTTTTCACAAAATTTCCTTTAAATAGCAAATTTTCACAAAATTTTCTATGAATAGAAATGTCCACAAAATCTATCTATCTATATATACAAAAAAGTATGTGTGTATGTATCAGAGAATGATAACAAGTACCCATAAGAATAATATACATAGGTATTTACCCACGCTTTTCGTTATTGTGTATACACATAAGTATTTATAACGCAAATAATAAGAACAGCTATGATTGTGCGTTGCACAATATATATACTTATGCACGGCAATATCTTCACGCAACCACATTCAGTAAACAAAAATACATGAATATTATGCAGATGTTATTCAATGCCCATGAATGTGTTTTGGTTATCTGCCATACATATAAAATATCCATGTTTAAAAAATACCTTCAGTATTTTTGGCACTTCTGTATAAAAATAAAAAAATTTTTTTTTAGCAAAAATGTGCTTTGATCACTAGGCAGGTATGGGACTATGTATATATTATTTATGATATATAAAATAAGTTTGTCCGTAATATCAGCAGTTCATATCGCTCATTTGCTGCAAGACCGGCATAACTCAAAAAATGCAATTTTGGAGTTAGAAATGCAGAGCTGTTCGCTTTGTTTTTCTTTATATTGTGCATTAAATTCATATTTATATCTCTTATACTTTCCCAGTTTGAAGAGAATTTGTCTTCTTTTTTTCTAAGAAGTTAGAGCAAATCAAAAACTTTAAATGGTTTTATCTCGAAATGGATTTTTTTGAGTTATGCCGGTCTTGCAGCAAATGAGCGGTATGTAAAACTATACATAAGCTATACATTTTTATAAAAAATAGGACCACGAGGGGTGGGAAGGAGCAATTTTTGCTCTCCGAAGCTATAAAAATTTCCTCCAGTGTATGTATGTAGTACATGAAAAATTATAAATTTAAAGTATGGAAAATAATCAAGAAATTTTGGAGAAAATAAATGATTTTGGAGAGGCATAAGTTGTCCCCTATCTTCCCTCGTTATCATATTTTTTTAAAAAATACATAGCTTATGTGTCTATACAAATATGGATCTATCTATGTTTTAAATATCATTAAAATCTGTTAGATAGCTTTGGAGAGGCAGAAAATACCCTCGAGCTTCCCTCGGGGTCCTATTTTTTAATAAATATACATAGCTTGTGTGTTCATATTAATATGGATCTATCTTTTTTTTAAATTTTATTAAGATCTGTTAGATAGTTTCGGAGAAGCAGAAATTGGCGCCAACCGCCCCTCGTTGTCCTAATAAAGTAAGCTCACCGCCTTAGTCAAATCTTTAAAAGCTTTAAAATTATCTTGATATTTTTCTGAATAACAACACAAAAAAATTTTGCCTAGTTCCAAAATTTTTAAAATTGCATTTGCCATCTCTTCTCTCTCTCTCTCACTCTGTATATTTACGTTAATACATATACTTATATGGGTATTGCAGATAGCTAACGAAAATTTTATTTATATCTGCATGTACATTCAAAAAGAAGAATGAATATCCCAGTTGGCCACGTCTTTAAGACATCCTCGAAGACATCAGTAGCTTTTATACAAGACAACTTATAAGACAGTGTCGCTCATACTGTCCCATATAAAGCTAAATAGAAGACAACTTACAAGACAACGTCTCTCAAACTGTCGTGCACGAAATTGTCTTCTAGAAAACCTAAACAACAGGGGACAAGTCGTGCATACATCATTGACGACGATGTCGTCAACGGCAATCTGGCCAACTGGGATAATAAATGTGTATACCTATACATATTCAACTTTACTCATACATGTCCATACATGTTTTCTCACTAATATTGAAAGAGTACTTAAAATTATACTTCCCAGTTGGCCAGATTGCCGTTGACGACATCGTCGTCAATGATGTATGCACGACGTGTCCCCTGTTATTTAGGTTTACAGGAAATCGTCGTCCACGACAATTTGAGCGATGTTGTCTTGTAAGTTGTCTTCTATTTAGCTTTATATGGGACAGTATGAGCGACTTTGTCTTATAAGTTGTCCTCTATTAAACTCTATGTGGGACAGTATGAGCGAAACTGTCTTATAAGTTCTCTTGTTTAAAAGCTACTGACGACAAAGTTTTCTTAAATGATATTCAATCACTTTCTTGGTTTTCTTAAAAGTCTCACATTCTTTTTTTTTATTTGTTGATTTAAATACCTACAAAAAATTTACAAATTAGTTCTAAACGTAAAACCAAAAATGATAATGAAATTATTTGCGGGCTGGAAAATGGATTACATGCAGTTAGTGCTTCACTGTCAACTTTAGGATTGCTTATAGGAGTCGAATATAAAACACATAACAGAAATTAAAATTCCAACTATACTAAAAACTGTCTGAATTAGATAACCATTTAATAATTTTTGTCGTGGACGCCGAAATTGTTGGCATTGTCATGCAGGTAGTCGTTAATGATAAAGTAGGCGACATTCTCTTTCTTTGTGTCGTGCACGATTTTCGCGACACTTGTTCGAAAAAGTCGTAGACGATTTGTACCCTCTGTCCCTCACATGTCGTGCAGGTATTAACATTGTCGTGCATCCGTCTTCGAGGATGTCTTAAAGACGTGGCCAACTTGGTTATGTCATTCTCTGGTATGTATGTATGTATGTATGTTTTTATGTATGTATGTGTGTATGTATGTATGTATGTAGGTAACGTATGGAATCCAAAACGGCTGGGCCGATTTTGATGAAATTTTCAGGGAATGTTCAGAATATTTAGGCGCGTGACACTGTGAAGTCTTATTTTTGATTTTCGGGCTACGGGCGGAGCGGCGTGGCAAAATCCAATTTTCATATTGCACCACCAATGACATCTATATAATTTGGACGATTTTTCTTGAAAATGATCGCCATGGTCCAACCTAGATTTTTACGAAAAGAAAATTTTGCCCCGCCTACTTTAACGCCCACTTTTTTCGAATTACCTAGAATCAGAAAACGGCACAATTGATTTGACAAATTTTTCTTAAGAATGTTCGTATTAATCCAGTTTAACTTTTCATAGAAAGAAAAACTTACCACGCGTACTTTTACGCCCACTTTTTCTATTAAGCGCATAACTTGAGAACGGCTTGACCGACTTGGACGATTTTTTCTTTAAAATGATTGCCATGGTTCAACTAAGGTTTTTACGGAAAGCAAATTTTGCCTCGCCCACGGTGTTCGATTTACCTAAAATCAAAGAACGGCTCCATCCATTTGACTAAATTTTCTTTTAAATGTTCGTAACTGGAGAACGGCTTGACCGAATCGGACGATTTTTTCTTTAAAATCATCGCTATGGTCCAACTTAAGAAAATTCTGCCCTGCCCACTTTGAAGGCCCACTTTTTTCGATTTACCTAAAATCAGAATCAATTTGACTAATTTTTCTTCCAAATGTTCGTATCTTCTTAACGGATTTTAAAAATCGAACGCAAAAATTTTTCCTAATTTGGACAGGACACCGTCTGCCGGGTCAGCTAGTTTCTTATAAATAGAAAAAAGAAAATTTAAATTTTTGTATAAATAGCAATTTTTTACAAAATAACCTTTAAATAGCAAATTTTCACAAAATTTCGTAGAAATAGGAAATTTTCCGAAAAATTCATATAAATAGCAAAAAAATTTTTATTATTAGCAAATTTTCACAAAATTTTGTATTAATAGCAATTTTTCACAAAATTTCCCTAAAGTAGCAAATTTATATCTTTATAACCTTCGTCTTAAGATATATTAGCGAGCCCTTATAAACAGATTCGCGCTTAAACAACATTGGCAAATTCTTCAAATTAACTACAAAAATCTGTTATCGGCTGGTCTTATAAGCTAAATTGCATGAGGGCAATCCAAAATGGACCCTACGGACTCCATCACATTCAGTAAAATGGAGTTAGCGAAGCTTATTGTTACCGCACCATTATCTATGAGTTTTTGTTTGAAAATATGGGTGACATTGAAACGGTCGAGATGTGTTTTCAACACGATGTTTTCAGAACTTGGTCGCCAAGGTTGTGCGATGTGATACCTCTCGATTGTTTTCTATGGGTCTACGTAATATTTTGGTTTTATTTTGTAAGTTATGTAATATATTGAACTTTCAAAATACGACGTTTCACAGTGGCTGAAAATCGTTTTCCATCACCTTTCTAAAACTTTAATATAAAGTTTTAATTTGATTAAAATCGGTTTAGTATTTGTTGAGAAATTTAAGGTCAAAGTTGAACGTTTAATGTTTTTAGCATTAAGTAAGAAAATGAGATTGAAAATTATGATGTTTTTTATTCAAAAAGGGGCATGTTTTTAAGTGCACTGTTTTACGAACTTCTAAACCGACATAGCTGCCAAATTTCATTATGTTATTGTTCATGTCAGATTTATAGAATTTCAAAACATACAATAATTATTTTTTTACTCATATTGAAAGCCCTTTTATTCATTTAAAATATTCAAGGCCCATCTATCAGGTCTGCTTACTTGTACAAAAACAAAAAACTTTTTCTTTTAAGCTGTCAAAAACTTACTAACACATATACGTGTATGTAAACAACTTTTGAAAGCTCAAAAGAACGAAAACAATGATCATCAGGCTTCTTGCGCAGACCTTTTCAATGGGTCTTGAAAATATTTAAATAATTATTTTAATGTCTGATAGATATTCTTTGTATCAGATAGAGATATCACAATAAATTGTTTGAGTATTGCAGACCGAAGAAATACTAAAACAGTGGACTTAAAAGCATCCCAATTTTTGATTTAGAGATACCCCAAATTCCCAATCCTGAAAAACGATTAAAAAAAATAAAAAATTATTTTTTTTTTACAAAAATGGCAAAACTGCCACTATTACCGCTCAAAATGATCAGAATTTTGCAGAAAATCATTAATATTATTATAAAACAGTGTTCCAGCTTATCCCACCAACAATAAATTTCAGTATATCAATAGCAAGAATTGGGAATTGAGCACATTAAAACTTAATCTTCTTCTGACTCCCAAGAAAACCTTTGATAACAAATATGCAAGTGGCAGTGCAAAAAACTGAACTAGCAACAATGAAATAACGTAATTTTATTTTTATTTTTGTTTTTTCTCTTTGTTTTCCCCTTACAACTACAATTAGAGTTGACAAAAAATCAAACAATTTTATTCGGGATTGTAAGAAAAAATAAACTCACTGTTTGTTGTTGGTGATTTGCAGGGAAACCATAAATATCCAATTGCATGTTTTTCCTTGTGCGACCAATGAAGGCAGAAATAATATATTTATCCGTTTTAGAGCTTTTTATGAATTTTGGCATTAGTGCATATTTTACCGTTTGCAGCATTTTTTGCATAATTTATTTAAAAGAGCCTTTATGCAGCATTTTTTAGGTTTATAGCGCATATTTTGCCTTTCTAAGGCATATTTTGATACATATTAAATTTTATCGAAAATCTGTTACTTCAATCTAGACATCCACATTTTGTTTTTACTTTAACATTGTAAGACAAATAGGTTGTCATTGAGGATAAATGTTATGCGATTTGTATCTAGACCAATCTTTTAGTATTCAGATCGACTCAGAACCACTTTTTAAAGTGATCTAACGATGTCCATCGGTCCGTCTGGCTGGTTGTCTGTCCATGTTAGACTTGTGCGCAAAGTTCCAATATTGTATATAATTTGATCGAATATGGACGAAGTCCATGCAAATGGTAAGCATCGGTCTATAATTTCAGATCCAAATTAGACTCTTTGTATCCGCAAGCTATTTAATTAAAATGGTATTTAAATTAAATTCGTCTTAACCCTTATGTGAGTGACAAAAAAAAAACACCTTTAACAGAGTGACAGGGTACCCTGGTACCACATACAATAAATACGAACATTTTACATTATATTACAATATATATAAGAAAATTCATTTAACAAAATGTAAAATATAAGTTTTTGCAATGTCTAACATAAACATGAATCTGGGGATTTCCCTTTGGCTTTATGATTGATCGTTAAATACATCTACTTGCTACTGCTTTCATGCATTACTATGTTCATACATGAATAAGTTCGGTGAGCGCAAGAAGAAGGTAAAGTGCAATAACAACATTGGTCTCTTGTTCTAAACAAGCACGCTTAGATTCCATAGATACAAATGATATATAAAACGAATGTGAACATATTCTGAAAATGTCCGATATAATATCAGAAGCATCCGATGCAAAACATATGGGATAAATAGAGGACAACGAGGATTCATATGATTCTGACGGGAGTGAAGAAACAACTGAAGTCCATGGAAAGAATGGTTCTCATTGGCGTCTTGATTGCTATCCGGAATACCAATACATCAACAGAAATTACGGCAACGCAGAGGTCCTGATCCTGGCTTAAATATAGGAGCACCTAAGGACGTATTTAAAACTTAATTATCCAGTGAGATGTGCGATATAATTTTGCGTGAAAGTAATAGTAATTTCAGAGTTGTCGGCAGTTGCGTGCGCAAGTTGTATCGAACATTAAATTCACCGTCCTCTGTGTGAATCCTTCTTCCAAGGATCTCAGTACACAATTTTTTTTCTGATTTGTTCTATAGTGAAGTGTATAATTTCTATTTTTTGTGCTTTCTTCAAGCCTTTTGTTTGACTAAACAATATAAACGAAATATGTTTATGTACAAAATAGCTAACACTGTCTTTTTATTTTTAACAGGGACCGAAAATAACAGTTATATTGGAATTTTAAAACAAAAAAAGCATATAGAATTAAATGTTGAAAAACTGTATCAAGTATACCATATTGTTCCTCATGCACTTGTCAATGATAAAATATATTGATTTTTTTAATATTGATTTTTATATTTTCGATCAAACTTAACAGTTATTATTTGATTTTTATTTTTTTGAACAAAAATAACTGTTATTTTTTGATTTTTATTTTTTCGATCAAAAATAACAGTTATTTTTTGATTTTTATCTTTTTGAACAAAAATAACAGTTACTTATTGATTTTAATTTTTTCGAGCAAAAATAAAAGTTATTCTCTAAATAAATGTACGTGATTTAATAATTTAGTTGACTTAAAATTTTTATTTTAGTGTGTAATTATCATTGGAATTCCTTATGCACATTAAATTATATTATTAAAGTCATCTAAATTATTAAAACACGTACATTTATTTAGAGAACAACTTTTATTTTTGCTCGAAAAAATAAAAATCAATATATAACTGTTATATTTGTTCAAAAAAATAAAAATCAAAAAATAACTGTTATTTTTGATCAAAAAAATAAAAATAAAAAAAAACAGTAATTTTTGTTCAAAAAAATAAAAATAAAAAAATAACTGTTATTTTTGCTCAAAAAAATAAAAATAAAAACATAAGTGTTTTCATCTGACTTTTATTAAAAACGGCATAACTGTTACGGTCCCTGATTTTTAACTTTTAAATTTTCATTCATGTGAAAAGTAAAAAAAATATTCCAGTTTATTCAATTCAACATGCTTTTAAGCTGATATTCATTACAATAAATTAAATTATACTAAAAAATAAATGTTATTTAAAATATTTTCGTTAAGGTACCCGGGTACCCTGTCACTCCGTTAAGGGTGCAAAATATAAATTGACACACAGAACCCTTTCAAATTAAGAAATTAAGCTAATGTTTATTTAAATATATTTAAAACACAATAATAAGAGTTCTCAAGAGGTTCCACTCCCTTAAGAAACTTCAAACAAACAAAAAATGCAATTAAAGATTAAAATGTTACCCGGGTACCATGTCACTCACATAAAGGTTAAAAATAGTTTACTGCAAATTAAATTATTTTCGAATCGGTTCACATTTTCTCAAAGCTCCCATGCTTACATAGCTTTAACTTCCTTTTAAATGTTAACATAAGTTAACAATTTAGTGACCGTACCTAAAATACCTTTAAACAAAAACCCATATGGATGTTAATATATAGATAATATTTGGCGCAAACATCTCTTATATAAATTTTTTTTTAAATTTTGTTATTAAAGTGTTGAATATTGTGTCTTCAAATCAACAATTTTTAATTTTAAGGGCATATTTTTAACATTTTTCAGGGCATATTTTCCAGTTTTTACTGCATATTAAATGCGCATAAAACGCGTTTTTAAGAGCATATTTCTGGTTTCCCTGGTGATTTGTTTAAGCTTTTTGATATTATAACGGGTAAGACTTTTGAGTGTTTATAATTCCTATTCGCTTAACAGTTTTATTTGAATAATACCTTTAGCTTTTCTTAAATCTTTGGGTGAAGCTTCCTAAAGATCTGGCCTAAGCAGCCAGTGAAATGCGCATAGGAATAGCTTATCCCACCAACAAAAATTTCAGTTTATCAATAGTAGGCATTGGGGTTTTGTATTAATTGTATTTACATTCAAATAAATTGTTAACTGTTACAAAATAAAAAATCGATGCAAAACAAATTTTAATTTTATTTTATTGTGGTGAAAGAAGTGCTGTAACCTAATATGATGACTTCTAAACTTATTATTATTAACATGATTATAATATGAATACTTCTAAAGTTATAATGATTAATATGATAACTTATTATGATTAATAGGATAATAAAATGATTAAGCAGAAATATTATGATGTAATATTACAAATATATTTGGCCACAAAATGATTGAATAACAATCGTATTATGGTGAATACAATTATATTTCTTATCATAATATGTTGCTCTTAGAATGTGTTAAGCACAATCATGTTTTTTCTTTGCGTGTAGGATTGTTATTGTAAAAATTTAAAACGAAACGACAAGCATTTAAATACCCTTTCCACCTGTGGTGAATGGCATAACAAAATACATCGGTCACTTTTATATTAACTTATAATATTTTAATTTCACAAGTTTTAGGTGGATTAATTGATATTCAAATTAATAAAATAAATAAATAAATAAGTCAAATTTAATACAAGATTCCTTTCCTTGAGAAACAATATCTTCATTAAAGAAATCTTTGTTCATACATTCCTGTCCTTCGTTATTTCGGACGACGATTACGAAAGGAAACAGCATCGTATATAGAAGTGCAAAAAAACTTAGTTACTTACTTGGTGAATAAATAAATTGTATTAATTAATTTAAAAAATTTTTAAGCATCATCGACATCGTATAAATCGTCTTTGTAAATTGCAATGCGGTATTCAACGACAATGGAAGAATACCACCAATTGATAAGCCTGAGGCCTGTTGGGAATTTCTTAACATTATTAAAAGCATTTTTTGTTCCGGAACTGTTAAATTGTACCAGCAAGAATCGTAAATCATGGCTATGACGTCATCGTTCTGCATTAAAATAGAAACAGTTTTTATAAAATAAATTCAAAATGTTAAGTAATTTTTACCGATACTTCGATAAGGTTTCCCAATGAACAATACGAATAGACCAAGCCAAATAAATAAAGCAAGTAGGCTGGAGCTGGTGGCCAAATATTCAGAAAAATGCAAACAATTGTACAAATTATACCGAAGAACTCGGTACTAATTTGAACAAAAATTACCCAAAAAAATGTATTTCTAATTGTATCACAGAAACTAAAAAATCAATTTATTTTTGAGTTAAATTTCGAGCTGAACATTTTAAAACTTACTTTAAATATTTCTGATGCCACTTAAATATATCATTCAATGGACCAGCCGATTTTCTAACATCTCTAGGGTTGACCTCCAAAATTGTATCCAGATCATCGAATTTACATTTCAGAATATTCTTAATTAACGGTATGTGAGCTGCATATATAAAAAGCCACGAATCAATTACAAAATTTCCGAAACCTCCAAAAAATACACAAATTATATGAATGCCAAAAGTAAAATAGTAACCAAAATCGGTTTGGTTATCGATGAAGGGTATCATAAATGGTATGATTTCTACGCGTCTATTCAAGACAAAAAGCATAAAGATCGGTACCCCAACTACAATTAAAGCTGTTATGACAATAACTGTGAATAAAGAAGTCAGTAGTTTTTTGACTAAAGAAATATTGTAACTCAAGCATTTTCTGTACGCCAACGATTTAACATCATAAATTTTGTACATTTCAACGATTTCCTCGTATAAATAACGAAAATTTACTTGCTGGTAAACTACATTCACAAGTTTGGCATAGCCCTGAAATTTTGGGAGAAAATGAGTTTAAGATTTAAATTTCAGTTGTCTATTCACCTGTAATGCAGTACCCAAAATAGAAATAGCTTTCAATAAATTATAATAATTTCGTTTAATAATAACCTCAACATAAATGGTGTAGAATTGGAAACCAATTGACAGATTTATCAGTAAAAATATAGCAATTGTCTTCCAATCAGTTTCGTAGTTTTCTTTTATAACATCAACTCCACAAAGCCTTGAAATTTTCCGAGTAAAATTGAATATTTTTTTAAATTTATTTAAATATTTGTCGGCCATTATTTGCATGGTTATTGCAGAAATGAAATGCTTACAATGAATGTTCATTTTGGTTTAAATGCAGGAGAAGTTACTTCTGCACAATGGTACCCTTAGTCAGTATTACAGTACTCAAAATATTGAAATTGAAAATCGTATAGTAAAATTGGCGTTAAAAATAAATATTTGATTATATTTGAATTATACAAGAGGTGCTGAAGTCATGACACTTACGATAAAAACTATTTCGCGAAAAGTTAATTGTTAGAGTTTTTAAAAAATGTTCCTTTTTTGCAAAACTGTTAAAAGTGAATTATTTTGATTACGTTCATGCTTACATTTATCGTTACCTTCACTTTTCCACAATTTTTGAAAATTCAGTTTTTGATGCAGTTCAATAGACGTTATAAAAACACTATTCTACACGATATATTTGTTGTTTTGCAATAGTACGTAAAAGTGCTAAGTGAAAATGATAAAGAAATGCTAAGTCCACTTTTAATATGAAACCTTATAACAAAATATTAACACTTTATGTTTGTATACTTTAAAATAAGATTAATCTAGTATTTTTTATTTAAATGTGTCTTAATGTATAAGCCCAACATAAAGTAACTAATAAGCAAACGATTACTGAAGTTAATCAAACGTTTATTGAAGGGCCGTGACGCACAATTACATTTATGTCCATAGGTGAAATTAAGAATCCAATTCCTAATATTTTTCCACTTTAAGTCAGTATCCCCCATTTACGCCGACTCATTGTCTTTTAAATTGCCGGTGATCTTGCACTCCACTAGCTAGGCTTTCACAAAAGGGTCCATCAAGGTCTAAGAGACTCCACGCTGTCTAGCAATGCTACCCCTTATTAAGTCGACGGACTTCAAAATCCGTAAAACCTACACTACAGTCGCCAGGAAGCCTTTATATCTAATTACTATATATCCTCAAGGAAGACCCTGTATCTGTGCCATTTTTCGTGAGTCTAATCGTTGCTAAATGGCAAACCTTTCTTAGCATTTTTGTCATTGCCACATGTCACGATACTGTTTTTAAGCTGAATAAACTTGCACTGAAAAACCAAATGGAAAAAATCACTCTTTATTTCGTCGCGGTCATCAGCAAGTATAACAATTATATTTCTATTCATGTTAACCTTAACGTTTCCTAATTTAAATGATATATCATGAATCGTTGATATATCATGATTCGCTATAGAAACAATTTGACACGAATAATATTCTTCTCTTTTGAGTCTTGCAAAAGTCAGCGTGTTTTCAACAGACGGAGTGTTATGCTTGTAGGAAATAAAATTACTTTATTTAATTTCTAGTTTATTTAATTTCAATGACAAGCTTTAAAACGATCTTATATTTAATTAAAAGAAGGTATTCTCATTCTTTTGAGCGCTTCAGCTGTCAATTCGGGCTGCCACATATTCACATAAATCAATTATACTTAAGCGTGTAGTCAATCAAAGAATTGTTCCAACACGGACAGACGGATGGCAATAGCTAAATGGACTTGGAAATAGAATTGAATTCAATTCAATAAAAATTAACAACATGAAAGTGGAACTAAGCAGCTATAAAACTTCTCCATTTATAACACTCTAGTTTAACCCAGTGCGCTTCGATACACTCAAATTAATAAAAAAGGCAAATTTTTTTTTGATATTGATCTCGCATATTGTATACGAAGCTATTTGTTCCAAGTTTGAATACTCTTACTGTTACTATTATTCAGTTATACAGAAGTGTATATTGTCATTGTGTTGATGGCGCCCCGCCTACGTCTGCAATACAGCCCAATTTTCGACAGTTGTTGTGTACTTATAACCAAATTTCCTGTACGAAATTTCTAAAGTGTAGCTGTTTCCGTTCTCTAAATATAAAGAATTCCATTATGTATTTTTATTTTGTCAGACGTTGTGTATTGACAACTAAGATGATTGTACAAAATTTGGAACCGCGCACTCTTTTGCCGATGCGGCTTTTGTACGGAGATTCTGTATTGGTAAACCAGCTGTGTGTAACAAATTTGGACACTTTGTTTTTTACAGTTAACTTGATCTAAATAAATCTATTTTGTGCCATGCCCACTTCTCCAATACCACCCAAATTTTGTCGGGTGTTCTGTACTGCAAACTAAGATGCTTGTACCTAATTTGGTATAGATATACCACGCCACGCCGACCCCTACCATCCTGTCCACTCTTTTCAGGTGTTGTGTGTTGCTAACCAAGATATTTGTACCAAATTTTAAAACTTTAGCTCTTGCCGTGTTCTAGATAGACAGAAATCCATATTGTCTTTGTATTAAAGGTGTCACGCCCATTTAAATTTGGGAGAACTAGCCAATAGCTCCTTCCAGACCATCTGTAAAATTCTGTTAAAGTTTCATAAAGATCGGCTTAGCGTTTAAGGCGTTTATTACTTTCAAACAAACATTTATTGAACATTAAAATTTATTGTAGATGTTCATGGTAAATAAATATACTTCAATATTTTTAAACGTTTTTACCCATTGTTGAATAACATAAATTGTGAAAAAAAAATAGAAACTTTATAGAATTGTTACAACGTTTTTTATATAAATAATTGAGTTATTATTTTTTATAACTATTTATTGGTCATCACACCTACCGCAATTACCATTGTGTTGTGACAATTCTAATTTTTCTACTTATAGTTCCTTGTGCAATTACGTTAATATCAGTGTTGCCATTTTGTGGCTAGATTAAGCCATTTTTTCATATCTTTTAGCCATTGAAAATGAGTTTAGCCATTATACATTTTTTTATCCGGTTTTTAATCGTTTTTTAACTTGTTGTAAAATAATAATTTGTATGTCCTGATACAAATTTATGAACTTGCTGATAGAAGCATAAACAATTTTGACAATTTAAACGCATTTTATTTAAATCACAACTTTTACAAATCTTGAACATTGCTATAAACGTTGATGATGAAACATCTTTAAAGATAAAGGAACAGTATTCCAATACTCAATGTATAAAATGGATCAACACAAACAACAGTGTTTCTTTCTGGACAACAATTTTTTTTTAGAAATTTAAAAATGTACTATAAAGCTTCATTCACAATGACCACAACTATTTTTTCTATCTTATTTCTTCGTAAAGTATTATTATATATATTATTGCTAAAGCACTTTTTTTTGTCGGTTGCAAATATCTCCCATACCACCGCATCAAATTTAATGAATGATATCTCATTTTAAAGCTTATTTCTAACACTAATGACGAAAAATAATTAGAAATTGAAAAATTAATATTTTCATTGATAAAAATGACGGTGCGAAATTTTCGCACGGGTCATCTAGTTTCATATATTTTCCTTCCATTTTTCATACAAAATGAAACTTGTTTTTTTTTTAAGGTGAGTGTACTTCTACTTCAGCAACAATATGTACATTAGGGTGTCCCAAAAAATTGTTTCTTTCTGATTTTCATAGGTGCTCAATCAAAATTTAAAAGCTTATAGGGTAAAGTATTTTTGGTTTTTTTTTAAGAATTTTCGGAATAGGTTTAGAGGTCGCGCAAATGGAGTTTTCTTTTTTTTTAACTTTACTCATAACTTGGTTAATACCACGAGTTTCTTCACTCCTGAGGAAACAGTTTTTAAGAAAAGTATCCAAGCTTTAATCCTGTGTGACAAAAATTATAAGTTTTGGTGATGAGTTTACTCATTTAGATACACTTTATTACAATTTACGCTTTACAATAACGCTTTACAACTTTTTAAGTTTAAATAAAAATGAAAGAAACTAATGATGCAGTTTGAAAGACAAATTAATTCTAATTAATATGAATAAACAATTTTTAAATTTGTTCTTACCGTTCCTGAGTTATACCCGTTTTTATCTTTATACCCAGTATATGTTATTATAAGCTGTTTGCCAGTTCACCAATCAACCCAGTACCCAATCAAAAAAAAAAAAAAAAAAAAACTTTTCTTTTGCTGTGTGAAAAATCATTTATTAAGGTTCTTGCGATGTAGTTCTATACCTTGCAATAAATTCTGGTAATCAGTTTCAGAAGTTCTGACATTAATATAAGTATTTGCCAAAGCCACACCTCGTTCTGCCACAGCATTTACCACTTTTAATTGTTGAACTTTTTTCTTTGCATTCTGAAATGACTTGTGGGCTTTCCAATTCTCTGGATCTATTTTAAAAAAATCGATTGAAATATTGCAAGCTTCAAAAAAAGTTAGACTGGCTTTTGAAATGAATTGTTGAATTTCTTTATTTCTAAAGTTTTCTTCTGTTAAAGTTGCATTTGCTACTTCATAATAGCTGCATGGAGTATCTGCAAGTTTTTTTGTCATTAAGCGCAAAGTCTTGGTGTCGATACGTTCATCAAAAAACGATAAGGCAGCCAATTTCGGAGTTAAGTACCACTGATGACCTAGAAAAGTTTTAAGCGAGGCTTTTGCAACTGCTTTATTAATAATTTTATAACTATCCAATTCCTTTAATAGGCTCAGATCATTGAGAGGAGCGTATCGAGGGCACTGGCAGAGGTACCAATATTTGATATACATTCTTAAAATAAATGAACTAAATTCAAGCAAGTTATCAACTGTTGATTTGTCTATATAATATTGCAACTGGTTTCGGAAAATGCATATTTTCAAAGAATAGATAATTTTCATCGTCCAGCGAGCCCGATTGATAGCTCCTGGAGCTTTTACTGTTGGGTAGGGCATAGATTTATCACCCAAAAATTTAAGGCTCAGATGGAGTTGTTCTTTATAGTCCTCTCTTGGTTGTGTGTCTTCAAGTTGGCCTTTAATAAAATTGCTTAAGTCTTCGCGTATTGGTTTCGGAATAATCTTTTCAACAATTTTGTGATTTATGCAGTCGGAAAAACTAAACTTTTTAATAGAATCCCACCTCTGCTGTAGTGTGGTGAAAACTTTTATTTAAGGTGATGTGGTTTGCTGTTCAATATTTAGCGCCTTGAAGGTTGAGCCAACCACAAGCTCCAACATATAAGGTCTTTTTTACTTTTGGAAAGTAAAGCACATGCACCGATTCGGCGTCCAGTGTTGGAACTTGTTGTATCTGCAGACATAAATTGGATATTTTTAATTAAATTCTAGGTTTTAAGCATTTCAAACACTGCATCAGCTTGGTCTTCTCCCCTTCCCGATTGAAGTGGTACTACTCCTAGGAGTTTTTGGTCCGAATTTCCGGTTACACTTATAGAGAGCCTATCAGTTTTTTTCTTTTTATTCTTTAAGTCTGGCATTATTTTTCCATCCCAATGTACCGTAATATAATTTGAAACCTCAAACGATTTTTTAATGGGATCTGCAATTATCTGTCGCTGCTTTATACGTTCCCTCCAAATTCAACTCTTTGAGCATACAATTTTTACGATGTTTTGGCTAGGATCTGAGCAGGAATTTACTATAAAGGAAGCTTTACGGCAACTAATTCCGGTTCTGTCAAGACTTGCACAAAGCTGCTGATTTCTTGAGAAAGCTGGAACTGCTTTATGGGCCACTTTTTTTGTTGGTTCATACTAGTGCTGGGATACTATCGATACTTTTCACTATCGATATTTATCGATAGTTCAGATTTAACTATTGATAAATCGATATTAGGTTAGGTTAGAGTGGCCGGTCACAAAGACCCCGCATATACCAAATAGGTCCCTAGCGTTACCACAATTGTACGATAACCCACAGAAGAAAGTAAAAAGGTCAGTCAGATGTGATGGTATCCAGAGTACCCCACACTCTCTTGACGAATGCCAGGAGTCTCATTAACCCAATTTCATAGACTTCCCTGAGATCTTGGAGATAATGATCTCCCAGACAGTTCGCCCTGGAGCGCACGAGTGCCGGACAGTAGCATAGCAGGTGCTCTACCGTCTCCTTTTCCCCTGGTACCCCACAAAATCTACAATTGTCACTATTCAACCGCCCCGCCCTATAGGCGTATACCGCAGTCCAACAATTACCCGTTATAAAACCTATCAGAAGTCTACAGTCCCTTCTCGATAGCGACAGAAGAATTCTCGACGACTCCGGATCGTAGGATCCCCACATTACCTTGGAAACCCTGCACGTTCCTGTATTTTCCCAAAACGCCTCTGATCTCCTCCGTATAGCAGAGTCCGTATCTCTCCTTATATTCTGAATTGGAGCCGGGATGACCACCATCATATCGTGTGGTAAACGGGCCCCCCGTTTCGCCAATTCGTCCACCTCTTCGTTGCCCTCTATGCCCTGGTGACCGCGAACCCAGTAGATATGCACTCTCCTATTGACACAGAGTCTATCTATCGAGTCCCTACACTCCTGGACGACAGAGGAGTATGAGTATTCCGCGGTTATAGCCTTGATCGCCGCCTGACTATCAATGAAAAAGTTTACCTGCGAGTTCTCGGTGCCGGGAACACGTGCCAAATCGGCAGCCATTTTGGCTGCAAAAACCTCCGCCTGGAAAACGCTGCAGTAATCGGGAAGCTTATACGATTCCCGAATATCCAGTTCCTGGCAGTAGACTGCAGCTCCAACTCCGTCCTCCATTTTGGAACCATCAGTGTAGAATCTGAAGGTCCCTTGGCCAGATCGGAGTCCTACCAACCAACCGTCCTCCTCTAGGGTAACTCGCGGTTTCCTTCCAAGTGTCAGTCTCGGAATGGTGTAGTCACTGCTACAATCTATTCCCCTTATAATACTACCGTGACCATAGAGTCCATATGCAAATTGTCCCGTCGCCTTTAAGCGGATCGCAGACCTCCTTGCAGTTCCTTCTGCCACTAGATGAATCGGCTGCAAGTCCAGGATCACATCCATTGCCGCAGTCGGTGTACTGCGCAGAGCACCGGTGATACTAAGTTCGGCGAGTCTCTATACGCCCGTTAGCATATTCCGATACGATATCTTATCCAAGGCCGTCCACCACACAAGTATCCCGTAGAGTAGGATTGGTCTCGCCACCGCTGTGTAGACCCAATGTGTAAGAGCAGGGGTTAGACCCCACGTTTTGCCTAGCATTCTCTTACATGCGTAGAGCGCAATCGTTGCCTTTTTCACCCTCTCCTCCACATTCAGTCTCCACGACAGTTTGCTATCCAGTATTACTCCCAGATACTTAGTGTGGTGTTTAAGTTCCAGGTTAGTACCCCCTAGTTTAGGTCTCCTCCATGGACCAACTTTATACCTTTTCGTAAATAGTACTAGGTCCGTCTTCTCGGGATTTACTCCCAGTCCTACTCCGGCTGCCCACTGGCTGATTATCGCCAATGTAGCCTCCATTACAGAACTAATAGTATTCAGATCCTTGCCAGTAACTATCACCGCCACATCATCCGCGTATGCGGTCATCTTTGCTGCCCCGTCCCGAAGTCTATTGAGAAGTTCGTTGACGACAAGCGTCCATAGCATCGGCGAGAGAACCCCTCCCTGGGGGGTTCCCCGGTGTGCCTTCCTTGTTATCCTGGAGTTGCCCCACGCCGCGGATATAGTTCTACACCGTAGCAGGTTACCAATCCAGTTTTTAGCATGCGGATGTGCCCCTGTGCGAGATAAGCTGGCCAAAATTGCCTCTGTGGACACATTATTGAATGCACCCGCGATATCCAGGAACACACCCTTAGCGAAGTCCTTATAGCTCAGGGTCTTCTCAATCAGCGAGACAACTGAATGAAGTGCCGTCTCAGTTGATTTACCCTTCGTGTACGCATGTTGATTGACAGAGAGAATGGTTGGCCTCATGTTACCCTTGACATGATAGTCCAAAAATTCTCTCCAACGTTTTCAGCAGGAAGGATGTGAGACTTATAGGTCTAAAATCTTTTGGGTACATATGGTTGCTCCTGCCCGATTTCGGCAGAAATACAATCTTAGATATCCTCCAAGATTTAGGCACATAGTTTATCCTCAGACATCCTTTAAAAATTTCCACCAGCCATGGTACTATCCGTTGTCTACCCCGCTGTAGTTGCGCCGGGATAATTCCGTCAAGACCAGGCGACTTATATGGCTGGAACGAATCGATTGCCCATTCCACCCCCTCATAGGTGATAATTCCGCTATCACCATCTTCGTAATACTCGCTCATCCAGTGGATCACATCCGTTTGTAGTCGATTGTCCTGTGTTTCGCACAACGCATTATAGAGAAAATTCGTTTTTCAGTCGAACTATCCGTATGTGGAATAAACTTCCCGCAGAGGTCTTTCCCGGTACTTATAATTTATTAAGATTCAAGTCAAATGTCCACAAACACTATTCCCTCTTTCCTCCTTCCCAAACCTTATTTTCCTGATCAACACAATGCACTGCATATATAGGGGGCATCCCCTGAGTGTTGGTTTATCGTTAAAAAATAAAATAAAAATAAAAAAACAGAAGTTTCAACAGTTGGAATGGGATCATCAGAGCAGCCCGGAAAGTGTGTATCCACAAGCACCTCCAACGTTTCCGCGCTGCTCCCTGTCCATCCTCCGTTTTCCCTACAAACCGTACTTGGCATTACCGGACTGCCCACTAGCATCCTCCGCAGTCTTGCCTTTTCGGTTGTCTTCTCTATATTATCGCAGAAACTTTTCCACGAAGCTCGTTTAGCCCTTCGCACGTCGCGCTTATACACCCTAAGAGCGTCCTTATACTCCCCCCAGCATTCAGACCGGTCCACAATTTTCGCCAGTTTGAATAGCTCACGAAGCTCGCGTCTTCCAGAGTCCAGCTGACCATTCCACCACGGTGGTCTGGACTTACGCCTAGCTCGTGTCGGGGGACACGACTTCTCATAGGATCTAGTAACGTCCGATACCAATGTGTCTATAGCAGAATCTATGTCCCCTGAACTAACCAATGTTCCCGAGTGACCTAGGTCCCTATTCAAAAGTGAAGAGTATTTGGCCCAGTCCGTATTCCTTGGGTTCCTAAACACTGTTTCGTTAGGTATAGTGTAATTTAACAAAAATGATATATAGGAGTGATCAGAGAAGGATGGCTGCGTAAGCACCTTCCAATCATCTATCACTGTTTTATAATCAGTATAAAGCGTCACATCAAGCACATTTTCTGAGGTGGGACCCTTTTACGTGGGGACCTCACCTCTATTCGCAATTTGTATATTATTCTGTAATATAAAAGCAATAAGATCCTCACCTCTACTGTTGATATCCTTACTGCCCCATATTGTGTGATGAGCGTTAGCATCTGTACCCACTACCAGGTTTTGTCTCCTTCTACAAGCTTCTTCGACTAGTCTGTGTGGCATATAGGATGATGCAAGGAGTACCATGTCATCTCTGCCATCTTCCAAGGCCACAACTGTGAGATCGTCAGTGCTGTAATTATAGAGAATATATGAACAAAAATTCTTTTTTAACAAGTATTGCAGATCGTATTCTACCTACCACTTTTGAGAAGAACGTGTTATAATTACGTGACTTCAATCCAGATACCCGATTTCCTGTGGAGATCCACGGTTCCTGGATTAGAGCTACGTCGTAGCGACCCTCCTCTAACGTGAGGAGGAGTTCGACCGAAGCCATCTTACTGTGTTGGAGGTTGACTTGCAGGATCTTTAGCGTCATCAACTATGATCACCCGCTCGGGGTCGGCTCTATCCTCCTTGGCCGTCTCACCCAAATTCAGTCCAGAAGTGGCCACGGTGGCAGCCGCCAGATCACGCTCCACTTCATCGACCTCTAATGTGTTGTGGTTCGAGTCATGTGGATGTCGTTTCTTCAATCGGAGAAACACACTACCCACTCCCCAAGACATTTTTCCATACCGAGGATACAGAAGGTCTTCAGCCTCCTTTGTAATCTGGAGTATGTAATTCTGCCCGTCTTTGTTGCCTTTTTGTACATGCAGAATCCTCTACTCTTTGGTGGGTATGTCCGGATTCTGATTTTGCAGTAGACGAAGAGCGACTTCCGGTTTCACAATGCGCGGAAAATTCACCTTCGCCTTCGGAACAGCAGGAATATCTGATCGATCCACAATCTTGAGTTGTGCATCCGACCACAGGCCCTTGAGTTTCTTAATAACTCCCTTGAGCCATTCCAGCGTCATCTCGTCCTTACAGCTGATGAGCTTTACTCCGTTGAACCATCCAGCCCCATCAAAGGAGGGCAGCGGTCTTCCAGGTTCGGCTTCCATCTTAGCGACGATTTCGTTGAAAATCTTCAACTCTACAATCTTCCACCGCTCTGTGGCCATTTGACCAAAAGGGTTGCTCATGTCTAGAAGTGCCACACTCAGAGGACGTTTGGCCACTTCACTGACTCTTGCAGCCTTTGGCAAAGGTTCAGTGGCAGTTTTCGATGTCGAGGGTCTGACCCCCTCGGGGTTTTTCCTGGGCTTCTTTGTCTCCTTAGGATTTGCGGCATATGGAGACTCATCAACTGACCGCTGTCTTTTACCCTGCATGCTCTTAATCACAGCCTATTCAATGCAATTGTAGAAACCGTGATTTTTGGCAGCATATTTCGGGTTTTTAGAAAAGTGAGCTCGGCCTTCTGCAATCGCCCCCGTAGCCCACTTCATCCGCTCTTTCTCATCCTTGGAAAGATTAGATTGGGAGCCAAGCCGATGCTGTATCCGGACCGCAGCTTTATATTCCGATAGAGCTCTAAGCCCTTCCTTGCTTCTCCTGGGCCTGTTCTTATTTATAGAATGGGCTCCCTGAGATGTGCTAGGCGAGTTTAGCAGCTCACGTTCCTCTTTAGAGGTAATCATTTTGACGCTATCGCGATCCGAGTCTGAATCGACAACGGCATCCGTACGTGTCATATAAACATTTTTGGCATCTTTGATACTTCCTCCGTAAGGCGCCTTAACCACGGCAGAGAATGTGTGACCGCTGGCGACACGCAGAGGAGATAATGGTTCTCCACCGTGCCCGCCGGTGGTCGCAGTCACTGCTAACACCGACGTTTGGGCGTATATTACCGCCCGGATTTTGTTTCCTTCTTCTTCCATTTCATAGTTTTCGTTTGCATTTTATACATACTGCCATGTACACGATAACGCCGATCCACTGGATAACAGACGCGCACCAGGAAGCCGCCCAATATGGGAACAGACGCGCCCGGATTTTAGAGTGGAATCGTGAAGTCATCATCGACCCGCAAGCCGCCCAATGTGGGAAACAGACGCCCGGACCGCATCAAACCCCACGATTACCTCCTACCTATGATCAAAACCCATCACAAATCGATATTACTATCGACTGAATGTTTGTACTTGTGGAGGAAAACTTTAATCTTTTTTTTTATAAGGCTACAATAGTTCGTTGTTAATATCACTTTACTGAATCTATGAGACGTACATATGTATGTATATACGCACGTTATTTTAGATGGCAGTTTTTTAAAAATTGATAAGTACCTTTCTGAAGGAACGAAAGTAACTTTGAAAAATTTTCTAAATTCTAAACCCAAAAAGATTATCAATCTAGCGGACTTATCCTCTAATAGTCATTCATTGTTTTGTCCTATGCTTTCAATTGCATTTTTATTGGCATTTTTTTACAACAGTACAAAAATATTTGACATTTCAGTCCCTATATAAGCATGCACAAATTTCGACTTAAAGGCCTTTAATTAGCAGTAAAAAGCACTGCTAAAGGTGTTATGATACTTGCTATTTTTTGTATTGGATTTTTTTAGGATTGACTGAATGAAACAACAAATGCGAGAAAGAACAAGAAATACAATTTGATAAAATGTAAACAAAACAAACAATACTGCCCACGTTTTTTCCCCACAGAAAACCGTTATAAAAGCTAAAAATCGCAAAAAAAGTTAAAAACCGTTTCTTTAGATCAAAAACATTGGCAACAGTGCTAACAATTAATCTGGAAATGTCAATTTTAAGTTAAAAAATTTTATATTTTTTTTGACAGTCTTAGATTATTTATCGATAACACATGTATATTTGTTTGACTTCTCAAGATTTTTTATGATATAATCATACTCTTTACACTTAGTCAGTTTTCCTATGCAAATATATTTGCACTGTTCTCCAATATAGAAAAAATAGAAAAAATAGCAAGTATCATAACAGCTTAAGCAATCCATACCACTTGTCATTCTTGTTGTTTGTATGCATTGCTGATATTCAGCGAAAATTAATAATAGCAAGTAAAAATTTGCGGAAAAACACTGTGTGTGTATAGCTGCTGTTATATGTACATTTGTCTTCATAGCTGTATTTTAGATAATAAAAATATCGATATTTATATTTTTCCTATCGATATTTTCGATATTTTCAAACTATCGATAATATCGATAGTCTATCGATAGTTTCCCAGCACTAGTTCATACATGAAATCTTCATAACTCTCGTCCGATGGTTCATATATTGAATCATCCAAACAATCGCTATCAACGCTGGAGCTATCTTTGTTTACCAGATATTCCCATTTAGTTATTTAATTCTCTAGATTTTTTGGAAGGTTGAATTACTTTTCCGAACAAGCTCTTCATGTCGCGCAAGAAATTACCTCGTTTTTACTTCTCGATTTCGTTTTTTCTAGATTTACTCTTATTTAAAACTATCCACTTCGAGTGTAATTTTACGATTTCACGAGAAATGTTACGTACCTCTTGACTTGTTTTCCACATATCTTTAAAATTGTTTGCTACTATTCTGGTACTCTTTGTGACAGAATATTTTTGGATTAAATGTAATTTAAAAAATCTTTGCAGAATTTGCATTTTTGTCGGCGGTTTGGAGGGATCAAGGACATCAATCATTTTTCCCACAAGCCACACATTTCTTGTTTTCACAAAATTCATATCTATTTTGAATAAAATTACACATTTTTGGATTAACAAAAAATAAAAAAATTCTTACAGGTACGTCGGCGAAAACTTTTATATATATAAAAAACTTTTCTAGTTGATTCGTGGGTCAGCTAACTCAAAAATTTTTTTCATGTAAAATCGTATAACGACAATATTATAGCGGAGAATACACATAAAATAGAAAGTTAAAATGACAGCGTGTAACGATTTAGATCAATAAATGTCAAAAGTTAATGACAGTTAAAAGCCAGCTATAAAAATTTATGGAAATATACAAAAATTATAACGAAAAAATTATCATCATTTTTAGGTACAAACTATAAAAATAGTGTAACTCGGAAACTGTAGGACAAAATTCCATTTTTGTTTTTCATAATTGTTTAGAACTTATCGGTATTCAAAATCGCGTCACTAGTTTTTATACCTCTCATATAAATTTGAAAAGTAATAAACCGTTTTTTTACAGAATTTGTTAAAAAATTGCAAAAGAACTTAATATGTGGAATCGTAATGGACCAAAATATTGCCGGAACTTAAAGTTTTTGCATATGGAAATAAAGTTTAGGAAATTTTCTTTAGAAATTTTCGGTCAAAAAATTAAATAAACGTGGTTATTGACAAAGTTATGAGTCAAGTTTGAAAAAAGGCCGAAAACCCAGATTTTGACCAAAGACTTGATTTGCGCGACCTCTAAACCTCTTCCTAAAAATCTAAAAAAAAAATTTAAAATACTGGACCCTATAAGCTTTCAAATTATGCTTGAGCCTCTGACAAAAAAAAATTTTGGGACACCCTAATGTACATATGAAAATATAAATGAAGTTTAAAATAATTTTATTTAGTTTTGAATTTTATTTAAATTTTAAATGAAGGAAAAAGTGATTTTGTTACCCCTCTGAAAATTCCGTACTTTTACGCCCACTTTTTCTATTAAGCGCATAACTTGAGAACGGCTTGACCGACTTGGACGATTTTTTCTTTAAAATGATTGCCACGGTCTAACTAAGATTTTTACGGAAAGGAAATTTTGCCTCGCCCACGTTCGATTTACCTAAAATGAAAGAACGGCTCCATCCATTTGACTAAATTTTCTTTTAAATATTCGTAACTGGAGAACGGCTTGACCGAATCGGACGATTTTTTCTTTAAAATCATCGCTATGGTCCAACTTAAGAAAATTCTGCCCTGCCCACTTTGAAGGCCCACTTTTTTCGATTTACCTAAAATCAGAATCAATTTGACTAATTTTTCTTCCAAATGTTCGTATCTTCTTAACGGATTTTAAAAATCGAACGCAAACATTTTTCCTAATTTGGACAGGACACCGTCTGCCGGGTCAGCTAGTTTCTTATAAATAGAAAAAAGAAAATTTAAATTTTTGTATAAATAGCAATTTTTTACAAAATAACCTTTAAATAGTAAATTTTCACAAAATTTCGTAGAAATAGGAAATTTTCCGAAAAATTCATATAAATAGCAAAACAATTTTTATTATTAGCAAATTTTCACAAAATTTTGTATTAATAGCAATTTTTCACAAAATTTCCCCGAAGTAGCAAATTTTGCTATATATGTTGTTAACCTTCGTCTTAAGATATATTAGCGAGCCCTTATAAACAAATTCGCGCTTGAACCACATTGGCAAATTCTTCAAATTAACTACAAAAATCTGTTATCGGCTGGGCTTATAAGCTAAATTGCATGAGGGCAATCCAAAATGGACCCTACGGACTCCATCACATTCAGTAAAATGGAGTTAGCGAAGCTTATTGTTACCGCACCATTATCTATGAGTTTTTGTTTGAAAATATGGGTGACATTGAAACGGTCGAGATGTGTTTTCAACACGATGTTTTCAGAACTTGGTCGCCAAGGTTGTGCGATGTGATACCTCTCGATTGTTTTCTATGGGTCTACGTAATATTTTGGTTTTATTTTGTAAGTTATGTAATATATTGAACTTTCAAAATACGACGTTTCACAGTGGCTGAAAATCGTTTTTCATCACCTTTCTAAAACTTTAATATAAAGTTTTAATTTGATTAAAATCGGCTTAGTATTTGTTGAGAAATTTTGATTTAGAGATACCCCAAATTCCCAATCCTGAAAAACGATTAAAAAAAATAAAAAATTATTTTTTTTTACAAAAATGGCAAAACTGCCACTATTTACCGCTCAAAATGATCAGAATTTTGCAGAAAATCATTAATATTATTATAAAACAGTGTTCCAGCTTATCCCACCAACAATAAATTTCAGTATATCAATAGCAAGAATTGGGAATTGAGCACATTAAAACTTAATCTTCTTCTGACTCCCAAGAAAACCTTTGACAACAAATATGCAAGTGGCAGTGCAAAAAACTGAACTGGCAACAATGAAATAACGTAATTTTATTTTTATTTTTGTTTTTTCTCTTTGTTTTCCCCTTACAACTACAATTAGAGTTGACAAAAAATCAACCAATTTTATTCGGGATTGTAAGAAAAAATAAACTCACTGTTTGTTGTTGGTGATTTGCAGGGAAACCATAAATATCCAATTGCATGTTTTTCCTTGTGCGACCAATGAAGGCAGAAATAATATATTTATCCGTTTTAGAGCTTTTTATGAATTTTGGCATTAGTGCATATTTTACCGTTTGCAGCATTTTTTGCATAATTTATTTAAAAGAGCCTTTATGCAGCATTTTTTAGGTTTATAGCGCATATTTTGCCTTTCTAAGGCATATTTTGATACATATTAAATTTTATCGAAAATCTGTTACTTCAATCTAGACATCCACATTTTGTTTTTACTTTAACATTGTAAGACAAATAGGTTGTCATTGAGGATAAATGTTATGCGATTTGTATCTAGACCAATCTTTTAGTATTCAGATCGACTCAGAACCACTTTTTAAAGTGATCTAACGATGTCCATCGGTCCGTCTGGCTGGTTGTCTGTCCATGTTAGACTTGTGCGCAAAGTTCCAATATTGTATATAATTTGATCGAATATGGACGAAGTCCATGCAAATGGTAAGCATCGGTCTATAATTTCAGATCCAAATTAGACTCTTTGTATCCGCAAGCTATTTAATTAAAATGGTATTTAAATTAAATTCGTCTTAACCCTTATGTGAGTGACAAAAAAAAAACACCTTTAACAGAGTGACAGGGTACCCTGGTACCACATACAATAAATACGAACATTTTACATTATATTACAATATATATAAGAAAATTCATTTAACAAAATGTAAAATATAAGTTTTTGCAATGTCTAACATAAACATGAATCTGGGGATTTCCCTTTGGCTTTATGATTGATCGTTAAATACATCTACTTGCTACTGCTTTCATGCATTACTATGTTCATACATGAATAAGTTCGGTGAGCGCAAGAAGAAGGTAAAGTGCAATAACAACATTGGTCTCTTGTTCTAAACAAGCACGCTTAGATTCCATAGATACAAATGATATATAAAACGAATGTGAACATATTCT
This sequence comes from Pollenia angustigena, assembly GCA_930367215.1. Lineage (NCBI taxonomy): Eukaryota > Metazoa > Arthropoda > Insecta > Diptera > Polleniidae > Pollenia > Pollenia angustigena. The sequence goes on from OV884058.1 coordinate 168,159,270, forward strand.
GAAAATGTCCGATATAATATCAGAAGCATCCGATGCAAAACATATGGGATAAATAGAGGACAACGAGGATTCATATGATTCTGACGGGAGTGAAGAAACAACTGAAGTCCATGGAAAGAATGGTTCTCATTGGCGTCTTGATTGCTATCCGGAATACCAATACATCAACAGAAATTACGGCAACGCAGAGGTCCTGATCCTGGCTTAAATATAGGAGCACCTAAGGACGTATTTAAAACTTAATTATCCAGTGAGATGTGCGATATAATTTTGCGTGAAAGTAATAGTAATTTCAGAGTTGTCGGCAGTTGCGTGCGCAAGTTGTATCGAACATTAAATTCACCGTCCTCTGTGTGAATCCTTCTTCCAAGGATCTCAGTACACAATTTTTTTTCTGATTTGTTCTATAGTGAAGTGTATAATTTCTATTTTTTGTGCTTTCTTCAAGCCTTTTGTTTGACTAAACAATATAAACGAAATATGTTTATGTACAAAATAGCTAACACTGTCTTTTTATTTTTAACAGGGACCGAAAATAACAGTTATATTGGAATTTTAAAACAAAAAAAGCATATAGAATTAAATGTTGAAAAACTGTATCAAGTATACCATATTGTTCCTCATGCACTTGTCAATGATAAAATATATTGATTTTTTTAATATTGATTTTTATATTTTCGATCAAACTTAACAGTTATTATTTGATTTTTATTTTTTTGAACAAAAATAACTGTTATTTTTTGATTTTTATTTTTTCGATCAAAAATAACAGTTATTTTTTGATTTTTATCTTTTTGAACAAAAATAACAGTTACTTATTGATTTTAATTTTTTCGAGCAAAAATAAAAGTTATTCTCTAAATAAATGTACGTGATTTAATAATTTAGTTGACTTAAAATTTTTATTTTCGTGTGTAATTATCATTGGAATTCCTTATGCACATTAAATTATATTATTAAAGTCATCTAAATTATTAAAACACGTACATTTATTTAGAGAACAACTTTTATTTTTGCTCGAAAAAATAAAAATCAATATATAACTGTTATATTTGTTCAAAAAAATAAAAATCAAAAAATAACTGTTATTTTTGATCAAAAAAATAAAAATAAAAAAAAACAGTAATTTTTGTTCAAAAAAATAAAAATAAAAAAATAACTGTTATTTTTGCTCAAAAAAATAAAAATAAAAACATAAGTGTTTTCATCTGACTTTTATTAAAAACGGCATAACTGTTACGGTCCCTGATTTTTAACTTTTTAATTTTCATTCATGTGAAAAGTAAAAAAAATATTCCAGTTTATTCAATTCAACATGCTTTTAAGCTGATATTCATTACAATAAATTAAATTATACTAAAAAATAAATGTTATTTTAAATATTTTCGTTAAGGTACCCGGGTACCCTGTCACTCCGTTAAGGGTGCAAAATATAAATTGACACACAGAACCCTTTCAAATTAAGAAATTAAGCTAATGTTTACTTAAATATATTTAAAACACAATAATAAGAGTTCTCAAGAGGTTCCACTCCCTTAAGAAACTTCAAACAAACAAAAAATGCAATTAAAGATTAAAATGTTACCCGGGTACCATGTCACTCACATAAAGGTTAAAAATAGTTTACTGCAAATTAAATTATTTTCGAATCGGTTCACATTTTCTCAAAGCTCCCATGCTTACATAGCTTTAACTTCCTTTTAAATGTTAACATTAGTTAACAATTTAGTGACCGTACCTAAAATACCTTTAAACAAAAACCCATATGGATGTTAATATATAGATAATATTTGGCGCAAACATCTCTTATATAAATTTTTTTTTAAATTTTGTTATTAAAGTGTTGAATATTGTGTCTTCAAATCAACAATTTTTAATTTTAAGGGCATATTTTTAACATTTTTCAGGGCATATTTTCCAGTTTTTACTGCATATTAAATGCGCATAAAACGCGTTTTTAAGAGCATATTTCTGGTTTCCCTGGTGATTTGTTTAAGCTTTTTGATATTATAACGGGTAAGACTTTTGAGTGTTTATAATTCCTATTCGCTTAACAGTTTTATTTGAATAATACCTTTAGCTTTTCTTAAATCTTTGGGTGAAGCTTCCTAAAGATCTGGCCTAAGCAGCCAGTGAAATGCGCATAGGAATAGCTTATCCCACCAACAAAAATTTCAGTTTATCAATAGTAGGCATTGGGGTTTTGTATTAATTGTATTTACATTCAAATAAATTGTTAACTGTTACAAAATAAAAAATCGATGCAAAACAAATTTTAATTTTATTTTATTGTGGTGAAAGAAGTGCTGTAACCTAATATGATGACTTCTAAACTTATTATTATTAACATGATTATAATATGAATACTTCTGAAGTTATAATGATTAATATGATAACTTATTATGATTAATAGGATAATAAAATGATTAAGCAGAAATATTATGATGTAATATTACAAATATATTTGGCCACAAAATGATTGAATAACAATCGTATTATGGTGAATACAATTATATTTCTTATCATAATATGTTGCTCTTAGAATGTGTTAAGCACAACCATGTTTTTTCTTTGCGTGTAGGATTGTTATTGTAAAAATTAAAAACGAAACGACAAGCATTTAAATACCCTTTCCACCTGTGGTGAATGGCATAACAAAATACATCGGTCACTTTTATATTAACTTATAATATTTTAATTTCACAAGTTTTAGGTGGATTAATTGATATTCAAATTAATAAAATAAATAAATAAATAAGTCAAATTTAATACAAGATTCCTTTCCTTGAGAAACAATATCTTCATTAAAGAAATCTTTGTTCATACATTCCTGTCCTTCGTTATTTCGGACGACGATTACGAAAGGAAACAGCATCGTATATAGAAGTGCAAAAAAACTTAGTTACTTACTTGGTGAATAAATAAATTGTATTAATTAATTTAAAAAATTTTAAAGCATCATCGACATCGTATAAATCGTCTTTGTAAATTGCAATGCGGTATTCAACGACAATGGAAGAATACCACCAATTGATAAGCCTGAGGCCTGTTGGGAATTTCTTAACATTATTAAAAGCATTTTTTGTTCCGGAACTGTTAAATTGTACCAGCAAGAATCGTAAATCATGGCTATGACGTCATCGTTCTGCATTAAAATAGAAACAGTTTTTATAAAATAAATTCAAAATGTTAAGTAATTTTTACCGATACTTCGATAAGGTTTCCCAATGAACAATACGAATAGACCAAGCCAAATAAATAAAGCAAGTAGGCTGGAGCTGGTGGCCAAATATTCAGAAAAATGCAAACAATTGTACAAATTATACCGAAGAACTCGGTACTAATTTGAACAAAAATTACCCAAAAAAATGTATTTCTAATTGTATCACAGAAACTAAAAAATCAATTTATTTTTGAGTTAAATTTCGAGCTGAACATTTTAAAACTTACTTTAAATATTTCTGATGCCACTTAAATATATCATTCAATGGACCAGCCGATTTTCTAACATCTCTAGGGTTGACCTCCAAAATTGTATCCAGATCATCGAACTTACATTTCAGAATATTCTTAATTAACGGTATGTGAGCTGCATATATAAAAAGCCACGAATCAATTACAAAATTTCCGAAACCTCCAAAAAATACACAAATTATATGAATGCCAAAAGTAAAATAGTAACCAAAATCGGTTTGGTTATCGATGAAGGGTATCATAAATGGTATGATTTCTACGCGTCTATTCAAGACAAAAAGCATAAAGATCGGTACCCCAACTACAATTAAAGCTGTTATGACAATAACTGTGAATAAAGAAGTCAGTAGTTTTTTGACTAAAGAAATATTGTAACTCAAGCATTTTCTGTACGCCAACGATTTAACATCATAAATTTTGTACATTTCAACGATTTCCTCGTATAAATAACGAAAATTTACTTGCTGGTAAACTACATTCACAAGTTTGGCATAGCCCTGAAATTTTGGGAGAAAATGAGTTTAAGATTTAAATTTCAGTTGTCTATTCACCTGTAATGCAGTACCCAAAATAGAAATAGCTTTCAATAAATTATAATAATTTCGTTTAATAATAACCTCAACATAAATGGTGTAGAATTGGAAACCAATTGACAGATTTATCAGTAAAAATATAGCAATTGTCTTCCAATCAGTTTCGTAGTTTTCTTTTATAACATCAACTCCACAAAGCCTTGAAATTTTCCGAGTAAAATTGAATATTTTTTTAAATTTATTTAAATATTTGTCGGCCATTATTTGCATGGTTATTGCAGAAATGAAATGCTTACAATGAATGTTCATTTTGGTTTAAATGCAGGAGAAGTTACTTCTGCACAATGGTACCCTTAGTCAGTATTACAGTACTCAAAATATTGAAATTGAAAATCGTATAGTAAAATTGGCGTTAAAAATAAATATTTGATTATATTTGATTTATCCAAGAGGTGCTGAAGTCATGACACTTACGATAAAAACTATTTCGCGAAAAGTTAATTTTTAGAGTTTTTAAAAAAATTTCCTTTTTTGCAAAACTGTTAAAAGTGAATTATTTTGATTACGTTCATGCTTACATTTATCGTTACCTTCACTTTTCCACAATTTTTGAAAATTCAGTTTTTGATGCAGTTCAATAGACGTTATAAAAACACTATTCTACACGATATATTTTTTGTTTTGCAATAGTACGTAAAAGTGCTAAGTGAAAATGTTAAAGAAATGCTAAGTCCACTTTTAATATGAAACCTTATAACAAAATATTAACACTTTATGTTTGTATACTTTAAAATAAGATTAATCTAGTATTTTTTATTTAAATGTGTCTTAATGTATAAGCCCAACATAAAGTAACTAATAAGCAAACGATTACTGAAGTTAATCAAACGTTTATTGAAGGGCCGTGACGCACAATTACATTTATGTCCATAGGTGAAATTAAGAATCCAATTCCTAATATTTTTCCACTTTAAGTCAGTATCCCCCATTTACGCCGACTCATTGTCTTTTAAATTGCCGGTGATCTTGCACTCCACTAGCTAGGCTTTCACAAAAGGGTCCATCCACGCTGTCTAGCAATGCTACCCCTTATTAAGTCGACGGACTTCAAAATCCGTAAAACCTACACTACAGTCGCCAGGAAGCCTTTATATCTAATTACTATATATCCTCAAGGAAGACCCTGTATCTGTGCCATTTTTCGTGAGTCTAATCGTTGCTAAATGGCAAACCTTTCTTAGCATTTTTGTCATTGCCACATGTCACGATACTGTTTTTAAGCTGAATAAACTTGCACTGAAAAACCAAATGGAAAAAATCACTCTTTATTTCGTCGCGGTCATCAGCAAGTATAACAATTATATTTCTATTCATGTTAACCTTAACGTTTCCTAATTTAAATGATATATCATGAATCGTTGATATATCATGATTCGCTATAGAAACAATTTGACACGAATAATATTCTTCTCTTTTGAGTCTTGCAAAAGTCAGCGTGTTTTCAACAGACGGAGTGTTATGCTTGTAGAAAATAAAATTACTTTATTTAGTTTCTAGTTTATTTAATTTCAATGACAAGCTTTAAAACGATCTTATATTTAATTAAAAGAAGGTATTCTCATTCTTTTGAGCGCTTCAGCTGTCAATTCGGGCTGCCACATATTCACATAAATCAATTATACTTAAGCGTGTAGTCAATCAAAGAATTGTTCCAACACGGACAGACGGATGGCAATAGCTAAATGGACTTGGAAATAGAATTGAATTCAATTCAATAAAAATTAACAACATGAAAGTGGAACTAAGCAGCTATAAAACTTCTCCATTTATAACACTCTAGCTTAACCCAGTGCGCTTCGATACACTCAAATTAATAAAAAAGGCAAATTTTTTTTTGATATTGATCTCGCATATTGTATACGAAGCTATTTGTTCCAAGTTTGAATACTCTTACTGTTACTATTATTCAGTTATACAGAAATGTATATTGTCATTGTGGTGATGGCGCCCCGCCTACGTCTGCAATACAGCCCAATTTGTTGTGTACAGTTGTTGTGTACTTATAACCAAGTTTCCTGTACGAAATATCTAAAGTGTAGCTGTTTTCATTCTCTAAATATAAAGAATTCCATTATGTATTTTTATTTTGTCAGACGTTGTGTATTGACAACTAAGGTGATTGTACAAAATTTGGAACCGAGCACTCTTTTGCCGATACGGCTTTTGTACGGAGATTCTGTATTGGTAAACCAGCTGTGTGTAACAAATTTGGACACTTTGTTTTTTACAGTTAACTTGATCTAAATAAATCTATTTTGTGCCATGCCCACTTCTCCAATACCACCCAAATTTTGTCGGGTGTTCTGTACTGCAAACTAAGATGCTTGTACCTAATTTGGTATACATATACAGAAATCTATAATGCCTTTGTTTGGGAGGTGCCACGCCGACCCCTACCATCCTGTCCACTCTTTTCAGGTGTTGTGTGTTGCTAACCAAGATATTTGTACCAAATTTTAAAACTTTAGCTCTTGCCGTGTTCTAGATAGACAGAAATCCATATTGTCTTTGTATTAAAGGTGTCACGCCCATTTAAATTTGGGAGAACTAGCCAATAGCTCCTTCCAGACCATCTGTAAAATTCTGTTAAAGTTTCATAAAGATCGGCTTAGCGTTTAAGGCGTTTATTACTTTCAAACAAACATTTATTGAACATTAAAATTTATTGTAGATGTTCATGGTAAATAAATATACTTCAATATTTTTAAACGTTTTTACCCATTGTTGAATAACATAAATTGTGAAAAAAAATAGAAACTTTATAGAATTGTTACAACGTTTTTTATATAAATAATTGAGTTATTATTTTTTATAACTATTTATTGGTCATCACACCTACCGCAATTACCATTGTGTTGTGACAATTCTAATTTTTCTACTTATAGTTCCTTGTGCAATTACGTTAATATCAGTGTTGCCATTTTGTGGCTAGATTAAGCCATTTTTTCATATCTTTTAGCCATTGAAAATGAGTTTAGCCATTATACATTTTTTTATCCGGTTTTTAATCGTTTTTTAACTTGTTGTAAAATAATAATTTGTATGTCCTGATACAAATTTATGAACTTGCTGATAGAAGCATAAACAATTTTGACAATTTAAACGCATTTTATTTAAATCACAACTTTTACAAATCTTGAACATTGCTATAAACGTTGATGATGAAACATCTTTAAAGATAAAGGAACAGTATTCCAATACTCAATGTATAAAATGGATCAACACAAACAACAGTGTTTCTTTCTGGACAACAATTTTTTTTTAGAAATTTAAAAATGTACTATAAAGCTTCATTCACAATGACCACAACTATTTTTTCTATCTTATTTCTTCGTAAAGTATTATTATATATATTATTGCTAAAGCACTTTTTTTTGTCGGTTGCAAATATCTCCCATACCACCGCATCAAATTTAATGAATGATATCTCATTTTAAAGCTTATTTCTAACACTAATGACGAAAAATAATTAGAAATTGAAAAATTAATATTTTCATTGATAAAAATGACGGTGCGAAATTTTCGCACGGGTCATCTAGTTTCATATATTTTCCTTCCATTTTTCATACAAAATGAAACTTGTTTTTTTTTTAAGGTGAGTGTACTTCTACTTCAGCAACAATATGTACATTAGGGTGTCCCAAAAAATTGTTTCTTTCTGATTTTCATAGGTGCTCAATCAAAATTTAAAAGCTTATAGGGTAAAGTATTTTTGGTTTTTTTTTAAGAATTTTCGGAATAGGTTTAGAGGTCGCGCAAATGGAGTTTTCTTTTTTTTTAACTTTACTCATAACTTGGTTAATACCACGAGTTTCTTCACTCCTGAGGAAACAGTTTTAAAGAAAAGTATCCAAGCTTTAATCCTGTGTGACAAAAATTATAAGTTTTGGTGATGAGTTTACTCATTTAGATACACTTTATTACAATTTACGCTTTACAATAACGTTTTACAACTTTTTAAGTTTAAATAAAAATGAAAGAAACTAATGATGCAGTTTGAAAGACAAATTAATTCTAATTAATATGAATAAACAATTTTTAAATTTGTTCTTACCGTTCCTGAGTTATACCCGTTTTTATCTTTATACCCAGTATATGTTATTATAAGCTGTTTGCCAGTTCACCAATCAACCCAGTACCCAATCAAAAAAAAAAAAAAAAAAAACTTTTCTTTTGCTGTGTGAAAAATCATTTATTAAGGTTCTTGCGATGTAGTTCTATACCTTGCAATAAATTCTGGTAATCAGTTTCAGAAGTTCTGACATTAATATAAGTATTTGCCAAAGCCACACCTCGTTCTGCCACATCATTTACCACTTTTAATTGTTGAACTTTTTTCTTTGCATTCTGAAATGACTTGTGGGCTTTCCAATTCTCTGGATCTATTTAAAAAAAATCGATTGAAATATTGCAAGCTTCAAAAAAAGTTAGACTGGCTTTTGAAATGAATTGTTGAATTTCTTTATTTCTAAAGTTTTCTTCTGTTAAAGTTGCATTTGCTACTTCATAATCGCTGCATGGAGCATCTGCAAGTTTTTTTTTGTCATTAAGCGCAAAGTTTTGGTGTCGATACGTTCATCAAGAAACGATAAGGCAGCCAATTTCGGAGTTAAGTACCACTGATGACCTAGAAAAGTTTTAAGCGAGGCTTTTGCAACTGCTTTATTAATAATTTTATAACTATCCAATTCCTTTAATAGGCTCAGATCATTGAGAGGAGCGTATCGAGGGCACTGGCAGAGGTACCAATATTTGATATACATTCTTAAAATAAATGAACTAAATTCAAGCAAGTTATCAACTGTTGATTTGTCTATATAATATTGCAACTGGTTTCGGAAAATGCATATTTTCAAAGAATAGATAATTTTCATCATCCAGCGAGCCCGATTGATAGCTCCTTGAGCTTTTACTGTTGGGTAGGGCATAAATTTATCACCCAAAAAGATAAGACTCAGATGGAGTAGTTCTTTATAGTCCTCTCCTGGTTGTGTGTCTCCAAGTTGGCCTTTAATAAAATTGCTTAAGTCTTCGCGTATTGGTTCCGGAATAATCTTTTCAACAATTTTGTGATTTATGCAGTCGGAAAAACTAGACTTTTTAATAGAATCCCACCTCTGCTGGAGTGTGGTGAAAACTTTTATTTGCGGTGATGTGGTTTGCTGTTCAATATTTAGCGCCTTGAAGGTTGAGCCAGCCACAAGCTCCAACATATGATGCCGGCATGCCAAAAATATAAGGTCTTTTTTTACTTTTTGGCAAAGTAAAGCACATGCACCGATTCGGCGTCCAGTGTTGGAACTTGTTGTATCTGCACACATAAATTGGATATTTTTAATTAAATTCCAGGTTTTAAGCATTTCAAACACTGCATCAGCTTGGTCTTCTCCCCTTCCCGATTGAAGTGGTACTACTCCTAGGAGTTTTTGGTCCGAATTTCCGGTTACACTTATAGAGAGCCTATCAGTTTTTTTCTTTTTATTCTTTAAGTCTGGCATTATTTTTCCATCCCAATGTACCGTAATATAATTTGAAACCTCAAACGATTTTTTAATGGAATCTGCAATAATCTGTCGCTGCTTTATACGTTCCCTCCAAATTCAACTCTTTGAGCATACAATTTTTACGATGTTTTGGCTAGGATCTGAGCAGGAATTTACTATAAAGGAAGCTTTACGGCAACTAATTGTTTGTACTTGTGGAGGAAAACTTTAATCTTTTTTTTATAAGGCTACAATAGTTCGTTGTTTATATCGCTTTACTGAATCTATGAGACGTACATATGTATGTATATACGCACGTTATTTTAGATGGCAGTTTTTTAAAAATTGATAAGTACCTTTCTGAAGGAACGAAAGTAACAGGGACTATAAGATATTCTATTTCAACTTTAAAAACTTTTGCTAAATTCTAAACCCAAAAAGATTATCATTCATTGTTTTGTCCTATGCTTTCAATTGCATTTTTATTGGCATTTTTTTACAACAGTACAAAATTATTTGACATTTCAGTCCCTATATAAGCATGCACAAATTTCGACTTAAAGGCCTTTAATTAGCAGTAAAAAGCACTGCTAAAGGTGTTATGATACTTGCTATTTTTTGTATTGGATTTTTTTAGGATTGACTGAATGAAACAACAAATGCGAGAAAGAACAAGAAATACAATTTTATAAAATGTAAACAAAACAAACAATACTGCCCACGTTTTTTCCCCACAAAAAACCGTCATAAAAGCTAAAAATTGCAAAAAAAAAGTTAAAAACCGTTTCTTTCGATCAAAAACTAAAAAAATTGGCAACAGTGCTAACAATTAATCTGGAAATGTCAATTTTAAGTTAAAAAATTTTATATTTTTTTTGACAGTCTTAGATTATTTATCGATAACACATGTATATTTGTTTGACATTTCAAGATTTTTTATGATATAATCATACTCTTTACACTTAGTCAGTTTTCCTATGCAAATATATTTGCACTGTTCTCCAATATAGAAAAAATAGAAAAAATAGCAAGTATCATAACAGCTTAAGCAATCCATACCACTTGTCATTCTTGTTGTTTGTATGCATTGCTGATATTCAGCGCAAATTAATAATAGCAAGTAAAAATTTGCGGAAAAACACTGTGTGTGTATAGCTGCTGTTATATGTACATTTGTCTTCATAGCTGTATTTTAGATAATAAAAATATCGATATTTATATTTTTCCTATCGATATTTTCGATATTTTCAGACTATCGATAATATCGATAGTCTATCGATAGTTTCCCAGCACTAGTTCATACATGAAATCTTCATAACTCTCGTCCGATGGTTCATATATTGAATCATCCAAACAATCGCTATCAACGCTGGAGCTATCTTTGTTTACCAGATATTCCCATTTAGTTATTTAATTCTCTAGATTTTTTGGAAGGTTGAATTACTTTTCCGAACAAGCTCTTCATGTCGCGCAAGAAATTACCTCGTTTTTACTTCTCGATTTCGTTTTTTCTAGATTTACTCTTATTTAAAACTATCCACTTCGAGTGTAATTTTACGATTTCACGAGAAATGTTACGTACCTCTTGACTTGTTTTCCACATATCTTTAAAATTGTTTGCTACTATTCTGGTACTCTTTGTGACAGAATATTTTTGGATTAAATGTAATTTAAAAAATCTTTGCAGAATTTGCATTTTTGTCGGCGGTTTGGAGGGATCAAGGACATCAATCATTTTTCCCACAAGCCACACATTTCTTGTTTTCACAAAATTCATATCTATTTTGAATAAAATTACACATTTTTGGATTAACAAAAAATAAAAAAATTCTTACCGGTACGTCGGCGAAAACTTTTATATATACATATAAAAAACTTTTCTAGTTGATTCGTGGGTCAGCTAACTCAAAAATTTGTTTCATGTAAAATCGTATAACGACAATATTATAGCGGAGAATACACATAAAATAGAAAGTTAAAATGACAGCGTGTAACGATTTAGATCAATAAATGTCAAAAGTTAATGACAGTTAAAACCCAGCTATAAAAATTTATGGAAATATACAATAATTATAACGAAAAAAGTATCACCATTTTTAAGGTACAAACTATAAAAATAGTGTAACTCGGAAACTGTAGGACAAAATTCCATTTTTGTTTTTCATAATTGTTTAGAACTTATCGGTATTCAAAATCGCGTCACTAGTTTTTATACCTCTCATATAAATTTGAAAAGTAATAAACCGTTTTTTACAGAATTTGTTAAAAAATTGCAAAAGAACTTAATATGTGGAATCGTAATGGACCAAAATATTGCCGGAACTTAAAGTTTTTGCATATGGAAATAAAGTTAAGGAAATTTTCTTTAGAAATTTTCGGTCAAAAAATTAAATAAACGTGGTTATTGACAAAGTTATGAGTCAAGTTTGAAAAAAGGCCGAAAACCCAGATTTTGAACAAAGACTTGATTTGCGCGACCTCTAAACCTCTTCCTAAAAATCTAAAAAAAATTCAAAAAATTATGCTTGAGCCTCTGACAAAAAAAAATTTTGGGACACCCTAATGTACATATGAAAATATAAATCAAGGCCCATTGAAAAGGTCTGCGCAAGAAGCCTGATGATCATTGTTTATGTTCTTTTTAGTTGTCAAAAGTTGTTTACATTTTGCTTACATGTGCATGTATACGTTTGTTTACGTTTATGGTATGCCACACATACACGTTTTTTCCTTTTGCTTTGTATATGTGGTAGTAAAGTTTTGACAACTAAAAAGAATCGTTTTTTGTTTTTGTACAAGTAAGCAGACCTGATAGATGGGCCTTGATATAAATGAAGTTTAAAATAATTTTTTTTAGTTTTGAATTTTATTTAAATTTTAAATGAAGGAAAAAGTGATTTTGTTACCCCTCTGAAAATTCCGAAGCGGCATTAATATTACGGTGAGTAAGAATTTTCTTGAATCAAGTACAGAAAGATTAATTCAAGTACGGATTTTCAGTAGCAACATGCTTAAATTATCCATATTTAATCCCGATTTCGTACTTGAAGTAATCCGAAAACGAGATTGGGGTTAACTAAGATTGAACCAATATCAAAATGCGCTTGATTTAAGTATTATAAAGTTGATTTTATCCCGTGCCCAGTGTTGGCAAAACTTTGTGACCGAAAATGGCTAAATTTACGGAAAAAATGGCTAAAAAATTGCTAAAAATGGGCTAATAATGGCTAAAAGCTTTTTAAAATAAAAACACATTAAAATTCAATAACAAAACAGAAATAATTAATTTAAAGTGGTTTAGGATGAAATTGTAAGTTAAGATCAATTTGTTAAATAAGAGTAAACGTAAATTAATATTTTGATAGATATTTAAAAAATTAAATCATCGATAAATTCGATGTCGTTATTAATCATCTCATAGGAATCACTCGGGCCTATTAGATTTTATGTATTCAAACTTAATAATTTTATTAAGCCGCCACATCTTTTGTGAATACATAAAATCAAAAGTTGTTTACAGATTTTAATCATTTATAGCTTGTAATGTTGTTTTTTATATGTCTGCATAAAATTAGAAGCATAGCTGCATTTTTCAATTTTTTATGAATTTTTAAAAACAAAAATTCCGAAATTTTAATAAAAAAAATTGTTTTTTTTTTCCAGAAAAAAATTATGTTTCTAAAACGACTGCGCATATAAGAAAAACGTTTTACCTTTCTTAAAGTAAATTTTATTGCGGAATTTCGTTTTTTTTAGTTTTTCAATAAACTAAAGCGTTTTTGAGTTACGCGAACAGATGTTGTGCAACCTCCTTAATTTTCGAAATAACGGTGTATCTCGAAAACCAAAGCCAACATAAAGAAAAAAGTTTTATTTTTTTAAAGTAAATTTTATTGCGGAATTTCGGGTTTTTTTTAGTTTTTCAATAAACTAAAGCGTTTTTGAGTTACGCGAACAGATGTTGTGCAACATCCTTAATTTTCGAAATAACGGTGTATCTCGAAAACCAAAGCCAACATAAAGAAAAAAGTTTTATTTTTTTAAAGTAAATTTTATTGCGGAATTTCGGGTTTTTTTTAGTTTTTCAATAAACTAAAGCGTTTTTGAGTTACGCGAACAGATGTTGTGCAACCTCCTTAATTTTCGAAATAATGGTATATCTCGAAAACCAAAGCCAACATAAAGAAAAAAGTTTTATTTTTTTAAAGTAAATTTTATTTGCGAAATTTCGGGTTTTTCTAGTTTTTCAATAAACTAAAGTGTTTTTGAGTTACGCGAACAGATGTTGTGGAACCTCCTTAATTTTCGAAATAACGGTATATCTCGAAAACCAAAGCCAACATAAAGAACAAAAGTTTTATTTTTTTAAAGTAAATTTTATTGCGGAATTTCGGTTTTTTTTAGTTTTTCAATAAACTAAAGCGTTTTTGAGTTACGCGAACATATGTTGTGCAGCCTCCTTAATTTTCGAAATAACGGTATATCTCGAAAACCAAAGCCAACATAAAGAAAAAAGTTTTAACTTTCTTTAAGTAAATTTTATTGCGGAATTTCGGTTTTTTTTTTAGTTTTTCAATAAGCTAAAGCCTTTTTGAGTTGCGCGAACATATGTTAATCTATCTATACAATATATAATTTCTTAGTATGTCAGGATGTTTGCATGTATGTCCTATTCTTTCCGCAACTTTCTGAAGCCATCTGACGACATAGGAAGCTGAAATTTGGCACACTTGAAGTACTTTCTCTGCGCAAGATCGTAACGAAGCCATATTTTTGATTTTCGGCTTTTCAACTAGTATAAATATAAAGATCTGATAGAAAAGATGTTTTTTTTATAATATGGGGAACTTTGGGCCCCACCCGCCACGGCTAGGCACCGTCGGATTGGCCTGAAAAATTAGATCATGATTTCTTACATCAAACCTCATATTTTAAGCAGCGCAAACAATTAAATTAAAAAAAAAAAAAAAATCCCATACAAGATGCGACCAGTCTAATGTATATATTGTACAATATATACGTCGGGGATTATCAACTGCTTTTAGCTTGAATTGGATAATATGGTTACCTACCACATTATCAGGAACACAGCTCATGTCACATATAAAACTCTACGAATAAGTAACAAAGCACAGCGGCCCTCAAAGATAACAAAACAGCTGCCATCGACCAAACTCATTGTGATTTTTGGGCTAGAGACATAGAAAATTTAACAATGTCGATGGAAGCTGCACCCATCGAAGCCTCGGCAAACATTTAATAACAAACGGCGAGAAATCTACACGCAGAGAAAAACATGATTAAATATGGTCACCTCCAACAAAACTATTTTTAAAGAAAATGTTAACATATTATTTTTAATTTGACTATATTATTGTCAACGAGAATCATAATTTTGTTTAATAAGTCCTCCAGCAAGAGCCCACAACCATATTATGGTTGCCTCAAAACAAAACAATAATATGTTTTTAAATTAACAATGGTATTATCCTCTTTTTCAAGAGCAACATACTATGGTTGAAAGCCAAACATGCTACTAAATTATTATTATTTTAGTTATTATTAACCATAACATGTTCGGAGGCAACCATAATATGGTTGGGGCTTTTTGATGGTGGTCTAATTTAACAATAATATAGTTGTCGGAAACAATAATATGGTTAAGTTAAACATAATATGTTTACAATTTTATTTAAAAATATTTTTGTTGGAGGTGCCCATATTTATCATGTATCTCTCTGGGTGTTTATTCTTTTTAAGTTTATTTTATCTCAAAAATACACTTAATGATCACTTTATTTTATAGATGATTATAAAATTTGATTAGTAAGAGACATATTTATATCAATCAAAAAAGAACTGTTAAAAAAACAACGTTTGAATTTAAAATTGATCTCTTGACTCCGAATTAAAAACGATTTAGTACTAAAGAAACATTTATTTTGTCTGATCCGCATATGAAAAAGAATTTTTAAACCAAACGATTCATTAACGATACACCTTTTTGCCGATACGATACCGATAGTCAAAATAAAATAGCGCCGATATCGATACCGATACGAATATTGAATTTGAATTTTAGTTTAAATAACAAAACTAAAGTAGAGTAAATCCTTTACTATACAAAATTACAGTGTAAAAGATTATTAACCGTCTTGCGTTTGTCTACAACATTCTTCGAACCAGTGTTCTTAAGGGGTAGATCTCCCAGCTTAACCAGTTTTTGATAGGACCAGTAATTCACTGCCAGGAGGATATGAAGGAATTCTCCATGCGTCTGCGTTTGTACTACCACCCAATTTGACGTAGCTAAATAGTTTTGTGCTGCTATAAAGGCCTACACCTTTACGTTTGGCAGCTCTAGACTGTGTGGGAAGTACCCGCGCACAAAATGCGTGCAGGCTTAAACCTCAATCAATTTCAATATTGACGTCCGTTTTTATAAAGATTAATAAATAATTTACAGATTCCTTTTAGGGTCCACGCCTGAAATATTCTAACTGTCGGTGGAGGGTTTCAAACTAGGGAATGGTAAATCGATTTCGATTCAAATCGAAAATCGATTTTGTGGTAAAAAAATAGATTTTCTAAAATCGAATTTACGTATGCGATTTTATACTGAAATCGATTATTGGGCTTTTAAAATCGATTTTTTATTTTTATCAACATTTTGGAAATTTTTAATTTTAATCTTAATTAAATCGATAAATTATGGGCATGCACAATACAACTTGAGATTTTTTTGTGCGTACAAACGTGTGTAGGTGGTATGTTTACGCAGTTTTCCAAGTTTAAAGTTGTAGTCTTACGCAGTTACCTTTTAGTACCCTTGGTATACTTTCAACTTTAATATAAGGGCTCTTGTTCTTCAGATTTTAAAGTCATCAATGCGCAGTGAACAAAACAGTCCAAACATACCGTACCGAACCAAACACTGAAAGACAGCTTATAGAAATATATTATAGAAGCACAACAGGTGAATTAAGCCATTGCATTTCTGTGGAAATACGCTAATATCAAAACAGACCAGTATGTGGGCATTATTTAAATTTAGTTATAAGAAGAGTGAACAACAAAAAGTATGTCATTTATCCTAACAAATCCGAAATTACAAGGAAATAAATCTGCATCTTTCCGACATCAACGAAATGCAAACGTTTGTTGTCTAAAACTAACTTATAGTAACTAAAGTTAGTTAAACTATAAGTCAGCTTATAGAAATATATTATAAAAACACACCGATGAGGAAAAATGGTCAAAATCCTTTGAAATATGTACTATCAAAACATTTAGGATTGCCACAGAAATCAATTTCGATCAAAAATTATTTCGTTTTATGTGAAGCAAGATACGAAATCACTTTCGATCGGAATTGATTTATGTGACAGGCCTGACTGACTACACAAGAACACAGTTTTAATATGTGAAATGTACTACATACATATCACACTTGTTCCTCTAAAAGCCATCTTAAAATTTACACATTTTCACTTTTTGCAGCAAAAAAATAAACAATAGTCACAAATACCCACTGTAAAAATCTTAGTTCAATTTCTCTAGTAGTTTGCCATACAAATGCTGGTTTGATCTTAATCTTTAAAGATTTGGAAATCGATTTTAAAATCGATTTTGAGCTTCGATTAATCGATTGCAAAAACCGAAATAAAAAAAGTTGATCGAAAAATCGAAAATCGATTTTGGAATCCATTTACCATTCCCTATTTCAAACATCCGGCACGGCTAAATAAAGCATTCTGACTTGTTATAACTAAGACTGTTAAAATAGAGGAGTAGATTTACTGTTATCAAGAAAAAACTAAGCAAATTTATATTTTGAAAGAACAAAAAGAGGTTAGAATAAAACTCTTGCAATTATTTGAGATTGTCTTTCATTCAAAAAATTTTGCAGAAATTTAAAAAACAATTAAAAACAATCTGAATTCAAGGCCAGGGCCCTGTTTCTCAAAGCTACAAGTTACAAATATCGAGTAGAATATAATTGAAACAAAATTTGTAAAATTGTTGCTTTTTTTTAGAAACAGGGCCCAGGTACAAAAAAATTCCTTAGAGCAAAAATTTCATGATAGGAGAAAAAAAAGGCTAAAAAGAGTAAAAAGGAATTAATGTAACCAAATAACAAATTGATAATATTTTACAAAACGTATAAACTAGGGATTGCTGTTCGGTTTTAACCGAAATCGAAACCGCGGTTTTAAATGCCTAAAAACCGAAACCGAAAACCGACAAAAAAAAAACTCGGTTTTAGGATTTACTTTAACAATATATAATACTGGAACTTTATATACAAAAACTTTATACATAACAGCTTGCAACAATGGCAAGGTATTTCAAAATTCTTAAAATTCAAAATAAGTACTAAGAAGAACAAATGTTACCTTTTTAAAACTTAAGTAGACGCCTAATTTGTGTGGCAAAAACTACCACTGGGCCTAGCTGGGACCAATAGTATTTTGTATGGAGTTTTTGTTGCTATACAAAAAACTCACACTAACGTATGGAGTTTTATGGCTATAGCACGAAACTGTTGTCGGAAAGTTGAATAATTCTTCGAAAAAACAGTAAAGAAAGAATTCTTATGTGTTGCGTATGCCTTTTGATACGTTTTATTTTGATTTTATAAACAAAATTTTCATTTGGCCAATTGCGACGCCCACGGTGTTTACACTTTTTTCTCATTTTCTTGTAAAAAAAACACTTTGATTGAGGAAGACATAATGTTTCGTTTTGATATACTTAATAAAATTTATAAAAAAAACTGGAAAAAGTCAAATAAAATCCTGGCCAGGCCCAGGTATACAAGGGTTAATTTAAGTACCTGCATTGAAACAAATAAAAATATATATATTTTTATGTATGAAGTTTAACTTTGACATTTTCAAAACCGAAACCGAACCGAAAGCGATCGGTTTTCATTATTTCAAAACCGAAACCGCGGTTTTACGGTTTTGAGCAAACTCTAGTATAAACCGACTTGAATACTTTGAAGCAAATTAAATTTAACCAATTACAGCATTTATGTACTTATGGGCTTTTTTGTTATAATATTTATACAGAATAGTTATTAAAAGTAAGCAAAATAATTTTATCAGGCATGTCACACATTCCGGTCGATTTAGTTTTAGGGTCTTTAGATTAAATACAGCCGAAGCTTTTTGCTCATATCTTGCCTTTTTCCGACCAATCTAGTTGAATTAAAAAAGCAATTTTTTCCAGAGAGTATGTGATGTCAACATGTATCCATTAAGTTCCCATCATACTATTTTATATAGTATTGCGCCTAGGACTGATATTGAAGAAATTTAAAACGAAATGAAAAGCTTTTAAAAACCATTTCCACCTGTGGTGATTGGTATACAAAAAACATGGACACTTTTATATTAACTTATTATTATTTTACTCTCACATGTTTTGAACGAATGCATTGATATTGAAGTCAAATTTAATACAAAATTCATTTCCTTAAGAAACAATATCTTCATTAATGAAATTTTTGTTCATACATTCCTGTCTTTTGTTATTTCGCATGACGCTTACGGAAGGAAACAGCATCGTATTCAGAAGTGCAAGAAAACTTTATTACTTACTTGGTGAATAAATAAATTGTATTAATTAATTTAAAAAATTTTTAAGCATCATCGACATCGTATAAATCGTCTTTGTAAATTGCAATGCGGTATTCAACGACAATGGAAGAATACCACCAATTGATAAGCCTGAGGCCTGTTGGGAATTTCTTAACATTATTAAAAGCATTTTTTGTTCCGGAACTGTTAAATTGTACCAGCAAGAATCGTAAATCATGGCTATGACGTCATCGTTCTGCATTAAAATAGAAACAGTTTTAAAAAAATAAATTCAAAATGTTAAGTAATTTTTACCGATACTTCGATAAGGTTTCCCAATGAACAATACGAATAGACCAAGCCAAATAAATAAAGCAAGTAGGCTGGAGCTGGTGGCCAAATATTCAGAAAAATGCAAACAATTGTACAAATTATACCGAAGAACTCGGTACTAATTTGAACAAAAATTACCCAAAAAAATGTATTTCTAATTGTCTCACAGAAACTAAAAAATCAATTTATTTTTGAGTTAAATTTCGAGCTGAACATTTTAAAACTTACTTTAAATATTTCTGATGCCACTTAAATATATCATTCAATGGACCAGCCGATTTTCTAACATCTCTAGGGTTGACCTCCAAAATTGTATCCAGATCATCGAATTTACATTTCAGAATATTCTTAATTAACGGTATGTGAGCTGCATATATAAAAAGCCACGAATCAATTACAAAATTTCCGAAACCTCCAAAGAATACACAAATTATATGAATGCCAAAAGTTAAATAAAAACCTAAATTGGTTTGATTATCGATGAAGGGTATCATAAAGGGCATGATTTCTACGCGTCTATTCAAGACAATCAGCATAAAGACCGGTACTCCAACTACAGTTAAAACTGTTATGGCCATAACCGTAAATGAAGAAGCCAGTAGTTTCTTGACTAAAGAAATATTGTAACTCAAGCATTTTCTGTAGGCCAACGATTTAACTTCATAAATTTTATACGTTTCGACGATTTCCTCGTATAAATAACGAAAATTTACTTGCTGGTAAACTACATTCACAAGTTTGGCATAGCCCTGAAATTTTGGGAGAAAATGCAATAAACATTTGTATTTAAGTTGTCTATTTACCTGTATACCAGTACCCAAAATAGAAATAGCTTTTAATAAATTATAAAGATTTCTTCTGACAATAACCTCAACATACATGGTGTTCAATTGGAAACCAATTGACAGATTTATCAGTAAAAATATAGCAATTGTCTTCCAATCAGTTTCGTAGTTTTCTTTTATAACATCAACTCCACAAAGCCTTGAAATTTTCCGAGTAAAATTTAATATTTTTTTAAATTTATTCAAATATTTGTCCGTCATTATTTGCATAAATAAAGGCTTACAATGACTGTTACTTGATTCGAAGAAAATGAAGTTTTTGGCTTTTAAAGAAGGAGAAGTATCTACTGCACAATGGTACATTAAGTCAGTATTACAGATTGAAACTGAAAATCGTATAGGAAAATTGTTGTTAAAAATAAATATTTGTTAATATTTGAATACGCCAAGAGGCACTGAAGTCATGACACTTACGATAAAAACTATTTCGCGAATAGTTAATTGTTAGAGTTTTTAAAAAATGTTCCTTTTTTGCAAAACTGTGAAAAGAAAATTATTTTGATTACTTTCATGCTTACAATTATCGCTACCTAAACTCTTCCACATTTTTTGAAAATTCAGTTTTTGATGCAGTTCAATAGAGGACATAGTTTGCAGAAAAAAAATTCTAATCTATGCGATCTATTTGTTGTTTTGCAATGGTACGTAAAAGTGCTAAGTGCAAAAATGCTTTAGAAGTGCTAAGTCCACTTTTAATATGACACCTTATAACAAAATATTAACACTTTTTTTGTTTGTAAACTTTAAAATAAGATTAATCTTGTATTTTTTTGGCAAATTATCAAACTAAATTTTTAATTTAACACTTGTGTTAATACCCAACTTTGTCCACGTTGCTTAGCACCCGTGGTACCCGGGTACCCATTTACAATAATGTTTTAATTATCTATATTTTTATGAAATAAAATTAAAATTTTAAAAGCGTATTAAATTATATTTAAGTTAAAATATGATTTTTTAACTTTGTATTGCACAACGGCTTAAATTTAAGACTTTTTATACAGGATATTATTTTTTAGTATAACAGTTGAACATTTTTGGTCATACATAATATGTAAATGAGACTTGCCCGTATTATAATAATAACGCTTTGGAAACTAAACTTATGTAATTTTATGATACAGAATTTAGTTTTTCATAGTTCAAACATGTTTTTGTTGTCCCATAAAGTGTATTGTATTGTATTGGGTACCGGGGTACCCGGGTGCGTATATTGCGATGGTTAAAGTTTAAGCAATTTTTTTGGAGTATTAAAGGAGCGAAACAATAAATCTCGAATCTGAGTTCGCTTTCTTTTAAGTTAAATAACGACGATCCAGAAGCTTGTTTAAAAATGTTAATTCTTAATACATTTTTTATGCTTACATACGTAGGTGGGTACCATGGCACCCGGGTATTAACACAAGGGTTAAATGTTGTCTAAATGTATTAGCCCAACATAAAGTAACTAATAAGCAAACAATTATTGAAGTTAGTCAAACGTTAATTGAAGGGCCACAATTAAATCAATGTCCATTAGCAAAAAATCTAAATACGCCAATTAGCGAGAACGGTGTAGTAAATTTTAATAGAAGACAACCTTAAAAATAAATAAACTCAAGGATTATTATTTAATTTTTTTTTGTTTTTTTTTTGGAATTAAGCAATATTTCAATTAATTTTTTAAAAACAGATCCTGAAAATTGGAAAGCCAACAAATAATTTCAAGATGCTTAAAACAAAGTTAAAAATTTACCCAATAAAAAATGGAGCTTCCAACGAAGCAGGTTTGTAAGCGAGAAACATAAAAGTTTCGCTTACCATTGCGCTTACGGAAGACATGAATTTTATATGGCGAGTTCCCACTTTGAAGCAATACATTTTTGACACATAAAGCGCATTATTCAGCGCATATAAAAATTGTTTGATGTAACGATCTGCTATACACACTAAATGATTTGATACTGTTATTTTTAAGTATTCTCCCTTACAAACCTGCTTCGTAGTAAGTTATTTTTTTTATAAAAGTTGTTGAGAGTTCTTTCACTTACTAATTTTTTTTTAAATGTACCTTTAGTGCTTCGCAAAGTGATAAAATTTTTTATTGGGTACAAGTAGTAAATGATGTGGCAGAACAAAGTGTGACTTTGGCTAACACTTACTTTAATGTCAGAACTTCTAAAAGTGATTTTCAGAATTTATTGCAGGGCATAGACTACATCGTAAGAACCCCAATAAATGATTTTTAAGCAAAGCAAAACAAAAGGTTTTGTTTTTAATTTGTCTGTTGGGTATGTGTAATAATATTATAAACTGGGTACAAAGTAGAGTATCCAATTATTTGACTTTTGGTTTTGTTCGAGTAAGATTTTTTAATTTTAATTTTGATATTATTAAACACAAAAAAAAAAACAATAATACAAACATGTAGTTTAACAATAAACAATGAAATAATAATTCATATCGCTCTTTATTGCAACATAGTCATATCTCAAAAAATCAAAAGTTTCAAGTTACTTTAGCAAGTGTTCATTCATGCCTTCTTTATATGTCAAAATATAATCAGTATTATATCTCAAACTGAACCGAAGTTATTGCAAAAGCCAAGTTTGCTTTTTTTTGGGATGTGATTTTTATGCAATAAAGGCGCGATACATGCTATATAGATAGTTTTAAAACATTTAAATTAAATAAATCATTTAAAAAATCAAAAAACCCGGCTGCAAAAGATACAGTTTTAATACATTAAAATGACCGAAACAAGATAAAGGAAATCAAAATTAAATTAACACCAATTCGGTTTAACGGGATCTGTGCACGTCAAGTTTTTCTTATCAAGCTCTATGTTAGCATTAGTGAACAGGCGGGAACCAGTAATTTTTTCGGTTTATTATTTGCAATTGTGCCCCACCTGCTTAACTTAATTCATGTATTAAATATAGGCTTGAGCTCATATATTTTAAGACATTTTTTTATTTACTTCTTATATTTTTGTCTTTTTAGTTCCGGTTTATTTTGTTAGAGGTGCCAGTTAGTTATGAAAAACTTTTAAAACCTATTTATTATTCCTAGAAATCGAGTGAAATTGAAGTCGATGGAAAAAGTAGATTTTTAAAGATATTCATCTTAATCGATTTATTGACCTAAATTGTTCGAGTTATTCGTTATTCGAAATTGGCTATTTTGATTATTTGATCAAATAATGGCGGAAAATTCCTCGATTAATCGTTGTTCGATACTCTATTGATACTCTAGTACAAAGCTGAAAACCTGTATAACTCAAGAACGGTAAGAGAAAATTCAAAAATATTTGTTTCTAAATTATTTAGAATAAATTGGCATTTCAAACTGCATTATAGCTTTGTTTTATTTTCATAAAAATTTTAAAAGTTATAAAGCGTTTTTTACAAAATGTATGGGAAAGTTACGAAAAATTTTAATGTACGGTACATAAATGAGCAAACGCATTGCAAAACCATTGTATCTTTGTACAGCAAAATAAAGCTTGAACATTTTTCTTTTAAATTACTTCTTTAAAAGTGAACACTTAAAAAAAGACCGGCAGACCCGATTTTTGGCATCAATTTGTCTTTATAGACCTCTAAACCTCTTCCTAAAAATCTGAAAAAAAAAACTCAAAAATGCTTTGCCCTATTAGATTTTAAATTATGCTTGAGCCCCAAAAAAATAATTTGTTGTTAAAATTTAGTTACTGTATTGTTACCTCAAGTAATAAATTGTGCCGGTAAAATAAATGCTAACGTTAATTGCTAAAAGTACAGAATTGCACTACTGACCCCTTTTCCCTATATAATAATTCCAACTTCGGCAAGGGCCTTAAGTCGATCCTAGCTCCCACGTAATCCGTTGATCCGGGCAGGCACAGGCAATAACCACCAATGTCAATCTTATCCAAGGTACTCAAGCGACCTATCGCAAAATTTTCTAAAAGTCCAAGTTTATGAAGACTTCTGGCTACTTTTCCCATCACATATTGCTTACCTATAATTGGCAGAATATGTAGAAGAACATCCAAGGCTATTTAAGAAGTGCTTCTCATTGCCCCTGTCAAGCCGATCATAGCACACCTCTTAGCCGTAGATAGAACGTTACTCCGACATGCCAGTCTCATTGCCTCTCACCAAACACAGTATCCATAGTTAAGAATGAGTCTCACCACCGATGTGTATAGCATGTCGGCCTGAGTCCCCAGTTCCTACCAATCGATGATCCCTCAAAAATACTTTAGTTTTTGTTCGAAACATATAAGTTATGTTTTATAAAATTCAAAACAACTAAAAGAAAAAGTACCAAGTCCACATTAAAAGTACAAAATATTTAACAGAAAAAGTTGTCAATATCTTCCATGTCAAAAAAGTTTCGACAATAAAACTAAGCTGCACTTACAGATTAAAAAAAAATTTTGAGAACTAATCAAATTTATTAAATTACGAGTGAAGGTAACAACATGTAAAATAAAACAAATTAATTGTTGCAGTTGTTCCTTTGGCCAGATTGATGCATTTATGAATATTATTTTTATCAAGCTAATTGGGCCTTTCTTTCTTCAATGTAAATAAAATTCAATTTTTAATTACAATATTTTGTTACCGACGTTTCGTCGATTGATTGTCGACTTTTTCAAGGGATTGTCTATTTAAAAAATTATAAAAACAATAAAAAAAGTACAATAATGTTACACATAAATAATATAGACTCTCTCATTATTTTTTATTGAATCTTCATATATTAAATTTGAACTAACAATAATTAGTAAAATCTTATCCTAATACTTTATTTATGTCCTGCCAGTGCCAGAGAAAAATTTTCTTCATCACGGGCTCTGTTCACATATGTAAGTAGGTGTTTATCGCTCTTCTGATTGGGTGAGTGCTGCAGTGTCTCTTCTTCTTAAGCGAGTATGGCCGCCATGATTTAAAATATTTCGAGCTAGTGGATTTGGGTGTTGTTCAAGCCGTTTTAAATATGTTACTGCATATTTTGTTATCATAGTTTTTACTAATGGCACATTGAGATCCTTATGAATGTTTGAGTTTTTAACGTACCAGGGAGCGGCTGTGATTATTCGAAGAAGTTTATTTTGGCGCCTTTGAATTTTTTCGATATTTGAGGCAAAGGCAGTGCCCCATATCTGAATACCGTAGCACCAGATAGGCTTTAAGATAGAGTTGTAAAGTAGAAGCTTGCAATCGAGACTAAGGACAGAATTTCTTCCAATAAGCCAATGAATTTGAATGGCTTTTAGTTTCATTTGAGTTAATTTTGCCTCTATATGGCATTTCCACGTTAATCGCCGATCCAGATGTATACCGATATATTTTACATGCGAATGTTGAGAAATTATTTGATTATTGATTGTTATAGGGGGCAAGATTCCCGGCGCAAGGTGAATGTTATATGTACGCATTTTTGCTCATTGACCATTATCCTCCATTGTCTTAACCATATTTGAAATATATGATGCTGTAAGCAGTGATGGTAATTGTAGGGAATTTTCCCTTTTTGTAGGGATTTTTTTGGAAAATTTTACGCGTAGGGAAAAAAGGACAGATTTTTTATTTTGAGGCAAATTAAGGGAATTTTCAGAATATTATCTGATTTTCAATATATTGTCAAAAAATACGTAAATACTCGTGTTATTTTCATTTACGGATTACTTTTTTTTTATATATTTGTAATAGCATTCTAGTTCAAATGTTATATTTTCAACAGAAACCATATACAGTGAGTTCTAACAGCCTGGCAACCATCAACACTTGCCCAAACCATGCACCCGCCCCATAATTATATATAAGGAGGGCGACGAATATCTGTGTATGCGTTTGCGAGCTATTTCTTATTTTTGCTATTTACATTCGCGCTTACATTTGCTAAAATGTATGCGAATATTAAAAGAGAATATCTAATGACTGAAATTTTTACATAGAAATTAATTTGTAAAAAAAACAATAACACCTTCTTAACTAAGAGAAATTAAACAATACAATTTAAAAAAAAAATATTAGTGAAAACTTTTGAAAGGATATATTTTAAAAAGGAAATTTTTTTTATATTTTTGTTCAGGGGATCAGAAGAAAATATTTTCTTAAATTTAACAGGGCATTCCCTTTTATTTGGTATCAAGTTTGCTGAATATTATTAGATACTTATTTAAAAAAAAAAAAATATTTAAAATAAGTAGAAACTGGGAATTATTTCCTTCCGAAGGTTACTTTATATTATATATACTACTTATACTAGTTAAACTAGTTGAAAAGCCGAAAATCAAAAATATGGCTTCGTTACGATCTTCCGCAGAGAAAGTACTTCAAGTGTGCCAAATTTCAGCTTACTATGTCATCAGATGGCTTCACAAAGTTGCGGAAAGAATAGGACATACATGCAAACATCCTGACATACTAAGAAATTATATATTGTATAGATAGATTAACATATGTTCGCGCAACTCAAAAACGCTTTAGCTTATTGAAAAACTAAAAAAAAAACCGAAATTCCGCAATAAAATTTACTTTAAGAAAGGTAAAACGTTTTTCTTATATGCGCAGTCGTTTTAGAAACATAATTTTTTTTCTGTAAAAAAAAATTATTTTTTTATTAAAATTTCGGAATTTTTGTTTTTAAAAATTCATAAAAAATTGAAAAATGCAGCTATGCTTCTAGTTTTATGCAGACATATAAGAAACAATATTGCAAACAAAACAAGCTATAAATGATTAAAATCTGTAGCAACTTTTGATTTTATGTATTCACAAAAGATGTGGCGGTTTAATAAAATTCTTAAATTAATTAAAATTTTTCGTCCTTTGTGAATACATAAGGGCATCCAAAAAAAGCACTAAAAAACAGTTTTAAGCTCTTAAAAAAAGCGTTTAAAAACATGAAAATAAGCTGTTAAAATAAAAAAAAGAAATTCAAATTTATTGTTTATTTTCCACTTTATTCGTTGAATGCGTTGTTACAGTAAATTACAAATTGATGCGATACATTTTCGAAAAGAAAACCCTGTCTATTTGGTGTCAGCACGCTTTTGTACATAGAAAAACTTCTTTCTACGTCTACAGATGTTAAGGCAGCATATTTTAAATTGAGTATTTGCTCTGAGGTATATTTTATACGATTAGACTCGCAATTCCGCTTGCCTTCCAAAATATCCCCAATATCTTTTAGTACCGAAAATCCTTAATTTTAAGAACAATTTTTGATTTTTAGTTGAACTGTTAATTTTAATTTTTTGATATTCTTTAATTAGGATTGAGTTCATCAAATTTAATTTTCATTAAATTATTTTCACTGAGGGAAGGAAATTTACAACTTGGAATTTTTATTAAAATTTATTGATAATTTTTCTTGGCTGAGCTGGGATTTGAACCCGGGTTGATCTTTACATGTTTCAAGAAACACCACTTTCTATCGTCAGAAGATCTTTGTGTTCTACCCACTGCACCACTGCGGTGCCCGATAGCCAACAGTCAAACATCAATCTTTAACCAGTAGTACTGGTGGTTCGAAATTTGCTGTTATTATCACTTAAATTTCAAATTACATGTTGCCTCCTTTTTCCTCTGTTGTTTCGTATTCTTTCTGTCAATACTTGTCTTGTCCACTTTCGTCGACATTTTATTTGTACAAATTAAAGTACAAATGTTAACATTAGAGCTTCTGCCATAGCTATTTCTAAGAACAATTTTTGATTTTTAGTTGAACTGTTAATTTTAATTTTTTGATATTCTTTAATTAGGCTTGAGTTCATCAAATTTAATTTTCATTAAATTATTTTCAATGAGGGAAGGAATTTTACAACTTGGAATTTTTATTAAAATTTATTGATAATTTTTCTTGGCTGATTCAAATTTTTTATTCACTTTGTCTCCTATATATCCTGGAACACCGGACATTTTTAATAAAGTGTCCATAACTATATTCACTTCGGAAACCAATGAAAGATTTTTTGTTTCCAATTTGGTTACTACTTCGTGTAAAAACCCAAAATTTACAGAAATGAGCAATATTTGGTTCCGCAAATTATTTTCATTAATTAAAGCCTGGCATATACGCACTGCTGAAGAATCTGTAGAGTTTAAATTTGAAAAAATTTCTGCGAAATTATCAGAATACTTGGCATAATAATTTACAGCCATTATCCTCGTTCCCCATCGAGTTGTCACCGGTTGTGGAGGTAGTGGTGTATCTGGTGCTGTTTATCGTAAGATTTGAAGCCTTGCAGGAGATTTAAGGAACGTTTTTTTTTTTGCATTTGAAATAAATGAGTCTACATTTGAGTAGCATCCCAGTAAAAAAATTGGGTTTTTTGAAGCACTTAAGAGAAAAAGCGCATAATCGAGCGCTTCAACAAAAGAGCTTTAATAAAGCAGTAAATGATATGGAATGAAATATACAAAAAAGCTGCTATTTTAGTGCTGACAACGAAGAAGGTTGAAAACCGAAAAGAAATAAAAATATGCGAAAATGATTGGAAAAAGGGATTTAAACAAAAGTAAAAGCAAAACATTAATGAATATATTAATATAGTCAGCCCCTAAAAAGCACTTTAGGAGTGCTTTGTTTGCATGCTTAAAGAAGCGCTTATTGTCAGCAGAAAATAGTCCTCCAAACCGGGAACACCCCATACAAAAATCAGGCATCCCATCAGCAGGTTTGAAGCGATTTGTGGTATGAATTCATACAGAAAACCTGCTCCTTTTGGAGCACATTTTTAACTGGGATTCTCTTATATGTTCACAAACTCTGTAAACTCCATGTGCAAGGCAGGTTACGTGGGTTATATGTGGGTGAAATACAGTAATGGCTTTTGCAGCTTTCACCATATATGGTGCGGCATCACTTACAAAAAGAAGAATTTTATCTTTGTCTATGTCAAATTCTTTCATTGAATAAATTATTACAAACGTGCAATAGTGGAATGATTAACTTTTTCTAATACAACTGTTTTTATTAAATATCGTTTTTCTGAAATATTTTCATCCACATGCCAGTACACCCACAATAACGTTTGCCACAAATCTGTTCGACACGTTACACACTAAAGCTGATCCATCAAATCTGGATACTGTTTGACTAGCTTGCGCAATTGAACCGATTCGCTTTCCTTGACTTTAGGCAGTTTCTAAATAAAAAACTATAAACAACATTTTAACAAAGGTTTTTATAAATTAAAAAATAATTTATACTTACATCCAAAATGCAGAGGTAATGTAGGTAATTTTATCTGTTTTAAAAATGTTATGCTTTCAACAATTCAAAGAAAATTTTAAAATGTAAATTTGTTGACAGTAAAAACTTGGCTACTTTGATTTAAACGTTTTTTTTTTCAACCAGAGTTGTTTCAGCACAAAGAGAAAGGCAAATTCATGATTATTTTTTTTGCAAATCAAAAATTATTTTTTTTGCAAAAATTTATTAAATAAGTTTTTTTTCGTATGAAAAAATAACCTTAAAATGGCAAAATAAGTAAAAAAAGCCGATATTGGAAAAATAACTAAAAAAATAGCCGATATTGCCAAAATAAGCAAAAAAAAAGCTCTAACAAATGTATCTCATCTTCTTTGTTTTTTATGATCGGAATTTGTGTTCAATCAAAAACATTCTATCTTGTAAACCAAAAAATAAGCATTTGCTTTTTTTTGGTTGCCCTACTAATTATTAATGATCGATGGAGCCCTTTTCTGATTTTAGGTAAATCGAAAAAAGTGGGCGTAAAAGGGGGCGGGGCAATATTTTCTTTGCGTAAAAACCTAAGTTGGACCATGGCGATTATTTTACAAAAAAAATCGTCCAAATCGGTCAAATAAATAGAAAAAGTGGGCGTAAAAGTAGGCGTGGTAAATTTTTCTTTCGATAAAAACTGAAAATAGATTAATACGAACATTTGAAAAAAAATAGTGAAATCGATGGAGCAGTTTTCGGATTTAAGGTAAATCGAAAAAAGTGGGCGGTACAAAATTTTCTTTCCGTAAAAACCTAAGTTGGACCATGGCGATCATTTAAAAAATCGTCCAAATCGGTTCTCAAGTTATGCGATCAGCAAGAGACAACATTTCATTTTTATTCTATAGATTTTTAAAATGTTAACAAAACATCCATATATTTGTTTGCAGTTGCTAAAAACAAAAAATTTTTAACGTAGGGAAAAGTGTAGGGAATTTTTTTTGATTGTAGGGGAAAAAAGGGATTTTTTTTATACACGTAGGGATTTTTTGAAATTTCTCCTGGCATCACTGGCTGTGAGTAACGAGATGCTTCATAACGGTTTTCGTAGACGCTTAGAAAAGCTGTATCGTCTGTAAATGTTGAAGTTTGGGTGTAGTTGCTTGTTGGCATGTCCAAAGTATCAATGGCAGCTATAATTTCGTTTTCTAGAGGTGCAATTATGGCTGGCACATGAGAGATTTCAAGTACTCGTATAAAAAATTGTCTATTTGCTGCTCGCCAAACTCGCCACTCAATAAGTTCATGGTATGCGTGGGGTCTGGCATTTGGCATGTGGTACCGTCTTGTTGAAAACAAATGTCTATCAAGTCTAATAATTCTATTTTGGCAAGAAATAAGTCGATAATCATCACATAACACAAGCCCAATTATGGACAGCGGCGACGAATTGACATGTCGGAATCTTCAATATTCAATGACTTTCAATCGTTGTTCATTTGTTAGTCTATTCGTTGCGAAATTGCAAAGCTTTCGTAGCATTTTTGGCATTGCCACATGTAACGAAACTGTTTTTATCTGAAAAAACTTGCACTGAAAAACCAAATAGCAAAAAAAAAATCACCCTTTGTTTCGTCGCGGTCAACAGCAAGTTTAACAATTCCATTTAAATTTATGTCAACCTTCACTTGTCCTAATTTAAATGATATATCATGATTTGTTAAAATATCATGATTCGCTATGGAAACAATTTGACACGCAAATTGTTCTTTTCATTTGAGTCTTGCGAAAGTCAGAGTATTTTCAACAGACGCACGGACTTGACAATAGAATTGAATTTAACTCAACTTAAATAAAAAATATAAAAGTGGAACTAAAAAGCTATGAAACTCTTCCATTTATAAAATAATATTTATATTTTTAACACTAACTCAACCCAGTGCGCTTCGCTACCTTCATTTAAATAAAATAAGTAGATTTTTTTTAATACAGATCTGGTGAATCTTTTACGAAGTTATTTGTTCCAAGTTTGAATCTGTGTTCGATAATAAACAGTACATTATTAAGCGTTCGGCTCACACACCCAAGAACGATATCTATTTTTTAGTGTTTGAGTAGACGAACACAATCCTTAATACCGTTCGTAACTATTTTCAATAAAAAGCCGAACATTATATAATGTTCTGTTCTTCGTCAAAAAACAAAACAATTGTAGTGATACTGAAACCAAACTTTATATGAATTTTAATGTTCTATTATTTCTTTTTCTACATTGATAAAGAAATGATCACACAAAAAATTTTAGCATAGACCCAGCACGAACAGTTTGTGTATGTTTTGTTTGTGTAAAATTATCTTGCTGGCTTTTTGTTTTTGCAAAAAATCTGTGGTTTTTCTTACCGGCCAAAAGGGGCGAACATTAATGATCCGTACCGAACACCATGAAGTTTGTGGTTTAAAAACACCGAACGAAATAAAAATATTCTCATCTTTTGTTGAGTTAGATAAAAACAGTATTATTTTTGTATTCGAAAAATGACAAACAGGGAAACGTTATTTTTTTTAATAGTTTTCTACACAAACGCTATTAACGTTTGTGTTTTCCACAAATCTACAGAACCGAACACTAAGGAGCGATATTTAGTATTCATTTTCGAACAATGGTTTAAATACTCTTACAGTTGTTACCATTCTTCATTTATACAGAAACGTATATTGTACTTTTGTTGATGCTGCCCCGAAAATTCTGCAATGCAGCCAAATTTTTGAAAGATGTTTTGCATATGAAACCAAGTTATTTTTACTAAATTTCTAAACTGTAGATATTGCGGCTCTCTAGATATAACGTATTCTAGCGTTTGCACTACCACCCACTTGGTGACAGATGTTGTATATCTTAAAAACCCAGCTAGTTTATCAAATTTCGACAAATTGTTCCTACCTTTCTTGAGATTGAATGTTAACCAAGATGGGTGTAGCAGATTTGAAAACTTATTCACTTATCCTTCTCTAGACATGCTAAAATCTATAATGTATTTTTATGGGAAGTGCCGTGTCCACTTTTCTTCTCTCGCTAATTTTTTAAGAAAGGTTGTGTGTTGATGACCCATCTATGGGTACCAAATTTAAAATATTTTTCTCTTGCCACTCCTTAGATATAAATAAATTTATGTTGTGTCATGCCCGCTTCTCCAATCGCGCCAAATCTTGTAGGGTGTTTTGTATTGATAGCTAAGATGCTTGTACCTATTTTGGAAACTTTGGCTTTTGCCGTACTCAGATATATAAATCTATAATCTATTTTTATTGAGCGTTCCACGCCCACTTCTCGAATCCTGCCCATTATTTTACCCAACTAGGTGTACCAAATTTAAACAATTTTTTATATCGTTCTAAAGAAATAAATAAATCTATTTTGTGTAGAGTATTTTTTTTCCCGGAGTTTTTCGATTCCCGGGAAAGCGGGAAATTTTTTTGAATTTCCCGGGATCCCGCTCCATATAAATAATACACAGTAAATTAAATAAAAGAAATCCTTAAATGCTACAAAATTAATGAAGATTAAAAGAGGAACTTGAATTATTATTACCTTACGGTTTTATATGTAAATTCTGTATTATTATTATGCTCTAGATACAAGATAAAAAATTAAGATAAACATAACAATTTTAATTCATAAAACAATAATAAAAACAAACACAAATTGAGGTTCTCAAGATATGAGATCAAAAAGTTAATTCATAAAATAGATAAAATATTTTAAATAAATATATTAACATTTTTTAACGGCTTAGGAAATAACTTTCTGACACACTCAAAGCGCTTAGTAAGTCGTCAAAAAGTAAATTGATTATTTGATTTACTAATTACCATGTTTCCGAAAAATTTCGTTCATTTTTTTACCGAGGTTGGATAAATAGTTAAAAGTGCACCGTTGTAGAAGGCTTTTGATTCACAATAACAAGCATTTTTTTTTATAAACAACGTCTATATCAGTCAAATGTAAGGTTCATGCAAAAAATAGCTTCTTACAAACCTTTTCATTTCATTAGGTCTATCTGTAATCTTAAGGACAATTGTATGTTGTAGTATCTTAAACGAGTTTCCAAATTTTTTTTTATTTCGGTTTCCCCGCACTTCAAGGGTATATAAACCAACACACATTTAAAAAAAATTGTGTTTATCACCTAATAAACATATCGCTCCTTCATTGCAACATAGTCATATCTGAAAAAATCAAAAATTTAAAGTTATTTAAGCAAAGTGTTCTTTCATGCCTTCTCGTATTTTATCTCAAACTGAACCGAAGTTATAGCAAAATATATCTTTAAATCGGTACATTTTGAAAACTTTAATCGCATTCTGCCAAGTTCATTTGTTTTTGTAGATATGACTATGTTACAATAAAGACTTGTCCATGGACAATTGAGCTTTACTACCTGCATCTTATTTTGAATTAATGTTCTTTATTAACTTTTCACTTCACTAAATTTATTAATTATCAACTGTTGCACTGCCTATTCTGCTTTAAGTAGATTTATTGCATCAGGAGACATTGATTTACGTATGTACTCACTTCTTGTAATTGATCTAATCGACAACCCATCCACAGATGCTTATTTTAAGAGCAAAGAAAACTAAATTTCAAAGTATAAATAGCTGTTTTCTTAAACTATGAGGAATTTTTTATTTCCCGGGATCCCGCATGAAAAATCCCGGGAAAGCGGGAAATATAATTATCGAAATTCCCTAATTTTGTGCCATGTCTACTTCTTGCATCCCGCTCACATTTTGTAGGGTGTTGTGTATTGCTTACCAAGTTATATGTATGATCCAAATTTGGAAACTTTTGCTCTTGCCGCTCTCCAAATATACAGAAATCTATATTCTTTTTGAATGAGAGGTGCCACGCCCACTTAAAATTTCAAAAAATATATATAGCCTAAAGCTCCTTCAAGACCATCAGTAATACACTGTAAACGTTTTATAAAAATCTGTTCAGCGGCTAACATAGACCCAAAAATTTGTATAACTCTTGAATGCCTGAAGTTTTAAAATTGATACCGGACTTTTAAATCGAATTGTGAACATGCAATCATTAAGTTTTTTAATATTTGTTAATCTTATTAATTAAGTTATTTTATAAGAGTTACAAATACAATTGCAAATTATATTCTAACTTAATAAACCGAGCAAAATAAACGCAGACCATCAGACCGTTGAAGTGCAACAGACCAAAGTCTCTGGCGAAAATCGAACGCGCAACCCTCGCACTGACAGACTAGCTCACTACCCTCCCTTTATCTGGTGAATAAAATAATCGCATTGATATTTTTTAAAATTAAATTTAATAAATCAGGCATTTAAGGGATATGCATACATATATATTTAGATATTCAAGAAATAGAAATATTCTTAATTATTTTTAAATGCTTTTTCCCATTGTTTAATAACATAAATTGTTCGAAACACATTGAAATTCTGTACAATTGTTACAGCGTTTTCTATATAAATAATTAAGTAATTATTTTATTGTTCTTAACACTTACCGCAATTTCAATTGGGTTGTGACTATTCTAATAGTTCTACTTATAGTTCCTTATACAATTAAGTTAACAAAGAATAAATACGAACGACACTTAATTGTTAACACCTGCTAATGGTTGATAGCCACCATATTGTGAAAGATACATCTGTAGAACACGCTGTCATTTAGTTCATATTTATATTTCAATGACGATGGCCAGGCCATCATCGTCAGCGGATATTGCTATACATCGAGGATGATCAACTATGTTAAGCTTGAATTGGATGATGTGTTCACCCACCACATTAACAAGAGCACAACTCACGTCACATATAAAATTCTGCGAATAACCCATTCACAACAGTGGCCATCTAAGCCAACAAAACTCCTTCCATCGACTAAACTCATTGTGATTTTTGGGCTAGAGTCATAGAGAAATTTTATAATTTGGATGTGCGTCGCACCCAGCGAAGCCTCGTCGAATATATTTCATACATAATGGCGTCGTTAGACCTTTCAAAGAAATGCACAATTTAGACAAAGTCCGCACATACTTGCCTCTATTTAAATTTTTAAGTAGCAACCTCTTACTAAAAGACACTATATACATATATACATATATTGTATACTATATTTTCCACTTAATAACAAACGGTGAGATATTCATATAATTTTTCAGTTTATTTTATCACAAAGATACTTAATGATCACTTTATTTTATAGATGATTATATAATGGGATTAGTGAATACAGATGAGACATCTATGTATCAATAAAAAAGGAATTATTTTTAACAAAAACCAACTTGAGAATTTAAAATTAATCTTTTAACTCCGATGCTGCACGATGGTGTCACGATCATGGTTTTATAACACTGCTTTACAAATTTTTATTTTGGAAAATTACCAAGAACGCCACGTGCCTAGATAAGTTAATTTTGACCTCCTGAACACGAAAAACGCTGTAATTTTTTTTTCATTAGTTAAGTTTTTTAGATAACGGTACTTTTGTGTTTTTCGGTGTATGGTCCCACTCAAACCCTTGTGGAGCCCAACCGAAAAGTCCGATCGAGATAAGTGGCATATCGTTGGAAAGGCAACTGAATGCCTTTTCCGTCGATATGCTAAAAATTTTTATCTGATAAGAATTAGCTGAGTTATGGCACCTCAAAGTTCGAAATTTGCCTATTTTTTACGTTTTTTTCAAAATTTTTCATTTTTATTTCGTTTTTTTTCTACGTTATGTTAAATATCTGGCATGTTTTATGTTTTAGCCAAATAGTATATTTGATTACCGACGTTTTAAGCGCAATTTGAAAAAAATCGGATGTAAAATAAAGTTTTTATTAAGGATTTGGTCGAACGACAATATTTTCATCCCATATAAAATTCCGGCTTTTTTTTAACCATCAGTTTTAACGTATTTAAAAAAAAACGGAATTTTATATGAGATGAAAAATATTGTCGTTCGACAAAATCCTTAATAAAAACTTTATTTTTCATCCGATTTTTTTCAAATTGCGCTTAAAACGTTGGTAATCAAATATACTATTTGGTTAAAACATAAAACATTCCAGATATTTAACATAACGTAGACCATACACCGAAAAACACAAAAGTACCGTTATCTAAAAAACTTAACTAATGAAAAAAAAATTACAGCGTTTTTCGTGTTCAGGAGGTCAAAATTAACTTATCTAGGCACGTGGCGTTCTTGGTAATTTTTGGCTGTAAGCCAGTGTAATCAGTGGATCAAAAAACCAACCTAATGCATATTAACCCGCGAATATACTTTATAGGGAAATTAATATAAGGTTCCACTCAACAGAATGTCTGCACAGAAGAAAAATGACAGATTTTGACTACAGTGAGGACCTATGTTCTACTACAATTGAAATTGTCAACACATACAAATACCTAGGCGTTTACGTAGGCCATAATTTTAAATGGATGGTACATGTAGATGAACTCCGAAAAAAACTAAGAAAAGCTTCATGTGTGCTTCATCATTTAGTAGGAATATAGTAGGAACGGGCAAAAAATATCGGTATATCAAAATTTCGATATTTAAAAAATAATCGATATAATTATTAGTATTGTGGTTATTTTATTGAACTATTTATGGTTTTTAATCCATATTTTTAATTAGGCTTAAGTTCATCAAATTTAATTTTCATTAAATTATTTTTATGAAGAAAGGAATTTTACAACATGAAAATTAATTAAAATTTACTGATAATTTTTCATTCTTGACTCAATCTGGGCTCGAACCCAGGCGTTTTTACGGACAGGTTACCCTGACATGTTTCGATTGCAACCACTCAATCTCCTCAGAGGGCTTGCCGTTTAACACTCGCAGCCATCGACGACTGCTGACGTCATTAGTCAAACATCAATCCTTAAACCAAATTGTATTTAATCTTTGGTAGATCGAAATTTGCTTTGAATGATTATCTATTTTAATTTATTTTAACATGTTATTCCTTTACTTCTGTTTTTTCGTACTTTTGTCAAGAATTCTTCTTGAAGTTCAAAGTACATATTTTTTGTTTTTTCATTTTTTGTCTTTCTTATTCTTGTTGACCTTTTCAGCACAACTTGAAGGACAAATGCAAACATAGAGCTCGTGCCTTAGCTTTAACAATTATTAGTATTGTGGTTATTTTATTGAACTATTTATGGTTTTTAATCCAAATTTTTAATATTTTTAATTAGGTTTAAGTTCATTAAATTTAATTTTCATTAAATTCTTTTTATGAAGAAAGGAATTTTACAACATGAAAATTAATTATAATTTATTGATAATTTTTCATTCTTGACTCAATCTGGGCTCGAACCCAGGTGTTTACGGACAGGTTACCCTGACATGTTTCGGTTGCAACCACTCAATCTCCTCAGAGGAGATTTAAAATACCGATACATCGATATTGAAATATGACTATCGAATTCGATATTTTTAAAAGTCAGTCTTCATTAAAAACTCAAAATTTTTTCAAACAATATGTTTTTTTAAGAATTGGCATCACTGCATGCATCATATGTTTTTTTAAACTAATATGAAGATCTAAAATGATTGGCATTTATAAGAAGAAGAATTAAGAAAAAAGTGGGGTTTTCACATTTTGCAGATTTCTAATTAAAACAGTAAAGTCAAACGAACTTGAAAGGATTTATTTTATGCGGCTTTGGAACAATATATGTGCCTATATACTTACACAAATTTGGAGCAAAAATAAGATTTGTGCATATATTTTTTAATTTGGTAATAGTTTCAGCAAAATACATTCGATTTATATATATTTTTAAAATAATTAATATCGATACCCTTAAAAATATCGATTCGATATATATCGGTATATTTTTTCAATTTGCCCATCCCTATAATATGGTGCTAAGACAAGCGTAGTTTTCATTAGCATGGCATGGCATTACAGCCTGGGGAAACTCAACTTTTTGTAATAAGCTAAACAAACTCAAAACCAACTTCTAAAAACTCAAAAGAAAAGCCGCTATATAAACCATAGGCAAAACACCACTATACGCAATATGGGTATTGACATTGCCAACAATAATAACAACCCAACAAACAACATCAACTACACACAAAATGGCAAAACAATCAACCTTACAACAACTAGTTCCAACCACTATGATCAAACAACCATCATAGAATTACCAACAGCAACACCACATCTACCAACAGCTCTGCAAATACCAACAACAATGCATCAAATATCAACATTGCTAAGGATCTCAACATATTAAATGTCAAAAGCATCTTTTTTACTACAATAGCAACAGGAATTTTATAATGACTCCAGGTTTCTAAAAAGAATAGAACACAGCCATCAGACTCGTATGAAGGCTGAGGGTAGATAATGTGTACATTAGGGTGGTCGTTAACTGTATGGATCAAATTTTTTTTCTATTTTTCCATGCTCTAACCCCCCAATACGGTGGGTATTGATAAACAAAGAACTCAAAAAAAATTTTAGGACGATCGGCGAAGGCTAAGCCTTCCCTCAAGCCCGCCAAATTTTGAGAAAAATCGTAAAGTCCGAATTGTATGACTTATATTTAGGAAAATATTAATTTTACATAAAAATCGTTTTCTAAGAAGTTGTTGTTAGTAAAGTTTCCAACAACTTTTGCCTTAACAAGTTTTCTCTAAAACTCATATTGAACAAAACCTAATTAAAATAAAAAGTAAACAGCAGCATTGCTGCGAATTTTTTCTTTAGAACTGTTTTTTCTTACACACGTTAATTCAGCTTTAATATTTGTGTTTGTGTACGTTTGCTTAAAAAACAAATAGTCAAATGCATATCATTTGTTTCTAACGTACCTCGATTGATAAAGTTGGTGCAATTTTACTTTTTTGATACAATTCAAAGCCAAAAACTACGGTGGCACCCTAGGGTGACATTTAAAATCAAAAGTTGGATTTATTTAGGTCTCACTCGCCAATTTGGTGAGTATTGATAAAAAAAAAACAACTCAAAGAATTTTTTAGGACGATCGGCGAAGGCTAAGCCGTTTCTCAAGCCCACCAAAGTATGAGAAAAATTATAATTTGACATGATATCTGACTTTTATGTTTAATAACTTAGAAAATATTAATTTTGTAGAAAATTTGCTAACAAGCTTTTCTTTATCTCTTATTAAATAAAATAAACTGAAAATATCGAATAAGCCACTAAAAAATCTAATTTTTAATTCATTTAAGAAACGCATTTTCTATGAATTAGTTTTGTTGAAAAACATTTTTATTATTAATTTAAAAAAAAAACCGACCAGCCGGGCACCTGGCCCCTAATTCGGGTACGCTGAATTCAGTGGTGCTAACCGTTTTTTAGGTAAGCTCTTGTTTTCAAAATTTCGAAAACAAAGGAGATTGCACAGCGTAACTCAAAAACGGGTTAGTTTATAAAATAAACTAAAAAAAAAGCGAAATTTCCCAATAATATTACCTTTAACAATTGTTATAGGTTTTTCTTATATGCGTAGTCGTTTTAGAAACCAAATTTTTTTTTGGCAATGGGGATAAAACAAATTATGTGAGGTTGGTCATACATTTGAGCCAACTAAGGGCAATCTTGGCGATGCAGTTGCCAAATTTAAGAATTATATTAAACCGGCATATTTGTATGGGAGCCCCCCCTAAAGGGTAGAGATATAAGGCAAGTATGTTTTAGGAAAATGTTAAGCACAAACAACTAATGAAGGTCCGTCATATATTTAATCCCCCTTGGGGCGATTCCTTGGCAGTTCTCGGGCTTTTTCTTCAATATATTTCTAGTCTGTGTTGACAATTTTATATGAGAGCCCCCTTAAAGAATAAAGAAAGCGTGAAGTTATGTTACAGGGATGTTAAATGAGAAAACCAATATCGTACTTACGAACTTCTAAAATCGTACTTTTTCGACCCTAATAGTCATAAATAATTTTTTTTATAAAAGAAAAAGACTTGTTTCGGTTACACTTGAAACCATTGGTACATATGGTCTATTTCGTTCCTTTGTTTTTATAATATTTTGGCATGAAGGCTTATATGCTGCCGCTGATACTTGATTTAGAATGTGGCATATGCAATCGTCCAATGATCAAGTGCAAAAATCTATTCACAATAGCGAAGTTTAGTGTTTGGTGCAAATGGTCTTGCAAAGAGCAATTGCAAAATATCATAGCTGTTTTGTTAAATCCAACAACAACATACACAGAGTTTATTTCCGATTTCATAAAAACGCTACGAAATTCTGAATTTGCACTTTGGCAAAACCATTTGCACCAAACACTGAAATTCGTTTATATTCATTGGACAGTAAATACGAGTTGTCACTTTATATCACCGTACTTTTTGGCTTTGAATTGTAACAAAAAAGTACAATTGCACCAACTTTATCAACTGCGGTACGTTAGAAACAAATGATATGCGTTTGACTATTTTTTTTTTAAGCAAACGCACACAAACACAAATATTAAAGCTGAAGAAAAAACAGTTCTAAAGAAAAAATTCGAATCAATGCTGCTGTTTACTTTTTATTTTAATTAGGTTTTGTTCAATATGAGTTTTACAGAAAACTTGTTAAGACAAAAGTTGTTGGAAACGTTACTAACAACAACTTCTTAGAAAAGGATTTTTATGTAAAAATTATATTTTCCTAAATAAAAGTCATACAAGTCGGACTTTACGATTTTTCTCAAATTTTGGCGGGCTTGAGGGACGGCTTAGCCTTCGCCGATCGTCCTAAAAATTTTGTTGAGTTGTTTTTTTTTATCAATACCCACCAAATTGTCCAGTGAGACCTAATCAAATCCAACTTTTGATTTTAACGGTCACCCTAGTGTACATAGATATAA
Source organism: Pollenia angustigena (assembly GCA_930367215.1). Lineage (NCBI taxonomy): Eukaryota > Metazoa > Arthropoda > Insecta > Diptera > Polleniidae > Pollenia > Pollenia angustigena. The sequence goes on from OV884058.1 coordinate 168,200,633, forward strand.
AAACAGCAATAGGAAAAATACTCTTTCCGTAATGCTAATAACAATTTTAAACAAACTGCCCCTTAAAATTCTTAATACAGCCTATTATAATAACAGAAATAAAATATTTAAAAACTTTTTTATTAATCAGCAATAAATGCTGTAAAACTTGTTTTTTTTTAACCAGAGATCGGCAAACACTTAAATTGAAATATTTTAGTAGTATAAGTGAGAATAGAGATTAATGTAAGCAGTGTTGCCAAAAAACTTTTTTTGTATTACAAAATTTCTGAAAAATCTGTTCAAAAGAAAATAAAATCGTTTAAATTAACCATCACTAAAATATAGATATATATATATAGACATAAGTATATGAACGTCAATAAGTTTTCTTAAAAATAAACAGTGTAAGGCATTGAAATTTGAAGAGTTGGTTCATTTTTACCAAGAAATATCATAAGGAGTAAAATTTTTTAAAATTTTTACTAGAGGGAACAAAACAAGTTAAGTTTTTCACTCTTGGTACATTGTTAGAATAAATTTTTTTTTTTTTTTTAAATAATTTTACGGAAACTTAAAATTACAGGTGCAAGACATAATTAAAGTAATATAAAGCCTCCTCTCTGAAAAAAATTAGTACGCCTTAAACCGTAATAAATATTGCTACTATTATAAAATTTGTCAAGACAGGTAGATGTTGTGGTAACATTTGGTCCAATTTAGCTTTCTAGAAATAATACCATAAAATTTTGTGATAATCTCTAATTTACTTAGGTCTCATATTAAGCAGCTTTCTGAAAACCACTAAAAACGTTATAACAAATTGTACACGCAGAGGAAAAATATGGCTGGGGATGGTTACGGCAACTATACCATGTTTATTGTTACAATATATAGTTGTCGTACACAAGGAATTGTTTTTTTTAATTTAATATAAGCAATATTATAGTTACTGTAAACATATCAATGTTTATCGCAATTATAAATTTGATATTGTTGACTGAAAAATAATTATTTTTCTAACCATTAAATAAAGATGACTTTGAAAACATATTAAATTTCTTACAACCATGCCATGATAACTTTCTATGCGTTTAGTCGTAGTATGTTTAAGAAGCAAACAAAATATCTTCACTCTAATAATATTATTTAAGCGCCATTTCGTCAGCTCAGAATTGGTTTGGCGCATATGCCAAAAAGTCGGAGTGGAGAAAAACGACAAAGAAGATTTAAGAGCATAATAAACCACACAAAATGCTTGGCAAACACACACATTATTTCCGTTTGGGGTTTGCCAATAAACAACACAAATATTCTCCTTTCAAACATTAATTTTCATTTTTGTTTTGTTTCAATGAATGCAGATGCCAATAGTACTGTGGCAATTTTATTGCTTCTAGCTTAAAACGAAGAAGAAATTATAAAATAAAGGCAAAAAATATAAAGTAAACAGTTTTAAAACAACGAGCTGTTTTGTGGCAAGCAATACTACTAAAAAAATTTAGTTTAATATTAAAAATTAATTGAATTGAATACATTAAGCATTAGACGCCACAAAAAGTTTGACAAATATCCAACATGTCTGCCAAATATTAAAAGTTTTTAATATTTCTGCAAACATTGCTTCAAATGTTTGTCCAAACAGCAAACACCCCAATTAACAACACAAAATGTTTGCACAAACGTAAAATTTTGACATGTTTGCCAAGCCATTTGTGAGGTTTATTATGCCCTTTACATGAAGATTTCTCAAATTGTACCCGATAGAATTTTTTTATATTTTTACCACTGCTTCCGGTATATGTTTTGAAGAAAAATGCAAATTTTTGTGCACTTTCATGAATAAAGTTAGAATTTAAAAGTATTTTTTTGAAAATGAAAAATATTGTTTTGTGCCGCATACGCCACTGTTCTAAAAAAATTAAAAAAGTGGCTTTTTGTGCTGCATACGTATACTTATTGCTGTGTATTGAGTAACTTGTTGTTGAGATGATTTTTTTATTTTAGTTTTTTTATTTGATTTTACTTTACAAAAACAGAAAAAAACAGTTCAACTGTTAAGAAAAGTTACATAAAAAGCCACAAATTAAACAACTTAAATAATGCAAAAGTAAAAAGAAAATTTAAAACTTAATATTGAGTAAATTTTTATAAAAAGCTTTATCAACACGTGGAAGAAATATAAGCAAGTCTTATGTCTCTATTTTTATCGCTGGAAATAAATGATGGTTTCGATATTTTCAAAACATTCGTCAACAAATTGTCAGGATTTTTCAAACAACTTTTTGATGCAGACTTAACCAAAATTGCATTTTTATATTTTTCCTCTCTGGTAGAAGTTTTATAATACATACATAAATCATTATTTTAACTGTATAGAAGTACTTTAATTTTAGCAAAAGGGACTTTCCGAAAGTCCATTTTATTTGCTTCTAACGAGTATGTGCGAAAATTTTCCGGAAGCATTTCCATAACTTTAAGTTTTGTTTTATTATTTGGCATTGTTTTAAGCTAATTTAGTAAATGAAGAGGACTATGAATTTTAATATTCTTTAAGTACCGGTCAATAACACCATGGACACAGTCCACTTCTTGAATTAAAGAATGTTCTGGTTCTGAAGACTTTTGTATTGCGGCATCAATATTATTTTGTTTAAAGAACATTTTGATTGCGGTTACGTTAATTTGATTTTTATTTTAAGGTACGCAAGAATCGCTCCATAATGTCAAAGTTTTAATAAGTGGACAATCTTTTATTAATTCATTTAAAATTTTAATTTAAGCACTAGCAATATTGTTACCACTCCGACCACTATGAGCTTCCGTCAAAAAGGCACAATAAGTAAAAGTTGGTATATATGACATAATAATGGTTGCTGTAAGATTAAACATATTTAATTTTCGTTTGTAGTAAAATTTTGAAGCATTTCCCTTAGGTAGGCTAAAACACAAATAATAGCAAACCGTTCACTTGGTTGGGTCCATTATAAAACTATTTTTCACAAATTTATTTTCTTGTTGTCATTTTACTTTGCTTTTGCTTTAACTACTTTTTTTTCTTACGGCAATGCAGCGAAGCAACAGTAAAATTTATTTTGTACGTTTTTGTATGAAGAATTTGCTGCAATCGCCAAACAATGGCCTGTAGAGCAAAACAGTACTTAAAAAATTTTGAAACTGTTGATATGCAGCAAAATTAATGCTTTATATCTCAGAAACCATAAAAATTTTCGCGAAACAGGTTTTTGATTTAGAAAGAGGGTATTAAAAAAATATATTCCTCATACCTAACTCATTTTTTTTAAAAATGGACGGTAGGTCAAACCAGTAATGAGCTGACGATTTGTAAACGAATTTTGTATCAGTTGTGTCGTTTGTTTAAAATATCGAATTATTTGCTAGTGAGTTGTTGTACCTTGTACCACAATTAAAAAAACAAAACACCCATTTAAAAAAACAAGTTAAATTAAAAAATTAGATTAAAAAAAAATAAAGAAATTGTAGTTATGTACATTAAAAAAAAAATTAAAAAGTGCCATAAAATAAAAAATCAATGCAAACAAATTTAAATTTATTTTTTTTAATGTGGTGTGAGCACCACTGTATTATAATATGATTACTTCTAAATTTATTATGATTAACATGACAACAATATGATTACTTCTCATCTTGTTATGATTTGCATGAAAATAATATGATAACTTCTTAACTTATTATGATTAATATGATAAGAATATGAAACATATTATGATGCATTGTTACGAATATATTTGGTTTTATTTGGTCATGATTCAATAACAATTGTAATATGGTGACTACAGTCATGAATTATATTATAATATGTTGCTCTTAGAATATGGTTACCACAACCATGTTTTTTCTTATCATAATATATAGTTTTTTCTTTGGTACTAGCTACTATATATATTTCGATATAATTCTAATTTAGGTTTTTTAGTACCAGAAATCACTCTACAGAATTTTGTGATAATTGTTCCATAATTTACCACAGCTCCAATATAAGTTCACCATTCGAAAATAATTTAGTTCGGCTAAAACTGTTCCGAATCATGATATTTTACGCAAATTTGTTCAAATTAATTTTTATATGACCAGAGATAAAAGCATAAAGCTTTCTAATTACCAAATGTAGGTCTAAAGAGACACGAATTTTAATACTGACGTCCATTTTATTAAAGATAAATAAATAATTTTTAGATCCCACATAGGGCCCACGTATGAACATTTTTAGCTTTCGGTGGAGGGAATCGAAAATTTTAAAAAACTTGTAACCCGACTTGAAAACTTTGAAGGAAATATAATTAAACGATTATCAGTATTCATGTGCACTTATATTTTGGCGCTCTATACTACACTGGGAGAAGGATGACCATATAAATATATATTATATTTTTACAAAGTGCTTAAAATAACGAAAATAATTTTATGAAAAAATCTATTCTAAATTCCATGATAGTTTGACCCTGGAAAACGCCAAGTTATTACAGCTACTAAATATACAATTGTCTAACTAAAAAATGTATCGTTTATTTAAGCTGTTTGAAAAGTTTTTATTGTATTCAAGAAAAACATTATGGATTTTATCATTAAGCTACTGCTATTATTATGCCTTCTCATAAACTTCATTTAATGTTTTATTCCAAATAGTATAACTGCCCTCAAAAGGAGTGCTTATTATTTCCTTTTGTTAGTTCAAGGCACCAATTGAAATGGGCTTTTAAAACATGCAACCATTTACGCATCGAACTATCTTCTCAATGATTATATTAATTAAAGTTTTCTTTCTTCCTGCCTTCATTAACATTAATATCCTTTTGTTTTACCAAAATTACACTAAACTTTACTACCGTTATAAAACAGGCAATCATTTAGTCTCAATCTTTTTTACTTCACAGGTGATCTAATGGACATATTGGCACTCATCAACTCAAGCATTAATTTTATACTCTATTGTTCGATGAGCAGACAATTTCGTTCAACATTTACACTTCTGTTTCGCCCTAAATTCTTGGACAAATGGCTGCCGGTGGCCCAAGATGATGACACAATGACTGGCAGGGGAGGTGGTGGTGTGGGTGGTAGTTGTCAACGTCAGGGTGGTAGTGGTTTCGGAGGACGAACGAATGGCATAGAACGTGATATGATTAGTAAAAGTGTAATGGGCGAACAGAACTTCAATACGACAACACAAGTTACGAATGTGTAGCAAGAACAACAATTTAAACAACAACGATATAAAACAACACCACAACCACCACCAGTAGCAATTACAGCTGCAGCCATACCAATTCCAGAAGATGATGAGGCGTGGCAAGAGAACAAAGAGAAAGTTGAAGGTGTTGATAAGCAACAGCATGATAATATAATATTAGCTAAAACAGTTAAGGAAGAAAATAATGCCATAAAAGGTATTTGTCATGTAGATATTAAGCTTAAACATAAGAATAGCGATTTTAAAAATAAGTGTCAAACACATTATAAAGATAATAACAGTACTGATAATAATAGCTACAATGAAAACAACGAGTGCTCTACAACTGCTAACAAAAGAGCTGTTGATGCTTTAAATAGCAAAGAACCAGCAACAGCAATAGGTAGCCAAGGGAATAGCCGACAGGGTATGAATAACAATAATAACAAAAAATGGTTTAAGACAAAAACAACTGCAACAGCAAATCCAAATTCAACAAGAACATCAACATCATTATTATCATCACTATTGTATAGTTTAAGACGTCATCATACATTAAATTTAAACCGAAATCCACACCAGCTGCAGTTGCAACATAACCAACTAATAAATCCTTGTGATAAATCAAAAATTGTTTTGAACAATTCTGCCGGCTTGAAGGCATCCTTAGTTGTGGCTGTTGTCAGACCGGATGCCACAATAGATCATCAAATTTATTTGCCCCAAGAACAAAAAACTCTTATTAATTTACATGGAAATATGAATGATTATTGTGATGGTGGCAGCAAAGCTGCTGAAGTTCTTGCTGGTGATTATTACTGTAATGATGATGATAATGACGATGATGATGACTACGACAATGTTAATGAATGCAAGTATAACACTAATGTATCAGTAATGCAACATCAAAGTTTACATGTAGCAGCAAAAACAACTGCAGTATAATTGTCATTAACATCAATGCCAAAACTGTGTGTAATTTTTTTGTTAAGTGTCTTCAAAGTTTCTAAAGCATTTTGTGTACTTAAATGTACATTTAAATATTTATTAATACGTACATATGTAAGCGCTTAAGTAAAAGTGTAATTGTAGTAGTTGTAGTTAAAGCTACTATGACATTGAAGAGATAGCATTTTGAACAATTGTTGCAATTTTCATGAAAGCATGCATGTCTTTGTTATATGTATTTTAATCACCAGAGCCAAGGAAAAGGATTTGTTAGGAGGATTGTGGTTTAAGTTATGAAACTTTTTGAGGATGATTGTTTGGATTTAAAATCTGTTTTAGTTGAAAGTTTATATAAGCAAAATAATGTTCTTTGAATATATAAACTGAAAGTCAAAGAAAGTATTGACTATTTTTCAAACAAATTTATTTTGTGAATTTGATTTCTGCCCTACAACTAATATTAGGAATTGAGGGTCGAATTAATAAAGAGATCCCATTTCAGAACTTTCACTTGCTAATTTTAAATTAAAATAAATTAATTTTAAAGGTAAAAGAAAGGACCCAAAAATTATTTATAACAAGTCTTTTTTGTCTTAAATGTAGTCATTTCCTAGCCAAAATACAAATGAAATTGAGTTTATGCTTTATTTGATACGTAGTATAAAATTTTTTGTTATGTGTTAAATAAAGAAAAAGACAAATATTTTTATTTTAAATACTTGACTCAATTTAAAAAAAAAATCAGTTTGCTCAGTTGTAAAAACAGCAACGATTTGCGAGAAAATGTAATTTTTATAACCCAATTTTACATTTAAACTCACTGTCGCACAGAGGAGTATTTGGCCTGAAAAGCTGGCCAAAATTATTAAACGTGTTTTTTGAATTAAAAGTTTTAGTTTTAGGTGTAGTATGATATAAAAGTCTAGTGGCAGATTTTGAAAAAATTACACTGCGCAACAAAAGTACACTGCGCAAAAAAACAAATATTCTCTACCGTAGAAATAAAAGTATGTGGACTATATGGATTTTGATGCCCTTAATTCAAATCTGTTTTCCGTTTTTCTCTAGTACGTAAGGATTTTCTTTTAAAGGCGTGGCATACTTCACCCCCTTAATCGTTGGGTTGCCTTATATATTTTGCCATAACTTGAAAACGTGTGCTCCGATTTTATTAGCAGGAGGGTCGGAAGATGCACCGGAAAATTCTGCTTAAACTAACGATACACATTTATTTTATATCTATTACTATTTTGGAGTTATTAAAAATTTAATGGCGAAAAAAAATTTACATGCAAAATGCTTAAAATTTTTTGTTTTCAAAATGCAATAAACAAATTAAGAACCAAAAAGTTTAAATTTAAAGATTTTTCTAAGGAATAAAAGTTGGTATAAATCGCAAAACTCAATTAACAAATGTTGATTTTAAAGGTTTAAACTCATTCTTGACAGACTGTATGTACACATACATACATACATATGATTTACAGTTTAAATAAAAAAAAACTTTTGAAAATTGTAAGGCTCTTATAAAACAGTATTTTTTTTATGAAAAAAGGCTTTTTATATTAATTTTATATTATTTAATACTTTATAAACGGAAAAGTTAAACTAATAAAAATTCCTTACTATATGAGGATACACATACGACATAATAATTATAATTATTATGTCGTATGTGTATCCTCATTAGCTGCATCATCGGTGTCAGGAAGAAGAAGTGTGATGGTTTCTGATGAAAATGCTTTTTTATTATTCCATTCTCTTTGCGAACTGCAGCTTATAAAAGGGTCACTGCTCAGGAATAACCTATTCAAGACATCTCGCTTCTGCTGAATTTCCTCGAATAATTCGTGCGATATAATCGTAAGTGCTTACATCTGGCCTCGGCAGCTTCTTCTGACAATTGTCCAATTGGCAAGATTGCTTGCTTTATAACACTACCGCCGTGAATAAGAATCTTGTGCATCGTAGGACTCATGGGGTGCCAGTTGTAAAGTTGCACATATATTTCGGCAGTTTTATGTGTATATTCCTCAAATTTCTCAATGTTAATTCGGTGTCCGCTAGTTATTGCTTCCAATATTATTTTCAGGCGGTTGATTAATTCTTCATTTATTCCAGTGATTTTCGATGCAGTTGCTGGGTCCTAAAAAAATCTTCTTGATGTGTTGCCATCATTAGTGCTACCGTATCCTTGTTTTGGAACATCTACAAGTATTCCTATCTCGTCTTTAAGTCTTTTTTGGATGAATATCTTCCTCCCTTTAACAATTGCTTTATCTTCATCGCTCCTTAATTAAGAATTTTTGCAATTTATAATTACATATAGGCAGGTATAAATATTGTGAAGTGTTAAAAGTGATGTGAATAACAGTTGAAATCAATAATTCAAAATACATAAAAGTTTATGACGATATAAAGGTATAAGAAAAAGTGCCCGATGAGCAAAAATAGAAGAAATGTGAAAATTTTAAAAATCGTCAAAAATAATGGCGCAAACTTGCGCACACTTTTTTTTTGATTCTAAAATAAGAGATTCCAAATTTTATTGTGGTATCAAACATAATTCGTAGGCATGCTAACCTCACCTTTGAAAACCTCTTCTTTTCCTTTTTTTGCAAAAAAAAGTGTATAATATGTTTTTTTTTTAGCTTTTGAACGAATTGTTTCAACATGAATATTCAACATATTTTAATTTTTTTTTTGCTGTTTTAAATAACTTTTGATCAAACCTTACAGCGAAAAAAAAATCTTTGTTAAACCTTTATTCGTTTAGCCGCAAAAAAATATCATATAAACATCCAGAAACCGAAAAAAAACATTTAAATCTCATATAATTTTCTTCACTTTCCTGACTTTAGCAGGGTCTCAGAGCTACAAATCGCAACTAAAAGTCTTCAAAATTTACAATATGATGTAAAATATTGTTGTCTGTCGAGCTGCGTACTTAGTTCTTCAGATTTCTTAAAATTCAGTTTTGCCTTTTTGGCCAGCTTTTCAGGCCAAATACTCCTCTGTGTGTCGTTCCGAAACTTCAGTTTATCCCAAACAGGTATGGAAATAGATATTTAGTATCACAATAAAGGAGAAAAAAAACACAATGTATGTTTGATGTATTTAAAATGCAAGATATATTCATTTCGTGTATTTATTTCCTTTCATTAACACTAGATTTATTTAAATGTAAAATGTGGCTAAAGCGTTTCATGCACAGCCAGAGAAAAAACATGTTTAAATATGGTCACCTCCAACGAAACTATTTTCAAACAAAATTTTAAAGATATTATGATTATTATAACCATATTATTTTTGGCGATAACCATATTATGGTTAAATTAGGCCTCCATCAAGAAGCCCCAATCATATTATTGTTGCCTCCGAACATGATATTGTTAATAATAACTATAATATGTTTAACACTTATAATAGCCATACCATGTTGCTCTTAGAAAAGAGGAAAATACTATTGTAAATTATAAAACAAATTATTGTCATATTTAACCATAACATTTTTAGAGGCAGCCATAATATGGTTGTGTGTTCTTTATGGAGGAGTAATTTAACCATAATATGGTTGTCGCTGACAATTATATGGTTATATTAACCATAATAGGTTTAAAATTTTTTTTAAAAATAGTTTGGTTGGAGGTGACCATATTTAAACATATTTTTTCTCTACGTGCACTTGCAATAAAATTGTTCAACTTTACTTATTGTACAATTATATCGCCAATGTGTATGTGATATTCGAAGGTGGCACATTATATTGGCAACAATCAAAAGACTTTTGATTTTTATTGCACACCGAAAACAAAGTGAAATGTATTGGCAGCATTGTACAATGCTGTTTATGTTATTCCTATAGGTTATGTTCACCTTTTTATTGAATGTATGAAACTATTGTGCGACTTATTGCATAATATAGAACAAAATGGAACTAATATGGCGAATATCATGTACAATAATATGGCAAGTGTATGGGCCGCTTAAGCCTGACAAAATTTAAAATTTACGAAAGCGTTAGCTATCAAACGAACTCTCATACTGGGCTCTTTTTCCGACATTTTGGATCAGTATACTCTGGCAAATCATCAGATTTTTACTTGAATAACGCTACCTGTTATCCAAATTTACTTTAACCCTGAAAGGTTACTCTTCATTTAAGAACATTAAGGTTACTCTCCGTTGGATCGACGAACTATTAAAACATTAATTCCAGCGGAACGATTTTTAAAGTAAATATCAACAAAAAGTTTTTTGTTAAGTATTTTTTTTTTAATAAAATAAAATAAAATAAAATAAAAAATAAGAGTTCTTTATCTCTCTCAAAATTCTATACGAGTTTAAGCACTTCTTTGTGTTTTCAAATTAATTATTTTTTTAAAGCTTTCATCATCATCATTCATCATTGAAAAAAAGAATACACATACAAAAGTTATATGATAAAATATAAGTGAGCTTCGTCGATTCTACGAACATTAACCGTCCAGGGTTAACAATCAGTAGAGTTTCTTTTTTCCCGCTTTTTTTTGGATTTCCGGGAAAGTTCAAAATTTTTTATGTATTTATTAACTTAATTCTTCAATAGAACTTATATTTCTTACTGGCTAATTCGCTTTCAATAATTAATTAAGAAGTATGCAGTGTATAATGAAAAGGGAAAACAATTTATGATTTAAGCAAGTTTAACTCACTTTTTGGTTTAAAATGTTTTTAAACAAACAAATCTATCAATCGGTAAACATATCTTTTACTTAAACGCAAAAAGTTGGGCGTTAAAACAATAAGAGATAGGGTTGCCAGACGGCCTGGTATAGAATGAATTCTCCAGTTTTTTTTGGGTCTTGTTCAATTACCAGCTCAAATACAATTTGTCCAGTTAAAAAAATTGTTAAATTTCAAATAAAATACATATGGGCATTTCCCCAGAATGGTCTACCAGGATGAAAAAATAAAATGTTGATTATCATCGTCTTTTATTGTTTATTATTATAAAAAAGTATTTGCTCTTATAAAAGAATGGTTTCATAGCATATCTCAGCTGTTTTACTTGAGGAAATTGGGCTGGAAACTGGAAAATTTTATATTTTTCTGTATTTTCTACTTCTAAAGACATTTTAATATACTTATTTTACATGCAAGAAATATGTTATGTTTACACTCTTTCTTCATAATCTCTCATTTACAACCAATTGTAAAGGCTCAGTTAGTCTTTACTTTCTGTTGCTGTTCTGTTTCGTGCCGTTTTGTTACGAAATTGTAAAAGTTAGTTTTTCTGTAGTAACTTATCAGCCATTTATGACAAATTTTCTAGTTTTGCACCGTCCATTGTTTTATTTCAATAACTTTGATGCACATAAATTTGAAGAAATTAAATTTTATGAATTCTTAAAATCAAAAAACAGTATATTTCAATATAAATATGAATTTATTATTATTTTTTTTGCTGTCACTTACAATTACTTAACAAGTTTTTGATTTAAACAAACTGAACCGCAACAGAACAGAAAAACTAATCGATTTCATAGCTTTTTTTAATAACAAAAACAAATCAACTGATTCGTAACAGAACAGAAAGTAAAGACTAACTGAGCCTTAAAAGAAGTATTAAGTTTTTTTGTTAAGGAAATTTGAAGACATTTATGGGAAAATACGTGGCGATAAAAACAAAAAAAACATATGGAAAAATCGTACGTTCGCGATCCGTACCTTCGCGACCGGTAAATAAGCCAATTAAACAAAAAACAAGAGAGATATTTTATTCTGTAAATACTAGATAGAGACCTTCATTAATACACTTTTTAAATAAATTAATCACTTTTGAATATTCCGTTCCATTGCGCAGATTTTTACATTTCACTACTGTCAGCCAAAGTTGACTTCTATTTTGCGTACGTTCGTGACCACACTTTTATAACTCTTATTATGAAAACTTAAACTCGATGAAATCCATCTTTTGCACTAAACATAGAGCTACCCAAATGATATCGAATCGAAAAAAAAGTGCTAGGAAAAGTTTTGTTTTCTATATTATTTGTACATTAAAAGCGTACGAACGTACGTTCGTGACCCCAGGAAATGCCCATATACTAAATATACATTAATAAAGTAGAAAACAGATAAATGTGTATATATAAATTGATTTCGTTTGTATTTTCGAAAAGGTAAAATATGTAAAAATATGCTCTAACAAATCGATTACAAAATTAATAATGCGGTTTTATATTGTTTCTGCCTTCTTCGGATGCACAAGAAAAAACATGCAATTGCATATTTACGGCTTCCCTGGTGATGTAATGAATACAAAGTACATCATAGCTAATCAAAAAGTCTTTTATGAATATCTTTGTTATTTATAGCCCTTTAGATTTTAGGTGACGATATCTTATATGAAGCAAGTTAAAGTGATAAATTTTGGTTTCCGGCAACCCTAAATAGAAACCATATGAATTTGATAACATTTATCGACGTGCTGTCACATGTTATTTTTGAAGATACACTCATAAAATTATTACAATAACTGATTGTGGGTTAATTAATTCGTTTTCCGTACTGTTGAAATTTAATAAAAATATAGTTATTTTACAAATAATTTTATTTTTTAACATTTATGTTTGTTATTCAAAACACAAACTACCAAAAAATAATGTTTTTATACCCTTCACCGAAGGTAAGAGGGTATATATAACTTTGTCATTCCGTTTGTATGTTCCACAATATTGATCCTACACCCTATAATGTATATATATTCTGGATCCTTATGAAAAGCGAAGTTCAAATCCGGTTGTCCGTCTGTCCGTCTGTCCGTCTGTCCGTGTGTATGTTGAAATGGGTTTTCCAAAAACCCCAGAAATGATGTGGACTAGGTTGATGTATGTTTATATCACATATACTCCGTTTAAGTTTGCTATTGAATTTCAGCCAGATCGGTCCAAAAATGACGGAGATATGAGCAAAAAACCACGACTGCCTCTGATTTTGCCCAAAAATCCCTTGTTGTTGTATTTTTTTATTTCTGTATATCTTGAGAACGACAAGAGCCAAAGTTTCTAAATTTGGTACAAACATTTAGATTATGCGGATACAGTATCCCACAAAATGCGGGCGGGATTGGAGAAGTGGGCGTGGTACCTCCCGTACAAAAATTATTAAAAATTGTAGAAAAACCTGAAACACTCGGGAAAATCGGTTCAGATACGAAAAAGTTATGACCAAAATATAATTTTTTTTTTCGGGAACCATAGATCTTCCCGAGTCCAAGTTTTATAATCAAAATAACTGGCAAATTTCTTCTTTAACACGTCGATATATAAATCTGTCAAATCGGTTAAGAAATAGCAGAGTTATGACCAAAATACTGCAATCCCAAAAATTACTTTTTTATAATTAAGTTTGTTTAAATATGTATACATATATGTAAGTATATATATATATACCTATAACCCAATTTAATGGTAATATTATTCTTAAGCACGTTGGTATATAAATCTGCTAAATCGGTTAAAAATGGTTAAGTTATGGGCAAAATACTCAAAAAAAGCACTAAAAAACATTAAAATTTTTATTATAAAAACTAAAATTTTAGAGCTGTAATATGACCTATTCATACGTTTTAGATATCAAAATATCGGAAAATCGGGGAAAAAATGATATGGCAAATATATAGCTTTTTTTAAATACCTATTTTCGGGAACCATAGATCTTCCCGACTCCAAGTTTTATTACCAAAGTAAATGGTAATTTTATACTTTAAGATGTCGGTATAAAAATCTGTCAAATCTGTTACAAAATGGCCGAGTTATGACCAAATTCTAAAATTTGATCAAAACTAAACTAACTATACTTAACCCTTCTGCACTCCTTGGGTCAATTTGACCCAATTTTGGTTTTCAAACGCAAAATTTGTCCCTTTTAATATAAGATATGGACGTGAAACTTCAATTTATCCATTACAGGGACAAAAATTATAAATTTAAATGAAAATAATAAAATTTTAGTTTTTCCTTCCCCCTCCAAAAAACACGATTTACACACATTTAATATCCTTTGGGTCAATATGACCCAACATGCGATATTGCAAGTTTAATTCCACTTTAAAATTTGTTTTCTATTGAATTGAGTTCATCTTCATTCAGAATCATCGATCAATAATTTTTTCGGTCAAATAATCAATAGAATCGCTTTTGTTTTTATTACACTTAAATATGAAATGCTGTTAACATTTTATTGTTGGGTCATATTGACCCAAAGGATCATAGGAAAGGCACATATCCAAGGGATGCAGAAGGGTTAAACTCATAATATATTTAATAGCACGCAAGCATGTGCAAATAATTAAATAAAACTAAACAATACATATTATATAATATACATGTATATATACATATATTTAGATATCCATATATATAAACTTCTGTTCTTTCCAAACCATGGTGAAGGGTTTATAAGATTCGGCATAGCCGAATATAGCCCTCTTACTTGTTTCGTATTAATTTTGTTATGTAGTTTGATTTTTTTCGGTTAAAATATATTTTTTTAAAGTAAAAACCATTCAGTATTAACGAATATGCTGTTCAATAAATAAAAAATTAAAAAATGAACGTAAAAATCGTTTGTTTTAAATGAAATGTAAATGATCCGTTTTCTAAATGAATTTTATTTTGTGTAAAATGAATTTTCGTTTTAATTTAAGTACATAATATTTGTGAGTGCACATATAATACATGCGATACTGATTTACTGCTGTTGAGGTTAAACTACAAACATATAGTTAAGCTTAGTTCAAGTAAACCAGCGTTTTAAAATTCACCACTACTTGTGGTGATTATACATCTAAGATCCCTTAAAAAAAATATATTCTGGCTCCTTGAGTAATTCTAAGTCGATTTAGCCATGTCTGTCCGTCTGCCGTCTGTTGAAAACACACTCACTTTCGAAAAACTCAAAGGATATAAACAAACAGTGTCAAATTGCTTGTAGTTATCCTTAGCAGTTTGGTATTGAAATTCAGCAAAATCGTTTATGAAACATCAGAGCTATGAACCAAAATGTGGAACTAACACCCTAAAAAATTGATTATATGTTAAAACTAACATAAATGGTGGAATATAAACCATATAAACCCTGCTCCCGGAAAACCATTTAGTTCGGCTTAAACCGTTATAAACAATGCTATCATAATAAAATTTGGTACGTCAAACTTTTATAGGACTAGAAGTCACAATGTCAAATTTCGTGAAAATCGGTTCATAATTTACTATAAGACCCACATAAGCAATACTCCCGGAAAACAGTTTATTACGCCTAAAACCGTTATAAATTTGACACATCACAGTTTTATAGGACTAGATGATGATCGGTCTATAATTAACTATAGGCCCCATTTAAAACCTACTCTGGTAAATTAATTAATGTGCGGTGCTTTAAAACCATGGTAGATAAGGCCATGATGGCATTATTGCTCAATTGAATGGGGAAAAAGCCATAATGGCCTTATTACGCAATTATTAAGAGGTAAGGTCATAGGAAAATTTTGCGAAATGAGAGATATAGCCATATTTATTTTCGCAAATGAGAGATAAAGCCATATTATTTCAGAAAATTGTTATGCATGGTGAAAATATTCTGTAAAAGGGAAAGTCCTTAGTTATCATTGAGAAACATTTCTTTATTCTTGTGACGCACGCAGGAAAACTTTATTCAGCGAAGCCACCTGCCGCGTCCTTCTGGAGGAAAAAACCTCTAAGCGCAGAAAAACTCTTGTATGCGAAGCCAGATTTTAATACTTAACTTTAGTGTCTCCGGAACTGAAATGAGAGATAAAGCCATCATGGCCTTATCTACCATGGTATTAAAGCACCACCCCCCCCCCCCCCCTCCCTAATCAAATACGCCTAAAACCGTAGCAGATATATTTATTGCGGTAAAATTTCTTCCAGCTAAGCTTCATACGGCCAAAAAAATGTTATGAAATTTGTGATATACGGTCAATAATTTACCTAGATCTCATAAAAAGCAGCCTTCTGAAATCCACTGTAAACGCTAAAACTTATTTCATCGCTGTATTCAAATTTATTAAAAATTTTTTATACAAGAAATCACTCTGCATAATTTTAGGATGATTGGTTCATAACTTACAATGGTTCCAATATAAATGCACCTCCTGAAAATCATTTAAGTTCGGCTTAAACTGTTTCGAATCATGATATATTACTCAAGCTGTTATAATTGCTTAAAAAAAGGCATAAGACTTTCTGATTGTCGGTCAATAGTTTAATGTAGGTGTAAACCGCAACCAATTTTAATGCTGGCGTCTGTTTCTAATAAAATAAATTAATTATATAATCCTAATAAAAGATATCATATAGAATCCACTCCTGAAATATTCGCTCGGTTGGTGGAGGGTATCACAGATTCGGCACAGCCGAATATAGCACTTTAACTTGTTATTTACAGTTTTATTCCCCTAATCAGCAGTGGTGAATGAAGGTATACTAAGGGCTAAAAAATCAAAGCAAGTTAAATTCTCTTTTTGGTTTAAAATGTGTTTAAACCAACAAATCTATAAATCACCAAACATATAAACCATCTTTAAACCATAAAATTGGGCGTTTAAACTACCAATACAGACCAAATGAATTTGATAAGATTTATCATAGTGCTGCCACATGTTATTTTTTAACAACATATAATACATGGGGCACTAATTTATAGTTGTTGAGTTTAAACTACATATAAATTCAAGTTAAGTTCAACTAAACCAGCGTTTAAGCCATCAGTGATTTATTAGCCATAAGTCTATCATTCCATATGAATCTTTTTAATATTTTTTTAAGATCGTATTAAGTATGTATTACTTTATCAACGTATAACCCAATAAATTAAATGTTGGAGCTCGTGATGCAGAGTTGTTCGCTTTGTTTTTCTTTATATTGTGTATAGAATTCATATTTATATATTTTATACTCTCTCAGTTTAAAGAGAATGTGTCGTTATTATTTCTTAGTGTTTATAGCAAAATAAAAACTTTTAACAATTTAATCTCGTAATGCATTTTTTCAGTTTTGATGCTTTTGAATTAAGTGAGCGATACATTATGGGTCCTTCAGTTATTCCAAGTCGATAAAACCATTTGTGTGTCAACATGATTTTAGTTTCTAGTTTGATATTGAATCCCAGCAGAATCGGCTCAGTAGGCAAAGAGTTTAAAAATTTACAAAAACTAATAAAAATTGGTGGCGGAATGCACCGATTGCTATTAAATTTCAAAAAATTAATTTTATATGTTACCATGTTTCGTGACGGTCGGTCTATAATTTACCATAGCTCCATTAATTTTTTTTTTCTCTAGTAAATCATGTTAGTATGACTAAGTGTAGTGAAATTTAGCATAATCTTTTTTCATAAGGCATGAAATCACTCGAAATACCCCATATAAAATACAATCTCATAAAAACTTTACTACGCCATTAAATGTGAAACTAAATTATATTGTTGTTAAATTAAGCCCACTACAGTTTGCTAAGACAAGAAATTAAATTTCGCGAAGGTTGGTCTATAATTTACCAAAGGCCGTATATATAGCCCATTCTCAAAAATCAGCCAAAAAAGGCTTAAACTATAGTAAATTTTAAAATTGTGGTGAAATTCAATCGGGTAAAACAGCTGAAGACACGAGTCCCACTTAGATTGATGAAAGTATAACAAAAGTTTTTTAAAAAATTTCCCGGGAATCACGCAATTATTTCCCGGAATAGCGGGAATTTAAAACCATTGAAAATCCAATGAAATCCAAACGTCCAAAATGCATTTCTTCATGTATTGACCTTTTGAATAAAATATTTTTTAAATAAATATTAAATTTTTTGTGATATTTTTTGCAAATTCAAGGTTTTTAAGGACTTAAAAAAAACCTTTAGAGCAAGACAAGCAGCCTCTTTTTAGAAAATTAATAAAAAAAGGATAAACAAAACCAATTTTCTATGGGTCCTTAGGAACACAAAATGGTATTCAATTGTAAAAGCGCGGTTTGTTTTTCCAATTTTCCTCTGAGGCATATGTAAATTGCAAGATTTTAAACTTTTTGCCTCTCATTTGTCGTAATGCTTTCTGATAACCGCAGTGCATTTTGTAACTAGAGAAAAATTGTCGATTATTTTTTTAAAACTCTCTTAAAATTGTGGTATTAAATGGCACAAATCATTACTCACTTTAAAAGTGGGGAATGTAAGAAAAGATAAACTAACTTTGATATCGTTGCAAAAAAGACTTTTTAAGTGTTATCAGTTCTTATTCACTCTGCATTCTTTTTTTTTTGCTAATAAATTTAGCTTTTCTAAAAAAAATGTTTGGGAGATGATCTGGCCTAAGCAACCTGTGAAATGCGCATAGAAATTAGCTTGTCCCCCAACTATAAATTTCAGTATTTTTTATCAAGAATTACGAAAAACAAAATCTTGTTAATTAAAAATTCCTATAATTTCAGCAGCCCGTCCGGCGCAGAATCTGTTGTTAATTTTATTCACTTAAGTTGTGATTCATACACCCAGAGAAAAAATATGGTTGGGCATGATAAAGGCAACAACACTATGTTTAATGTAACAATATATTGTTGTCGTACACAAATAATTGTTAATTTTATTTAATATCAAGAATATTATAGTTACTGGAAACATATCAATGCTTATCGCAATTATGAATTTGAGTATTTTTTACCGAAAACTAATTATTTTTCTAACAACTTAATTATGATAACTTTCTAAACATATTATATAACTCACAACTATATCATGGTATTTAATAGCCATAACATGATAACTTTCTATATATTTATCATAATATGTTTAAGATGCAATCAAACTATTTTTACTCTAATCATATTATGTTAGCGCCATTTGTAAAATAATTTTGAAGCAGTTGTGTCGTTTTTTTATTTGTGAGCGGTTAAACAATTAAAAGATAAAATTCCATAAAAAAAATAAGTTTAAAGAAATTAAAAAAATTAATATATAAGCGGAGTTCATTTAGTATTAGTGATGTAAAAGTGCAAATGCAAAATACCATAGTTTTTTTTGTAAAATCCAACAACAAAACACACAGAGATTTCGTTATATTTTGTAAAAGTGCTACGATAGTTCATCAACATCTTAAAATGGAAAAAATGGACACACGCGGTTGCCCATGAAAACCACAGATTTTTCATTTGCACTTTTACAAGCCTTATATTGAACTCCGCTATTTGATTAACATTAAGAAAAATTGTAAAATGCCACAAAATAAAAAATCGATGCAAAAATATTTTAATTTATTTTGTATTTTTATGACAGCTATGAAAGGTGCTGTAACATAATATGATTGCTTCTAAATGTATTATGATTAACATGATGATAATATGATTACTTCTTAGCTTATTATGATTTACATGACAATAATATGATCAATTTCTTAGCTTATTATGATTAACATGACAATAATTTGATTACTTCTTAACTTAGTATGATTAACAGAATAATAATATGATTAAGGGAAAAATATTATGATGACATATTACGAGTATATTTAGTCATAATATGATTCAATAATAATCTTAATATGGTGACTTCAATCATAATTCTTATCATAATATGTTGCTCTTTGAATATGTTTACCACAACCATGTTTTTTCTTTGCGTGTATTGGCATGTCCGTGACCCTAAAGCTGAATGTCCATTCCATGCGTTGTTTCTTTTTCTGCATCTGTCAATTTATACAGCAAACGCATAGCATGGCTAGCAGACACTGTTACATCTGAAAGAAATAAGTTATGTGGCAAAACAACGTTTGCCGGGCCAGCTAGTTTTTTATAAAAAAAGAGACCTCAAGCTTTATTAAATAATAATAATAAATAAAATTATTCGTAAAATAACTATATTTTTATTAAATTTTAACAGTACGGAAAACGAATTTAAAAACTCACAATCAGTAACTGTAATAATTGTATGGGTGTACGCATCTACGCATGAAGAGACTTTCTTAGATAGCATGATTAAGAGTGAGTAAATCATTAGATTCATTTTTGTACCTCCAGCCAAATGCAATTCCATATTCCTATACTCGCGAATATAAGGCAGACAATTTTGCTGCAGCGATGCCGGCACACGCAAGAGCAAAAGAAATATATTGTGTGTAGCCCCAAGTATTCTCTTTAAAATGACATTAAAATCATCTTCGTATGTAAAGTAGTTTTCGAGATATTGAAGAAATAAACGCAACACTTTCGGCTAACCTTTCGAAAAAAAAATTTTTAAATTTGTTTTCGTTCTTATATGGGCAAATCCTGCGTGACGAACGCTACATTCGCACACGTTTTCTGATTGAAATATAAACATTTTTTGGTCTTTCAAAAAAGATAGCTTCAACTTATATATAGTACTAGCTGGCCCGGCAAACGTTGTTTTGCCATATAACTTATTTCTTTCAGATATTACAGTGTCTGCATGACAAATTTTAAGAAACCCGGTTGGTTAGTTAAGAAGATAATAAAAATTAAAGGCTTCAGTTCTTTCCAGATGTTACACTTTTTGCCCGCCAAATTTCAAGAAAATCAGTTGATTAGTTAGGAAGATATAGGAAGGGGGATCTTTTACTCCTCTTGCCCTATTTCACGCCCTATTCCCTAATTTCTGCATGCCAAATTTCAAGAAAACAGGTTGATTAGCTATGAATATATAGGGAGGGGGAGCTTATGCCCTATTGTGCGCCCTCTATCGATATAAAATATACTCTACGACCTATTCTCATACCTCACAAAAACACTTAAAAAATTTCTTTAAAATCACTCAAGCCGTTTCGAAGGAGTTTAAAATGGAGGGCATTTTGTTTATATTTGTATGAGAATATATTGGAAAATCTAAGTACCATATCTCCGGAACCACTGGGCCGATTTCATGCAAACTTTACATAAACCATCTACAGACTATCCCTAACGTACCTCAACGTTTTTGTTGAAATCGGTCAACCCGTTTTCACAGTTAATTGTGACCTCAAAGTGTACACTTCTTTTTATATATATAGATTTAGTGACTTTAATATGTACTTACGAATGGCATATATCTTAATTTCTTAGCAAGTATTGGTTGCGAAATAATTGATCACAAAATTTTGTGACGCACGATACAAAAAGTGGGAGTAACTTCAAAGGTTGAAATGCGTTTTCCTAATTTTTAGCGAATTTGGCATGATAAGGCATACAAAATCTAATTCCTAAAAGAAAGATAACTATAGGAGAATTCTAAAATCACTTATTCGCAGCCAAAAAATTTTGTAATTTTTGGACAAAAGCCGTGAACCCTTTGTGACGCACGCTACAGTTTTTCCAGTAGTATTTTATTATTATATTTTATTTATTTTAACAAAACAAATTATATTTTTATGAAAGAAATGCATTCTTAAACTAATTTCTTAACTAATGAATATCAACTTTTTTTTAACGAAATTTATATTTTGATAAGTCTGCTGTAAGTGCTATTTTAAGCACAAAAATCACCTAAAATAATGCTAAATTCACGTTTAACATTAAAGAATCAGCAGTGGGGTAGGATCTGGTAAAAATTATTGCCTTAATGATCATTGAAATACATATTTTTTAATATAAAATGAAATTAAACTTCTACTCTTATATTCCATTAAAAAAAAATTCATTTGAAAAATTTTTGGTTGGTGGACTATTTCGGGGATTTGCCCATATGTTCCTTATAAGATAAAAGAAACCTTCTCACAAAATTTCATTAAAATCGAAAGGGGTCGTGTCCCACTTTTAGTCGATTTGACATGAATTTACCCATGTACAATGTACATTTTTTAAAATAAAAGAATTATGTGTTAGTATTTTGTATTTTTAAAACACTACAGTAGAATCCCGATAATTCGTAATCGCAAGGGACCGACCATTTCTTACGAATTATAGGGGTTTTCGATTAAGCGGGGTTACGATTTAACGGGGTTAAAATAAAATAAATACGAATACGCGGGGTTTTTGAATTTATTTACTAAAACAGTGATAACCAAGCCCCGAACTAAGAAAGCCCCGAACGCACGCACACAAAGATATTATGTGCTTGTGTGCGGTCGCAGAGACTGATGATAGTCTGATGTTTTGAAACGAACAAATTTGTAATATACATGTGAATTGCCGACCGTGTCTGTGTGAAAAATACGATTATTGACTGGCTCGCGAGTCTATGAAGTGGTTATCACTGTACTAAAACAATAAATAAAAAATATAAAAAACAATTGCTAAAAATAAAATATTTAAAAATTATACATAAAAATTATTCATGTTACAAACTGATCTTAACGCAAAAATAAAATAGTGGTAAACAAAAAATCACTCTTTCCATGTTTCTGTTGTTTTTATTACGAATTATTAAGTGGTAGTTAGCAAACAATTACGATTTATAAGAGGTAAAGAAGATTTTATTTGACAAACAAATTAAGAATTAGCGAGGGGACCAAAATGTATGGAATTTTTACGAATTAACGAGATTTTTTCAAGGGACTGACAGTTTATTACGAATTATCGGGAATTACGATTTATCGGGGTACGAATTATCGGAATTTGACTGTATTATTATATTTAAAGAATCTTTTTTTTATTTTTCGAATTTATTTATTATATAATATAATAGACTGGTAGTGTATAAATTCATTTCTGAAAAATTAAAGGAAATTAAAGCTTTATAAAATACATACCTGAAATTTAGCTCAGAATAAATTCGAAAAATAACAAAAATGTTGAATATAATATAAAGTTACCTTCGAAAGGAGATAATTCCCAGTTTCATTTTAAAGAATCGTAATAAATACATACTTATAACAATGTATTTACGATGATTTGCGAGCTTTAAAATTTAAGGCGAAAAAATCTAGACTAGTCGATATTCCTGCGCAGTATTCGGCATGATACAAGGACTTTTTTTCTTTCGGCACGTTTTTTTAAAAGTTTTATTGAGGTTGACCTCGTTGGCTAAAATAAAAAAAAAACTATAATTTTTTTTTTTAAATTAACATACCCTGTACAAAAAATTTGTAACCATTAAGTCTGTGACATTTTCAATATTTTCATTAAATTGTCATTTAATCACCTTGAATCCTTTTGCTTAAACAGAAAATCCAAAGGCTTTAAGCTTAAAGAAAGTGAATATCTTTTACTTTGTTACTGTACCTATGGCTGTTGCTTTTGTTGTTGTTTTAGAAAAAAAATAAAAAATTAATATACATATATAAAATTGTTATTAATATAAAATTTAAAATATAATTCTGATTTTTTCAAAAAATATAAAAAACAAATATTCCTATTCAATTGTTAACTTTAGTGTTTTTTTATACTTCAAAATTCAAATGAATTATATTAATTAAAAATTATAAAAGAAAATATTATACTTGAAATTGTTGTAAAATATTATTCTTAAACATATGTTTATTATTTTGTAATTTAGTAATACAACAGTATAAATAAATATTAATTAACGACAAACAAAAACAAAATTTAATTAATTGATAAACCAATTTGAAATAAAATAATAAACAAAAAAAAAAAAGAACAAGCAGAAAATAACAAAACACGTGTAATAATTTACAAAAGTCTCTTTATCACACACACACACACACACATGCAGACACAGTCAAACTATTGCAAGGGCAAGCCTGAAAGTAGGCAGAACATTTAGTTAATGTGTGATAAGTGTAGGTGTAAGTTTTATAATTCAATATTAAATTTGTTTAAGCGTATTCTTAAGTGGTGCTAGAAAATGTTAATAAATAATATAAATTGTTTCCGATCATAATCAAAATTGCAAAAACTCAAAACAATTTTTATTGAAATCGAAATTAAATTCTTTTTTTACCTTAATTTTTTTTTTTATTAAATAAAAAAATATTTTTTAATACAAACGTTAATTTATACAACTCATTGAATTTTCCTTTAACACATTTTTTCGGTTTAATTTCTTCCGCTGCAAAGACTTACTGACATACTTTTGCTTTGACCATTTATTTTCTTTATAATGCTTTTCAATCCTTTGAGCAACTCAGAAAAATTCTGTAGAATAGAAAAAAGTAGTAATTAGCCATTTGACTAAATGCTAAAAAAAAAAAAATAAAACACAAACTGTATTTAGTAAAGACCCTAAAAGCATTAATTTCCTTAATGTTCCATTATTAGCACTGAGTACGGAAAATATCGTATAAAAGTAAAACACAGATTAATGTAAAAAAATAAAAGAAGAAAAACGTTACACAAACTGAAACTAAGTTAAAGAACTCATTTTAGTAATGAATAGCAAATTGACACAAATTTAAATAAAACAAGAGAGTAAATGAGCAAAAAACGGCAACAAATTTTTCATTAACAACATTAAGGGCGGCTTCATTAACTGGGTCAAATTTTTGGTTTTATTATAATTTTTGTTTGACTTTTTGTTTTTCAGTAGGACAAACATTTGTTTTTATTTGCTGAAAAAACTTGAAAAATTTAAGCTTTAAATAGAAAAAAAACAAAAAAAAAACTATCTGGTATGTATTTATTAACCACAATTAAACAAATAAAAATATTCCTTTAAGTCCCACTGAAGCATTGGGATTCAAATAGGAAACGAACGTAAACCCAAGTTTATTAATCGAACTGTGAATACAGGCAATTTCTCTGTTTACAACCAACGATGATCTGACGACCGCTCTTAGGGGGTATTACGTTCAGTTCTACATGGAGAAAATTCTGTTGCACAGCCCTAGTCCACAAATGAGGAGGCTCGGAGTATCAGTAAACACTGAATAGCTTAAGATGGTCTCAAAAACTAGGAAGAATCCGAACACTGGCTATGAAACATTCGCTCAGCAAGTTTAGGTGCTGTGGGTGCGTAAAACATAAAAGTATTGGACACACCCTTTAGCATACCATACCGATCGATCCAGTATCACTTTCAAAGTCGATCTTAAGATGTCCATCCGTCCAGCTGGCTCACTCGTTCTCTGTTCATACAAAATTGAAAGCAAAGTACAGGTTCCAATGTTGAAGGTTATTTGGTGAAATTTGGTGCATGGGTTTTGATTGTTAAATTGACGAAGCCTATTGAAAATGATTGGATTCCTTTCATTATTTTCCATGGCCCCCATACTCTCCGAAATAGTCTTTGTGCTAATAAACTATCATTTTATGTTGGCATTAGCCTTAAGTTTGGCTTAAAAATATCTTTTTGCAATATAAATCATCTAACGAAATTTTTCTAAAAACTCCCATAAAATACCCCTCTTGAAAATAAATTTAAGTTTCATAACTTCCCTTGATGTAAATGTTGGTCTGATATATGATTTGGCTACGATAACTTTTGTTATAGTCATGGCAAAATTTTGTACTGTCAGGTTTAAAACTGACCATTGGTCCCTTATAAATCCCCTCTCAAGATCTAGCGAGTTCAAAAATTAAACTCACGATCACAAATTTAAAAAGAAAGAATTGAGTCAAATTGTGCTCGCGAGTAGAATTTGTTCCTGCCCTGTACCAAACTACTGAAATGGAGATGTGACTTTCTTTCTTAGGAGGACAGTATACTGTGATGTAGTATAATTAATGGTCGGGCTTGACGGCAATACTTTTTTACTTGTTTATAGCTAAATATTTTTCGTAGATGTTTCTTATGGATTTAAAAAAAATTTAATTCAAATTATCAGAGGTGTTCTAGAAATCGAAAACGTAAAACGCAAAAACTTTAAAATTCGTTTTTTAATAAGATTTTTGTTATAATGGGTGATTTTTTAAGAGCTAAAGGAAAGTTTAAAAAAAAAAACACATAAAATTCAGAAAAATGCATGAAATCTTTGTTTGAATCGATAGTACGGTCCATATAATTTAATGTTTGAAGATTATTTCATGCAAATGTTGACCGTGACTGCGCCTCAAATGGTCCATCCGCTTAGTCCAATTTTTACATACTCTTTCCAACATTTCGACCGGTATCTCAGAAATAAATGCTTCAATGTTGTCTTCCTATGCGTCCACTGAAGCGGGCATGTTTGTATAGACATGAGCTTTAACATAGCCCCACAAAAAAAGAAAATAGTCTAAAGGCGTTAAATCGCACGATCTAGGCGGCCAATTGACCGGTCCCAAACGTGAAATAAAATGTTCACCGAACTCGCCTCTCAATAAGTCCATTGTTAAGCGTGCTGTTTGGCAGGTGGCACCGTCTTGTTGAAACCACATGTCCTGCAAGTCAAGCTCTTTCATTTTGGGCAAAAAAAAGTTGGATATCATCTCACGGTAGCGCTCACCATTCACAGTTACGTAACGATTCGCATCATCTTTGAAGAAGAACGGTCCTCTGATGCCACCAGCCCATAAACCGCACCAAACTGTGACTTTTTCTGAAAACATTGGTAGCTCTTTCAATGCTTCTGGCAGATCTTCACTACAAAATCGACAATTCTGCATATTAACGTACCCATTGAGCCAAAAATGAGCTGACCATAAAATGGAAGAAGCGCGCGATGAACTTTCTTAACAGAGCACGTATTTTGAAACTAAAATTCAATAATTTGCAAGCGTTGTTCATTTGTAAGCCGATTCATGGTTAATTTATAGACCAAACTGAAGATGTTTGACAGTGAAACAAAACACGAAATGTGCGTCAGCTGTTTAAACAAGTGTTGCCAAAAAGATAATAGCTAAAAAATCACCCGATAAAAGAATTTTATGGCAATTATTTTACAAATATTTCTTTCTCTATTCAATCGAATAACAAAACTAATAAAAATTCACAGAAAAAAATAACGACAAATCAATTGTCATATTGAATACCATATTCGTTAGTATAATAAATTTTTTAATTAAAAAGGCACCAATGTTCGAATTTATAAATATAAAAAATACTTTGGTTAATTCCTATTATTTATATTCGACAAATATTTTTAATAATGAAGTTGACAAAAATATTTGTTAACAACTATAAAAAAATTTTTGATTTTTGAGTTTGTCATATTAATAAAATGTTTTGTTTATAATTAGAAATGCATTCAAAATACATATTTGTTTAATTAATTTTTGCTGAATACAAAAGTATATTAAAAACCACATCACTAACATCATAAATATTTGTTTCAGCTTACTTATTGAGACTTTGAACTGTATTCGCAATAATGTTTAAACATCTTCATTAAGAGGAATCTTGACCCCATTATCGACTAGTATTTGAAAACTAAAATAAACGAAAGACCCGTCAAAATCTCTTAACTATTCAAACAGCAACTTTACTTACCCTAAAAATTGATTCTGATTTTCAATAATCTGCATATCGTTTAGTGATTCGAGCCAAAATATTTAAAACGTTTTGACACAAAATTATTTTTCCTGTTTGTATTTATTTTTTAACTGAAACAAATTTATGACAATTTACGACCATGTTAAGCAATTTTCTTTAATCAGTTACTGCCTGTTTTTACCAAATACAAACAAGTGAGTGAGTGAGTGAGTGAGAAATTGTATTGAAAACAAAAACAAATTTTCGGTTTTTATTGTTGTTTTCAATATAATTTCTCACTCACTCACTTGTTTTCATTTTCCAAAAACAGGCAGCTAATAACTCTTGTTATTTTTTCTGTGTTAGAATAAAAGTGTGTTGAAAACAACTTCCAAATTCTTGAATTTTGCGTTTTCAATTTCCAGCACACCACTTTACTTACTTAGTTACTTAAGCCAGACCACTTCTATCATGCAGTGTAGAGTTCGTTTGGGGCTCCGAGTCTGAGCTATGGTTTTTGCATTGTTTGCGTTAACACCATGTTTCGTCCTATTTGCCACACTTCGCTTGATTTTGTCTGGAGCACACAAGCTTCGGTGTTCTAGAGCCTTCCATCCTCATTACATGCCTAAACCATCTCAGTTTCCTTTTTTCTATACGTTTATCGAGTGCTTAAACTTCCAGATCGCTTTTGATGGTATCATCTGATCCTATCCCTTTTGGCTTTTCCTGCTGCTCTTCGTATGCATATCGTTTCTATAGCGTATTCTTGCCTTTTCCTTGATGAATTATGGACCCAAGATTTACAGCCGTAGGTAAAAGTAGGGATACACATTGAATTGTACACCGATGATTTAGTTTTCGTTGATAAACTTGTTTTTATTCTAAACTAGCTGACCCGGCAAACGTTGTTTTGCCTAGAAAAGTATTGTTTTTGTGTATATTTAAAATACAGATACAGAATCAGGTACAGGTAATATTCGGTGCAGATAAATTATCTTTATTTACAAAAAAAAAAAAAAAAAAAAAAGGATATGAAAATGTGAATTATAAGTAAACTATTGAATAAGTTAAGAGAATATCATTGAAGCACTTTCTGATAAACAATATTTTTCGTTTTGTTGTCCGGTGCGAAAATGAGCAAAGAGGATGGCTTTCCGACGCGGGAACATGCGACATAGAGTTGACCGCGTGAAAAACAGTCGTTCTCCAAATTTTGGCCACAAACACTCAATGATTGCCCTTGGGATTTGTTGATTGTCATGGCGAATGCGAGACGAATTGAAAATTGGATTCGTTTAAACTCGAATGGCATATAGGTTAGGATCATTGGAATTCTCGGAATGAGAACTTTCTCTCCTTTAAACTTTCCTTTTAGCACTCCATACAAAATGTATGAGAAAATGAATTTTCTTTATAATTGCTTTTTTCTGGAATATTTTAGACATTTTTTTGCTAACAGATCAAAGCATGTTCAATTGCATAGCTTACGATTTGATTCATTTTCAATGGCACTTCTTGTCGGAAATTGTTCATACCAACATAGAAACCTTTGCCGGCTCATGCGCAACAACTTTACTAAAGACCATAGCATGATCAAAGATATAATTTATTTTGAGTAATTTTCAATGGTGCCGCCTATCGGAAATTGGTCGTACCAACCTAGAAACTTTTGTATGGTAATGCTCAATAGCTCTGCTTAAGATCATAGCATGATCAAATAAATGCACAGTTTATGATTTAACTTATTTCGAGTCATTTTCAGTGGCGCCACCTGTCTGAAATTGGTCATATGAACTTATAAACCTTCGCCGGCTCATGCTCAACAACTTTGCTAAAGATCATAGCATCGTAAAATGCAGAGTTTACGATTTAATTCATACTGAGTAATTTTCAATGGCGCCACCTATTTTAGATTTTTTCTTACTTGGTCAGAGACTATTCCGAATTGGTACGAATCATCGAAATCGGTCCAGCCGTTCTTTAGTTATAAACGTAGTAACTAACGCCACTTTCTTTTATATATATATTGATTTTTGTTTAAGTCGTAGTAGAATTTCCTTGTTACTTCTAGCATTTAAATACTTATCTGGTTTACCGTCTTCTCTGATTATAGCTCCCACGCATTTAAAACTTTGAACTTGTGTCAGGGGTTCCATTCCAATATATCTTTAATGAGGTTCCTACTCTCTACTTGTAAATGGCGTCTTATTTTTTCTAATGTTTATTCTCAGTTCTTGGTCATTTTGTTCACAATAGTTTTTAAGTTATGTTGTAACTTGTGTAATGTCTTCTAACCTTCTACACGTTTATTCTCAATGTCCTTGGTTTGCCAAAGGTTTGAAAGAATCAGTTCCTTCTTCGTATATTTACACCCGTATTCATAAAAAATAAAATAAATTTGAAATGTGTGTTTTAAGGCAAAATTTTCATACAAATTTTTCTTAAAATACATTTCAAATCCATTTTAATTTTTTATGAATACGGCAGTTAGTATTTTTTTTTACTGAAACAAAAAGCATTTATTACGTCTAAAAAAGTTTTCTTAATTTTTATAAAACATGAACCGTCCATAAAGCAACATAAAAACATTTCCCTTATACTCATGTTTTTTTTTAGCTTAATGTCTAATGGACGTATAACATTTTTATTTCACTAATAAAAATGCTTCGTTTTATATAATGGGTGATTTTTTAAGAGCTATAGGAAAGTTAAAAAGAAAACACATAAAATTCAGAAAAATGCATGAAATCATTATTTGAATCGATAGTACGGTCCATATAATTTAATGCCTGAAGATTATTTCATGGAAATGTTGACCGTGACTGCGCCTCAAATGGTCCATCCGCTTAGTCCAATTTTGGCATACTCTTTCCATTATTTCGGCCGGTATCTCATGAATAAATGCTTCAATGTTGTCTTCCAATGCGTCAATTGAAGCGGGCATGTGTGTATAGACATGAGCTTTAACATAGCCCCACAAAAAATAGTATAAAGGCGTTAAATAGCACGATCTAGGCGGTCCCGAACGTGAAATAAAATGTTCACCGAACTCGCCTCTCAATAAGTCCATTGTTAAGCGTGTTGTGTGGCATGTGGCACCGTATTGTTGAAACCACATGTCATGCAAGTCAAGCTCTTGCATTTTGGGGGGAAAAAAAAATTGGATATCATCTCACGGTAGCGCTCACCATTCACAGTTACGTTACGACTCGTCCAATGATGCCACCAGCCCATAAACCGCACCAAACTGTGGCTTTATGGATGCATTGATAGCTCTTGCAATGCTTCTGGCTGATCTTCACTCCAATTCTGCTTATTTACGTACCCATTGAGCCAAAAATGAGCTTTGTATAAAATGGAAGAAGAGCGCGATGAACTTTCTTAACAGAGCACGAATTATGATAATAAAATTCAATAATTTGCAAGCGTTGTTCGTTTGTAAGACGATTCATGGTTAAATTATAGACCAAACTGAAGATATTTGACAGTGAAACAAAACACGAAACGTGCGTCAGCTGTTTAAACCAGTGTTGCCAAAAAGATAACAGCTAAAAAATCACCCGATATTGGGAAACCAGTAAGAATTTGCTTGCCTGCTCTAGAAATGAAAATATGCCTAGAAAACAAGTTAGTTTGCTGCGCCGAATCTTTAATACGCTACACGGACAATTAGAGTTAATCAGGAATTGGCTCTATATAATAAATATTACTAATTATTAATTTATCTTTATAAAAACGGACGTCAGCATTGAAATTGGTTGCTGTTCAGATCTATATTAAATTATTGATCGACAATCAGACAATGTTGTTAGAGATTTGAAGTAGATTGAGTAAAATGTCATGATTCGTAACAGTTTTAGCAGTACTTGAATGATTTGCAGGAGGGAAATTTATATTTACAATTCAGTAGACTAATATCTAGTTTTTATCTGGTGTTAAAAAACATAAATTTGAATAAATCTCAATACGGCAGTGAGATATGTTTTAGCTCACAGCGAATTTCAGAAGGCTACTTAATATGGCATCTAATGTAAATTATGGACCGTATACGATGCATGTAATTCTTTGCTGGCCACATGAAGCTAAGATACAACAAATTTTACCGCAATTTCTATATCTGCTACGGTTTTAGGGGTATTTAATTAATTTTCGAGAGTAGGGTTTAAATGGGGCCTATAGGGAATTATAGACCGATTATCACGAAATTTTAGTGTGTCATTTCTAGTCCCATTAAACAGTGACATAACAAATTTTATTATGACAGAATTTTTTTTTACGGTTTAAGGCGGAGTAAATTGTTTTCCCGGAGTAGGGTTTATATGGGGCCTAGGGAAAATTATGTAGCGATCTTCACCATATTGAACAGTATAATTTCCAGTCATATAAAACGAATTTCTGCAAAATTGTATGTCATTCCGTGCATTATTTCATATGTTTGTTTTTACAACAAAATTATCAATTTTTTAGGGTGGTGATTCCACACTTTGATTCATAGATCTGATCCTACTGAACCAAGTTTGCTTTTTTTCTGTTGGGATTTTCGAAAGTGAGCTTGTTATTGTCCATCTCCTTAAAATGCTTTTGTGGTTAGTTGAAAAAATTTATTTGTTCATTTTAATAAAAGTAATTGGACAGAAAAAACCGAATTTTTTTATGCATTGGCTTGTTTATTGAAATAGAATGTTTAAAACAAAAATATATTAAATTAAACTGTTTTTGCTGATTGTTTTTTCGCTGGAAAAAAAAACAGTTTTTACTAATCATAATTACACACATACAACCACAAACCTCAACAATTTTCATTTTTTATTTTTTGGCTTTAATACAATTTAATTTTTTTGTTTTATGTAGAGTTGTTGTTTTTCCTTTTTTTCGGTGGCAGGGGTGATGATTAAGATGGTTAGAGTCAATGTGCGTGTTAATATGTTTCCTTATATTTATTTGTATTGTTAAAAATACACACTTAAAATTAATTTGTTTTTTTTTTTTTGGAAATTTAGTGGTCTTAATTAGAGTTTAGGGCTTGAATTAATTTGGGGAAAATGAGCTAATTCAATGTTGGTATAAAAATAGAGTCTTATTTAACATACTTTAATACATTTTGTGTTTTGTAATACCACTTTAGTAAAGTCTGTACCCCCCTTTTAAGGAAGCGACTTACTGCTTGATATTGTTTAGCAAATATTACAATTTTTTCTGGGGCTAAAGGTTGGCCGATTTTTACGACTGCTCAGTGTTGTATAGGTACACGGTGGCTCCGGGGGATATTTGTCCTGAATTGGTTATTAATGGGCTTCTTTGGCGTTTAAATGGTGTCAATATTTCATGTTTAGAATGCAGGAAGGAAGATGTTTAAATTGTAAAATCGAGAGGCAACGTTTTTGCGAGTCACTTGGGTAGTTTATCCTATAAACAAATTACGACAAAATTCCGTTTTTCGCAATCAGTAAGTAAAATAAAGTAATTGTTCTCTCATTGTATCAATGTTTCTGTGGTAGTAGGGAAAAAGTGTTTAATATTATATTTTTTTTAACTGTATTCGTATTCTTATATGTTATAGGAGTAGGTACATACAAAACTCGTTCGCTACAAAATTAAAATTACGAGATGAAAATTTATTCTAACAGTACTTGTCGCGTTTTCTGAGAAGAACTGTGAGAATAATTTGTCATCTCGATTTTTTAATTTTGTAACTAACGAGTTTTGCAACTCACCTACTCATATATAAACACAGGAACAATTTTTTTGACGTTGATTTTTAAGTATCTTATCGTCCACCGACTTAAATGAAACACATACGGTTGTGCTCTATCTTGTTCTCCCAAAATGTTTTTGCTTTCATTTTGCACTTGCAAACACGCGTGTATAAACCAGTGTTGCCACTTTGTGGGTAATTACCCGAATTTGGTATAATTTTCACTGTCGTGGGTAGAGGTGGGTAATTTCTCTTAGGTGTAATTCAGGTGTTATTTGAAATTCTTTCTTCAGATACCCACATAAAATCAAGATTCGATTTCAATGATGACATTTATTTCTTTTTAAATATTGTTGCTAAAAAATGCACAGTCTTCTTAACCAAAGTCTCGGGTATTTTTAAGAAAAGACTTCACTCATAAAATATTTATTTCAAAAGTTTGGTAATGAATGTCCCAAGATGGATCCTAAGACTGGATAAAGATGCTTATCATAGTGATTTAGAACCAGAAGTTTATTGAAAAAAGTTATTCAAACTAAAAACTAGCCTGAGTGAAGATATGTTTCCAATATTCCAACATATATGTAATTAATTTTATCTTCATCTTGCAACTTTTTAATGCTTTAGTTCGAAAAACATTTAAAGCCCTTTACAGTTGTAAAACTGAATTACGAAGGGACAGTTGTATAAAACTCTGCAGGCATTTTGTTTACTAAATAAGGTATAAAGGTCTTTTTTTTCAAGACAATGAAAACTAAAATGGTAGATAACACAAAAAAAAAAAAATGGTTTTAATCGGCATTACCATTAGAAACTGATTTCAAACAAATGGGCATATAGGCAATGGGTCCTTACGAATCGCATTCTAAACGTTCAATTTTGTTTCTCTTTTTCGAGCATTGCTGGCTGCATGTCACGAATAAAATGAACAATGTTGACCTCCAAGACGTCAATTATTTGCTGGTTTATCAGCATAAACCAGTAAATATACAGCCCTACGGAAAAAAATCAAGAGATGTCACATCGCACGACCTTGTAGTCTAATTCACAGTTTACTTTCTCTTAATCAACACATCGCCTTCATTTCTTAAAAAATAAGTTGCCTCAGTTTAATCATGAAGTCGAAATCGATGGCTGATTTTCAAAGTAAATTTGAATGATTTGGTGGCGTTATTCAAGCATGAATCTATTCATGATGATGTGCCTGAGCAAAAAGTGAAAGCAGTATGACAGTTCGTTTGACTGCTAACCTTTCGTAAGCCCTATGGGGCTTAAAAACACCCATTATAAAGGAATGGCAATGAGCATTTTGTACCTTCCCTAGATATATGCAACCAAATGTGGAAGTTAACCTCATTATTTTAGGAGTTTTATTTTATGTTTTATTAATTGTTTTAAGTCTTTAATGTTATTTTGGTTAATTTATTTAAAATTACAATAAGAATATTAACAGTTTAACTAATATTGATCTTTAATGAGTTTGTTGTGTTTTTGCTTCTTTTTAAATATCCTTTTATTAAATAAAACTTCAATTTTATATCAGGTGTAATTTCATTTAAATCGGGTAATTTTGCTTCATGTCAAGTGTAATTTAGAATTTTTCTGGTGGTAACACTGGTATAAACAATTTATGACAGGGTTACCGTTAGACATTATGAAAAATAAAGTCGCGCAAAAACGTAGTTTAAGAAAATAAAAGTCTGAAACTTTTTTTAATGACTTTTAACGAATATCATTCATAAAAATCTTATAAATTAAATACGGGGATATATACACAATATATTTTTTTTTTTTTAAATTTTTGGAATTAAAGTAAAAAGCGTTGAAATTTATCTTGCAGACATACACGTAGAGAAAAAATATGTTTAAATATGGTCACCTCCAACCAAACTATTTAAAAAAAAATTTAAACATATTATGGTTAATATAACCATATAATTGTCAGCGACAACCATATTATGGTTCAATAAGTCCTTCATAAAGAACCCATAACCATATTATGGTTGCCTCTAAAAATTTTATGGTTAAATATGACAATAATTTGTTTTTTAATTTACAATAATATTTTCCTCTTTTCCAAGAGCAACATGCTATGGTTAAAAACCAACCATGCTATTATAAGTGTAAAACATATTATAGTTATTATTAACAATATCATGTTCGGAGGCAACAATAATATGATTGGTGCTTCTTGATGGAGGCCTAATTTAACCATAATATGGTTATCGCTGTCAATAATATGGTTATAATAAACATAATATGTTTAAAATTTTCTTTAAAAATAGTTTGGTTGGAGCTGACCATATTACTAAATCAAAATTTAAAAGTCATCAAAGGCGTTTATTTTCTATCTAAACCAGTTCACAAATTAAATCTATAGCGACCACTTTAATTTCGTTTGTCTAACCTCTTCTTTACTTTTCTTCATTAACATTTGTTGAACTCAATTTTATTAAATAACACTGGGGGTATTCACGTCACAAGTTGCACCCTTGCAAAAAAGGAAAAGTGAAAAAATATAACAACAACCACAAAGACAATTATTTACGCACAACTAATTGTCTGTGTGGTTCTTGTTTTATTTTTGCACTTTTGCTTTTTTGCAAGGGTGCAACTTGTGACGTGAATACCCTTACTGTGTGTAATTTTTTAAGTCATGGAAAAATAACGATAAACGGCCATCTCTAAAAAAGACCCGTGTCTCGCATTTTTGCCCAAAGTCATGCACTTTTTTATGGGCCCCAAAAATTTGGTGATCATTTTTCAGGCTGATATCTTGCAAACCGTTCGGAATTTTGATTTACGCTCTGAGGCAAAGTCATTAAAAATAAAAATTTTGAATATATAAAATCATTAAAAGTTGATCTTCAAGATCTAAATCGCAAAAAACTTAAAAAAATTCGATATTTTTACCTTTCTCCCTCTGTTCAGGTCCATAGGTAGCAAACCAGTTAAAATTCAAGGAAATAATCAACTACAAAAATGTACCTAAGATCTCAGTTAATAACTTTCTAGAGCATATAATCTTCTTAGGAATGATTCTAAACACCGTTTAAGTAGCCGCAAAAGTGAAAAATTTTCTGAAAATGTTGTATTTTTATTTGATTTTTCTTAACGCCAAGTTTGAGATACTACGCTTTCTATAACCATCCAAATCTGTGGAGGCCCATGGAAGCGCATGACTTTGGGACGAACTGGGAGGCACGGGTCTTTTTTTTTTTTTTTTTTGCTCTTTTATCACGTAGAGTTGTCCGTATATGTTTATTTTTTTCGAGTTGCACTGTTTAATTGTAACCATATTTTTAAAGCCAGTTTTCTGCCATTTTGCATATTGAGCTGTGACGGCTTATTATTTAAAAAAAATTACCTTTAGAAACCTTTTCCTGATTTTTTTTTTGTCGAATTCCCTTCATTTATTAACGATTAAATTTCTTGTAGCAATCAGTTATTTTAATGTCTATTAGTATAATTTTTTGTTCTTAATGACATATTCAGTTTTGATTATTTCTATACATTTTCATAATTTGACTAATTATTATGTGGCTACATTCGTTTTTTTAGTTTCTATATGCTAATGTTCAAATGTATATATTAACATGGACATATGTTTGTACATACAAAGTATATTTGATCTGTAAAACTAAATACACTTAAAAATTGTGACAAAATTAAATAAGGGAATTAAGCGTATTTATGTACATACAATTATATAGTATGTAGATATAAAATAACAAAAAATATTTTTAATATTTTTAATTAAAAATAGACAAAAAAGATATAGAAAACAAGCGGCAAGACGAAAAAATCCTAAACAGAAATTTATATAAACGAAATTTAATGGCAACGAATTCATATGGACAGATCGACAGACATACCGATAGACAGACAGACAGACAAACAGAGAAAAACATTTTTCATTAAAACTTTTTTTGTGAATATTTTTAATTATTTTAAGGTTAATTTAACCATATATTTATTACCGACAATTATATTATGGTTAAATTAGATCTTAATCAAAAAGTCACAATCATTTATGGCTGCCTCCAAACATGTTTTGGTTAATAATAACAAAAATATGTTTATCACTAATAACAGCATGTTTGTTTTTTTTTATAACCATTGCATGTTGCTCTTGGAAAAATGGAAAAGTGTTACCATTCTTAATTGAAAACCAAAAAATTATAACTGCCCGTCTACAACTGACATGATTTGTTGTTATAACTTGATGTTATAAAAGCGTTGTTAAAACATTTGCATTAACAACCGTGTTATAACATGAGAAAACTTCTTACATGATGAGTGTATACCTAACACTAACATCATATAAGTGTTAAAGTTAAGCATTTCATGTCAGTTGTAGACTGCATGTAAGGGGTAAACAAATTATTGCCATATTTTACGATCACATGTTTAGAGGCAACCTTAATATGGTTGTGGCTTCTTGATGGAGAACCAAATAAACCAAAAAACAATTGCTAGTATCAAGAATATGGTTTAATTAACCATAAGATGTTTAAGAACTTCCGTTAAAAATTGTTTTGTTAGAAGTGACCATTTTGCGATGATTTTTCTCTGCGTGTGTGTGCATGCAGTTACATGCACTTAAACAGATTAACCTTAAAGCTTAAGCTTGCATTGTAAAACAACACACACATGTGAATATAAATATTTTCTCATATAAAAATTTGCCCGGGTATAATTGAATGTATGTTTTTATTACACACACATACATACATACATACATACGTATATAATATCTTTCGTTATTGTTGCTATATTTTTTGTAATTTTTAAACATTTATAACTATAGCACATTTCTCGCTAATTGAGTTATCTTATTAGTCTGTTGTTAAACCAAATAGGAGAATATAAATTTAATCTTTAAGACAAGAAAAACTAAAACAAATAAATCCAAAATGTATATAGAACAAATGGAAGACATACATATTTGTAAAGAGCCCCACAAATATGTTAGTCATTCAGTCGCTAACAGACTGTTGGCGTTGTTTTTTTTCCATTGTCATCTTTTAATTTAAGCTGGTGACATTGTAAATACATATTAAATGAAAGATTTTAATGATAATTTCTCTCTTCTTCTACTTATTTGGCTAGTAATTATTGTTTGAACACACATTTATAACAACATATGCATATTATATAAATTTTTATTTGTTGTAATTAATGCCCTTGTCTTTTGTAAATAATATTATTATAGAAAATTTACTGTTTTTATTTGTTTGTAAAACCAAAAAAACTAAGAAAATTATAAGCTTAAGTAAATATTTATAATATTATAAAGAAAATTGTTAAAAACATTATTTGGTTTCTATTTTAGTCTTAAGTATACATGCATACATACATACATATTATTGTAGCGATTAAGCCTTATACTAATAATAATAAAATCAAACAATTTTGATAAAAATAAAATATAAAATATAAATAATAAAGGAAACTGTGATGGAATATAATAAAACTTAAAATGTGTGTGTTCATTATTTATTAACAAGTATAAGTCATGCAACGGTGGCCATTTTATTTGAAAATTATTGCCACTTATGTGAGTGAAGTTGTGGTTGCTAACTCTCACACTCGAAACTTTTTTAAAGCTCCTTAGTTTTAATACTTTACTTATTTTTATAGATTAAAAAAAACAAAAAAAAAAGAGTGCTATATTCGGCTGTGCCGAATCTTTGATACCCTCCACCGACAGCTCGAACATTTCAGGAGTGTTATCTATATGTTATCTATGTTTTATTAATTTATCTTTATAAAAACGGACGTCAGTATTAAAATTGGTTGCGGTTTGGACCTAAATCAAATTAATGACCGACAATCAGAAACTTGTATGTATTTCTTTTTAGAAATTTAAACTAGCTTGAGTAAAATATCATGATTCGTAACAGTTTAAGGTGAACTTAAATGATTTTCAGGAGGGGAATTTATATTAGAGCCATGGTAAGTTATGAACCAATCATCCCAAAAATCTGCAGAGTGATTTCTGGTATTAAAAAACATAAATTTAAGTAGGGTTTATCGACCGATCTTCACGAAATTTTACAGTGTAATTTTCAGTAGAATAAAACGATTTTTTCCAAAATCTCTATTATTCCGTGCATTTTTTTTCCTTTATTTATTCCACTTGGGAACATAGGGCTTCTACAAGAAAATTCCAACTTATTCTATCATTACATACATCTTTTATTTCATTAAACGATTTGTTCTGCATATTGAGTTCTTGTGTGACTGTTCTACGCCAGGTGTTCTTTGAGCGGCCAGAGCGTCTGCTACCTTGAGGATTCCCTTCCAATGCCGTTCTTGTGATACTGCCAACTGGTCGTCGCAATGTGTGTCCTATCTACTTCCACTTTCGTCTTGCAATTTGGCGGATAATGGGAACTTCGTTTGTCAATCGCCAGAGATCGATGTTGGTGATTACGTTTGGCCAAAAGATACGGCATATTATGCGCAAACATTTGTTTACAAAAACTTGCAGTCTTCTCGTTCATTGTTCCACCATAAATGTTAGTTTTTGTAACAAAATTATAAATTTTTTAGGGTGGTAGTTCCAAATTTTGACTCAAAGCTCTGATCCTATTAAGCCGATTTTGCTGGTTTTCAATCCCAAGCTGCTTAGGGTAACTATAAGCAATTTGACACCAAGTTTGTTCATTTCTTTTGAGTTTTTCGAAAGTGAGCGTGTTTTCAACAGACTCTGACTCAAGGAGCCAGAATATATGAGGGGTATAGATGCAAAGACTGCAATGTCCACATTTATAGTTTTCGTAATAAATAGTAAAAACCTCTAGCTCAAAGTATATTCATAATTATGTAATGTACATGTAGAGAAAAACATGTTTAAATATGGTCACCTCCAACCAAACTTTTTTAAAAGAAAATTTTAAACATATTATGGGGAATATAACAATATAATAGTCAGCGACAACCATATTATGGTTAATTTAGTCCTCCATCAAGAATCCACAATCATATTATGGTTGGCTCTAAAAATGTTATGGTTAAATATAATAATAATTTGTTTTGAAATTTACAATAGTATTTTCTCCTTTGCCAAGAGCAACACACTATGGTTGAAAGCCAACCATGCTATTGTAAGTGTTTAACAAATTTTAGTTATTATTGATCATAGCATGTTTGGAGGCAACAATAATATGGTTGGGGCTTCTTGATGGAGGCCCTATTTAGCCATTATATGGTTATCACTGACAATTGTATTAAACAAAATATGTTTAAAATGTTCTTTTAAAAAAGTTTGGTTAGAGGTGACCATATTTAAACATGTTTTTCCTCTGGGTGTATATCATGCTATTCAGTTAATAAGATTATGATGAAGATATCACGCAAGTTTTACCCAAATCGATAAAGCGGTTTGCTGGCAATTATCTTATATATAAATACGGAAACATTTTTTTTGTGGTTGATTTTTAAGTATCTTATCGTCCACCGCTTTTAATGAAACATTTTCCCCCGTATTTATAAACGATTATTAAATTTAACAAACGTTTATTAAGGCAAATTTCCATACAAAATTTGTTTTGTAAACCATTATTAAATATTAAAATTTTTTATAAATACGGGCGATATTGTTTTAAAGGAATTTGTGTGTGGATATGCACTAGACCTGGCGTTAAAAACTTTTTTTTGATTCTTGAATGTGGGTAGCGATGAAAATATGCGATTTGATACCAAAATTGATGTAGCAAATTTTCAGGCTGATCGGATGGTGCCAACCCGTGCCATGATGAGGTCAAAGGTCAAAACTTTGAAAAACCACCAAAATACTCTTTTTTTAACTTTATAAATTTTTTTTAATAATAAATACTAATTTAATAAAGTTTTTTTCTTTAATTTTTGTTTATTATTCTTATTATTTTTATTTTAAATTAATGAAGATTTTGTATAGGATGGGAAGTCCTTACGGTAGCCCTCTACAATGTGTAGCAAGTACTGTTTATCGTCTTCGTTGTGTGTTAAGCATCTGTTAAAGTCAGTTATTAGTTTGATTTTTCTTTCGGCGGGATCATTCACAACAGTAATGCATTTCACGATCTGTTCCCCTTTACAAAATGATTCGCTCTTAGGCCAATTTTCTGGATTATTGCGTAAGAAATCCATAGAAATTTCCAAACGAGAAAAAAAATTTTTTGTTTTGGTAGTCACAAAAGAGCTTAAATCCTTGGATGTGAATAATTGTAATTCATCGACGCTTGCACACAATTTTTTTGAAGAAAAAATATCAACATCCTCACCGATGTGATTGTCTTCATCTAAATGCAACGCGAATACCATATTTTCCTTTATTTCTGATTCCACATGTGGATCAAAAAAGGCAAGTGCAACTGCTTCCTCTGATAAATACCACAGATGGTTTCGAATTTTTTCCAATAGCAGTTTAGATATTGTTTTATCAAAGTAGCCAATAATCCCCTTTATTAGTTGCATATCTCTATTTGGCGCTTCAACTGCATTTGCGGTACTGAACCAGTATGGAATATAGAGACTTACTAAGAAAATGCAAATATTACGAAGTCCATTCAACTGACTTGCTGAAATTTTAAAATGAGCGTGAAAAATATACATTTTCAAACAATAGATGGCCTTGGACATGAATCTTGCATGAGACGTCGCTCCTGGTGCACGAAATGTGAAATTGGGAATGCTACCACCAAGAAAAATTAATGCAAGTTGTAGTAGTTCTCTATAATCATGCCGAATGTGGACTTTCGCTAAATAATCAAGGCAAAACTGCTTGTTTGTTTCGCGTTCCTCGACAGATATGACACGCAAAACTTGTTCATCCTGCATACAATTGATGTATGCCTTTGAATTAAGTGTGCTCCATTCCCGTGCAAAACGTTCAAAAATTGCTACCTCTGGGCCACTTGATTTTCCGAAATTTATCTCAAAAACAGCTCTTAAGAGAATTTCTGCAATATGGTGGCGACATGGTAACCACAATAAGCTGCGTTCCAGCTTGCGTTCCAATAAAGTTCCAGCTCCACTAAAAGGTCCAGTATTTGCAGCAGTTGTATCAAAACATATCATTTCTAATGAATGCAGCATATTCATTTGCACCAAATAGTCGTAGACTGATTGCGCGACTGCAGCACCAGTTCCATCATCAATGATGGGGATAGCTATCAACTTTTCAACGTTCTCCGACGTGAGCACAATAGC
Source organism: Pollenia angustigena (assembly GCA_930367215.1). Classification (NCBI taxonomy): domain Eukaryota; kingdom Metazoa; phylum Arthropoda; class Insecta; order Diptera; family Polleniidae; genus Pollenia; species Pollenia angustigena. The sequence continues at coordinate 168,242,937 of OV884058.1, forward strand.
CAAGCGATCAACTTTATCTTTCCCAGCAATAGCAGGAAGTAGCTTTCCGTCCCAATGCAAAACAAATGTTTCAGGGATCTAAAAAACTTAAGCTCAAAGAAAAATTCATAACTTGGCAAAATAAAAAAATTTACCTTAAAATTTTCAATAATATCTTTGCCATGACGCCGACGATATTTTTTACGTTGTTCACGCAAACTTGTGCAATTCAGAACAAGATCCTCAATATTGTGACCCAAAGCTTTGGCAGTTGCACTGATGAAATGTATAGCTAGTGGAGTTGACATATTGCCAGCATCCATACAAGCTAGCATTCTGTCGTCTATAAAATTCTTCTTTCCACGTTTTCGAATTGGCTTGTTGGAGCAACTTGGAATGTTATCAGTCAGTTTTACATTTATCTCCTGAACATCCTCACCTGATTCGTTACTCTCAAATTCAACATGTTCCATAGTCAAGTCTGTACATGAAATTAAGTGCACCAAAAAATAGCCACTGTGCGTCAAAATACTACATAATATTAACATACCTAAAGTGCCCTTTTTCTCTTCATAATTTTCTTTTCGACGTTTTTCATCTTCCAATCTTTGTGCCTTTCTTTTTTCTTTATTTGTGGCATTTTGATCGACACAAGTCATGCTACCAACACGCCCATTTTCTCGCTGCTTCGTTAAGAAGTCTCTATCTTCCTGTATATTTATCAGCTTGAGAGCGTCAACGTGCGCAATGTCAAATAAATTATTTAAATTTTCCTTAAACTTATTTTCTTTTTTGCGATGGCTTGCTAACGGGGACTTCATATAGTTTAATGACTTTTGCAGCACATGTTCTTCGATCTGGCGTTGGGATTCTAGCTTTTTCCCAAAAAGGCAGTATTTCATCCAACACTAATCTTCCACTTTCTCTAACTGTTTTATTTTCACAACGTACATTATAAAAAAAAAACACTGAAGAACTTGCTGTTTGGATGGCAATTTTACACCGACTATTTTCGGTTCACATTTACCAATCAAGTACACATTTGTGTCAGCAGATCGAAGCCGTTTCAACGATGAATTTGTCTTATTAGCCATTGTATTACAAAAATTAACAAGTATTTTATTTTACAATAAGTTAAACCTTTCTCAACAATATTAAAATTTGCAATGACAAAACTTTCCATATGCATGTCAAGACCAGTGCTATGTGCTTAGTAGCAGAGATAGAAAAACGGTACTTTTAGACAAATATGCAGTTGTCAACAGCTCAAAGCGAAGAAATTTTGATGCAATTTAAAAACAGCGACGAACAAAAAATTTTACCGTTTTTCTAACAAATTTTGCTAGCATTTACTATAATAGCAGAAGCACCATACATTTTTTTTACTTAGAGCTCAATTAAATATTATACTATACCTAAATGTCTTTGATTCTGGTGGCATTGTAAACTACAGCGTTAATACAACTTATAATAAATGATGTTCTAATTTATAGTAGTTTTATTTATAGTATTTTTAATTAAAAAATTTATAAAATAGGTACAAAATAAGAGTATTTCGGTGGTTTCTCAAAATTTTGACCTTTGACCTCATCATGGCACGGGTTGGCATCATCCGATCAACCTGAAAACTTGTTACATCAATTTTGGCATCAAATCGCATATTTTTGTCGCTACCCACATTCAAGATTCCAAAAAATAAAAAACCCCATATTAGCTACGCCAGGTCTAATATGCACAATATATTTTTTTTCTAAATTTTTTGAATTAAAGTGTTTGAAAAGCGTTTTAATTTATCTTACAGACATACGTACAAAGTTAGGTGAATAGTGCATTTTTCCCGTTCTCTTAAAATGTGTACGTTTTTGTTGTATAACGCACAGGTTGTCTCGGCCACCGGGCGATCCTAGTAATAATAAAATTGGAGATTGCTGTGTTTGCTCTAATCAATTGGACATTGCTGCTTTTTAACATGGCCAAGTAGTTAAAAAAAATCCGTAGTTATAAAATTCTTAAACTTAACACAGGCTTAGTTTTTTCTTGATTGATTTGGAGGAACTTCATAAAAACTTAGCTCCATAATTACGACTAATGACAAAGTTATAAAATGAACAATAAAACTAACTGTTTCATAAAAAAAAATAATTTGTTTTGTTTTGCAAAAAAGAAACAGTGCCCATGTTCTGTAACTCTCGCGTCGAGAAAGTTTTCGATTGAAATGTGTGAAATGAAACAAAAATGCCATAAATTGAAACAAACAGCTGTTTTTCTCACTTAACTGTGTCTGTAACTTTTTTTGGCGAGTACAAGCTGTCACGTAAGGAAATTACTAGCCAATTTACAGAAAAAGTGTGTCTGTAACATTTTGGTGAGAAAAGTTCCCGCTTTGAACTGTCAAATAAACTCACGAATAAAAATGGGGCGAGAAAAAATTTTAACACTAAAAAACAATTAAAAATGCAAAATGCAAAGTATAATAATAATAATATTTTATTCTTGGCACATTTTTCATTGTTTTATAATTTTGCTTTTAATATTTTTATAAAATATACGAATGTCTTCAAAGCTCGTTTGCAAACAACAAACATTAAAGTCGCTCTTTACACAATTTGGTATAACCGACGGTTGTGTTTTCGCCGCCGTCGTTGAAAAATTTTCAATTTAAGTAAATTTTGGTCGCCGTCAACGATATGTGTTATTGGCGTTCTCAACGTATGCAATGCCACATCGGCTTCGAGTGCAATATTATGATATTTATTACGTAACGACGTAATCTCTTTTGATAGTTTTCGACACGAGTTACAGACACATATTTTTCTCACTTTTCGAGAAACGATGGAATATTTTGTTTCACATCTTTTCGATGCAAGAAGTTCTCACTAAAGTTACAGAACATGGGTACAGATGAAAAAAAATAGCGTGCATTTTCGCAAATAGTTGAGAGAAAAAAAGCTTAACAAACTGTGATCATTGCAAAAACGACAATCTCCAATGGACATTGCAGTTTTTGCATCAATTCTTAATTTTTGAACATACTTTTTTATGGGATAAAAGTGTTTCTGGTAATGTAATATTCACTAATTGGAAGCATTTTTAGTTACGTTTGTGAAAAAAGTGGACATTGCAGTCTTTGCATTTATACCCCTCATATATTTACTCTATGGGGTCTGAGAAGAATAATAAAAAGTTTCACACCACATGACAAACTTAGTATAGCCTTTTCAGAACTAATTGTGGTGGAGGGTATACAAAATATGCTGAGTCCATTTTTTCATTAATAGGCCGCTTAAATTACAACGAAAACTGGATGATTTGAGTTTACAATATGCTTATTAGCGATGTTTTGCTTGCAAAACTTGTAAGAAATAGGTATTTAAAAATTTGCATTATTTTTTTTTAAGAAAAAATGTAGGATAAAGGTCATTGAGCAAAAATGCGTACATATAACATTTACCATGCGTCGGGAATCATGCCTCCCTATTAAAATCAACAATCAAATAATACCTGTTTAACGTGGAAAAGACATATAGAGGAAAAATAAACTCAAATGAAAATAAAAGCCATCCAAATTCATTGGCTTATTGGAAGAAACTCTGTCCTTAGTCTCGAATACAAACTTTTTTTTTACAACTCCATTTTAAAGCCAATGTGGTGCTATGGTATTCAGTTATAGGGCACTGCTTTGGCCTCTAATTTCGAAAAAATTCAAAGGCGCCAAAATAAATTTCTTCGAATAATCACAGCTGCCCCTTGATATGTTAAAAACTCAAATATTCACAAGGATCTCAATGTTCCATTAGTTAAAACTATGATAACTAAATATGCAGTAAAATACATTAAAAGGCATCCGAGCCCACAAGCTCGAAATATTTTAATGATAGCGGCCACACTCGCTTAAGAAGAAGAGACAGTGCAGCACTTATCCAATTAGATGAGCCATAAATACCTACATATGTGAACAGAACCAGCGGTGAAGAAAATTTTTGTCTGGCGCTGCAAGGACATAAAATAAAGTATAAGGTTAATATTTGATTAGTTATTTAATATATGAAGATTCAATAAAAAAATAATGAAAAAAAAAAATTTTTTTTAGGCTGCATTTTTAATCAATAATTTTTGTCTTTTCCGTTTATTTCTATTTTCTCAATGTTTTTGAATTTTTCATCAAAATAATTTTTGGGAATACAATTAGCCAATAAGTTTTTTCAGGCCGTGCACTGCCAGTTTATCATCAAAACAATTTTTGGGAATACAAAATTTTAATTAATACAATAAATTTCAAGTGTTTTTATCAAGAATAAAAACTGGGAATTAAGCACGAATAACAAAATCTTTTAAAATTAAAATTTTGTATTCCCAAAAATTATTTTGATGATAAACTGGCAGTGGTTTTTTTGTTTCATTTTGTTTTTCTTAACCTACTTACAACTACAATTAATGTTGGGAGAATTCCAATCAATTGTAGTGGGGAATGTAAGATGAGATAAACTCACTGTTTATTGTTGATGTTTTTGTTTAAACTTTGATATTGTTACAAATAGAGCTTATAAGTCTTATACGTTTAACAGTTTTATTTGGTTTAATATCTTAAGTTTTTCTTTTCGGCTTTTCAACTAGTATAACAATAAAGATCTGATAGAAAAGATGTTTTTTTATAATATGGGGAAATTTGGGCCCCACTCGGCACGGCTAGGCACCGTCGGATTGACCTGAAAAATTAGATCATGATTTCTTACACCAAACCTCATATTTTAAGCAGCGCAAACAATTAAATTAAAAAAAAAAAAAAAAAAATTGCGACCAGTCTACTGTGTATTGAATAAAACTTAAATAATATGTGGTATTTAAAATTGTCTACTACATATGAATTAAATTATAATTATAAATTATTTTTAATTCTTTAATGAAATTCCGTTTAAATGAACATTCATCCGAAATAATATGTATTAATGTGTTAATATTAAATACTTAACAACAACATTTTATTTATTTTCCACAATAAAATTTTACAAATTTATTATTTATTGAGAAATTAACACTTCACAGTAAATTAAATTTTTATCTTATATAAATATTATGAAACAAAAATCGCAATTAAAACATTTATTTATTTATGTTTTTTTTTACACAATGTCATAAATTTATGTATATAAAAAAAGTATTTGCATATAAGAAAAAAAAGCAAAAGCATATTTAAAATATTTTTATAATAATTAATTAAAATAGAAAAAAAATTCTAATAAATTTATGAGAATTTACATATTTGATTTTATTGATTGGTAATTAAAATACATATTGTTCACAGCAAAAAAGAAATAAAGAATAATAAAACAAAATAATTGTTGTTAACAATATACAAATATACAGAAATTTGTTGTATTCATTTGAAAAAAATTAAGTCCCGTAAAGTATGCAATATGATTTAATCGGAATTCTAACAAAACAAGTATGTATTAGCAACGTATGCTTGTTTTTCTAATTATTCTAATATTAATGATACGCTACGTTGCATTAAAGTATTTTTTTATGATTAGCTCTCGAAAGTATGCTATGGATTATTGTTAACATGTGCAAATAAATAATAAGATTGGTGCCGTATAAGTGTTATTTTAACATTTTAATAATCATGCGTAATACATAAGTAGGCGGCGCACAGTGGCTGAAAATTTTATTTCATTGGCCATAAGTACCGATTTCAAAAATTTAATTTTATTTAAAAGTTAAGATATTAAAACTACGGTAGCCCAAAAATTAGTTCAAAATATTGGTAATTTTGGTTGTGCCATGTTGTTAAACACAACTTTTTTTTAAATTCAGAAAAAAGTGTTTTTTTTTTTTAATATTTAATCCAAAAGAAATTATTATTGCACAAAAACTATCAGCGATAATGACCTGCAACTTGTTGGCTATGTTGGTAGTCTTGTTGTCTTTAAAAAGGTAATATTTGCGACTGTTGTGTCATTTATATTTGAGATGTTACGATATTTTTTCTAAACTACTATATTTTTGTCAAATTTCAACTTTAGTAGAATAGAACTTTTGCGGATCAAAAGGGATTAAGAAGGTAAAACCACTTATAGGAAGGTGAAAGTGTTTTCTCTAAACCTGCATATACCCATGTACCCGCCCGTATCCGCCTGTTTAACACTTTCTTAATTTTAATGAAATTACGCCAAACAAATTTTTTTTTGTGTGAAATTTTTTTTTTTACTTTTTTTCCGCAAAAATGTTAGCAAATAGTGCTAACAATGATAGATGGAAAAGTAGGCCAGGCTTTGACTAACACGAAGGCTGCATCTAGCTGCATCATATGCCATTAAACCAAGTCCCGACAAAATCATTAGATAATACTGATTGATGCATATGAATAATGCAAAAATATACAACCAAGTAACCATGGAGAAATATGTCTGCTACAGTTCACAAAATCCCTTATCATAGAGAAGATGTCATTAAATATCAGTTGGCGCCACTTGGAAATTTATCAGAGGAAGCTCAGGAAAAAAGGAATAAAGATTACAGATTTTAAAAAGAGTGCAATACTAGAAAAATTTCATGAAATTCCACTAATGAAAATCTATTTAATATATTATTGGAAATTATTATTGCACAAAAACTATCAGCGATAATGACCTGCAACTTGTTGGCTATGTTGGTAGTCTTGTTGTCTTTAAAAAGGTAATATTTGCGACTGTTGTGTCATTTATATTTGAGATGTTACGATATTTTTTCTAAACTACTATATTTTTGTCAAATTTCAACTTTAGTAGAATAGAACTTTTGCGGATCAAAAGGGATTAAGAAGGTAAAACCACTTATAGGAAGGTGAAAGTGTTTTCTCTAAACCTGCATATACCCATGTACCCGCCCGTATCCGCCTGTTTAACACTTTCTTAATTTTAATGAAATTACGCCAAACAAATTTTTTTTGTGTGAAATTTTTTTTTTTACTTTTTTTCCGCAAAAATGTAAGCAAATAGTGCTAACAATGATAGATGGAAAAGTAGGCCAGGCTTTGACTAACACGAAGGCTGCATCTAGCTGCATCATATGCCATTAAACCAAGTCCCGACAAAATCATTAGATAATACTGATTGATGCATATGAATAATGCAAAAATATACAACCAAGTAACCATGGAGAAATATGTCTGCTACAGTTCACAAAATCCCTTATCATAGAGAAGATGTCATTAAATATCAGTTGGCGCCACTTGGAAATTTATCAGAGGAAGCTCAGGAAAAAAGGAATAAAGATTACAGATTTTAAAAAGAGTGCAATACTAGAAAAATTTCATGAAATTCCACTAATGAAAATCTATTTAATATATTATTGGCAACGTCAGATCCGTTCATCTCCAGCATTCGAAATCAATGAAAAGTGGAACATCGGGACTTAGATGAAGAAGTCAAAAAATAACAAAGAACAGAATATGGAAAATTTACAATCAATCTTTCAATTAGGTTAGGTTAGGTTAGAGTGGCCGGTCACAAAGACCCCGCATAGACCAAAAAGGTCCTTAGCGTTACCACGTTTTACGATAGTCCACAGAAGAATATTAGAAAAAAGTCATTTCGATGTAATGGTACTCAGAGTACCCCACACTATCTTGACGAATGCCAGTAGTCTCATTAACCCAATTCCGGAGGCCTCCCCGAGACTTTGGAAGTAATGATCTCCCAGACAATTCACCCTGGAGCGCACGAGTGCCGGACAGTAGCAGAGTAAATGCTCCAATGTCTCCTTTTCCCCTGGTACCCCACAGAATCTACAATTGTCACTATTCAACCGCCCCGCTCTCTGGGCGTATACCGCAGTCCAACAATGACCCGTCAAAAAACCTACCAAAAGTCAACAATCCCTTCTCGATAGCGACAGAAGAATTTTTGTCGACTCCGGATCATAGGATCCCCACATTACCTTGGAGACCCTGCACGTTCTGGTGTTTTCCCAAATAGCCTCTGCTCTCCTCCGTACAGCAGAGTCCGTATCTCTCCTTATATTCCGAATTGGAGCCGGAATGGCCATCACCCTATCGTATGGTAAATGGATCCCCCGTATCGCCAATTCGTCCGCCTCCTCGTTGCCTTCTATGCCCTGGTGGCCGCGAACCCAATAGATGTGAACTCTGCTATTCACACAGAGTCCATCCATCGCGTCCCTACACACCTGGACGATCGAAGAGTATGAATAATCAGCGGTTATCGCCCTGATCGCCGCCTGACTATCGATGAAAAAAATTCACGTGCGAGTTCCCAGTAATGGAATTACGTGCCAAATCAGCAGCCATCTTGGCCGCAAGTATCTCCGCCTGGAATATGCTGCAGTAATCGGGAAGCTTATAAGATTCCCGAATGCCCAGTTCCCGGCAGTAGACTGCAGCTCCAACTCCGTCCTTCATTTTGGAACCGTCAGTGTAGAAACTGAAGGTCCCATGGCCAGAACGAGTCCTCCTCCAAGGTAACTCGCGGTTTCCTTCCAAATGTCAGTCTCGGAATGGTGAAGTCACTGTTACAATGTATTCCCCTTATAATACTGTCATGACCATAAGGTCCGTATGCAAACTGTCCGTCGCTCTTAAGCGGATCGCAGACTGCCTCGCCGTTGATGAATCGGTTGCAAGTCCAGGATCACATCCAGTGCCGCATTAAAAAATCAAAGATAATATACATACATGTGCTAAAAAACACAACCTTAACTTAATTTCCAATCAGGTATCTGTCCACATCCATGGGATTTGTTTGCCTTTTAAAGTAACTTGCGCATAGCCAGCCTCTCGAATCCCCTTTGTGTGTATTTTCTAAAGCAGTCTCTTAATATAAATTATAAAACTGTCTAGATTTCTTGGTTTCTATCCATTTTTTTAGATACTTCTTTTCAAATTAGCCTTAAAATTTTAAGTTGTTGTCCCTTCATGACCATTCATTGCAAAGTAGCCCCCATCAGTCGTCATACAAACAATTCATGCCGAGCCTGCAGCAAAAAAAAGTTTTGTAACAAAGACTGTATTAGATTTTTGATAATAACTGACAGTTGTTCTCAGATAGCTGGAAAGTTTTCTTTGCACATTTGACTACTCTCATAAGTGCTTCGTATTCCTGTACAATCTTTTCTTTAAAACTTTCAAATATTTTTACCGAAACGTCGTTTTCTATTAAAAATTTTTCCTCTTTCGAAAGCCTTTTTTGCCTTAAAAATAAAAGATTTTCGTGAATCCGATTTCCGAAAAGTGACGAAATAATTCATATTATTTTTACAAAATTTACAAATTAACTTGCTATTTGTTTTGATTTTATTAACAACTGTCTATATATAATAGTGCAGGGCCTTTCCCGGCCCTCGTCGCACACTCACTCCATGCAACTTATTAAAAAGCTCATAAAAAGTAAGTAGGGGCTGTCAATGCTATCTAAGTTGAAAAATGCCTGGCCAGGCCCAATTATCCAGTTAACGGTTAAGCTACGTTGTCGATTTACAACAAATAAAGCGTAGCTCGAATGACCCAGTATCTTCAAAAATGCTTTTTTACAAAAAAAACCCCCACATGTATCGTACGGTGTTTGGAAAGAGTGCTTTTTTTTGTCTCATTATTTATTTATTGAATCTTCATATATTAACCCATTAAGGACTGACCCCCGATTTCGTGGTCGGATTTTGATGAAATTTCACACATTTGATATTATGGGCATTTATATTGACATTGCGTTTTTTTTTTTATTTTTATCTGTCAAACCTTGGCCCCTAGACCATGGGTATTTTTCTACCCAAGTCGCTATTAAAGAGTTCTAAAACACAAGATTTTTTGGAAACAAAAATATTGAAAAACTTTTTTATATCATGCATTGATGTGAATGTTGTGTGCTTATTTCACTTTGTACGTAGAAAAGAATGAAAAATAAGAGCTACAGATGCCCTCAAGAAGGCCTTTGTATTCTTTGTAAAAAGTGGTTAAATTTTAAGGGCCGATGTTGATTTTGAAAAAATACAATTTATTTAGAAAATTATTGTCATTTATTTTTATTATGATAATATTGGTATGGTTCAATTATGTATATAACAAAATATCAGGCAAATGGCCGCCGCGACTTATGCGGCACACTTCCATCCGATGGTCCAAATTTTAGATGACGCTGCGGAAAAATTGAGGTTCTATGCCGTAAATATGCCGAATTATCTCATCCTTTAGCTCTTGATTGCTGCTGGCTTATCGACGTACACCTTTTCTCTCAAATTATTCCAAAGAAAGAAGTGCAAAGGTGTCTAATCACATAATCTTGGCGGCCAATTGACATCGCCACCACGGCCATTGAATTTGTCGCGCAAAAGAGCCTTAGTTTCGCTAGCTAAGTGGCAAGTGGCACCGTCCTGTTGAAACCACATATCTTCCATTTACACATCTTCCAATTCGAGCCATAAAAAGTTCGTTATCATCTCACGATAGCGAACACCATGGAAAAAATACGTCCCGATGATGCCGCCAGCCCATAAACCGCTCCAAACAGTCACCCTTTGTGGGTGGCAATCACTCTTAGACTATCATTCGCCCAAATGAGGCAATTCTGCTTATTGACGAATCCACTGAGGTGAAAATGTGCCTCACTACTGAAGTCGATATGCATTTTGATTTGAACGCCCATTTTCATAATAAGCCTGAATAACTTTAACGCGTTGCTCGTTTGTGTATCCTTCCATGGTTCAAATTGAGTTAGTTTGAAATTGAGAAATGTCAAATGAAATGTAGAAAACAACTTGATGTTTAGGTGTGGTTCACATTCAATAACGGCCTTTACAAGGCCTGCTCGCTCCATTCCATACTTATATCTTTTTACACACGTTGTCATTGCTCTCGCTTTTTTTACAGTTAAATAAAATGGTAACGGGATAGAAAAAAAACTAATTATTCTTTTGCTTGTGCTTGTGCAAAAAAAAAAACAAAACAAAAAATGTTACTCCTTCTCTTCTCTGTTGTCATAGAATGGAATGTGGAATGTGTATCTTATATTTTATACGAAAGAGCCGAGGCCTTCTTACTTATGCTTTGGATGCTTCTATGACGTATGCCTGGAAATTACACTGCATGCTAAGAAAATCTGAAGAATCATGAATCAATTTTATTTCGTGTGAGTGTTGTTGAAGCATTGGTAACAATTCCTAATAATAGTGTTCGTGTAAGAGAAAAAGTTGTCACAAATGCACAAGGGATGGCAAAGCGCATGGACAACTTTGACCATATGATAAGCCAAATTATTAAGCGTGGCCGTTGTGGACAATGTGAAGCAAAAGTTTCACACATTGTACAAAATGCAAATTTAAGTTACACCCAAAGGGTTGTTTTGCAAAGTTTGATGCTGGTGTATCAAAAAACATTAAAAAGATAAAATTATCTCAATAGTCGATCACAGTTGTGATATTTATTTCTTTATTTTTTACAATAAATAGTTTATTTTACATAAAACAACGCATTTTAATTTGCCAACAAATTAAAAAAATAACATGTGTTTTGAACCCTCTGACGGCGAAGTGGGTATTTAAATACCCATGTCATTGAATCAAACCTGTAATCAACGTTATTTGTCCAATTTAACTAATATTTTTTTCTAAAGCAGAGCACACCTAAGGCTATAAGTCACCAAGAGGGTTTTCCGATTTTCCACTTTCCCAATTTTCAAGAGCCGTTGTCGTTCACTTTTTCCAAATATTAAAATTTGCTAATTTTTAAACCGCTATTTTACCCAATTAAATTGGGCAAAATTTAATTCAAAAATCTTTCTGTAAAAACCAATTTCCGATACCTCTTACCTGAAGCTAGCCAGAATTTTTCTACGAAGGCTCTGTTTTTGGGTATTTAAATACCCATCAGTCCTTAATGGGTTAAATATGAACTAACAATAATTAATCAAATCTTAACCTAATACGTTATTTTATGTCCTGCCAGTGCTATACAAAAATTTTCTTCATCACGGGTTCTGTTCACATATATAGGTGTTAATCGCTCATCTAATTGGGTAAGTACTGCAGTGTCTGGAAAGAGTGCTTAAACCTTAAGATCTTTTGGGGTATTTAAGATCTGTACGTGTGAAATAAGTTTACTAATGCTGATATCTATCGTACAGTACAGCATAACAGAGCTATTGTTGTATATTTTGTGAAGCCACAGATACTTCAAAGCTAAGATAAATAGAAAGAAAGCCATATTTATTTAAAAAAAAAAATTTAAAGAAGGTTATATTAAAGTGATTTTTCTTGTTTTAAATAAGTGTATAATTTCAAAGAATATTTTTTCCAGATTCCTTTGTATACGTTTGTCTTTGTAAACAAAAGACCACAGCTTTTAATGTGAGCTCAGGATGTGCATAGTTTACAGCATACTTGAAAAAAATTTAGCAAAATCAAATTAAACAAAAACACATAAAACTATGTTCATAAAAAGCACTCCTTATATTCTTAAAGATAAGTAAAGGCTTTCGCGATAAGAACATTGCATTAAATTTGGTTAACAATAATGTTAAAATAAACCCAACATGTTCATTAAAAAGGATTTTGAATAGGACATTGTTCGGAAATGTGAGCTAAGAAAATTGAGTCAAAAAATAGATTTCTTAAAAGGAGAAAAACCATTAGTATTTTTTAACGTTTATATTTAGAACATGTACACTAGGGTGACCGTTAAAATCGAAAGTCAGATTTCTTCAGGTCTCACCAGCCAATTTGGTGGGTATTGCTAAAAAAAAAACAATGAAATCGGACTTTTATGTTTCATAATTTAGAAAATTTTAATTTTGTAGAATTGTTCTTATCAAGATTTTCCTTAATCTCTTATTAAACAAAATAAACTTCAAAATATTGAATAAGCTAATTAAAAAAAATCAAATTTTTAATATATTAAAGAAACGCATTTTCTATGAATCACGTATCCTTAATTTTGTTGAAAAATACTTTTATTTATTTAAAAAAAAAAAAAAAAAAAAAACAGACCAGCCTGGTGTTTTAAACTAATTCGGGTGCGCTACATCCAGTGGTGGTGACTGTTTTTTAGGTTAGCTTTTCTTGTCGAGATATACCGTTATTTCGAAAATAGAGGAGGTTGCACCACATATGTATAACTCAAAAACGGTTTAGTATATTCAATAAACTAAAAAAACCGAAATTCCGCAATAAAATTACCTTTAAAAAAGCTTAACCCATTAAGGACCTGCGTTGCGTTTTCGCAACGTTCACTTAAACCTCCCCTCAGGCATTTTGTTGTTTCTTAATATTGTGATATATCTTAATATCTAATCGACCTGTTTTTGGATTTGTATCATACATAAGTTTTTTTCATAAAAATTTTTAATTTAAATTAATTTTTTTAATTTTTCCTGTTTTTTGGGTACATTTGAAAAAGGTTAAAAAAAATAAAGTATCTATCTGAAACTTCTGAAGGAGGTAGCTAACATACGAACATTATTATTTCTACTCAAAAATGCAATCATCGTAGACATTTGAGACTTTTTGTATGATTGGATACATCCTTGATGCGAAAACGAAACACAATGAAATATATTTATACAATCACTTGCTATTTAAAACAACATAATAAAAACATGTATTCATGTTAATTATAAGTTGTTGTTATTTATGTGCTCTGAAATTTTCGATAATTTTTCCACCTCTTTTAAACTAATGGCCAATTTTCAAAATGCAAGATATTACGCAGTAGGCAAATTCTCTATGTCAATTTCCTTTTTTTTCTTATGCACAAAGTGTATTATTTTCCTAGAAGGAAGCGAACTTACACCAAAGTAGTCCCGTGATAGGTCTTTGGTGATAGAGACCGGTTCTAGTTCTAACACTTTATATGGATAAGAAATTTCACTTTAACATGGGATTGTCACATTTCAATAAAACAAGTCCCAAAAAAGTGTCACACCATCGCTGAAGACTGTACTGTAATTCATTACTTTTTTACACTTTTTGTTTTAATATACCAGTTAGATGATAAGTTCTACTTTCACTGGTCACGAATTCTATCTTTTTGAATTTGTTCTATTTTCACAAATCCCAGGACCAGTCTGTTGGAACAATTGACACAAATTTCCCCCAGGGTTACTTCAATAGGTATAATAAGAGAAAATCCAGCCCCAGGATATTAAAGAAACCAGTAAGAGTGCTATATTCGGCAATGCCAAATATTTGATACCATCCACTGACAGCTAGGATATTTCAGGAGTGGGCATTATATTGGACCTGTGGTAAATTATGAACCGATCTTTACGAAAGTTGACAGTGTGATTTCTAGTCATATAAAACTGTGACAGAACAAAATTTAGTACAATGGAATTATTTGTTATGGTTTTAGGCGTACTAAAGTGTTTTTCGAGAATGGGCTTTATATGGGGCCTATGGTAAATTATGGACCGATCAATTACAAATGTGAGAAATGTGACGTAACAGTGTACTCAAAGTGCTTTGAAGTATATCATAATTGAATTAAAAATAAAATGTATATAAAAATCTTTTTTAATTTTTTTTCCTAAAGACGTGAATAAAATATTTTAATCTAAAATTTTTACAAATGCGCTTAATTTTTATATCGTTAAGGCCCAACGTTGCGTTTTCGCAACGGGGGTTATCTGGGCTCCCACGTATCCGATTTGCCCAACATTTGTTTTCTATCATATTCAGGTATAAACAATAAAATTTTAAAAGTTTCATCATTATAGCTCAATGGGATCATGGCTCGGGCCTTAATGGGTTAAAGGTTTTTCTTATATGCGGAGTCATTTCAGCAAAAAATAATAATTTTTTAGCAAAATTTAAAAAATTTTGTTCTTTAAAAAATCATACAAAATTTTAAGGCATTTAAAAAACGAATTTGCAAACAAAAAAAGTTTGTTCTGTTCACAAAAATTTCCATTAAATTTAAGAATTTCATATAACGCAATATTTGTATGAGAGCCTCCCTAAAAAGTGGTGATAAAGGGCAAGTATGTTTTAGGAAAATGTTAAAAACAAAAACCTAATGGAGGTTGGTCATTCTTTTTTCCCCCCTAGGGGCGAGTCCTTGACAGTAATGGGGCTTTTTCTTCAATATATTCCAAGTCTGTGTTGAAAATTTTGTATGGGAGCTCCCTTAAGGAATAGAGATAGCGGAAAGGTATGTTAAAAACAAATGATGGGGATAAAAATAAAGTGGGATCGGTCATACATTTGACTCATCTAGGGGCTTCCTAGGCGCTAATGGGGCCAAATTTAAGATTTTCATTAGACCGCCATATTGGTATAGGAGTCCCCCTAAGGGGTGGAGATATATGGCAAGTATGTTTCAAGAAAATGTTAAGCGTTAAAAACTAATGATGGTCCGCCATACTTTTTATGTCCATAGGGGCGATTTCTTCAATATATTTCAAGTCTGTATTGACAATTCTGTGGGGGAGGCCCCTCAAGAAATGAAGATAGCGAGTAGGTGGGGTAGAAACAAATGATATGCGTTTGACTATTACTTTTTGTAAGCAAACGCACACAAACGCAAACATTGAAGCTGAATTGACGTGTGTAAGAAAAAAATAGTTCTAACAAAAAAATCGCATCATTGCTGCTTTTTGCTCAATTTGTTTGTTACTTTTTGTTATATATGAGATTTAGAGAAAACTTATTAAGACAAAACTTGTGTAAAACTTCATTAATAACAACTTCTTTGTAAACGATTTTTATGTAAATTTAATATTTTCCAAGTTATGAGGCATAAAATTCGGACTTAACGATTTTTCTCAAACTTTGGCGGACTTGAGGGACGGCTTAGCCTTCGCCGATTGTCCTAAAACTGCTCTTGGTGTCGTTTTTTTATCAATACCCCCCGAATTGGGGGGGGGGGGGTGAGAGCATGGAAAAATAGAAAACAAATATGCTCCATACAGTTAACGACCACCCTAATGTACACACATATCGTCACATAATTTTAAAAATGCCATAGTTAACATTGAACAAGTTATGCAGGAGAAGCAAAAAACTCCCTACATTGAGAAAAATCCAAATTTTTCAAAAAAAAAAAAAAAAAAAAAAGAAACATGATCTGTTATCAAAAACAACAAAGGAAAACTAACTCTTGATAAACAAAACTTTCTTTTTAAATGTTTGCTATTTATTATCAGGGATACCAGAAATATATGCTCTTTAAAACGCATTTTATGCGCATTAAATATGCAGTAAAAACTTGAAAATATGCCCTGAAAATTGTTCAAAATATGGACCCAAAAATTCAAAAATTGTTAATTTGAAAGCAAAATATTCGACAATTTAATAAAAGTTCCATTGAATAAAAACAATCCTTAAATTATAATCGGCAAAGCCCAAATACCATAAATATTTACAAGCGAATTTTCATGATTTAATCCAATTTGGAAATTATGGTTAAAATTCATTTAAAAGGTTTTTGTATTATATATTATCAAGATATTAACATCCATGTGAGATTTTTTGTGGTGGAAGCTTTGGGCAAATGTGAACTGATTCCAAAAGAATTTAATTTGTAGTAAAATATTTTTGGGGCGAATTTAATCTTAATACAAACATAATAAGATGGTTTAAGGACACAAAGAGTCTAATTTGGAAAGAAGATTTTATGAGGAATATGTGAAATAATAGACCAATTCTTACTATATACGAAGACTTCGTCCTGATTACAATTGAAATGTATTAAGAAATTTTATCAAATTATCTACAAGCTTGCTACTTATACTTTGCGCACAAGGTTAATATGGTCAGAAAACCAGACAGACGGACCTATGGACATCGAAATAAATGTGATTCTGAGTCGATCGGTATAGTAAAAGATTGGTCCAGATTTCAATGCAATACCCACATCGCCCAAAACTTATAAAATTGATTTTGCCTTAATGTTTGCTTCTATATAAAATAACATTTATTTTTATTGACCAACTGCTTAGTCTTACAATTTTCGAGTACCAATTAAATGTAGATGGCAAAATTGAAGCAACACGTTGGGTAAACAGATAGATTTTTTATACAGAAAAGAAAACATTTTATTTGCTGCTCCTCCAAAAAATACCTCAAAGAGGCAAAATATGCACATAAATTCAAAAAATGCTACAAAAGCTTCCTTTAACTAAATTATGTAAAAAACGTGCTGCCAACGGTTAAATATGCAAAAATTTTCACTAACAAATCGATTCAAAAATTCATGGAAAGCTCTAAAACGGTAAAATATATTGTTTCTGCCTTCATTGATCGCAAAAGAAAAAACATGCAATTGCATATTTATGGTTTCCCTGTTTATTATAAATCGAAAGGCGCTTGCTCTTAGGCCTTGCAGAATTTTGTTAATAAGAACGCTATTTTTTAATTGTAGGAATGTAATCATAATTGATGAAAAAATCAGTTTTGAATTTTTGGTCTTAGGACTTTTTTGAAATCATGTGACGATATGTAAGTGGTCGTTAACTGTATGGAGCATAATATTTTTTTTTTCTTGTTTTCCATGCTCTCACCCCCCGCCCCCCCCAATTCGATGGGTATTGATAAAAAACGACGCCAATAAAATCACGCCCGCCTAAATTTGAGAAACAACGTAATGTCCGAATTGTATGCCTAATAACTTGTAAAATATTGATTTTACATAAAAATCGTTTACTAAGAAGTTTGTTTTTTTGTTTTTAAGGGGGCTCCTACACAAAAATGTCAATACAGACAAGAAATATATTGAAGAACAAGCCCTTAAACTACAGTCGGCCCTAGGGGATTAAATATATGTCCGACTCCAAATAGTTTTTTGTCCTCAACATTTTCTCAAAACAAACTTGTCCTTTATCTCCACCCCTTAGGGAGTTCCCGTACAAATATTGCGTTTTATAAAAATTTTTCATTTAATGGAAATTGCTCGTCTTTGTGAATAAAATCGAAAGTTGTAAACAGTTATTAATAATTTATTGCTTTTTTTGTTTGCAACTTTGTTTTTTATGTGTCTAGAAAAAGAACTAAAATTTTGAAATTAAGCTATTTTTTTTTTTTTTTTTGCAAAAAGAAACATGTCTCTAAAACGACTGCGCATATAAGAACCTTAAACCTTTTATAAAGGTAATTTTTTTGCGAAATTTCGAGTTTTTAGCTTATTCAATTAACTAAACCGTTTTTGAGTTACACAACCTCCACCATTTTCATAAGTGGACTCAGAATCACTTTCTGAGTTAAATTAGCAATGTCCGTCCGGCTGGCTGGCCATGTTAACATTGTGCGCAAGGTACAGGTCGCAATTTTGGAAATATTGGGATAAAATTTTGTACATAACTTATAATTGGCAAATGAATAAAAATTGAGGGAATCGGTCCATATTTGCACATTTCCCCCATACAATGTTTATCCCAGAATAGGGACTTCGTGCTCATAAAACATCTTATTATGTTGGTATTTAGATTAAATTTGGTCCAAACATATTTTATTGCAATCAAAATCTTCTCACCAAATGTTCGAAACGGTATTTTTTTGAACATAGCTCTCATACAAATACTACTCCCGAAAATAGCTTTTAATGCCATAGCTTCCTTATAAATGTTGGTATTAACATCAAAATTAGTTATAATAACTTTTACGACGGCTTCTATGTCATGACAAAGTTTTGTCCTGATAGGTTCAAAATTAAACATAGGTCCCACATAAACCCCAATCATAGAATCTCATATAGATGAAGATATCTAAATAGTAGAACTAAAGATATCTAAATCATAAAACATATCATAATTTTGTTAAGGCGGGTCCGTGATTGCCTATTTGACCCAAATAGGGCACACTAGCAAAAACTATTTTAATATACAGTACTGTAGGGTATCATATGGTCGAGCTTTTCCGACTGTACTTTCTTACTTTTTTTTAACTTGTATATGGACATGTGCCACTTTGATAAAAATTGGTAGACACATTTTGTTGGTTCTAAGAAGTGTATGTATCAAATTTTAACAGTTTTACTTTAATAGAAAAGTTTAAATTGTTTTCGACTGTATGGAAGGCGGGCGCGGCCGATTTTAATGTTATTCTATTTTTTCCTTAACTTAGTCAATAATATGTTCAGTGCCAACTTTCAATGATTTCGGACCACTTCCTTTACGTTTTGCACAAAAGTTTATAAAGCCATCCCTTTGTGCATCGCTCAAAGTAAATCTAGGAATGCATCCATATATAATTCAACTTACCCAATAATTATTGCCTAGGCTACAGTATGTCAGTCAATCAGTCGAATTTATTCTCTAATTTGACATTTATCAACCAGTATCAGTATTCTTTCTTTCCACAACTTAGTTTTTGATTGGAATATAAAGTTAAAATCATCAATTAAATAAAGAGTTTTTCTTGGATTTTTGCTTAAAGCCTTTTACTCTGTTCAGATTTTTAAAAAATGTTGAGCAACATTGATTATTCCACACGAAAATTTTGACCTGTATCAATGTTACGCATCTTGCGAGTTTGTACAGTTCGACGTTATTATTCCTTCAAAGTATGCGACATTGTTTTGCATTTGTAAACAAACACAACATCGAGGGTTATCATAAAATAAAAAATAAAATAAAATCACAATTTGACAGGAGAGCGAAAAAGCTGATTTTTTCGATAACTCAAATAGTATTAACTAAACTTTATTTTACAGTGTTATTAAAAAATTTCATCGATTTGAACATTGAAATGAGCAGATATCACTAATTGAACAAAAATAAAAATGAGCTGTAATGAAAACTATTTGAAACTTCAGTTTAAGTTATACGAATTATTATTATTAGAAAAATTTAAAGAAACGCGTAATCATGTTAACAGAACTCGAAATTAAGTTAAAATTTAGCACTAACGTTTATTGAAAAGCAATAAATAATTAAACTTTTTCCACATATTTTTAATTATTATAAAAATAATGATATTCTTGCGGAATAGCAGACTTCAATGGTTTGGAAATGCATCCGTTTGCTAAGTTGAAAAGAACGCGGGCCAGATTGTAAGGGTTTCGCTTCTATTTATGTCATCACTGCACAGTGTGGAAAATTTGTAAAAAAATTTAAATAATTCTATATTTTATAAACGGTTGGTCCGATTGCAATGCAGTTTGAGATGACAATTAAAAAGTTGTAGACGAGCTTAAGTGTAAGATATGAGGTCTATAGACTTAGCAGGAGAGATGCAATAGGTTCCCAAATTAGAACATCTCGGATATAACAAAAACTAAAAACGATCCTTAATTCTTAATTTAAGTTGGGTGATAAAAATATTTTTTTAGTAAACTGTTCCTGCCGAGTTCTTCATAATTTATAAATGGTCTTGTATTTCAGAAATTTAAGACTCAAATTTACCATAAATTGTTTGAAATATTTTTTTTGTGAATTATCAACAAGATTTTGATAAGAACACTGAAATTTATTGTTGATGTCATAAGCTATTCCTATACGCATTGCACTGGTTGCCAAGGCCTGATCATAAGGAAACTTCATCCAGAGATTTCAGAAAAACTAAAGATATTATACAAATAAATTCGCTTAATAGTTTTATTTGTATAATATAAGTAAATGTTGGCCATGACTTCGTCTGAGGTGGTCCATTCGGACTGCCCAATTTTGGGCGACTCGTTCGAGTTTGTCTGACCCGATATGTTTATAATAACTGTGCAATATGAATACTAAGTCCCGTTCTAGGTAGCCATTATATTTCTAGGAAACACTAATTTTTGGGAATTTTCGGCTGTTTTTTGGGAACTATGGGATTCGTTTTGTAAGTTTATTAAAATTTCCTTAAAAATATTAGCTAACAAAGATTTATTGCATAAATGTGACAGCGCATAAAGAATGGGACCAGTAAGGTAAAGGGAACAGTAAAAACCAACTACACAAAACAAGAGATAGGGACGATCTACGCGCATTTTCAAGGTTGACCAACAAGGCTGAGATGTGTCGCTTTCAAGTGGGACCGATAGCAACACGCTCAGTGATGGTACACCATAGATACACGTATTTAGATCTTTAAAATGGCAAAACCCTTATACCGTGTTCAGATATACCTTTTATATTGAGCCAATATTCGGTTTATTGACACAATTATCTTTCTGTTCAAACATAAACTAAATTATTTATTCTCAATAAGCAATTGGCAATTAACTTAGCAAAATGTAAACAACATTTGACATCTTTAAAGAAAAAACAAAATAAACATCTGGCTTTTGCGCAGACCTAATGGATAGACCTTTGTTTTTGTTGTTTTGTTGTTGGCAAAAACGTCAAAACACTTTGTTGGCTGAGTTGGGTTTTACTCACTAAACACACTTGTGACAGTGAACTGCAATGTTGCATTTTAATTTTACTCAATATTCATAATAATTTCGTATTAATTGAGCAATAACTAAATTGCAATTTTGTATGGATAATTGAGCTCAATAATGGCATTTATTGCGTAAAACTCAACACGGTATTAGGTCCCTTTCAATTTGGCGCGTCACAAATTAAAATTTTTATTGCTACAAAAACTCATAAACAAATTTTTTGCAGTTTTTTTGCAAAATTTCTGCAACGAATTTTAAAATTATATTAGTTTATGAAATCTAGACACAATTCCCAGCCTTTTGATGTGTAATGTCTACTTTGTAATAACAATTTTTATCATTTTATTATATGAAGTAATATTTTTTATGTTGAATAGCACTTTTTACAAAACCAAAAAAAAAAAACAAGTAAGAAAGTACAGTCGGTCAAGCCCGACCATATGATACCCTACACCACATTATTTAAAAACACATCATGCTTATGTGTCCATGTAAATATGGATTTATCTATGTTTATAACCTTCATGAAAATTGGCTTGAAAGTTTTTGAGAGGCAGAAATTGCCCCCTGCCTCCCCTTGTGGTCCTATTTTTTAAAAACTGTATAGCTAATGTGTCCCTATAGTTATGGATCTACCTATGTTTTAAATTTCATTTAAACCGGTTTGAGAGGCAGAAATTGACCCTATCTCCCCTTGTGGTCCTATTTTTTTTAATTTATACATTTTGTGTCCATATAGATAAGGTTCTATCTATGTTTTAGATTTCAGTAAAATCGGTTTGATAGTTTCTGAGAGGAAGAAATTTCCCTCTATCTTCCCTCGTGGTCCTTCAATTCAGCCCACCGGCATGGTCCTTGTGCCAATAAGAACCTACGATCCAAATTTTATCAAATTATCTCCAAAATTGCGACCTGTACTTTGCGCCCAAGGTTACATGGACAGCCAGCCAGCCAGCCAGCCGGACGGACATGGTTAGTTCGGCTCAGAAAGTGATTCTGAGTAGATCGGTATACTTTAAGGTGGGTCTAGGACCACTAGTTTAAAGCGTTACACACATCAGCACAAATGCATAATACCCTCTCCACTATTGTGGTGTGGGTATAAAAATAAAAATGTGTGTGTTAGATATCACAATACAATATTTATGAAAACAAAAACATTTTGGAAAACTTTTTTTTTCCAATTTAAATGACAGATAACCCTTTTCTATAAAAAACACCCATTTTTAAAATTGCAGATAGCACTATTTGAAAAGTAACCCTCGACATGTATTTTTCAAAATACAATTTTTAATAAATAAAAAAAATAAAGAAAAAA
Source organism: Pollenia angustigena (assembly GCA_930367215.1). Lineage (NCBI taxonomy): Eukaryota > Metazoa > Arthropoda > Insecta > Diptera > Polleniidae > Pollenia > Pollenia angustigena. The sequence goes on from OV884058.1 coordinate 168,265,514, forward strand.
GAAAGTAAATATCGGTTGTGTTACTTAAATTTTTAATTTTTTATTTAATATTAATTTAATACTTGTTCTCTTTTGCTTAAAATTTCACGAGAAATAAGTGCAGCTTGTTTTATTTCGCAGTTCTGAAAAAATATTACCAGCAACATTTCTAACCTTTCCACAAAATGAACAGAGTACAACTCTATCAACACTAATTCATAGATATTCCGCACAAGTTTTTTTCATATGAGTTTCTCGTGAAATGAAGAACGAAGTACCAGGCTTACGTAAGAAAAATTTTGCAGAAAATCACAATGTTTTTTTGAAAGTATATCGAGAACTTGCTTTCTTCAAAATTGTTAGTTGGAATTGAATTTATACGTTAAGAAAAAACACTCAAACATTTTACAGCATCATTAGGAGAAATGCGAGGGTTTTTTTCACTGAATTTATTGGAATTTATTTCAAAGCAAAAAAAGGGAAAACTGGAAAAGTCATACAAAGGAATGTTTGTCTATCCACGCTACATTAGTGCCCTCATACGAATGAAAGATATTAAATATTTTTGAAAATCAAAGTAATTTTTGGCAATACAAAATTTTTATTTAAAAGATTTTGTTATTCGTGCTAAATTCCCAATTTTTATTCTTGATAAAAACACTGAAATTTATTGTTGATGGGATAAGCTTTTCCTATGCGCATTTCACTGGTTGCTTAGGACAGATCGTCAGGAAACTTCATCCATAAAGATTTTAGAAAAACCAAAAAAAAAACAGTTCTACTTGTAACAATATCGAAGTTTAAACAAAAACATCAACAATAAACAGTGAGTTTATATCATCTTACATTCCCCACTACAATTGATTGGAATTCTACCAACATTAATTGTAGTTGTAAGAAGGTAAAGAAAAACAAAATGAAAAAAAAACAACTGCCAGTTTATCATCAAAATAATTTTTGGGAATACAAAATTTTAATCTTAAAAGATTTTGTTATTCGTGCTTAATTCCCAGTTTTTATTCTTGATAAAAACACTTGAAATTTATTGTATTAATTAAAATTTTGTATTCCCAAAAATTATTTTGATGATAAACTGGCAGTGCACGGCCTGAAAAAACTTATTGGCAACACACATTTGAAATTTATTTTCATTTTGTTTTTCTTAACCTACTTACAACTACAATTAATGTTGGGAGAATTCCAGTCAATTGTAGTGGGGAATGTAAGATGAGATAAACTCACTGTTTATTGTTGATGTTTTTGTTTAAACTTTGATATTATTACAAGTAGAACTGTTGCTTATAAGTCTTATACCTTTAACAGTTTTATTTGGTTTAATATCTTTAGTTTTTCTAAAATCTTTATGGATGAAGTTTCCTGACGATCTGTCCTAAGCAACCAGTGAAATGCGCATAGGAATAACTTATCCCATCAACAATAAATTTCAGTGTTTTTATCAAGGATAGAAATTGGGAATTAAGCACGAATAACAAAATCTTTTAAATTAAAATTTTGTGTTCCCAAAATTTACTTTGACTTTAAAATTCTTAAAAACCTATCACTTTTACATGGGGTTGCCATTGGAGGGGGTCAATTGACACCTAACAGGCACCACTTGACAAGTCACACATCTATTCTCAATGAACGTGTTTAGTGCTAGTTTAAACAATGCTTGTCCTAGGTATTATTTCAATAAAACCAGTCCTAGGACTAAAAAAAATTATACTCTTTATTAAAAAAGGGAACCTTAAGCTTAATAAAACAGACATTAAAAAAACTGGTTGTTATATTAATTTCGAAATTTGGATACAAATAGCGTTTTAATAAATTCAATACTTTCTCTACCTTTTTGTTCTTCATATACCAGCTAAGTGATTGGTCCTCCTTTCATCGGTCATGAGTTCTTTCTTTTCGTACTTATTCCATTTTCACAAGTCCCATTACCAGTTCTGTTGGAATAATTGACACAAATTTCCCGCAGGGTAATGTTTCAGTGATTTTCCTGGATATATCTAAACTTATAAAATCTTCCATTATGGCACTTCTAATTGTTTCTGTTGTTGTGTTACTATCGAGAGTTACTTCTTTTGTCAGGATATTATTTAGCTCATCCTGACAAAACTCAGCATCGAAAATTCTGCAAAAAAGTTTATTTCCGAATTCCTTAATTTTTGTTTTTGTAACGTATTTTAAGAATATTAATATTCAGCCATGTTCTGACAATCGCACGATTAAAAATCGCAAAACGCCAGATATATTTTATGATTTTCTTTAACTCGTGCGCTTAACTTGCGATTTACTTCTTGCTGTTGCGATTTACAGAACACCTCAATTGCAATTTTAAGTCAGAATCGCCAATTAAGCGTTATGCGATTGTCAGAACATTCCCGATTGTATGGAAAAATTTGTGTTTCTAAACACAATTTTTTTGGTGCACTTTGTTGACTTTTGGTGAACTTTGGTACAGATAACATTGTAAAATTCTGCATGGTTGCATTGTAGAATGCATTTAAAAAAGAGAGTTGCTTTGCGACTGAGGTTTTGGAACTCACCCATAATTAAAAACACAAAAAAAAAAAACTACAAAAAATTCACAATTTTGTATCATCAGTTAATCTGTTAATCGACTGAAATTAACCGGTTTAATCGTTAATCGAAACAAGCCAATTTTAAACTAACCGATCAGGTAATCGATAGTAATTAATAATTGAACCGGTTAACCGAATGAATACCCTAGTTACAACAGACATTTTTAAAATACTTATGGTAACAACAGATATTTGTGAACAAAAAAATAAAAAAACTACGGCTGCTCAATGCAAAGCCATAAACAACTGGGGCTAATCACCGCATTCGATACTATCCTATCGAATAAACTATCGAATTTTTTTGCATACGATAGACAATGACGTATCGAATGAAAACCCGATAAATGTAATGTCGAGTTACTCGATATCGAATGCTATTATTTTAAATTCAATACATTTCATTCGACATCGAGTTTCATGATACCAAAATAAAAAATTTCGATAAATTTTTCTCGATATCGTATGCGGTGATTAGGCCCCTGTTTTAAGGAGTACAGTGCGTGTGTTAAAGCAACACCAAAAAGTATCAGTTACACTTACTCTCTCATTTATATCCATAGTAAGAAATATGTATATTAGGGTGGGTCAATTTTTTTTGTAAGTAGGCGTATAGCAAAAAACGTAATCTACAATAAATTCTAGGAAAACTTGACTAAGAAAGTATGGGTCAAAAATCAAAACCTAGCTCCCGCCGAGAGACATAATGGAATCTTGAAAGTGGGTTAACAAAATAATAGGCAGTGAGAGAAAAATACTGTTTTATGCAAAAATTACAGATTTTTAATGTTCCGTACTCAAAGAGTGGAAGTGGAACCTTATTACTGAGACTTCTTTGTCCGTGCATTCGTTCATCCGTCTATCCGTCCGTCCCGAATTTCAATTATCGGAGAAAATCTTGAATACGATTGTTGTTTTTTTTATTTTTCTTTTTCGCGTTCACTTAAGAAAAAATAATACTTTAAAATATCACGATAACTTGGCAAATTTAATCCACTAAATTCACTTTGTTCGGAAAAATTTTGTTGGGAAACAGTGTAAAATTTAAGTCCTATGTTCCATCAAACTTCTTTTGTAAATTCTGTTTTTCTTTAAATACGTCGCCCCCTTCTAGTTCAGTGTCAGTCGTTTTCTTGCAGTCGCCTTATTAGTTTGTTACCCAACAGTTCTTGTATATCTTATCGTTTGTAAAATAAAATTTCATTATACCAAAACCGTTAGTTAGTAAGTTAGTTTTTCAAAAAGAAATTAACACACGCTTACTTTTTTAAATTTAACTATCAAGTGCACAAGTCAATCAAAACAAATGTTTAACACCGCGTTGTTATAAAATGCATTAACGGTAAATTTCTACAAAAACTAGAACTATTAATAACATTGAATTCTAATTACTCTTTGCTAATTACTTCCATAGTAGATAACAAAATTATAATTTTTAAAAGAGAAGAGCGGGGCTTAAAAAAATCATTCTCTTTTTAAATCTTCGTAATTCGTATAAAAATTATAACATAACATCGATGCAACAACAATGTTCCATATATCTTGACCAATAGTTAGTGTGAACTTAATAATTTATTTGTAATCAAATAAGGTTTTAAAAAAATTCAATAAAAAGGTCAAAAAAGATATACCAGAAGTTGCTACTTTTTTATTTTTAATAATCAAGCCTCTCGGCGGGAGCTAGGTTTTCATTTTAGACCCATACTTTCTATGGGTATTTTTCTTAGAATTTTGTGTAAATTTCGATTTTGGTGTACGCCTGTCACGTTTTTTCTCACCCGAACAAATTGACCCACCCTAATGTATATGGTATATCTATTTTGTGACAATGATTGATGATTCACTTTTGCAATAATATGGTTCGATTCATGACCACATTTACTCTTCTGGAGAGTATACATTCAAATCGAGCCCGAGATGTGCCGTCGCCGCTGTTGACGTGAGTGTGACAGAGGTCTCGAACTTATCGCAACAGCACCGTTCTCAGTAACTCGGGTTCTACCCGACCACTAGTTGGAAAATTTTGAGGAAGGAATTTGGCCTAGATAAAAATAAAAAGAAGAAAAGGTGTAAAAATCAAATCCAGAGAACCATAATTGCGCCGTGTTATCGGTGAATGGGTTGAGAATCGACTAGAAGTTGAACCAGAATTTTTCGTCAAATCATCTTCGGCGAAGAGGTCATATTCTTCATATATAAACAAGCAGGAATGTAATTTACGGAGAGAGAAGCATCCTCATAAGACTCTCGAGACTCCATAACATTCCGAAAAAAGTCACTTTTTGGCGCGGGTTACATGCCGCAGGCGTAACCTACCAATAAAACCATGAATGGTGAATGTGACAGGCAACGTTTATTTATTTCCCTTGTTATTGCAAGTCATTTGGAAGGAAAATACTTCCGACAAAATGGAGAAACATGCGCGTGAAACCATCATTTTCTTAAGCCAAACGTTTGGTGACCAAATTATCTCAAAAAATTTACCTGTGATTTAACCACCTCGATCGTGTGATATGACACCTTTGTACTACTTTTTATGGAAAAACGTTAAATCTCTAGTCTCTACTGATAAACCAGCAAGAAGTGATCATTTATAAGCCAGCATTCGATGCATTATTGACAAACTAAGAACGTGTTTGCTCAAAGAAGTTGTGCAAAATTAGATCGACAGGATGTCGTTCATAAGGCGCAGTCGTGTAGACCATATGTCAGAAATTATTTTTAAGCATTAAATGCCACGAGATTTTTGAGCTAATCAATTTGAAATTTTGGTCATTCCACTGAATTTTTTATGTTTTATTTAAAAAAAACCTGCCTTTAATAAAAACACTTGTCTGTCTGTGTGTAAAATTTTTTATTTTTTTAATAAATTAAAAAAGAAAGATGCACCTCAAATAAAGGACATTTTATTATTCTGTTTACTATCGCAATAAATTTTTAAGTGATGACGACCAGCAGCAGCTGCTGCTTTTAATCAAATAATCAAAATCATATAATTCCTACAAAAAATTTAAATCTTACCTTAAGATAACACTTGGAGACACCATAATCTTAAAATTAATGTAACTTTCAATATTAGAAAATTAAAATTGAAAAATGTTAACAGTTTACTCGCCCTTCTCTTTTTATTGCCCTTTTTTAATTTAGATATTGTTTTATTCCCAAAAAACAAACATTTTTTTTGTATATACAATTAACCTTAAAAAAAATTATATTTTTATTACTTTGTTGTAGAATTAATTAAAAAACAAAATAAAATAATAAAAATCAATTCATGCCCATAATTTCTGCAAAACGATATCCAGCTGTGTATAAATATTTTTGGTTTTCATAATTTTAATCAGGGCTGTGGAGTCGTCAAGAAATAGTTATAACTCCGACTCCGACTCCTTTTTCTGTAATTTTTTAAGTACGACTCCAACTCCGACTCCAACTCCGACTCCGACTCCTACTCTAACCTATCATTATTTATAAGACTAGTTCTTATTTGACTTTAAACTCTTTTAATTTGTTTTTTAATTCAGTACCTTTTAAATGGTTAAATATAGCAAGAAAATTATTCTGTAAAACTTTCAAATCGATATTTTAATTCTAACGTGCCGCATTAAGCTTTAACATATGAGGAGGATTAAATAGACCAACTGAGCTCTACCTTTTTGATTCTACAGTGTTATGTCATTCTTGACTAATAACTCAACAGTTAACAATTTAAGCCAACTGTTATATAGAAAAATAATGGATTTAATTTTGGAACCACCGAGTTTTGTTACGAACTTTCGAGAGATATGAGTTTTGATTCAAACCGTATGGGATCATTAAACTTTAGTATATTTTAAAAGTTATATTTATTTATTAAATATATGCAAACAGTGCTAATAAATGTAACAATAGTTGTGTAGGGGAGAGATAAACTAAACCAATTCACATCTGTTGGAATTTATAGATGTGTGAATTTCCATAAGTTCTATCTAATGCAGCTTTCGAGATAGAAAAGTTGAAAACAATACCAAGTTCAATTTGCTAAGACGTTAAGGGCACCAAGTGTACTAAGTATTGTTTTCCACAGAATTTGTAGAGACAAAAACATCATAAGTTCTTTTTTGTAAATTGTGAAGTGAGGTCTTTTGTTTTTACTATACATAAATTCAAACACTGCCGTTTTGGTCTTGTTTTATTTATTAAGTCAAATATTTAGACCAACTTTTTTAATCATTCTCAGGAAAATTAAATATATTTTTATTAAAACATGCAGATGCGTCTTCAGTTGTTACTTCTACAATTTTTATAACACATTTTGAAGAGAAACGTACCGTAAAAAGTTCTATTATTTCTGGGAAATAGCACACCTTTTGTTAATGGACTTGGTGCTGTTTGTCTCAAGGTAACGAACCTTTTATGATATAAAAAAATGTAAGGATCATTAAAATATTCGGAAAAAGGCAAATTTTTAATACAGAAATAACATCATTTGCGATTTTCAACGTGTTTCAAAATGTGGCTTGCAGAGTTAAAAAAAATATGAATTTTTAAACAACTAAATTGAAATCGTTTTCTTCAGTACACCATTGCTTTTTTCCGTTCCAAGTTCAATATTATTATTGTCAAAGACCGAAATTTGAAATTGCAAGTCTTTATTATCTCTCCAATTTTTCCTAAATTGAGTAGATAAAAGAATTCTCAAATCATTTTTCGGGTTTACCCCCAGATTGATGGGAATTATATTTCGACTTCGACTCCCTTTCCGACTCAATAGCGAAGATTCTTGAGAATTGTCCCGACAGTGAAATCGTTGTTGCTGGTGATTTTAATGTCCACAATTCTTCTTGGCTTCACCACTCGGGCCGTACAACTTATGAAGGCCAATATGTTGAGCTTTTTGCTGCGCACAACCACCTCGTGCAACTGGTGAATGAACCAACACATATTCCGTATGTTGATGGGCACCAACACAATACCCTTGACCTCTTCCTCTCTTCGCACCCTCAAAAGTACGAAGTTGAGGTTCTTGCACCACTCGGCAACTCGGATCATTGCACCGTTTACCTCTCATTTCCATTCTCCGAACTTCGGAATGTTTCACAACGGCCTACGAAACGATCAATATTTGTTTACGGAAAAGCACGTTGGGGTGAGCTCAATGATTTTATTCGGCATTTCAATTGGAAACTCTGTTTCCTGGACAATGACGTCAATGCCATGGCGAAAACGGTTGAAAACGTAATAATGCTAGGAATGAAATTCTTCATTCCAGTTAAGAAAGCTTCGAATAAGCCTCGATCCAAATCTTGGTTTAATCAGTCGTGTAAATCAGCAGTCAGATCCAGAGAGGAAGCATTCAGAAATTGGCGTAAAAAAAACGCTGATACTGAATTGCTACGCAAAATGGCAAGGTCTTCGTGTGCAAAAGTACTTAGACGGGAAAAAACTCTTCACGAGCACCATTTTCGTGCTGAAGTTCTTGCTGCTCCCCGGGGTAGTGAAAGCTTCTTCAATACCAACCCTTTTAAAGGATGGCCGATCATTCACGGACCCGGTTGATAAGGTTAATTGTTTTGCCGAATTATTTGCTAATAATTCTTACCTACCAGCTAGCAATCAACCTATACCAGAACTCGAAAAAGTATCCGTAACTATGCCTAGAATATTTGTTCGGGGTCGAGCTGTTAAAATGGTTCTTGCGGATCTCGACATGAACAAGTCTCCTGGGCCGGATGGTATACCTGCACTGGTCTTGAAGCAGTGCTCTTTTACGCTACCCAGCAAAAACTTTGCTTACAAAATAAGCAGAAAAATAATGAGAATTTGACGAGCCGACTACTTACTTTTCTACTAGAAAAAGTACTTGTTTTTGTTCGAGATGTCCCAAAAGTAATCCTTTATAATTTGTCCTATTATAACCAAAAAAATAAGATAGTTTTTTTATACTTAAAATTTTTATAAAAATACATAGTTACACAGAGAGGCCAAAAATAAGTTATTGCAAATTAATTCAAAAATGCTAAAATACACTAAATTAAATTGCTCTAATATGCATTAAAGTGTGCACAATAATAAATTTTTTGAAATGTAAGGAAACATTTAATAAGGAGCTGCACAAAATCAATTATAACTAACACTGTAATACAAACGCGTGTAATGTAAATGTTATGTTGTCCAAAATACATCGTTTACATTAGATCGATATAACAACTAGTGTTCTAATAACAAAAATTTACTGTGAGGGTAATTTTGGAACACATTTATGTATATAGTTACAAACATTTAATTGATTTTAGATTTTCCATGGATTTAATATCAAAATTATTGTTAAAATTATATAGTATTACCAAATGTCTAACAAATATAAACGGAGTATACTGCAAATTGACTTAAATATTTATTTAAAGTCGTATAATAATATTAATATTTTTTTTGTAATGTATATTTGAAATATAATAATAAAGCTATTACTTAATATATAACTAATAATCCAAAAAGTGGCGAATAAAGCTACAAAGTAATGAATTCTTGAATTCATTAAAAGTAGGATTGTAAGTAAAGGCTTTGCTGGGTAGCTCGTCCCTTAGCAAATATTTTCAGCACTTTATACAGTGCCGCGGAATTTCCAGTCTGCTGGAAAGTTGCTAACGTAACGCCAATTCCTAAAAAGGGAACCGCTAATAACCCCGTAAACTACCGCCCAATTGCAATTGTTCGGCACTTTCAAATATTTAGATTCAAACTACCTATTAAGCGACCGCCAGTATGGCTTTTGTAGAGGTCGCTCTACTGGAGACTTACTAGCTCTGTTATCGGAAAAATGGTGCCGTTCCATTCACCATTTTGGCGAAAGTAAGGTAATTGCTTTAGATATTTCCAAGGCGTTTTACAGAGTCTGTCATGGTGCACTCTTGTCAAAACTTGCTGCATTTGATGTCGGTGATAATTTCTCTCGATTTATATCGAGTTTTCTCAGAGATCGCACTATACGAGTTGTTATAGATGGGGTTTCGTCAAACGAGTTCAAGATTCATTCAGGGGAACCGCAAGGCTCCGTTCTTTCTCCTACTCTATTTCTTATCTTTCTAAATGACCTCCTTTGTCAAACTTCCAACCCTATCTACTCTTTGCAGATGACAGCAACCTTTGCCATTCGTACTTATTTGAATGCAGACCAAGCGTATACGATGTCGGTGCAATGAGGCAGAATATGAATGATACGCTTGGCCGAGACCTTGATATAGTCTCAAAATGGGGTCGTGCGAATAGAGTCGATTTTAATGCCCGAAAAACCCAATGTTGCGTTCTGACGCATAAACGCGCGACAAACTGGGGTGCCTCATCTGTATATATGGGTGGTATAATTATTGAGGAATCAGAATCTCTTGATGTTCTGGGCATGAGGATACAAAGTGATGTCCGATGGACAGAACATATATTCAAGGTGTCGAAAGAAGCATTCAAGTGCCTCGGTTTTCTAAGACGGTGTAGGATATACTTCACTCCATCTGATCTCCTTACTATTTATACCACCTATATCCGACCGCGTATGGAATACAACTCTCATGTGTGGGCCGGTGCTTCAAAGCCTATTTTGGAGCTTCTCGACCGCGTGCAGGATTGACTCAGCACCGTCGCAATGTGGGTTGTATTTGCCTGTTTTATCGTTACTACAATGGGATGTGTTCCGACGAAATTGGGGATCTGGTTCCCAAAACCCGTACTTTTGTTCGTAATACACGTTTTTCCTCAAGAGCCCATCCTTATGTGGTCGATTGGCAGTTGAATCGTACAACGCATTACAGAGAGAATTCGTTTTTTTCCTGGACTGTTAGTATGTGGAATAACCTTCCTGCAGAAGTCTTCTCTCTCACTTACAACATGATTAAGTTCAAATCGAATGTTCACAAACACTACTCCCTCTATCCTTCTTCCCAAACCCTATTTTCCTAGTTCCAACACAATGTAATGCATTAGAAGGGGTCATCCCCTGAGTGCTGGTCCTAACAGTAAAAAAAAAAAAAAACTGGGGAAACGTTGGATAATGTGTATAGAGATTAGGGAGATCGATTATTCGACTTTTTTCAAAAACCGGTCTTCGAATATTCGGAATAGCTGCTATTTAAAATACCCGGTTTTCGGTTAAACACTTTAAAAAACCCGGTTAACCGGTTTTAATTCGAACACATAAAAATACAAATAACAAAGTTAATTTGAAAAAAAAAAACCAAAAAATTCACGAAGGTAAGGAACCAACAAAATACATAGATATGACTTAAGGTACAGCGTTGTCAACTCGGTGTATTTCGCACCATTTTGGTGCGCTTTTAAATATTTTATTTGAAAAATTTCACTGTTGGTGCGTAGTGCGTTTTAAAATTGTTGGTGGCATCAATGCAAATTCAATACAACTTTTTGTTTCAGTGTAGGAAAAAATCTTTGTATAATAAAATTCACCTGTTTCAATGCCATTTTGTTCAACAGTTAAACTGTTCAATACCATTTTATTCAACAGTTAAAAATGTTTACAAACAATTTTATAAACCACAATAAGAACAACAAGTAATTATGTTTAAGACGTACCAAATCATATGCCCTAAGCAAAACGTGTAACGTGGAAATAGAAATAAGACCCAATAACTAGTTATTTCTATCTCCTCGTACATTATAATAATTTGCATAATTTTAATATTTCATATTTTTATGGTGAATACCCCTACTGTAACCAAACACACGGTGAATACCCCTACTGTAGCAAACACACACACACACTACACAAGTTACCATGATAATTCTCATTTGGTTCAGTTGTGAATTGGGATAAGTAGAAAGGGTTTGGTTACATTCGGGGCGATTCTCACAAGACAAGAAAACCGCCCACCAAGCTCGGAAGTTGTATTTATTATAAACTGACGAGTAGACTAAGGCTACAATCGTAGAATTAGTCAACCTTTATGCCGATAAATTTACACAAGTGGCTTCGTGTCGCCTGTTCTCACAAGTGGCTTCGTGTCGCCTGTTCTCACAAGTGGCCTCGTGTCGCCTGTTCTCACAAGTGGCTTCGTGTCGCCTGTTCTCACAAGTGGCTTCGTGTCGCCTGTTCTCACAAGTGGCCTCGTGTCGCCTGTTCTCACAAGTGGCCTCGTGTCGCCTGTTCTCACAAGTGGCTTCGTGTCGCCTGTTCTCACAAGTGGCTTCGTGTCGCCTGTTCTCACAAGTGGCTTCGTGTCGCCTGTTCTCACAAGTGGCTTCGTGTCGCCTGTTCTCACAAGTGGCTTCGTGTCGCCTGTTCTCACAAGTGGCCTCGTGTCGCCTGTTCTCACAAGTGGCTTCATGTCGCCTGTTCTCACAAGGTGAAATATAATAATAAAGCTATTACTTAATATATAACTAATAATCCAAAAAGTGGCGAATAAAGCTACAAAGTAATGAATTCTTGAATTCATTAAAAGTAGGATTGTAAGTTAGGGCTTTGCTGGGTAGCTCGTCCCTTAGCAAATATTTTCAGCACTTTATACAGTGCCGCGGAATTTCCAGTCTGCTGGAAAGTTGCTAACGTAACGCCAATTCCTAAAAAGGGAACCGCTAATAACCCCGTAAACTACCGCCCAATTGCAATTGTTCGGCACTTTCAAATATTTAGATTCAAACTACCTATTAAGCGACCGCCAGTATGGCTTTTGTAGAGGTCGCTCTACTGGAGACTTACTAGCTCTGTTATCGGAAAAATGGTGCCGTTCCATTCACCATTTTGGCGAAAGTAAGGTAATTGCTTTAGATATTTCCAAGGCGTTTTACAGAGTCTGTCATGGTGCACTCTTGTCAAAACTTGCTGCATTTGATGTCGGTGATAATTTCTCTCGATTTATATCGAGTTTTCTCAGAGATCGCACTATACGAGTTGTTATAGATGGGGTTTCGTCAAACGAGTTCAAGATTCATTCAGGGGAACCGCAAGGCTCCGTTCTTTCTCCTACTCTATTTCTTATCTTTCTAAATGACCTCCTTTGTCAAACTTCCAACCCTATCTACTCTTTGCAGATGACAGCAACCTTTGCCATTCGTACTTATTTGAATGCAGACCAAGCGTATACGATGTCGGTGCAATGAGGCAGAATATGAATGATACGCTTGGCCGAGACCTTGATATAGTCTCAAAATGGGGTCGTGCGAATAGAGTCGATTTTAATGCCCGAAAAACCCAATGTTGCGTTCTGACGCATAAACGCGCGACAAACTGGGGTGCCTCATCTGTATATATGGGTGGTATAATTATTGAGGAATCAGAATCTCTTGATGTTCTGGGCATGAGGATACAAAGTGATGTCCGATGGACAGAACATATATTCAAGGTGTCGAAAGAAGCATTCAAGTGCCTCGGTTTTCTAAGACGGTGTAGGATATACTTCACTCCATCTGATCTCCTTACTATTTATACCACCTATATCCGACCGCGTATGGAATACAACTCTCATGTGTGGGCCGGTGCTTCAAAGCCTATTTTGGAGCTTCTCGACCGCGTGCAGGATTGACTCAGCACCGTCGCAATGTGGGTTGTATTTGCCTGTTTTATCGTTACTACAATGGGATGTGTTCCGACGAAATTGGGGATCTGGTTCCCAAAACCCGTACTTTTGTTCGTAATACACGTTTTTCCTCAAGAGCCCATCCTTATGTGGTCGATTGGCAGTTGAATCGTACAACGCATTACAGAGAGAATTCGTTTTTTTCCTGGACTGTTAGTATGTGGAAAAACCTTCCTGCAGAAGTCTTCTCTCTCACTTACAACATGATTAAGTTCAAATCGAATGTTCACAAACACTACTCCCTCTATCCTTCTTCCCAAACCCTATTTTCCTAGTTCCAACACAATGTAATGCATTAGAAGGGGTCATCCCCTGAGTGCTGGTCCTAACAGTAAAAAAAAAAAAAAACTGGGGAAACGTTGGATAATGTGTATAGAGATTAGGGAGATCGATTATTCGACTTTTTTCAAAAACCGGTCTTCGAATATTCGGAATAGCTGCTATTTAAACTACCCGGTTTTCGGTTAAACACTTTAAAAAAACCGGTTAACCGGTTTTAATTCGAACACATAAAAATACAAATAACAAAGTTAATTTGAAAAAAAAAAACCAAAAAATTCACGAAGGTAAGGAACCAACAAAATACATAGATATGACTTAAGGTACAGCGTTGTCAACTCGGTGTATTTCGCACCATTTTGGTGCGCTTTTAAATTTTGTATTTGAAAAATTTCACTGTTGGTGCGTAGTGCGTTTTAAAATTGTTGGTGGCATCAATGCAAATTCAATACAACTTTTTGTTTCAGTGTAGGAAAAAATCTTTGTATAATAAAATGCACCTGTTTCAATGCCATTTTGTTCAACAGTTAAACTGTTCAATACCATTTTATTCAACAGTTAAAAATGTTTACAAACAATTTTATAAACCACAATAAGAACAACAAGTAATTATGTTTAAGACGTACCAAATCATATGCCCTAAGCAAAACGTGTAACGTGGAAATAGAAATAAGACCCAATAACTAGTTATTTCTATCTCCTCGTACATTATAATAATTTGCATAATTTTAATATTTCATATTTTTATGGTGAATACCCCTACTGTAACCAAACACACGGTGAATACCCCTACTGTAGCAAACACACACACACACTACACAAGTTACCATGATAATTCTCATTTGGTTCAGTTGTGAATTGGGATAAGTAGAAAGGGTTTGGTTACATTCGGGGCGATTATCACAAGACAAGAAAACCGCCCACCGAGCTCGGAAGTTGTATTTATTATAAACTGACGAGTAGACTAAGGCTACAATCGTAGAATTAGTCAACCTTTATGCCGATAAATTTACACAAGTGGCTTCGTGTCGCCTGTTCTCACAAGTGGCTTCGTGTCGCCTGTTCTCACAAGTGGCCTCGTGTCGCCTGTTCTCACAAGTGGCTTCGTGTCGCCTGTTCTCACAAGTGGCTTCGTGTCGCCTGTTCTCACAAGTGGCCTCGTGTCGCCTGTTCTCACAACTGGCCTCGTGTCGCCTGTTCTCACAAGTGGCTTCGTGTCGCCTGTTCTCACAAGTGGCCTCGTGTCGCCTGTTCTCACAAGTGGCTTCGTGTCGCCTGTTCTCACAAGTGGCTTCTTGTCGCCTGTTCTCACAAGTGGCCTCGTGTCGCCTGTTCTCACAAGTGGCTTCGTGTCGCCTGTTCTCACAAGTGGCTTCGTGTCGCCTGTTCTCACAAGTGGCTTCGTGTCGCCTGTTCTCACAAGTGGCTTCGTGTCGCCTGTTCTCACAAGTGGCCTCGTGTCGCCTGTTCTCACAAGTGGCTTCGTGTCGCCTGTTCTCACTAGTATTACTGTTATCGTAGGAATTCGTATACTAAGTAGTTTTCTAAAGTTTATGTAGTAGTAGCTATTAGTTGTAAGATCCATTTGTATGTATTATATATAACATTAGTACGACGAACGCATTAGCAGCCGAGGAAAGAGCCAGGAACGAACCGATCACTGCCGACAACCGACCCTGCCGAAGGCCGTGATACGCAACCGCCGAGCGTCTCATAACCCCGAACCGTACCCGACCGCCGACCTGAACCTGCCGAACACTAACCCTATACTCTGGTGTCGACGAGCCGATCAACACGAATTCCCGCCAGCCGAAGAATCCATCCTAAAGCTGTGGTAGTTTGTCGTATTTCATGAATTGTTAAAATTAAATTAATAAAAGCTAATAAAGAAAAGATTTATCTAACCCCAGTAAGGGTAAACATATCGTCTTCTCACTTAAGGTTAGTGGATCCGTAAGTAAACCCTGGACTCGTCTGAGTTACCTCAGCCGATGAATAAAACCACGTTACAAATGGCGCCCGAGCAGGGACCCGATTCCGAGTCGCAATGCGGGAAGAAAAGAGCCGCCGCCAACGAGGAAGAATCGGCCCAACACTACGAGAAGTATGATAACCCTCCTACAAGCAAAACTTTAAGCGAGGATTCGACCGGCTGGATATATGTGTTGCGAAAGGATCAGCTAATCGAGCACTGCCGAAAAATCGGCATAACCACCACGGGCTACACCGTGGAGTACCTACGAAAGCAGCTGGGGGAGAACATTCGTAATAAACGACTCAGAGCTTCCGCCGAGGACTTACTTCGTGAGCTGGAGAAGGAAGTACAATCGGCTGAAAAGAGTATCGTCAATGAAGAGGAAGTTCGGCTGATAGTACCACCAAAGCCAGACAGGGGTGAACTTTCCGACGCCGAGGTCGTGTCAGCCATTCACCGATGGAATCTGTCGTTTTCGGGGGATACCGATGTGATGGAGTTCCTAGAGCGTGTTGAAGAGCTCGCTGAGAGTTACCATATACCGCTAGACCGACTGCTACCCACCATGCTAAGCGTACTTCGTGGTAGCGCCCTCAAGTGGTATCGGGTGAAGCGGGCCACAATCGGCACCTGGCTCTCCTTTAGGGAGGAAATCCAGAAATTTTTCCTACCGAGCCGATATCTCTCACACCTCGAACAAAGTTTTTATAACCGCAAGCAAAATGGCCGTGAGCGAGCTAAGGACTACATCCTCACGATGTTAACCCTCTCAAGGCAGCATCCGCAGCTTCGGAAACAAGACCACCTCGATAGAATCTATGACGGCTTGCGGACCGAATATAGACATTACGTTCGGCGAAACGATTTCGCCAACCTAGACGAACTGATTGGCCTCACGGATGAGTTCGAGGCTCTTAAGCGCGAGGAACGGCCACAAACCTCACACATGATAGGGGATTTATTGTATGAACGCGCCACGAGGTGTTGGAAATGCAAGGGGCCAGGGCATACCCGAAGAAGCTGCCCTAACCCGTTCAGGCTATTTTGTTCATATTGTGGGCGAGAGGGGATATTATCACGAACATGCGATTGCCGAAATCACCATTCTAGTTCGGTGAAGCCAACTATTCCCACCGATGATGGGCGCTACTACATACGTGTGGAGGTCAACGGGAAGACCGTCCCGGCACTCATTGACACCGGGGCCTCCCGAACATACATCGGTGAATCCTTGAGGCACCACTTAGTAGGCTTGGACATCAACCCCACCCACTCCGAGGGGACCGTCCAAATGGCCGACCAGTCCCTCGTAACTTATGCGGACGTCTTCCCCACGGAGATCATTTATAAGTCGAATATGGTATGTCTAAACACTTCCGTGATACCCACACTAGCGGAACCGATAATCCTTGGTCTTGACTTCCTGGCTTCGTTAAATTTCGAAGTACGACTGGATGGCGAGCTCCTCACCCGGCGGAATGACAACGGCAGTACCGAACGTCTACACACACTAACGACTCGAGACTTCCTATCGGAAAAAGAAAATAACGAACTCTCGGTGATGCTGAGACACCACAGCGCCAAGTGTAGCGAGGTCCCGGCCTTTAAACCTTCGGCTCATATCCCACCACCCGAAGCCAGACCTAGGATAATCAGGGACATACTAATCCGACCCCCGGCAACCTCCACACAACCACCACCTCTGGCATATATGTCCACGACCCAACGACGAGTACGAGAAGCCCACGACGTCCACCCGCGGAGCGCAACAACCCCGGACGCTCGTCTACCACAGAAGCCTGCTGCACCTTCTCGCCAGAATAAGATACCGATCGGCATTCCGATACCAGTAATAACCACCGGGAGAGAAGCGTCCTCCGTGGCACCACCAACTCCTCTAGCACCTGACGGCCCGCCGCAGGAGGAAGGGGCGGCAACAATACCACCCACCGATGGATCCACCACCTCCACAGCAGTCAAGCCAGTTATAAATCCGGCCCTCGGCATAGTGAAGAAGCGACAACGCTGTAAAAAGAAGGCCCATCCATACCGACGGTTCACGAAAGAGGAGTTATTTCGGGGCATAACAATTCCTCGGCCAACGAACCGACCAACCCATATGCAGTACCTGATAAAAACGGCCGCTTTTCCACCAGTCAAGGTAAGGATTCTGGACAGGCAGCGGGCTCGACTCCAGTGCCAGTGGTACCAGAGAATTGTTGCCATGGTTGACTAGTTAAGTATTTACGCTAGTTAGTAAGGTATTATAAAAAAAAAAAAAAAACACAAGACTGTAGGACAGTTATCCTTAGTTAAGACTCGATTAAGTTAGGTTAAGTCAAGGGCTGAGCCTGAGAAAACCCTCGGTGCCCCGAGTGGAGCATCGCTCTCCGAAGTAGGAGGGGGATGTAACGTGGAAATAGAAATAAGACCCAATAACTAGTTATTTCTATCTCCTCGTACATTATAATAATTTGCATAATTTTAATATTTCATATTTTTATGGTGAATACCCCTACTGTAACCAAACACACGGTGAATACCCCTACTGTAGCAAACACACACACACACTACACAAGTTACCATGATAATTCTCATTTGGTTCAGTTGTGAATTGGGATAAGTAGAAAGGGTTTGGTTACATTCGGGGCGATTCTCACAAGACAAGAAAACCGCCCACCAAGCTCGGAAGTTGTATTTATTATAAACTGGCGAGTAGACTAAGGCTACAATCGTAGAATTAGTCAACCTTTATGCCGATAAATTTACACAAGTGGCTTCGTGTCGCCTGTTCTCACAAGTGGCTTCGTGTCGCCTGTTCTCACAAGTGGCCTCGTGTCGCCTGTTCTCACAAGTGGCTTCGTGTCGCCTGTTCTCACAAGTGGCTTCGTGTCGCCTGTTCTCACAAGTGGCCTCGTGTCGCCTGTTCTCACAAGTGGCCTCGTGTCGCCTGTTCTCACAAGTGGCTTCGTGTCGCCTGTTCTCACAAGTGGCTTCGTGTCGCCTGTTCTCACAAGTGGCTTCGTGTCGCCTGTTCTCACAAGTGGCTTCGTGTCGCCTGTTCTCACAAGTGGCTTCGTGTCGCCTGTTCTCACAAGTGGCCTCGTGTCGCCTGTTCTCACAAGTGGCTTCGTGTCGCCTGTTCTCACAAGTGGCTTCGTGTCGCCTGTTCTCACAAGTGGCCTCGTGTCGCCTGTTCTCACAAGTGGCTTCGTGTCGCCTGTTCTCACAAGTGGCTTCGTGTCGCCTGTTCTCACAAGTGGCTTCGTGTCGCCTGTTCTCACAAGTGGCTTCGTGTCGCCTGTTCTCACAAGTGGCTTCGTGTCGCCTGTTCTCACAAGTGGCTTCGTGTCGCCTGTTCTCACAAGTGGCTTCGTGTCGCCTGTTCTCACAAGTGGCCTCGTGTCGCCTGTTCTCACAAGTGGTTTCGTGTCGCCTGTTCTCACAAGTGGCCTCGTGTCGCCTGTTCTCACAAGTGGCTTCGTGTCGCCTGTTCTCACAAGTGGCTTCGTGTCGCCTGTTCTCACAAGTGGCCTCGTGTCGCCTGTTCTCACAAGTGGCTTCGTGTCGCCTGTTCTCATAAGTGGCTTCGTGTCGCCTGTTCTCACAAGTGGCTTCGTGTCGCCTGTTCTCACAAGTGGCCTCGTGTCGCCTGTTGTCACAAGTGGCCTCGTGTCGCCTGTTCTCACAAGTGGCTTCGTGTCGCCTGTTCTCACTAGTATTGCTGTTATCGTAGGAATTCGTATACTAAGTAGTTTTCTAAAGTTTATGTAGTAGTAGCTATTAGTTGTAAGATCCATTTGTATGTATTATATATAACATTAGTACGACGAACGCATTAGCAGCCGAGGAAAGAGTCAGGAACGAACCGATCACTGCCGACAACCGACCCTGCCGAAGGCCGTGATACGCAACCGCCGAGCGTCTCATAACCCCGAACCGTACCCGACCGCCGACCTGAACCTGCCGAACACTAACCCTATACTCTGGTGTCGACGAGCCGATCAACACGAATTCCCGCCAGCCGAAGAATCCATCCTAAAGCTGTGGTAGTTTGTCGTATTTCATGAATTGTTAAAATTAAATTAATAAAAGCTAATAAAGAAAAGATTTATCTAACCCCAGTAAGGGTAAACATATCGTCTTCTCACTTAAGGTTAGTGGATCCGTAAGTAAACCCTGCACTCGTCTGAGTTACCTCAGCCGATGAATAAAACCACGTTACAAACGGTCTTGTTGTTGTAGACAATTCATGTTATGTAAAGAAAAAGAAACATTTTATCATTATATGAAATTTGATGTATTATTAATTTTGAATCCATACTTTTAATATCTTTTAATATCTTTTAAAAAAGTTTTAATCCAAAAATTTTTAGTAATTTAAGAATGTTAGAAGAGCTTGTTGATATCTTGTTGATGAGGCAATTAAAAAAATAAAAGACATATTAAATTTAAATAACATCAGAAGTCAATAAGCATTTTTATTTTCCAACCACGCATATATTCTTGAAATAATAACTTATTAGAAGGGATATATATATATTATATTTGTTCCTTTTACTCCTGCAAGGTGCATAGGGCCGCTGACGGTTTCGGTAATCAGGTTTTTTTAAGAAGAATGACTGATTGGGCCAAAGCAAACGATCCTGGTGTTGGGGCTGCCAACATCACGTCCAGGCACGCTAGGGTTATACCGCCCATGGTCGGTTATGTTATTGGTTTTGTTGGTTGGCGCCAATTGCTCGCCACGACGTTACAAGGATCACAGGCAAACTCGGGATTTGGTGGGAGCTCGAAAGACACTCCGAGACTCTCCCCTTGTAACTGCTGACTGTCCGCGACTGCCAATGGCAGCTACACTACATATCTGCGGAACGTACCACTAACCGCAACCTGTGACGCGTCCGGTAGCACTTAGCTATGCTTCCCATAAGCAGACAATATTTTATACATCATCAAAAAAAAAATGACAATGTATAATATGCTATCCGCATGGGATTTAGTTCACTAAATACTCAAATCAAATTAATTGATACTTTTAGAAATTAAAATAAACAATGTGGAAGAAAGAATAGCCCGAAAAATTAAAGAAAGATCCAAGCAGTTTTGCAAAAAAAAAAAATTGCGGATTTCAAAAAATAAAATAAATTTCTTTAAAATGCATTGGCATTCTTCACGTATAAGACAAAGGTTTACTTTTAATCGAACAGTACTTACTTGTTTAAACAAATAAAAATTTAAATTAGTTATTTAAGTTTTTTAGAGATATTTGAATAACAATGGACCGAATTTTTTATTTTTTTGTTTTTAGAAAAGTTAAAAAACGATTTTTATGAAAATTTTTCAAGTTTTTAGTGCATATTTTTTATTTTTTCAGTGCATATTTTAGAGTTTTTAGTGCATATTTTATACGCATATTTTCGATTTTTAAGTGCATGAAAATCTCATGTATAGTAATAAATATGCGATGTCGTTTAAGAAACGGCCTAAAAAACACTTAATTTACAACATCTTTTGTAAGCTGTTGTTGTTTTTATTTTGTTTTTCTTAACCTACTTACAACTACAATTAATGTTGAGAGAATTTCAACTGGTTGTAGTGGGGAATGTAAGATGAGATAAACCCACTGCTGTTTATTGTTGATGTATTTTGTTTAAACTTTGATATTATTACAAGTAGAACTGTTGCTATAACTCTTATACGTTTAACAGTTTTATTTGGTTTAATATCTTTAGTTTTTCTAAAATCTTTATGGATGAAGTTTCCTGATGATCCGGCCTAAGCAACCAGTGAAATGCGCATCGGAATAGCTTATCCCATCAAAAATAAATTTCAAGTGTTTTTGTCAAGAATAAAAACTGGGAATTAAGCAAGAATAACAAAATCTTTTGAAATTAAAATTTTTTATTCCCAAAAATTTAAATTACTTTTTGATAAATTCATAAAAAATTTAAAAAATTCCAAACAAAACGAGCCATAAATGATTAAAATCTGTTAGCAACTTTTGATTTTATTCAAAAAAGTCGAAAAATTTTAATTAATTTCAGAATTTTATTAAACGCAATATTTGTATGGGATGTAAGAAGTGGTGATAAGAGGCAAGTGTGTCTCGAGAAAATGTTAAGAACAAAAAATTAATTGAGGTCGGTGTACATTATTTCCCACTAGGGGCGACTCCTGGGCATTTATGGGACTTTTTTTCAATATATTTCTACACTCAAAATATTATGTAGTTAAATTCAAACGAAAATTCATTTTAAACAAATTAAAATTCATTAAAAAAACGGATCATTTACATTTCATTTAAAACAAATGATTTTTACATTCATTTTTAAATTTTTTATTTATTAAACAGCATATTCATCAAAATTGAGTAGTTTTTTCTTTAAAAAAATACATTTCAACCGACAAAAATCAAACTGCACAACAAAATAAAAACGAAAAAACATTATTTTTTGGTAGTTTGTTTTTTGAATAACAAACATTAATGTTAAAAAATAAAATTATTCGTAAAATAACTATATTTTTATTCAAATTTAACAGTACGGAAAACGAATTTAATAACCCACAATCAGTTAGTGTAATAATTTTATAAGTGTAGGCTGCATTGAAAATTTAGTATGGTAGCCCTCTTAAGGAATGGAGATAGCCGGTAGGTATGTTAGGAATAAATAATTTAGATTCACAATAAAGTGGGGTTGGTCATACATTTGACCCATCTAGGTCATCCTAGGCGCTGCTGGGGCCTTATTTAAGAATTTCATTAAACGACCATTTCAATAAACTAAACCGTTTTGTCAGTTACGCGAATATATGTTGTGCAACCTCCTCCATTTTCGAAATAACGGTATATCTCGAAAACAAGAAAATTGCTAATTAATTTTTAAGCTGAATATTTTTATTTTTTTTTTTTTTTTTTGTGTAGTATTTAGAATTTTTTGGTTTTTGTTACAAGAAAACACGCTTATATAAGCGATTTGTATTTACATTTCTCATAATATTTTTTGACTTTTGCTACATTTTGTTTTGACATTCTTCATAAAAAGTTTAAGTTTGTCCAATATTCAATTAGAAAATAGTTAAATTTCACATTTATAACAAAAGTAAGGAAACCGTATATAAATTACACATTATTAAAATATCAAGTTCATTTTTGGCAAAGTAACCGGCTTATTCGATATTAAAAAAATGGACATTTTAAAATATCCGACTTGTGCCTAACTAAAATAACCGGTTAAAACCGGTCGAATACTAACCGTTCGATCTCCCTAATAGTGATGAACGAATATCTCGTTAAAAATTCATATGACTTTTTATACAAAAATCTTTGCCTCATTTAAAAGCCACGAACATATTAACGCCCTCGTATAAACACTCCGTATAAACAAGCCCTCGTATAACTCTAACTGAGCTACCTAAATAAGAGCGGAAGCGTTTTTTGTATGTCAAAACTTCTCATTTGCATACAATTTATACGAAACAAACCATTATGTTAAAAAAAACGCTTGCCGCTTTTGTTTAGGTTGTTCAGTAAAGTATTCGGGCGCGGATTCAGGAGGGCGGGGAAATAAGGAAATTCCCCCCCCCCCCCCTAATTTATAAAAATATGTTTGTTTATTTCGATAATACAAGAATTCCCTATAATAATATTTTTTTTTAAATGTTCAAAAATTTTGGAAACCCCAGCAAGTTTTTTTCTGTTTTTTTTTTTTTATTGAATCTCTAACGAAATTTTCAATAAGTATCCAAATCTTAATCCTTACAGTTATTTATTAGATATTTCCAATGAAACATCTAGTTTACCGTATTCAATTACTTATTATTCTACATTCAATCCCAGCAGGTGCCATCTATATCCAAAGACTAAACGTTTGACTTGATAATGCGTGCGGTTGAATTATTAATAAGCCTTAGTAAATGCAATATTTATGTATGTATGTGTTATAGGAATCAAAATTCTATTCGATAATTGTTGACGAAAGCACGGATTTGTCGGGGAAAAGCCAGATTTTCTTATCTCTAAGATATTTCAACATGCAAAAAAAAGTTTTTTAAGGAAGAATTTATTGGCTTTATTGTAAACGCATTTGAAGAGGCTTCAAAGGATGTGGATGACGTTGATGTGTCAATTGATGCGAAGGCACTATCATCAATACTACTTAAAGCTTTGATACATTTTGGACTTCACCTAAAAAATTATGTAGGAGATGGAAAAGATGGGTGTCCTCTGATGTCAGCAGAAAATTGAGCTGTTAGAAAATTCTGGAAACCGCGACAAATGCGAAACAAACGCCTTTGCTATTTCCATAAATCCAACAACTCATTTTCTAAAAGCAATTAAGTGCCATTAATACAAAAAGTTTTATCACTTGTTAAAGAAATGACAAAATTTTTAAATATATATAATCATACCAAGAGAAACACAGTTTTAGCAAAGTATTTGGGAGCCAAACTCTCTAGATAATGCGATGCAAGATGGGTGGACCGTCACGACTCAATTTTATACTTTGCAACAAGTGTACATCATATAGTAGAAGCTTTGGAAAAATATCTGAAAGGAAAGGTAGTATCTCTACCTTTATATTAAGGAACTCACTTGGTACTTTTGAATTTATTTGCGGAATAATCATTTTGATACTTATTGTTACACAGCCACTTAGTAACATTTTATAAAAGAAAAATATAGATCTGCCAAAAGGATCAAGCCTTATCAAAACAATTCAAAGAGATTTTTGAAAAAGTTTAAGTTATTTGCGTTCAAATCGAGGTTCCAATCGCAAAGACAAGATTTGAACGAAATAATCAAATCCAAAATGATGAAGATTCTTACCGAGTTGTAGGTTACAATCCTCTTAATGAATTTATTTTAGAAGATCTCAAAACACCTTTTCAAATAGATATCCTAAATGTATTGAACATACTTAAACATCTACCTCAAAGTGTAATCAAGTCATATACAGATACAAAACTTTTAAAACTACAACGAGTTGATGAGCTGATTATATTTGATAAAAGAGATAAACACCTACTAACATCTAAACTTGAGCCTGATCTATCAGATAACGTTGTAGATGCTTTAATAAACTGTGTTGAAGATATCTACCCAAATTTAAGATAAATATTTCAAATTTTCGTTTCAATGCTCGTCAGTAAAGCTAATGGTGTTTTCTTTTCTGACAATAATGTTCCATATATACTACCATTCGTGCGGGTTTTTGTTCTATTCTAAAAATATATGCAAAAGTGTGAGAAGTTGTCGTTTTCCTTTCTAAACATGTTGCAACAATAAATGGCAAATTTGTTCCATTTCTTACCCGCAGTTATAACTGAGTGTGAGACAATACCCTTTTTTGCATCTGCGTAAAGTACTTTTTTATGCAAGCAAGTATTTTTTTTTTTTTTTCTTGTGTTTGCGGACAATTTACGTTATATTGTGATTTTTAGTTATATTGTGATGGATATAAAAACTGTTTGTTTTTCGTTTGTTTTACTTTTATTATAATTTTTTTGTCGCAAAATTTTTAACAACAGCTGACATTAATTATTGAAGATCAGTGCTGTTAATGCTTATTGTAATTTTAAGAAAATTCAATGTTGAAAATTGCTACAAGTGTGGTGAATATCGCTTTTAGTACAAACTTTGCTTTCAATATTTAACACGCTAAACAAACATTAGTGTTGAGTGTAAAACGTAGCTATTATTTTGTTCCATTGTAGTTTAGAAAAATGTATCACTTTGTAAGGGTTCGTGTAACCTAATAAATATATTACACAACTATAATGCATCATTATTTTTTGGAAAAGAAAACACCATAAGAGCCGGAGGTAATTTCCTACCCTTCGTCGAATAAAAACATGGCTCAGATCAACAATGACAAAAGATTTACTGTGATGTCTAAATTTGCCTCACACGGAAATCATAAATTGCTTATTTAAAAAGATTAATGTATATTGAACTGATCTTATATTTTATTTAACCTTTTTGTTGATTTTTTTTATATAATACTAGCTGGAACCGGTCCGCTTTGCTGGCCCTTAGTAAAGACTTAAAATTTTATAAAATATGAGCATGTTTATTTTCAAAACAAATATATGCAAAAACACCTAATAAACCAATAATAATTTTTATTAAAAACCGCAAAATTTATTTAACGTGAAACTACACAGAAACACTCCTTATGCCTCATACATCAAACACACAAATTTTGGTCAAAGTCGGTGCAGTAGTTTTTGAGTTTAGCGATTACAAACAAACACGTCTCTTTTATATCTATATATAGATACACACATATTGGCCCATATTCATAGTCAAAAATAAAATCGACTTTAAGTTAAAACCGGCTTTAAATGGATTTCAATAACATTAAAGTCAACTTTATTTTTGACTATGAATATGGGCCATTATTTTTAATAAACTTTTAAAAACTAATTTTTTACGTTTTTGTATCATACAAAATTTCCCCCCGTAAGGCTCAAGCTGGATCCGCGCCTGAAAGTATTAAAATATAAACATTTTTTAATGCATTTTTATTTTGTATTAAATTTTATCACTTTTTACCACATGCATAGGGCTAGATATGTGAACGCATGAAAGGAAAAATAGCAATTTCTCATTGGCTATACAGTCTTGAAAACAAGAAAACCAATATGCTAAAGTCCAATTAGTTTGAACAAATAATAATTACCTGTCATGCTCTGGAAAACGAGAATGAGAGAAATTGAAAGCTCCACCAGTTTTTCTCTTAAATATTTTTTTTTAAATGCGGTAGATTAATCTCATTTTTTTAATAGTCTTTATTAAATATATGAAATATGATTTAATATCATCAATTAAAATAATCATTCAAAGCAAAATTTCGATCTACCAAAGGTTAAATACAATTTGGTTTAAGGATTGATGTTAGACTATTGACTGCCAGCCTTTGTCAATGGCGGTGAGTGTTGAACGGCAAACACCTCTGAAGAGATTGAGTGGTTGCAATCGAAACATGTTAAGGTAACCTGTTCGTGAAAGCCTGGGTACGGTTCCCAGCTCAGAACAGAATAAAAAATTATCAATAAATTTTAATTAACTTCATGTTGTAAAATTACGTCCTTCATAAAAAAAATTTAATAAAAAATTAAATTTGATAAAATATTTTAATTTATATTTTTTTTTTTTTTGATTTCAGCTTTAGTCTAACTCGATTGGCGGCAAGAAATAACCCCCCAAAATATAACCCCCCAAAAAATTATGAAATAACCCCCCAAAGCATGGGGCCTTATTTCATATGCAATAAAGCCCGATTTTTGAAAATGAAATTAGACCGCAACGAAATGAAATAACGCCCCAAACATAAATGAAATAATTCCCTAATTTTTGGGGCTTATTTCATATGAAATAAAACCCCAATTTCTGAAATGAAATAAAAGCCCAATATTTGTAAAGCAATTAATTATACAGTTTTGCTTTAAAGAATCACGCGATACCATGATATATGTATGATATTCCAAACACAAGCTTCGCCAACTAAGGCTTTGCTGCATAGCCTGCCTTCGGCCGGGCGCAATGACTTTTTCCTCTATGGTATAACAAACACCGGCTTCGCTAACTAAAGCTTCTCTGTATAGCGCCAGGACTCTCTCCTATATTGTGTAAAAAACCCGACGCGACCCGGCTACGCAGAGAAGCTTTAGTAAGCGAAGCCGGTATTTGGTATACACTATAGAAGAAAACCATTGCGCACGGCCGAAGGCCGGCTATGCAGGGCAGCTTTATTTATCGAAGCCGGTGTTCTGTATACCAAAGTGGAAAATTCCTTGCGCCCAAAACCCTTTTCATTTTAAGTTTGAAAATGAAATAATCCCCCAAAAAATATATTGGGGCTTTATTTCATAACGATTTTTTGGGGGATAATTTCATACGAAATAATACCCCAATTAAAAAAATTAAACAACACCCCAAACAAAATGAAATAACCCCCCAAAAATCGTTTTTGTTGTTCTCTGTACAACATTTTGGGGGGTTATTTCATTATTTTTTTGGGGGGTTATATTTTGGGGGGTTATTTCATACCGCCAACTCGATTTCCAAAATAAGGCTGTAGAGTGACTTTTTCTCATACCTAATATTTCATATTTATGTTTCTTTTAGCTCCTGCAGTCTGTCTCGCAACATGTTTATTTGTTTGTCAGTCAAAGCTCAAAAAACCACTATGCCTTCATACATTTTATGTTTTGTATTACACAAATGTAAAGTGATTATATTATGTTAATATATAATATAATCACACACAGACACATTCATACGCAAAAAAAAAATGCACGTTTCAAACTTATTCACACGTATTTAATCCAAATGCCTTAATAAGATTCTTCTACGTTTACTGAGTTGTTATACCCTCCGCAATTAGGATTGTTGAATGAATGTATATAAAGTTTGTCATTCCGTAGATATACTAGGGGACTAATTGTGGAAGTCGTGATCGCAAATTTTTTCAATTTGAAAGCAATTTTATTTCTAATACTTTCAGTCGATACTGAACGAATCGAAATTTTTTTTTCAGTGTTGTAAAGCTTTTATTTGGGTTTTCGCAACAATAAAAAAACAATTTCGATAAACTTTTTAATTGCCAATCTCGAAATACGCATTCGGTAAATGTTCGAGATATGAGCCGTTTATTTTGAAAGTGGCATAAGTCATTTCGGTTTTTAAGTCGAGATATTTAAGGGTTTGCGTTTTAACGCGTTTAAAAATATGGATGCTAACTTTCGAGAAGATTCACTTGTATTTTGTAACGTGACGTTACAAACCTACCCTACATTTACATTTAATCCTAACATCACAAAGTATAAATAACCAAACACCTTGAATACCCTTATTATTTTACTTACTACTATGAATACCCTTACTATTTACCTACATAACCTTTTTACCGTATAATTCTCATTTAGTTCATTTTATTTTTGAATAAATACACAAGGTTTGCCTCAGAACAAACAGAGTAGATATTGCCATCAACCCCAGTATTTACTCTCGCTAGTTAGTAAGTAGATCGTAGTTAGTAGTTAGCCGAGCACCAAGGCTCCCGAAATCTCTTGGTGTCCGAAGTATTTACGAAGTAGTTAGCCGAACACCAAGGCTCCCGAAATCGCTTGGTGTCCGAAGTATTTACGAAGTAGTTAGCCGAACGCCAAGGCTCCCGAAATCTCTTGGTGTCCGAAGTAGTTAGCCGAACGCCAAGGCTCCCGAAATCTCTTGGTATCCGAAGTATTTACGAAGTAGTTAGCCGACCGCCAAGGCTCCCGAATTCGCTTGGTGTCCGAAGTATTCTACACGTATTCACCTACAAACAGTATTTAACCGCACCTGATTAAGTAAACCGTATTTAACCGAACCTGATTAAGTAGCCCGTATTTAACCGAACCTGATTAAGTAACCCGTATTTAACCGAATCTAATTAAGTAACCCGTATTTAACCGAACCTGATTAAGTAACTTGATTAACCCAAACCGTATTTAGCCGACTGAATACAAACCAGTAGTCCACGTATTCTTACCAGTAGTGAATACGAACCAGCCGGTAGCCGACTAAATACAAACAGTATTTAACCGAGCCTGATTAAGTAACCCGTATTTAACCGAATCTAATTAAGTAACCCGTATTTAACCGAATCTAATTAAGTAACCCGTATTTAACCGAACCTGATTAAGTAACTTGATTAACCCAAACCGTATTTAGCCAACTGAATACAAACCAGTAGTCCACGTATTCTTACCAGTAGTGAATACGAACCAGCCGGTAGCCGACTAAATACAAACAGTATTTAACCGAACCTGATTAAGTAACCCGTATTTAACCGAATCTAACTAAGTAACCCGTATTTAACCGAACCTGATTAAGTAACTTGAATTTAACCAAACCGTATTTAGCCGAACACCCCGGTTTCCGAATTCTCGTGGTGGCCGAAGTATTTTAAGTCATTTCTAGTATTTAATACCTAGTTAGTCACACCATGGCCCGACAACCGTCAGCCACTGACTTATCCGAGGCCATAGTTAGCCAAACACCCGAGGTTGCGAGATCCTCCTGTGTTCGAAGCGCTCAGCTCATCTAGTCGGAGTAGTAAGTCATGTGTACAGCCAACTACGGGGCGCACCCAATGCTCCGTACTCGGCATAGTTTCGATTGTAGATTTAGATACTAACAACCTCTAACCGAAACCTGTTTATTATCTTCTCTGCTAGATCGAATCCTCAGTAACTTAACGCTGCCCTACGGAACGCCACCGTACGTGCCTACTGGCAGCAACATCTAGCCGTTTCCAAACGTCATCAGCCGTACGTGCACGGAATCACGCCGCATCAGCCGAAGGCCGTCTTAGTTCTAAGTATTTAGCGTAGATTAAGATTTCGTAAATAAAGCTTTGTTAAAATTATTGTAAGCGAACATACACGAAAACATCCCGTGTTTCATTTCAAAGGAAGCAGACCTTAGAATTGACCCTGGACAGACTGAGTCATACCTCAGCTGGGAAAGTAAACTGCGTTACAATGGCGCCCGAGCAGGGACCCGATTCCAAAACCGCAACCTGTGGTAAAACTCTAACCAAACCACCAACGGAACTGGATCGGATCAAGCACAAAGCAACGAAATCTTATGAACTAAAAATACGCTACCGACGGACCTACTGTGATAGATCAATCCGCTACGGGAGGATCAACTAACAAAAGTATGTCGTCAGCAGGAAAACTGATAAACAAAGTGTTACTGTTGACCATCTCCGTCGTCAGCGCAGCGGACTCACACATCTGAGACGGCAGAGCGCATCCTCAGATTTTTAGAGTTGGTAAAATTTTTTTTTATTTTTTTTATATATTTTTTATTTTTAGATATTAATTTTAATTTCATTTTTTTATATATACAAATAAGTTTTTTAATTAGATATGCATAAGTAAGGAAAAAAAACCATGTAACTGATTTTTTTTTCCGAAGTAGGAGGGGACTGTAACGTGACGTTACAAACCTACCCTACATTTACATTTAATCCTAACATCACAAAGTATAAATAACCAAACACCTTGAATACCCTTATTATTTTACTTACTACTATGAATACCCTTACTATTTACCTACATAACCTTTTTACCGTATAATTCTCATTTAGTTCATTTTATTTTTGAATAAATACACAAGGTTTGCCTCAGAACAAACAGAGTAGATATTGCCATCAACCCCAGTATTTACTCTCGCTAGTTAGTAAGTAGATCGTAGTTAGTAGTTAGCCGAGCACCAAGGCTCCCGAAATCTCTTGGTGTCCGAAGTATTTACGAAGTAGTTAGCCGAACACCAAGGCTCCCGAAATCGCTTGGTGTCCGAAGTATTTACGAAGTAGTTAGCCGAACGCCAAGGCTCCCGAAATCTCTTGGTGTCCGAAGTAGTTAGCCGAACGCCAAGGCTCCCGAAATCTCTTGGTATCCGAAGTATTTACGAAGTAGTTAGCCGACCGCCAAGGCTCCCGAATTCGCTTGGTGTCCGAAGTATTCTACACGTATTCACCTACAAACAGTATTTAACCGCACCTGATTAAGTAAACCGTATTTAACCGAACCTGATTAAGTAGCCCGTATTTAACCGAACCTGATTAAGTAACCCGTATTTAACCGAATCTAATTAAGTAACCCGTATTTAACCGAACCTGATTAAGTAACTTGATTAACCCAAACCGTATTTAGCCGACTGAATACAAACCAGTAGTCCACGTATTCTTACCAGTAGTGAATACGAACCAGCCGGTAGCCGACTAAATACAAACAGTATTTAACCGAGCCTGATTAAGTAACCCGTATTTAACCGAATCTAATTAAGTAACCCGTATTTAACCGAATCTAATTAAGTAACCCGTATTTAACCGAACCTGATTAAGTAACTTGATTAACCCAAACCGTATTTAGCCAACTGAATACAAACCAGTAGTCCACGTATTCTTACCAGTAGTGAATACGAACCAGCCGGTAGCCGACTAAATACAAACAGTATTTAACCGAACCTGATTAAGTAACCCGTATTTAACCGAATCTAACTAAGTAACCCGTATTTAACCGAACCTGATTAAGTAACTTGAATTTAACCAAACCGTATTTAGCCGAACACCACGGTTTCCGAATTCTCGTGGTGGCCGAAGTATTTTAAGTCATTTCTAGTATTTAATACCTAGTTAGTCACACCATGGCCCGACAACCGTCAGCCACTGACTTATCCGAGGCCATAGTTAGCCAAACACCCGAGGTTGCGAGATCCTCCTGTGTTCGAAGCGCTCAGCTCATCTAGTCGGAGTAGTAAGTCATGTGTACAGCCAACTACGGGGCGCACCCAATGCTCCGTACTCGGCATAGTTTCGATTGTAGATTTAGATACTAACAACCTCTAACCGAAACCTGTTTATTATCTTCTCTGCTAGATCGAATCCTCAGTAACTTAACGCTGCCCTACGGAACGCCACCGTACGTGCCTACTGGCAGCAACATCTAGCCGTTTCCAAACGTCATCAGCCGTACGTGCACGGAATCACGCCGCATCAGCCGAAGGCCGTCTTAGTTCTAAGTATTTAGCGTAGATTAAGATTTCGTAAATAAAGCTTTGTTAAAATTATTGTAAGCGAACATACACGAAAACATCCCGTGTTTCATTTCAAAGGAAGCAGACCTTAGAATTGACCCTGGACAGACTGAGTCATACCTCAGCTGGGAAAGTAAACTGCGTTACAATTTGATACATCATGATAATGATAATTTTCTCAGTATTTATTATTATTATTTATTATTATTATTTATTATTATATTTATTATTAACTCGATTTTTTTTGAAAAAGTGACTAATGCCACTTTCAAAATAAACGGCTCATATATTTGAAGCCAATTGTGAAAATTATTTTTTGACTATTTCGATAAAGCAAATGACGATAAGCTTTGCCCTGTTGGCAATTGAAAGTATTCACACGAAATTTCCGAATTGTCTTTAATAGCAATTACAAAAAACATATATGGGACATTTTTACAAAACATTTTAAGGCGCAAAAAAAGTTTTTAAAAAAATTTTGGTAAAAAAATCGTTTTTATCAAATAAAAAAATAAACCGAAATCAAAAGAAAAATTTCGATTATAATGCAAAATTTTTAAAACGGAAAATAATGTTTTTGAATGAAAATTCTTTTGATTAGACAAAACGAAATACGATACAGCTGTGACAGCCATGGAAAGCAGCCTCTTGATACAAATTAGTGATATTGTGCTAAGTCCACCTTGGGACATTATACTGTCTTAGAGCAGAAACGTATTTCAAAGCTGTCGAGATGAGCCAACTACCACCAAATGTGTGTACACACAAAAAAAAAATCAAGTTAAAAACGTCGAAAACAAGGTTGATTTAACATTTTTCGTGGTGATTTTGCTTCATACGTTTTAATGTTAATTCAACCTGATTTTACAATAAATTGCGAACAACATTTTTTTCTTTTAAAATAACTTTAGTTCATGTTAATTTACCATTGCAGTAAAGTAAGAGCAAAATGTCATTTATATTGAAACAACAATCCGAATCAAGTTGAATGAAAGTTATTTCAAGTTAAAACAACGTCAATTTCGTGTATAATCCAATTGGTATGAGTGTGATATAACTGTGTGAAGACGCTTCAGATACAACATATGTATTTATTTAAGAACAATCAAAACACTAACCACTGTAAGACATGTTTCACTTATTTTGTATTCTCCTTTGTTAACAGAGGCATCAGCAGAATCTCTTGATATGGTTTTCTGCTTTGAACTTGATGTACTATTTAACTAAATAATTTTAATTAAAAGATAACGGGAATTGTCTTCTTTTTATAACAAAAAAAATGTACATACTTAAGTATGTATGCATGTTAATTTAACAAGATACACTTTTGATTTTGATATATAACAGGTTTTTATGGATTCAATATTGAACAATGTTATTTTAACAGTGAATAATATTTAATAAACGTGATTTATGGTTATTTTATTATTTTTCATTTAAAATTAATGAATATTGCATTCTTCCAGAATTGTCCTCATCTGAAGATTCTCCTACTGATTTCACATCTTTAAGATCATTTGACGGTTTTTCGTTTAGAACTGTTGACTGTAATGAAATATTTGAATGTCTTTTAAAATTCGATCCGATGCGGTAGGTTCAGATGGAATTCACTTAAATTTATAAAGTTAATTTTTCCCTTTATTTCTAAACATATCTTTCACATTGTAAACACAGTCATAATGATGTCCAAATTTCCAAATTATGACATATTTTCTAATATTACGTTTTCAGAATGTTATGTATATGCGGATGATATAAAGCTTTTAGCTGTTAATTCAGGGTATGATGAAGCGGGGTTCGAAGAGAATATTAATAGCGACCTGGTAAGTATATTTGAATGGTTTAAGAGGAATTGCTTGAACATTAATAATTCAAAAACAAAGGCAATGTTTATTTCACATACCTCTTACAGAAAACCGGAAATTATTTTGGATGGGACATATGTTCATTACGTGGATCACTGTAAATCCTTAGGCTTCTTTTTGGATTCTAGACTAGATTTAAATATGCACATTAATTATATATAATCCAGGATGGTAGGCACATTATGAAGATTGTATTCATAAGGATACATTCTTCCAATTTTAATAAGAAAGAAAGTTGCTTTATCTCTGTGTATGCCTTTATTTTTGGGTGGCATTGAATTTTACTTAGGAACATCGCAAACAATCTTAATAAGTTGAGGCTTTGCTTCCATAGAGTTGTAAGGTTTATTTTTGGACTTAGGCTTCGTGATCATGTATCCTCATATACTAAAAAGTTATTAGGTTGTAATTTCAATGATTTTGTATCGAAAAGGATTATGTTAATGTTTTATAAAATCATTTTTAGCTACTCATCTACAAAAAATTCTTTAATTATGCCTGTTCATTCATCTCTTATAAAGAATAGATCATTTGTTATACGCGCTACACGATTATGGAATCAATCATACCAAATCGGGAAAGATGATTTTCAAACTCAGTGGCAAAATTTTAAAAAATTTTATTAGAGAGCTTTTAAGTAAATACGCTTAGTTACATTACGTTACCAACCATAAGCTTTATTAATTATAAATTTTTATTATAAATGTAAATTTTTATTCTTTGTATCTTTCTGGGGAGGGTTAGTTTAAGCTTAAAAGTATGTACGTATAACTTAACCATAAATATATTTTGAATTTTATATATAATTGTATTTCCAAAATATTTTTGTGACAGAAATTGGCCCTAAGGGCTTGTTGTCACTTCTAAAAATAAATAAATAAATTTAAATAATTCTCAATCAACATTTCCCCGTGTTTATTTTATATTGGTACCGTAATTTCAATATAGTGATCCGCTTGATAAATTACATATTCTCGCGACAAAAAATTAGAGGTATATAATATATTTCGGCGTAGTTGTCAAAGTGTTGGCTGAGTTAAAAACAAAGTTTTACCAACGTCCTTGAAGCAGATCCCGTTCCCGCTGGTACAACCGCAACAAAGCAAAAAAGTGTTTGAAAACAAAAACAAGCCAACAGCAAAAATACCTCTCTGGAGCAAAGTAAAATTTATCAATGGAACAGCAATGATTCAAAAAAGTAACCGGTAGGCCAGCGAGACCATAAGGTGTCCTTAGTGAACTTTTTCTTGTGGGAGGTTTTTTGTACCCTAAATGTTTCCAAATTTGTTTTATAGATTCAGGACCACTTATTTGTAGGATTCATAGCCTTCGTTTCTCAAAACTTTTGCTACAAGATATTGCATATAAAAGTCAAATATGGTCCAGTCAGACCATGTAGGGAATCTAAGGGTTAATGAATATCTAAAGCTCGACACTGAAACATAAGATAAACTCAAGAAAAAAAAGCAATGTTTGCTACAAGTTTTTTCATTGACGACATTTCGAAAATTAAATTTCTCTTTCATGTAAATTTTCATGATATTTTTTTACTTTTTTTTACACTTTAGTTGATAATACGAAATTACATGGAACTTTCAAAAAATTCCTTTCAATAAATTCAGTGTAACACTGTCATGGAATTTGGCACATAAAGTTTTATAGAACTTAAAATTGTGATGTCAGATTCTATGAAGGATGGTTAACAATTTATGACAAGACTCATAGAAAGTTCGCTTTTAAAAAATTATAATACTTGGTGAAGGGTATCAAAGATTCAGTACTGCCGAACTTGGCACTTTCACTTGTTATGTTTTACGTATCAAGGGAAATACAACAAAGAAAACAAAAATGCCTTGTATAAATAAATGAAGAGTTGTGTTATTTGAGTGTCACCGAGTGAGTGTTTATATTATCATATTTAATTGTTTGTTTATTATTTTCTCGCAAAGAAATTTTACGTTTTGATAAAAAAAGTATGTTTTTGTTTACGTCTATTTTGTGACGAACGTAACATAAAGGTGTTACACATAAATTGAGGTAGTCACTCATGCTTTTAACAAATTCACCGACTTTCAGTCGAAATAATACACCTACTACAAACATACAAACAGACCAATTAAAATAATTCCAGAATCATGCTAACAGCTTAATAATATAAATTTATTTATTTTTTTTGTGCTATTTGTGTGTTTCTCGTAACTCCTCTTTAACGAGAATTAGTGTAATTTTAGTTTATTTTGCGTACACATTCATATGTGTGTTTAATTGTACACAAACTTATTAATTTTTATATCCACGACCAAAAACTAGAGAATATTATAATTTTGTTGTTCCATTTGTAACACTTCAAAGTAGTCATCGGTCACCTCAAAAAGTATATATTATCTGGGTAAATTTTTAATTCTTAAACCAATCTTCGATGTCCCTGCTGTAGGCACGATTTATCTTAATATTGATCGAAATTGCAATACAATTCAAACAAGAAATTTGTTCTACCTGTATATTAAATGCCGAAATTTAGCCCAAGGACGTTGGAAGGTTTGATTCGATAACAAGAATTGGAAATAATAGATTCTTTTGGAATTGAAAATTGGCCAAGTATGCGTTAGAATTAGGCTAAAGTAATGATACATGTTTGGTGTTGAAAAAGAACTAAATCAGTCCAGAATTTTACTTATTAATAATACAAATATCCTTGGGAATACGACTTATGGCATGGAAGTGCCAATATGGGATGTGCTGAAGCAACAAAATTTCGCTTACATACTTTCGATAAACAACTAAGAAGTATTTATTTTACATGGCGGCTCCTATGTAAGCCTTAAAAATATTTTCTCAAAAGGTTAAAAACCTTCTCAAACTTAAAGAATAAATTACTGAATAATCTGCAAATTTGTTTTTTGTTTTACAAGTTCCTTTGTATTCTGCACTAAGATAACATAATTTTTATCTAACTCTACTATATCTATATGCAAACTCTACTATAGCGCTACTCTAACTCTACTCTAACTCTACGCTTACTCTACGCTAACTCTACTCAAACTCTACTCTAACGCTACTCCAACTCTACTCTAACTGTACTCCCTCTCTACTCTAACTCTACTCTAACTCTACTCTAACTCTACTCAAACTCTACTCAAACTCTTCTCTAGCCATACTCTAACTCTACTTTAACTCTAGTCTAACCCTAGCTCTAACTTTATTCTTACTATACTTAAAACTCTTCTCCAACTCTTCTCTTACTCTACTCTAACTCCACTCTAACTCTACTCTAACTCTACTATAGATTTACTCCGACTCTCCTCTAACTCTGCTCTAGCTCTACTCTAACTCTACTCTAACTCTACTCTGACTCTACTCTAACTCTTCTCTAACTCTACTCTAACACTACTCTTACTCTAACTCTTCTCTAACACTACTCTAACTCTAACTCTACTCTAACTCTACTCTGACTCTAACTCTACTCTACTCTAACTCTACTCTAACTCTACTCTAACTCTACTCTAACTCTACTCTAACTCTACTCTAACTCTACTCTAACTCTACTCTAACTCTACTCTAACTCTACTCTAACTCTACTCTAACTCTACTCTAACGCTACTCCAACTCTACTCTAACTGTACTCCCACTCTACTCTAACTCTTCTCTAAATCTACTCTAACTCTACTCAAACTCTTCTCTAGCCATACTCTAACTCTACTCTAACTCTACTATAACTCTAGTCTAACCCTAGCTCTAACTTTACTCTTACTATACTTAAAACTCTTCTCCAACTCTTCTCTTACTCTACTCTAACTCCACTCTAACTCTACTCTAACTCTACTATAGATTTACTCCGACTCTCTTCTAACTCTACTCTAACTCTACTCTAACTATACTCTGACTCTACTCTAACTCTTCTCTAACTCTACTCTAACACTACTCTTACTCTAACTCTACTCTAACACTACTCTAACTCTAACTCTACTCTAACTCTACACTAACTCTACTCTAACTCTACTCTACTCTAACTCTACTCTAACTCTACTCTAACTCTACTCTAACTCTACTCTAACTCTACTCTAACTCTACTCTAACTCTACTCTAACTCTACTCTAACTCTACTCTAACTCTACTCTAACTCTACTCTAACTCTACTCTAACTCTACTCTAACTCTACTCTAACTCTACTCTAACTCTACTCTAACTCTACTCTAACTCTACTCTAACTCTACTCTAACTCTACTCTAACTCTACTCTAACTCTACTCTAACTCTACTCTAACTCTACTCTACTCTAACTCTAACTCTACTCTAACTCTACTCTAACTCTACTCTAACTCTACTCTAACTCTACTCTAACTCTAACTCTAACTCTACTCTAACTCTACTCTAACTCTACTCTAACTATACTTTAACTCTATTCTAACTCTACTCTAACTCTACTCTAACTTTACTCCCACTCTACTCTAACTCTACTCTAACTCTACTCTAACTTTACTCTAACTCTATCCAAGCCCCAATCAAACTTTTGTTTATATCTTCTCTTACCCCACGCAATATTTTCGCAAGCTTTACTCCATCTTTGTTCTAACTTTATCTTAACTTTTCTCTTACTCTTCCTTAATTTCACTACACCGCTTATCTATATATATTCAGTTCGACTTTAATTCTTCTCAAACTATTCTCTTACTTTCCTATAACTATATTTAGATGCTGCTGTAGTTGTGCTATAACTGCACACTAACACTGATCTTACTCTTATCTAACTGTTACTCTATCACTATTCTTTGCACTTAGCCTTCTCTAATTCTGTTCTATTAAATAATTTATATCCACTTTTAGGTTGTCAAGTTAAACAACTAACTAAAGGCTCAACCAGAATGTGCATAACGTTGCTTAAGTAAATATGCGCATATATGTAAATCTTCTGTGCCAAACTATATCGAACTTAAAGAAAATATTTGATAAATTTAATAAAACTGTCATTTGCTTTAGTGAAGTGCGAGACTGGTCTCATATTCCGTATGGAACCAAATGTTTTTTTATTTGGTTTTTGTTCTTTTAAATGCATTTTCGTTGCTTTTTGACCGTAGCTGAAGGTTGTTTATGCATATTCTGCTTGAACGTTAATATGGAAAAATTTTGCTACAACTCTAGTGCGTAAAATTTGATGATGAAACAAATCAATTTTTTAAGGAGTTTATGTAGTTGAAATGTCTTAAATATTTTGATGGGATATGTGAAATAAATAATACGTAGTATAGATAATATTTTTTTCTAAGAAGTCTTTGGTTTTATTTGTATCGATGCAAAAATCGATAGCAATTATGTGTTGCGTATCACAATATGGCCAATTAAAAATACATTTATGTCCTTTTGTTTGTTTTCTTACTCATAAATGCGAAAAATATCCTTATTCTTAATTGGCTTCTTATTAATTATCTTGATACGAATTCTTTTGTATTTTTCTTGTTTAAAACCCCTGCTCAAAAGCATTTTTTATATAAAAATTGCAGTGATACATGTATCTATGTCTCTTTGCTTTCAGTATTTTTTATTTGCATCACTGCGACTTTAAACCTCATTATGACTCATTGCTAATTACGAACCCATTTCCATTAAAACTTTATGTAATTGCCATTTTGTAATAATTGGCTGTTGGATGGCAATTAAATCGAGATAATGGCATGCATTTTCTCAATATGCAGGAGTAAAAAGTATGAAAAATAAAGAAACCTTTTTTGCATAAACGCAATTGGTGCAGTATAATTAAAATGTAATAATTTAAATTTTGGAATTTAAGTGCAGAGACGTTAAGAGATATTAAAGTCAAATGCATAAATAATGAATGTATAACACAATTATTTTGGTCATTTCAGGTGAAGGATTAAACTGATTTTGCCTATCAGTTCTGCGTAAATTTCATGTAACTTAAACTGCTGAAAAGGAATCAATTATGAATCTTTTGTTAATGTTGGTAACGAGCAGTGTTGCCAATTTAGCCATTTAGTGGTTAGATTTAGCCATTTTTCACCCTGTTTAGCCATTAAAAAATGAAGTAAGCCATTAGCCATTTTTTTTTAGCAATTTTTCAACTTGTTTAGCCATAAATTTTTTTTGCCGTTTTTCTTTTAAAAGAATAATATTTATTTTATTATAAAAATTTATAAAAGTAAAATAAAAATTTTGAACAATTAAAACGCCTTTAATTTATATCACAAGTTTTACAAATGTTGAAAATCGCTATAAACTATGACGCTGAAATTTCAAAATAAAGGAACAGTATTCCGCTATTAAATTTATAAAATGGATCAACACAAACATCGCTGCTTCTTGCTGGCTGCAAGTATTTCAATAAAGGGATGCAGGCGGTAACAAAATTGTTTTAGAAATTTCAGAATTGACTATAAAGTTGCTCTCACTTCCATGGTCTAATGCTGAAGTAGAGAGGGTGTTTAGCCAAGTAACAATTGTTAAAAGTAATTTGAGAAATAGGTTACATTAAGCAACCGTTAATTCGATTTTATCAATTAGGTTAATATTTTTACCATATATATATATATGTATATATAAATTCCTTTTGTTCCTATGAGGAGCATAGGGCC
This sequence comes from Pollenia angustigena, assembly GCA_930367215.1. NCBI lineage: Eukaryota > Metazoa > Arthropoda > Insecta > Diptera > Polleniidae > Pollenia > Pollenia angustigena. The sequence goes on from OV884058.1 coordinate 168,305,945, forward strand.
TTAACGATTGTGTTCCATTCTTGTTTGTCTATTGCTACGATCTTCAGCTCGTTCCACGTTTTGTTGACTTTTGCCACTTCAATGTCTAGTTGTCGACGCCAGGTGTGGCTCGGTCGACCCTTCCTGCGGCTGCCTTGGGGATTCCAGTCTATTGCGTTTCTGGTGATGTCGGCTTGAGGTCTTCGCAGGGCTTGTCCAATCCACCGCCATTTCCGTTTTCTGATTTCGTACTCAATTGGTGTTTGTCCGCACTCGGCCCATAAGCGTTCGTTTGTGATGGTGTTTGGCCAGAAAATTTTAAGTATGCGACGGAGGCAGCGGTTGATGGATACCTGTATGGCATTGGTATCGCATTGAGTTGAGTTCCAAGACTCGCAGCCGTAGAGTGCAACTGATTTCACGCAGCTGTTGAAGATGTTAATTTTGGTGCGCTTAGATATATGCGGGGAATTCCACACATGGTAAAGTTGGCCATAAGCTTGCCTGGCCTTGTTTATTCGGTTCCCAATATCCTCTCTTGAGCCTCCACTTGTTGATATTATGCTACCCAGGTAGCAGAAGGATTGGACGTCTTCGATCTGTTGTTGTTGTAGTGTGAACTGTTGCGTATTTGTTGTATTGATTCTCATGGCCTTGGTTTTGGGGATATTAATTCTGAGCCCACACATTGCTGCTTCGGCTTCGATGTTGTTAAGTTTTGACTGCATATCGTCAAATCTATGTGAGAGCAAACAGATGTCGTCAGCATAGTCTAAATTTTCGAGGCGGCCTTTTAGGCGCCAGGTAATGCCTCTAGATGTTGTTATGACTTTTTTCATGATGCTGTCGATGACAACGTTGAATAGAAGGGGGATAGTGGGCAACCCTGCCGCGCACCTACTTTGACACTTATTGGGCAACTGATTACGTCCTCGTGTAGGATGCGGCATTTGGCATTCTCGTACAAAGCCCTGATTATCACAATAAGTCTTTCAGGTATTCCCTTGCAGTGAAGTGCGTTCCATATTGCAGCGTGATGTATTGTGTCGAACGCCTTCTCGAAGTCGATGAATGTTAGATATAACGGAGATCGCTATTCGACTGATTGTTCCGTTATTATTCTAAGGCTATAACTATGGTCAATGCTAGATTTGCTAGGACGGAAACCGGCTTGTTCGTGGCGAATATCGTTGGACAGTGCGTCTGATAAACGTTTGTTTATTATATTGGCTATGACCTTGTTTACCATGCTAAGAAGAGTTATGCCCCTCCAGTTCTTGCATTGTGTAAGGTCTCCTTTCTTTGGGGTTTTAAATATCATACCCTCTTTTAGGTCGTCGCTAAGTTGATTGGTGTCCCAGAATTTGTCTATAATGGGGTTTATTAGTTGGGCGCATGTAGCTGGATCTGCCTTTAGTAGTTCGGGCGATATGCTGTCGTTTCCGGGTGCTTTATTGTTCTTGAGAGTCTTAATTGCCGTCTTAATTTCAATTACGCTGGGCTTGATAATCGGTATGTCATGCCTTTCGATGTGTTGGGGGCAAAGGCATGTTGGTTCTAATGTAGCCTGAGTGGTGTTTAGCATTTTTTTATAGTGTTCCACCCATATGCCCATTTGTCCTGTTTTCGATGTAATTATCTCTCCTTGGATGTTTTTTAATGGTTTGCTTGAGTTGAAACTCTTGCGTCCTAACTGCTTTGTTATTTTGTACAGGTCTCGACTCCTGTGGGACTCGGAAGCTGCTTGGGCTTCTTTGGCGAGATCATCGACCCAGCGGCGTTTGTCTCGGCGAGCGCTTTTCTTGACCTCTTTGTCAATTAGTGTGTATTTTTACCATAACAATACAATAACAATCGATGTTATTGCAAGCTGTACTTAACAAACCATGAACTGTTTAAAAATATGTTTTTGGAACGTAAACGGCATCCGCCAACATAAAAATAAATTAGAATACTTTCTTAAAAATAAACAAATTGATGTCATGATGGTTTCTGAAACTCATTTGACCTCAAGAAATAACGTTTAAAATCAATTGTTATACACTATATGATACCAAGGACCCTCGAGATAGAGCTTGTGGATTTTCTGCCATTTTGATAAAAACCCGAATCAAACACTACCTGATGTGTGATCATCGCGAAGATAATCTCCAAGCAACGAACATTTGTGTTAAAGAGCTGAATCGAATTATAGTAATCTCATCCTTATACTCACCACCTAGATTTGCAATATCAGAAAGCCAATATTATAAATATTATAAGTCATTGGGGCCCTGTTTCCTGGCTGCTGGCGATTATAACGCTAAACATACCTTCTGGGGTTCACGACTAATAACACCAAAGGGTCGTGTTTTGTATAATTCAATCTCTAAAATGAATTTAAATGTCGTCGCGAGCGGACAACCAACATATTGGCCTGCTGATCCGCAAAAAATTCCAGATGTCATCGATTTCGGAGTGGTTAAAAACATCCCCACAGAAACGATTCAAGTTGAAGCTTCGTTAGAATTATCCTCTGATCACACACCTACAATAGTTACTATAACAAACACCAATAGAATCGTATCTCCCTCTGGTTACATAGCGACAACAGCTACACAAATTAATTGGTTAAAATATAAAAAATATCTCAGTACCCATTGCACAGAAAATATTCCGCTTAGCACACCGGAAAATGTGGATCTCTCAATTGTCAATTTTGACAGTTATCTTAAACTAGGTGTTCAACATTCCAGCAAAACCCTCAAAAAAACCAATTATAATAAAATATATTTTGCAGATGTCGAGCGCCTCTTGAATGAAAAAAGGAGAGTGCGAAGAGAATGGCAATTGCAAAGATCCCCTCAACTTAAAAATGAATTAAAAGAGTGTACAAAAAGGCTAAGAAAATTACTGCAGACTCAGAAAACGGCTTCCGTAGAAAAACATCTTAAGGACTTGGATGCAACTCCACAATCAGGCTACTCATTATGGCGTGAAGCTAGAAACCTCAAAAGACCAGTTATCTCGAAACCACCATTAAGAAACTCGAATGGAAGTTGGGCAAGAAATGATAATGAAAAAGGAAACCTGTTTGTAAATCATTTGAAAAACGTATTTACCCAAAATATACCTGACGATACAGCGCACGAGTTGCCGCCTGTTAATGTTAAAGCAGCTATCCCCCTAAGATTTGAGATAAGGGAAATAGAAAGGGCTATTTGTGAATTAAACACCAAGAAGGCACCTGGTATTGATAAAATCAGTAACAAAATGCTTTCGGAGCTACCTCGCATAGCAAAGAAAATTATTCTTTATATTTTAAAGGCGATTTTACGCCTTGAATACTACCCTCAAGAATGGAAGGTCTCCTTAATAACGATGATACCAAAGCCAGGAAAAGATCACACAAAAGTTGAGTCATATAGGCCTATAAGCTTATTATCTAATATATCACAGTTGTTTGAGAAGCTCTTAGCGTCAAAATTAACCCCAATTTTAAATGACAATGGGTGTATACCCAATCATCAATTAGGCTTCAGAAGAGAGCATAGCACAATTGAACAAACCCATCGGATAGTAAACGCCATAAGAAAAGCCTTTGAAGAAAGAAAATATTGCTCCGCTCTTTTCATAGAGGTTTCTCAAGCTTTTGACAAAGTCTACCATGTAGGCTTGTTACATAAATTGAAGCTAAACCTACCGGTTAATACACACAAGCTGTTAGAAAGCTACCTGGTCGGTCGAAAATTTATTATTAAAGAAGGCGATTTTTTAAGTTCTCCTCAGCCAATTGAAGCTGGAGTCCCTCAGGGAAGCATCGTGGGCCCACTTTTTTACCTTATATATACCTCGGACATGCCAACAAACAATCACACCCTAACCTCAACTTTTGCTGATGATACAGCTTTTCTAAGCGTACACGAGAACAGTCGTGAAGCATCTCGATACCTGCAGAATCATATATTTCAACTAGAACTGTGGTTTAAACATTGGAGAATAAAGGTCAATGAGCAAAAATGCGTACATATAACATTTACCTTGCGTCGGGAAACATGTCCCCCTATTAAAATCAATAATCAACTAGTGCCTCAACAATCGCATGTCAAATATCTCGGTATTTATCTAGATCGGCGTTTAACATGGAAATGCCATATAGAAGCAAAATTAACCCAAATGAAACTAAAAGCAATTCAAATTAACTGGCTTATTGGAAGAAATTCTGTTCTTAGTCTCGATTGTAAACTACTACTTTACAACGCTATTTTAAAGCCAATATGGTGCTACGGTATTCAACTATGGGGCACTGCCTCGGCCTCAAATATCGAAAAAATTCAAAGGCGCCAAAATAAACTTCTTCGAATAATTACAGCTGCCCCTTGGTATGCTAAAAACTCAAATATCCACAAGAATCTCAATGTGCCACTGGTAAGGACTATTATTACGAAGTATGCGGTAAAATATTTGAAAAGGCTAGAGTTGCACCCAAATCCACTATCACGAAATATTTTAAATGATAGCGGCCACTCTCGCTTAAGAAGAAGAGACACTGCAGCACTTACCCATTAAGATGAGCGATAAACAACTACATATGTGAACAGAACCCGTGATGAAGAAAATTTTTGTCTGGCACTGGCAGGACACAAAATAAAGCATTAGGTTAAGATTTGATTAATTATTGTTAGTTCATATTTAATATATGAAGATTTAATAAATAAATAATGAAAAAAAAAAAAAAAAAAAAAAACAATACAATATTTATACCACCACCACAATAGTGGAGAGGGTACTATGCGTTTGTGCTGATGTCTGTAACACCTTAAAATATTAGTCCTTAGCCCACCTTTACGTATACCGATTGACTCAGAATTACTTTCTGAGTCGAATTAATGATGTTTGTCCGGCTGGCTGGCTGCCCATGTAAACCTTGTGCGCAAAGTACAGGTCGCAATTTAGAGATTATTTGAAAAATTTGGTACAAAGGTTCTAATGTGGTGTAGGGTATCATTAAGCCGGGCTTAACCGACTATTCTTTCTTACTTGTTTTTTATTGTGGAAATGGACTCAAAAGGATGGGTAAATGTTGTCGTGATTATGATTTAGCTTTAAATTATTTAAAACTTATGATTATTTGAAACTAATGAGTGATTCCTATGAGATGAACAATAACGACATCGAATTTTTCGATGATTTAATTTTTTAATATTAATTTACGTTTATTTTTATTAAATAAATTGATCTTAACACACAATTTCATCGTAAACAACTTTAAATTAACTATTTCTGCTTTGTTATTGAATTTTAATGTGTTTTTATTTAAAAAAAAAGCTTTTAGTCATTTTTTATCCCATTTTTAGCCATTTTTTCCGTAAATTTAGCCATTTTTGGTCACCAATTTTGGCAACACTGGTAACGAGACACAATTCAAAACGTTACTAAACCCATTTTGAAGCATTTTTAGTTGCAAGTTGTTCTAGAAAATCTATTTTTGATAATCACAAAACCCGAAGGTGGCTTTTTAATAAAATTTTAAAAAACTTTCTTTGCTTTAAAACCACAAAAAACTTTGAGTCCAAGGCAAATCTTAAATTCCAAAATATATACATATGTATGTAATTACATGAATCTATGAACGTACATATTATGTACATTTATTATGCAATTAAATATGTATTTATATGCAGATTTTCAAAAATATTTATTTTTTATTTTTATATTTACCCAATAAAATGTGTTTATTTCTTAATATCACGACATTTTATTAAAAAAATAAACATGTATGGTTTTCTGATTGTAAGTACATTATACATAATTTATTTTTCACCAACATTGACGTGCCATGAAAGTGCGGCTGAACGCAATGCTATTAACAACATAAATTTTATATATTTTGACATTTTGTACTGTTTTCACAACAATTTCCGTAGTGTTATATTTATTGGTTGAGTTTTTACGAACATCCAAACCAGACATGGGCATTGCCAACAACTTTTAAAGTACCAGTCAGACTACACATAATTGTAAAGTCAGAAATAGCAATGCCCAATTACAAATTTAATTTCATTTTGTAATTTAAATATCGCAACTGGCAGTTATAACTGCACCCCCAATTAATTGGTAATTGATATTTGTTAGTTACCAACTACATACTGAATTACTTAAGTAATTGCTAAATACCAATTAGCAATTTCACTTAATATTTACTCGGACATGAAAATAATTACAAAATGAAATTGGCTACATCCAACTCTGACACAAACCCAATACCGAATTCTACAATTCCAATCGAACATTTTTTGTATTTTTTTACAATTAGTTGTGAAGAGGGTATACTAAGTTTGTCATTCCGTGTGAAACTATTTTATTATTCATCTTAGACCCCACAGAGTATATAATATTCTGGCTCCTTGAGTAATTCTAAGTCGATTTAGCCATGGCTGTCTGTCTGTCTGCCCGTCTGATCATCTTTCCGTCTGTTGAAAACACGCTCACTATCGAAAATCTTAAAAGAAATGAACAAACTTGGTGTCGATCTGCCTGTCGTTATCCTTAGCAATTTGGGATTGAAATCCAGCAACATCGGTTCAGTAGGATCAGAGCTACGAATCACAGTTTGGAACCACCAAAAAACTTGATAATTTTGTTACAAAAACTAACATAAATGGTGGAACAATGCACGGAATGATATAAGGCTTTGCACAAAATCGTTCTATTCGACTGAAAATTACATTGTAAATTTTCGTGAAGATCGGTCGATAATGTACCCTAGGCCCCATTTGAACCCTACTCCCGGAAAACAGTTTAGTACGCCCAAGACCGTAATAAATAATGCTTTTGAAATAAAAATGTAATACTTTACAGTTTAAAAGGACAAGAAATAACAGTATAACATTTCGTGATGATCGGTCCATAATTTACTATAGGCCCCATATAAAGCCCAATCTGGTAAATTAATTAAATTCGCCTAAAACCGTAGCAGATATATTTATTGTGGTAAAATTTCCTCCAACTTAGTTTCATATGGCCAGAAAAATGTCATGCAATTTTGTGACAAGCGGTCCATCATTTTACTTAGATACCACATCTAGCAGCATTCTGAAATTCATTGTAAACGCTAAAACTAATTTCACCGATGCACACAGGGACAAATTGGAAATTTAGTTCGACAAAATTATTTCCATATCAAAAATTTGATATGGATTCAAAAATTTTAATGAAACTAGGTACCTCAAAGTTTTTTAGTTCGCAGATTACGAATCTGTAGCTCGTTTCTGTACACGCACAGAAAAAACATGGTTGTGGTAAACATATTCTAAGAGCAACATATTATGATAAAAATTATGATTGTAGTCACCATATTAAGATTATTATTGAATCATATTATGACTAAATATACTCGTAATATGTCATCATAATATTTTTCCCTTAATCATATTATTATTCTGTTAATCATACTAAGTTAAGAAGTAATCAAATTATTGTCATGTTAATCATAATAAGCTAAGAAATTGATCATATTATTGTCATGTAAATCATAATTAGCTAAGAAGTAATCATATTATCATCATGTTAATCATAATACATTTAGAAGCAATCATATTATGATACAGCACCTTTCATATCAAATAATCAAATAGCGGAGTTCAATATAAGGCTTGCAAAAGAGCAAATGAAAAATCTGTGGTTTTCATGGGCAACCGCGTGTATCCATTTTTTCGATTTTAAGATGTTGATGCCATATTGCCTAATTTTGAACGCTCTTTACATTTTTTTGAAAAAAGATGGATCAATTCCGATTTTTTAACGTAATGACAAAGTTTAAAAAGTGCAATACCTAGCCCATAGTTTGATCTAGAATGGTTTTTCGGCTTTCCTGAAAAATTTGTTTTAAGACCTACGCGGTTTCTCATGAAAACCACAGAAATATCGTCGCAATTTTATAAAATATAACGAAATTTTTGTGTGTTTTGTTGTTGGATTTTACAAAAAAACTTTGATATTTTGCATTTGCAATATTACATCACTAATACTTGAATGAACTCCGCTAATATTTTAATTTTTTAATTTCTTTAGACTTATGTATTTTTTATGGCATTTCATCTTTTAATTGTTTAACCGCTCACAAATAACAAAAAACGACACAACTGCTTCAAAATTATTTTACAAATGGCGCTAACATAATATGATTAGAGTACAAATAGTTTGATTGCATCTTTAACATAATATGATAAATGTATAGAAAGTTATCATGTTATGGCTATTAAATATCATGATATGGTTGTGAGAAATATAATATGTTGAGAAAGTTATCATAATTAAGTTCTTAGAAAAATAATTATTTTTCAGTCAACAATACTCAAATTCATAATTGCGACAAACATTGATTTGTTTACACTAACTATAATATTCTTGATATTAAATAAAAATAACAATTATTTGTGTACGACAACAATATATTGTTACATTAAACATAGTGTTGTTGCCGTAACCATGCCCAAGCATATTTTTTCTCTGCGTGTATTTCTCGCATCGTAAAATTTCTTTCATGAAGTGTGAAACAAAAAATTCCATCGTTTTTCGATTTATGAGATAAAAGTGTTTCTGTAATTGGATGCGAAAACAGACACAACAAATTCTGTTTATACTGGAATATTTCCAGTCAAATAAAAGCGAAACGTCAACAAAAGAAATAAATATAATAAAAACAGGACTGCCAGTTTCGACGATTTATCGTCATTTTGACGATTATCTTGTTCCGAAATTAGCAAAGTGACGTTTTTATGATTTTTTCTAAAAAAGTGACGAAAGCAAAAACAAAATCAAAAATATTTTATAATTTTGTTGTTACTTTTTATAGAAATTCATCATTAATTTTTAAATTTCAAACACTTCTATTTTGTGGCGTTGAAAATTGAAAAAAAAAACAATATGAATGTCTGTAGAAAGCAACAACAAATTTATAAAATATTTTTGATTTTGTTTTTGCTTATAATAAAATTGTTGGCGTTGCATTGCGTTTTACACTATAAACCCCTTATAGTATGTTCACATTTGGCTTCTTAAACGCGTTTAAGCAGTTCGAACGTGATTAAGCTCTAATCACTTCAAAATCGAGATGATTACCCATACATTGAAGTGATTTGTTAATCACTTCAAATCGACATGATTACAACTAAATCACTTCATAAACCACATAGAATCCACTGAACATACCCTAATAATGTAGAATCGCTCGATTGTGTACAACCGGCCAAGATGTCTGCTTAATATTTTTATTTTTTTTTTCCTTAAATAATTCATAAATTTTCACAATTTCATCATTAAATTGATTAAAATAATCTTCTGATAATTTTATAAAAGTGTTTTTATCCATTTTTAATACTTTAAAGAAATTTAAATTTGTTTGTTGTTTTTTTGTGTGCTTGTGTGTGTGTTTTTTCTTAATCATCTGTCATCTTAATCATCTCAAATGTAATGTGAACGGCTTTGATTAGCTAAATCAACATTTTGCTTAAACGCGTTTAAAAACCCAAATGTGAACATACTATTAGTCTTCGAAATAAGATAATTGTAAGTATTTTTATATGCTTGATTATTAGAAAAAAAGATATCTTTAGAAACGGGTTATATTTTTATATTTATGCCTATTGTGAAAATTGTCCTCGAAATTGTTTGTCTCTTCCCTGAAAAATGTATCGGCAAAAGCAAAATTTCGAGGGAAAGTAATGGACCGACTTGGCTTATTTTGAACATTTAATACTTCTTATATACAATTATTAGTATTGTGGTTATTTTATTGAACTATTTATGGTTTTTAATCCAAATTTTTTATATTTTTAATTAGGCTTAAGTTCATTAAATTTAATTTTCATTAAATTATTTTTATGAAGAAAGGAATTTTACAACATGAAAAATCAATTAAAATTTACTGATAATTTTTCATTCTTGACTCAATCTGGGCTCGAACCCAGGTGTTTACGGACAGGTTACCCTGACATGTTTCGATTGCAACCACTCAATCTCCTCAGAGGGCTTGCCGTTTAACACTCGCAGCCATCGACGACTGCTGACGTCATTAGTCAAACATCAATCCTTAAACCAAATTGTATTTAACCTTTGGTAGATCGAAATTTGCTTTGAATGATTATCTATTTTAATTTACTTTAACATGTTGTTCCTTTACTTCTGTTTTTTCGTACTTTTGTCAAGAATTCTTCTTGAAGTTCAAAGTACATATTTTTTGTTTTTTCATTTTTTTGTCTTTCTTTTTCTTGTTGACCTTTTCAGCACAACTTGAAGGACAAATGCAAACATAGAGCTCGTGCCTTAGCTTTAACAATTATTAGTATTGTGGTTATTTTATTGAACTATTTATGGTTTTTAATCCAAATTTTTTATATTTTTAATTAGGCTTAAGTTCATTAAATTTAATTTTCATTAAATTATTTTTATGAAGAAAGGAATTTTACAACATGAAAATCAATTAAAATTTTTTTATATACATATACAAAATATGACTGAAATTAACCGGTTTAATCGTTAATCGAAAAAAGCCAATTTGAAATTAACCTGCCAGTTAATCGGGTAGTAATTAACCGAATGAATACCCTAGTATTTAGATAAAAAAAAACATGACTTACTTTTGAATTCGTTCATTTTGGTAAAACCCTTGTAAAATTCATTAGTTTTTTCAGTAGAGTTGTATGTAGTGCTTTTATGTGTTTCTGATTACTTAACATATTATTTTGTAGGCGATGTTTTTACTGGGTTTTTAACCCGTTTATTTATGAACCGATTTTTTTAATTTTAACTACCAGGTATTCTACTAAGTCTTTTTCAGGTAAAAAAGAAAACGATTATAGGAATAGGTTAATTAAAGATTTATATCTCAGCCATTTGTAAACCGATATAGTTAAATTTCAATAATATACTATTTCGGACTACATACGATATAAATATAAAACAACGTTGTCACTATCAATTTCATAAAAACCCAGAATATTTATAATACTGTTATAAAAGCTGATTTAATTTAAAAATTTTCCATTTTGATCTCGGTTTTTGTAAATATGTATATATTTATATTAAAAAAGGATGTATGTTTATTAGGGTATTCATTTAATCGACCTTTTGCTTTAGTCGGTTAATCGCGCGATTAATTAACCGAGGTTTTGGTTTAATCGGTTAATAATCGGTTAATTTTGTTTTTGATCGGTTAACCGATTAATAAAGTTTTTTTTAAAAATTAAGTAATTTCAGTATATAAAAATGCATTAATTGCTTATTTTTTGGAGTTTATAAGTAAAAAAAAAACAATAACATAGGTACGAAACATAACAATTCTTGAACTAAAACGAGCAAGCAAAAAAAAAAAAACAATTCATTAATGCACAAAGTGTGGTATCAAGTCATATCATCATAATATCCTAAACAAAATTTAAAATTGTTTAAAGTAAATATTGTTGTGTTTCAAACAAAATAAAAATTGTAATACTGTGTTCATTGATTCGTCATAACTGCATAGTAGAAATCTAAATTATAAGCGGTATCTTACAACAGTCATATCGTTAGCTTAATATACAAACCTGCTAATTCACTTTGAGCACATTTTACAGGAGAGAAAAAAACCATTTATTTTTCCTATTTGAAGCTTGATAGAAAATTAAAATTATAGTCAGTTTTACACACTTCAAGACTTAAATAGAAGAAACACTACATGCTGGTCGATGAGGCGTATCTTTCTCTACCACACGGAATCAAAATCTAAATTCACATAAAAAGTGGATTTAGCCGGTTTGCATATTAAGCCGACTATATATATTTCCTGTAATTCTTTTAAGACATAAGACTTAGTGACTACCTTGTGAAACTCCCAAATATTTACATATGGATACAAAAATAAACTGAGATAATTTTATTAGTTATTTCAATAGTTATACAAATTGTGGCATACTATAGTTGTAAAAATTGCAAAAAAATTTAATTATACTTAAATATTCGATGAGTTTTAAACGTTTTAACGCTTGTATTATGTATTGATACCGATTCTTTGTATGATATTTGTTTTATGTTATCAGTTGAAGAAGATTTTATTTCATTTTAAAAAATGTCCTGTACTGAAAAAATTGTCGTTAAGTAGTCAAAATTCGTTAGCTAACGAAAGTTGTCGTTAAGAGCTATTCTGTAATGAAATTTTAGCAATTTTTATCGGCAAAAAATGTCGGTAGCTAACGACACAAAAACAGTTCTTGTTAAATAATAACGACAATAAATGTACTGTTAATAGATTAAAAATATAGAGAAAGTAGCCAATTTTTAACACAAAAAAAGTAAGAAAGTATAGTCGATCAAGTCCGACTCTACATTGCAGTATTTGGGCGATCATGTTGCCGCCAAAAAGAGTATGTTGTGAGGTTAATATTCACATAAGACATTTTTGTGCCAAATATTATCTAAGTATCTACTACCATTATTAGTGTATTCGTATGGGAGCTGTGGTCAAATATGGACCGATTCTAAAAAAAATTGTTCTGGTGATTTATGTAGGTTACGACAAAATATTTTTGGATCTTATTCAACTCAAATGTCTATAAAACAAGATGGTTATTAATAGGCACAAACCCCTATTCCGGAAAGAAGCTTTCATGTGGGCTTAAAATTAAATAAATGCTTCTCACCATTTTAAAAAGGCTTAGACCTTGTGACAATAAACGCATATGTGCCAAATTTTATAAAATTATTTTTAAAATTGCGACCTGTAGTTTGCGCACAAGGTTATCTTGTACAGACAACCAGCCATCCTGATAGAAGGACGGGCTTCGTTAAATGGATTCTGACATTGATTCTGAGTTAATCGATATTCTAAAAGGCAGGCCCAGAACCTTTATTTAAATGTGTTACACACATTCGTACAAGCACATAATATCCTCTTCACATACAGTAGTGTAAGTATAAAAAGTAAGAGCAGAATGTTGTGCTACAGTGGCTCAGTCACCTGGAAATTTTTCCCTATGTATAAAAAGATTTAGCACCAACATATTTGTTTAGAAATATAATCAATATTTACACGTTTTCATTCATGTTTTGTTAAAATAAATGCAATAAAGCTAATTTATTTTGTATTTTTTTTTAATTTAGAAAATTTTTACTTTGACGTTCTTATATTTTTACCGATATTTGTCGTCAATATTTCTAAACAAAAATATTTGTTTATTTAAAATACAGAATAACAAATACGTTAAAGTAACCGAGATTTCTCCTTAATTAACGATATCGGTAGTTAAATTCAAAAAGTTACAGAATTGAGGTACTGAAGAAGATTTCCAACGGAAATCGAAATATCGAATAAAAATTTTTTAAAAAAGTGACCTTAAGCTTAAATAATTTAATAAAGTATAAAATTTAATAAAAAAGGTCAAAGAAAAAGGATTATAATTTACTAAAGAAGTTTTTTAGTAATATGAACCTCATTTGCGTATATTAGACAAGATATTTTACAAAGAACTGATTATTTTTTTGTTTTTATCAGTAATACTGTATATGCTTATCAAAACAATTGACATAACTTCCCATGTGACGCCAGGCTTATTGATATTGTGTGTATATCAGTTATCCAAAGGCACATTAATATTGTGTATATCAGTTACCCAAAGGATATTTACATTGGTCTTACGATAATGTTAGAATAGAAACAGTATCAAAATCAATGTCTAAGCAAAGATATCCAGACATCAAACTGAATCTACATCCCTATTGCAAAAACTACTCCCATGAAAATATTCCCATATTTTTTTATTTCGTATTGTGAATGATTCCCATAACAAATTTTTTGGGAATAAATTCCCAAACTTAAAAAATTTGGCATCGCCAATGTTTAATCCCGCGAATTTTTTTAATAAATAAATTCCCAACAAGTGTTGATGTGAACGAGAAGGGAACATGTAAATTTTAATTTGTATTCTAAAGTAGGACTAAATTAAATTACTTTTTCCTTTTATTGAAGAAGTGTACATAAAGAAAATGAAGATAAACACTATTCATTATTTATTTTAGTATATTTTTATTAGTATTTTATTTTGTATATTTTTCTTTCACAATACAAGCACTAACAAGTTACAAGTTACTTTTGTTTACAAAGCACTGACAAATAATTCACAATAGAAATGTTTACTCCCAAAATATTTGCGATACCAATTTGTTGGGGATGGGAATTTAGGTTTGATCCCATATATCATATTCCCATAACATTCGCGATAGGGGTGAATGAATAAAAATGTTCTTAAATTTGTCACCTATATCCCGCCTCTGTACTCGGTTGAGTACACCCCTCCTACTCCAACCATTCCTAATTTTTTAAATTTTTTTTATACCAATTGTGTGCAATGAATAGAAAAATACACTTTTGTTTTCATTATCACTTCTAGTTTATTTTTGGCGGTTAATGGGTTAAGCAAAACGTTTTAATTGGGAACATAAAAAAACCAATTTACAAACATAACTTTATTTATAAATTAATACAAAATTATAGTTTCCTTAAAAAAATGTTTAATTGTTAATCAAAAAATGTAAGATTTAATTATTTCATGCATCTAATGTAATATGCCATTAAATTTATGAAATCAAATTTTTTTTTATAAAAGCAACATATTTCAATAATGCTTTCATAAATTTAAATTTTCATTAAAGTAATGAAACTAAAAGGTTCAATCAACGTTGTTGTTGTTGTTATGGATAATTTAATCTCATATTCATGCTCTTAATTGAGTAAAAAAAATAGTTTTTTTTTCAAAAACTACACTGCCCCAATAGGCTAGCTGCTAGTGAGCTAGTCTATCAGCACCGAAGTTGCGCGATCGATTCCCGCCAGAGACAGTAAAAAAAAAAATAAAATAAAAAAAAGCAAGAATAAAAAATTTTTTTTTACTTTATTGGAAGTATTCATCCAATGAATAATATTCATAGGTCTAATCTAATGTTTCATTCAAAACATTTTAATGAAACAGGTTTCATTGATCCAACGAAGCGCTGCATAGGTTCCTTTTTAATGCAATTTTTCATGGGATTAATGTCAAAATTCATTGCTATTGCGAAGAAAATTCTTTCAGTGTGGAGGGTATCAAATATTCGGCACAGCCTTACTTACTTATTTTTTAAATAAAACTTATTGACTAAAAATAAAATTTGTTTAGAAATTATTCTTTCTTTCTTTTATAATTTTTTGCAAAGAAGATTAAAAATATGAATTATGATTTAAAGGAATGTTATTAACAGGGCAAGGGACTTCATGCAAATGCAAGTTTGTTGTCGTTACTCTGAGACCCATCTCAAGTTAATATCTTTGCGAAACACAATGTTTCCAGTAAAATGGCATCAATTTGTTAGTACATATTTTTGCATATTTTGCTTTAAATGCATGTTTTTGCATATTTTGTTATAAATGCATACTTTTCGTCGTATTTTGGGATATTTTGTTATAAATTCACATTTTTCGTCATATTTTGTAATATTTATAAAAAAAAATTGCTCTTTTCTTAGTTTTTTGTTGAGAAATATCTTTCTGTTCAAGGCGAATTCATTATAAGGTGTAGCCAGTGGATCAGCTAATTATAGTTGTTTCAGCCCTGAAGTTGTCAAACGGTCAAAAAAGTATGGGAAAATCTGCTAACTTTGACATTTTCAAGGAGCAAAAGCAACAACATTTGGTGTTTGGTACTGAATTACCTACATTTTATTATAATTTCACCTTGTTTCTTTAACTTTTAAAAATCAGCACATATTTGTGGCCATGTTTAACAAATTTCAAAAATTGTACAATTTGTATAATTGTGTACATAATTGTAGAAGTAACAATAAAAATTTTTTGAAATTTCATTTTGTTTACGGTTTTTTTTACTTGAAAAAGCCTCAAATAAAAATTACGTTCGGCGAAGAAAAAATAGAATTAAACAGAATATTTTGGATTTAAGGCAGAATTAGTCTTTACTTTCTGTTCTGTTACGAATCAGCTGATTTGTTTTTGTTATTACAAAACCTATGAAACTGATTAGTTTTTCTGTTCTGTTACGGTTCAGTTTTTTAAAATCAAAACCTTGTTAAGTAATTGTAAGTGACAGCAAAATAAATAATAAAAAATACATATTTATGTATATTGAAATAAACTGTTTTTTGATTGTAAGAATTCATAAAATTTAATTTATTCAAATTTATGTGCATTAAAGTTATTGAAATAAACATTGGACGGTGCAAAGCTAATAAATTTGTCGTAAATGGATGATAAGTTACTACAGAAAAAGTAACTATTACAATTTCGTAACAGAACGGCACGGAACAGAACAGAACAGAAACAGAAAGTAAAGACTAACTGAGCCTTTACGGTGTAAGAAGTATGACCTTAAATCCAAAAATAAAATAAATTGTTTTTAAGGGAAAAATTGCCAAACGAAAAAATATCAAAAAATAATATTTTAAATAAGTGTGTTTTTGAGTCTTCAAAAAAGATGGAAAAGTACTTTTTTGCAAAGTTTACAATAAAGGTGTTTCATTTAAAAATTTGTAGTTAATCAGCACCTTCAAAGCCAAAACTATAATTTCAAGAAAATCCACTTTTGAGAATAAAACTAGTAAAATTAGTTTGGAATTGTGTGATGCTCTGGTGTCTGCAGATTTACCTTTATACTATAAGCTAATCAACCAAAATTTTAGAATTTCTTTAGACAAATATACCAACGAAACCAATCCTACGGAAACAACCCTTAGAAAAACTTATCTCGTCAAGTTGTAGACTATACAACTATGTGATATTGTTGAAAGGATTAAGCCACATAATTTGTGGCTGTCTATTGACGAAACAATGGACACTGAAGGACGTTGCGTGGTCTACGTAATTGTTGGGATCTTGAATGCCGAAGAAGAACAGAGTAAACACAAATTATTGTTTAATATTGTAAAGTTGGAAAAGGTGAATCATGCTTCATTAGCTCGAGCTTTCAGAGACTCAATTTCTCTTTTAGAAGACTTTAATAAAAATAAAATGTTGCTCTACTTGACATTTTTTAAAGGAATCTTACCCAAAAATGTAACATGTCACATGCTAAGCTCATACCATACATGAAAGTTTTTAAAGTCACCAGTAGTATATTTAGGATGGTCCTAATCCACTTTTTCCATACAAATTTGGGAGCATGGTATAACCCAGCAAACAATTTCATGTAAAAACTATCCTCTATATATCCCTATGTATCCCCTTCCTATCTTGGAGGCGATATCGTAGTGAGCATTCGCTATCAAGATTTTATTTTCACCCTACAGTCGGTTGGTTAACTTAATAAGTTCATCGATTTGCAAGCTCCACCACTTTTATTGTCTGTGTATGTTTGTGTGTGGGTAAATGTGACCGTCTGGCAACCCTATGCGGGCTCTTTGTTAGGTGTTCGTAAAGAGTAGGGTGTGTGTATGTGCGTGTGTAAATGTGACCGTCTGGCAACCCTATGCGGGCTCTTTGTTAGGTGTTCGTAAAGAGTAGGGTGTGTGTGTATGTGTGTGTAAATGTGACCATCTGGCAACCCTATGCGGGGTCTTTGTTGGATGTTCGTAAAGAGTAGGGTGTGTGTAGATACAACCATGTCGAATGGTCTTTTTTACGTAATATGAAACTTTTTTATTTTTCAAATGAGTTGTACATACGTGACAAATTTAAGTTTCATAAAGTCTCAAAATTCTTGGAAATACAAAGAAATTTGAGTATTAGTTGAGCAGATGTGTAGGTGTTTAGAATTCTTAAAAAATCAAAACAAAAAAAATAACTTAATAAATATTTTATAGAATCAGCTAATTGCTCCTTTTCACAATTATCTTTTTTATGTAATATAAAACCTTTTTATTTTTTTCAAATGAATTCTACATTTATTCGTAATAAATTTATTTTATGTTTGTAATATGATTTCAAAAAAAGAAACTATGTTTATGAATTAGAAAATAAAACAAATAGTTTGATATATGTATGTATGTATATGTTTACATATTATTAAAAATACAATTTTTACATTTAGTTAAATTATATACATTATTATTATAATATTCCATGATTTCTTTAGCTTCTTCTATGACAGTTTCTTTTGTTTTCTTAAAGCGGGAGCAGGAACAAGTATCTGGACCACACGTATTATTTTCATATGACCAAGCACAATTATTGTAATGTTCCCCATATCGATTAGTTATTGTATGAAATTTGTTTCTATCCTCCAGATATGATTTAATGTTCATAATTTTATTTTTATGTTTATCAGAAATAACGTTAGAAAATTTTTTTAAAAAAGTATAAATCTCTTTGATAATCATTGTTGAATATGTTACTGTATACCTATATGTAATGTTTGTGAATAATCATTAATATTGATTGCTCTTCTATTTATATAATTTTAACTACGTTCGAAGTGGACTTGTTTTAAAGTCACTATTTCTATCATTAAAGTATATGAAGAGTAATTTCACAATATTATGAAATTTATAAAAATACTTACTTACTTATAATATTAATAAACAAACAAAATAAATAAAAACAAAAGATTTTTAATAGAAAAAATTATATATATTTATTTATTTATTTTATTTCTATTTTACAATAGTTTTTTTATTTCATTTGTAAGTGGTATGTATTCGAACATTTTATCATGTATAATTAAACAATATGCGGCCGTATTAGCTGGAATGTTTGTTAAAGTTTTCATCTCAATGCGAATATCGATTGGTCCAGTTTTGACTGATTCATTTTGATGAGTCACATCTAACACAATTAAAGGAGCATCGGATTTAAATTGTTCTCGTGTTAGTAATGGTTGTGGATGACGTAAATAATAGCTTTGTTGGAACTTCAAATACATTTCGTATAGTAGAGCAAAACGATTTCTATCAAATTTGAGATTTAGATCATCATATGGATAAGTATCAGAATTTAGATAAACTTTTATATCTGACAAATCGCAATGTATAAACTTGTTGTTAGTAGTGTTTCGAAATCCTAAAAGAAGAAAACGAGGTCTTTCATTTTCGTTGGCTAGCTTAACATTCCACAAAACAGTTGTACTTTCTGGTAGCGAAGGATAATAATACATATCCCAACTTCGAAATGATATATTTAATGGATGACGATTGTTGATGGTTTTAAATATATACAATTTATATGTATCAGAAAGTTGAACATGCGGTACTTTCCATGTAATATTAAGTATAGTTAACTTTATTCTTTCTGTGGCAACGCTAGATTTGAAAACTTGTTTATCATCTTTGGAACGTAAAAGAATCAATTCATGTTTTGAATTGACTATTATTTTGTTAAAATCTTCAGCAAATCCAAGTAACATCTTTAATGGCACACAAAAGTTAAAATATCCGTTTACAAGTGTCAAATCATTATTATTAGAGGGTGCCCATCCTGCATTTAAGAGGTTATCACTTGATTTTTCATTTGATAAATTTACTTGATTTGGTGTCATTTTTATTGTTCTATGATAAGTATTATTATATTTATTAACAAGTTCTTGATAAATGTGTATCCATTTATATGTTCCTTGATAACTAAATTCTTTCCACATTAGTCCCTTTAATGTTCTATTAAATCGTTCAATGATGGAAGCTTTTAAAACGCTATATGTTGAATAGTGATTAATATGATTTAATTGCATCAATCGATGAAATTGATTATTGAAGAATTCTTTACCATCATCTGTTTGTAGGTTTTTCGGTTTTCTATGATTAATATTAAATATATTTTTAAAAGCGTTCAGTACACTTTCACCACTTTTATTTTTTACTGCAACAGCCCAAGCTTTTTTCGAAAATGTATCTATTACGGTTAAAAGATAACGATATCCATTGTTAAATGTTGCATAACTTCCCATTTCTACTAAATCCGCTTGCCATAAATCATCAATTCCTTTTACAACAACTCGCCTTCTTTTAAAATTTTTTCTCGCTTGTCTATGTAGTTCATTAACTATTGTTCTTTTATCTGCATTTAGATTCATATCTTTTATTTTTGTATTATGTCTGAATTAATATATATTTATGGATATTTAGTTATCTTTATCGGAGGACGTTTATCAATATTTTTAAAAAGGTAATCTTCAATATTGTTAAATCTTTCATCTATGCCATCCAATTTTAAAATATATTCTTCTACTTTATTAACTCTTTCATCCACTTTTTTCATATATTCTTTATTTACTTTTAATATTTGTTTCTCAACTGATTGTTCAATAACATTTTCCTCCTTCTTTATATGATTTGGAATGGCAATACTAATAGCTTCTACATCTTTATAGAACTTTTCAATGTTATTAACGATAGCTTGATTAATTTCATTTTTTAAGTCTGATATTTTCTTTTCGAAATCTTTGTTAGCAGTGGTAATGACTTCAACATCTTTATACAGCTTTTCTATGTTATTAACGATAGCATGGTTAATTTTATTTGTTAGCAGTTGTATTTTAGTTTCAACATCTTTAACAGTTTCATCTATTTTATTTGTTAGTAATTCATTTGTTCGTTTTAAATAGGCTTTTGTAACAGCATCCTTAGGTTCGATCGGTGTGGCTAGATTAGTAATTCTTTTTTTATGTATATCAAAAACATGATTGTTTACTTCAACATCAAGCATTTTTAATAGATTTGATCTTAGTTTTGAATCGTTAAATTTATACTTAGGTGTTGAGCTTTCTCCAAATTTATTTATAAAACTCATGTTTTTAATATATTATATTAGCCTCTCTTAGTTCCTCAATAATTGAAATTATCTCGTTTTTATGATTATTATGACCAGCACCTTCCGATGAAAGGAGTAAACGTAATCTGTCGACTAATTCATTAGGATCATCCCAATATATATAGTTTGGTTTACGTTTTTCTACTAATTTTAAGGATAATCCACTACCTTTAGTAAGAATATTACCCTTTGTGTTGAATAATTTTTTTATAATGCGTTCATATTTAAATGCTTTAGTTCCTTTAATTTGTTTATTTGACTGATAGTTACGTCTGTGTACATTTGTATCAATAAGAATATCTTTATATTTTTTTAAATCTATTTTATTATAATGTTAAGGTTTTATGTGGAATAATAGTTCAAATAATCCTGGTGTCAATTTCAATTTTTTATCGCCTTTATACAAAGTGTTATCGTTATTAAATTTTAGTTTGTTTGTTCCATATCGCCAATTTCCAGCATGATCTATATTAAATCCATAGATTCTATCAATCATTTCATTATTTACTAGCTGTGACCCGGTGTGCTTCGCTACCCCGCCCGTAGTAAAGAAAGAAAATCAAAAGTTTAGTGGAAAAAGTTTTTATTTTATGACTAATTGTTTATTACAATGTTCTTATTAATAACGATTATAATAGTACTATATTTAATGCTACATTAATGCTATACTATAATACTGTATTTAATCCTACATAGGTATATTTCTAAAATAAAATAACGTTTTTTTCTATTATACTTTTAAATTTATAAGTAACTCAGAGCTTCTCTGTATACAATGTTAGACGTAGAGTTACTTTTTGGTAGCAAAATGAACTGATTTTCTGGAGTTCCAACTCGTGATAATCCAACGTATAGTTGGCCATGGGAAAAACATTCTTTTCGTAAGTCGATTCCAACCAAAGAGAAGGTTTGTCCTTGTGACTTATTAATAGTCATCGCAAACGAAGTTTTGACGGGAAATTGCAGTCGTTTGAAAGATATCGGTAAGTCTGTAGGAATCATTGGAATCCTCGGAATATTTGCTAACTGGCCAGCAGCAGGGCCAGTGATGATGGTCGCCACTATTAAGTTGTCTTTTAGGTCTTTAATAAGCAGCCTTGTGCCATTGCACATGTTAGGTGGGCTTAAATTTCTTAAAAGCATGATAGGTGTACCGACTTTTAATGGTAGTTCGTGAGATGGCAAGCCAGAAGAATTAAGAGAATTTAAAAATTCTTGTGGATAGTTGACTGCATCCTCGATATTGGTGACTGTATCAATTGACTTATAGTGTTTGATTTGGCCGGGAACTTTTTGCATAATAAAATTGTTTATTTCATTGACAGTGTCGTTTCTAGGCGATACTATTGCCCTTGAACATAGCCAATGAAAGTCTTTTTCAAGTAAGTTTTCAAGACCAGGATATACTGCATTTATCAGATCCTCCAGACTGTAGACTATTCGACCTAGTGTCTCATTGAGAACAATTTCAGAACAATTAGTGCTCAAATTCGAAGAAGGAAAAACTCCTTCCCCAAGTTTAAGCAATTGTTGTGGAAAATCGTTATTTGTGGCTCCGCCAAGATGAGCTCTCATGTTAGTTCGTAAGTTCAATTTTTGAATGGAACTCCATAAGGGAGATGATTTAAGGCATGCTTTGATAATGTCTGCACGCGTCCCTTTTGTAACTACAGGGAGCGTCTGTCGAAAATCACCAGCAAACACAAACGTTATTCCGCCCATAATGGCGTTAGAGTTTCTAAGGTCTTTTAATGTTCGATCCACAGCTTCAACATGGGCTCTGTGGCTCATGGTGCATTCGTCCCACATTATAAGTGACACGTCCTGCAACAATTTGCCAAAAGGCCCGTCTTTGCGTATGGAGCACGCGGATTGTTGCTTCAGAGATACTGATAATGGGAGTTTGAATGTGGAGTGCGCAGTTTTACCGTCGCTCAATAGAGTAGCAGCAATTCCTGAAGAAGCGACTGCTAGGGCTATTTTTCCAGATTGCCTTACCTGTGCTAGTAATAAATTGATCAGGAATGTCTTTCCTGTGCCTCCTGGGGCATCCAAAAAAAATATGTTGCCTTTTTTATTTGTAACACTGTCAATTATTGTATCAAACGCCTTTAATTGATCTGGTACTAATTTTGGCAAATTTTGGTTGACATAATCTGTCAACTCACTGATGTTGTATTGACGTACCAGCATTGTGTCCATCGCATCGTTTTGTGAACGAATAGGAACGGGTAATCCGAAATCACTTAAACTTTTGTCATTCAATTCCAATAACTTATTTTCTATTCGGATCAAACCTTCATTGTAAATGTCGTCATTAAAAGGCAGAGTAAAATTTTGATGTTGCTGTCGAATTCTGTGTCTAATATCTTCACAAAAATCTTCTTTGAAAATGTTCCACAGTTTTAATGGTTCTGATGGCTGACAAAATAGTAGAATGACTACAAACAACTCCCTAAGATTAAATGGGCATTGCAACATCGCAGCATCTCTCAAAGTATTTTCCCAATGATCATCAGCCTCGAGCAATCCTCTATCTCGGCAAGCTGCTTGATATGTTTCTTTGACAACTCCATTAACAGTTTTTAGGTCCACGAATGAGGTTGGACCGCGTACGTGATGCAGTAACATTCTAAGATAAAAACACTCTGATTGAGAAGGATGTACACCATATACTCTTCCTAAAGCAGCATCTTTCTTTATGCCTGGATGGCCAACTACGTTTTGACCTCGTAATCTTCTTGAAAATTTACTATTAGCCCATGTATAATAGTGTGGAACCTCGTGGTACAATAAAGTTTTTGCGAATTCGTCTGAGTTGCAGAGCTCAAAGAAAGCTATAAGTGTAGTTTTGCGAGGGTTTCGGGCAACTTGTTGTGCTGTTCCAGCTGTGAAGTACACCCTTTGACAGTTTTCTAAATGTACTGCCAAATGCACGACTGTAGGGTACCGGTCGTGGATCGGAAATTCTAATATTCTCCACACAGATTCTGATGTACTTATGTATCTGCCATTTAAATAGTTTTCCACCTCATCGTACGGATTTTTGACGCTGAAAGTAGCTTGGTCAGAGCCTTTATTTATATACTTACATACATATTTGATCGCCTGTACTGAATGGCAATATTCCACGTTAATGTGTGCGTTGAATGAACGACACAATATGGGGGAATATGGGACAATCCATCTATTGTCTATAGTAACCTGTCTTCCTCTGATGTTTAGGGTAGCACTCCGACCTCCATTTTCAGTGTCACGGCGACGTTATACTGGATACCCATCTTCTCCGGTCTGGGTGTCGTTAACAAAACGGCGAGGATATTTTTTCGAACAAATATCGTTTTTCATACATGGTGACGTTGTATTTTGATCTCCGCATGGTCCATGTACCATATTTCTGGTCACGATGTCAAATAATATTGGATCGTCATCTTTATTCGGTAATTCGGCAACTATTATACTGTCAATTTCATCTGACTGAATTTTTCTTTCCAACCAAAGCAACATATGACAGTGAGGAAGTCCGCGTTTTTGCCATTCAACACTTAGCATATGGCATTAAACTTTACCAAATATTTCGTCCTTTGTGAATAAACTAGCTGTGACCCGGTGTGCTTCGCTACCCCGCCCGTAGTAAAGAAAGAAAATCAAAAGTTTAGTGGAAAAAGTTTTTATTTTATGACTAATTGTTTATTACAATGTTCTTATTAATAACGATTATAATAGTACTATATTTAATGCTACATTAATGCTATACTATAATACTGTATTTAATCCTACATAGGTATATTTCTAAAATAAAATAACGTTTTTTTTCTATTATACTTTTAAATTTATAAGTAACTCAGAGCTTCTCTGTATACAATGTTAGACGTAGAGTTACTTTTTGGTAGCAAAATGAACTGATTTTCTGGAGTTCCAACTCGTGATAATCCAACGTATAGTTGGCCATGGGAAAAACATTCTTTTCGTAAGTCGATTCCAACCAAAGAGAAGGTTTGTCCTTGTGACTTATTAATAGTCATCGCAAACGAAGTTTTGACGGGAAATTGCAGTCGTTTGAAAGATATCGGTAAGTCTGTAGGAATCATTGGAATCCTCGGAATATTTGCTAACTGGCCAGCAGCAGGGCCAGTGATGATGGTCGCCACTATTAAGTTGTCTTTTAGGTCTTTAATAAGCAGCCTTGTGCCATTGCACATGTTAGGTGGGCTTAAATTTCTTAAAAGCATGATAGGTGTACCGACTTTTAATGGTAGTTCGTGAGATGGCAAGCCAGAAGGATTAAGAGAATTTAAAAATTCTTGTGGATAGTTGACTGCATCCTCGATATTGGTGACTGTATCAATTGACTTATAGTGTTTGATTTGGCCGGGAACTTTTTGCATAATAAAATTGTTTATTTCATTGACAGTGTCGTTTCTAGGCGATACTATTGCCCTTGAACATAGCCAATGAAAGTCTTTTTCAAGTAAGTTTTCAAG
Source organism: Pollenia angustigena (assembly GCA_930367215.1). Classification (NCBI taxonomy): domain Eukaryota; kingdom Metazoa; phylum Arthropoda; class Insecta; order Diptera; family Polleniidae; genus Pollenia; species Pollenia angustigena. The sequence goes on from OV884058.1 coordinate 168,331,145, forward strand.
ACCAGGATATACTGCATTTATCAGATCCTCCAGACTGTAGACTATTCGACCTAGTGTCTCATTGAGAACAATTTCAGAACAATTAGTGCTCAAATTCGAAGAAGGAAAAACTCCTTCCCCAAGTTTAAGCAATTGTTGTGGAAAATCGTTATTTGTGGCTCCGCCAAGATGAGCTCTCATGTTAGTTCGTAAGTTCAATTTTTGAATGGAACTCCATAAGGGAGATGATTTAAGGCATGCTTTGATAATGTCTGCACGCGTCCCTTTTGTAACTACAGGGAGCGTCTGTCGAAAATCACCAGCAAACACAAACGTTATTCCGCCCATAATGGCGTTAGAGTTTCTAAGGTCTTTTAATGTTCGATCCACAGCTTCAACATGGGCTCCGTGGCTCATGGTGCATTCGTCCCACATTATAAGTGACACGTCCTGCAACAATTTGCCAAAAGGCCCGTCTTTGCGTATGGAGCACGCGGATTGTTGCTCCAGAGATACTGATAATGGGAGTTTGAATGTGGAGTGCGCAGTTTTACCGTCGCTCAATAGAGTAGCAGCAATTCCTGAAGAAGCGACTGCTAGGGCTATTTTTCCAGATTGCCTTACCTGTGCTAGTAATAAATTGATCAGGAATGTCTTTCCTGTGCCTCCTGGGGCATCCAAAAAAAATATGTTGCCTTTTTTATTTGTAACACTGTCAATTATTGTATCAAACGCCTTTAATTGATCTGGTACTAATTTTGGCAAATTATGGTTGACATAATCTGTCAACTCACTGATGTTGTATTGACGTACCAGCATTGTGTCCATCGCATCGTTTTGTGAACGAATAGGAACGGGTAATCCGAAATCACTTAAACTTTTGTCATTCAATTCCAATAACTTATTTTCTATTCGGATCAAACCTTCATTGTAAATGTCGTCATTAAAAGGCAGAGTAAAATTTTGATGTTGCTGTCGAATTCTGTGTCTAATATCTTCACAAAAATCTTCTTTGAAAATGTTCCACAGTTTTAATGGTTCTGATGGCTGACAAAATAGTAGAATGACTAAAAACAACTCCCTAAGATTAAATGGGCATTGCAACATCGCAGCATCTCTCAAAGTATTTTCCCAATGATCATCAGCCTCGAGCAATCCTCTATCTCGGCAAGCTGCTTGATATGTTTCTTTGACAACTCCATTAACAGTTTTTAGGTCCACGAATGAGGTTGGACCGCGTACGTGATGCAGTAACATTCTAAGATAAAAACACTCTGATTGAGAAGGATGTACACCATATACTCTTCCTAAAGCAGCATCTTTCTTTATGCCTGGATGGCCAACTACGTTTTGACCTCGTAATCTTCTTGAAAATTTACTATTAGCCCATGTATAATAGTGTGGAACCTCGTGGTACAATAAAGTTTTTGCGAATTCGTCTGAGTTGCAGAGCTCAAAGAAAGCTATAAGTGTAGTTTTGCGAGGGTTTCGGGCAACTTGTTGTGCTGTTCCAGCTGTGAAGTACACCCTTTGACAGTTTTCTAAATGTACTGCCAAATGCACGACTGTAGGGTACCGGTCGTGGATCGGAAATTCTAATATTCTCCACACAGATTCTGATGTACTTATGTATCTGCCATTTAAATAGTTTTCCACCTCATCGTACGGATTTTTGACGCTGAAAGTAGCTTGGTCAGAGCCTTTATTTATATACTTACATACATATTTGATCGCCTGTACTGAATGGCAATATTCCACGTTAATGTGTGCGTTGAATGAACGACACAATATGGGGGAATATGGGACAATCCATCTATTGTCTATAGTAACCTGTCTTCCTCTGATGTTTAGGGTAGCACTCCGACCTCCATTTTCAGTGTCACGGCGACGATATACTGGATACCCATCTTCTCCGGTCTGGGTGTCGTTAACAAAACGGCGAGGATATTTTTTCGAACAAATATCGTTTTTCATACATGGTGACGTTGTATTTTGATCTCCGCATGGTCCATGTACCATATTTCTGGTCACGATGTCAAATAATATTGGATCGTCATCTTTATTCGGTAATTCGGCAACTATTATACTGTCAATTTCATCTGACTGAATTTTTCTTTCCAACCAAAGCAACATATGACAGTGAGGAAGTCCGCGTTTTTGCCATTCAACACTTAGCATATGGCATTTAACTTTACCAAATATTTCGTCCTTTGTGAATAAATTAATCATTTTCTTCATTTTTAAATGGAATACCCTTGAAATTATGTCATGACGGTCAAAGGACCGTTGGCCAGGTAATATCTCTTCCTTAATTTCTGGCCATTCCGGGTTACAGGTAAATGTCACAAATAAATCGGGTCTCCCGTAGTTTCGGACATACGTCATTGCGTCTTGGGTTTTTTCGTGCATATAACGTGGGGATCCCGTAAAAGTTGAAGGTAAGATGACGCGTTGTCCAATATTTGTAGGGTTTGTATTAGCATCCAGATTTAAAGCATCTCGTAGATGTATATAGTCGTCGGCTCTCAATTGTTGTTGATTTTGACGTATGTAATTTAGTCTTTCTGATATCATTTTAGCCATCATGTCGACACAGTATTGACTGAATAAATCTCTGTAATAATGTAAGGTATTAAAACAGCCAGCTCTGACCATCATCCTGTACGCATAAAACTGCATACATGAAACAGTTTTATTTCTCGCAGAATTTTGTTGAGGGATTGTCAAATAGTAGCCATCCTCACCTTTAATAAACATTAAAGGGTATTGCAAAGGATCATAAGCACGATGCAATTCAGATATTCTTTTTATGATGCCATCTTTGCAATTAATAACTATATCCCTAGGACCTTTGTCTTCGTCGACTAATAAGACTGCAACTTCGTTTACTGTAGGTGGATTGTATCTTCCTTGATGTTGATTTTGCGGAGTGCGGTCGGCGTGAATTATTAATTTTAAGTCGTCCGATAAAGGGTTATGCTCTAAGTTGTATTTGAAACTGCGAATGTATATATTATGGCTGTTTAAAACAGAAGTCAACTCGTTGATTAATCCTTTTTTTAGATTGTCAGCAATATTAAATCGCAATGATAATTGATCGGCATCAGATATAAAATAAATCTGTAGAAACTGGGGATCTTCACCTGAAGGTGGGATGAGACTACCAATTCTATGGTACACCTGCCCTTCGATCTTAAAAGTAGGCATAAAGTTTCCTACGCGAATTTCTTTACCACCGAATGATGTCATCTGAAACAATGAATTATACCTGCGAATGTTATTTAAAAAATGCGCTGATAGTGGATGACAGCCTGACAAAAGATCTTTTATTGGTTGTGGTGGTTCCTGTATATTTGGGAGGACCACTTTGCCTCCAGCACAACACATACCGTTTGATTCATCGCGCCATTTTTTAGCAAAACACTTAGGGCAAATTTTGCTCATTTGTCCAACTTTAACAGTGTTTTGTTGAGCATAATCTATATTTGGATCATAATTGAAAGCTGATCTATTCCCGTGAGCAACAGTTCGATTTGCTCTAGTTGTTGATATCCGTTGTCTTTCTGCTGCTAAGCGCTGCGAGCGTTCAGCACTGGACTCCCTAGTACGGGCCTGCGATGTTCTTATATTTTGGTTAGAGAGACGCTGCGAGCGTTCAGTATTGGACTCCCTAGCATGGGCCTGTGATGTTCTTATATGTTGGCTAGCGAGACGATGCAAGCGTTCAGTACTGGACTCCCTAGCACGGGCTTGCGATGTTCTTAAATTTTGGCTTGCGAGACGCTGCGACCGTTCAGTACTGGACTCCCTAGCACGGACCTGCGATGATCTAATATTTTGGTTAGATAGACGCTGCGAGCGTTCAGTACTGGACTCTCTAGCACGCGCTTGTGACATCAACTCTCTACTACTGGCAAGACGTTGCGCTGTTTCAGAAGAAGACTCTTCCACGCGGCGTTTTTTAGCTGCTCTTGTCTTATATACTTGCCGTGAAAGGCTTGATTTTTTTTTAGGCATAGTATTTTTATTAAACAGTAATTGATAATCAATAAGTACAACGAAATTGTAGAGAAGTGCGGTTGCAAACAATTACTTTACAGTATACTATATTTGCATTCGAATATTTAAATTATTTTACTAAAATGTAGGGAAAATAAAAATTTTGATTTGAGAATAACTTTAAATTAAATTCGCTTACCTAGAATTCAGCTTTTAACTATAAGAATTTTAAGTAAAATGTCAAAAAAGAAATTTGTATCACTTTCCTTAACTAATGTAAGTATTTTCTTTAAAAAAATCACTTTAGTTTAAATTGTTATTTTTTTACATGTACAGTTAGTGATCACTATGATTGTTTACATTCAAAACATTATATTTTTGTATTTTACTACGATTGTTCACTTTCAAATCATTTTGTTGTTGTTTTTGTTGTTGTAGTGTTATACGAAAAAAACTAACTACATACCAAACTTAATAACGGTAAAAAATTTAAAAGAATGCATGAAGTGTTAAAATTATCTGTGTTTTTTTTTGCTTTCGCGTACATATTACCCCATACAAATTTGACATTGACAAATGACATTTCTAACTCCGATAATTGTTAGGTGTTATCAAAATGTTGTGAATGCCATTATCAGATTGTACAGAAATTATAAAAAGTGCTGCCAAGTTTATTATGATAGTTTTTTTCCTATTCCTTTTTCTAAACGTTAATTTTAAAATTTTGCTTATAACTTTAACACAAATTTTTTTATGTAGGCGTGGTCGAGAAGTAGGCGTGGCCGATAAAACCTATCTCGAGTCCACCCTGAAGGACCATTCTTAAAATTGGTAAAAACATTTTTAAAATCGAATGAGTAGTTTCATAGGTTTTTTAAATTTTAAATTACACATTTCCACCCTGAAGGATCGTTCCAAGTATAAATTGGTGAAAACATTTTTAAAATCGGATTAGTGGTTTTGGAGATTTTTGAATTTTACGTTTTTTGAAAAAAAGTGGGCGTAGAAGTGGGCGTGGTCGATGAAACCTAGCCTATGTCCATCCTGGAGGAACACTTTAAACATTGCTGAAAACATTTTGGAAATCGGATGAGTAGTTCCGGAGATTACTTTCTACAAACAAACAAACAAAAAAACAAACATTACCTCTTTATAATATTAGTATAGAAGATATAGATTAACAACATAATATTCTTATAAAGAGGTGATTCATTTAATTTAGAATTACTTAATTTTATTCGTTTCTTATCGGTATTTAATTGTGTTTTACTTTTACGTTTGGAAAATAAATGTGTGATTTTGTTGCGTTTTCTATCACCATCTTCATCGAAATTTGAAAGCAATGAATAATTCTTTCTTTTTAGATTTTTTTGATTTTTATCATTCTTCAATTGTGTTATGGATGTTGTTGTTTTTGTTTTTAGTGAAATGTGCTTTTTAGTACTGATAGGTTTTGATGATTTCGTTGTTTCTGTTGATTGTAAAATTTTCATATTATTTTTCTTTCTCTTTATATTAGGTAGAGTATATGTGTTACTGCTAAATGTTCTTATTCTTTTTAAGTTGTTTAGGTATTGGACTTTGTTATCATTATTATCTTCATTGTAATGGTCATCATCATCAATATCCATGTCGTAATTGGATTTATTTTCTTCATTTAACCTCATCAAACTAGATACATTATCAATATCATCATCATAATCCATATTGGAGTTAGATCTATTTTCTTCATTAAAAACAGCAAAACCAGCTTCGTTATTATCAATTTCATCATCATCATAATCCATATAAGAAAGAACATTACTAGAAGCATTATCCTGATTTAAATTAGGTCTATATAGTGATAGAGAAGATGGTGTATATAGTGATTGATATGATGGCGCTCGTACTGTTCCAGAAGATTTATTTGTCTTATCAAGTTTTTTTATTATATGTTTTAAAGGTTTTGTTATAGGTTTAAAGGTATCTTCTAACATATTAACTTTATCTATTTCATTAAGTTTAATATTTTGTAATTTTTCCTTTAATACCGCTCTGGTTTCAACAATATGTTTTAACAATTCATTATTCTTATTCATGATTGCTGAATGCATGTGTTTGTATTTTATATTATAAACGATCTGCTTGCAATCTGCTTCTGATCTGCTTTATATCTGCTTTATATCTGCTTTTGATCTGCTTTATATCTGCTTTATATCTGCTTTTGATCTGCTTTATATCTGCTTTTGATCTGCTATTGATCTGCTTTATATCTGCTTTTGATCTGCTTTATATCTGCTTTATATCTGCTTTTGATCTGCTTTATATCTGCTTTTGATCTGCTTTATATCTGCTTTTGATCTGCTTTCGATCTGCTTTCGATCTGCTTTACATCTGCTTTTGATCTGCTTTCGATCTGCTTTACATCTGCTTTCGATCTGTTTTATATAAAATCTTACTTATAATTGAATAAAATTATTAAATCCCTTCCTATAACGACCGCCATTAATTGGATCGTCCTTACTGACAACAACAAAACCATAATTATCTTTCCAACATTCCTTACAAATTGTTATAAACTGTTTAAATGACATATCACCGATAACATGATCATTATATATATGCTTTAAATTCATTTCATCTTGTTTAAATATTATAATCATATTTGCATTATCACGTATCAAATGTTTAGAAATTTTTGTATATGTTTGACATAAATATAAACAATCTATATGTTTATGTCTACCCATACAAAAGTAATCTCTTACAGTGTCTTGTTTACCACAAATAACATCATCGAATATTATTATAGAGTGTGGATTTGCTTTAGCTGGACTTAAAACTTTTTCATTTTCCGAGAATGTAAATAGATTAATATCTTTTATGGGTTTAATAAGTTTTCTTAAATAACAATATTTCGGTTGATATAAGGATTTAGAATATATGTATATGTTTTTGAAACAAAGACCATTAGGACTTTCTATAAGACTAATCATTACATTAGTCTTACCACAGTTTGATGGTCCAACAATTAACGCTCTTATTGTGTTTGGTAATAGTGTGCTATGTACAATTTTAGATTTTTTTTCTTTTTCAACATCAGCATTTCTAATAACAATTTGTTTCGTTTGTTTAACTATTCGCATATTGCTGTGCTCTGCTTTATATCTGCTTCTGATCTGTTTTATATCTGTTTTCGATCTGCTTTATATCTGCTTCTGATCTGTTTTATATCTGTTTTCGATCTGTTTAACTATTCACATATTGACGAGTAATAAAATAATTAACTATAAAAGTAATGTTTTACAAAAAAGATAATTATTACAATTTTAAGCGCTGAACATATAAAATGGTTATAAGATATAACAATATACACAACACTAATCAGTTTAAAATTGGACGTGGAGTAGTCAACAACTTAATTAACAAATTACCAATTGAATTACATTTACCTGGATATCAGTTTTGCGGACCGGGTACAAAACTTAAAGAACGATTAGCAAGAGGAGATAAAGGAATAAATTTATTAGATTTATTAAATTATTAGAAACTGACGATATAACTAAAAGACATAAAGCTGATCAGATATTAGCTGAAAAGGCTTGGCAACGAGTTAAATCTAAAGAAAGTAATTTAAAAGAAAAAGCTAACGCTTGGTTTGTTACGAACGCTATAAAGGCAAAAGTAAAATTTGGATTAGGTATGAAGAATAATACAGATCCAATATCAAAAAAAGGAAAAGGTGGAAAGAAAAGAGTGTGTAGTAAGAAATTATTCTCTAGCACTGTTAAAAATACTCTAAAACTATTGAGAAAGGAGAAACCTACCAATATAAATGATGCTGTTTTAATTGCACAAAAAGCAGTTCGCTCTGATTTTAAAAGAAAAAAGAAAGCTGATATAAGTATACCAAGAGTTATTCCAGTGCCTAAAGTTGGTGGATTTCTACCATTGATTCCTGTTTTAACAGCCTTGTCAGCTCTTGGAAGTTTAGCTACAGGTGGATCAGCAATAGCTAAAGCTGTTAATGATATAAAGAATGGAAAAGAACAATTGGCAGAAGCAACACGTCACAATAAATATATGGAATCAATTGCTATGGGAAAAGGTTTATATCTTAAACCATATAAATCTGGTTATGGACTTTATTGTACATCAGCTTCAAAAAACTTTTAAGTAACCTACCCAGTCGAGCGTTAACAGATATAGATTTAAATAAATATGGAAGAAAACTAAAACATTTTAGAGGTGTTTTTATGCGTAATTCTTTACCTAAAAAAGCCTTAAAGAATGAATGTGGAATTGTTAATCTGGATGATATAAAAGGTCTTGGGACACACTGGCTAGCATATTATAAAAATCACAATTATAAAGAATACTTTGACAGCTTTGGAAACTTGCAACCACCACTTGAAATCATCAACTATTTAAAATTGCCCATCGAATATAATTACGAACAAAAACAAAAATTCAATACATTTAATTGTGGCCATTTATGTTTAAAATTTTTATTCAATAAATATGGTTTGAAATAAAAACAACATTTTAACGTTTTCTTTTTTCATAATTTTTTTATATTGCAATTTTTCTAATCATATAAAAACTTAAAATTAATTAAAAATCTATATTTACATTGAGAAGAATGTCATCATCCTCTTCCATAAGTTCATAATAGTTATTTATTCTATAATGACCCCATGCAAGAGTATCAACGCCATTATCTCTAATAAATCTCTTATCATCTAAATAACTTAATGTTAGTTTTCTTATATTTTGAGTATAAATTTGATGTATCTTAGATCTAAATATATACATTGAATCATAATATAATTTTTTTTCTAATAGACATTTTCTGAAGTCATTTATACTTAATTTACTAGTTACACATTGCTTAACGCCCTTAATTCTTTTAATTTCTTTATCTTCTCTATCAATTTTCACTGAGTACATTTTAGCTCTTAACCCAATGAATTCCTTAATAATTTTACCATTACACTCATCCTTCATCATCCCTAAAACTTTTTTATTAAGAAGGGGGATATTGTAGACATTATCTATCGGATATGCAGATGTATCAAAATGAGTATTTATGTCATTTTTAATATCTCTGTATAGATCATCTGTTTTAATGTCGTAAATAAAAGAATCAGTATCCATATAATTGAGTTTAATGTTTTCACGATATTTAGGCTTTATGTAATCATAATGAAAACTATACATTTTAAATTTGGATATTTCTAAGACTGCAAATCCAACATAAATAGGTTTGTTGTATTCAGTTTTAATTCTATTCATTTGGATAGCATGCATATCTTCATGAATTTGAAGTGAACTATGGAAATTTGGTTTAGCTATAAGAGCTCGGGCTCCTTAACGTTTACCTCTATTCTCCCATTGACATACTATTTTAATGTCTTTCCTCTTATCAACATTTTCCATAGTTTTCCCGTATACTGCATTATTCAACAATTTAAAAAAATTTTGTTCAAATGAATTTTTTGCTAGTGTTCTGTGATGGTTATTTAAATCAATATATTTTTGTAACCAATTTGATTGGTCAAATTGAAGAATTCTATGTATTTTCTTTAAAACTAAACCATGTTGAATACATTGCTGAAGATTTCGATAATGTATTATGTAATTAGTTTTACTATTTAAATCAGTTATTAGTTTCTTTTGTTTCATGGTTTCAATTTTTTTATTCTCAGCACAAAATGGTAAATCATTATGATAGTCGTGTAATGTAGATGGATATTCTAGATCTACCTCTAATATATATCCTAATGGAGAATCTTCAGCTATATTATTAACGTTGAAATGGTTATAATTTTCAACCCATTTAAAATTTTTATAGGGGAGGTATTGTGACATTGCATAGCCATACAAGTTATTAACATCTAAATATATTAAGTAGTTTGATTCTTTGTTAGAATCATAATTACTAATATATTTATTATTAGCAATTGAATGTCGATTAGAACATTGAACAATACCTCCCCTAATGCCCCGAAGGACAAAATTATATATATTAATATCAGTCAACAACTCCAATTCTATTGCAGTTGTTTTCAACATTGCATCCCAGGATAAACCTGGGGTAGTATAGTATTGACATGGATCTAAATTATAAATGTTTGCACAAACTTTACGGAAATTTTCAAATATATCGCAAAGTAAAAGAATATCTACTTTTAAATATAAAAGTAGATAATCTTTTAATGTTCTACATTTAAATGTTTTCCATACTTTTTGTGCATGTTCATAATCCTCCACACTACACGACTCATTATTTAATTTATTGAAATCGTCTTGATGAAATTCAATTACCACGAATTTCATCAAGACGATTCATTGAATCTAAATAATCGTACGGAAAGACACCCTTACGTTTCATTAAATTAAATTCTTCATCATTTGGATAGCTTGATTTTACTACCGTTAAATCACTGTCGGACAAATAACTTGCTAATTTTGCTATACTCGATGACATAAACCTAAATGAATCGAGAAAACGTAACTCAATTGTATCTTTTTCATTTACAGAAATTCTTTTTGATATAGACACATAAAGTTCCTTATTTAAAGGTATAATATTTATATCGCCTTCAATTGTTGAAAGCTCTCTAACAAACAGGTGGCAATCATATGCCGAAAGATTATGAAAGAATATAGGGATGAAATTTGCAATTTGATATTCTAAATTACATTGATTATGAGCAGCACCCCTATATTGACCAGTTAGATGACAATGGTCAGCTACTTTATCTTCAATAGATAAAGATTTCATACAAATATAACAAGTCTTGCTTTCATAATGTTGTATCTGTTGCAGGGGTGTTAAGGAATTCATTGGTTTAATAACACTTAGATGACTAGTGTAAATAGCTAAAATGTCGTCAACTAAAGTTTTAAAAAAATGTTGTGGCGCATCAGTTCCAGTATAAATTTTAAAAATATCTAAGTCTGAGTTATACGAACATTTAATAAAGTAACTATAAGCAAATGGAATATGCTTTTGTGTTGATTTTACGTTCTTAGAATTTTGAATGTTTACTGTTTCCAGAATACATTCAAAATCAGCGTATACAACAAAAGGCACATCCATTTGCTTTTTAAAATTTTTAAAACTAAGCTTACTTTTATCTATACTAGGCATCCTTGTAACCATTTTATTACATTCCTCTTTATGTTTAATTAACGACGTCTCTGTACGAAAATGGATTAAGCATGTATTGCAGATGTATACTTGATTCTGCCGTTTCGTCAGTTGACTACGTATCAATCTGTAATTAATAGGAAAAAAGAAAATGATTTAAATTAATATAATATATTCATATATAAATAGAATATAAATATTGTGAACCTACTTTGAAATATTTTTGATCCACACATAATGGAATCTTTCACCATCCTCTAGCAATAATAAGTTGATGTGTTTGGACTTTTCTTCTTTGGTGAAGTAATATGGCCCCACTACAACATCATCTTCTAGTCCAAACACATTCACACTAATTTCAGGATTCATAATCTCGAAATCTTTTATTTGATTAATCGGAAGAGGGAAATTTAAATTGGTGAAATTTAGATCGATTCCATTATCAAGCAAAATGATGTCATCTTCAATATTATTAATTGTATATACTGAACATCTTTCTGTATGAGCGGCTACTGGAGAAATTGCTGATATTATAGCCCACTTGAAGCAGTACTCGTCTCTATTTTGTACGTTGACACATGCTTTTTTCTGCATTATTTTTGCTGGTAAAGGAAGGTATTGTGATCCTTTGATACACTTATATTGATTTATGTTCATCTCCAAACGTGTTATTTCAATTAATGCCCAGCCACTATCACGCTCCTGAAATTCGCTCATCTTTTCTATTATAATATTACATTGTTCGTTGTAAATATTTAGGATATCATCTCTTGTTGAAAGCATAGTAAGAATGTTCATTTTAGTCTGATGGGATTTTATATCCACCATACAAGAATCTTCACCTTCCTTAATCAGCACATATTCACCATACAGTTCCAGATTAAATTTTATGTTTCCGTGTTTTTGCATGGTGTCTGTTAATAATTTTATTAATTTCTCTCTTATTTCCGTTAAAAATTTTTCAGGTATTAAATTATTTTTATTGTTGTTTTCAATTAAAAATGTGACAATTCTATTGTTAAAAGATGATTTTATGCATTTAATATCACTATTATTATCTGCTTTTTCAACACAGTTAAATTTATGTGCACTTGACCTTATATGATAATGCCAATTTGTTTTTTTTATATCTTTTTCACAACCTTTACAGTAAATATTTGTTTCTTCATCATTACCGTCACCTTTTGTATTAGAATGTGAGTGTCTGTGCCATTCCTTACGATCCGAAAAATGTAAATTACATGTTTGGCATTTAAACGATAATGATGGTCCATCATGATGCAATCGAACATGTCTTCTTAAATTTCTATTCAAAGTGAATACTTTATCACAAAACTCACAAATAAAACCGCCAGCCATTTCACTTTTTTATTAAAGAACACAATGATTTAACTATCAGAACAAGAATGGTTCTGTGTTCCAGAAGTAGACATATTTATATCATAAATTGTAAATTAGGGGAGTAATTAGTAAGGGGCAAGTTTCACATAAGTTCATATAATCAAAAACCGCAACATCAGCGGTTTCTTTGTTTTTCCAAGAATTATAAACATCTGCACATGCATGACTCCTATTTCATTGTCTTTTCCAAGAATTTTGAGACTACAGTCCTAATCAAAAACCGCATCAAGAGCGGTTTCTTTGTTTTTCTAAGAATTCTAAACAGCTGCACTTGCATGACTCATATTTAATTGTTTTTCCAAGAATTTTGAGATGAGGACTCATTCAAAAAAAAAAACTTTATGAAATTTAAATTTGTCACGTACATATTTAGAATTCATTCGAAAAAATTAAAAGGTTTCATATTATATGAAAAGCAACAATCAGCAGAATCTTTAAAATATTTATTTTGTTATTTTTTTTTTTTTTATTTTAAAGTTTTGCATTACAGTAGAATCTCGATAATTCTTAATCGCAAGGGACCGGTCATTTCTTACGAATTATCGGGAATTATGATTTTTCGGGGATAATTTATCGGGATTTGACTGTATTTTATTTAATATAATCAAAAACTGCAGCATCAGCGGTTTCTTTGTTTTTTTTCCAAGAATTTTAAACAGCTGCACATTCACGTCTCATATTTCATTATTTTTCCAAGAATTCGAAAAACCTGCACATGCATGTCTCATATTTCATTATTTTTCCAAGAATTCGAAAAACCTGCACATGCATGTCTCATATGTCTTTGTTTTTCGAAGAATTCTAAACAGCTGCACATTCTTGTCTCATATTTAATTATTTTTCCAAGAATTCTAAACAGCTGCACATTCATGTTTCATATTTCATTATTTTTCCAAGAATTTTAAACAGCTGCACATTCATGTCTCATATTTCATTGTTTTTCCAAGAATTCGAAAAACCTGCACATGCATGTCGCATATTTCTTTGTTTTTCCAAGAATTCTAAAAACCTGCACATGCATGTCGCATATTTCTTTGTTTTTCCATGAATTCTAAAAACCTGCACATGCATGTCTCAAATGTCTTTGTTTTTCGAAGAATTCTATGTTTATATAAACAAGAACCACAACTATTTAATGAAAAAAAGAATTATACCATTACATCTATTATTTTCTAAAATCCCTTCACCTATAAAATTATAGTATAAATATCTGATACAAAAACACAGTTTCATCAGTAGTATTTGAAAAATTGTTAATTAAATAAGTAAACTTTTTCCTCTAACCAACTAAAAAAAGTTTAGAAAATGAATAAAACATTGAATTATCTAAACAATATCATCAAAAAGTATTTAAAGGAAATAATGCCGTTAAAGCAACTCCCCATAAACAAGAAAATTAAAATTTTAAAATGTTTAAAAAAATCTACAAAGTTTGGTCCGAAAACAATGTTAGAGTTGGAAACTCATATAATATTCCTACCGGAGAAATACACAAACCTACCAGCGGAAGTTATGGACGATTTATCATCTGGAAATTTTTATTTAAAAAAAGTTGTGGATGGAGCTTATTATAAATTCATATTTGAAAATAAATAAATAAAAACTATAAATAGAATATGTTTTATTTATCTTTAAATTAGTTTTATAAGGGGTGACAATGGAACAACAATATAAATTTATAGTTGTTGATGTGCAAGGATTTTTCATCAATAATAAATTTCATGCTAAAGAAGTCTGTGTTTCAATCAGTGATATCGAAAAACAAACTTTTCACATTGAATCAATAATAAAATATTCTGAATTAAGTAATAAGGATAGATTTACAAATAAATGGTTATATAATCACTTGCATGGACTACACTGGGATACTGGAGAGTCTACACTGAAAGAGTTAATAGAATATTTAATATTAACTATAAAAAAAAGATAAAAAGAAGAAGAACACCCTGTTTTATATGTTAAAGGTTTTGAAAAAGTTAGATGGTTAAAGGAGCTACTTGGAGGAGAAATCGACATATATATAATTAATTTAGATTATATGAATTGTCCAAATATCAAGACTTTATATAAAAATAATCCTAATATTAATATTTGTAAGAAACATACTAATTTTAATCAAATATGTGCTAAAAGAATGTAATTTTATTAAGAAATTATGTGAATTTATATTTAAAATAAAGAAAAACCTAATTAATTAATAAAACATTTGAAGTTGATCATTTTATTTTTAGTTGATTTTAAGTCTTTAAACGGAGTACATCTCTAGTACGATTTAACTCAAAAATGATATCATCAGCTGAATTGGAAGAATTATTGACAAAACATAGTTACCAGATTGATAAGGAACATATGGATTTATTTATGAAACTTATAGATGAATTAAGAATTTATAATTATGTAAATAGTCCATTTATATGTATAAATAATATCATACATAGATATTATTGTGAAAATGTTTATTCACAAACCTTTAACATTTGTCGATGTCAAACACTTTATAAACAACATTTGTTAACACTTAAGCTTTTTAATCTTTATAAACGTATTTTTAAAAAAATTCCTAATAAAATTTAAAATAAAATAACACAACATAACATAATATTGTTTTTATGTATAGGTTTCATATTACATAAACAAGACAATTATGAAAAGGAACAATCATCAGACTTTATAAAATATTTATTAAGTTATTTTTCTGAGTTTTTTAAGAATTCTAAACACCTACTTGTATTTTTAATAAAATGTAAACAAATACATATACATACATACATATATCAAACTATTTGTTTTATTTTCTAATTCATAAACATAGTTTCTTTTTTTATGAAATCATATTACAAACATAAAATAAATTTATTACGAATAAATGTAGAATTCATTTGAAAAAAATAAAAAGGTTTTATATTACATAAAAAAGATAATTGTGAAAAGGAGCAATTAGCTGATTCTATAAAATATTTATTAAGTTATTTTTTTGTTTTGATTTTTTAAGAATTCTAAACACCTACACATCTGCTCAACTAATACTCAAATTTCTTTGTATTTCCAAGAATTTTGAGACTTTATGAAACTTAAATTTGTCACGTATGTACAACTCATTTGAAAAATAAAAAAGTTTCATATTACGTAAAAAAGACCATTCGACATGGTTGTATCTACACACACCCTACTCTTTACGAACATCCAACAAAGACCCCGCATAGGGTTGCCAGATGGTCACATTTACACACACATACACACACACACACACACACCCTACTCTTTACGAACACCTAACAAAGAGCCCGCATAGGGTTGCCAGACGGTCACATTTACACACACATACACACACACACACACACCCTACTCTTTACGAACACCTAACAAAGAGCCCGCATAGGGTTGCCAGACGGTCACATTTACACACGCACATACACACACCCTACTCTTTACGAACACCTAACAAAGAGCCCGCATAGGGTTGCCAGACGGTCACATTTACCCACACACAAACATACACAGACAATAAAAGTGGTGGAGCTTGCAAATCGATGAACTTATTAAGTTAACCAACCGACTGTAGGGTGAAAATAAAATCTTGATAGCGAATGCTCACTACGATATCGCCTCCAAGATAGGAAGGGGATACATAGGGATATATAGAGGATAGTTTTTACATGAAATTGTTTGCTGGGTTATACCATGCTCCCAAATTTGTATGGAAAAAGTGGATTAGGACCATCCTTAATATACTACTGTCACCTTCGCGTTTCAAGCATGTACAACAAGATGGGGACCTGGTTGTAGGCAGTTGAGTATTATGCCAAAAATTTTGAAGAGTTTAAGGATGTGGTAAATAGTTTTAACGAAAATAATGCAGTCGCTATAAAAAGTAAACAATATTTTAAACGTACCAAATATAAAGGCTCAATTAGAATTTATACACTCAAACAATGGGTTTCTAGTCGAGACAATAACCGAACTTCAGGGGTTTAAATCATTGAATACTTCGGTTAAACACGGTGATGTTTAAAATAAGAAAAGTAGAAGGTCAAATCGGCGAAAAATAAAAGCCAAACTTTATGCAGTTTTAAAAAAGTTAAAGAAATTGGTAATATTTTTAATTTAGCTTCCAGTAAAGAAAATATTGCAGAAAATTAATACATATTCTACAAAGGAGTTGACCACTTTTAATATGCACTTATTATATCCGTTGATGACGAACGATGATTTTTAATGTTTAAAACTGTTTTAAGACCAAATAGAATGAGTTTTACATTTGATAACTTAACAAAAAAAAAAATTATTTATTTATATAAACAAAACTTTATCTTTATAAATATGGTTAAATAAATATATTTTTAATGCATATTTTTTAATTTTATTTTTGCATATTTTGCGATTTTTAGTGCATGTTTTATGCGCATATTTTGCGATTTTAAGTGCATGAACTCCCTTGCCCTGGTTATTAAAATTGCTTAAAAATTTTAAGATCCCTTTAATATTAAAATATTTATAGAATGAAGCTGTTTTTTTAAAAAAAAGCATCAAAATTGTTTTGCATATTAACAAAAACTTTCGGAGAAATCTTTTTTTTAAGTCAACCGGTTCGTTTTAAATTGCTCCTAAAGGAAACCAGTTCACTAAAAGTTATGCTAGATCTGTATCGGTATAGAAAGTTTCATAAGTGTCATAAACATTAAGCCAGTTTATTTATTAAGAATCGAATAAAACAATTAAACCGGTTCAATAATTATCGCATACAAATTTATACGAAAACTGAGTCGGACTATTTCCAATCGCATAAAACTTTAATCGTTTTACTAAAAATCGCATGGAAATTTAACCGGTTCTTTAAGAAGACCCTAAACAGGTTCATTAAAAATCACTTCAATATTGAACTTGAATATCGGGTGTCGCCCGATAGAGTTACTAAGAACCAGCTTGATCGCCTGTGTATTTGCAAGAAGTGAAGAAGTTCGCTTCTAGATGTTCGTAACAAACTTAAAATTCTGAATCAGAAAATTTTGAATTATTTACCAGTTTTGGATACAATTTCCATTTTTTTGGGGCATGTTTTGTGTACGTTAGTCAATTTTTCACACATTGCTTTGGGCGATTATTCTAAGGGAATTTTGTTGGCAGATAAAAACCACATCTGAGACCTAACAGCGCCCCACGTCCCGACAACATATCACCAGAGCTTTTGAAAGCGAATCCAATTAAGAGTGCCGAAATTCTATTTCCTTTAACAGCCGACTATTGGATTGGTGAAAAATCGCTAGCAGTAGTAAAAAAGATAACCTCTCAAAATACAAGAACTGGAGAGGAATCACTTTGATTAGCAAGGTGCACAAAGTAATCACACACATTATTAACTAACGACTCTCTGATGCGTTGAACCTACCTTGAGAAGATAACAGGGCGCGTTTCGGGTGTATCACACGTGTACTGACCACGTCAATACGTTGCGTATCATTGTTGAGCAGTTAGGCGGCAGCTGCTGTGATAAACGGGGCATTGTAAAATAATATGGGAATAGCATTTAGAATTCAGGGTAATATTAATGATCTTAACAACGTGGACGACATCCTTCTGCTTGCGCACAAACATCCTGACATTAAAACCAATGTGAATGAGGTGTCCAGGCTCTATGCACTTACTGGCTCGCGCATCAACGTAACGAAAACAAAAATTATTTTTATTAACAGTCAGTCTAATCTCAGAATTGATGATATACCAAAATAAAACGAAAATTGTTTTTGCTATCTTGGCAGTAGCATGACGAAAAATGGCGGTTTGGGCAATGACTGCGTTCAGAATGCTCAGCCAAGTCGACGCTCATCTCGATAATGACAAAATCGAAAATATTTAACACCAGCATCAAATCGGTAATTATTTATGGTTGTGTAAAATGGAACGCGGCAAAAAAAAAAGAAATGCGTTCCCTCCAAGTTGTTCGGCCAAGTATTCTGGCCAAACACTATGAATTACGTTGAATAGAAGTTATTGAGAAGAAGCTTCAGAGACAACAAATGTATGTATTTATTTGATTATAATTCTAAAAACTTACACCCAGCCAACCCCACATCAACATCATCAGCATAAAAATTCTAATTCATGATAACACTCCATTGCATTTCTGCTCAAAATTAGCAAATAAAACAAAGATTAAAAACAAGCAAACTACCAGTAAAACATGTCAGTGACATGTTTATTGCCTTCTGCATATCAATTGAACAAATGTTTTTGATGTCTAGATATGAAAAAAAAACACAAAGAGAACTTTTCCCCCAACCTAACGAAAAATACTCCTAACATTTGTTTGCTTTCCCTGGTAGTTTTGGCCATATATTATTTGCAGTTCATAGCAAAATACAAGCAAAACATTTTACTAAAATGTGAAAACATGATGAGATAAGAAAAAAAACCTTAGGGAGATTTTGGAAAAAAAACAAATAAGAAATTAAAGTCGGTCAAGCGTGGCTATATGATACCTTAGCATTTAAAAACAAAATAAAAACCCTATTTTGACCCATGGGAAATCATTGCCTCACCAGAGCAAAATTATGTTATGCGGTTAAGATTGATACAAAAAATCTTTCTTCCGAATATTATTTAGATATCTTCATCTTTATGAAATTGTTTGCCTTAAAAAAGGAAGTAATGGCATAAAAAGCTATTTTCGGGAGTAGGTAGTACTTGTTTAAGAGCTATGGCCAAATATGTGTAGACCGATTTCAGTTAAATTTTGTAGGATGATTTAACTTGCAATAAAATAAATTTGGGCAAAAATATAATCTAAATACATACCAACATAAAAAGATGATTTATGGCCACAAAGACTCTATTCCGGAACAAAGCTTATATGGGGGCTATGTGAAATAATGGACCATTTTCAACTAGCTTTGTTCTGGTGACAATTAGAACATATTTAAAGATTTCATCAAATAACCTCTTAAATTGCGCACAATGTCTACATGGACAGCCAGACGGACGGACGGTCATCGTTAGATCCATTCAAACAGTAATTCTAAATCGATTCATTTACTTAAAAATTGGTCTAGGACCAATATATTAAGCTGTTACAAACATCAGCACAAACGCATAGTACCCTCTCTACTATTGTGGTGTAGGTAGAAAAACTGTTATGTATTTATTAAAGGAGATATGTAAACACGAATAGCGGCAAAAAATCAAAATGGAAAGGCAAACAATGTCAAAACTATCATACAGCCGCAGTCTGATAAAAAAAGAGTTTAACTATGCAAATAAATATAAAAAGTGTTATTGAAATCTATAACCACGAAAAACAAGTACATAGTAAATAAATTTTGGCACTTATTGAGAAAATAATTTTTCTAATATTTTATTTTTACTGCATTGCAGCTGAATGAGTATCGACTGATTTTTAATAGGAAAAATGTATAAATATGCTAAAATACAGAGTAAACGAAGAAGTACGTACTTCAGTAAAATGTTCAATACTTTTATTATCTGCATTTGTTTAATTTTTTTTTTAAATCTAACACTTAATATGAAACAATTTGGGTTATGTTCGCTACTTAAAGATATGAGAATAATTTCAATGATGTGTATTTATTTGCTGTTCCATAAAACATATCCGAAAAAAGTAAGAAAGTATGGTCGGCCAAGCATTATGTTATCTGGAAAAATACATCTTCTTAACGATTTCATGCATGCATATAATAAGGATATCCCTGTACCCTCTTTTATTTTTTTATTTATTTTTAGCTTGGAAAAAAATATCTAATTCATTAAAAAACTTTGAACCAGTGCTCAGTGCTAAAATTATTTGCTTTAAAATAGTATCAGCAGTAATTTTTTTTTTAATTTGCTTAATTTTTTTGCAGCAAATCAAAAAAATTGTGTTTCTGAATTCTTACCCAGTAAAAACTTCGCCTACCAAATAATGTGTTGAGTAAGCAGAAAAACATGAAGGCACTACTTACAATTCTTCTGAAAGAACCAATTAATTTTACAAGGGATGTCCCAAAATGAACGCCTTTTAAAGTAAGTCATTATTTTTTTACTTAAATACATCCAGAAAAAAGTAGTTATAGAAGTTATTATAGACATAGTTATAGAAGAAAGCTACTAAATAATGAGTTAAAGAATCTATTCATTTTGGAAAAGTAGGCGAAGTTTTTACTGGGTAATTAACACTTTGATTGAAAATAAGCAAAATAAATAAATAAGAGAGTAAAAAATTTGCTTAATCGTGCTATATGTATTTTTTCTGCATATCCACCACTTTAAAACGAATTGGTGTTGCTGTAGGTACAAAGTTCTTGATTTTTGCTTTTGCAAAGCTGTTAATTGCTACTTTGGTGCAATTGAAAAAAAAGTATTAATTTCATAGAAGATATGGTTACATTACATTTAAATAATTATATTTTAAGCGCAGCAAAAAAACATATGCAAAAACTTATTACTCACAGCAACATCAGTTCTTTTTAAAGTGGTTGCTTTGCTGACTGCTTTAACAGAGAAAAAACATCGTATGGGCAATTCCACGCATAAGTCTACAATAAATGGAAACAATAAATATGATGAATTTCATTTAAAAATCGAGATAAAACTGAAATTTTGAACCCGACCAACTCAGATATCGATGAAATTTTGTTCATAGCTAAATTTGATCAATACAAACAAACTCTCATTTTTAGAAATGACTGTTTTGCGATTTTTTGGGCGTGACACAGTGGGAACGTTTTCGAAAAAACGCGAATATGGTCGAAAAGAGCTCCATTTAAACTACAATAACTCAGAATCGGCTAAACCGATTTCCATGATCTTGGTATCATTAAAAAGATATTTTAACAGGCTTTACGACACGTTTAAAAAAAAAAAGAAATACACTGTAAAAAAATTTATAACAAAAAAAAAATTTTAACTGACGAAAAAACCAAAAAGATCAAGGGTTTTTTTACAGTGTATTAATTTTTTAGAAAGGTTTATCCTTCATCTATACCATATCAAAAAATAAAAATGGGTTCTTTTTTAGTTTTTTTTATATAATTTTTTAAGTAGTGTCACTTCTAGTAATTGCCCTTATATTTTATAACAAAAAAAAATTTTAGGTAACGAAAAACCAAAAAAGATCAAGGATTTTTTACAGTGTATTACTTTTTTAGAAAGGTATTTCCATCACCTATAACATATCCAAAAAGTAAAATGGGTTCTTTTTTATTTTTTTTAAATAATTTTTTAAGTAGTGTCACTTCTAGTAATACGTACCGAAAGTTTTCGAAATAATTCGAATAACAGCGAAAATATCAGGTCACATTCACAAAATAGTTCAACAATTCTAACAATTTTTAAATGTTTACAAATAAAAAACCATCAACAATTGTTTATATTATTTGCCATGTTTTTATTAATTTGTGTTTTATTTTATTTAAATTTTATACTATCATGGGTATTGTAATAAGATATTATGGTTTTTCGTTACCTAAAATTTTTTCTTTTTTTTGGTTTTTTCGTCAGTTAAAATTTTTTTTTTGTTATAAATTTTTTTACAGTGTATTTCTTTTTTTTTTTTTAAACGTGTCGTAAAGCCTGTTAAAATATCTTTTTAATGATACCAAGATCATGGAAATCGGTTTAGCCGATTCTGAGTTATTGTAGTTTAAATGGAGCTCTTTTCGACCATTTTCGCGTTTTTTCGAAAACGTTCCCACTGTGTCACGCCCAAAAAATCGCAAAACAGTCATTTCTAAAAATGAGAGTTTGTTTGTAGTGATCAAATTTAGCTATGAACAAAATTTCATCGATATCTGAGGGGGTCGGGTTCAATGCATCTCGATTTTTACATGAAATTCGTCATATCTGATTTTGGAAGTAAAAAAGAATAAGTATGGTGGCAACATTATGTTGTTATCTTAGGGGGGGGGGGGGGTGTGCTTTAAAACATGGTAGCTAAGGCCATGATGGCATTATTGGTCAATTCAATGGGAGATAAAGCCATAATTTTTTTTTTTTTTTTGTAATTATTTTTTATTGAATCTTCATATCGGGGGTTATTTTTCAAATAGTGCTATCTGAAATTTTTCAAAAATTTTTTTTTTACAGAAACGTGTTCACTTACGGTAGGGTCATCTGTCATTTAAATTTGAAAAAAAAAAAATTTTCCCAAAACGTTTTTTTTCATAAATATTTTTTGTGCTATCTAACACACACGTTTTTTTTTTTGGTAAAAAAGTGCTATCTACATAAAAAATATTACTTCATATAATAAAATGATAAAAAGTGTTATTACAAAGTAGACATATTATACATCAAATGGTTAGGAATTGTGTCTAGATTTAATAAACTAATATAATTTTAAAATTCGTTGTAGAAATTTTGCAAAAAAAAACTGCAAAAAATTTGTCGATGAGTTTTTGTCTATAGTAAATATTTTTTTATTTATGGAGTTATTATAGCAACGTGTTCACTGACTGAATAAAAAATCGTGGAACTTAATTAATAAAAGTCTAAAAAGTATTCATTGCAGCTCATTTTATTTTTGTTCAAATAGTGCTATCTGCTTATTTCAATGTTCAAGTCGATAAAATTTTAATTTGTAAATAGTGCTATCAGACATATAAGCGCGAATATCATGAATTAAAAAAACATTAATATATGTATGATTTAGACGTTCATTTTTAATAACATTGTAAAATAAAGTTTAGTTATTACTCCTAGAGTTATCGAATAAATCAGTTTTTTCGCTCTCCTGTAAAGTTGTGATTTTTCAGATAGCACTATTTGAAAAATAACCCTCGATATATTAAATATGAACTAACAATAATTAATCAAATCTTAACCTAATACGTTATTTTATGTCCTGCCAGTGCCAGACAAAATTTTCTTCATCACGGGTTCTGTTCACTTATATATTTCGCTCATAAAAAAACTTATGTTTATCGCTCATCTAATTGGGTAAGTGCTTCAGTGTCTCTTCTTCTTAAGCGAGTGTGGCCGCCATGATTTAAAATATTTCGAGCTAGTGGATTTGGGTGTTGTTCAAGCCTTTTTAAATATTTTATTGCATATTTTGTAATCATAGTTTTAACTAATGGCACATTGAGATCCTTATGAATGTTTGAGTTTTTAACATACCAGGGAGCTGCTGTGATTATTCGAAAAAGTTTATTTTGGCGGCTTTGAATTTTGTCGATATTAGAGGCCGAGGTCATGCCGCATAGTTGAATACCGTAGCACCAGATAGGCTTTAAGATAGAGTTGTAAAGTAGAAGCTTGCAATCGAGACTAAGGACAGAATTTCTTCCAATAACCCAATGAATTTGAAAGGCTTTTAGTTTCATTTGAGTTAATTTTGCATTTCCACGTTAATCGCCGATCCAGATGTATACCGAGATATTTTACATGCGAATGTTGAGGAATTATTTGGTTATTAATTGTAATAGGGGGGCAAGATTCCCGGCGCAAAGTGAATGTTAAATGTGCGCATTTTTGCTCATTGACCATTATCCTCCATTGTCGTAACCATATTTCTAGTTGAAATATATGATGCTGTAAGTAACGCGATGCTTCATAACGATTTTCGTGGGCGCTTAGAAAAGCTGTATCGTCTGCAAATGTTGAAGTTTGTGTGTAGTTGCTTGTTGGCATGTCCGAAGTATAAATTAAGTATAATAGGGGGCCCAGGATGCTGCCTTGTGGGACTCCAGCGGCAATGGGCTGAGGTGAACTTAATAAATTTCCTTTAATAATAAATTGACGACCGACAAAGTAGCTTTCTAGCAGCTTGTGTGTGTTTGCTGGTAAATTTTGCTTCAATTTATGTAATAAGCCTTCATGCCAGACTTTATCAAAAGCTTGAGATACATCGATGAAGAGAGCGGAACAAAATTTTTTCTTTCTTCAAAGGCTTTTCTTATTGCGTTAACTATACGATGAGTCTGTTAATTGGGCTGTGTTTTCTTCTAAATCCGAATTGATGGTTTAGAATACATCTATTTTCACTTAAAATCGGTGTTAATTTTGAAACTATTAATTTCTCAAACAGCTTTTACATATTTGATAATAAGCTAATAGACCTATAAGACTCAACTTTTGTATGATCTTTACCTGGCTTTGGTATCACGGTAACTAAGAAAACCTTCCATTTTGGAGGATAGTATTCAAGGCGTTAAATAGCATTAAAAATAAAAAACAATAATTTTCTTTGCTATGCGAGGTAGCTCCAAAAGCATTTTATTACTGATTTTATCAATTCCAGGTGCCTTCTTAGTGTTTAAGTCACAAATAGCCTTTTCGATTTCTCTTATCTCAAATCTGAGGGGAATAGCTGCTCTAGCAGCCATAATAGCCTTACTGCCCAATCATTGAGAGGTAAGGTCATATTTAAAATTTTGCGAAATGAGAGATATTGCCATATTTTTTTTCGCAATTGAGAGCTAAAGCCATAGTTTTTTCAGAAAATTGTTATGCATTGTATAAACATTCCGTAATAGGGAAAATCCTTAGTTATTATTGAAAAACATTTATTTATTCTTGCGACGCACGCAGGAAAAGTTTATTCAGCGAAGCTACCTGCCGCGTCCTACTGGAAGAAAAAACCCAAAAGCACGACCGCGGGCCGTCATGCAGAAAAACTTTAGTATGCGAAGCCAGATTTCAATACTTAACTTTAGTGTCTTCGGAACTAAAATGAGAGATAAAGCCATTTTTTAATTTTGCTAATGTGAGCTAAGGCCATTCAATGGTGTCCTTTCTTTAACAGAAAGAAGTCTTCTTGGCATCGAATGGACTAGATTTTTTGTAACTTCTTGCGAAATAGAACCCCAGATATCTTTGAGAGCGTTAATCTCTTAATTTTGTTTTCATATGAACCCACAAATGCTCAATCGGATTCAAATCCGAGCTCTGGGGAGGATGAAGCAAAACTTTTTTTGTGTTATAAAGCAACCATTCCCTTACGATAACGGACGAATGCATTGGATTATTATCTTGCATGAAAACAAAATCATTCCCCAAACCCATTTTTTGGGCGGATTATGGCAAATTACTTTTAAGGATATTTAAATAATCTATTTTATTCATGATTCCCTCGATACACACAAGGTTACCTACTCCATAAGCACTCATACACCCCCAAACCATAACATTGCCGCCACCGTGCCTAACAGTATGAAAAATATTTCGTGGATTCAGTGCTTCCCCTTACTTTCTCCAAATAGATTTACGTCCATCACTTCCAAATATGTATTTTGAAGTGATGGAGGTAAATCTGTCTGCTCTTGGATTCGTAGATTAAGTGCTTCCCCTTCCTTATGGTTTACTTAAATCTCTGGCTTTTTATTTTAATATTACAAGTGTACAAGTTTTTTTTTTTTTTGCTCACTGTAAATACGGGAACAATTTTTTTGTGGTTGATTTTTAAGTATCTTATCGTCCACCGATTTTAATAAAACATATACGGGTATGTTCTGTAAATCGAAATGAAGTGGATTTAAAACCGAACAAATTTTTAAAACGAGCCTGAAAAGAAAGTTCATAAAAATATTATTTTTTATATACTTCATACTTTGAGTACCAATTATATTTACAAGAACAGCTCTTAAAAAACACGAAAAACTACAGTAATTTTGTAATTAATTGAAATCAAAATCTCGTTCGATTTCAATTCCACTTCATTTCAATTTGTAGAACATGCCTAATATTGTTTTAAAGTGATAGAGAACTGATGTAACTGTTCTCTTTAATCTGGATTCTCAGAAAACCCCTCCCAACACATGCTACACATTCTCAACTACCCTTACATTTCGTGGAATAAAAGAAAAGGTATTTATCTACTCTTTCTTTGGAATAAAACCAATTTTTTGGACACAAAAGTATTGAATTGAATTTAAGTTTAATTTGAATGTCATTATTAAATAAATATAAAACAAAGAAATTAACAAACTAATTTGTATAAGGATTAAAAGTATAATTGAACCGTGTTTCTACGTATAACAACCAAATCATAACTACAGGTGGAAAAAACAAAAAAAAACAAAAAGAATTTTAATACAATTTTTAGTTTAGTTGTTATACGACGAGCGTTTTAAAATATCATTTAAACAAAACTAGTTAACGCATTAATAATTTACCGAAAGTATGTGGTTTATAAAGTTTTCCTTATATGTGTACTTGGATTAGTTAAACAAACTTAAAGTGCAAATTTTCTTATTATTTATAAATATATGTATATATATTTTTTTAATATTTTTTTTTATGTTTTGTAAAAGGGGGAAAAAACTCACAGGATATCGCTCTTTGAATTCAGGCCAGATTTCTGCGAGCTTCCTTTTTATTAAGCAATAATAATATACTTTTTGGAACTTCCCTTTAAATTTTGTTTAGTTATACGTACACATATATATATATATGTAGGTGTTTTTCGTTAATGTGTAAATGTTTTTAAGTATGTAAAAACGTAACGGTAAAGAATTGAGAAATAAATAATACTAGGGAAGGAAAAAAATTAAATTTAAGTCAACAAAATATCCAAAAGGAAATAAAATTTAACTGTAAAGTAATGCAGAAGAAGAGGTTCTAAAATTTCCGCAATAAATAGTTTTTATCCTATTCTATCAAAAATGATATAGATGTTTGTATAGGGAATCTTGAGGAAGCTTTACAATTTTGTTCCGGGGTAGTGGTGTTACGTCCTTAATCTTTATATATTTTCTTTCCTTACTGGCAATATATTTTCTACAAGTCAAAACTGGTCTCAATATGGCAGGTAAATAATAAATTGAATATATTCTTCTCACCTTATATATTTATTCTCAAATTCAGGGAATTGGGTAAATCCCCCGGTATGCAAGTTTACATGATCCTCTCAAAACAAAAAAAAAACTAATTTTCCAATTTATTTTTCTTTTCTTTTTCAAATTTTATGTATAAATGAAAATATTTTTTTTTTTTTTTTTTTTTTAAATTTGATATTTTGAATAAAGGCCCTACTTTGTTAAAATTTAATTCAATAACTAAAGTGAATAGGTATTGTATTACCCGACCTCACAATATTCGGCATTTTTGTATGGGCATGAGTTACACGTAATTCATTGGTTTTTTTTTTGTATTTTCTCCCTAGCTGGTCATTGTTGCCACTATTGTTTGTAGGGATTGCTGTTCGGTTTTAACCGAAATCGAAACCGCGGTTTTTAATGCTTAAAACCGAAACCGAAAACCGACAAAAAAACCTCGGTTTTAGAATTTACTTTAACAATATATTTATTCTTAAAGAAATTGCAAATTATACATAATACTGGAACTTTTATACAAAAACTTTATACATAACAGCTTGCAACAATGGCAAGGTGTTTCAAAATTCTTAAAATTCAAAATAAGTACTAAGAAGAACAAATGTGACCTTTTAAACTCTTAAGTAGACGCCTAATTTGTGTGCCACAAACTACCACATGGGCCTAGCTGGGACCAATAGTATTTTGCAGGGAGTTTTTGTGGCTATAGAAAAAACTCACACTAACTAACCCCTGGGCAAGGCTGGGACTTCTTTTATATGTATGGAGTTTTATGGCTATAGCAGGAAACTGTTGTCGGAAAGTTGAATAATTCTTCGAAAAAACAGTAAAGAAAGAATTCTTATGTGTTGCGTATGCCTTTTGATACGTTTTATTTTGATTTTATAAACAAAATTTTCATTTGGCCAATTGCGACGCCCACGGTGTTTACACTTTTTTCTCATTTTCTTGTAAAATACTCTTTGATTGAGGAAAACATAATGTTTCGTTTTGATATATATATATATATATATATATACTTATGCACAGGGCATATTATGCGAACACAAAAAATCTTTACTTTTTTTGATGAAATATTATAAATTGCAATATTTTCGAAATACAAATTCAATATTTTTCTTCTAAAAGTCTTTAAAGTCTTTTAAAAATCGTTTTTTGTGGGCAGAGCATATTTGACGAACAGGTGCATACGTTGCGTTTAATTGCCGAAACTGTCTGGAAAATATGCTCCTTGTATATGAAATTTTTTGTTGCCATGTTTCCACATTATTATTCCCAAATAATAATGTGGGAATATTAAATTTCCTATACAAGGGGCATATTTTCCAGACAGTTTCGGCAATTAAACGCAACGTATGCAGCTGTTCGTCAAATATGCGCTGTATTTGCCGACTTTGATGCTGCAGGTTGTTGTCTGTGCTTATTTTGCCGTTGTAGTCAAATTAAACTAATTTCTTTTTTTGTGCACTACAAAACAGAAAGAGTGTTGCTAATAAAAAAAAATTTTTAAAGAATGAGTGCTTGAAATTTTTTTTTTTTTTGTTTAACAGAAAAGAATATTAACTCGGCTCAACACCAAATTGATATTTATATAATTTTTTAGTATTCTTGAAAGAAGTTTTATAGGAACATGTTGTTCGCGCCAACGCTCCTAGTTAAGGAGTTATAGGTCGTAAAAATTGCAAAATACTTTATCCATATCTATTTAGCTAAAAAATGAATTTATAAAATATGGGAATCATTGGAAAATGCTTCAAAATGTGTTTTACATGGAGTTTAAAGCATCCAGATTTACCAATTTTGAGGTAATATTATATATTCATACTCCGTGGCTGACATTTTTTTTAACAAAATTGGCTTTATCTTTTAATTATGTCGATATTTATTTATTTAACTCTAGATATTTGCTTAATAAACTTTCTTTATTGCGGGTTTTCGGCCTTGCGTAACACTTAAGTAATTATGTACATATAACAATAATTGAATATGTAACAAGTACATAAATTATAACTAAATACATACATATTTTTACTCAAACTTAAAAATAAATTGAGAAATTTTCCAAAATAAAATTTTTTTATCTTTATAAATATAAAATTCTATATGATGGAGTTACTAAAAATATGGTTTATAAAAGCTTGAAGTATTCTTCCCTATTCATAGTCTTTTAGGAAAAATTTTTATGAAAATTTTGCGTCAAAACACATTTCAAACTTATTTTATTTTTTATGAATACGGCAGATTATGTTTAATAAATATACTAACAAAATTTTAAGTTTCGTAGAAAAATCTTTCTAGAAATATTTAATTTGGGAATTTGCTCTTAACGGAATTTTTAACACATCATGTAAAAGATATTTTGAAGTAGTTTCTAATAATACCAGTACTTCTTTGATCCTGTTTTTACCTAATAGCCTTTTTACACTGATCAACATCTAACATCTACCATCAATTTTCCACCATTTGCGAAGATGTTAACATCTTTCCATAAGAAATACATAGGGCTAAAAACCAACATCTTTAAAAGATGTTCCTATCTCATTTTATTCCATTCTACATCTTTCGATTATTTTAGTGTCAACACTAGAAAAGTGGCAATAAGTTCTATTATTATTGTGGCATCACTGATAAAAAGAAATTTGTTTTGAAAGCAGCGTTGCCATTTGTCAAGTTTTATCTTTAATTGCAATGTTTTTTTTGTTAAGTATTTTTTATATTTTTAAACAAATTGAACGTCAAATACATTTTTGAGTTTTCTTTTTAAATTTTGGCACTTTTGTGAGAAAAAAACATTTTTAATTAAAAAATTTTTTTTTTCAAAAATGGTGACATTTTTGTTTGATGGTAGATGTTAGATGTGAGCAATGTAAACGAGTGTTTCACATTTTCTACATCTTTGATGGTGGATGTTAGATGTTGATCAGTGTAAAAAGCCTATAAAATGCAGTTGTTGGGTATCACGTGCGCAGAAGTAAAGTTTAATGTTCGAAAAACATCACTTTTAAGAAACTTGGCATGACTTTTATGTGTCAAAAAATTTTATTATGTTTATTATGCAGCAAATTTTCGCAATTATTGTTTCCGTTGATTTCCTGAAGCAATAGCTTTTGACATAAAAGAAATCGTTTTATTTTTTTTTTTTTTTTGTGATGCTTTTTCTTGTCATTTATAAGAAAACGGTCAGTTGTTGGCTCAATATTTTTAATAAACTTTGACATCGTTATTGTTGATAACGTTTTGATTATTATTTTATGTTGTTAGTTAAACTTTGCAATTCAATCTTTGCACAGCTGTTGTGCAATAAAAAAGTATCAGCATCACAACTGCAACTGGTAATTACGCATCAGCAATATCATTTTGCATCACTGCAGCATTGATGAATAGTTTTCATGCATTAACGTACGTACCCAAAGTGTTCTGAAACTTTTAAGACCTATACCACGCTCGTTGACGGAAATTTGTATGCTGTTTATATGTATTTATTTATTTAATCTGCCGTTAAGATTATATTGTTTTTTGCTTCCTAAAACAACAAAATTATAATATTTATTATATTTTATAACAAATTCAATTGTTTTTACGTTATAAAATTTATTATAAATAAGTATTATATATTTATAATTATATAAATTAAGTTTGTATAAAAGTCTGCAATTATGCATGTTTTTCATTTTATAAAAGTAAAAAAGTGATAGTGGCACCATTGAAATATAAACAGACATTAAAAAAAACAGCTGTTTATATTTTTTCAATTGTAGCTGCCGTCTTCAACATAATTCAGTAGCTGACTACACGACTATAATTGCACCCAGCAGCATTTGTAGTCTTGTGTTCGTGTATCCTGCTGTGGTGAATGTGTTTAATGCATTATACATTAATTTTAATTAGTGTTGTCAAAACAGTAAAACGTTTTTTTCAAAGCCGATTTTCAGCAATGAAGCGTTTTTTTTTTTTTTTAAAACCCGCAAAAAAATTTACACAAATGAATTTTTATGCGCTAAAATTGTTTTATTAAATAAGTGTTTGTGAATGTCAAAATATTTGTTAAAAATATAAAAAAAGGAACATTTTTTGTTTATTTTAAATTTATTGTAAAATACAATAGTTTTGGTGCTATAGTTGTACGTGATAATAAACGAGAAAATGATAACTGTATTTAAATTGTAGTTTTATGCGGGGTTTAAACAACAATTTTTATCATTACAAAATGGTAAATTTTGTTTGTTTTTTAATAGAAATTAAACAATTAAGTTAATTTAATTTTTAAAAGGTTATTCTGAACTAGGACATTGCACACCAGAGGCTTCTCAAGCTATGTATGTATGCATATTGTTTTGGCAGGTAGGTTTTACTATATTTTGTTGTTGTTAATTATACAAACCAATTTTAATGATTTTGTTAATTTTTGATTCTCTTTTTTAATTTGTTACGGGCTCTTTGCGTGTTTCTTAACAAGGTTTCCGTGCTTTATAGAGTTCAATAGATGCTGTAGAGCCACGACTCTACCATAAACTTAGCCCAAGATGTGCCCAAACAAAATTTACACAAAGCTCATACATGTTTCAATGTATTGATTTGGCGTTCTAAGACAGCTATCAACTGCTTTATGTCAAACTTACACAATCAGTGAGAGAAACTTGTGGATTTGCTAAATTATGTACTGATCTTCACGAAATTTGACAGTGTGATTTCAAATCGTATAAAACAAGGCTTGTATGGGGCCTATTATAAATTATATACCAATCTATAAAAAGTTGACAGAATATTTTCTATTCATATAAAACTGACCACCAAAAGTTCATAATAATAGGATTTGTCGTTACGGTTTAATGCTTCTATAGTATTTCCGACTTTATATGGGCCTATGGTAAATTATTGACAGATTTTCACTTAATTTTATAATAATTCAAGTTATACAAAACGAATATGTGCAAAATCTTATACCAATAATTGCATTCCGCTACTAATTATGTTAGTTTATAACAAAACTATAAATTTTTAGGTTGGTTGTTAGACATTTTGATTCATAACTATTATCCTACTATACCGATATTGTTGGATTCCGACCCCAAACTGCTTAAGAAAGCTAGAAACAATTTGACATCAATATTGTTGTTTTCTTTTAGATTTTCTAAAAAGAGTTTTTTACAGACGGACATGGATAAATCGACGAAGGTTAGTTCACATATATCAAATATTTCACTATACACGCAAAGAAAAAACATGGTTGTGGTAAACATATTCTAAGAGCAACATACTATGATAAAATGCATGATTGAAGTCACCATATTAAGACTATATTGAATCATAGTATGACTAAATATACTCGTAATATTACAACATAATATTTTTCCCTTAATCATATTATTATTCTGTTATCATACTAAGTAAAGATGTAATCAAATTATTGTCATGCTAATCATAATTAGTTAATAAGTAATCATATTATCATCATGTTAATCATAATAAATTTGGAAGCAATCATATTATCATAAAGCCCCTCTCTTAGATGTCATAAAAATACAAAATAAATTAAAATTTTTTTGCAACGATTTTTTTATTTTGTGGCTTTTTTTAAATTTTTCTTAATGTAAATCAAATAGCGGAGTTCAAATAAGGCTTGCAAAAGAGCAAATGCAAAATCTTTTAAGATGTTGATGCCATATTGCCTATTTTAAAACGCTCTTTACATGTTTCAGAACATTTTTGGAAAAAGATGAATCAATTCCGATTTTTTACTTAATGCCAAAGTATAAAAAGTGAAATACCTAGCGCATTGGATATCGAATGGTTTTTCGGCTTTCCTGAAACATTTGTTTTAAGACATACGCCGTTGCCCATGAAAACCACAAAAATATCGTAACACTTTTATCAAATATAACGAAATCTCTGTGTGTTTTGTTGTTTAATTTTACAAAAAAACTTCGATATTTTGCATTTGCCCTATTAAGCGGCTCATACACTTGTAATTAAATTGTTCAATTTTACGTATAGTACAATTATATTGCCAATGTGCATGTGATATTCGAAGGTGGAACAATATATTGGCAACAATCAAAAGACTTTTGATTTTTATTGCAAAACGAAATTAAAAAGAAGTGTGATTGCATCATTGTACAATGCTATTTATGATATTCCTATAGGTTATGTTCACCTTTTTATTGAATGAATGAAAACCTTGTGCGACTTATAGCATAATATAGGACAAAATGGAAAAATTATGGCGAGTATCATACACAATAATATTGCAAGTGTATGGGCCGCTTTACATCACTAATACTGAATGAACACCGCTAATATTTTAAATTTTTTAATTTCTTTAAACTTTTTTTTTTATGGGAATTTATCTTTAAATTGTTTAACCGCTCACATATAAAATAAACGACACAACTGATTCAATATTATTAGAGTAAAAATAGTTTAATTGCATCTTCAACATAATATGATAAATGTATAGAAAGTTATCATGTCATGGCTATTAAATATCATGATATGGTTGTGGGTAATATAATATATATTGAAAGTTATCGTAATTTAGTTGTTAGAAAAATAATTATTTTTCGGTCAACAGTACTCAAATTTATAATTGCGATAAACATTAATATGTTTACAGTAACTATAATATTGTTGATATTAAATAACAATAAAAATTTTTTGTGTACGACAACAATATATTGTTACAATAAACGTAGTATTGTTGCTGTAACCATGCCCAACAATATTTTTTCTCTGCGTGTAGAATCCGAAAAAAGCTTTCCCACAAATTTCATCCACTATTTACTTTGTCACAGTGTTTATGGATTTACTAAACAATATTTCTTAAATTGTTATTAATAAAGTCTGAAATGCTTTTTGATCTAGTAAACGTTGTGTAAAATCATTAATTTTATGTTTTAGGCCAAATACTAACGCAAATTCGAAAAGAACCAGTTAAAGACCAAAAATTTCCAAAAAGCCCCTTTTACATGTTCTCATTCACTCATGGCATCTAATTTTATGTTTTTAGGTCCAATAATAATAAAAATTGAAAAAAGTTCAAGTTAAGGAACGAAAGAGTACCAAATAGATCCCTTAAAAGATTCTCATTCATTCAGGGCCTTGCATGTTTAATTTTATGTTTAAAGTCCAATACCAACGAATATTCGAAAACTACCAGTTAAAGACCCAAAAAGTACCAAAATGCCCCTCTTAAAGATTCTAATCTACCCAGGACATTGCATATTTGATTTTATGAAAATTAAAAAAAGGACCAGTTAAAGAACGAAAACGTACCAAATAGATCCCTTTAAAGATTCACATTTACTCAGGATCTTGCATGTTTAATTTTGAGTTTTAAGTCCAATACCAACGTAAATTCAAAAAAAGTAACAGTTAAAGACGTACCAAAAAGTTCCGCATTGAGTCTTATCACTCTGGATATTGCATGTTGAGTTTAATGTTTCTAGGTCCAATATTACCGGTAATTAAGTACACGACCTTCACCCATAATCGTTAGAATTTCAAAAAAGTACCTAGTTTGTATTTGTATTTTTTAAATAAGTTTCTTAAATATAAAAATTTTTTGGTATTTTATGTTTCTCGGAAAAAAAGCTTTGAAGAATGAAATCGGAAAAAGGCAACAATTGCAAATTCTGAAATTGAAAACATTTATAATGGAATATAAAAATTTTTTCAAATTTATGGGACATAAAACGTGTTTGGTAGAAAAGTTAAAAGTTCATAAATTGACATTTTTTTGTATGTGGTCTTTCAACGACAATCAACGAATTTCTTCAGCTCATTATTGGTTTAACCCGCCGACCATTTAAGAAAAATTAGTAAGGTATGGGTATATTTATTTTGATTACCCGCTTTCTGAATATTAAGCAATAATTTTGCTCCATACCAACTCTTTTGAAGTGTATTAAATATTGTTTGGCATAACGAGCCAGTGCTTGGCAAATGCTGTAGAAGTTAAAGCAAAATAATTTGACAAGAAAATACATTTTAATCTTGCTTCGCTTCATTGCCGTAAAAAAGGAGTAGAAGTTAGATAAACTGTCAACATCACAATATACAGCATTAAATATATGTTTGCGGAACAAAAACCTTATTTTGTAGAAATAAATTTTGAAAAGTGGCGTGTGCGGCACAAAATAATAATTTTCACTCTCAATAAAATACCTTTTTTGCAATTATAAGTGGATTTAGCTATAAATCGCTAAAAACCACACTTTTTGAAATAAAATTAATGAATTATTATAACACAAACACAATAAATTATAGCTAAATTTTTTTAATAATAAGTGCATTTAGCTATAAATCGCTAAAAATAACTCCTTTTGAACTAAAATTATTAAATTATTATAAAACAAACGCAATAAATAATAGCTACATTTTTAATTATGGGTGAATTTACCTATAAATCGCTAAAAATCACCCTTTTTAAATAAAATTTAAAGTTAAAAAGTTTGTCCTATAAATTTTATTAAAAATCGCTGGATTTGATAAGAAAATAGCTAAATTGACAGCAGTGTGGAAAGAAACACACAGAGTTGCATATTACCAGCGTTACCATTTGTCATGTAATCTCTATTTTATAAGTATTTTTAGACGTAAAAATGTTTAAAATTTTTATAAAGATTTTCATAAATAATAATAAACTACAATTTGCAGTATATTAAATGAGAGGATGCAGTGAAGTTTTTATGAAACAAACCATCTTAGACTCTATGTGTGCTTTATTACTGTTACGTTGTATAATTCTGTTTACTCCTTTAATACTTCATACCTTAACGATCCCAAATATATTCTTTTAGGTGCTGAAGTATCTAAAGATGATGAAATCGACTGTTATAGTCCTAAACATAACTGAAATTAAGCTCATAGAATAAATTCGGAAAAATAAAAAATGTTGAAAATATAAAATTTTTATAAATATTTCACAATTTTTGGCCCACAGTCCAAAAATTGTATCTATATTATTTTTTTTTGTTTCGCCAATGTAGTTGTTTATAAAAATATATGCAATTAAAATGCATTTAATTGGTGCGTGAAATTTTTTGAGAAAAATTACAAAAGATTATGATTTTCGTGGTTACTAGGACATGGTTGGCCTCATGGTAATACGCCAAAAAATTGGTTGTACCCCTAATGTACATGTTTAAATAATATGAGTAAAAATGTAATTTTTGCAGAACATGCTTCCCAGTAATTTGCAAGAGAATTCGCCTTTTATTCACATTTTTATGATTGTCCAAAAGTATTTTAAGTTGATTAAAGACTTTTGTATATTTACTATATAATTTATGTTGCTGGTTAATCGAATGACTGATAATCGAGGCCCTTTCTCAAATAAAAAAAGATGTTACTAAAAAGCGCGTCGTGTTACAGCAAATTCAGAGGTGGATTTTTACGACGTCGCTTTTTTGACGTGTCTTTTGTTTAGGCTTTCAATGAAATATTTGGCGTTGCGTTGCGGTTTAGACAATAAAGTCCTAAGAAAAAAAGAAGCCACAAAAGCGCTCGTATGAATTGTGTGTTAGATATAATTCTACTTCGTACACCGGATGCGCCCGCATTGCCATAGAAAAGAAAAATCTAAATTAAATTATTTTAATGTTTTCAAATTGAATATTTGAAAAAAAAACATAAACGAAGTACAAAATAAACAACCATTTCAATAAATTTTTCCACCTGTTTTGTCGACTTTTCTCTTTCCCTAAACCTTTGCGTACCAATTATAAACAAACACGAAGAGGAAAGTATACAATTAAGCCTTGGCGTTTTTAAGTTTTAAGCAGTTGAACAACCAAATAAAACATATAAGAAAATTAAATTAAAAAATATATTTTTCTTTAAAAAAGGAGGATACGATAAACTATTTATTAAAAAAAAAACATAAAATAAATCAGCAGATCTTTAAAATGACACATGTCGCTCTTGATCAACAATAGTGTACTAATCCAAAATTTCAGTTTAAATTAATATTTGGTATAGATTTGGTTACGACAAAATTGTTTAACTTATTTTTTTTTAATTATGGAAAAACTTCAGAAAAACTTCATCGCAACATCTTTATTTTGCTCTGTCCATTAATCATGTGCCTAAAAATTTAAACGTTGTAGGTAAATCCACTCTAGAGAGAATTTTGAAATCAAATTCGGTTAAAGTTTAAAAAACTTGAAAGGCAAAACTTGATCGTGCAACCCTTAATTAAGGTATGTTGGACAGATAAAATAAGATCGGTCAGTAGCCAAAAATCATCATTAGATATTTTCATCATTATATCAGCCGTATTCAAAATACAAAATAAGCTTGAAACGTGTTTTAAGGCAAAATGTTCATGCACTGTAATTCTTTATGAATACGGCAGGATATTTTTAAAAACCTTCATTAACTTTAAAACATCGTAAATTAACCTGTAAAAAACAAGGGAAAATTGTTTACAATGGCAACGCTGAAAAATGTAACGGTTTGTCCTCGAAGTCACATGTATATATTTTTTCCCTTTGTGTCCTCGAAGTCACATGTTTATATTTTTTCTCTGTGTCCTCGAAATCACTTGTATATATTTTTTACGGAGAAAAAAATGGGAAAATATATTAGAGTACTTGGCAATACTACGCAACAAAATTTGTTAAAATTTGTTAAAAAAATACAAAATTAAGGCATTTAAACCGTATATATAGAAGTTTTAATAGTAATTGATTGATATATAACCACAGTGCAATCAAATAAAGTAAAAAAAAAGAATAAACCAAAAAAATTAAAATTTGTAGGGAAAAATTGACGTGTCCGGTAAATATGCTCTAGGCATGTAATCATTTGGCGGACTGTTCGCTAAGTATGCAACTGTCCGCCATTTATGCGCTAGCTTCAAAAACTGTTCGCTAAATAAACGCTGTGCATATATATATATATATATATATATATATATATATATATATATGTGTTCCTCTAACTCCCATTGGAGCATAGGGCGCCGTTTTGATATGCTTAATAAAATTTGTAAAAAAAACTGGAAAAAGGCCAAAAAATTCCTGGCCAGGCCCAGTTTAACTTTGACATTTCCAAAACCGAAACCGAACCGAAACTGACCGGTTTTAATCATTTTGAAACCGAAACCGCGGTTTCACATTTTTACGGTTTTTAGCAAACTCTAATTGTTTGGAGTAACAACATTTGTAATATTTGCGCACAAGCTTCGACGATTCGACGCCTACAAAACCAATAAAAGCAATGTTCCAGCTACGCGGTTTAAAAAACAAAATTACACACAGCAAAAGTAAATCATCTTCTTACAGCATACAAAATTTTTTGGATTGTTAGGCACACCCATTTAAAAGTAAATTAATTAAAAGGGAGCTATGCTCGTCGAAACGTCGATCATTAGTACTCTAGGGTTAAATAACTTACAGCTTTTATTTCAGCATTTAGTAATAGTTTGTTTCT
The DNA here is from genome assembly GCA_930367215.1 of Pollenia angustigena. Classification (NCBI taxonomy): domain Eukaryota; kingdom Metazoa; phylum Arthropoda; class Insecta; order Diptera; family Polleniidae; genus Pollenia; species Pollenia angustigena. Next base: position 168,369,854 of record OV884058.1, read on the forward strand.
TGAACTTTCGATAAAAACACAAATTAAAGTTATTACGACAGTGCAGAGGAAGATTATTGAAGTTTAAAAACACTCCTTTTGCATGAAGTGTCAGTCACGTTTATATTTTACTAAATAAATGATATTTCAAAATATCATTGGTTGCCATTTTTTCTCTATCGGATAATTGCTACATAGCCCTGTTTAAATAGATACTAAAAAAAAGAAAATACTAATCGTAATAAAAGACAAAACAAAACGCGAATTGTGTCAAATGTAGGGTTAGTCGGCGGCATGAAATAACCCCCCAAAATATAACCCCCTCAAAAAAATAATGAAATAACCACCCCTAAAGTTTGTACAGAGAACAACAAAAACTATTTTTGGGGGGTTATTTCACTTTGTTTGGGGTGTTATTTCATATTTTTAATTGAGGGATTATTTCATATGAAATTATACCCCAAAAAATCATTATGAAATAAAGTCCCAATATATTTTTTGGAGGATTATTTCATTTTCAAATTTATAATGAAAACGTTTTTGGGCGCAAGAATTTTCTCCACTTTGGTATGCAGAACACCTGCTTCGATAAATAAAGCTGTCCTGCATAGCCGGCCTTCGGCTGGGCGCAATGGTTTTCATCTCTACGGTATACCAAACACCGGCGTCGCTAACTAACGCTTCTCTGCGTATCCGGGTCGAGTCGGTATTTTAATACTATAGAGGAGAAAATTCTGGTGCTATGCAGAGAAGCTTTAGTTAGCGAAGCCCGTGTTTGTTATACCATAGAGGAAAAAGTTATAGCGCCCGACCGAAGGCCGGCTATGCAGAAAAGCCTTAGTTGGCGAAGCTTGGGTTTGGTATATCATACCATGATATCTATTGCGTGATTCTTTAAAGCAAAAGTGTTTAATTGATTGTATTACATATACTGGGCTCTTATTTCATTTCAGAAATTGGGGTTTTATTTCCTATGAAATAAGCCCCCAAAAATTAGGGAATTATTTCATTTATATTTGGGGCGTTATTTCATTTCGTTGGGGGCTAATTTCATTTTAAAAATTGGGGCTTTATTGCATATGAAATAAGGCCCCACGCTTAGGGGAGTTATTTCATTATTTTTTTGGGGGGTAATATTTTGGGGGGTTATTTAATGCCGCCGGGTTAATCACATATGAAATTGCCTGTATGCTTGCTGCGTTTTTTCCTCACAATTAAATTAAATGTGAAAAGAAATATCGGCACAATGATATAAATCATTATAAAATAAGAACTATAAAAAAAAGGGCTGTAGGAAATATCGCCCAAAGAAAAATGGCCCAAAAAAAAAAAATGAAAAATCGCCCAAATGAAGAATCGCCCAAGCGAACATGAAAATGACCCAAAAAGGTAAATATGAAATTTTGCCCAAAAAAAAACGAAAAAGGGCCCAAAAAGAAAATGAAAAATGACCCAAAAAGCAAAAACGAATTTTTTCCCAAAAAAAAAAAAATTACTAAATTTGCAAAAAAGTGTTTATTATTCATATAAATTTAGGTGACATGTCATAACGTCCAGTGTCGTAGTGTCCTTGGACACTTTTAAAGTGTCATAATGTCCATCGAAGACGAGGACGAGGACGTTATGACACTTTGCAACGTCCGCAACTTAACTTATAATCAAAAATGTGTAAATTTTTTTTAAAAATACCGTTAAAATTTCAAGTGATTTTTTTAAAGATACTTATTTAACCATAATATGGTTGTCGGTGACAATGATTTGGTTAAATTAAACATAATATGGATAAAATATTTTTATAGCTTTTACTCCGGGTGTATATATTAAATATATATATCCAAAATAAGGATTTCATCTTCTATGGTATAACAAATACTGGCTTCGCTAACTAAAGCTTCTCTGTATAGCCTCCTCCGCTATGGTATAACAAAGACCGGCTTCGCTAACTAAAGCTTCTCTGTATAGCCGGCCTTCGGCCGGGCGCAAGGATTTTCTCCTTAATGGTCTACCAAAAACCGGTTTCGCTAAGTAAAGCTTCGAAAAACTGCCTTGTTTCCGAACAAGGCCGACTACGCAGAGAAGCTTTAGTTAGCGAAGCCGGTATTGGTTATACCATAGAGGAGAAAATCCTTGCGCCCGGCCGAAGGCCTGCGATACAGAGAAGCTTTAGTTAGCGAAGCCAGTATTTGTTATACCATAGAAGAGAAAATCCTTATTTTCGATATATATGTATATATTTAATATATACACCCAGAGAAAAAGTTACAAAACCATTTTTAAAAAAATTCTACCGATATTATGTTTAATTTAACCAAATCATTGTCGCCGACAACCATATAATGGTTAAATTAGTTTCTTGAAAAATAGTTTTATTGTTTGCAACCATAATAAAACATGGTTTTCTCTGCTATGTAAGATTAGGCTGTAGGAAATTTAGCCCAAAAAAAACGAAAAAGGGCCCAAAAAGTAAATGAAAAATTACCCAAAAAGCAAAAGTATAGCCTCCCTTTATGGTCTAACAAAAACCGGTTTCGCTAAGTAAAGCTTCGAAAAACTGCCTTGTTTCCGAACAAGGCCGACTACGCAGAGAAGCTTTAGTTAACGAAGCCGGTGTTTGTTATACCATAGAGGAGAAAATCCTTGCGCCCGGCCGAAGGCCGGCTATACAGAGAAGCCTTAGTTAGCGAAGCCGGTCTTTGTTATACCATAGAGGAGAAAATCCTTGCGCCCGGCCGAAGGCCGGCGATACAGAGAAGCTTTAGTTAGCGAAGCCAGTATTTGTTATACCATAGAAGAGAAAATCCTTATTTTCGATATATATATATTTAATATATACACCCAGAGAAAAAGCTACAAAACCATTTTTAAAAAAATTCTACCGATATTATGTTTAATTTAACCAAATCATTGTCGCCGACAACCATATAATGGTTAAATTAGTTTCTTGAAAAATAGTTTTGTTGTTTGCAACCATAATAAAGCATGGTTTTCTCTGCTATGTAAGATTATGGTAGAATTTTAAAAATAGCCCATTTTTTTGGGCCATTTTTCATACAACATTTTTGGGTGATTTTTCATTATGAATTAAAAAAACGAAAAATCATCCAACAATAACGATAAATAGCCCAAAAATGTTGGGCCATTTTTCATATGAAATCAGGCCCAATTTTACATGCAATTTTTTTGGGCGATTTTTCATTTTTTTTTTTTTTGGCGATTTTTCTTTGGGCGATATTTCCTACAGCCGTAAGATTATGGTAGAATTTTTAAAATAGCCCATTTTTTTTGGGCCATTTTTCATACAACATTTTTGGGTGATTTTTCATTATGAAAAACGAAAAATCACCCAACAATAACGATAAATAGCCCAAAAATTTTGGGCCATTTTTCATATGAAATCAGGCCCAATTTTACATGCAATTTTTTTGGGCGATTTTTCATTTATTTTTTTGGGCGATTTTTCTTTGGGCGATATTTCCTACAGCCAAAAAAAAGACCTAGAGCTAAATAAAAGTTCTTTAATCAATATAATTTTTTAATTATCGTATTTTTATAAGCAAAATGGTATCATTAGTGTATGAATTTATTGAAGCACAAAAATTTTCAAATAATCGATAACATTTAAATTTATATTTTGCATTCCCAGTAAAAAAAAATTGAGTTTTTTGAAGCACTTCAATAAAAGTGCTCTTATAAAGCAGTAAATGATAAAGAATGAAATATACGAAAAAGCTTTTATTTTAGTGCTGATAACGAAGAAGGCGAAAAAAATAAAAATATATTATGGTTTACGAAAATGATTGAAAAAAGGCATTTAAACCAGTAAAGGAAAAACATTAATGAATATGTTAATTTATATAGCCCTTAAAAAAGCACTTCAAATAAACGCTTATTGTCAGCAGAAAATAGTCCTCCAAACCGGGAACACCCCATACTAAAACAGGCATCCCATCAGCAGGTTTTAATCGATTTGAGTTATGAATTCATACATAAAACCTGCTCCTTTTGGAGCACAGTTTTATTGGATTATAAGTTAAGATTAACCCCTTTGAATATTATTTTATGAATACCAAAATTTTAGTAAAAGTGGATAACTCGTATTGTGGTTATTTTGTTAAACTGTTTATGGTTTTAAATCTAAATTTATGAAGAAAGGAATTTTACAACATGAAACTAATTACATTTTATTGATAATTTTTCGTTCTTGACTGAGCTGGGAATCGAACACAGGTTTTCGCGGCAAGACCCTCTGAAGAGATTGAGTAGTTGCAATCGAAACATGTAAGGGTAACCCATCCGCGTCAAGAATGAAAAACTATCAATAAATTTTAATAAATTTCATGTTGTAAAATTAATTTCTTCATAAAAATAATTTAATAAAAATAAAATTTGATGAAAATTTTTTATTTAAAAGAATAAAAAAAAAACAAATCGAAACATTTTTATCTATTTATTAAGATTACAAATTAGAAAAATTTGTAAAACAACGAAAAAGTTCGTCAAGATAAACATATGAATACATGCCAGTTTGCCATTGTCGAATGTCTTCATAAAAATTATGGAACTCGGCAATCTTGGTATCAACATCCTCCGAGCAGCTTCATTCACTCTCTTTTAAAATGAAGTCAAACAAAAATTGTGTATTTATTTTAATTTTTCTCCTGCAACGGTGTTCACTTTTCAGATTTTTTTTTTAATAATCATAATTTAGCGCTTAGGACAATTGAAGAAAAATGGAAATTTTTAGAGACACATACAAATATACCTAAGGATTTGTTTTTGGACATGCTGAGGTTTTGTATCAAGGAAAGTAGATATTTAGTGTATGATGACAAAATCTATGAACAAAGAAAGGGAATGCCGATGGGCACTCCAGGCTCACCAGTCATAGCTGATATAATTATGGAACAACTTCTGGACATATCACTGGATAAAATGAACGAAAACCCGAGGATAATTATGAAATATGTAGATGATTTATTCGCAATAGTAAAAAAGGACAGAATAAATGACACCATCGAAAAACTAAATTCATTTAATGGACAAATACAGTTTGTAACGTGGAAATAGAAATAGGACGCAGTAACCGGTTTCTATCTCCGCGTTCAATATTTTACATTGATCCTCTATATTTACATAATTTCAATATTTCATATTTTTTATATTTAATTACATTTTATGTATTCATAATTTCTATTATTATTTTATTTTTATTAAGGTAGAATGTTAGCCACTTTGTATGCCCCTACTGTAACAAACACACACACAACCGTATGACTACACAAGTTACCATAATAAGTCTCATTTGGTTCAGTTGTGAACTGGGATAAGTAGGAAAGGTTTTGTTACAATCGGGGCGATTACCACAAGACAAGAAAACCGCCAACCAAGCTCGGAAGTTATATTAATTATAACCAACGAGCAGACTAGGGATACAATCGTAGAATTAGTCACCCTTTTTACCAATAAATGCTCACAAGTGGCTTCGTGTCGCCTGTTCTCACAAGTGGCCTCGTGTCGCCTGACCTCACAAGTGGCTTCGTGTCGCCTGTTCTCACAAGTGGCTTCGTGTCGCCTGTTCTCACAAGTGGCCTCGTGTCGCCTGTTCTCACAAGTGGCTTCGTGTCGCCTGTTCTCACAAGTGGCCTCGTGTCGCCTGTTCTCACAAGTGGCTTCGTGTCGTCTGTTCTCACAAGTGGCTTCGTGTCGCCTGTTCTCACAAGTGGCTTCGTGTCGCCTGTTCTCACAAGTGGCTTCGTGTCGCCTGTTCCCACAAGTGGCTTCGTGTCGCCTGTTCTCACAAGTGGCTTCGTGTCGCCAGTTCTCACAAGTGGCCTCGTGTCGCCTGCTCTCACAAGTGGCTTCGTGTCGCCTGTTCTCACAAGTGGCTTCGTGTCGCCTTTTCGCACAAGTGGCTTCGTATAGTCTGTTTCCACTAGTATTATTGTTATCGTAGGAATTCGTAAATTAAGTAGTCTTCTAAGGTTTATGTAGTACTAGCTACTAGTTGTAAGACCCCTTTGTATGTATTATATATATCATTAGTGCGACGAACGCATCGATTCAAAACAGCAGCCGAGGGAAGAGCCAAGAACGAACCGATCGCTCGACACGCCGACAACCGACCCTGCCAAAGGCGGTGATACGCAACCGCCGAGCGTCTCATAACCCCGAGCCGTACCCGACCGCCGACCTGAACCTGCCGAAAACTAAACCTATACTCTGGTGTCGACGAGCCGATCAACACGAATTCCCGCCAGCCGAAGAATCCATCCTAAAGCTGTGGTAGTTAGTCGTATTTCATGAATTATTAAATAATTAATAAAACATATATTATTTATTAATTAATTTGTTCCAATATTTCGATATCCATCGGATATCATTATCAAGGCTGTAACAATATAAGAAAAACAACAATGTACGAAAAATATTAACAACCACTGTGCTTAAATAAAGATAAAATACATAATTACAAACAAAAAGAAAACAATTCACTTACAATGAGTTACAAGTATATTTGTAAGAGACGTATTACTATCTCCACATTTAATATTGAACTAACTAAACTATTTAATTTTCTTTTTAATAATGTGTCTATAGCTATTGGCGCAGTTTTCCGTGTCTGTTTTAAAATTTGTATTCTCCTCTCCTTTGGTATGTTTATAATATGAAGCATCTCCAAAGTATACCGTTTATTATATTTTCCCTCTCTTTGTAATATCTCCACATTATCTAAGTTGGGTTTATGTAATCTCTCTGCACAGTGGGATGTGAGTGCAGTTTTTTGTGTTGAAATTTTATTTATGTTTTTAAAAACCGATTTATGTCCAGCTAAACGTGTCTTAAGCTTATTTTTTGTAGTACCGACATAAACTTGATCGCATATGTCTTGGTCATTTCCTGTACAACTTATCTTATATATTACGTTAGTGTTATCCAATTTGTCAAGTTTAGATTTTGTGTTTGAGAAAAGTTGTTTTAATGTATTCGTTGAAGTGTGAGCAATCATAAATTTGTCCTTATTATAAATTTTAGCATTCTTTATTCTTTCTGCGATACGTGGTACATACGTCATTGATTTATATATCTTCGAATTCTCTTTATGTTCCATAGATGGTTTTTTTCCAAAGTTTTTAATTAAAGTTTCTATTATGTTTTTTGGAAAAGAGTTTCTTGTAAGAATATATTTAATTTTTCCTTTGTTGTGAGAATGGAATGACTCATCGCTAATGGAAAGGACCCTGTTAATGAGATTGTTGGCCGTATTAATTATTACCTTTTTTGGTTGACAAGAATTGAAATTAATAATTCTCCCTGAAGCCGTCGGTTTTTGGTACCAGTCTATTTTTATTCTGTTGCCGCTTCTTATGACCAGGGTATCCAAGTATGGGAGTTTTCCGTTTACCTCCTCCTCCATTGTAAATTTAATGTTTTTGTGGAATGTGTTCAGTTGCTCTAAGGTCCTTTCTATTGCACTTATCTTTATAATTCCAAAAAGGTCGTCCACATATTTCGTCAATAATTTAGGTTTTTCGTCAAGATTATTCATACAAGTTCCAAGGAGTTCCTCCATCACTATATCAGCCACAATAGGTGACGCCGGTGAACCCATTGGCAGTCCTTTGCATTGGATATATACTTTTTCGTTGTACTTAAAATATCTGTTATCCTTGATGCAAAATCTTAGAATTCTCAAAAATAGTTCCTTTGGTATATTCGTATGTTTCTCTATGTCAGTCCATTTGTTCTTTATGACATCTATTGCGTAGTCCACTGGAATACTTGGAAAGAGTGACACCACATCAAAGGAAACTAATTTTTCGTCCGTATCTATTGCACTGTTGTTTACCTTATTTCTAAATTGCACTGCATCCCTTACGTTATAAACCGAAAATTCCGTTAGTTTTTTTAAAATATTTGTCAGTAATTTGCATAGCTCGCTGGCCGGCGAATTAACTGATGCACAGATTGGTCTAAGAGGGTAATCTTCCTTATGGATTTTAGGAAGTCCATATATTCTTGGTGCAGTTGCCGCGTCATTTTTCAGTCTTCTCTTTTCTATCACAGTAATATTATTGCACAAAAATAGTTCATCTACCAAATCATGGTTCTTCTTCTTAAGCGATAATGTGGGATCTTTATTTGTCCATCTATATGTCATCATATCATTAAGGATACTCTTCATTCTAATATCATAATCCTTTTTATCCATTGCTACTGTGACATTACCCTTATCCGCTTTTAATATAAGTATATTCTTATTTTTGTGCAAAAATTTTTTAGTCTGTTCCACTGTGCTCAGTATATAACGGTCTCTCCTATTTAAATTCTGTTTGTTTATGTGATTTTCCAGCATTGAAGTGAACTGTGTTCTTGCTGTCTCTTGTTCTTCTTTGTCCTCTATAGTCTGGATGCAATCTTCCCCATCAGCAATAATTTTAAAAAGTGGGAATTTTCTCTTCTCTGTTGGTATCGCATATTTCTCTCCCAGTGATAAGAGCCATTGAGTCTCTTTAGGTATGTCCGTGCCCGTTTTGTTTATAAACCACTTATCATTATAGATAATGTCTAACTCTTTTATTTGTTTTTCCCTTAAATTGTCAAATTTCTTTCTGTGTTTGGTATTTATGTTAATATAACTTTTCCTCATTAGTGTCTCTTCACTACTCCAAAGTTGTGTTTTTTCGTCTGGTGTCAAATATTTATTTATTTTTCTCTCCATTTCATTTACCTCTACAGTAGTATACTTGACAATTTCATGTTTTTGTCTAATCAGCAGATTTAGTAATTTTCTATGAAAATTCTCTAATATTTTATTAAGTGTACTGTTTATTTTGTTGGGAATTGTCCGATTGTGTTCAAAGATTTTGACAACATTTTTTGTTGAATTGTCCAAAAAATTTGGTATAATACCTGTGTTCCTACATCTCATAAGAAATGTTATTGTAGACGTCGCATTCAGTTGGTGTTTCTTCAAAGTTTTTCGTTTGTTAATGTAATTTTTGATGTTTTGGTGTTGATGTTTGATATTGTTGTACACCATTTTTACGGCGTGCTCTCCGTAATATATATTAAATTAAATTTTTATTTCTTCGACCTTTTTTTTAATTAAAAATAAAAAGTTTTTTCGAGCTCGAGGCCAATTATTTGTAAACAATATATATTATTTATTAATTAATTTGTTCCAATATTTCGATATCCATCGGATATCATTATCAAGGCTGTAACAATATAAGAAAAACAACAATGTACGAAAAATATTAACAACCACTGTGCTTAAATAAAGATAAAATACATAATTACAAACAAAAAGAAAACAATTCACTTACAATGAGTTACAAGTATATTTGTAAGAGACGTATTACTATCTCCACATTTAATATTGAACTAACTAAACTATTTAATTTTCTTTTTAATAATGTGTCTATAGCTATTGGCGCAGTTTTCCGTGTCTGTTTTAAAATTTATTCTCCTCTCCTTTGGTATGTTTATAATATGAAGCATCTCCAAAGTATACCGTTTATTATATTTTCCCTCTCTTTGTAATATCTCCACATTATCTAAGTTGGGTTTATGTAATCTCTCTGCACAGTGGGATGTGAGTGCAGTTTTTTGTGTTGAAATTTTATTTATGTTTTTAAAATCCGATTTATGTCCAGCTAAACGTGTCTTAAGCTTATTTTTTGTAGTACCGACATAAACTTGATCGCATATGTCTTGGTCATTTCCTGTACAACTTATCTTATATATTACGTTAGTGTTATCCAATTTGTCAAGTTTAGATTTTGTGTTTGAGAAAAGTTGTTTTAATGTATTCGTTGAAGTGTGAGCAATCATAAATTTGTCCTTATTATAAATTTTAGCATTCTTTATTCTTTCTGCGATACGTGGTACATACGTCATTGATTTATATATCTTCGAATTCTCTTTATGTTCCATAGATGGTTTTTTTCCAAAGTTTTTAATTAAAGTTTCTATTATGTTTTTTGGAAAAGAGTTTCTTGTAAGAATATATTTAATTTTTCCTTTGTTGTGAGAATGGAATGACTCATCGCTAATGGAAAGGACCCTGTTAATGAGAATGTTGGCCGTATTAATTATTACCTTTTTTGGTTGACAAGAATTGAAATTAATAATTCTCCCTGAGCTCGAAAAAACTTTTTATTTTTAATTAAAAAAAAGGTCGAAGAAATAAAAATTTAATTTAATAATTAATAAAACCTTATAAAGAAAAGATTAATTCAACCCCAGTAAGGGTAAACATATCGTCTTCTCACTTAAGGTTAGTGGTTAAGGTTACCCACACTAGCAGAACCGATAATACTTGGTCTTGACTTCCTGGTTTCGTTTAATTTCGAACTATGACTAGATGGCGAACTTCTCACACGGCGGGGTGGCAGCAGCGATACCGAACGTTTACACACACTAACGAATCGAGACTTTCTATCGAAAAGAGAAAATAACGAACTTTCGGCGATGCTGAGGCACCATAGCGCCAAGTTCAGCGAAGCCAAGGCGTTGTGTACAATCGCCAAGCACGAGATCAGACTAAAACATTCCAAGCCGATAAGGCAAAGATATATGCCAAGGAATACCGCTATGATGGAAGTCATCAACGCAGAAGAAGCTTTTAGCAACCTGAAGGAAACGCTTACCCGCGCCCCAGTACTCGGATGCCCTAAGTTCGAACATCCCTTCTTCCTGCAAACGGATGCGAGCCTAGAGGGCGTTGGAGTCGTTCTCTTCCAACGGCATTCGGGCACGGAGGCGGTAATAGCGTATGCCAGCCGTACCCTAACTGAACTGGAAAGGAAGTATTCCACCACCGAACAGGAGTGCCTCGCCATCCTGTATGGGATACGGAAAATGAGGCCATACTTAGAGGGATACCACTTCACCGATCACCACTCACTAAAATGGTTACACTCGCTACAGAAATCCTCAGGACGACTACCCCGGTGGGCCCTCGAACTCCAACAATACGATTTCAACATAGAATATAGGAATGGCAACCTCAATATCGTAGCGGATGCATTATCCCGAACGCCACTACCAAATATCGAACACGGTACCATAATGGCTATTTCAGGGGTGGACTGGTACGATCAAATGACGAAGATGGTCATAGAAAACAAGACGAAAAATCCAGCTTTTCAAATTATACAAAACCAGCTATTCAAACATATTCCACGAAGATCCACACTAGACTCAAACCCGAGTGGAAAATGTATGTGCCGAGAGGAGGTCGAACGCGAGTATTAATGGAAAATCACGATTCCCCCGAAGCCGGTCATTTCGGCATATATAAAACGGTAAAACGAATCCAAGAGAAATACTATTGGCCAGGCTTGTACCGGGATGTTGTTCAATATGTTCGATCATGTGATATATGTGCGCGCTACAAACCCGAGCAACGAAAATTACCCGCGTTGATGAACACCATGCAATGCTCCACGCCTCGGGAAATCGTTGCTGCAGATTTTGTCGGCCCCCTACCACGATCCACTACTAGGTACACCTCCCTACTTGTCATTGTGGATATTTTCAGTAAATGGGTCGAACTATTCCCCTCCCGCCAAGCGTTCGCGGGAGATGTGGTAAGAGCCCTCTGTGAACGCATCATATTCCGTTTCGGTTGCCCCCGCATCTTTTTATCAGATAACGGACCTCAGTTTATGAGTCGCGCTGTACAGGGCCTTCTTACAGGATATGGTATCCAGCACCGCACGACGGCCCCGTATGCACCACACGAAAATCCGACCGAAAGAATGAATCGCACAATTAAGACAATGATCGCACAGCAAACCGGCGCAAACCACCGCCACTGGGACCAAAAACTCGCCCACACGGAGAAGAAAACACTTGGAGCCCCGAGTGGAGCATCGCTCCCCGAAGTAGGAGGGCGATGTAACGTGGAAATAGAAATAGGACGCAGTAACCGGTTTCTATCTCCGCGTACATTATACTAATATTTTACATTGATCCTCTATATTTACATAATTTCAATATTTCATATTTTTTATATTTAATTACATTTTATTAATTCATAATTTCTATTATTATTTTATTTTTATTAAGGTAGTATGTTAGCCACTTTGAACACCCCTACTGTAAAAAACTCACACACAAACGTATGACTACACAAGTTACCATAATAAGTCTCATTTGGTTCAGTTGTGAACTGGGATAAGTAGAAAAGGTTCTGTTACAATCGGGGCGATTCACACACGACAAGAAAACCGCCAACCAATTTCGGAAGTTATATTAATTATAACCAACAAGCAGACTAAAGCTATCGTAGAATTAGTCACCCTTTTTACCAATAAATTCTCACAAGTGGCTTCGTGTCGACTGTTCTCACAAGTGGCTTCGTGTCACCTGTTCTCACAAGTGGCTTCGTGTCGCCTATTCTCACAAGTGGCCTCGTGCCGCCTGTTCTCACAAGTGGCTTCGTGTCGCCTGTTCTCACAAGTGGCTTCGTGACGGCTGTTCTCACAAGTGGCCTCGTGTCGCCTGTTCTCACAAGTTGCTTCGTGTCGCCTGTTCTCACAAGTGGCTTCGTGTCACCTGTTCTCGCAAGTGCCTTCGTGTCGCCTGTGCTCACAAGTGGCTTCGTGTCGCCTGTTCTCACAAGTGGCCTCGTGTAGCCTGTTCTCACAAGTGGCTTCGAGTCGCCTGTTCTCACAAGTGGCTTCGTATCGCCTGTTCTCACAAGTGGCATCGTGTCGCCTGTTCTCACAAGTGGCTTCGTGTCGCCTGTTCTCACAAGTGGCTTCGTGTCGCCTGTTCTCAGAAGTGGCTTCGTGTCGCCTGTTCTCACAAGTGGCTTCGTGTCGCCTGTTTCCACTAGTATTATTGTTATCGTAGGAATTCGTAAATTAAGTAGTCTTCTAAGGGTTATGTAGTTGTAGCTACTAGTTGTAAGACTAGTTGTATATATCATTAGTGCAACGAACGCATCGATTCAAAACAGCAGCCGAGGGAAGAGCCAAGAACGAACCGATCGCTGGACACGCCGACAACCGACCCTGCCGAAGGCCGTGATACGCAACCGCCGAGCGTCTCATAACCCCGAGCCGTACCCGACCGCCGACCTGAACCTGCCGAAAACTAAATTTATACTCTGGTGTCGACGAGCCGATCAACACGAATTCCCGCCAGCCGAAGAATCCATCCTAAAGCTGTGGTAGTTAGTCGTATTTCATGAATTGTTAAATAATTAACAAGACCTAATAAAGAAAAGATCAATTCAACCCCATTAAGGGTAAACATATCGTCTTCTCACTTAAGGTTAGTGGATCCGTAAGAAAACCCTTGACTCGTCTGAGTTACCTCAGCCGATGAATTAAACCACGTTACAAGTTTACAATGGAGGAAGAAAATGACAACCAACTACCATACTTAGACGCAATTGCTATTAGAAAAGGGAACAATATAAAAGTTTATTGGTATCAAAAACCAACAGTCTCGGGACGGTTGATAAATTTTAATTCTAAGCACCCTAGAAAAATTATTATAAATACAGCATCAAATTTCATACGACGAGTTCTTAAAATAAGTGACACGGAATCCCATAAAAACAATGTAACTAAAATAACGAATATTTAAACCATGAATGACTTCCCAATAAGGACAATTAAAAATCTTATAAAACGTGCAAAAAACAACAGGCAACAGGTGGTAAGAGAACCAAAAAGGTATATATGTTTCTGGACTCTCGGAAAGATGGAAAAGCTCAGATATTTATGACGAAGAAAACTAGCATTTAGAACGGACAACACTGTGAATCCGTTATTTAGCAAAACAAAATCAAGAATTAAAAAGGAAGACAAGTCAAATGTGGTATGCAAAATTCCCTGTAGTGGTGACGGGCTCAATATATGCAATAAAGTATACGTTGGGACGGCAAAAACAAAACTTAAGACAAGAATATCTTCGCACAACTCTGAGCATAAAGCTGAACAAAAAACTGCACTAGCAGCCCACTGTACGTTGAAAAATCACAAACCACATTTTGAAGGACTAAAAATATTACATGAAGAGAGAAATTATTCAAGAATATTTACATTGGAGATGCTGCATATTATTGATGTTAATCCACAGCTTCGTCTCAATTACCGACAAGACACAGAAAATTGTGCACACATATACAGACAATAAATAAACAAAAACAGACGATCGAGAAACTAGATTTAGTTAAGAAAATCTAATAAGTGGTGGCGAAAGTGTTATTGTGAAGTTTTGTGCTATTATATTTTTTAATTGTTTACATGTAATTATCTTTGTAATATTATGTTTGGTTTTTTGTTTAATATTAATAATAGTTATTACTGTATTTATTTATCCAGACCCCTGAAGATGGTTAGCGATGCTAACCGAAATATTGGGAAAATAATAAAAATATAAAAAACAAAAATATCAAGAATTTTTATTTACTATTTTATTTATTTACGTGGACCTGCAGCCAAACAAAAACAACAAATAATTAATAATAATAATTAAATTAATAATAATAATAATAATGCCTTGTCCGTCGTCTAGTTGATTACGGGCTGCCTCTATACTGGGCATAGGCTGTCTTTTAGTTGTCAACATTTTTTTTATTCGCTGCTAGGTCACCAAAGTTGTCAAATGTACGTCCAAGGTTGACTGGCATTTAATTAACCCATTTCGTTCCGAAATTATATTTTTATTTTTCTTTGATGAAAAAAATGTTTTTTTATGGTAATTAGGAGCCACTGATTCCAAAAATGTCGGCAAAAAAGTTTTCCGATTTTTCGTTTTCCCCGAAAAGCCTGTTCGAAATTTCGAACACTGGCGCCTAACTTATAAGCTTTGTATGCAATTTAAACATTAATATTTATTCTATTTTTTATTAATTTATTATATTATCTTTGAATCAAATGGTACACAAATTGATTAAATTTTGTAAAAAATTATTTTTATTCACCTTATAGTATTTGAGAAAAATCGTAAAATAATAAGATATAGCCCAAAGATTAGTTCAAATTTGGGGGAATGTCAAAATTATTTTGCTTTTGGTTTCTTTTTGACCATTTCGGTGCTCCAAAATAACTTAGAGGCTTGTATTCAAATCGAGGCGTCTTCGAGGTAGAAGGTCGCTCCTCTTCTTCAAATTGAGGATAGCCACTGTTCTCAATTTCGTTCCTTTCAGTTTCAATTTCAACGAAACCAGCAACCTCATTCAGTGGATTTAGATCTAGGTTTATGGCTATTTTATCATCGTGCAAATATGGGTGGTATAATAATTGAGAAATCAAAATCTCTTGATGTTCTGGGCATGATGATACAATGTGATGTCCGATGGACAGAACATAAATTCAAGGTGTCGAAAGAAGCATTCAAGTGCCTCTGTTTTTTAAGATGGTGTAGGATATACTTCACTCCTTCTGATCTCATGTCTGGGCCGGTGCTTCAAAGTCTTTTTTGGAGCTTCTCGACCACGAGCAGGAGAGGGCGAAGATTATCATTGGTGACAGTAGGGTATCCAATTCTATTGACTCCCTTGAGCACCGTCGCAATGTGGGTTGTATTTGCTTATTTTATCGTTACTGCAATGGGATGTGTTCTGATGAATTAGGGATCTCGTTGCCGAAACCCATAAGTTTGCTCGTAATACACGTTTTTCTTCAAGAGCCCATCCTTTTGTCGTCGATTGGCAGGTGAATCATACAACGCATTACTGAGAGAATTCGTTTTTTCCTGCTGAAGTCTTCCCTCTCACTTACAACATGAATAAGTTCAAGTCGTGTGTTCACAAACACTACTCCCTCTATGCTCCTTCCCATAACCTATTTTTCTAGTTCTAAGTGTCTAAAAATATGGGTTGAAGAAATTTAACCATTTCATCCAAAGGGAGGGGGTGGTCGCGGAGGCGTATCTTTTGGTAACCTAAAACCGCAGCCAGTATTAACAAGATAGGGAACCTGGCTAGATGCTGTAAAATACTATTCAAAAAACTTAGAGAAATTTAAGAATGTTATTAAAGAACTTGTTGCTACCGATGCTTATGCAATTAAGAGATTAATTAGCATTTGTATTTTCCAACTGCGCATAGTGGCTGAAAATCGTTTTTCATTGGCCAAAAATCTGTAACTTTTGAACCGAAGGAGATATTTAAGTGTAATTTAATTTTAATCGGCACATAGAATCTTAAACTTTTTTCCACTTTAAATTTCATTAAAATCGGTTGAGTAGTTTTTGAGAAATTTTAGGGCAACGTGGAACTTCCGATTTTTTTGTAATTTTTAGATTTAAATAATAATCAATCCCATTTTTTGTTGTAATGGGACACTCAAAAAAATAAATGTTTACACTATAAAAAAAAATTGAACATTAAAAAATATAGTAAAATCAACTCGAAATTTTGCTATTATTACTGGAAAATAAACAATTTTTTGCTTTCAAATTGGTTAACACCTAAAAAAAACTTTAGAATTATTATCTAAAATCTTGCTATTACTACAGAAGAATCTATTATTTTGTGCTATAAAATTTGTTAATATTAGAATAATAAAACCGCTGAATTCTGATTTTTTTTTTTAAATTTTGATACGAAAATAAAGGTATTTATTTTTTGAATATTTCTTATTTATTAACACATTTCATACATATGAGTAATTCCAAAGTGTTGAACGTGACAGTCGTACGCATCAAACATGCAATAACATTTTAAGCAAAAAATATTTTTACGTTTTCTTAACCCTTAAATTATGGCACTAAGAAAGCACTGTTATCTATGCTTAAGTATATGCAGGGCGCGATTCTAGGTCAAAGATAATGGCATAAGAAGTAGCGGTTCGAACGTGAAAAAAACAGAAGTAGTTTTTGTGGCCATGTATGAAAAGGCGTAATTCAAAGAAACCTGGCACAATTTTTTAGTCAAACTACTTTCAGAATTTTACGTAGCCATGTTACATTAAAATGTCTTGGTTTGATTCCAAAATCTTCTGTATTTCCTTTTTTTTAAGCCAAAATCTGGGTCGATACGTGAAATTTCGAACGTGAAATTTTTTCCTTAATTATTTAATTGAATAATGATCAAAATAAAATAAAAATTTACCGTTAATCCGAATAACATATTTCCCTTCGAACTCTTCCTTTGATAACAGACCATGTAAGAAAATTTTTATCACATATCACCTCTTTTAACAGAGATAAATATTAAAGAAAACATACAATAAAACATTCTCACATATAAGAAGTTACGTTGGCACAACTTTGGAGTCTGATTGTTCATCTTAGTGAACAAATTTATGAGTAAATTTATAAAATTAGTAAAATCTGAATATTACCTTTTGACGGAAATGCCCATATGTGGATAAAAAAAAACCTTTTAAAATTAAAAGCAGCAAAAGATTTTAATTGCTTTTGTCTGTCTTAGATCTAATGAATTATAATTATTGTTTATTTAATTGAAAGATTGATTGCAAATATTCCATTTTCTTTTCTATGTTATTTCTGTTCTTTAGTAGTTTTTTGACTTTCGAATACGGGCGATGAACGGATCTGACGTTGCCCAATAATACATTAAAAAGATCTTCATTATTGGAATTTCGTGAAATTTCTCTAGTATTGTGCTCTCTATAAAATCTGTAATCCTTATTTCTTTTTTCCTGATTTTATATACAGGGTTAAAGAAAACACTTTCACCTTTCTATCAGTGGTTTTACCTTCTTGGTCCCTTTTGGTCCGCAAAAGTTCTATTCTACTAATGTTGAAATTTGACAAAAATATAGTAGTTTAGAAAAAATGTCTTAATATCTCAAATATAAATTATACAATAGTCGCACATATTACTTTTTTAAAAATAACAAGACTACCAACCTAGCAAAAACGCTAGCAGGGCATTATCGGTGATAGTTTTTGAGCAATGATAATTTCTTTCGGATTAAATATAAAAAAATCACTTTTTTCTGAATAAAAAAAAGTTGTGTTTAACAACATTGCACAACCACAATTACCAATATTTTGCCCTAATTTCTTGGCTATCTTAGTTTAAATATGTTAACTTTAAAATGAAATTAAAATTTTTGAAATCGGTGACAAACAAAAATTGGACTTTTGGCCAATGAAAGAATATTTTCAGCCACTGTGCTACGGATATATTGGTGAAACAATAACTATATTGGAATTATTTAGTTCACCTAATAATCAGCTCAAATTTATTGATATTTCAGAAAATAATATTAACAATGTGGAAGGAAGAATTGCGCAACATATAAAAAAATTCAAAACGTTTTGGAAAAAAAATATAGGGTTTCAAAAAATAAAACGAATTTCAACCATTTTATATCTGGAATCAAATGTTGGATCAGAATTAGAAAAGATATATTCTTCAAATGAATTTCAAGATGCTCCTATAACTTAGGTTGACGTTGATAGATTATTTGGCATGTACAAAAGTTTTTTGCGTCCGAACAGGTTACTTTTGATAATAAGCTTAAAAAAGTATTTATTTATTTATGCAAACTCGTTTAAGCTACACGCAGAGAAAAAATATGGATGGTTACGGTAACAACACTATGTTTAATGTAACAATATAATAACTTTCTAAGCATATTATATTACTCACAATCATATCATGATATTTAATAGCCATAGCATGATAACTTTCTATACATTTATCATATTATGTTTAAGATGCAATCAAACTATTTTTACTCTAATAGTATTACGTTAGCGCCATTTGTAAAATAATTTTGAATCAGTTGTGTCGTTTATTTTATTTGTGAGCAGTTAAAAAATTTAAAGATAAATTCCCATCAAAAAAATAAGTTTAAAGAAATTAAAAATTAAAGGAATAGAACTATTACAAAAAAGCTTTACAAAATACATAACTGAAATTTAACTCATAGAATAAATTCGAAAAATGAAAAAATGTTTATGAAATTAAAAATAGTTAAAATATTAGCGGAGTTCATTCTGTATTAGTGATGTAATAGTGCAAATGAAAATATCGTAGTTTTTTTTTTGTAAAATCCAACAAAAAAACTCACAGAGATTTCGTTATATTTTATAAAATTGCTACGATATTTCTGTGGTTTTCATGAGAAACCGCGTAGGTCTTAAAACAAATTTTTCAGGAAAGCCGAAAAACCATTCTAGATCAAACTATGGGCTAGGTATTGCACTTTTTAAACTTTGTCATTACGTTAACAAATCGGAATTGATCCATCTTTTTTAAAAAAAATGTAAAGAGCGTTTAAATTTAGGCAATATTCAGGTAAAAAACATGTTTAAATATGGTCACCTCCAACCAAACTATGTTTAAAGAAAAGTTTAAACATTTTATGTTTAATATAACCATATAATTGTCAGCGACAACCATTTTACGGTTAAAGTAGTCCTCCATCAAAAACCCACCACCATATTATGGTTGCTTCTAAAAATGTTATGGTTAAATATGATAATAATTTTTTTTTTAATTTACAATAGTATTTTCCTCTTTTTCAAGAGCAATATACTTTAGTGGAAAACCAACCATGCTATTGTAAGTGTTTAACAAATTTTAGTTATTATTGAACATAACATGTTGGGAGGCAACAATAATATGGTTGGGTCTTCTTGATGGAGGCCTAATTTAACCGTAATATGGGTACCGCTGACAATAATTTGGTTATATTAAATATACTATGTTTAAAATTTTCTTTAAAAATAGTTTGGTTGGAGGGGACCATATTTAAACATGTTTTTTCTATGGGTGTGGCATCAACATCTCAAAATCGGAAAAATAGACATACGCGGTTGTCCATTAAAACCACAGATTTTGTATTTGCTCTTTTGCAAGCCTTATAATTAACTCCGCTATTTGATTAACATTAAGAAAAATTGTAAAAAGCCACAAAATAAGAAATCGATGCAAACAAATTTTGATTTATTTTGTATTTTTGTGACAGCTATGAAAGGTGCTGTATCATAATATGATTGTTTCTAAATTTATTATGATAAACATGATGATAATATGATTAGTTCTTAGCTTATTATGATTAACATGACAATAATATGATGAATTTCTAAGCTTATTATGATTAACATGACAATAATTTGATTACTTCTTAACTTAGTATGATTAAGAGAATAACAATATGATTAAGGGAAAAATATTATGATGACATATTACGAGTATATTTAGTCATAATATGATTCAATAATAATCTTAATATGGTGCCCACAATCATGAATCTTATCATAATATGTTGCTCTTGAAATATGTTTACCACAACCATGTTTTTTCTTTGCGTGTAGTGTTTTAAATAAAGTTTTAAAAAATATTGTGCCTTTGAATAACAATTGACGGATTTTTTTATTTGTTATTTTTTTTTTTTTTTTTTGGTTTAAATAAAATTAAAAACACGCATAAAAATAGCATTTGTGCACAAATTTCTTATTAAATAGCAAACTTGCGGACGAATTTCCCATAAAATAGCCAATTTGTTGACAAATTTCTTATGAAATAGCAAATTTGTGGACGAATTTCCTATAAAATAGCCAATTTGTTGACTAATTTCCTATAAAAGTTTCCTTTAAAATAGCTAAGGTGTGGAGAAACTTCCTATAAAACAGACATTTTGTGAATCAATTTTTTTAAAAAATAGCAAATTTAATATTAAATAGTAACTTTGTTAATAAATTTGCTATAAAATTACAAATTTTTGGACTAATTTGCTAAAAAAAAAATTTTATAAAATAGCATTTTGTATTAAATATCAAATTTGTTGACAAATTTTCTGAAAAATTGCAAACTTGTGGACATATTTCCTATAAAACAGAAATCTTGTAAATAAATGTGCTATAAAATAGAAAATTTGTTAATAAATTTCCTATAAAACAAAAATTGTTTGAATAGATTTCCTATAAATTAGCAAATTTTTAAACCAGTGTCCTATAAAATAGCAATTTTGTAGATATATTTCCTCGAAAATAAAGCGCTTTTTTATTGATAATGTTCAAGTTTCTAGCGCATATTTTAAATTTTTAGTGCAGTGCATATTTTTTTTGAATTTTTTTAGTGCATGAAAATCTCATCCCTACTTATAACTGTCTTTACTACCTAAATAGTCTTAACAGCGCTTAAATCTTTTTGTTTACGTCCCTCTTCCCCCCAGTAGCAAAAATCTATTGCATGACACAACTTCATTGTTTTTCCTATAAATATTCCGGAGATATTTACTTTAAGAACTAAAACAGAAGCATTAAAGACAAAAGTAAGAGCCCAAGTTATGGTCACGTGTGGAAATTATATTATTATAATTCTTTTAGAAATATACATTTTGTTTTTGTTGCGAGGGGCAATTTTATACAGCCATGTTTATACGCATGTTGATATTGAATGTTGTTAATTAGACCGTCAGTTTGTGCAAATGCTAATGGATTAAAAATGGTTTATTACTTACTGTTATGAAGGCGTACAAGTTCATTAAATGTATTAAAAAGAAAATATCCTTATTAAAGATTTTTCTTTAATTTAGAAAAACAAAAACACAATAGTAATTGGGTGTAGTCTGATCATTTCTTACTTCTAAATTTAGTGCGTATTTTTTGGTAATTGTTTTCTTTTTTTTTAAGAATCTTATGTTAAGTAAGTAGAATTTTGTTTTTATTATGGCTTTTTCTTATAAGAGGCTTACACTCTGTTTTAAAAAATAATAGAATTTTAAAGCTTTATGGTTTAACTTTAATAATTGAAGTAAAAAAATAAATAATTTGTTTTTACTTTGGAATCGCTACATGAATGTTTTTTACAGGCTTATGGCATTTAAGCTAAAAAGCGCTTTTATTTTATTTTCTTTTATAATTATTGGAAAACAATACCAACAAATGTTGTCAACATATTCCGTCTTATTTTAAAAATCACTTTGTTTCACTTAAAAAATATTCTCGTACAATATTCTTGAATACTTAAAAATTTGTATGTATGTATATGAAAAAGGTCTTAATGTAATGTGAGCATGTTTATATAAAGAGTGTCTCAAAATTAATGCAAGATTAAAATTTGTCGCCGTTTGTTTAGTGAAGTGATAGCAACAAATTCGACAGCAAACAGTTTGGAGTTAGTAAAAATAAAACGTTACTCGATAGAATAACGTGTCTTCATTATTGAAGAATATTTAAAAAATAATAACAGCTTTTCGACTGCAGTTTGAAAATTTCAAACAAAATATGGTCGGAGTAGTATTTTAACTTCGTCAGTTGTAAAGAGATTAATTAAAAAATTCATAAAGACTGGATCTGCTTTGATATTGACATTTAAGCGGTTTATTTTTATACCAGTGTGTTTGGCGTCTCCAACGAATACAGTCTCTCTGAATTTTTCAATAAAAATCTTCGTAATTGACGAAGTTAAAACACCGTTCCGAAATTTTCGAACTGCCACCGCCAAGCTTTCATTACTTTTGAAATATTGTTCATTAATGAAGAATCGTTATTCCATCGTGTAACGCTCCATTTTTTCTAACCCTAAACTGTCAGCTGTCGAATATTTTTTTACGTTGGCCAACATTTTACTGCACAAATGGCGACAAATTCAAACCTTGTGTTAATTTTGGGACACCCTTTATAAGCTTCTTTAATTTTACAACGGTTTTTGGTGTAAACATGATACGACCAAGATACAGTTGGCGACTGAATATTTTTCGACCTGTTCGCACTGGTCAAGAAAGGATCCACTCGTCTTAAACCTGTTGTGTAAGAGCGATAATCTTTCGATGTGGAGAAATTTTTGTGGCAACTATGCAGAGTTAAATTTGTGCAGATTCATTTATTGTTATACCCTCCACCGATAGCGGTCAGAGTCCGTCTGTTGAGGACACGCTAACTTTTGAAAGAGTTAACAGAAAATATCAAATCTGTGGCATTTTGACAAAACATCTTAAGTCGAATTTAAAATGTTGAAAAAAATACTGTTAAACATAAAACATAACATTGATTCTGTAAAAGTCAGATGCAAAGTCATCTGACAAAATTTCAATTAGAGCGTGCTATGTTTTCTTCTAACAAACCTTCTGACATCAGCTGTGTCAGAAATCTTTGCCGTGAAGAAACCGCCAGCGGCGGTAAACTATTGAAGGAATCATTAGCCGTCTGAAGTTAGTATTTTACAATACCGATATATTTATGATCATTTCATCATTGAATAGAAATTACCAAAAAATGTTTCATTACAATATAGTTAATTGGTTTCTTTAAATTTAAAGAAAAACATTTTAAGATGGCTGAACTCTTTTACGGAGCAAATAAAAATGTTTGTGGCGGCAGCATGCTATTTTGAAACCGAAAACTACTTTGGTTTCTGCAAAAACTATGCGAAAAAAAACAGGGACAATGTCAGAAGCAAATTACATGTACGTTTGTGACCAAAGCTAAAACTGCAATTTTGACAGACATGCACAATTACATGTGACTTAAAAAGATGAAGACAGACGTAAAAAACATGCCGTGTACATGTTCCTTAAGAAGAGGAGAACACAATTTAAATTTTATTTCTATCTTTTAGTTAGATTATAAGATAAATATTATGTATTTCAAGTCGCTGGCTTAAGTTGTTTGGTCAGGGCAATTATCACCCAGTCAGTCACGCCAATCGTATATAAACAGATGAACACTAAAAATGTTCTGGTTACTGATTGGCACCTGGCGGCAGCTGAAACTTATAAATCAGCTTTATTGTTATTGGCTTTTTAAATTTGGTTTCGTTTAACTTTTATTTATTTTTAAAGTTACTTCCAATCAATTAATTCTTTTACATTTTGAAGTATTAGCTATAATCGGTCATCAAAATTTTTTTTGGAATTAAAAAAAATAATTTTTGGCCGGAATTGACCAGTGCGCATTGGTGGCTATTCCTGAAAACGCTTCGAAGGAGCGAAAATTTAGGTCGCATATCATAATGTCCAAGGTGATAATGTTCATTGACATAAGGACACAACAAAAAGTATCAAAATGTCTATTGAGGTTATGACACTTTTAAAAGTATAACTGTCACCTTAATTTGTTTTTAGAAATGTATAGATAACAACAATAATTTTCGTAAATTTTGTTATTGTTTTCATAGAAATATTGGCGGTGCGCAAAATTACCCCAGGAAATATGGCCCCAAAAGGAAAATGAAAAACGGCCCCAACATTTTACATGAGACACAACAACACGCAATTTTGGCGCAATTTTTTTGTTTTTTTTTTTTTTTGCGGTTAATTTTAATTTTTTCGTTAGGGTGTTTTTGCATTTTAAGTAGAATGAAAATGGCCCCAAATAAAATCACAATTTTTACTTTGGGGCTATTTTTCGTCTACTAATAAAAAATGCAAATTTTAAGAAATGAAAAATCACCCCAAACATTTTTACACAAATTTTATAAAATTCTATGTAAAAGTTTCTAGGGATAGTATTAAAAACCCGAATTATTATACCAAAGTAGAGAAAATCCCTGCCGGTTATGCAGAGATGCTTTCGTTAGCGAAGCCGGTGTTTTTTATACCACAGAGGAAAAAATCCTTGAGCCCGGCCGAAGGCCGGCTATTAAGAGAAGCTTTACTGAGCGAAGCCAGAGTTCGGTTAACCATAGAAAAGTAAATCCTTGCGCCCGGCCAGATGCCGGTTATGCAGTGAAGCTTTAGTTAGCGAAGCCAGTGTTCTTTATACCAAAGAGAAAAATCCTTTCACCCGGCCGAAGGCTAGCTATACAGAGAAGCCTAAGTTAGCGAAGCCAGTGTCCGTTATACCATAAAGAAGAAAATCCTTTCACCCGGCCGAAGGCCGTCTATAACGTGAAGCTTTAGTAAGCAAAGCCAGTGTTCGTTATACCATAGAGAAAAAATTCCTTGTGCATGTTCGAAAGCCCAACCATGTACGATTTTAAAAACCAAGACTGTTTAATTTTCCGCATTTTGAAATCGGGATTCTAAATTTGGGATTTTTAGTCTCGGGCATATGAACTCCACCCAACATTTTTAATATAACTTTTTTATGCTCGTTTTTTGGGTTAAAATTCATTACAAATTTTGAGGTTATTTTTCATAAGGAAAAATTACCCCAAATTTAGGGTCATATTTCATTTTATTTTTGGGGTTATTTTTCATTTTTTTTTTTGGGTAATTTTTCATTAAAAAATGGGGCCATATTGCATTATGAAAAATAGCCCCAAATTTGGGGTCAATTTGCATTTATATTTTGGGGCCTTATTTCCTGGGGCCAAATTTCGCAGCGCAAGAAATATTCACTCATTCAACGCGTTTTCAAGAAAAGCAACCAATAACTCCTTATTACTGACTAACATTACTTAACACTTCATTAAAAACATAGACCTTTTTTCTAAATAATAAAATAGCAAAAAACTCAAGTGAAAAATTGCAATTGTCATTTTAAGGTTTTCATTTATGAAAAACTTCCACATGATGCAAATTGCAGAAAAGTGTCAGAGAATTTACACCAGGTAACAAATTATTATCAATTTATAAAAAGGATTTAAACTTTATTTTCTTTAAAAAATAATTGAAACTGATAAAACTGATTTGGTCATTAAGTTTTTAATCCATCGGATCATTGCAAACTCTTTTTTATGGTATAAAATTCAGTATAAAATTGCAAAATTAAGTATAAAATTGCACCCAAATCATTTAGCTCGAAATATTTTTAATGAAGGCGGCCTAATTCGCTTATCTTACATTATTGTAAGATCTAACCACCTCCTGGGCGAAGCTTAACGCCAATTCCTGAAAAAGGAATGACTAATAACCCTGAAATTAACCGCGCTATTGCATTTTGCTCAGCACTTTCCAAAGTCATGCAGAGAATGGTAAATCACCGTCTTGTCAAATTAGCGACTGCCAGTATGGCTTTCGTAGACAATGCTCTACTGGAACTTACTGGCCCTTTATCGGAAAAATTGTGCCGCTTCATTCACGATTTAGGCTAGAGTTAAGGAATTACTGTAGATATTTGCAAGCCATTCCATAGAGCCTGGCATGGCTCACTCTTGTCAAAACTTGTTGCATTTGGTGTCTGCGATAATTTATCTCGCTTTATGCAAAGCTTTCTCAGAGATCGCAATATCCGAGTTGTTACAGATGGGGTTTCGTCAAAAGAGTTATAGATTTATCCAGGGTTGCCGCCATGCTCCGTTCTTTCTGCTATGTCAATCTTTCAACCCTATTTACTATTTTGCAGATGAAGTTCATGCTATAAGTAAAATATAAATGATACGCTTAATCGAGAGCTTGATATGAATCAGAGTCTTTTAATTTTCTGGGCATTAGAATAGACAAAAAATGTATTGAAGGTTTATTTACCTCTATCTGAACTCCTTACTATTTATACCACCAATATCGGACCGAGAATGGAATGCAAGTCCCATGTGTAAGCCGGTGCACAGACGGATTTTAATGTAAAAAAACATATTTTTAAAAAAGTCCAAGCAAGGGTGCTAAGCAAAAATGATAATATCATTTAGCTTAAGCATATTTGAAAAAGTATTGCATTTCTATATAAATTTGAAAAAAATTAAGTGGATATCATAAACCGTTAAGAAGATGTACCCAAATCTATAAGCCTCTAAAAATTAACTTGTTTTACATTTTCAATGAACAAAAAAATTATGCAGCCCCATTTTCCCTAAGCTGTTCTTTTAATAAAATTAGAGGTGTCTTCTTTCGACTATGGAAAAAAGTATTTCTAAAAAAAATTTCGGAACAGTACGAAAACTTGAAATATCTGGTAATACCATGTTTACACCAGAGAAAGTCAATGGGTATAAAAAAAATTAAAGTACTCTAGCACATATCGACAATATTCAATACGTGTGCCTACTCGTATCTGTTTATTCTCATACTTGTGTATATCCACCCTGCAAATAATAGGACCAGTCCAAACACGGGTGTAAAGAGTAGTCCACAAGGGACCAGGACTAGTCCAAAAGTAACCCATACGTATGGAAAAAACCTGGTCTATTTAACATTACGATGTCCTAGGAGAGGACCATATAACCCACCTTTGGACCACTAAGGAGTAGTTTTAAAACTACTCCATGGTATACTCAAGAGGATTAGTTTTGAAGTCGTTTAAAAACGAAAGCATGTCGTTAAAAAACGAAGACATGTCGTCTCACTACAAACACTTTTTAACAATGACATGGTCCATGCTTTCATTACATCGCACTAGTCCATTTTATCAAAATGGGTCAGGTGGTCCAATTTTATTTGCAGGGCATGCGCATTTGATTTCATTCATGTATGTTATCATACTTATTGTGTTTCATACTCGCACATATCCAGATACACCCATAGTTATATCATTGACTTCAAACATTTTTTTTTTTTTTTTTTTTTTTTTGTTAATTTTTTTCATAAATGTTGCCAGAATTTTTTTTTCCAAATTGCGTTTGAGTACAATTCAACAAAATATTATTGAAAAACGATTGTTGACTTCAAAAAAATTTCTGGAATATAAAGATTTGCGTTCTTATTTAAGAAAATCTAAAAAAATTACTAAATGGATGCAAATTAAAATATGTCGTGTTATTTTAATCGTTCTTAATAAAAACAGAAAAATTTACCGTATTCCAAAAAAAAAAAAAAAAATCGAATATTCATATTCGCAGAAATGAGATATCACTGGTAAATACATTCATACATATTATGAGTTTGAGGAGTATATCTGTTGCCAGTTGCATTTTTAAGGCGTTTAAAATGGTTTAAAATTTATTTGCTGAAGTCAATCAGTGTGCCAACGAAAATTTTAGTCTTAATGAAGACTTCGACATCATGCTATGGTGGAAAAACAACTCCACAAGGTATCCATGGTTGTCTTAATAAGAATCAAGAATTTTATGAAATTTCCTGCCCGCACCGCAGCGTTAGATTAAGGTTTCTCTTTAGCTGGAAACATAAAAAAAGAAACAGAAAGATCCCAGAATAGTTAATAGCCTCTTTTTGTTAATTATTTTTATAGAAAACCTCTTTCGTAAAATAGATTATAACTTATTATAGCTTTTAAAGCATTATTTTAATTTGATAGCAAATATTTATGTTTTAATATAACTTTAACATAAATTAATAAAAATCTAATTTAATCAGTGATATATTTGTTTTGCTAGTTTTGGAAGATACTTAAAATATAATTACATACATATGTTTTCTGCAACAAAAATTTTTAGGTCGTGGCAACACTGCTTGCTTTAAAATAACCATACAAATTGTTGAAGTTACTTGTCGATACTCATCAATAAATGCCTATACTCATACGCATTCAAAGGATTATCGATAAGCATGTTTGTTTGTTCATACTAATACCAGTCGATATACAAACTTGTTCATGTTCATACTTATTGGTAGTCATACCTGCCTGTACTCGTGCTCGGTGGCGTATGAATAGGTTATAAGTATTAAAAATATAACTTTTTGGCTTTCTCTGGTTTACACGGACAGTAATATTCGTGTTTCGCTCTCCCATTCCTATTTCGCGCCCCAAGCATGATCAAAACAACCTCTTTTGCCATACAAAATTTTGAGAGGAACAGGTCATTTTATATTGAAACATGCTGCGAAACAGGCAAAATATACTATCATCTCGAATTTTGATAACAATCATCATTAGTTTATTAGAACTTGCTCTTAAAAGAAATAAAAAAAAGTAAAAACTAAATTAAAATTGATTTAAATAAAATAAAGTGATAATTACAAAATAATAATATTAATAAAAATATAAAATAATATATTTTAAGTTTTTACATCAGTGTAATCTAAATTTTAATTTTCTGTGCGCAATCGTGCTACAAAAACAATAAAAAAACTCACACCGACGCTTGTTCTTTTCTTTTTCAGTTTGATTTCAGTTGTTAATTGAGAGTTAACTAGTGCACATGTGCGGATGATGGAAGACAGAAATTTTTGTTAAATTCTTAAAACTTAAAACATATTTTGTTAATAAGAAATTGTTACAAAATCTTAAATTTGGAAAACTTAATTAATAATGCCTAAATAGACTTAATTTTTTAAGTTTTAATTGTAAATTAAACTCGACCAATCAAATATGTGTGAAAAAAATTGCCTAATTCTGCAAAAACTGAGGCCTTTTTTGTATTTAATTTTATTAACTTTTTTTAAACTTAATTTCCATTATGCTTTATTTACATTTGCAATACTTAGTTTTATGTTTG
Source organism: Pollenia angustigena (assembly GCA_930367215.1). NCBI lineage: Eukaryota > Metazoa > Arthropoda > Insecta > Diptera > Polleniidae > Pollenia > Pollenia angustigena. The sequence goes on from OV884058.1 coordinate 168,399,000, forward strand.
CTGGGCACTATCATCTTATCCAATACAGACGCATATCATTTATTGAGAGTTTTGGTTAACTATGTTTTACATGTGTACATGTGTCGACGTCGCACAGTGCTTTGTCCCCATATAACGAAGGGACATAAATAGAAGGAGTTGTCAGAAATTTTTGAAATTTCGCACACTAGCATAAAATAGCTTAGTTAAGAAAAACGTGAATTTTTGGAGAAATCGGTTCAAGGACACGCCTACCTCCCATGTGTCCTGAAATGGAAAAATGTAATTTTTGCTTCAATAATGCCCACAAAACTACAAAAAATGATCAGGCTAATACACACACAACTAGCAACGTGTGTGAAAATTTTCATTTAAATCTGAACAAGGACTCAAGGTCCTGCCATATATCCTTTTACTTCAAAATGCTATAACACTTTCAAAAATTATCCAATCGTAATAAAATTTGGTATGGAAATTGATATTTGTTAGATATATATGTGTGCCAAATCGGATTATTAATGTGAAAAATACAAAAACAGCATTTAATGAAAAATGAGTTAAAAACGCTTAAAATGCTCTTGCAAAAATAACAAGTAAGAAAGTATAATCGGTCAAGCCCGACCATGTGATACCCTATAGTATAGTATTTGAAAACAAATTTCCTAGAGTGTAATCTATTTGGGACCCATGGGCAATCATCGACCCGCCAGAACAAAATTATGTTATGAGGTTAAGATTCGTTTAAAAGTTCTTTCTCCCGAATATTGTTTAGATATCTTAAGCTCCATATATGAGTTTTTTGGATGAGGGTTTATATGGAACCTATAGTTTATTTTGGACCTATCATGACTTAGTAGCTATCGTAAAAGTCATTGTCGCCAATTTGTATGTAAATACTAATATTTTTAAGGAAGCTGGTTTTTTCGGGAGAATGATTTGTATGGGAGCTATGTTCAAAAATAGAAAGATTCCAATACAATTTGATAAGCTGATTTTGATTGCAATAAAATTAGTTTGGTTTAGACCAAATTTAATCTTGCCGATGTAATAAGATGGCTTTTGTAAAATTATGGACCGATTCGTTCCATTTTTAATAGGCTTCGTCCTTGTACCAGTCAGAGCCTCTGGGACAAATTTCATCAAATTGTCTCCGAATTTGCGATCTGTATGCACCAGGTTGCATGGACCGCCAGCCGGCCGGAGCCGATCTAATGAATTTTTTGGAATTATTTCTTATTATATTCCTAATTTATTTTCTTTAAACTAATTTATTTATTATTTACATATGTATGTTCATATTTTTTAATTACAATAAATCATCTTCAGTACTGAATTCTTCCAAAAAAATATTGCCGCTCAACGAAACATTTGTTTCGTCATCTTTAACTGGTACATTTTCTCTCAGTATATATTTCTCAACTTCTTCAAAAAATATATTTTTTTCAGTCTTTGGATTCCTGTTTGAAGATAACAACGGATCTGAGGAATGTATTAAATGAGTCATTAAACCTTTATGAGTGTCGTCGTGACGTTTTTCTGGTATGGGAAAGTCTGGTTTTTCTCACGATTTTGTGGTTGGCTTCCAATGCTTCTTCGGACAAGCACCCTGAAATTTATTTTAGTTATTAGTTACGTTTCATTATAATTACATAAAGCCACTTTAATACCTTAATGTTTCTTATTATGTTCCTTGTTTATTTTTTTTAAACTAATTCAATCTATGAAAATTTGAGCGAAAATTACGAAGACAGCATTTTTTTTAAATACATTTTTTTCAAGTTGTGGTAAAATCCAAATTTTTAATATTTTTAATTAGGCTTAAGTTACAACATGAAAATTAATTAAAATTTACTGATAATTTTTCATTCTTGACTCAATCTGGGCTCGAACCCAGGCGTTTTTTACGGACAGGTTACCCTGACATGTTTCGATTGCAACCACTCAATCTCCTCAGAGGGCCAAATTTAGCAAATTTTTAGAGCTTAAGTAAATAATAAGCATTTTTCAAACCATTAAAAAATAAGTATAGGAGCATAATTCACCTAAAATTTTTTTATAGTTGATTTAGAATATAGTTAGCTGTTACAGAAACAAATTTCAATCTCGTAATCCGGAAAATGAATTTTTTACAATTATTTTCTTGAAACACTAAAAAAACCAAGGGCATTTGAGATTTCAGCGTCCTTTTATGCGTAAAATGCAGACAAACACAAACAATTTTTTATACATATTTTAATTTTTGTTGTTTTTTATTGAACGGTGTAAGTTTGAATTTATATTTCACAGAGTTTGTAGTTTATTGTCTTTCAAACTCCTGAAATCTATGAAAATTTGAGCAAAAATCATGAAAATAGCCATTTTGAAAAATCTTTTTTTTTCAAGTTGTTGTAAAATTTTTTCAATTGTTTTTCTTGGAGTTATTAGAAAACAGTTTAAATATTCGAAATCAGAAAAAAACCATAGACGGTATTTTTTTTTTTTTTTTTTTTAATATTCCATCAAAGTTAGGAAATTTTTAGAGCTTAAGTAAATAATAAACATTTTTCAAACCAATAAAAAAACACTTATGAGAAAATAATTCAATAAAATGTTTTACGGTTAGTTCTAAATATAGTAAACTACTACAGTAAGAAATTTCGATCTCGTGCTTTAAAAAACAACAGTTTTACAACAGTTTTCCTGAAGCATATAAAACTCAAGTAGTTGTTTAGCCATTTTTACTTTAAATTCTCAAACTTTGGCGCCCTCTAGCGCCGCAAAAGAGAGTTAAATCTTAAAAATTCTTCAAAATTCATTTTAACTATTTTGTTATCTATCGATCTGTACATTTTTAGGTACAATATAAACCTTTTTTTTATTTATGTCTATGGGTCAAAGCACTGTGCGTCGCACAAGCAGCATTTTTATTCCTATGCACGCGTACATAGGGTTTGCAAATGTGCCCGTCACTGTTTTACATACATTTTAATGTGTTTTAAATAAAATCACACAAACAACACAAAGAAATGTGAAAAAGAAACAAGAATGAATCGTAACAGCATGTTTGGCAATCGTGTTTCAGAGAGCGAAACGAGTGGTTTATACCGTCGTATGAACATAGCATAAAACCAGTGTTACCGTCAGATATTTTAAAAAAGTACCAAAAAATGGGGTTATCTACAAAAAAATTGGCACCAAAAAGGGGATTTTAAAAAAAATGGGCACATCTTTTAAAATTAAAATAAGTACACCACATTATGCATTTTTTACGTTTTTTTTCTATTTATTATTATTTCAAATAGTATAAAAACATAACAAAAACTTTGTATAGTAATTTTATACACTAAAAAACATTTGATCGTATTACAATAGACATACATAATTACTAACAAATGGCTCATTTGTTGTAAAAACTACAATAAATATTTTGTTAATATTTCTCTCGAGAAGTAATTTTTATATAATACTGACTTTAATGTTTTGGTAATTCAAAAACGTTAAACTTGTTTTCTGCCAAACAAGTTTTTTGGATTGTGACATTGTTGCAGCAAATAGAAGATATTGATGTTATGTGTTTTGTATATACATTTATTAATATACTAGCATTTAACCCGCTACTTCGTTAGCGTCTCCTTTTTCTTCGTGGACATATTTTTATGCCAAAGTTTATTTTCAAAAAAGTACCAGGCACCTGTCCCCTTATTTTTTTTAACGAACAACAATAAGTGTTAAATTTTTTGGATCTCTTTATTTTTGGATTTTTAAGGTTAGCGGAATCGAGTTGGCGAGAGGCCAACCTTCGGTCCAAAAGTCAGCTTTTTAGCTTCAAGAGTTTAGGATGTGCGATGATGAATCCGTCAGTTACTTTACAAATTTATATTATATAGAGATGGAGAAAAATGTTGAGAAAACAGTAACAAAATTAGGAACGATTTTCACACCTTAAACGTTTGAATTTCAAAAAAGGTCCAAACCTGTTTTGTATTTTTTAGATAAGCTAAAGTATGATACAATATTTATTTACCCTTTTACACCCCAAAAAGGCCTTCCTTCAAAAAAGTACCAGACACCTCTCCGTTTATTTTTTTTAATGAACAATAATTAGTATTCAATTTTTTGTATCTCTTTTTGTTTAGGAAATATACGGTTAGCGAATTTTTCTAATAAACAAGAATAAGGGCTGATGTTTTTTATCTCTTTTAGTTTAGGAGGTATGAGGTTCGCGGGATCGATGTACATAGGTACAATTTTCACCCCTGAAACGTTCGAATTTCGAAAAAGTACCAAATTCACATTTGTATTTTTTAGATAAGTAACAAATGTTATTTAATTTTTATTTCTATACATATTGGCTTAAAAGCTAGATTTACTACCTAAAACGACCGAATTTCGTTAAAGTACCAGACACCAATTTGCTTTTTTATTTAATGCGCAAAAATAAATATTAAATTAAAAAAATTACCAGTTTATAATATTTTTAATTAGGCTTTTTTTGGTTTTTTCATTTTGTCTTTCTCTTTTCTGTTGACCTTTTTCAGCACAACTTGAAGGACAAATGTACACATAGAGCTCGTGCCCTAGCTTTAACAATAATTAGTATTGTGGTTATTTTTGTTGAACTATTTATGGGTTTTAATCCAAATTTTTAATATTTTTAATTAGGCTTAAGTTCATGAAATTTAATTTTCATTAAATTATTCTTATGAAGAAAGGAATTTTACAACATGAAAATCAATTAAAATTGTTATTGATAATCTTTCATTCCTGACGTGGCTCGGGCTCGAACCCTGGCCGGCAGGTTACCATGACATGTTTCGATCGCAACCACTCGATCTCCTCAGATGGATTTGCCGTCTTACACTCGCAGCCATCGACGACTGCTGACGTCAATAGTCAAACATCAATCCTTAAACCAAATTGTATTTTAACATTTGGTAGATCGAAATTTGCTTTCTTGAATGATTATCCATCCTAATCGATTTTACATGTTTTTTCTTTACTTCTGTTTTTTCGTACTTTTGTCAAGAATTTTTCTTGAAGTCCAAGTACATTTTTTGTTTTTTCATTTTGTCTTTCTCTTTTCTGTTGACCTTTTTCAGCACAACTTGAAGGACAAATGTGCACATAGAGCTCGTGCCCTAGCTTTAACAATAATTAGTATTGTGGTTATTTTTGTTGAACTATTTACGGGTTTTAATCCAAATTTTTAATATTTTTAATTAGGCTTAAGTTCATGAAATTTAATATTCATTAAATTATTCTTATGAAGAAAGGAATTTTACAACATGAAAATCAATTAAAATTGTTATTGATAATCTTTCATTCTTGACGTGGCTCGGGCTCGAACCCTGGCCGGCAGGTTACCATGACATGTTGCGATCGCAACCACTCGATCTCCTCAGATGGATTTGCCGTCTTACACTCGCAGCCATCGACGACTGCTGACGTCAATAGTCAAACATCAATCCTTAAACCAAATTGTATTTTAACATTTGGTAGATCGAAATTTGCTTTCTTGAATGATTATCCATCTTAATCGATTTTACATGTTTGTTTGAGGAGATCGAGTGGTTGCGATCGAAACATGTCATGGTAACCTGCCGGCCAGGGTTCGAGCCCGAGCCACGTCAAGAATGAAAGATTATCAATAACAATTTTAATTGATTTTCATGTTGTAAAATTCCTTTCTTCATAAGAATAATTTAATGAAAATTAAATTTCATGAACTTAAGCCTAATCAAAAATATTAAAAATTTGGATTAAAACCCATAAATAGTTCAACAAAAATAACCACAATACTAATTAATTACCAGTTTATTTAAAAAAAATACCAGTTAGAGAACTAAAAAGTAGCAAAAATCCCTCTTACAGATTCTCATTCACTCAGGAGCTTGCATGTTTAATTTTATGTTTCTAGATCCAATAAATACGGATATATAAAAGGTACCAGGTAAAGAACAAACTAGTACCAAAAGCCCTCTTACAGATTTTCATTCACTCAGGACCTTGCATGTTTAATTTTATGTTTCTAGGTCCAATACTAACGGAAATTCAAAAAGTACCAGTTAAAGAACAAAGACTTCCCTCTTATATATTCTTATCCACTTAGGGCATTGCATCTTGAATTTAATGTTTCTATGTCCAATAATAACGGATATTCAAAAAGTACCAGTTTAATAACTAAGCGCTTTTAGAGATTATCATTCACTCAAGACCTTCCATGTTTAATTGCATGTTTCTGGGTCCAATACTAGCGGAAATTCAAAAAGTACCAGCTAACGAATAAAAAAGTACCAATAAGATCCTACTTAAAGATTCTCATTTACACAGGATCGTGCATGTTTAATTTTATGTTTCTAGGTCCAATACTGACGGAAATTCAAAAAGTACCAGTTAATGAACAAAAAAAGTACCAAAAACTTTCCTCTTATAGATTCTTATCCACCCAGGACCTTGCATGTTTAATTTTATCTTTCTAGGTCCAATACCAACGGAAATTCAAAAAGTACCAGTCAAAGATTAAAAAAGTACCAAAAAGTTCACTCGTATAGATTCTCATCCATCCAGGGCATTGCATATTGAATTGTATGTTTCTAGGTCCAATACTAACAGAAATTCAAAAAGTACCAGTTAATGAACAAAAAAGTACCAAAAAGTTCCGTCATAGATTCTTATCCACTCAGGACATTGCATGTTGAATCTTATGTTTAAAGGTCCAACATAAACGATAATTTTAAAAATACCAGTTGTAGGACCCAAAAGCTAAAGAAAAATAAAAAAATTTCCGGTTTTTTTTTTTGTACTTTTTTTTTCCCCCATTAAAGTATCAAAAAAATTCAGTATTATAGTGGGGGCTCATTATTAAGTACGAGTATGTTAATGAATGGAGAAAAATGTTTTGTAAAAAAAGTACCAAAAATAGCGACGATTTTCACCCCTTAAATGTTCGAATTTCGAAAAAGTACCAAACTCATATTCGTATTTTTTTCATAGGTTTCGAATGTGGTATAAACTTTGTTTCTATGTTTATTGGTTCAAAAGATAGATAGGGTGTCAAAAAAGTACCAGAATTCAGGTTTTACCCGTTTACTCCCTAATAGGGCCAAATTTCGAAAAAGTACCAGACACCTGTCCGCTTATTTTTCTAAAGAACAACGATCAGTATTATATTTTTTTTGTATCTCTTTTAGTTTTGGAGATATAAGGTCACCGCATTTTCCCGTTTTTACCCTTTTTTAGCCCCTAAACATTCGAATTTCCAAAAATCCCGTCTTAGTGGATCGACTTGGGGAGTGACCAATCTCTGGTCCAAATTTCAAGTGTCTAGCTTCAGGCGTTTAGGCTGTGCGATGATGAATCAGTGAGTCAGTCAGTGAGTCAGTCAGTCAGTAACGTTACAATTTTATATATATAGATTTCTTGTACTTTTCCTTCTGAATACATTTTCTTTGGTTTATTAAAGGCATTGTTTTGCACAGGTAGACATTTAAAAACTTTTTAGAAATTTATTTACCCATTCCCCCAGATTCTCCCATCACGTCTAATTAATCAGATACACCAATAACTGTAATTTCGGAAGATGATTTGTACCACAATTACATAATAACAAAATCTATAGTTTTATAATTTTATTCTACAGTCAACATAATTACAAAAGTTGTAGGCTTAGGCCCACGATGTCGACAAGAACATTTCTTTGGTATATTTGTATTGAAAACAAAAACAAATTTTAGTTTTTTATAAATATTCGAAAGAAATGTTCTTCTATACACCGTAGGCCTGGCAGCTAATCCTATAACAAAAAAACGAAAATATCACTTTTTCAAATACTTTAATTTAATACAAATAATGGCATACATGCTACTGAATTTACGTGCTAGTGTTTTAATTTCTTTACTTAAGCATATTTAGTTTTTATCCAGTTTCGTCTATTATTGCTTAAAATTTTTGTAATCAGGTTTATAAACCAAAACTATAAAACTGGATTTTGTTATAAATTGTGGTACAAAACATCTTCCGAAATTACAATAATTGGTGTATCTGACAAATGTGACGTGATGGGAGGAAACTGCGCTCATATTCGTCTTAAGCATTCCAAAAAATATAAGAATCAGTTGGAATCGTTAAACAAACTTTTTCTGTGTAGTCCTGTGTTTTTATTAATGGTCAGTTTTATAAAATTTTTTTTACAATTAATTGTTCTTAAAACGACTATATACTATACTTCACTTGGAACCCAATCTTCAAGGCTAGTAATTAACAAATTTAAAGGTTAAAGCATGGATTCGCAAGTAATGACTTTTAACCTTTTTGTTACTTTATTAAAGCTTACATAGTAAAAACACGTTCAGAGGCACTACTGTGTGGCTATGTAAAAATATGAGAGATCAATTTGTAAAAGTTTGAACATAAGTATATGTTCCAATTTCACGCCAAAAATCTTCACAGCATTCGAAATTTTTAATATGTGTTCATAATTCGTGTCATTTACTTTACTCTCTAGAAGTTTAAATTCTTGTATAAATGCATCTGTGTCAGTTATATCTTTAAACTCTGAAACTAATTCGAAATAGTTTATATCTTCATTAGACACTATACACAATGGGTCTAAATACTTCAATATATTGAGCTTTTTTGTTTTTTATATCAATTTTTGGTATCACACACTAGACTAATTATGCTGGCGTAAAATGGCAGTTTGTAGGCAAGCGAGGTGAAGGTAATGGTTTTTCGTTGGCGTAAAGTTTCAACCGGCTTCAACCCCGCACAAGCAGCGCAAAACTAATACATGCACATTTTCAAAAACAAATGAATGCAAAAAACACTAATACATACAAAGTTTTGAACACGTACACATTTTATGCCAGATAATTTTACTACAGTGTGTAATTGATGGAGCAATAATTTGTTCGCTTAAAAATTAGTCTAATGTGTGATGGGCCAATTACACAAATTTTAGAAAAGTTTTCGGTACACAACAGCTCGGCTTGTGCTTCACGACCAATATATAATAAATAAAACAGGTTAATAGAAAGTTTATTCAACCGATTTTCAGCTAACCACGCATGACATATTTTATATAAATTATATTTCATACATATATTAAAACAGTTTCACTTATATTAAAGCTGGGAGTTATAATAAAACAGAAAGAAAAAAAGTATCTTTTCCTAACGTAAAAAGTATCAAAAAGGTGGCAAGAATCACAAAAAGTACCACATTTGGGTGCATTTTGTAAAAGTGGCCAAATAGTATCCAAGCAGTCGAAAAAGTGGCAAATTGCCACTTTAGTGGCACCAACGGTAACGCTGCATAAAACATACAAAGTTGGTTATAGTATGAAATAAAGCATTCCATACTTTAAGGGTATTCATTTATTGAAAATTTAATATAACAACGGCGCACGGTGTTCGATTCTTTATTTTGGCTGGTCAAAAACCCAAAAATGATTTATTAAAAGGAACAAATTGGACCACAATATTTGAATACGCACATACTGTTATGAAAGAAACTTTAGTTAGTTGTAATTATTGCTTAAGAATTAGTTGTAATTATTATTTATCTTGTATGGATTAGTTATTAAGTATTTGTTAGTTATTTTATTAGTTTACATTGTTATTAAAAATTGTTATAATTTAGTACACTTCGATCCCAATGTGCAGAAAGAACTAGAAATGACCGTTAAAAAAGCTTTAGTATAAGTGGTGAAATTATGTAAACATAAGTGCCGCCACCAATCATAATTGACTATAGAGTGGTAAATAAGTAAAGCCTCGAACCTTCGAGAAACATTTCGAATGTTCTAGATGGCTGAATTACAGTATAAATACTTGCGGCGGCTAGCATCAAAAAACAGTATTAGTTCAGCCTTTGTCAAGTTAAGAGCGCATCACACGGAGAAAACTATAAAACATTGTAGTGTGTTGATTACAATAGTGAGTTGTAAATAAAGTATAAATTACGGTTGTTAAAGTGACTAAGTTCCTAATAAGTCAGTGTTATACATAAAAGTGTTGTGTTTATTTGTTTTATTTAAATTGCAATCAACGAACTCGAAACGGTTTATTATAATGGAAATAAACCAAAACGTTATTGAAAGGCAGTAACGTAACAATACCAAATAAGATAATTCTCATGAATTTTTGCTGGAATTTAAATATGTACGACTATAACGGTAATACGAATATCATGTAGAATGAAGAAAAAAATTTTGTGTATTTCGCTTAAAAAAAATTGCTTATGTTTGGAGGTCAATTACAACTTGTCTGTGCAATTTAGTTAATTAGTTCTTTTTATACTGAGACTGGTATTATCATTAGAGTAGACGCGGTGTATTTTTCAGTTATCAGAATAAAGGACGTATTTTTTATTAGCAATTATATCAGGAAGGTTGTAAGTAACATTTTTTTAAAACGAAAATAAAACTTTGAAGACAAAAACTTTTTTCTTCTATATACTTCGAAGATCTTATTACTTGTTTAGTAAAATTTGGACTTTGAACTAAAAGAAAATAAAAAAAATGGTTTGCCCGAAAGTGCCCATGCCGAACAAAATTTTTCAAAAACGACATGGAACCTACTGCAATTTCTCGCAAAGATCTTTTTCAAATATGATTATCCACTGTCAAAAAAGACAAAGTTGATCGTATGGTTGACTTCATTTCACAAAATTTTGTCGGCAGTTCATTTACAACAATCGAATTTAGTAAACTGAAAAGCTTTTGTTTTACTTTATCTAATAATAATTCGGGACAGATGGGAAAAGGATCGTAGAACAAAATTGCGTTTTATGCACGATAATAACGACTGGCTAGCCGCTTCAATAGATCTTTCGCATTTTACAAAAAATTCTGCGGAACAAAACGCTACTAGAGGCAGACCAACAAAAAGTTTTGCAAATACAAATGACGGTTACATGGCCAGCCGCTTTTTTAAATATAGAGCTAATAAAACGCTTCCATGTTATATTAGAATGTTTAGCATCTGGATATGCGATTAATCCCAAAGCATTTGAGAGTTATGCATCTGAAACCAGGCAATTGTACCTGAATTTGTTTCACTGGTACTTTATGCCAGTCAGTGTACACAAAGTCCTCTTCCCATTCTTCCCATTGGACAGCCATCTGAGGAGACCCAAGAGTCAAGAAATAAGGACATTAGACGTTATAGATTACAATTAACCAGAAAAACTTCACGGATCCACACACAAACGTATTTAGTAAGAAGACTGTTAATATCTTCAGATCCATATATTTGCAGTTAAAGAAAAACATCTAAAATTAAACGCAGAGATTTAACTTCAGATATTTTGAATTTGTTTGAAAATACTGATACATATACAGAAGACTCTGAAACCGAAAATGACATATATAGTAATGATTCTGAATCAATGAACATGTTACATAATAAGTTTACAAGCTTTGTGCAAAAAAAAAATAACTTTGTATCCTTTTTATTTTCGAAGTTATTAATAAAGAACTAATGTATTAAAAATATAATATCATTTTACATAACAAATGTGGGTGTGTCTGTGGGCAGAGTAATTAATATTAATGCAATAGTTTTAAGCAATATGCTTCCAGTCCCCATTCAAGAAATTGGCGTTATATGCCTCTTATATCCAAACATACCAACAAAAAATCACAGTTGTTCTTATTCTTATCTTGAAGCATGCTTTTTTTATTACTGAAAACGTATGTAAGCAAATTTGAAACTTTGCATGCGTCCTTTTTTCGTTTCAGAAAATTTATGTAAAAGATGTCAAGGCTTTTTCTTGGGTACGAAAAATTTTAAAAAAATTTTGGATAGCATGGGCGGGTGGGTGTTAGGCGTGGAGGATTTGAATGAAATGAAATATTTTTTTAATTTGGGCAATAAAATGCTCGGTGCCAAATTTCAATAATCTTCGACCACTCCTTATAGTTTTTGCACTTTCAAGCTTTTTGGAGCTTCTCGACCGCGTGTATGTAAGGGCGAAGTTTCTCATTAGTAACAGTAGGGTATCCAATTCTATTGACTCCCTTAAGTACCGTCGCAAAGTGCGTTGTACTGGCCTATTTTATCGTTACTAAAATGGGATGTGGTTTGATTAAATTCGGAAACTGGTTCCAGAAACTCGTGCGTTTGTTCATAATATAGTTTTTTCTAAGGTCAGTCGGCCGGTGCATCGCACAACACATAACAAAAAAAAATCGTTCTTCTACCGAACTATTCATGTGTAGAATAATCTTCATGCTGTAGTTTTCCCTTACACTTTCAAGGGGAATAACATCAAGTCGATTGTTCACAAGCCCTTCTCCCTCTATCCTCCTTTCCCCAAAATATATAAAAAAAAGCCGTTTAAAATAGCTTTTTGCGAAATCGTCCAGCATTACCGATTTAATACGTGATCAAAAAAAAAAAAAAAAATCTATACAGAATAACAACCCAAGTTGTCCTCAACATCTAAAAGACTCTACTTTTGGAACCTTTCATTGCACATATTTTTTTTAAATATGTACAATGATTTTTTTATTTATTTTTCCGCCGCTAGATTGACCTTTTATCCTGTATGCCACGCTACAAAATAACGTATATGATTGTTGGGCTTAAGTGTTACTCAAATGTAAAGTTTTATGTTTATACAAAAATACACTACCCAAGTTAATATTAGAACTTGAATCTTTTTATGTTTCTGGTTTAGTTTAGTTTTGTGCTCTAGAACGTACTATTGAAAATTACCGTGACAATTGCACGAAAGTACTTTTTCCAATTAGTCATAGCTAGTACTGCGAGTAGAGATTAGTTTAAAAAAGTAGTGCGTTTAAGAAGCTGTCGCATAGCCCTTTCCGACCCAAGCAATTTCAAAGTTGGCGGATTTCAATGAAATTTTCACTATATGATAATTCGCCCTAAGATAACGTAAAAATGAACTTTTAAAGTACATACAAAGCCCATGTCCTTAGAAACAGGACATACACATATGTGTACCTTGGGATTTCACTTGGACGAAATATAAGCATTTTTTTTGGCAAAAGTGTAGTTTACAGGGCACACGAAAAAAACTTTGAACACCTCTGGAAATAAAAAAAAAACAATATTAAAATTTAAGGGGGCTGAGGCCCGTAGGCCTCAAACGATTTGTTTGTATTGTGCCAGTTCCATTCACATTCATTTCCGCCAATCGCCTCAAAAGTTGTAAGCTGGTAAATACCGAACAAAGAATACAAAGGAATTATTCTGCCTTAACAAACGCTTGCACCTAATCACAGTTTTCTTACGCAAAATTGAGGTAGTAGAAACCCATATTACACATATGTGTAGGTACACATTGTCTCGCATATTATTTAAATGCATGATGCTGTTGTTACAAAATAATACCAAAATCTTCATACGAGTTAACACCCCAGTTAATGGGCTAAGAACACTTGTTGCGAAACCATACTGCAACTCATCATATTTTATGTCAGCGCGTGTTGTAACATGATCCGCTTTTACTAATACCTAATTTAAGTTCAATAATAAGTGTTGTGAAATCACATTGCAACTCAGCATAATTAAAGTCTGCGCGTGTTGCAATGCGACTTGCACAAGTAAGCATTTTCCCACAATAAAATTGTAATTATAAATTAAGTTAGGAATAAGTTTCAATTCAATTCTAGCTGTGAATCAATAAAGTACTTAATTAAACTTTAACGCTTCTTTTTTTTTTGACGTGTGAGTACACATCCGGTCAGGCCCCTTGGTTGGCTTTTTTTAGAACAAGGATCTCTCCTTGTTTAACTGGCGCCCGTGCAGGGACCGGCCAGTCGGAATAAAGGACGTGCCGGGTCCTGAATTAAACCTTTTGTATCTTGGCTCGCGAAAGTGAAAAACAATTAAAATAGAAAAATTAAGTTATCGTGAATAAAAAAAAATCCTGAAACATAAAAGGAAATATATTAAAATTCGAATCTTGTAAAGCGAAAATAAAAGTGGAAAATAGTTAAAAAAGAAAAATTAAGTTGTCGTGAATAAGAAAAAAATCCTGAAACATAAAAGGAAATATATTTAAATTTGAATCTTGTTAAGCAAAAATAATAATGAAAAATAGTAAAATTAAAATAAAAAAATCAATGAAAAAAATTATAATAATAACAATGGGTTTTTTTTTTAATAGAATATCTGTGAGAATAACATAAGGAAATTGTAAGAAGTGGAATTTTAAGAAGCTATTGCGCTGTAAAATGTGAAAAATAATTTTTTTTATGTCACTTACATAATGAAATAAAATATGTCCTTTTGGAAAAACGCGTATATTTCCTTCAAAAAGCGAGAATAGACTCACAGATCCTTACAAGTTGTAGTAAACTTAAGAACCTACACTACTCAGTAAGATCGGAGCATTTCTCGTTCGCTAAATAATTGAAATGTTGGAAAAATCGGGGGGTGAGCTTAATCGTTCCTTAGTACGTCGGTGATTACCGTTCGAAACCGGAGAAAACGATCCTCCAACTAAAAGGACCATAATAAAAATAATGCCAAATAATACAATGAATTAAGTGCGAAACAGCTTTAAAAGATGAATTCCAGAATATAATATATGTAAAATAAAAAATAACTGAATTCAGTTATAAAAAGGAAATAACATAAAAATAAAAAAGGTGTTAAAAAAAAGAGAGCAAATTGATGAAAAAAGTAATTTTTTTTGGAAAAAGGATATTAAGGCGAGTATTGTGCTATAACAAACCGTGACCAATATGACATCCTTGTGGTGTCAGCGTGCTGCGATCTCGAACTCCGAGCACTCCAGTGCGTAAAAAATAATTATGTCACAAATAAAATAATAATGATTGGCTTTTGGGAAAATGTGAAATTCTCCTTCATAACACTCTTTTCGTTAATTCGAGATTACAGAAGGTTAAAGATGGCTCCTTCTGCAAGTCGTAGTAAACGTAAGCTCCTACGCTACTCAGCAGAAATCCTGTCAGTTGTAGTTAACATAAGAACCTGCACTACTTAATGGGAACCTAGTCATACTTTACACCTGGTAATTAAGGGTGACAGTTGGAGGGTTCACAGGGTGAGACGAATCGTACCTCAGTATGTTGGCGTATGCCTTCGAAACAGGACTATGCGATCCTCCGCTCAAAAGACTATAACTAAGTACATCTGATAATATAAAAAATAAAAGCACAATACGAAAGGAATAACAGCGCCTTAAAATCAGAAAAATAAAATTTTCTTTAGAATTAAGAATGAAGGGATTGGCAAAAAAATTCAATACGAATTATCCTTACTCTCTATAATTTATAAGAAGAATTATCTATGAAATTAAAATGTGCAATCTCTTATTTTTAATAAATAAAATAAATATTAAAGTGAAATATGAATGAAAATATGAAAGCAAAAATGAAATGTGAAAATTTGTGAGAGAAGTTCGCTTTTAGTTATCGTGAGCCAAGATATAAAGAAAAAAAATAAATAAAAATATAAGAATTGAAATAAAATGAAATAATTAAAACGTGAATAAAATTTTATCGTTTTAGAAATCTGATCACACGTACGCGATTGCGACGATTGTAACATACGATAAAAAATACTAAATAATTAATTGATATTAAAAATACAGCCTAGAATTGGATAATTTCAAGGGTAAGTGCAAGGTTTTGTTTTTCATTTTAAATTTAACTTTCAATATTTTGCGTGGTAACTCCCTCATTTTTGCCAGACAAAAGGTATAAGTGCTAGTTGAAAAAAAAAGAAAGATTAATATTTTGGAATCTGTTTGTTGAGGTTGTTTCACTTAATTTGTCGTACCAAAAAATGGAGGAACTAAAGAAAACCGTAATGGAAATGACAGGAGCTTTAAACGCGACCGTTAATCAGATGAAGGCCATGGAAGCTAAGATAAGGCTGCTTGAAAGTAAAACTGGCTCTTCCTCCACGGAAGCTAGCCAAGTTGAACCACCTCGTCCTCCTAGGAGTGAATTAGAACTCCGAGAATTAAGCGGGCTTCCGGACTGCGTAAAGGAATTGCAGGCGTTTGACGGGAATCCCACACAATATGTGTCGTGGATACATAGCGTTGAGGCGATCCTTAGCGACTATGAAATTGTTAGGAAGAAGCCAATATATAGGGCAATACTGCAGAGTATTAGACAGAAAGTTAGGGGGGACGCAGATTCTGCCTTAGTTTCTTATAATATCTTTGATAATGACTGGACAAAAATTAAGGAGTGCTTATCGCTTCATTATGCCGACAAGAGAGATATTAGAACTCTTGAGCATCAACTAAATCAATTGCTTCAAAAGGGATCTAAGGTGGATGAGTACTTTGCTGCAGTGAATCATCAATTTTCTTTGATTATCAATAAGATAAAAACGGAAAATTACTCAAAGGAGACTGTGGACGTACTGGTCGAAACGTATAGGAACCGAGCTCTAGATGTTTTTGTACGAGGCCTGAACGGTGATCTGTCCAGGCTTCTGATTATTCAAAGGCCAAAAACCCTTCCAGAGGCATACGCAATGTGTATGGAGATGCAAAATCTCAATTTGAGGAGTACGACTCTTCACCCGTATATTCGGAATCAGATAAGCGTTCCAATTAATACGATGTCTCGAAGGGAAATAATACCTCAGGTTCCGCCTAGACCTTTTATTCCTAATAGAAATGGCAATTTCGGGCAATGGAAATATTCTCCAAAACAACAAGACGCTCCATCAAGACCTTATGCTCCCAAACCTCAAGAGAAAATGGAAGTTGACCAATCCATTAGGTCAAAAAGAGCAAATTATATGAACAGGCCAGGTACATTTAAGAGAAATGCGAAATCAGAAAACGTAACTAATCCCTTTAAACAGCATAGATTGTTTCACACCTATACGGAACGTGAAAACGCGCCTGAGTATAATTATAAACAACAAAATTGGTTAGTACCCTCTTTAAGGCAGGACCATGTTCCTGTACAATCCGTCGGTGTCGAAAGTGACAACGCTGAGGACGCTGAGATAAATTTTATGTCAGAGGCCTCCCTTCAAGCGTACCATATATAGAATACAAAACTAACGGGACGCTACTAAAGTTTCTAGTTGATACGGGAGCCAACAAGAATTTAATAGGGTCTCACATTTGTGGTAGCGCTATACCGCTCCTTAAACCTTTCTCTGTAAGGACAGCGGCGGGAAATATTATTATTAGTCAAAAAGTTAATGGCAAATTTTTCGAATCAGCGGGAGTAGATACCATAGTAACATTTTACGTGTTGCCTAAACTAAAATCTTTCGACGGAATTATTAGGGACGACACTCTTAAAGAGATGGAAGCCATTATTGATAGGAAGAACAATATACTGACCATTAAATCCGGTATGGTCATTCCACTCAGGGAGAAATTTTCACAGGAGGTTAATAATATTACTCAAAACATGCCTGAGGAGGTGACATACAAACTAGGGAATCTTCTGGAGAAATTCGCTCCCTTGTTCGGTCCCCTTGAGGCCGGAGAAATGGCTACGACTTCAGTCAAGGCCGAGATTAGAACATCTACTGATGAGCCTATATATACAAAAAGCTACCCATATCCTGCAAACCTCCGGTCTGTGGTAGAGGAACAGGTTTCTGAACTCTTAGAACAAGAAATTATCAGGCCCTCTAATAGTCCGTATAACTCGCCGATTTGGGTGGTGCCCAAGAAACCCAAGCCGAATGGGGAGAAACAGTAACACTTGTTGCGAAACCATACTGCAACTCATCATATTTTATGTCAGCGCGTGTTGTAACATGATCCGCTTTTACTAATACCTAATTTAAGTTCAATAATAAGTGTTGTGAAATCACATTGCAACTCAGCATAATTAAAGTCTGCGCGTGTTGCAATGCGACTTGCACAAGTAAGCATTTTCCCACAATAAAATTGTAATTATAAATTAAGTTAGGAATAAGTTTCAATTCAATTCTAGCTGTGAATCAATAAAGTACTTAATTAAACTTTAACGCTTCTTTTTTTTTTGACGTGTGAGTACACATCCGGTCAGGCCCCTTGGTTGGCTTTTTTTAGAACAAGGATCTCTCCTTGTTTAACTGGCGCCCGTGCAGGGACCGGCCAGTCGGAATAAAGGACGTGCCGGGTCCTGAATTAAACCTTTTGTATCTTGGCTCGCGAAAGTGAAAAATAATTAAAATAGAAAAATTAAGTTATCGTGAATAAAAAAAAATCCTGAAACATAAAAGGAAATATATTAAAATTCGAATCTTGTAAAGCGAAAATAAAAGTGGAAAATAGTTAAAAAAGAAAAATTAAGTTGTCGTGAATAAGAAAAAAATCCTGAAACATAAAAGGAAATATATTTAAATTTGAATCTTGTTAAGCAAAAATAATAATGAAAAATAGTAAAATTAAAATAAAAAAATCAATGAAAAAAATTATAATAATAACAATGGGTTTTTTTTTTAATAGAATATCTGTGAGAATAACATAAGGAAATTGTAAGAAGTGGAATTTTAAGAAGCTATTGCGCTGTAAAATGTGAAAAATAATTTTTTTTATGTCACTTACATAATGAAATAAAATATGTCCTTTTGGAAAAACGCGTATATTTCCTTCAAAAAGCGAGAATAGACTCACAGATCCTTACAAGTTGTAGTAAACTTAAGAACCTACACTACTCAGTAAGATCGGAGCATTTCTCGTTCGCTAAATAATTGAAATGTTGGAAAAATCGCGGGGTGAGCTTAATCGTTCCTTAGTACGTCGGTGATTACCGTTCGAAACCGGAGAAAACGATCCTCCAACTAAAAGGACCATAATAAAAATAATGCCAAATAATACAATGAATTAAGTGCGAAACAGCTTTAAAAGATGAATTCCAGAATATAATATATGTAAAATAAAAAATAACTGAATTCAGTTATAAAAAGGAAATAACATAAAAATAAAAAAGGTGTTAAAAAAAAGAGAGCAAATTGATGAAAAAAGTAATTTTTTTTGGAAAAAGGATATTAAGGCGAGTATTGTGCTATAACAAACCGTGACCAATATGACATCCTTGTGGTGTCAGCGTGCTGCGATCTCGAACTCCGAGCACTCCAGTGCGTAAAAAATAATTATGTCACAAATAAAATAATAATGATTGGCTTTTGGGAAAATGTGAAATTCTCCTTCATAACACTCTTTTCGTTAATTCGAGATTACAGAAGGTTAAAGATGGCTCCTTCTGCAAGTCGTAGTAAACGTAAGCTCCTACGCTACTCAGCAGAAATCCTGTCAGTTGTAGTTAACATAAGAACCTGCACTACTTAATGGGAACCTAGTCATACTTTACACCTGGTAATTAAGGGTGACAGTTGGAGGGTTCACAGGGTGAGACGAATCGTACCTCAGTACGTTGGCGTATGCCTTCGAAACAGGACTATGCGATCCTCCGCTCAAAAGACTATAACTAAGTACATCTGATAATATAAAAAATAAAAGCACAATACGAAAGGAATAACAGCGCCTTAAAATCAGAAAAATAAAATTTTCTTTAGAATTAAGAATGAAGGGATTGGCAAAAAAATTCAATACGAATTATCCTTACTCTCTATAATTTATAAGAAGAATTATCTATGAAATTAAAATGTGCAATCTCTTATTTTTAATAAATAAAATAAATATTAAAGTGAAATATGAATGAAAATATGAAAGCAAAAATGAAATGTGAAAATTTGTGAGAGAAGTTCGCTTTTAGTTATCGTGAGCCAAGATATAAAGAAAAAAAATAAATAAAAATATAAGAATTGAAATAAAATGAAATAATTAAAACGTGAATAAAATTTTATCGTTTTAGAAATCTGATCACACGTACGCGATTGCGACGATTGTAACATACGATAAAAAATACTAAATAATTAATTGATATTAAAAATACAGCCTAGAATTGGATAATTTCAAGGGTAAGTGCAAGGTTTTGTTTTTCATTTTAAATTTAACTTTCAATATTTTGCGTGGTAACTCCCTCATTTTTGCCAGACAAAAGGTATAAGTGCTAGTTGAAAAAAAAAGAAAGATTAATATTTTGGAATCTGTTTGTTGAGGTTGTTTCACTTAATTTGTCGTACCAAAAAATGGAGGAACTAAAGAAAA
The DNA here is from genome assembly GCA_930367215.1 of Pollenia angustigena. Classification (NCBI taxonomy): domain Eukaryota; kingdom Metazoa; phylum Arthropoda; class Insecta; order Diptera; family Polleniidae; genus Pollenia; species Pollenia angustigena. The sequence continues at coordinate 168,419,040 of OV884058.1, forward strand.
CCGTAATGGAAATGACAGGAGCTTTAAACGCGACCGTTAATCAGATGAAGGCCATGGAAGCTAAGATAAGGCTGCTTGAAAGTAAAACTGGCTCTTCCTCCACGGAAGCTAGCCAAGTTGAACCACCTCGTCCTCCTAGGAGTGAATTAGAACTCCGAGAATTAAGCGGGCTTCCGGACTGCGTAAAGGAATTGCAGGCGTTTGACGGGAATCCCACACAATATGTGTCGTGGATACATAGCGTTGAGGCGATCCTTAGCGACTATGAAATTGTTAGGAAGAAGCCAATATATAGGGCAATACTGCAGAGTATTAGACAGAAAGTTAGGGGGGACGCAGATTCTGCCTTAGTTTCTTATAATATCTTTGATAATGACTGGACAAAAATTAAGGAGTGCTTATCGCTTCATTATGCCGACAAGAGAGATATTAGAACTCTTGAGCATCAACTAAATCAATTGCTTCAAAAGGGATCTAAGGTGGATGAGTACTTTGCTGCAGTGAATCATCAATTTTCTTTGATTATCAATAAGATAAAAACGGAAAATTACTCAAAGGAGACTGTGGACGTACTGGTCGAAACGTATAGGAACCGAGCTCTAGATGTTTTTGTACGAGGCCTGAACGGTGATCTGTCCAGGCTTCTGATTATTCAAAGGCCAAAAACCCTTCCAGAGGCATACGCAATGTGTATGGAGATGCAAAATCTCAATTTGAGGAGTACGACTCTTCACCCGTATATTCGGAATCAGATAAGCGTTCCAATTAATACGATGTCTCGAAGGGAAATAATACCTCAGGTTCCGCCTAGACCTTTTATTCCTAATAGAAATGGCAATTTCGGGCAATGGAAATATTCTCCAAAACAACAAGACGCTCCATCAAGACCTTATGCTCCCAAACCTCAAGAGAAAATGGAAGTTGACCAATCCATTAGGTCAAAAAGAGCAAATTATATGAACAGGCCAGGTACATTTAAGAGAAATGCGAAATCAGAAAACGTAACTAATCCCTTTAAACAGCAAAGATTGTTTCACACCTATACGGAACGTGAAAACGCGCCTGAGTATAATTATAAACAACAAAATTGGTTAGTACCCTCTTTAAGGCAGGACCATGCTCCTGTACAATCCGTCGGTGTCGAAAGTGACAACGCTGAGGACGCTGAGATAAATTTTATGTCAGAGGCCTCCCTTCAAGCGTACCATATATAGAATACAAAACTAACGGGACGCTACTAAAGTTTCTAGTTGATACGGGAGCCAACAAGAATTTAATAGGGTCTCACATTTGTGGTAGCGCTATACCGCTCCTTAAACCTTTCTCTGTAAGGACAGCGGCGGGAAATATTATTATTAGTCAAAAAGTTAATGGCAAATTTTTCGAATCAGCGGGAGTAGATACCATAGTAACATTTTACGTGTTGCCTAAACTAAAATCTTTCGACGGAATTATTAGGGACGACACTCTTAAAGAGATGGAAGCCATTATTGATAGGAAGAACAATATACTGACCATTAAATCCGGTATGGTCATTCCACTCAGGGAGAAATTTTCACAGGAGGTTAATAATATTACTCAAAACATGCCTGAGGAGGTGACATACAAACTAGGGAATCTTCTGGAGAAATTCGCTCCCTTGTTCGGTCCCCTTGAGGCCGGAGAAATGGCTACGACTTCAGTCAAGGCCGAGATTAGAACATCTACTGATGAGCCTATATATACAAAAAGCTACCCATATCCTGCAAACCTCCGGTCTGTGGTAGAGGAACAGGTTTCTGAACTCTTAGAACAAGAAATTATCAGGCCCTCTAATAGTCCGTATAACTCGCCGATTTGGGTGGTGCCCAAGAAACCCAAGCCGAATGGGGAGAAACAGTAACACTTGTTGCGAAACCATACTGCAACTCATCATATTTTATGTCAGCGCGTGTTGTAACATGATCCGCTTTTACTAATACCTAATTTAAGTTCAATAATAAGTGTTGTGAAATCACATTGCAACTCAGCATAATTAAAGTCTGCGCGTGTTGCAATGCGACTTGCACAAGTAAGCATTTTCCCACAATAAAATTGTAATTATAAATTAAGTTAGGAATAAGTTTCAATTCAATTCTAGCTGTGAATCAATAAAGTACTTAATTAAACTTTAACGCTTCTTTTTTTTTTGATGTGTGAGTACACATCCGGTCAGGCCCCTTGGTTGGCTTTTTTTAGAACAAGGATCTCTCCTTGTTTAACTGGCGCCCGTGCAGGGACCGGCCAGTCGGAATAAAGGACGTGCCGGGTCCTGAATTAAACCTTTTGTATCTTGGCTCGCGAAAGTGAAAAATAATTAAAATAGAAAAATTAAGTTATCGTGAATAAAAAAAAATCCTGAAACATAAAAGGAAATATATTAAAATTCGAATCTTGTAAAGCGAAAATAAAAGTGGAAAATAGTTAAAAAAGAAAAATTAAGTTGTCGTGAATAAGAAAAAAATCCTGAAACATAAAAGGAAATATATTTAAATTTGAATCTTGTTAAGCAAAAATAATAATGAAAAATAGTAAAATTAAAATAAAAAATCAATGAAAAAAATTATAATAATAACAATGGGTTTTTTTTTTAATAGAATATCTGTGAGAATAACATAAGGAAATTGTAAGAAGTGGAATTTTAAGAAGCTATTGCGCTGTAAAATGTGAAAAATAATTTTTTTTATGTCACTTACATAATGAAATAAAATATGTCCTTTTGGAAAAACGCGTATATTTCCTTCAAAAAGCGAGAATAGACTCACAGATCCTTACAAGTTGTAGTAAACTTAAGAACCTACACTACTCAGTAAGATCGGAGCATTTCTCGTTCGCTAAATAATTGAAATGTTGGAAAAATCGCGGGGTGAGCTTAATCGTTCCTTAGTACGTCGGTGATTACCGTTCGAAACCGGAGAAAACGATCCTCCAACTAAAAGGACCATAATAAAAATAATGCCAAATAATACAATGAATTAAGTGCGAAACAGCTTTAAAAGATGAATTCCAGAATATAATATATGTAAAATAAAAAATAACTGAATTCAGTTATAAAAAGGAAATAACATAAAAATAAAAAAGGTGTTAAAAAAAAGAGAGCAAATTGATGAAAAAAGTAATTTTTTTTGGAAAAAGGATATTAAGGCGAGTATTGTGCTATAACAAACCGTGACCAATATGACATCCTTGTGGTGTCAGCGTGCTGCGATCTCGAACTCCGAGCACTCCAGTGCGTAAAAAATAATTATGTCACAAATAAAATAATAATGATTGGCTTTTGGGAAAATGTGAAATTCTCCTTCATAACACTCTTTTCGTTAATTCGAGATTACAGAAGGTTAAAGATGGCTCCTTCTGCAAGTCGTAGTAAACGTAAGCTCCTACGCTACTCAGCAGAAATCCTGTCAGTTGTAGTTAACATAAGAACCTGCACTACTTAATGGGAACCTAGTCATACTTTACACCTGGTAATTAAGGGTGACAGTTGGAGGGTTCACAGGGTGAGACAAATCGTACCTCAGTACGTTGGCGTATGCCTTCGAAACAGGACTATGCGATCCTCCGCTCAAAAGACTATAACTAAGTACATCTGATAATATAAAAAATAAAAGCACAATACGAAAGGAATAACAGCGCCTTAAAATCAGAAAAATAAAATTTTCTTTAGAATTAAGAATGAAGGGATTGGCAAAAAAATTCAATACGAATTATCCTTACTCTCTATAATTTATAAGAAGAATTATCTATGAAATTAAAATGTGCAATCTCTTATTTTTAATAAATAAAATAAATATTAAAGTGAAATATGAATGAAAATATGAAAGCAAAAATGAAATGTGAAAATTTGTGAGAGAAGTTCGCTTTTAGTTATCGTGAGCCAAGATATAAAGAAAAAAAATAAATAAAAATATAAGAATTGAAATAAAATGAAATAATTAAAACGTGAATAAAATTTTATCGTTTTAGAAATCTGATCACACGTACGCGATTGCGACGATTGTAACATACGATAAAAAATACTAAATAATTAATTGATATTAAAAATACAGCCTAGAATTGGATAATTTCAAGGGTAAGTGCAAGGTTTTGTTTTTCATTTTAAATTTAACTTTCAATATTTTGCGTGGTAACTCCCTCATTTTTGCCAGACAAAAGGTATAAGTGCTAGTTGAAAAAAAAAGAAAGATTAATATTTTGGAATCTGTTTGTTGAGGTTGTTTCACTTAATTTGTCGTACCAAAAAATGGAGGAACTAAAGAAAACCGTAATGGAAATGACAGGAGCTTTAAACGCGACCGTTAATCAGATGAAGGCCATGGAAGCTAAGATAAGGCTGCTTGAAAGTAAAACTGGCTCTTCCTCCACGGAAGCTAGCCAAGTTGAACCACCTCGTCCTCCTAGGAGTGAATTAGAACTCCGAGAATTAAGCGGGCTTCCGGACTGCGTAAAGGAATTGCAGGCGTTTGACGGGAATCCCACACAATATGTGTCGTGGATACATAGCGTTGAGGCGATCCTTAGCGACTATGAAATTGTTAGGAAGAAGCCAATATATAGGGCAATACTGCAGAGTATTAGACAGAAAGTTAGGGGGGACGCAGATTCTGCCTTAGTTTCTTATAATATCTTTGATAATGACTGGACAAAAATTAAGGAGTGCTTATCGCTTCATTATGCCGACAAGAGAGATATTAGAACTCTTGAGCATCAACTAAATCAATTGCTTCAAAAGGGATCTAAGGTGGATGAGTACTTTGCTGCAGTGAATTATCAATTTTCTTTGATTATCAATAAGATAAAAACGGAAAATTACTCAAAGGAGACTGTGGACGTACTGGTCGAAACGTATAGGAACCGAGCTCTAGATGTTTTTGTACGAGGCCTGAACGGTGATCTGTCCAGGCTTCTGATTATTCAAAGGCCAAAAACCCTTCCAGAGGCATACGCAATGTGTATGGAGATGCAAAATCTCAATTTGAGGAGTACGACTCTTCACCCGTATATTCGGAATCAGATAAGCGTTCTAATTAATACGATGTCTCGAAGGGAAATAATACCTCAGGTTCCGCCTAGACCTTTTATTCCTAATAGAAATGGCAATTTCGGGCAATGGAAATATTCTCCAAAACAACAAGACGCTCCATCAAGACCTTATGCTCCCAAACCTCAAGAGAAAATGGAAGTTGACCAATCCATTAGGTCAAAAAGAGCAAATTATATGAACAGGCCAGGTACATTTAAGAGAAATGCGAAATCAGAAAACGTAACTAATCCCTTTAAACAGCATAGATTGTTTCACACCTATACGGAACGTGAAAACGCGCCTGAGTATAATTATAAACAACAAAATTGGTTAGTACCCTCTTTAAGGCAGGACCATGTTCCTGTACAATCCGTCGGTGTCGAAAGTGACAACGCTGAGGACGCTGAGATAAATTTTATGTCAGAGGCCTCCCTTCAAGCGTACCATATATAGAATACAAAACTAACGGGACGCTACTAAAGTTTCTAGTTGATACGGGAGCCAACAAGAATTTAATAGGGTCTCACATTTGTGGTAGCGCTATACCGCTCCTTAAACCTTTCTCTGTAAGGACAGCGGCGGGAAATATTATTATTAGTCAAAAAGTTAATGGCAAATTTTTCGAATCAGCGGGAGTAGATACCATAGTAACATTTTACGTGTTGCCTAAACTAAAATCTTTCGACGGAATTATTAGGGACGACACTCTTAAAGAGATGGAAGCCATTATTGATAGGAAGAACAATATACTGACCATTAAATCCGGTATGGTCATTCCACTCAGGGAGAAATTTTCACAGGAGGTTAATAATATTACTCAAAACATGCCTGAGGAGGTGACATACAAACTAGGGAATCTTCTGGAGAAATTCGCTCCCTTGTTCGGTCCCCTTGAGGCCGGAGAAATGGCTACGACTTCAGTCAAGGCCGAGATTAGAACATCTACTGATGAGCCTATATATACAAAAAGCTACCCATATCCTGCAAACCTCCGGTCTGTGGTAGAGGAACAGGTTTCTGAACTCTTAGAACAAGAAATTATCAGGCCCTCTAATAGTCCGTATAACTCGCCGATTTGGGTGGTGCCCAAGAAACCCAAGCCGAATGGGGAGAAACAGTATCGAATGGTGATAGACTGCAAAAGGTTAAATGCTGTTACAATATCTGATACATATCCCATTCCGGACATTAACTCCACTCTGGCTAGCTTGGGTGAGGCAAAATACTTTACGACCCTTGATTTGACGTCGGGATTCCATCAAATTCCAATGAAGGATTCCGATATTCCGAAGACCGCTTTCTCTACCTTAAATGGAAAGTTTGAATTTCTACGCCTGCCATTCGGCCTGAAGAATGCCCCGTCTATTTTCCAAAGAATGATCGATGATATACTAAAAGAATACATCGGGAAAATCTGTTACGTCTATATTGACGACATAATTGTCTTTGGGAAAAATTTTGACGATCACTTGGGAAACTTGGAAACTATATTTGAGAAATTGTTAGCTTCAGGGCTCAGGGTTAATCTGGAGAAAATTCAGTTTCTAAAAACGGAGGTATCTTTCTTAGGGTATATAGTCTCTGGTGATGGAATACGAGCTGACCCAGGTAAGGTGGAAGCCATCCAGAAGTTAGCTCCTCCTTCAACACTTAAGGACCTGAAAAGTTTCCTAGGTATGACATCATATTATAGGAAATTTATAAAAGATTACGCGAAGGTCGCCAAGCCATTGACGAATCTCACAAGAGGGGAGAACGCACAAATTAAAGCGAACATGTCCAGAAAAATTTCTATCACTCTTACTGAAGAGGCATTGCAAGCTTTTAATGAATTAAAAACTTTGTTAATGTCATCTGAAGTTCTAGCATTCCCTGACTTTGATCAGCCATTTATACTGACTACCGATGTTTCTAATTATGCAATAGGGGCAGTATTGTCTCAGGACCATATGAATGTCGATAGACCAATAACATATATCTCCCGTTCTTTGAGTAAAACTGAAGAAAATTATGCAACTAATGAGAAGGAGATGTTAGCCATCGTCTGGGCTCTAGACAACTTGCGCTTTTATCTTAACGGTGCGAAGAAAATTAAAATATTCACCGATCACCAACCGCTTACTTACGCGCTTGGTAATCAGAACCATAACGCTAAATTAAAAAGATGGAAGGCCAGAATAGAGGAATACAACTATGAACTCATATATAAACCTGGCAAGTCCAATGTAGTGGCTGACGCGCTTTCGAGACTGGGTTCCAATTTGAACCATATTGATACTCCTAGCGATGCTAGCACGGTAACAGCGTCTGAAACCATAACGGCGGTCGAGGGTTTAGAAGAAAGATCATTACAGTCTGACGCTACGGTACACAGTGCTGATCAGGATGGTAGTGACTTGATCCCTCATGTCGAGGCTCCTCTGAACGTCTTTAGGAACCAGATAGTAATCAGGCAAGGCAAGGAACTACACAGTAGCATACAGCCACATCCTGGTTTTAATAGACACCATGCGAACATTGAACAAATAACCTCGGAAACACTTTCGGAAACACTCAAAAGGTGTTTAAATCCAAACTGCATTAATGGTATCAAGATACCTGAATGCTTTATTCAACTATTAAACGAAGTCTATTTGACTCACTTTATTTCTTATAAGATGAGGATTACTCAGCGATTAGTACAGGATATAAGCGACCCTGAGAGGATCTGTAGCATAATTGAGAATGAACATAAACGAGCTCACCGCAATCCGAGTGAGAATGGGCAACAGATCTTAGAACAATTTTACTTTCCTCGCATGGGAAGTCTGATTAAACAGTACACAAGGAACTGCGAAGTTTGTAAGCTGAATAAATATGACAGACACCCAAGTAAACCTAAACTTCAGCCAACCCCTGTTCCTAGTTATCTATGCGAAATCCTACATATTGACATCTTTGAAATTCAGGGGTTGAAGTTTATCAGTTGCATCGACAAGTTTTCTAAATTTGCTAAGCTTTTCCACATAAAGAATCGATCAGCTATTCATCTCAGAAATAGACTTTCAAAGGTTTTGCATTATTTCACTGTGCCTCGAATAATCGTGTCGGACAATGAAAGGGGATTTTTAAGCCTAATTATTTTAAATTTTATAAGATCACTTAACATTGAAATATATTTTACACCCGTACAGAGGAGTGAGGTAAATGGACAGGTGGAAAGATTTCATTCCACTCTTATTGAGATATATAGGTGTTTGTCGAGGGATATAAAGAATCTTGGTCCAAAAGAATTAATTAATCTCGCGGTAGATCGTTATAATAACACGATACACTCGGTAATTAAGAAGAAACCGTCAGATATTTTTTTCAACAGATCTCAACGGTTTAATTATCAGCAGTTGATAAATTTTCGCGATCAAGTCAATGAAGACATTCGCGGCCTTATCGAATATAATCAGAAGACGGTGAACGATCGAATAAATAGTAATAGGTCCGATCCGGTCGAACTTAGTGAGAATCAGGATGTTTTTATTAGAGATAGGCAAATTAAGCCGAAGCACAAACCTCCATACAAACGGCACAAAATATCTGCTAATAATAGAGTTACTATTCGCACTTCAACAGGGAGAAAATACCACAAGGCACACATCAAAAATGTTAAAACTTAAAAATATGAACCCCTGCAGTTACCCCGGAAATCTTAGAACATTAAGCACAAACCAGGTCTTAAGCTAAAGTAATAAATATATTGATTTCCTCATTTGAAAATTGTAATTTTTCTGAGAAAAGAGGGAAAATTTGAATTTGGAAACTATTGTTAACAAAATTATACATAATAAAATTTGTTTCCCAATTTCAAAACTTATAGTAAAACATTTAACCAAAACCAAGAAAAAACTTATTAATTACAAATTAAGTGTAACTTTTTTTTTTGCCAATTTATATCTTATTATCTTATCTTATTACTTTTAAATAATAAAAATATACAAAAAAGTCAGTAACTCTTAAGCTTGTCCAATTCTATGCATGATAACCAAATCATAATTATTGTAAGCTTCCCGTACTAACACATATTTAATATTTTACATTTTTAAGTTTTTTTTTACTTTCAACAAATGTTGGAAGCTTCCACATTTTTGAGTATCGGTCACCGCTCGTAACGATTAAAGCCGGAGAGGGATTGCTTATTAACGGGCATCTGAACATCGTACATGTGATCCAACTGGAAAAATTAGAGGAGATGCTTCGAACAACTGCAGACGTAATCATGGCCACTACAAAAAATGAAGAGGGCACAGAGATGTTCAGGTATCAGCTAAAAAAGGCATACGACCGAATAGCAACAATAAAAGGAATCGCAAGGCATAAGAGATCTATAGATTGGATTGGCTCTGCATGGAAATGGATAGCCGGTAACAAGGTATTGGACAGCCAACAGAAACTAATAGAAAATAACCAGCAACAATACGTTGTGAATAAAGATTTGTTTGCCACAACAAATGAGCTAGTACGAAAAATGAACGACCTTATCGACCGATTTAATAACAAGGTAGTTGCGTCGGAATCAGAAGAAATCGGCCGTGAATCTTTAAACCAAATAATAGCAATCAAGGAGGACATTGGAGAAATTGTACGGGCTTGTCAACTTGCTAAAGGAGGCATTGTGAATACTAATTTATTAAATATGGAAGAAATTCATCAGATTGTTTCTGAAGTTGAATCGCTCCCCTGCAATAATGAGATCGAAGCAATAGAATATGGGAAACCAAGTATATTCTCCAACGGGACGTCACTACTATATGTTATATCAATACCTAAGGTAGATTCTGTTAGGTACAACAAAATTCTCCTTAGAGCTGCCGTATCTCTTAATCGCCAGCTTGATTTAAAATTCAACACGGTTCTCCTTAACCACGAGCAAATTTATGGTATTAAGAATTACTGCTCATCACTTAACAATGTCACAATTTGTTCACCAGAACAACTAGAAAAGCTACAAGAAGAAGATTGTTTGTCGAGAATTTTAAGAGGAATCACCGCGAATTGTACATTCCGTTCAAATGAAGAAACTACGATAGAACTATTAGAAGATGATCTCATATACGTCACTAATTTCGGAGGAAATGTTTCTTCTAAGGAGAACACTGTAACCATAAATGGCACATACCTCATAAGGATTTTTAACGAAACAGTTGTGGTCGGTGAGAGGAATTTTACAAATAAAAGAATCACGAGCCTACAGGCGCTTCCTCCGCTATTAACTAATGTGTATGAAAAAACACGCAAACTTGATACTAACCTTCTGCACGAGCTCCACGAAAGGAATATCAAGCACATTCAAAGTTTGGTGCGTCATGTAAATCTATCTCTTGGGTCAAATGCTGCAACCTTCTTGTGTATTGTTGCTATAGTATTTATCTTAGTCGTGATCTGGAAGAAAATATTCGGTCGTATTACCATGCCAGCCTTGAACACTACAGATCATACCAAACCTGTTGCAAATTGATCAACGGGACGCTGATTTTTAAGGAGGGGGGAGTTAACACCTCAGTTAATGGGCTAAGAACACTTGTTGCGAAACCATACTGCAACTCATCATATATTATGTCAGCGCGTGTTGTAACATGATCCGCTTTTACTAATACCTAATTTAAGTTTAATAATAAGTGTTGTGAAATCACATTGCAACTCAGCATAATTAAAGTCTGCGCGTGTTGAAATGCGACTTGCACAAGTAAGCATTTTCCCACAGTAAAATTGTTATTATAAATTAAGTTAGGAATAAGTTTCAATTCAATTCTAGCTGTGAATCAATAAAGTACTTAATTAAACTTTAACGCTTCTTTTATTTTTTTGACGTGTGAGTACACATCCGGTCAGGCCACCCAAGGGGCCTTACTTTTTTTAGAACAAGGATCTCTCCTTGTTTAACTTACATATATTTAGTGTAATTTATACAAAATAATGATAGTTACATATCTTGTATTCTGCACTGCGAAACATGATCATCTGTTTTGCACGCGTCCAAACAAATACTAAAATAAACCTCGCAAAAAATTATAAGACAACGATTAAGATATAACACATAACATGTAGAGACTAAAAGAAGTAAGGAAAGTAAGATATTTATATAAAAACTTCTCTCTTCAAAAAACGTAAGATTTACCTACACGTTTGTGTAGCCAGGGCCGGAAAGTGATAGACAAAGTTTTTCTTAAATTTGAGTATAAAAAATTATGTTGTGTTTAATTCGTATTTTACGGACGGAAACCTAATCCTGAAAAACCTTTTACATGAGAAATGTAACAAAGTATTGGAGAAGATGATTATAGCCTTTTTAAAATAATTTTTATTTTTTGCCGACTAATGTTTGTCAACCGCAAATGTTTGCAAACTAAATGACACTCATGTTGACTTTAACGAGAAACATTTGAGGACATTACTTAAAGTTTTTAACAATTTACCCAAAAATATTCATACGATATGATTGGACTTTTAAATGTAACAACCAATGAAATTAAAAATTTCCTGCGGGCAGAAGAATGCACTAACAAAGACTTGGCTGAAAATTTAACAATGACGTTGAATGAGAAGTAGAAAAAAAATTTTAAACGACATGCTCTTTTATAATTTGTGTGTGTATGAAAGTACTTTATATTAATTAAAAACACAGCACGAGTCTTTTGCAAAAAAAAAAAAAAAAATTGTTTTGCAAAAAAATTTTAATAAACAAATAAGACTTACAGTTAGGGATGAAAGTATTCACACACATTTCATATTTATTCAAAAGAACAATATAAGAATATAACAAAAAAATAATTTTATTGAAAAACCTATATTTTCCAAGCAAAAAAAAAATAGCTTATCAATAAATTTGTTATTTACTTTTGTTATTCACTTTTTATTTGTACATGCATTTTAACGCTGTCCAAACGTTGAGAAGGTGTTTAAACCATGTTTTAGCTTTTGCGATGCTTTAGAGAAATTGTGGGTTTTTTTAATTCTTTTGTGTAGGATTGACACGCTGAAAATGACAAGTGACTTAAATTTTATAAAATAATAAATATTTTTATTAAGCGCTGCTTTAATTTATTTAAATACTCAAAAAAAAGTAAAATAAAGATTTATAATGTTAAAGTTTTTAGATAAAATTAGGTGGGCGTAGAGTTTTAAAATACAGTACTTTTCGCTTATAGTCACATCCTCTAGCGGACTATATCGCTAATGGGACTATAAGCCTAATTTACATATACTTATAATTTGTGTGAATATAGAAAATAAAAAATTCATATTATTATGTACTTCGGCATCGGGCTTATGGCCTTAAAACAGAATTTCATACTGCCTAAAAAATAACTAAAAAAAATTATAAGATTTTTTCGAGTGGAAAGAGTTGATAACAAAAACTAAACGATTTAATTTTAAGTTCCTTTTAATGGTTTGTGGCTTTGAAAACTATAAAAAAAACATGGTACATTTTCCTAATGTGACTACAACGGTAATCATAAACTTTTGCCTTTGCTGGCTACTGATACATGAAATATATGTTAAATGCGCTAACATCGCATTTAATTAAGAACATCCATTATAATTTCTTGATTTTAACTTATTTCGTCTGAATTTAAAAAAATTTTCTTAAATAAAGAAAGATTTTGTTTTAACCAGGCCACACAAATTAACACTCAAAAGAAAATGCAATCCATTCGTACTCAAATCCACCCGAAGCAGTATTAATAGTACGGATTTTATTGAATCAAGTACAGAAAGATTGATTAAAGTACGGATTTTTAATCGCGAAATACTTAACTTATCCATATTCAATACCGAATTCGTACTTGAAAAAATCCGAAATTGAGATTGATTTAAGTAAAACTAAGATTGAATCAATCTCAAAATACGCTTCATGCAAATTTTATTAAATCGAGTTTATCCCGAATTCGTGCTTGAAAAAACTATGATTGATTTACTTACCCGTTTTACATCTTGCAGAATGATAAAACACCAGCATCTTGCCCAAAATGGTTTGTACTTCAAAAATCTTATGCACATATTTAACTAAATGTATAAACTAAATGAGGAGAAAGACTTAAATTTTACTTTTTATACATGAAAATAATGTTTGTTTTCTGTTGGATTTCTTGTTTTTGTTGTTTTTACACGCAACACGCAAATCGTTTTTTCCAACTTGTGTGGTGATGTTGGAATTTCTACAACGAACTTTGAAAAACACAAGCATACAAAATTGCAATGCTGAGAGATAATACTAATAAGTTAAATGAGATAAAAACGTTCACTTTTTAATTTTACTCTCAGAGTGGCACTACCAACGAAGAATTCAATCTTTGTTTTAATTCATAAACCAATTTTGTACTTATTTTAACAAATTCTGGGATTAATTTTCGAAAGTATCCCATTTAGGATTTTATTGAGTACGTTTTAGTGTTATTCGTACTTGAATTTTTAAGTATGACTCGTACTTAAAGTAAGTTTAAAAAACTTAATTTATCCCGAGTGATTTTCTTTCTGTGTAGAATAAGTAATTTTTTCTTGGTTCAGAACATATTTTCTAGTGTTTTCATAAATATTTCTTTCCGTGCAATGTGACGAAATCGGTAGTGATCATAAACGAAAAGTACTGTAACAACATAAAATATCTTTAAATACATCGTAAAAGAATACGAAATAATTTTGTATACACGTAGAGAAAAAACATGTTTAGATATGGTCACCTCCAACCAAACTATTTTTAAAGAAAATTTTAAACATATTATGGTTAATATAACCATATAATTGTCAGCGACAACCATATGATGGTTAAATTAGTCCTCCATTAAGAACCCACAACCATATTATGGTTGCCTCTTAAAATGGTATGGTTAAATTTGATAATAATTTGTTTTGAAATTTACAATAGTATTTTCCTCTTTTTCGAGAGCAACATGCTTTGGTTGAAAACCAACTATGTTATTATAAGTGTTAAACATATTTTAGTTATTACTTATTATAACATGTTCGGAGGCATTATGGTTGTGGCTTCTTGATGGAGACCTATTTTAACCATAATATGGTTACCGCTGACACTAATGTGGTTATATTAAACATATTATGTTCAAAATTTTCTTTAAAAATAGTTTGGTTGGAGGTGACCATATTTAAACTTGTTTTTTCTCTGGGTGTACTTGGCTTTTTTTATAAACACGTTTGTATGGACCTTTTTGTGCGAAAACAAAAAAATGAGGTCCCAGTGAAGTAATGAACTGATTTGCATTGTTTTTTTTTTTCTATAATTTGTTTTTCTCCGTCACCACCTTTGGAAGGATATGGCTACTAGAAAGCATTTCAATTTTACACGATTTGTTTCCGTTATTTTCGCGTCTTCTGATGTAAGACTTCACTGTCCTAGTTCTTGGAGTATCGATTCATTCAGTATTGTTATTTTGCCTTGTATAAACATTGTTAGTCGGTTGTTTTTCAAGCTAAATAGATTATCGGTTTGCTGTAGAAGGTCCTATGATAACGTTATCGGTTGATGACGAGATATAACATCCCCTTTTAATTTGATTAAGTTGTAGGGAACCTTGCTAATCTTTGGTTCCTACTTTTTTCGCAGGGGTGTTGGCTGCCTTACCTATGCCATGATATATTCCCTTTTGGAGAGAATATATGATCAGTTTTTGATTAAGAGTTTTGGATTTGTAACTTTAAATCATGTTTGTGAAAATGGATGTATTCTTCGATTTTTCTAAAAATGTGTATTTTTTAACATTTTTCCATCAACCTTAAAAGCATGGTCCAGTAGTACCCCTTCCAGGATTACTATTTTTTCGGGTTTTGAAAATTTAATAAATCGAAAATCGATATCTGAAATGAAAATATTTTTGCGAATTTTCGAAATTCCAAAAACGAATAGTATTTATGAAATGCTGAACCGCGCTTTAAAGTGGTTGGGAGGAGAGAAGTTTAAAATTACAAATTTTCAAAAAAAAAAACTTATTTTCACAAGCACGATTTAAAATTTCAAAACCAAAAACATTTACAAACGAATTCTTCACATAAATAAATTCCAATTCGGACTATTAAAAAGATATTCATGAACAAAAAGCTAAAGTTTCTTTAAAAAACGTATCAAAAAGGTATCAAAATTTACCTGGAAGTCCCTTCTAAACTGTACTAAAAACTATCACGTTGTTTTAACAATTTGATTTGGCGTGGAATGAACCAAATAAAAAAATACTAAATTTAATGGCTTTTTGGTTATGTCTGTACCAAAAATGTAACGCATTTTGATTCCAATCACTGTCGCCACTCACTCTATTAAAGTTTTGTTCATTCAAATATCCTTAAATTATGGTCCACATATTGAATAAAATATTGTTGCAGGTAGTTCCTCTAACTGATAAGCCGATTCTTAGTCTGTATATGTATTTTTTAAGGTTAAAGCCGCACAAACTTATACAGCAGAAGTAACTGTTATCGAAGTGATTTTGTTGGTACTTTCGATTGCATAGGCACTCCGAACCGCATACGCCAGTTAAGGTTCCTCCCACACTGTGCAAGCGTTAATAGCACAAGTACTTTGGGATATCCAGGGCTTTTACTCAACCCCAATTTCCTTTAAAAGTAGAAAAATAAACACTCTTTCTAAAATCTGTAAAAAATATTCTGAACTCTTTTTAATCCAAATTTTTAATATTTTTAATTAGGTTTAAGTATATAAAATTTAATTTTCATTAAATTATTCTTATGAAGAAAGCAATTTTACAACATGAAAATTAATTAAAATTGTTATTGATAATCTTTCATTCTTGACCGTGGCCGGGGCTCGAACCCTGGGCGGCAGGTTACCATGACATGTTTCGAACGCAACCACTCGATCTCCTCAGATCCAAATTGTATTTTAACCTTTGGTAGATCGAAATTTGCTTTTCAGAATAATTATCCATTTTAATTTATTTTGCATGTTTTCCCCTTACTTCTGTTTTCTCGTACTTTTTGTCAAGGATTTTTCTTGAAGTCCAAAGTACGTTTTTTGTTTTCATTTTTCTGTTGACCTTTTTCAGCACAACTTGAAGGACAAATGAACATATAGAGCTCGTGCCTTAGCTTGAACAATAATTAGTATTGTGGTTATTTTGTTGAACTGTTTATGGTTCTTAATCCAAATTTTAAATATTTTTAATTAGGCTTAAGTTCATCAAATTTAATTTTCATTTAATTATTTTTATGAAGAAAGGAATTTTACAACATGAAAATTAATTAAAATTGTTATTGATAATCTTTCATTCTTGACCGTTGCCGGGGCTCGAACTCTTTTACTTTTCATTCCTAACAAATGAAAAAAAGCCCATTTTGGAAATTGGTTCAATTTCTTCCCAAAAAGGACATGGTATTAAAATATTTTTTTTTAATATAAATGAATTGATAAGACTTAACATCACGAACACAGAAAAAATTCTCCAAAACTCTTCACCAATGAAAGCATTAATCAAAAATAAAATAAGTTTTAACTAAAAATGTAATCAAGCGAATTATCATTTAATCAAGTAAATTAAAAGTTTAATCAATTGAATTAAAAGTTTAATTGCATTAAATGCAAATTTAATTAAAAAAAAAAATTTTTTTTTTTTTTTTGTAAACATGAACTTTTTGATTACATTCAATATTTGAAACTGAACTTAGATCTAAAACAAACTGCTTGTTTTTCAAACTTAAATAAAAATTTTCGTTTAGAAATTTATACTGAAAACAAAAACAAATTTGAGTTTTTTATTGTTGTTTCAATATAAATTCCCAAGCGAAAATTTTTGTTTTATTTTGAAAACCAGGCAGTAAATTAAGGAGATAAACTAAAATTTTTTTTCGTGTAAAAAATTTTTTTTTGGGTTTATAGACTTAACTTGGCTAATCGATTGAATTATCTTTTATGACTTGAACACTGTTCAAAATTCAATCGATTTACAACAATTTAATAAATATTACAAATAAATATAATTTTAAAACTTTACTCTGCATTTATAAACTATTTATGAAAATATGTTTCCCCTCTTTTATTTCTATAATCTCTATAATTAAGTACCTTGTAGTTATAAAACAAGGAACAAATATAAAAAGTTATAAATACGAACCATTTGTGCAATAAGTTTATTGGTGGCCAGAGATTGAGAGGAGAAAAGCATGTAAAGACACATTTAAACCCACTTTTATCCTTTATTATTATCCTGCTAATGTATTTTCATTTTTTTTATTAACAATTTCTACTTCTATTACAATTTAAAAAAAAAATGTTTTGTTGTGCTTTGTATTGTGCAAGTTATAAAAGTGCTATTGTTTCTAAAATAAAGACAAAGTAACACGTTCATTAATTTGTATATGTACTCTATTGTTGGCTTATATTCAAAACGTTCTATCTGCATAAATTAAAGTATTCAGAATATTAGCGCATTATTAAAATTTTAATTCATTATTTTTCTAAATCTTTATTTTAAAACCTAAGCAATTTTTCTAAATTAACTCTTTTTTATTTAACAAAAGTGTTATTTTCTTTTTAATTGAAACAATTTTTACACCCAGACTACAGTAATGGAAAGGATCCCTGCAGGAAATGTCACTAGTGAATCTGTACTGATTCAGTATTGACACATTCACCAGTACTAGTGACCCCAGGCAATGTTATTTACAATAGACTTTTAACATGTGCGTGTCATTGGAAATCTACTACTGACGTTGGTACTACTGACTAGGTACTGACTAGGTAGTTTCTTTGGGAACATTTGTAGACATTGGAACCAGAGAATCGCTAGTACATTTTAGTAAAAGTCGTCTACACTTTTTGTAAGAATACGAAATCATAACAATCTTTTTTCATTATCTCTTTAACTTTTATAGGAATTGTACTTCTCAGTTGTTATTGATAAAATCTTTTTCGTATTAAAGCCAAATATAGTGGCAAATGTAATGTAGTGTTGACGCTTCGTTGACAATGTCACCAATAAGTCGACAAAACTGGTGACTTGGAGATACTTGCACCCAGGTTTCCTTCAAGGATATTAAATGTTTTTTCTAGTATGAATAACACATACAAATATTAATCAAAGAGCCACTTTTAAGAATAAATATCGACTCAGAATCTTTTCTAAGTCGATCTAACGAAGTATGTCCGTTCATCCATCCGTCCGTCTGGGTTGTCTGGTTGTCTTAAAAATAATAATACGTTAAAATGAATTAAAAATTAATAACATAAAATAATTAGTATTGTGGTTATTTTGTTCAACTTTTTATGGTTTTTAATCCAAATTTTTAATATTTTTAATTAGGCTTAAGTTCATCAAATTTAATTTTCATTAAATTATTTTTATGAAGAAAGGAATTTTACAACATGAAAATTAATTAAAATTTATTGATAATTTTTCATTCTTGACTCAATCTGGGCTCGAACCCAGGTATTTACGGACAGGTTACCCTGACACGTTTCGATTGCAACCACTCAATCTCCTCAGAGGGCTTGCCGTTTAACACTCGCAGCCATCTAACACTCGCAGCCATCTGACTGCTGACGTCATTAGTCAAACATCAATCCTTAAACCAAATTGTATTTAACCTTTGGTAGATCGAAATTTTCTTTGAATGGTTATCTATTTTAATTTATTTTACATGTTCTTCCTTTACTTTTGTTTTTTCGTACTATTGTCAAGAATTCTTCTTGAATTTCAAAGTACGTATTTTGTTTTTGTTTTTTCATTTGTTTGTCTTTTTTTCTTGCTGACCTTTTCAGCACAACTTGAAGGACAAATAATAACATAAAGTTAACAAATGCCAAAGGTACCCCGGTACATTGCTGTAAATGTTAAAATTTATAGCCTTAAGTTCTTTCAGGACTTGAAACTATCATTAGATAATTAATTTTGAAAACACGGGTAGAGGGAGCTTTTACCCATTTTGCCCTATTTTACGCCCTAAATTTTGTAATTTCCAAAAAAATATATCTTAAAGTTCCTTTAGATGCTACAGGGGCTGCATGCCAAATTTTAAGAAAACTGGTTAATTAGTTACGAAGATATAGGGAGGGGGAGCTTTTACAACTCTTGCCCTACTTCACGCCCTAAATAATAAAAATTATAGGCTATAGTTCCTTCCAGATTTCACACTATTTGCCTGCCAAATTTCAAGAAAATCGATTGATTAGTTAAATTTGACCCACAAATATCTTATTGCACACTAAATCAGGTTCTCATACAAATACCAATCTTAAAAATATTGAGCTCTTAATATCAAAAATTCCTTACAAATGTTGGTATTGACATACAAATTATTGTAAATAGATTTAACGAAAGCTAATTTGTCATGGAAAAATGCTATGTTGGTGGGTCCTGAGTGGACCACTGGTCCCATAAAAACCCCTCCCTAAAATCATATAAACGGTGTTGCCGTTTTCAAAAAAATTACGGTAAAAAAATTACTTTTTGTAAGAATACGTTAGAAAAATTTTGATTTAAATTGGTCATTTCCGGTTTTGCAGATGAAAAAAATTTTTTTTTCAAATAAATTTTTTTTTTATTAAAAGATTTATCGATTTTCTATAAGAATCAATTAAAACATTTTTTTTTTTTCTTTTATTAATTTTGGCTCAAAAACATTTTTTTTGAAAACGGCAACACTTTACCACCCCGTAACTCGACAAATAAATTCTTAATTATTCATATTTACTAGAACTATAGTTATGCCAAATAAAAAGCAATTCCAACAGATTTTTTTTATTAGGTTGTCCATTTCACAAATAATGCCTTATATGTATGTTAACCTTTATGTGCTCGGTAGTCTACATTTGTAGCATTTTTGCAGAAAAAGTTGAATAAAAATAAATTTCCACAACAACAGGGACCTGAAATTTTCAGAAGCGTCCTAAAAATCAATCAAGTTTTGGCTATTGACACGTTAAAAAAAATAATTTAGAGCACCCCCCAGACCCTACTTTTCAAAATAACCATCTCCTGGTCGGTAGTCTACAAACGTAGACACCATATTAAATGTATGCAAATTCAGATCGTTATTTTACTTAACTCGGATTTTTTGAATAGGGCATGTCGAACATGTAATTTAGTATTTTTTTTTTTTTGCTAAATTTTGTTTTGTTGTGCACGTTTGTGTTTGCATGCGTGTGCTTTAGGGTTGCCAGACGGGCTTGATTGTTAAGCTTTTTCAATGAGTGTCAATAATCAAGAAAAAAATATCATTTGTCAAGCTTAACGGGAGTTTTAAAATTTATTCCATAAAATTGTTAAGAAAATCAAGAAACAATAACAATTATTGATCTAGTTTGTATTTTTGGGCTGCAGTTATGATGTATTTTGTCGGATAGAGGAATTTTGAATTGTTAGAAGAAGAATGTATATAAGGACTTTCAGAGTCTACTTTGTTTTTTTATTTATACCATAACCCATTAATTTGAAGCATTAATATTGTCTTTAGAAAGAAATTTTGGGTTTACAGATATTATACGAAACATCGGAGTAAAATTAAGTCCTTCTATCTCATATTGTATGGGAGTTCCTATACCAAAACCGTGATTGCTAGAAGAAAGAGGTAATTATTTGTCTATAACTAGATCATTTATTTTAAGTTTATTTTATGCGAAACTTGAATAGAGTTCATAATGTATAACAAGACTTTTAAAAATTAAGTTTTATGGGTAGACATTAAAGGCAGGAAGTAATTTGTTGCGGATATCTTAAACATTTGTGGACCGATCTGGCCGAATTTTAATTGCAAGCCATTCCGGTCTTTATAAATACACATCTTCTTCAGAAAACCCATTTCAACGTTTACAAGGACAGAAAAACCGAAGGACAAATAGATGGGGATCGTTAAATCAACTCCGCATTTATTGGATAAATATTGTAAAAATTATAAACTCATATAAAAAACGAACTGACGTATGTATGTCCACCTGTGTTGAAGGGTATAAATAATATAAACTTTTGTTGTCAATTCCACCGAAATACGAATTGTAAAGCAAAATCAAGTTTGTTCTTTTCAATGCCAAGTTTATTGCCAATTTCGATCTGGCAGGCGTAGTGGGCTTGATTGTTTGACCCTGTTATATTTTACAAATATGCATTAAAGTATAACACCCACCAACTTATGTTTTTTTGATGTGTGGACATAGTTTTCCATACAAATACATATTTGCTACAAATGTAGACTTCCAACCGCCAACGTAAGTTTACAATCCCGAGCACGTAAAGTTTAAATACACGTAAATGTATTTATCTGGTTATGTTCAACATTATGAACTTTAATATTTTCGGCTCTCAATCTAAACAACAATGTTCTACTCTACAAGGCTATAATTAGGCCAATATATCTCTATGGTATCAAAAAATAAAGACGACAAAATAAATTATTGCGTCTAATTACTACTGACCCATGTTGTATTAGTAACATGAATATTCATAAGGACCTAATATTCCATTTGTTTGCGACGAAATAAAAACCTTCAGATCCAAATATGAACGAAAACTAGCAACTCAAACAAATCGGCTTGCATAGGATCTACTGTATTATAATGAACATCATCGCGCTCGTGGAACACTTTATTCAAAGAAAAAGGAATTTTCTATAGCCAGAAATTATGAGATAATTTAAGATTTTAAAACTTATTTTTATAAGAAAGATCCAATTTTTAATTTAAAATTATGGGCTAAAAAATTTGGTTTCCTTTTATTTACATAAAACTAGACTGCACACGAATACGATAGTTTTACACTTTTTTCATACTAAATACGAAACTTTTACAAATAATACAAAAGTAGCTACGAAAATTTCTTTCGAAAATAGTAGCACAGATTATTTTTTAGTGTATGCAAAAAGTTCATATAGCACTTAAAGTGCACTCGGTTGCGTTGTATGTATTTGATTTCCTAGAACTTTTTAAAATTAAGCAGAAAGAATACCTTTTTCATAAAAAAAATTTTATGTAGTAAATTAAGCTCAACAAATCTCGTTTTTTTTTTTTTTTTTGCTTAAAAGTGTAGATATCAGGTATAGACTTTAAGGCCTCCTAATAGTATTGTATTCTTTTTTAAAATATTTTATAACACAACTGTTTGTTAGAAAAGAACAAAGAGTACGATAAAAGTAGATTGAAGGCAGATTATTAAGGGAAGATATCAACATAATAAATGTGGTGTTAAAGTTTAGTAGCACTTTATAAAATTAATGCATAATATTAATGTAAAGTTTTATTTTAATTTCAACGCCCATTTGGTTAAAAAATGTTTAATTAAAGAGTTTCTTAGAAAAAACGGGATTATTATTTTTACAAAAAAGGTCTTAGTGAGTAAAAAGCGATTACACAAAACATATTCACGCTATTAGATGGCAAAGTTTAGTAAACATTTTAAGTTTGAAAAACTTTAGCCAATATAACTACATATACAAAATTCGTAACAAAAATTCGAAGAATCCTGACAATATTTTACTATACACTTAATTAAAGTTATTTTACCCGATGCGATAATTAAGTAATTGGTTTATAAATTTATACAGAACAAGTAAGAAAGTATAGTCGATCAAGCCCGACCATATGATACCCTACACCACAGTATTTTATAACACATCATGCTTATGTGTCCATATAAATATGGATTTACCCAAGTATGTTTATAAACTTCATTAAAATTGCTTTGAAAATTTGTGAGAGGCAGAAATTGCCCCCTACCTCCCCTTGCAGTGCTATTTTTGAAAAACTGTATAGCCTTTGTGTCCATTAAGGTATGGAGCTATCTACGATTTAACTTTCATTAAAATCAGTTTGAGAGGCAGAAATTGCCCCTATCTCCCTTCGTGGTTCAATTTTTTTTTTTTAATTCATACCTTTTGTATATATATAGATATGGTTTTATCAATGTTTTATATTTCATTAAAATCGGTTTGATAGTTTCTGAGAGGTAGAAATTTCCCCCTACTTCCCTCCTGCCGTACCGACATCGTTAGTTCGATCGGTATACTTTAAGGGGGGTCTAGAACTAATATTTTAAGGCGTTACACACATCAGCACAAATGCAAAATACCCTCTCCACTTTTGTTGTGTGTGTATAAAAACAGCAAAATTTGATTTCAATTAAAAAATTTGTGATATTAAAAATAAGAAGTTTTCCTGGGGTCACGAACGTACGTTCGTACGCTTTTGATTTACAAATAATATAGAAAACAAAACTTATCCTATCATTTTTTTTTTGTTCGATTCGATAGCATTTGGGTAGCTCTATGTTTAGTGCAAAAAATGGAATTCATCGAGTTTAAGTTTTCATAATAAGAGTTATAAACGTGTGGTCACGAACGTACGCCAAATAGAAGTCAACTTTGGCTGACAGTAGTGAAATGTAAAAATCTACGCAATGGAACTGAATATTCAGAAGTGATTAATTTATTTTAAAAGTGTATTAATGTAGGTCTCCATCCAGTATTTACAAAATAAAATATCTCGCTTGGTTTTTGTTTAATTGGCTAATGTACCGGTCGCTAATTTACGGGTCACGTACGTACGATTTTTCCATATGTTTTTTATTGTTATCACCATGCATTTTCCCATAAATATCTTAAAATTTCCTTAACAAAAAAACTAAAAATTCCTTTTACAATTGATTGTTATGGAGAGATTATGAAGAAAGAGTGTAAACATAACATGTTTCTTGCATGTAAAATAAGTATATAAAAATGTCCTTAGAAGTAGAAAATACAGAAAAATATAAAATTTTCCAGTTTCTAGCCCAATTTCCCAAACTAAACAGCTCAGATATGCTATGAAACCTTTCTTTTATAAGAACAAAGATTTTTTTATAATAATAAACAATAAAAGACGATGATAATCAACATTTTATTTTTTTATCCTGGTAGACCATTCTGGGGAAATGCCGATTGTTGCCGCCACTGGCAAAAACAGCTTAAATTAGTTTTACTAGTTTACATTACTTGTTAGAAAATAATCTATTACAATGAATTATTAAGCGTATGGAGTAAACGCTACCCGCGCCATTTACAAAACTCCATTTCTTTTTTTTATTAGTTATAAAACTTGCTCTTACTAGGCTGGCGTGGTGCTTGTACTTAGCCCGAAAGAATTGCTAATTATTAAAAATTAAAGCTCTAGTGGTTTCCATACCAAAAAGTGAGTCAGTTATACATGTACTTTATCAAATTGTTATTTTATACGTTCTCTAAATAATACCATATGTATATAATTTTAGGAATTTTAATATAAGAAACATTAGGTGAATAAATGTATATTTGAATTTTATCCCGTGTCTTCTTTATTCAAAATCCAGTGGAAATCATTAGCGAGGCGTATTCCTCATCGCAACACCCATATATTATTTATAATTTAATTTGTTCCAATATTTCGATATCCATCCGATATCATTATCAAGGAATGAGTTACAAGTATATTAGAGACGTATTACAATCATCACATTCAATTTTGTACAAGTACAAGTACTTGTACAAATTACCCATCTAGGAGCATCCTACGCGCTGTACCATACAAATATTGCGGCTTAATAAAATTCTTTAATTTGGCCCCTAGGATGCTCCTAGATGGGTCAAATGTATGACCAACCCCACTTTATTATTTGTTGCCGAATTTCGGTTTTAAATTTCGGTGGTTAAATTTCAAGGGCCGATGTTGATTTTGAATAAAACACAAACTATTTAGGAAATTATTGTAATTTTATTTTATTATGATATATTGGTATTACTCAATTATGTATGGAACAAAATATCGGCCAAATGGGCGCCGCGACCACGGCGGCACACCTCCATCCGATGGTCCAAATTTTCGATGACCCTGAGGCATAATGGAGGTTCTATGCCGTTAATGTGCCGAATTATCTCATCCTTTAGCTCTTGAATTGTTGCTGGCTTATCGACGTACACCCTTTCTTTCAAATAACCCCAAAGAAAAAAGTCCAACGGTGTCAAATCACATGATCTTGGCGGCCAATTGACATCGCCATTACGTGAGATAACACGGCCATTGAATTTGTTGCGGAAAAGAGCCATTGTTTCGTTAGCTGTGTGGCAAGTGGCACCGTCCTGCTGAAACCACAGATCGTCCACATCCAAAAAGTTCGTTATCATCTCACGATAGCGAACACCATTCACAGTAACTGCCTGACCGGCCTCATTTTGGAAAAAATACGGCCCGATGATGCCGCCAGCCCAAAAACCGCACCAAACAGTCACTCTTTGTGGGTGCATTGGCTTTTCGACAATCACTCTTGGATTCTCATTCGCCCAAATGCGGCAATTCTGTTTATTGACGAATCCACTGAGGTGAAAATGTGCCTCATCACTGAAGATGATTTTCTTCGAAAATTGATCATCCACTGTTGCCATTTCTTGCCACCATTCTGCCCATTCACGATGTTTGGAATGGTCAAGAGGCTTTAGTTCTTGAGCCAATTGCACCTTGTAAGCGTGTAAATGCAAGTCTTTATGCATAATGTTCATCAACGACGAGCGTGAGAGGTGCAATTGTTGGGCACGACGACGAGTTGAGGTGGACGGCTCTTCAGCCACACTATCGCGAACAGCAGCAATATTTTCTGCAGTACGAGCTGTACGAGCATGCACTGGTGTTCTCACATCTTCTACAGACCCGGTTTGCTCGAATTTTTCTACGATTTTTGCGATTGTACGAACATTTGGACGATCAAATTTACCAAAAAAATCACGAAGTGCACGATATGCATTTTGATTTGAACGTCCATTTTCATAATAAGTCTGGATAACTTTAACACGTTGTTGGATTGTGTATCTCTCCATGGTTCAAATTGAGTAAGTCTGAAATAGAGAAATGTCAAATAAAATTCGGAAGAAAACTAGGCGTTTAGGTGTGGTTCACATTCAACATCGGTCCTTACAATTTAACCACCCTTTATATGGTTTCTAGCCCCAAGTATTCTATTTAAAATGACATTAAAATCATCTTCGTATGTCAAGAAGTTTTCGAGATATTGAAGAAATTAGCTCAACACATTCGGCTAATTCTGCGAAATTATGACATTTTATATATGACATAACTTTCGAAAATCAAATTTTGAAATTTTTTTTCGTTCATATATGTTCCTTGTGAGATAAAAGGAACCTTCTCACCAAATTTCATTCAAATCGCAAGGGGTCGTGTCCCACTCTTGGTCGTTTTGACATGGAATTACCCACTATTAATTAGATATTTTTGAAATTTAAAATTTTCTGGAGTAATGTTGTTAATAAATATACATTAGACTGATTCAAAAAAATAAGTTGTCAATGTAGCCCTCTCAAAACTAACTCTGAGATATTTTATGAAGATTCCCAAAATATTTTTTTTACATGTGAACGCGATTAGTCGTTGTGTGTTTTAATATTGTTACTCGTTTTTATTATTCCTGAAGATGCCATCCAAAGGATGGGGAAATATTGAAAATAATAAAGAATACAATTTATTAAAAATCAATTGTGGCCTCGAGCTTATTTATTAACATAGGATATTTTAGCCTTAGCAATAATTTCCCCTGAGATGAAAGGCCTCAAAAAAGGGCCTTAAAAATAGTATTTTTCAAGAACAAAAAGTTGAAAAGCATCAAATAGCTAACATTAACATCTCGCTTTCTCGAATCTGTGGATAGATTTTTAAAATGTTTTTATGCAGAAGCGAAGAACTCTGCCTTTCATATTTGGCCACTCATTCGACAAAAAAATTTACCAAACTTTTTATTCTTTAAAAATACCATTTTTGGACCCTTTTTTGACGCGTTTTAGCTCCGGGACCTTAACGCTAAAGCCCAAAAATTTTGGGAATCATCATAAAATATGTCAAAGTTAATTTTCAAGGGGAAACAACATTAACTTATTTTTTGCCCAAATTTTTAATTAAATCTGATTTAATTTTTGATAAATGGTTTGATAGAAAAAAAATTGGCGAGAATTTTTTCTGTGTATGTGTTATGGACGCATCGTAGTAGCAACAGCCAATTATGAAGTTGTTGCAAAATTATTGTTAAAATCGGTTTATCTTCAACACTAAACATGCCATCAGTGATGTAATAAACAGCTCGAAAAAATCCCTATTTTTTCCTACGCGTTAGAAATATTGTCTCTAATATATCAATACAAATAAAACCATGTGTATAAATGTATATGTCACAGTTTCAGTTAAAAGGGACATATGGGGAAAAAATGAGTTTTTGAGAAAAACAATTTTGAAGTTAGCAAGTTAATTTTTTCATTATCAAAGGTGTATTTTATAGCTTACTTATGACGAAAGTAATACAGGTAGGAAACTGCGGTTTGCTGCATTAGAATGAGCAGATTGTAATTTTTAAGAATCACCAAAAAACGATTTTTTTATGCATAGGTCCCTTTTAACTGAAACTGTCAAATATAAATTTTATTTAGAGTTGTTCCCAGGAAGCATTAAGGACATATTAGTTTTTTAAAATTACCGAAATGTAACTTCTCAGATCACTTTTGATGATAAAACCTTATTTACATGATGCATTGCTGAACAAATAAAAAGATTGCTTAAAAAACCAAAAATTATTGTCAATAAGTGAAAATAAATGAGTGCGCGAATAGTTTCTTTTTTTTCTTTTTGAGATCCTGATAACTTTCGTTTGGTTCAAAAAAAATTTTTTCAAATAATCAAGAGCTGCTTTTATCGGAGAAAAAATTAAAAACATGACGGTTAAAAATTTATTTAAAATATAATCAAAATCTTAATTTAAAAAAGATTTTGTTATTCGTGCTTAATTCCCAGTTTTTATTCTTGATAAAAACACTTGAAATTTATTGTTGATGGGATAAGCTATTCCTATGCATTTCACTGGTTGCTTAGGCCAGATCATCAGGAAACTTCATCCATAAAGATTTTAGACAAACTAAAGATATTAAACCAAAAAAAAACTGTTAAACGTATAAGACTTATAGCAACAGTTTTACTTGTAACAATATCAAAGCTTGAACAAAATACATCAACAATAAAAAAGTGGGTTTATCTCGTCTTACACTCCCCACCACAATAAGTTGAAATTCTCTCAACATTAATTGTAGTTGTAAGTAGGTTAAGAAAAACAAAATAAAAAACAAACAACAACTTACAAAAGATGTTGTCAATTAAGTGTTTTTTTAGGCCGTGCACTTGCCTGTTTATTATCAAAAAGTAATTTCAATTTTTGGGAATAAAAAATTTTAATTTAAAAAAGATTTTGTTATTCGTGCTTAATTCCCAGTTTTTATTCTTGATAAAAACACTTGAAATTTATTGTTGATGGGATAAGCTATTCCTATGCATTTCACTGGTTGCTTAGGCCAGATCATCAGGAAACTTCATCCATAAAGATTTTAGACAAACTAAAGATATTAAACCAAATAAAACTGTTAAACGTATAAGACTTATAGCAACAGTTTTACTTGTAACAATATCAAAGCTTGAACAAAATACATCAACAATAAAAAAGTGGGTTTATCTCGTCTTACACTCCCCACCACAATAAGTTGAAATTCTCTCAACATTAATTGTAGTTGTAATCAAAATCTATATAATTAACGATTGAAAAATAAAACGAAAAATACTTAAAAATTATTCTAAAAGCTTCCATTAAATTGCTCAAAAAGATATCAGAAAAATGTATCACAAAATTATTCATATGCGGTTATTCTGCTCGAGAAACTGACTAAAATATTTGATTAGCATACATAATGCTAACTGGATTATACATGCATCTTTTATAAATATAAACTCTTTTATGTAAATGAACTATTAAAAAAGTTCTTTCAATAAAAAAACTAAATAAATAAACCAGTGATATAAATTTACTTAACATCATATTTATGTACTTTCGGTTTTTATTTGGATACTATAAAAATTAATTGTTTGTCTGTATTAATTTTGAATGGTGATTTCCTAAAGCCCTTACGACACTACATTTTTTATTCATTAATTGATAAATAATTGATAGAAAGAAACAGTAAATGCTAGAAAGAGCAAACTATAAAAAATGTAAAAAAGGTTTTTAGTTTTTTTTCTCTTGCTATGGTTTTGTTTCAGGGATAGCGTTCTTTTTAGCGCATTCAAAAAAAAAAAAATGTTTTCCTCAAAACTTTTACTATCAACTTATAACGTCATTACACAATTTATATGATATAAAAGCTTGTCGCGAGATTTAAGTACTTGTATTAGTTTGAAAATTTCAATAGTTAAGATCAAGTTATTAGCGACAATCTTTAATATAATATTTTTAGAATATAAATTGTGTAATGACGTTATAAGTTGATAGTAAAAGTTTTAAAGCAAAAAATATTTTTTTTTTCTTTTTAGCGCATTCAAAAAAAAGCTTGTTTTTTTAAATGGTTTTTTAATTTTAATTTATTTTTTTACTGTTAATTTTTTTTAAAACTCGCAACCGTATTCTCAGCAAGCATTAAAAACTTAGTCTGCCATATTGTGTCTAGAGTGACGTCACTTTATTTTTCGAGTTAACCTTAAAATAACTAGTCCCCGCCATGTTGTGTGTGCCCGCCATATTGGAATTAGAGTGCCCACTTTATTTTTCGAGCTGTTCTTAGCAAGCCCTTTCATTTGATACGCATATTGTAGAAGTTCAATAAAAATAACTAGTCCTCCGTGTTGTGCGTGGCCGCTTTTCTGGATTTAGAAGGACGTCACGTAGTTTACCATGCATTGTCTTGCAAACTGAACGTGTATACAAAACTTCAGCTCAATCGGTTGAAAAGAACTGCTTCAAAATTGAGTTGCAAGATTTCACCCGAACAAACATACATGTTTCATACATTGTACGTTAAATAAAAGCTTTTAAAATGAAAGGAAAATATATGAAATGCTTTGGGAAGAAAAGAGACTGTAAGAAAAGATAAACTCACTGTTTATTGTTGTTGTTTTTGTTTAAGGTTTGATATGTTACAAGTTAAACTGGGGTTTTATTTGTATAATATCTTTAGTTTTTCTACAATCTTTGGATAAAGTTTCCTGACGATCTGGCCTAAGCAACCAGTGAAATGCGCATAGGAATAGCTTATCCCTTCAACAATAAATTTCAGTTTATCAATAGTGTGAAATAGGAATTTAGCACATTTAAACGAAACCTTGTAAACAAAATTGTGTCTCTTATTGGAATTTGATCAATTTGTAATGTTGCAGTATCAATAATTTAATTAGTATGCCATCACAACTCTAAAAAGGTTACCAAATGTATAAAGTTTTGCCACTTACTCAAAATTCCCTATACTTTAATGTTTTCAAAAACTCTGGCCTTTTTTTAGAAGAAAATCCCAACGAAAAGGGATTTACCCTACGTATAACATTAATGCATGCCATTTAAGCCAGCTCCGAAAATTTCTTCATATCTTCATATAACTACTTAAGGATAATGGAATCCAAAATAACCTTTTTATAACATAACCATAAAAATTTATATTTGTGTGTTGGTATGTTATGCCCGACCGAACCGCTTATCTGACCGCAATAAAATTTGGTCCACCTTTTGTGTGCACGTTAGGGAAGGTAATAGGTTTATATATGTGTTTATAGGTGTCTCCTATACAAAGACAATATAGATTTCTATTTATCTGGCAAGAGCTAAAGTTTCCAAATTTATTTAAAGTATCTTGTTTATCAATAGAAAACATCTGGCAAAATGTGGGCGAGATTGCAGAAGTGGGCATGGCATGAAACAACACATAGCTAAGTACTCCATACACGATCACTCTGAACAAAATTTTCCGGGATAAAAAAAATTTTGTTATTTTTAACCATAAAATGTTCAGAGGCAATATCTATGGCGGTGGAGTCTTGATGGAGAACTGATTTTATATGGCTATAAATTAAGAAACCATTTTTTGTTAAAAACTGTTTTCCTACAGGTGACCATATAAAAAATGGGCTTTTTCCTTTTTTTCTGTAGGGCATTGAATCTTTAACTACCCCACTTAATAAAAACTACAATTCGAAAAGTTTTATTAACTCTGAAGATGCACAAAATCCAAAAATTAACTGACATTTTAGCAGAAAGTTAAATACTTAAATATGAAAATACATAAGTGTAACTTTAATAAATGTGATTTTAATGTTTTCTTAAAGAATAAAACAGATGGAGATAAAACTACAATTTTTTTTTGTTCAAATATTGTTTGTGTTTGCCCCATTTCTCTCCCATTTTTTGCTAATGTATCTGTTACGAAAAATATGACCTTGTAATATTGTCTTAAAGTATTCTATTTGAGTTGTTTTATAACAATTACATTGCATAAAGATAGAACAGAAAAATTAAGAATAAAACCAGTACTACGAACTGTAGTACAAAGGGCAGAGGTTAGAACCAATCATCCAATGTGGTTTTTGTTGCTTTAGGTACACAGAAAAAATTCTCCAATATTTTAACCAATTAAAGCGTTAATCAAATATAATATCCGTTTTAATTAAACCTTTAAGCAAGTGAATTAAACGTTTGATCAAATGAATTAAACGTTTAAGCAAGTGCATTAAACGTTTAATCAAGTGAATTAAAAGTTAAATCAAGTGAACTAAACGTTTAATTGATACTATTAATTTGTTGTTTACTGTTGCTTTTTTAAAAAATATCAACATCTTTTAATTGAAATCTATTTTTTATTTTTTTCTGTGTATGAACTTTTATTTCAGATTTTTGTTTTCTTAATATCTTGTTTTATTTGTTTTTCTTGTTTTTTTTACTTAAACACAAATTCATACATACTAGGTTGTAGAGTAGACAACAAATGACATTTGCTTTTGTTTCTTGTTAACCCGCAAACGGAAATTAAATTTTGAAATTTTTTTTTTGGTTAGAGGAAAAAAGTATGGGTATAAATAAAAATCATTAGATAAAAGAAAAATACTTAAACTAGACAGCTGTAAAGAAATTTGGGAATTTTAGGAAAACCTAATTTGTATTGCGGTTAAAATTCTGTTCATTTTACTCGAAAACATGGATGGAGAGCAAATTGCTTTTAGTTAGATAGAAACTAAGGTCTTTCTTAAAAAACATTCATCAAACATTTGAAGCCCGTAAGTGATGTCGGGTATCATGTGTTCGGGATAGCTTGGCAATACTTTCTTATTTTATTTTTAAGCCTATTCAATTTATCGGCCAATGTGTGGTTTAAATTCCACGCATAATATCTGCTTTTCACTCAATGACTAGTGCTTTTTTTAACATAAGCAGAAATTAAAATATTAAACTAAATAAGAAAGAAAAAACAGCAACAAATACAACTTACTCACTACTGGCATATACAGCATTACTTAAGTTTTTTTAAGGTTAAATTGAAAATTCTTGAAAGTACTTTAGATGAAGTTATTTGTAATTTAATCTACAAAAAATAAGGAAACAAATTGGCCACATGTGGCAAACATTTGCTCTACCTAATGAGTCCAGATATGTCTTAATTACAAAAACGCCAATTTGTGCTTCTAGTTATTACAGTTTAGAAATTAAAGTAACTGCTAGTAATGAGTGGTAATTTTTTGATTTTGTTTGCCAACCGCATTATAACAGAACAAACAAAAAATGCAAAATTTCAACTAAACTAGAGTTGAGTTAACTTCACTTTCACGAATCTCATGCAAATCTAAAGCTAAGATCCCACTATCGGCGCAATGTACCAATTTTTGGCGTATTTCATGTGCCGATAGTGTGAACGGTCAAAATGTTTTAATATGCGACAATCTGTGCCGAAATTGTGCTGACTGTGGACAATCAAAATTAACCTTGATGCGCCGATAATGTGAGCACTATTTTGCATAATGTGGAGCAATCAAATTGTTTAATATGTACCGATTTTTATCGGCCACTTGTGTGCCGATCACAGTCGCCAATCAGCGCCGATACAAGGGATGGCAAAACGAAATTTTTAAATTGCACAAACTGGTTACTAAAATTTTACTTTTTTGAGCTTAATTGTACCAAAATTACATTTGTTTTATCTATTATTTATGTATTTAAACTTTAAATAGTACATTTGTACTACTAAATGAAAAAAAAAACAACTCGCTTTAACCAAAACATTGCAGTTGTATCGATGTTGCCATCCCTTGTTTGTAAACATTTGTTTGCAAAACAACAACTACTTGAATGAAATTGAATATATTTTTTATTATACATATATTAACATATTATTTAAAATTGTTAGGAAACATAATTTAATATTCGGACGGAGAATTTTGCGAATTTCTAAAGTAAAATTATGTCTGGCAACAGGTAAATAAACAAAAACATTTGATTTAATTTGCCCAAATAGCACGATAGTGTGACCGCATTGTACCGATTATTGTCGCAATTGAGTTTTGGCCGATATGAACCGAAAGAAATTGTCACAATGTGCGACGATAATGGGACCACCTAAGAAAAAATTGTGCAATGTTTTTAAATGTGTGCCGATATAGCACGATAAAAATCGTCACAGATTGTGCTATGTGAGCCGATAGTGGGATCTTAGCTTAAGAGATTTCTTGCTTTGCACAGTAGGCTTTTTTATAAAGAGAAGAGAACCAATTTCAGTAGTCAATATTTGCGCTGCAAAAAAAAATATTGACTATTATACTCCAATTTAAAGGTACGATCTCCAAACTCTTTCTAGCATAAAATTAATTATTATAAAAATTAAGTACTGTACTTTAGATATAATCAAATATATTTTGTATCCCGCCCCTTAGCTATTGCCGTTCTCCAGATATACAGTGAGTTATAATATCTTTGTGCGGGAGGATCCGCGCCCACTTCTCAAATCCCGCCCATATTTTTAGAGAGGTTGTGTACTGCTAACCCAGCTATGTGTATTCAACTTTGACAATTGTTCTCTTGCCGTTCTTTAGATATAAATATAAATATTTTTTTGGCCACGCCCACGTCCAATCCCGCCCACATTATGTCAGATGTTGATTATTGATTACCCGTATGAAGGGTTGCCATCCGTCCTCTTTTTCCCGGACACCGTCTTCTTTTTTTTTTTGGGTATCCGGGGCAGTCCTACTTCTTTTTCATCAAGTGTCCGGGGTTGTCCGGCTTTTTACGCCTTCATTGAAAATTTGTTCCTGCATTCAAACTTTAAATCACAGGTCACAAAATTCATTAAAAAAAAGATTTAGGTGCTCTTGTTTTTTTTTTTTTTAAGATAGGTATGATTTAATTTTTGGGGACGTAACGGGACAAAAAGAGTACTTTTCTTTGAACATGGATCTTCAAAAAAAAAAAAAAAAAAAATGCAACAAATAAGCAAAAGCAACCTTATCAATGTCGTTACTTTTGTTCAAATAAATACTATAATATTTTTTCTTCGACATTATTTATTAAATTTTATACTTTAATAAATTATTTAAGCTTAAGGTCACTTTTTTAAAAAATTAATTAAAATGTTTTTATTCGATATTTCGATTCCCGTTGGAAATCTTCTTTAGTGAAATTTTTTTTTTAAATAAAATAAAATTTGACAATAAATGGAAAATAAAAAAATTTTAAAATTTCAAAAAACAAAATTATCATAATAAATTTAAAATTCCATTCTACAAACTTTAAACAAAAAGACAAACAAACAAAAAAGGAAAACAAAATTTTAAATATATTCAAAGCCTAAAACCTTTCCGTCAATAATCATTTTCATTTAATAATGTTCACCAACTAAGCTATGCCATCTGAAATTTATTTTATAACCAATCAAGGACAAATACCTATTTATAATTATCCCTTACATCAACCTATTTATTTTTATTCAATAAATGTCTATAAATTTGAGCTAAGCCCTCAGTATCTTTTTTAAAATTAATCCTTTTCTCAAATGGAACATTATTTACATGCAATATTTCTAACATATATCTACGTTTCATAAAACTTTCCGTATTCAAAATTGATGTGTTTTCAAAATCAGGATAGTGATTAAAATCCCTACAATGAGTTGCTAACGCCGTTACATGGGCTGAATTATAATTCCTATATTTTTGGTCATGTTTATGTCCTGCTAATCTAATTTTCATTTTTGTCCCAGTTGTTCCTACATATATTTTCCTACATTGTTCATTATCATTGCCACCACAATGAATCTTATAAACTTAATTCGACCTATCTGACTTTAGTAATCTATCCTTAGTTTTTGTGAATAATCTCCCAACATTATTAACCACCTTATGTGCCATTCTGTATTTCCCTTTATCATATATATTCGAGTTTTCTAATCTTTCTGAAAACCCAGGTACATAAGTTAATGACTTATAAATACGTGGTGCCGAAATCTCATCAATATTACGAGATCTATCTATCCCAGTAAAAAAAATTTGGGTTTTTTGAAGCACTTAAGAGAAAAAGTACATAATCGAGCGCTTCATTAATAGAGAGCTCTTATACAGCAGTAAATGATAAAGAATAAAATATAAAAAAGCTGCTATTTTAGTGCTGACAACGAAGAAGGTTTTAAAAAAATTAAAATATGCATATTATGGTTTACGAAAATTATTGAAAAAAGGCATTTAAACAAGTAAAAGCAACCCATTAGTTTTTTTTTTTTCTTACATAATTTAGTTATTGAATCTTCATATATTAGATATGAGCAA
Source organism: Pollenia angustigena (assembly GCA_930367215.1). Taxonomy (NCBI): domain Eukaryota; kingdom Metazoa; phylum Arthropoda; class Insecta; order Diptera; family Polleniidae; genus Pollenia; species Pollenia angustigena. Next base: position 168,454,676 of record OV884058.1, read on the forward strand.
ACAATAATTAATCAAATCTTAACCTAATACATACGTTATTTTATGTGCTGCCAGTGCCAGACAAAAATTTTCTTCATCCAGGTTCTGTTCACTTTTATATAGGTGTTTATCGCTCATCTAATTGGATAAGTGCTGCAGTGTCTCTTCTTCTTAAGCGAGTGTGATCGCTTTTTCGTGCTAGTGGGTTCGGATGCAATTCGAGCCTTGTTAAGTATTTTACTGCATATTTCGTAATCATAGTTTTTACTAATGGAACATTGAGATCCTTGTAAATATTTGAGTTTTTAACATACCAAGGGGCAGCTGTGATTATTCAAAGAAGTCTCTTTTGGCGCCTTTGAATTTTTTCGATATTAGAGGTCGAGGCAGTGCCCCATAACTGAATACCAAAGCACCAGATTGGCTTTAAGATGGAGTTGTAAAGAAGAAGCTTGCAGTCGAGACTAAGGACAGAGTTTCTTTTAGTTTCATTTATGTTAATTTTGCCTCTTAATGACTTTTCCACGATAAACGGCGATCTAGATAAATACCGAGGTATTTTACATGCGAGTTTTGTATGCAAGGTGAATGTTATATGTACACATTTTTGCTCATTGACCTCTATCCTCCATTGCTTTAACCATAGTTCGAGTTGAAATATATGATCCTGTAGGTATCGAGATGCTTCTTGACTGTTTTCGTGCACGCTTAGAAAAGCTGTATGATCAGCAAATATTGATGTTTGGGTGTAGTTGTTTGTTGGCATATCCGAAGAATACATTAAGTATAAAAGTGGGCCCAGGATGCTTCCCTGAGGGACTCCAGCGTCAATTAGCTGAGGAGAGCTTAAATAATCACCTTCTTTAATAATAAACTTTCGACCTACTAAGTAGCTTTTTAACAGCTTGTGTGTGTTTACTGGTAAGTTTAGCTTCAATTTATGTAATGACCCTTCATGACAGACTTTATCAAAAGCTTGAGAAACATCGGTGAAGAGAGACTTAAAAAAGCACTTTAGGAGTGCTTTGTTTGCATGTTAAAAGAAGCGCTTTTGTTCAGCAGAAAATAGTTCTCGAAACCGGGAACACTCCATATAAAAATCAGGCATCCCATCAGCAGGTTTGAAGCGATTTGAGGTATGAATTCATACATAAAACCTGCTCCTTTTGGAGCACATTTTTTACTGCGTATATTGTATTGTCTTATCGATTTGCACATCAATTTGTTAGGAAAACTATTATTCTTCAAAATATTCCCAATAATTTCCTTATTTTTCCTATGAAATCTATTGTCACTAATTGTTAATATCCTATCTATTAGATTCCTAGCTGTGTAAATGATAATTCTCCTCGGGTGTTTAGAATAATAATTTAAAATTCTACCTAATGAGGTTGGTTTTTGATACCAATCTACCAATAATTTACTTCCTTTCCTAATCACCAATGTCTCCAAATATGGAATTGGACATTAAACTAGGTTTTAGGCTTTGAATATATTTAAAATTTTGTTTTCCTTTTTTGTTTGTTTGTCTTTTTGTTTAAAGTTTGCAGAATGGAATTTCAAATTTATTATGATAATTTTGTTTTTTGAAATTTTAAAATTTTTTTATTTTCCACTTATTGTCAAATTTTATTTTATTTAAAAAAAAATTTCCTGAAGATTTCCAACGGAAATCGAAATATCGAATAAAAACATTTTAATTATTATTAGTATTGTGGTTATTTTATTGAACTATTTATGGTTTTTAATCCAAATTTTTTTAATATTTTCAATAAGGCTTAAGTTCATTAAATTTAATTTTCATTAAATTATTTTTATGAAGAAAGGAATTTTACAACATGAAAATTAATTAAAATTTATTGATAATTTTTCATTCTTGACTCAATCTGGGCTCGAACCCAGGTGTTTACGGACAGGTTACCCTGACATGTTTCGATTGCAACCACTCAATCTCCTCAGAGGGCTTGCCGTTTAACACTCGCAGCCATCGACGACTGCTGACGTCATTAGTCAAACATCAATCCTTAAACCAAATTGTATTCAACCTTTGGTAGATCGAAATTTGCTTTGAATGATTATCTATTTTTAATTCATTTTAACATGTTATTCCTTTACTTCTGTTTTTTCGTACTTTTGTCAAGAATTCTTCTTGAAGTTCAAAGTACATATTTTTTGTTTTTTCATTTTTTGTCTTTCTTATTCTTGTTGACCTTTTCAGCACAACTTGAAGGACAAATGCAAACATAGAGCTCGTGCCTTAGCTTTAACAATTATTAGTATTGTGGTTATTTTATTGAACTATTTATGGTTTTTAATCCAAATTTTTAATATTTTTAATTAGGCTTAAGTTCATTAAATTTAATTTTCATTAAATTATTTTTATGAAGAAAGGAATTTTGCAACATGAAAATTAATTAAAATTTATTGATAATTTTTCATTCTTGACTCAATCTGGGCTCGAACCCAGGTGTTTACGGACAGGTTACCCTGACATGTTTCGATTGCATTTAATTATTTTTTTAAAAAAGTGACCTTAAGCTTAAATAATTTATTAAAGTATAAAATTCAAATAAATACTTATTGCTAAAATTTTATTTTAAGATTATTTTTGGAAAGAAATAAAAATTCATATCTTCAAAAAAAGTACATCCTTCAAAGTTTCAGGAATTTGAAAGAAAAGTTTGAAGTATTATATAAAAATCAGCAAACAAAAAGGGTTTTGATTAAGTCCATTTTTAAAATTTAATATTTTGCAAAGACATTTTTTCAATATATTTATTGTAGCCTCAAGTATTCTCTTTAAACTGACAAAAATCATTTTCGTATGTAAAGTAGTTTTCGAGATATAAAAAAAAAAAAAAATAAACTGAACACATTCGGCTAAATTATGACATTTTGAATATGACAAAACTTTTGAAAAAAAATTAAAAAATTGTTTTTCGTTGATATATGTTCTTTATGGGATGAAAGAATCCCTCTCGCAAATTTCATTCAAATCGAAAGGGGTCAAGTCCCACTCCAGGTCGATTTGTCATGGAATTACCCAAATAAAGTTTTTGTGTAAAAACAAATTTTGGTTGTTTATTTTTATGCCGTCGTTAATTTTATTAAAATTAGGTTGTTTAGAAAGTGTCCTCTTTTTTCAAGCAAATGTCCTACATTTTTTATGCTGGCGTCCTCTTTTTCTCAAAATAGAAATGGCAAGCCTACCCGTATGCTTCTTTCTATATTAAAAACTTTGGCTCTTGACGTTGTTCAGATATACAGAAGTCTATAATATATTTGTGTGGGAAGTGCCATGCCCACTATACCAATTCCGCCCTCATTTTTTCGAATATTGTAATTTGATAACCAATATGCTTGTACCTTATTTGGCTTTTGACGTTCTTAAGATATACAAAAAGCCATTTGTTGACTGATCGAGCTGAGTTTCAATAGCAAAACTAAATGGAGCATATGTGACACAAAAATATATAACAACCTAGTCCCCGTCATATAAGGGAATCGTTAAATCGCTACTTTTAAAGACCTAGAATGTGTATATTTAATATGGTCTAAGATCGATATTGTGAAAATTACAAACGGAATGCCAAACTTATATACATATATATTTTTTTTATCTTTGGTAAAGGGTATAAAAAATCGATTACACTGCTTTTCAAATTTTTAGTTTGGAGAAGCACCAAGAACGCCACATGGCTAGATAAGTTAACCTTTAACTGTGGAGGTGGTGGTAAATTTTACCCTCTATTTATATTTTTAAAAAAAAATCTCTTCCGTTGCGCTCAATCAATTTAATTCTTTTAGTATCTTCTTATATCGTAACCGTTGTTATTCACTTGTGTTTGGGCTGAGCTTGACTTAGCACGAGCGGAACTACGCACATGCTGGTGTAAAAATTACCACTCGTCATCATTTGCGTAATTATTTCTTTAAAAATATTATACCACCACGTCAGCGTTAGCGTAAGTATTAAGTAGAAAAAAATGTACCCCACATCAAAATTAAAGTCATATTTTCATGGAATTATTTTTACCACTTGTCTGTTTTCTAGTTGGTAAAAACATTATTTATTTCAAAAACGTTATTTTATATAATGCAATCCTAACTAAGTGTCTCATTAAAATAAGAACATTTTATTAAATCTCGTGCATTGTTTAGGAAGCTGTTTGTACCAAGTTTAGTTATACAGAAATCCATGAGGTCTTTGTATTGAAGGTCTACCTTTTGAGAGATGATGACAGATGATGTGTATTGTTAACCATTCTATTTGTACCAAATTTGGAAAATTTTACACTTATCGTTATTAAAATGTATATTGTACCATGCCCACTTATCAAATCCCGCCTCCTTTTTAACTTATGTTGCATATTGGTAGCAAAACTATTTGTTCCCAATTTGAAAACTTAAGCTGTTACCGCTTGGGCAATTTTATAACTTTTACCGTTCTTTAGATATAAATTAATCTGTTTTATGCCACGCCCAATCCCGGCTTTTTTTGTAGAGGTTATTTTTTGATAACTCAGCTGTGTGCACCAAATTTAGACAATTTTTCTCTTACTGTTCATTAGATATAAAAAAATTTATTTTGTGCCACGCCCTATTCTCTAATTCCACCCACATTTTGTCGGAAGTTGTGTATTGCTTATCAAGATGCTTGTTTCGAAACTTTGACTCTTGGCATTCTTAAGATATACAAAAATCTATAAGGTGTTTTTGGAGGTGCCACGCCCATTTCTCCAGCCCGGCCCAGATGTTGTTTATTGTTAACCAAGATATTTCTCCAAAGTTGGAAACTTGTTCTTGCCGATTTGTCTGCAATGTAGTAAGCCAATGTGTATGGGATGCAGGTTGACCTGTAGTTTCTACACCTTAAAATTTTTTTCCATGATCTCTTTTATATCTTTAAATATATACATTTGGCAGTGAAAAAATGCCCTTTAAGTTTTTGTCTTTTTTTTTAATTATAACTTTTTTGATAAAGTTTTGATGTATCGTTTTTTTATATTAAAAAAAAGGTCTGTGAAGTAAAGTTCCTGTTTTGTTTAAACAAATAAAAATAATTTTTGGTTTCTTTAGTTTTTGTAAATAAAAATGTAGTAGCTTATTTCTCAAAAACAAATAATTATAAAAAAATATTTTTTACCAAATTTTTTTAAGTAAAATTAAGAGGGGTAAAGTTTACCACCACGTCAAAAGGTATGTCCCAAAATTTCACCTCGGCAGTTAAAGGTTAATTGGGACCTCTTGAATACGAAAAACGCTGTATTTTTTTCCTAAATACCGTTTTTTAGATAACGGTACTTTTGTGTTTTTCGGTGTGTGCTCCCACTCAAACCCTTGTGGAGCCCAACCGAAAGATCCGATCGAATTTGCAATCAAAATTTGCCTATTTTTTATGTTTTTTTTTCAAAATTTTTCATTTTCATTTCGTTTTTTTTTTCTACGTTATATTAAATATCTGGAATGTTTTATTTTTTAACCAAATAGTATATTTAACTACCAACACTTTAAGCGTAATTTGAAAAAAATCGGTTGAAAAATAAAGTTTTTATTAAGGATTTTGTGGCACGACAATATTTTTATTTTAATTGTTCACACATTATATTCGGCGTCCATCAGTTTTAACGTATTTAAAAACAAGGGAATTTTATATGAGATGAAAATAATGTCGTTCCACTTTGAGGTGCCATAACTCAGCCATTTCTTATCAAATAGAAAGCATATCGACGGAAAAGGCATTAAATTACCTTTCCAACGATGTGTCACTTGTTTCGATCGGATCTTTCGGTTGGGCTCCACAAGGGTTTGAGTGAGACCATACACCGAAAAACACAAAAGTACCGTTATCTAAAAAACGGTACTTAGGAAAAAAAAATACAGCGCTTTTTGTGTTCAGAAGGTCCCAATTAACTTATCTAGGCATGTGGCGTTCTTGGTCTTTTTTGGCTGTAAACCAGTGTTATTAAAGAAAATGCTGTAATTCATTATTTTTAACATATTTTTAACATAAATTTTTCTTGGGAAATACACACTTTTTAAGCCAAAAAATATTTTGTAAGAAGTAAAGACGTCATCAGTTCAACATTTTCGCTCTGGTATTTCTGGACAACGAAATAATATAATATGTGAAAGAAATCGATTTTTGCAGGGATGGGAGATTGATCACAGATCTAAATCGTTTTCGCTCTAGATCAAGCAGTTGAAAAAATAAAGAAATATTTTTTTGCAGAAAAATTTAATTTTCCTATGAGAAGCAAGTATTCTGTAACATATTTATTGCACATTTTGGCATTACCATAAAGGAAAAATTTATTTGGCAGAATTTCCCATACATAAATAACAAAATTTTGAAAAATTTTCAATAAATAGCAAATTTTGGAAAATTGGCCCATAAATAGCCATTTTTGCAAATTTCTTTATGAATTTAATTTTTTTTTTTAACTAAATTTTCTATAAAAAGGAAACTTTGGCAAGTTCCCATACATTGCTAAAATTAGCAAAAATTCCCAAAAATATCAAATTTGGACCAACATTTCCCAAAAAGTAGCAAATTTTAAGAAAATTTCTTTATGAATAGCATATTTAAACATATTACCTATATAGAGATAAATTTACCAAAGATTCATATAAAAATTTAATTTTAACAAAATATCCTATAAATAGCAAATTTTGCCAAAATTATCCATAAACAGCAAAATTGCAAATTTTAATATCATTTCTTTATGAATTGTAAATTAAAACAAAATTACCTATTAATACCCTAGGGGGAAGCGAGATGACACCAAAGTAGTCCCGTTATATACTATATGATACCAAGGACCCTCGAGATAGAGCTTGTGGAGGTTCTGCCATTTAAATAAAAACCCGAGTCAAACACTACCTTATGTGTGATCATCGTGAAGATTATCTCCAAGCAACGAACATTTGCGTTGAGGAATTAAATAGAAACCTAGTAATTTCTAAAATGGATTTAAATGTGGTAGCGAGCGGACAACCAACATATTGGCCCACTGATCATCAAAAAATTCCAGATGTCATCGATTTCGGCGTGGTTAAAAACATTCCCATAGAAACGATTCGTGTTGAAGCCTCCCTAGATTTATCTTCCGACCACACACCTACAATTGTTACTATAATGAACCCCAAAAGAATTGTACCTCCGACGACAGCTACGCAAATTAATTGGTTAAAATATAAAAAATATCTCAGTACCCATTGCACAGAAAATATTGCGCTCAGTACACCGGATTATGTAGATCGCTGTATTGACAATTTTGACAGTTTTCTGAAACTAGCTGTTCAACATTCCAATATTGCCCCCAAAAAAACAAAAACTATTAAAATATATTCCACAGATGTCGAGCATCTTTTGTCTGAAAAAACGAGGGCTCGAAGAGAGTGGCAATTGCACAGATCCCCTCAACTTAAGAACTTACTTAAAGAGTGTACAAAAAGACTAAGAAAGTAACTGCAGACTAAGAAAACGGCTTCTCTGGAAAAATATCTTGAGGAACTTGATGCAACCCCACAATCAAACTACTCATAATGGCGTGCAGCTAGAAATCTCAAAAGGCCAGTTGTCCCTAAACCACCATTAAGAAACTTGAATGGAAGTTGGGCAAGAAATGATGTTGAAAAAGGAAATCTGTTTGTCAATCATTTAAAAAACGTATTTACCCCAAATATATCTCACGATATTGCGGTCGAGTTACCACCTGTTGCTGCTAGAGCAGCTGTTCCGCTAAGATTTGAGATAAGAGAAATCGAAAAGGCTATTTGTGATTTAAACCCCAAGAAGGCTCCTGGTATTGATAAAATCAGTAACAAAATGCTTTTGGAGCTACCCAGCATAGCAAAGAAAATTATTCTTTTAATTTTTAATGCTATTTTACGCCTTGAATACTATCCTCAAAAGTGGAAGGTCTCCTTAGTCACCATGATACCTAAAACAGGAAAGGATCACACAAAAGTTGAGTCATATAGGCCTATAAGCTCACTTTCTAATATATTAAAGCTGTTTGAGAAGCTGTTAGCGTCAAAATTAACCCCAATTTTAAATGAAAACAGATGTATTCCTAACCACCAATTCGGCTTTAGAAGAGAACACAGCACAATTGAGCAAACCCATCGTATAGTAAACGCAATAAGAAAAGCCTTTGAAGAAAAAAAATATTGTTCCGCTCTCTTCATCGATGTTTCTCAAGCTTTTGATAAAGTCTGGCATGAAGGCTTATTACATAAATTGAAGCTCAACTTACCAGTAAACACACACAAGCTGTTAGAAAGCTACTTAGTCGGTCGAAAATTTATTATTAAAAAAGGTGATTATTTAAGCTCTCCTCAGCAAATTGACGCTGGAGTCCCTCAGGGAAGCATCCTGGGCCCACTTTTATACTTAATATATACCTCGGATATGCCAACAAACAACTACACACAAACTTCAACATTTGCTGATGATACAGCTTTTTTGAGCGTGCACGAAAACCGTCAAGAAGCATCTCGATACCTACAGGATCATATATTTCAACTCGCACTATGGTTAAAGCAATGGAGGATAGAGGTCAATATGCAAAAATGCGTACATATAACATTCACCTTGCGTCGGGAATCATGCCCCCCTATTAAAATCAATAATCAAATAATACCTCAAAATTCGCATGTGAAATACCTCGGTATTCATCTAGATCGCCTCATTAACTCAAATGAAACTAAAAGCCATCCAAATTCATTGGCTTATTGGAAGAAACTCTGTCCTTAGTCTCGACTGCAAACTTCTTCTTTACAACTCTATCTTAAAGCCAATCTGGTGCTATGGTATTCAGTTATGGGGTACTGCCTCGGCCTCTAATATCGAAAAAATTCAAAGGCGCCAAAATAAACTACTTCGAATAAACCCCTTGGTATGTTAAAAACTCATGTATTCACAAGGATCTTAATGTTCCATTAGTTAAAACTATGATTACGAAATATGTCGTAAAATACTTAAAAAGGCTCGAATTGCACCCGAACCCACTAGCACGAAATATTTTAAATGATAGCGGCCACACTCGCTTAAGAAGAAGAGACACTGCAGCACTTATCCAATTAGATGAGCGATAAACACCTATAAAAGTGAACAGAACCCGCGATGAAGAAAATTTTTGTCTGGCACTGGCAGGACAAAAAATAACGTATTAGGTTAAGATTTGATTAATTATTGTTAGTTCATATTTAATATATGAAGATTCAATAAATAAATAATGAAGAGAAAAAAAAGTAGTCCCGTGCTAGGTTTTTGGGGGTAGGAACCGGTTCTAGTTTTAACACTTTCTATGAATAAGACCTATCACTTGTAAATGGGGTTGTCATTGAAGGGGGTCAATTGACACCATTTGACCAGTCACATATCTATTCTTAATGGATGTGATTAGTGACAGTTACTACAATGTACACCCAGAGAAAAAACATGTTCACCTATATTATATGCTAAAATAAAAAAAATTTTAATTTAAATTTAATGTTTAATTAAACCATATTATTGTCACCAACAACCATTTTATGGTTAAAAGAGTCCACCATCAAGAAGCCACATACATATCAGGGTTGCCTCCGAACATACTATGGTTAATAATAACTAGAATATGTTTAATATTTAAAATATCATGGTTGGTTTTCAACTATAGCATGTTACCCTCGGAAAAGAGGAAAACACTTTTGTTAATTTTAAAACAAATTATTGTCATATTTAGTCACAACATATTTAGGGGCAACTTTAATATGGTTGTGGCTTTTTGATGGAGAACTAGTTTAACCATAATATGGTTGTCGGCGATAAAAATATGGTTAAACTAAACAAAATATGCTTACATTTTTTTATAAAAATAGTTTTGTTGGAGGTGACCATATTTAAATATGGTTTTTCTCTGCGTGTAGTACAATTTCAGTACAATAAAGTATTTTTTTAATTAAACAAGTCCTAGAATTAAATTCAAGAACCAAATTTTAGAAAGTCCCAAAAAATGTGTCATACCAACGGTGAAGACTGTATCGCAATTCCTCACATTTTCTAAATTTTTATTTTCCATAAACCAGTAACATGATTGGTTCTCCTTTCACTGGTCATGAGTTCCTTCTTTTTGTACCACTTCTATTTGCACAACTCGCGGGATCAGTCTATTGGAGCAATTGACACAAATTTCTCGCAGGGTAGTAAAATAAACAAAAATTTGTTTATATAGTAAATTTAAATGATTTTTTTTTTTAAATGCAAATTTTAACAAAATCTATACACACAGAAAAAAAATACCCATGTTAAAATAACATGGCGAAATGTTGATTGAGAATCATGGTAAATTTCTGCTAAAGTATGCCCTTTATTTAAATTTATCATTATTTCATATTGATTTAAAATGAAAAATATTAAAATAACCTTAAATCACGTTTATTTAATATTATTCACTGTTAAAATAACATTGTTCAATATTGAATTCATAAAAACCTGTTTTATATTAAAATCAAAAGTTTATCATGTTAATTTAACATGCATACACACTTAACTATGGAAATTTTTTTATTTTCATGTTTTAAATATGTTATAAAAAGAAGACAATTCCCGTATTCTTTTAATTAAAATTATTTAGTTAAATAGTACATCAAGTTTTCAAAGTAGAATGATGACGAAAACCATATCGGGCCATTCTGCTGATGCTTCTGTTAACAAAGGAGAAACAAAATAAGTGAAACATGTGTTTGAATAATTCTTAAATAAATGCATGTGTTGTCTCTGAAGCTTCTTGACACTGTTATATCACATTCCAACCAATTTGATTCTACATGAAATTCACGTTGTTTCAACTTGAAATAACATTCATTCCACGTGATTCGGATTGTTATTTCAATATAAATGACATTTTGCTTTAACTTTACTGCAATGTTAAATTAAAATGAATCGTAGTTATTTTAAAAGAAAAAATGTTGTTCGCAAGTTATTGTAAAATCATGTTAAATTAACACTAAACAACAATGAAGCAAAATCACTACTGAAAAATGTAAAATCAACCTTGTTTTGAACGAATTTACATTGATTTTTCTCTGTGTGTATATGTATATGAAAATAAGTTACATTGTGTTAGTAATTGATGTTCTCTGTAATACATGAACCGATTTAGTTTCTGCGTTCACGTAGAAGATGACGTCAATACCAAGGTTTTTATGTATCAACGGTCTTCAAATGTGTATTGATTCGTAAGTTATAGCCATTTTAGTGAACACTGCATACATTCCGAAACATGTATTTATATTCCACTCCCCAATCTTCTTAAATAATCAACCGATTTTCTTAAAACTTGGAATGCAGACAAAGTAACATCTGAAAGAGAATAGGGAATAGGGTGTGAAATGGGGTAAGAGGGCTAAAAGCTCCCCCTCCCTATATCTTCGTAACTAATCAACCGATTTTTTTGAAATTTCGCAGACAAATAGTGTTAGTTTTTATTATTAAGGGCGTAAAATAAAGCAAGAGGGGTAAAAGCTCCCCTCCCTCTATCTTCTTAACTAATCAACCGGTTTTCTTAAAATTTGGCAAGCATACACTGTAACGTCGGAAAGAGGTCGGGGCATTAATAAGGGCAAGAGGGGTAAAAGCTCCGCCTTCCTATATCTTCTTAACTAATCAATTAATTTTCTTGAAGTTTGGCAGGCAAATAGTGAAACATCTGGAAAGAACTATAGCCTATAAATTTTTCCTAAAATTTGGCTAGCACACACTGGTACATCTGAAAGAAATAAGTTATGTGGCAAAACAACGTTTGCCGGGCCAGCTAGTATTCTATAAATAAAAATTTTTGTAAAGATTTTCCATAAGAAGCTCACGTTTGCAAAATTTCTATGAATAGTAAATTTTAACAAAATTTCCCTTAAATAAAAATGTTGGCGAAATTTCTTATTAATAGCAAATTTTCCCATATATAGGCAATTTTAGTACATTCCCATAAATAGCAAATTTTAACAACATTTCCTATAAATTGAAATTTTGGAAAAATTTTCCATTAAGAGCAAATGTTCAAAAAATTGTCCATTAGTAGCAAAATTTTCCATAAATATTAAATTTTAGCAAAATTTTTCATAAATAGCCAATTAAGGCAAAATTTCCCATAAGTACCTACCAATTTTTGGCAAAAATTAAAAATTAAATATGGGCATTTCCTGGCGTCACGAACGTACGTTCGTACGCTTTTGAAGTACAAATAATATAGAAAACAAAACTTTTCCTCGCATTTTTTTTCTCGATTCGACAGCATTTGGGTAGCTCTATGTTTAGTGCAAAAGATAGATTTCATCAAGTTTTAGTTTTAATTATAAGAGTTATAAACGTGTGGTCACGAACGTACGCAAAATAAAAGTCAACTTTGGCTGACAATAGTGAAATGTAAAAATCTGCGCAATGGAACGAAATATTCAAAAGTGATTAATTTATTTGAAAAGTGTATTAATGTAGGTCTCCATCCAGTATTTACAAAATAAAATATCTCTCTTGGTTTTTGTTTAATTGGCTTATTTACCGGTCGCGAAGGTACGGATCGCGAACGTACGATTTTTCCATATGTTTTTTTTTTTGTTATTATCACCATGCATTTTACCATAAATGTCTTCAAATTTCCTTAACAAAAAAACTTAATACTCCTTTTTCAATTGATTGTAATGGAGAGATTATGAAGAAAGAGTGTAAACATAACATATTTTTTGCATGTAAAATAAGTATATAAAAATGTCCTTAGAAGTAGAAAATACAGAAAAATATATAATTTTCCAGTTTCCAGCCCAATTTCCTCAAGTAAAACAGCTGAGATATGCTATGAAACCATTCTTTTACAAGAACAAAGACTTTTTTATAATAATACACAATAAAAGACGATAATAATCAACATTTTATTTTTTCATCCTGGTAGACCTTTCTGGGGAAATGCCCATATGTAGTAGCGTAAAACATATTTTATTAAATGTTTAAAGAATTATGCGGAAAAAACCCAGAAATAAAAAAAAAATTATTTTGTACAGAATTTAAAATTTCACAATTTTGCCTAAACCATAAACTACAGAAAACTGTAGACACTTTTGAAGAATTTTTGTAATCACCATATTGAAATTATCGTGAAATAATTAACGTCCTTAGAAGTTGTTTCATCTTGCAGCAAAATTTACAAAATTAAGTTTTCTAGACAAATGTAAATGAGTAAAGGCCCAACAATAATATGCATAAGCTGGCATATACTGTCAGCAATTAACAGAATGCTTCTCAAAAGCATTTATTAAAACAAAAATAAAATCCAAAAATATTTTAATCCATATGCAAATTGCGTTTTGTTTCGCACTTTGCTTAAGCAAATGCCAGTTTCATAAAATTAACCAAAAAGTTTGCTTAAGTTCAATATGGTTAGACACATATGAATCACATGCGTTCGCTCCATTGCTTAAGCGAACTTAAGCATATTATAGTTGGGCCTTAAATAAGAATTTTTACGTAAGAATTTTATATAAACACAAGTTAAAGTTCTATATTCGGCTGTGCCTAATCTGTGACACCCTGCACCGACAGTTCGAATATTTCAGGAGTGCGATCTATATGATGTCTATTTATTATTAATTTATCCATTTAAACAGACGTCAGCATTAATAATGGTTACGATTTAGACCTTTTTTTAAATTAATGACCGACAATCAGAAAGTTTTATGCATTTCTTTTTTAAAAATTTGAATAAGCTTAAGTAAAATATCATGATTCGTAACAGTTTAAACCGAACTTAAATGATTTTCTGGAGGGGAATTTCATTTATTTATTTATTTAAAATATTCAAATTGATTACAAGCCTATAAGGCTTAACAAATCTAGAAATATACTGTGACTATACATTACAAATTTTATATGATAAATTCATTAAAAAATATATATAATTATAATATGCAAATAAAATATTCGAGCTTAAGGTCCTATTGTTTTATATAAAAAACTTTTTTTATTCATTTATTTTCACCAATATTTCGGCACTTCCTTTGAGTGCCTTCTTCAGGGTTTTTTTCTTTATAACAAAATTACATATTATATATATATATAATTATACTAATTAAATCACAACTTCCAGTATTCATATATTTCCCCCCTTTTGCACAACTATTGAAGTTAAGTTAAATCATATGTTTGTATAATTTACAGTTCTTTTTTGGTTTAGTAACAGCTTATAACAAAGTTACAAATATTGCTTTACGGTCTTCTTAAATTCCTTAATAGATTTAGTAAACTTCTTATCATTATTTGCAAGGCAGTTGTTTCATATCCTTGCAACCCTAACTAGCAAGGACCTTGTCATATATAATGTAGAATGATTAGGACAAATACGACTTTTGGTTCTAGAAGATCTACCAAAACTTAACTTTTCAAAAAGATAAGAAGGCTTGCCATACTTTACTATTTTATAAAATTGAAGCATTAAACGTAAATTTATAAAACTCTGAAAATCAGGAGCTAATAGATATGTGTTCTCTATACCCTAGACGACAAATCGTCGGTTGATTATTTAATTGTCGTATGTGGATACAAATTACATACGACAATTAAATAATCAACCGACGAAATGTATCTAACTACACGATTAAAACACAGCTTAAGTTTCTTCAAATGATGTTGGGAAATTCCCGAAAAAACCTCCAGCCCATAAAGAAACAAAGGAAGACATAAAGACAATGCCACCTTTTTCCTTATCTGTATTGGAAGGTATAAGCCCACGCAAAAATTTTTTTAATGTAAAAGATATTCTCGATATTATAAAATTGATTTGATAGGAAAAATCCAACTGTGTGTCTATATGAATACCCAAAGTCTTGTGATGAGATACAAACTGAATATTTGTATCAGTTATATTAATATTAGGCAGAACTACATTGCTAGAAAACTACATGGCTTTAGTCTTATTCGGATTAAGATTTAAATAGTTAATTTTTGCCCATTCTATAATGAGTTTTAAGTCATTATTAACATTCGCCTCAAGGAAATTTGTCCCAAGGGTAGAATCATTAGCCAGGAGGCTTATTCTAAATTGCGATGCGAAAATCAATGCGATGCGCAAATGAAATGCGATGCGAAAGAAAATTGGTATTCTGTTAGACTTTCGCAATCGCATTCGCAATTTATTTTCAAATAGTGGCAACGCTGCTCAAATATACGTCAGTGTCAATAAACGTCAAATTAAAAATAAAAACATTTTTTGTGTTTGGCTGTGAAAATTGTTTAAACAATTTATTTAAGACATTCTGTAATAATAAAAATGGATTTTGTGGTACTGTGGTTCGACGGCGAAGAAATGAAAATGTTTTGTGTGTACTTTAAAATCGGCCCAAACATATTAAAATTAAAGTCAAATATTTTTGAACTGGTTTTATATATTTCATACTTTTTCCATCCTGCAGCTTCTCTAATAGGTGGTCCCTTGATATTTAGTTCTTCAGTTAAAGTTTGCCATAAAGTATCTGCCGACTGACGTGCATTTGGTGTTTTCAAATGGCCTCTTGCCAATTGGCTGTGCTTATTCATAAATTCTATCATTATTTCAAATTGACGCGGTTTGATGGTCTTATTGCTTGCTTCCCTGAATTAAATAATAAATATATGATGAATAAATAAATAAAATTTTATCTTTCACTAACATGTTTGTACTTTGCGAATGCTATTTTGTTGTCGAATAAATTTTGCGAATTTGACATTTGTTTTCGCAATGTAGAATACCGACTTGTCACCTTTTCGCATTTGAAATGCGATTAAAAAAAAAACTTTGCGAATATCGCAATACAGAATAGCAATTGTTCGCATTTATGCATTTTCGCATCGCATTGATTATCGCATCGCAATTCAGAATAAGCCTCCAGTAGTTAAATATCATCCGCGTATTATATTAGAGCCATGGTAAGCTAAGGACCAATCATCCCAAAATTCAGCGGATTGATTTCTGGTATTAAAAAACATAAATTTTAATACAGCGGTGAAATTATTAAATTTTTTATATTATTACCAGTGTTCGAAAATAAACAGTACATTATTTAGCGTTCGGCTCACACACCGAAGAACGATATCTATTTTTTTAGTGTTTGTGTAAACATACACAAACCTTAATACCGTTCGTAACTATTTTCAAGAAAGAACCGAACATTATATAATGTTCGGTTCTTCGTTAAAAAACAGAACAATTGTAGTGATACTGTAGAAAAACATTATATTTTAATGTTCTATAATGTTTTTTTCGTGTGTGTATTTTGTTTTTGTAAAAAAATGTTTGGTTTTTTTTTATCAGCAAAAAGCGACGAACATTAACGAGCCGAACCGAACACATTGAAGTTCGTGGATTTTCAAAAAAAACCGAACGGAATTTAATGTTCTCATCATTTGTTGAGTATGATGAAAACAGCATTATTTTTGTGTTCGAAAGATGACAAACAGGGAAACGTTATTTTTTTTTAATGCATTTTCCACAAATCTACCGAACCGAACATTAAAGAACGATATTTAGTGTTTATTTTCGAACACTGATTATTACATCAAAATGGCAAAATTTACATTTAACATAAGTATATAACGTAACAACATAAAATATTGAGTTATTTTTAAAAAACATATTTCCACAACACAACTTATTTTATGGCGACTCGATAACTTGCACAAATGTTGTTCGTATCTTCTTTTAGATTCATCGTATTTTTTATGTTTTGTTGGATCCTTCTTTAGTAAATCGTTTTCTTATAGAGGTTTCTTTGTCCAATATCCTTATTTGTTGGAAATCTGGTACATGTTGAGATTCAATCATATGCATAGCTAATGCTGTGGTCTCCTTCTGCTTTGCAATGTTCATTTTATGTTCTCCGATCCTTGTAGATAACTCCCTTTTTGTTGTTCCAATGTATATTTGATTACATTGTTCTTTGTCATTTCCCTTACACCTGATATCATAAACAACATTACTTTGTTGTTGTTTTTCCACTGGCGCTTTTATTTTCGTAAATATTGCACTTGTTGTTTGTTAGGTTTGTACGCAAACATATGTAATTTTGTTTCAGTGTTTCTCTCATGTTTCTGTTGTCAGTAAGGCCAGGGATGTATTGTACACTGTAAAATTTCCTGTTTTCTTTTCATCAGTGTTGTAAAATTTGTTATTATTTTTTAACCGCCTATTTACGTCATCAATTAAAGATTTAATTTAGTTTTGTTTGATTGTTTTAAAATGGAATTTTAAGCCTTTAATTGTCATAAGTTTACGAAAGGTGAAGTCATAAAGATAAGTTGGTAAGTATTTTAGGGCTGGCACTTGTCATTATTAGCTAGGCCAGTATGGTGGGTGGGTTAAGAAGGGAATAGGAATTTCACCTTATTATTCCCAACTTTAATCAACAATATTCATCTTTACTCTTTTCTATATACCATCTACATTTCGTTGAAATTAGCTACCTAAATTTAAAGTTGATTGCAGCAAAATTAGCACTTACCTTATAGAGGACAAGAACACACCCCAACGACGAGCACGGCCGGTTATTTATAGGTAGCACTGTCCCGTTACAAAGCGCAACGGGTAAAGTTATGGTCTTTTAATGCAAATTACACAGAAGAAAATAAAAAGTTATTTCAATAAAATATTTTGCGATTTAGTTACAAAATTAATTAAATTTGCACCAGTAAGCAAATTAATAGTATCAATTCAACGTTTAATTCACTTGATGGAACGTTTAATTCACTTGATAAAATTTTGAATTAAAACTGATTTTATTTTTGATTAATGCTCTAATTGGTAAATAATTTTGGAGAATTTTTTCTGCGCACTTTGGCAAAATTTCCTATTTTTATTTAATTTTTAAAACATTTTCTAGAAAATACCAAATTTTTCTTTAATTTTCCTACACAACAAAAATATTTCCTGCCCATTGACCCTGTGCTTCATAAAATAAAACAAAAACTTAATTTTATGTTAAATATTTACAAAAGCCATTAACTAATCAAATACGTATTTATTTGAAGTTCAATTTATTTATTTAAAAATTGATTGATGTTTTCCAATTCGTCTATTTGTCACTTTGGAAATAGATTAGGTGATTTATTTACCTACATATAAATATAAAGTTTGTTAAAATAAAACAATTTGCCAGATGAATTCAAATTATAGGCTACCTGAATAAAATAGGAATGTGTACAACCATAAAAAAAAAATTTTGGAAATACCACAAATTAATGTTGGATTACATGACACTGTACTTTTATGCAAAGTTCAGAAAATTTGCCCAAATAATTGAAACGTTTCATAATTTAAGACAATAAGATTAACTTTAAAGATTCTACAAAACCATTTGTTTGTAAAATGGAAACGATAATTTATTGCCCTAAACTTGATTGATGTGATATTTATTATAGGTCAATCCAAAAAGGCAATTTACTTATCTTTTTATTCTCATTATTTCTGCTACAAAAATTATCATCTATTATTTGCTGCTTGTTTTTATTTTTTTTTTCATGCTTGATTTGTCATTTACAACTTTTAATACAAAGTAAACACGAAATCAGCGCATTAGTGTCCTTAATGTCTTCTAAGCGCCACAAATAATAACAACAGCGACAACAATCATAATAGGTAGAAAGAAATGAACAGACGAAAGTTTCACATAGCAAAAACAAATAAGAAATGAAAATCAAGTTATTCCGGCCATACGGTACCCTACATCACTACATGGGCACATTTGCTTAATTCCGGGACGACATTTGTTTTCGCGCTATGTGAAAATATAGACCTCAACATATTAAAAAGGCTGTGTCGTACTTGCACCAATTGCATGTCATATACCAAATTTTGTACAGATACCTTTAAAATTGGGACACCAAGTTTCTAATATCAAGATTAATGATCGGACGGACACTTTAATCTTAACTCATAAAATACTTTCAAGTCGATCGGTAATGTAATGTTTTATTTAGGAGTACAATTTTATGCGTTACGACCTTCAGCACAAACGTATAGTACCCACTCCACCTATTTTGGTGTAAGGTACGAAAATCCTTAACATAATTTACAAAAAAAAAAAAAAATCGCACGCATACATACATACGTAAATGAAGACAAATTCCCTCATAAGCGGCAGAGAAATTGTCAGATAATTTTGAGTTTTAAAAATAAATCTAAAAAGAATATGCAGGTATTAGTGGTGGCATTTATGATGATTGAAAAATAAAAATGGAAATTGAAGAAAATCACAATAAAATTAGAAGAAAAAAATGCGATTAGAAAACAGAAGGAGCTTAAAATGATGGAATGTAGGACCACGGGGAACTTCAGAACCGTTTGATGGAAAAAACAAGTACAACTGCTCTACACCGGCTTTGTCGGATCTTAAATGCCATTTACTAAAAAAACACAATATTTTAGAAGCTCAAATTTAATTGTAGAAAGCTGGGGTCTAATCACCGCATTCGATACTATCGTATCGAATAAACTATCGAATGTTTTTGAATACGACAGACATTGACGTATCGAATGAAAACTCGATAAATGTAATGTCGAGTTACTCGATAACGAATGCTATTATTTCAAATTCCATAATTTTCATTCGATATCGAGTTTCATGATACCAAAATAAATAATTTCGATCAATTTTGCTCGATATCATATGCGGTGATTAGACCCAAGTGTTGCAAAATTGAAATTTCGAAATGGTACTGAACTTCATCTAAAAGAGTATTTTTCCCAACAAATGGTACTTTTTGTTAAAAAAAATAATACAATAATTTATGAAAATAAAAGGAACAAAAAATGTTTTATTGGAATTCATTTATCTAAGTATTTAATAGCAAACAGTATTAATATTTAAGGTACACATGTAAATAATATTTCTGTTATACATATGCGTCAAGCATCCCATCCATTTACAATATTATTGTATATTTTATTCGCCATATTATTTCTATATTGCACTATATTATTCAATAAGTGGCACAATGGTTTCAATTAAAATATGGCGCAGCTTTTATTAAAGAAAAAACATAACCTTTAAAGCAAAACAATATAGTACATTATTCAAAACACGTTTCACAGTATATTGCACTTCTTTTCTGAGCCGCTTAAGGTACGTTTTTGTAGTGTTTTCTAAAAAAAATATTTGATATAGTTTATATATTTATGAATAAGTAAATAAATTAAAAATTTTATTTTTGTCAACATAAATTTATACTGGTATATTTATATTTATTAGGGCGGGTCGATTTATTTTTCGACAATTTCCCTATGATTTCCGTATTCTATCAGTTATTCCATGAAAATTTGCCAAAGGAACCATACCTCTATCGTTAAGATCGAGTCCCCTATTTTTTGTTGGTAGATTTTTTCCCAAATTGACGTTCGTATGAAATATAACCTACACGTTCACATCCATAACTCAAAAACTATTTTGATCAGTTTACAAAAGAAAATCTCTAACATTGGTCCAACGGTTCAAAAGTTACGGGCATTTTTGTCCAAATTTTGGAGCATTTTTCCATTTTTTCAAGATTTTGTCCAAGAATATTACTTTCATGGCCATTTTTTTGGCTCAATTTTTTTGACTTACGAAGCTTACGAACCTTACGTTACGACTGGACTGATTTCCGCTTTACATTATTGGCATATTTTTTCACAGGGTGCACACCCTGTGTTATGTTTGTTTATTTCTTTTTGTTTTTAGTTTCTTTATAGACTTCTTTATTTTTGTTTGTTATTTTTGTTTGTTTATAATATTCCAGTGTATGCTAGTTTTGTTTGAGCGTCATTTCAGTGAAGTGTTACTTGAAATAACTAACAAATAATCAAACTATTTTGAAATTTAGAAAAGAGTTAAAGGTAAGTGTAAAAACATTGCTAACTGTTATAGTTAATAGTTATATTATTATTCTATGAAAAACATATTTAATTCTTTTAGTGACGGTTTAAAAAATGGATTCAGAGCCTGGTTCATCGCAAAATCCAACAGATACCCAACGCAGTAGTTTGCAACATTTGGTCTCTCATGATGTTTTTTCTTTTGGCGTGGCCTGTGAATTACCTGATATTAATCTGTCAACTAAACGAGATATATTGAAGTACTATTTGTTCTTGGCCGAACCATCAAAAGCCCAAAGCAAAATGTTTTTGTATAAAAGATTTACTCCCCAAGTAGCAGACAGATTGTTAGAAATTTGGAATCAACTTAGTATTGAACTTATACTCAAAGGTAGCATCATTAGAAAATTGAATAATTTGCTTGACGCATATAGTAATGCAGATAAACAACGAGTAAAACGCGCAACAGAATTCAAAAAATTCGTAGAATCAACAAAATAATTATTCAACATTGGAAAATGCAAATGCAACTTGAAAGAAAACGACTGCTCATGTGGATCTATCCCAGAAAACTTAAAACATTTCATGCGCGATCAATATAATGACAGAATACAAACGATACCGGAATGCGATAGTGGAAGTGAAGAGACGATACCAACGACTATACCAACAATCCCAGTGGAATGGAAGTTGATGTGAGAGGAGGTTCAGAATTAGTTCTACCACCACAAACATACACTCCCAGATACAATACTAAAAACTATGCAATGATGTGTAACAGATTTGGTGTGCATGATAGAATGGGATCAGCATTGGCAACAGCTCTGATGGAAGACCTGGGCGTAAAAGATGCTCATGACAATCTTGCCATCATGGATAAAAGTAAACTTCGTAGAGAAAGAGAAAAATGGAGCCAAGACGCACTTCGTAAGCGGTATGATGGCTCGAATTTGATATCATTTTCATTCGAAGGCAGAAAAAATGATGCTCTAACTGTAGAAAAAATTGATGAGAAGTTGAATCCAAGGATGGTTAAAGAACCTCATCTAGTTGTTTTGAGGGAACCAAAATCTCAATTGATAGGCTACACAAAACTAGAAAGTGAAACTGCGGCAAGCAAAGTCAACAAATTGATCGAATTCTTCCAAGAAAAACAATTGTCTCTCGATTCATTAATTGCCATATGCGCTGATGGTGAACCAACAAATACTGGCGTACACGGTGGAATTTTGCGACTATTCGAAAAACAGTTAAAGAGACCACTGCACTGGTTTGTGTGTCTTCTGCACTTTAACGAGCTTCCGTTTAGACATTTGTTTGACACTTTAGACAAATGAACCACCGCTGGACCACGATCAACTACCGGAAAGTTGAGCTCAAAAATTGCTGATTGTGAAAATCTTCCGGTATGTAATTTTTATAGCTGATTCTTTACCATTTTTCATTATATTTTTTAGCTTTTATGTTTTCTTTTCAGGTGGTAACCGATTTTGAGGAAATCGCTTTGGAAAATATGCCTCCTGGTGATTTAAATCCAGAAGAATTATCTACTGATTCGAGGTACTTGATGTTAATGGCCAATGCAATTTCTAATGGTGTGGTTCCTGCGGACTTGTCGCACATAAAACCAGGGCCAATTGCACATTCTCGTTGGCTGACCAAAGCCAATAGATTATTACGGTTTTATGTGACAACTAATAATCCAACTGAAAATTTAAAAATTCTGGCTAACTATATAATAAAAGTATACACGCCAATGTATTTCAATGTTAAGTATTATAGCTCTGCCGCATACGGTAGTACATTACTTTTTAAATTTATTACTTGGACACGATTTTTACCACCGAATTTACTTGGAGTTGTAAATACAGTAATTCAAGATAATCCATATTTTGCACACTCAGAAAATATCTTGCTATCTATGTTGTTTGATGATAGAATGGAACAACGAAACATTGCTACACAGAGAAAACAGATTCGTGATCACAACCGAATTTGGCGCCAATCGAATTTCGTCGGTTGCATGTATTATCACACAATTCGGTTCCAAATACTGAAAATTTCGTTGCTTAGCATAAAAGGTTTGATAGCAACATTTGAATTTTAGTACACTATCAGTCATAAAAACAGATATTGTTAGTTGTTAGTATGATTATTAGAAACAAAATTGTGCTTATACCTGAATAAATGTTAGGTACAACTGAATTAACACATAATTGGTGTTCATAACAAGAGATTTGATTGTCATTATCAATATATTTTTTTTAACCGATCAAATGTAGTACATAAGGGGCAAGGACTTGTCCAAAGGTAATCTCAATGAATGGAAAAATGGGTTATTTTACAGTACGATGTCCTAGGGCAGGACCATACAACCCAGCTTGCATTACAAAGTGGAAGTCTTTAAACTACTCCATGGTATACTCCAGAGGATAAGCTTTGAAATCGTTTCAAAACGAAAACATTTCGTTAAAAAACGAAGACATGTCGTTTCACTGCAAACTCTTTTTAATAATGACCATGTCTATACTTGCACTACATTGGACCAGTCCAGGATCAAAATGGATCAAGAAGTCCAATATAATTTGCAGATTTTTAAAAAATAAAACATACATTCATACATACATATGTATTAGTGTGTCCCAAAAAAAAAAGTTTGTTGTGCCCCACCGTTTTTTGGAAGCTTATAGGGTAAAGTATTTTTGTGATTTTTTTCAGATTTTTCGGAAGAGGTTTAGAGGTCGCTAAAATCGAATTTAACCCAAAAATCGAGTTTTCTCGACTTTCTTTGAATTTTTGTCATTACTCGGCCCATAAGCAAGATTTTCTCTGTAACTTAGTCAATATTTTTAATGAAAACTTCTCAAACTTTAATTCTATGTGCAGGTTTTATAGGGTTCGCTTATTTTTTTTGCTCATTTGGGTCCCCTTAGTGACATTTTTGTGTAAATTTAGTATAAATTTGAAAATTAATGCTTCTTAACTTTTTAAATTTATATTTAAGTTAAAAAAAGTAATGATTCAGTTGAAAAGATAGATAAATTTTGATTCATTTAAAAAAAAAATAATTGAATTTGCTCTTACTGTTCCAAAGTTATACCCTTTTTAAGTTTTGTACCCATTTTGTGAAAACAAAAATACCCAAAAAAAAAAAAAATTAAAAACCATTTTTTTAACTATCAATTATTTATTAGTGCCTGTATTCATAAAAATTTGTAAAATTTAATAAAGGTTTAAAGAACAAATTTACTATGAAAATTTTCCTTAATAAACGTTTGTTAAATTTAATAATCGTTTGTGAATAGGGGGGTAGAACTTTTACGATGAAGCTCTATGCTCTGCAATAAATTCTGACAATCTGAATTCTGGGGTTGAATTTGTCCAGTAAAAATTAAATGAACTTCTCGTTAAAAATAAATGAAAAATAAGTAGACCGGTTTTTAACTGAATTTTTATTTATTTTATATTGCAATTTCAGTAATTTTACGTACAGAATATTGTAAGTGTATAACAAATCGCGTTAATATTTATAAATATCTTATAAATCTGAAGCACTATTGAACTGGTTAGTATACATTTCTATATAGTAGTCAAATAATTATGAGGAGTTTCGATGAAAAATAGATATGGCTTTGCTGAAGACAAGAAGTGTGTGGCTTGTGGGCAAAATGATTGATGCCTTTGATCCTGCTAAACCGCCAACGAAAATTCAAATACTGCAACGATTTTTTAAACTACATTTGGTTGAAAAATACACTATATCGAAAAGCGCCCGAAAAATTGCATATAATTTAATGGATTTGTGGGAAAGGAATAGAAAGGTTCAACACATTGCACGCGATGTAATAAAATTGCACTCAAAGTGGTTATCGTTACATAAGAATAAATTTTTAAAAAGTAAACGACAAATTGAAAAACAAGAAAACTTCATGCACGACATGAAGAGCGTGTTCGGCAAAATAGTTCAACGTTCTGCAAAATCTCCAACTTCAAACCAGGTCCAGAAGATAAAATTGGAATCTGTTGCAAACATGGATAGCTGCAGCGTTGATAGCGATGATGATGATAATGACAATGATTCTGAATATGAATATGAGCCAACAACTAAATTAGTCCAAAAAGAACTTCCTACTTCCTCAAATAAGCAACAGCTTTGTGCGAGTCTGGACAGAACCGGAATTAGTTGCCGTAAAGCTGCACTTGTAGTGAATTGCTTCTCAGATCCTGGACAAAG
Source organism: Pollenia angustigena (assembly GCA_930367215.1). Classification (NCBI taxonomy): domain Eukaryota; kingdom Metazoa; phylum Arthropoda; class Insecta; order Diptera; family Polleniidae; genus Pollenia; species Pollenia angustigena. The sequence goes on from OV884058.1 coordinate 168,479,741, forward strand.
TAAATCAAAACCTGCAACAGCGAACGATTGCCGCAGAGTCTATAAAGAAATCATTTGAGCCGTCAAATTTCATAACAGTGCATTGGGATGGAAAGATAATGCCCGAATTAAAGAAAAAAAAGAAAAAAGTTGAAAGACTTTCTATTAGTGCAACCGGAAATTTCGACACCAAGCTTCTGGGAGTAGTACCACTTCCATCCGGAAGGGGAGAAGACCAAGCCGAGGCAGTGTTTCAAATGGTAAAAACCTGGAACTTAACTGAAAATATTAAATTTATGTGTGCAGACACAACAAGTTCCCATACAGGATGTCGAATTGGCGCATGTGTTTTACTTTGCCAAAAACTAAACAAAGACCTCATATTTTTAGCATGCCGTCATCATATTTTGGAGCTTGTTGCAGGATCAGCGTTTAACGCACTTGGTATTGAAGAACACACTACATCACCACAAATCAAAGTTTTCTCCACTCTTCAGCAAACTTGGGAGTCCATTGACAAGGACAAAATTTCCGATTGCATAAACCACAAAATTGTTAAAAAAATTATACCGAAATATATATGTACGCGAAGATTTAAACATTTTTATAAAAACGCAACTTCGGGAAATGCACCCGAGAGAAGATTACAAAGAACTGCTTCAACTGAGCCTTATATTTTTGGGTGATACATCAGGGCCCCTTCCGACAATAAAAGCTCCTGGAGCCATCAATCGGGCACGCTGGATGATGAAAATTATATTTTCTTTAAAAATATGCATTTTTCAAAACCAGCTGCAATCCTTCATAAACGCTTCAAAAATTGACGCCTTGCTTGAATTTAATTCATTTATTTTGAGAATATACTTAAAAAAGTGGTACCTATGTCAATGCCCTACATACGCTCCTCTCAATGATTTAAGTTTATTGAAGCAATTGGATGACTACAAAAGTTTAAACGAATCAATCGCATGCGCCACGTTGAAAACTTTTCTGCGGCATCAGTGGTACCTATCCGGTAAGTTGGCTGCCTTAGCGTTTTTTGATGAACGTATCGACACCAAAACTTTGCGTTTAATGGTCCAAAATCTACACGCACCAAGTAACGGCAAAGAATTAGTTAAAGCTGAATTATCAGAAAACAGCCTTCAAAACAATCAAATTCAAGATTTCATATCCGAAGCTAGCCTAGCGTTTTTTCAAGCCAGCAACATTTCTGTTGATTTTTTACAAACAGATCCAGAAAAATGGCCTACAAACAAATCATTTAATGAAGCAAAGAACAAAGTTCAGCAATTGGACGTCGTAAATGATGTCGCAGAACGCGGCGTAGCCTTGGCTAATACTTACATTAATCTAACAACCTCTGAAACAGACTTTCAGAATTTATTGCAGAGCATAGAGCTGCATCGTAAAAGCTGTAATTAATAATTGAAAGCTTAAAAAAAAATAGTTTTTTAATTTTTTTTTGGGTATTTTTATTTTCACAAAATGGGTACAAAACTTAAAAAGGGCATAACTTTGGAACAGTAAGAGCAAATTCAATTATTTTTTTTTAAATGAATCAAAATTTATCTATCTTTTCAACTCAATCATTACTTTTTTTAACTTCAATATAAATTTTAAAAGTTAAGAAGCATTAATTTTCAAATTTATACTAAATTTACACAAAAATGTCACTAAGGGGACCCAAATGAGCAAAAAAAATAAGCGAACCCTATAAAACCTGCACAGAGAATTAAAGTTTGAGAAGTTTTCATTAAAAATATTGACTAAGTTACAAAGAAAATCTTGCTTATTGGCCGAGTAATGACAAAAATTCAAAGAAAGTCGAGAAAACTCGATTTTTGGGTTAAATTCGATTTTAGCGACCTCTAAACCTCTTCCCAAAAATCTAAAAAAAAATCACAAAAATACTTTACTCTATAAGCTATAAAAAAATGCTGGGGCACCTATAAAAATCTTAAAAAAAATTTTTTTTGGGACACACTAATATGTATGTACATGTATATCTTCATACCTATAAGAATACGTAAATTACTTACCCCTATTTATTAAGTTTTTCACTTTTTCCATTTTAGACCGCAAATATATTTTTTAAATATAATATTAAAAATTAATTTAATCTATCAAATGTTTTGACAGAAAATTTAGTAAGCAATTGGGGCTTTTAACTATTTTTTGGTTGTGAATTCCGAATAATTATATTTTCATTTGTTATACTCAAATTGAATCTATTCCAACAATCAATAATTAGCTGCAATAAATGAATTTACATTTATATTACAAAATTTATTGATGAAAGCAAATTATTGATTGCAATCATCAATATTCAGTATTGCCCTATATTAAGTTCGGTTGTGATTCTAACCATTTGTTCTAATTTTTAGAACTTAATTAATTTAGTTATCATAACTAAAAAAAAGAATTGAAGGAATCATATTTCAGTTGGAACATCATTTTTATAATCAAGAGAATTAAAAATCAGTTAGAACTATACATTTTTAGTAGTTGCAATAATAAATCATGTTACTTGATCAATATTTTATTACTGCAACCGTTTCCCAACCAATTAGTTTTCTGTGTGTATAAAGAAGATTTTACATTACCGAAGAGATATTGTCGGCCCAACGGAACTTAGAGTTTATAAAAAATCTCTTATAAACTTTAATTATACGGAATATACAAATATGATTGATTTAAATGACGATACCATTTTATTCGAACCACCGTTTACGCAAAGTTATTCGTATGAACATTTGGAGGGGTATTTAAATTACAAAGTGCCACCGTTCGATGATCCACAAATTCCTTTACACATTCAACGGAACGGAAAGACATGTCCAATTGCTGGCTGCCACTGCTAAACGAGTTGCAGGAAAGAATGTAGAAGGCGCTATGGCGACGACACTAGAAAGTCGTACGAAAACACCCAGACTTGAACGCAAACAAGACTTTCAGAAAAAATAATGTTGTTTTTCACATTTTGTCTTTTACTACACTCAAATTGAATATTTTTTTTTGATAATAGGTTGATAGATACTTTATTATCTCTTAATTTGAATTTTTGTAGCAAAAAAAAAATAAAAAGGGGAAAAAATCAAAAAGTTGGTTTTATGTGTTATTTTGTTTTAGCAATATCGCATGAATTAATCAACCGAATTCGATAAATTTGGGCTTAAACTCTTTGTTTTGAATTGTAAATTGAATTAAATAATGGATTGAGCCAAAAAAATGGCAATGAAAGTAATATTTTTGGACAAAATCATGAAAAAAAATGGAAAAATGGTCCAAAATTTGGACAAAAATGCCCGTAACTTTTGAACTTTTTACCAACAAAAAGTAGGGGACTCGATTTTAACGATAGAGGTATGGTTCCTTCGCAAATTTTCATGGAATAACCCATAGAATACGGAAATCATAGGAAAATTGGTGAATTTTTTCACTCCCTACAAGTCGACCCGCCCTAATATTTATATATTAACTTTTGCAAAGTTACATTATTCAGACTTTTAAATACAAACATATATTACATACTTAGAACTTAGTTCTTAAAAAAGTTTAAAACATTAATTTTTAAAAATAAATAAATTTTGTATTATAAGATAAAGAGATCATAAGAAATATTATAACTACAACAGCAACTACCAGTTGATTTTAATAGATCTTTAGTTTGTATCGTGTCTACGCGTAAACGATTTTTTCCTTTGCTGTTTACATCATTTTGGCATTTGAAATGTGCGTTCAATTGATGCTCTGAAATGTGGTATCGATAAAATACCAAATCTAATATGTTGATTATCATCGTCTTTTATTGTTTATTATTAGAAAAAAGTCTATGTTCTTATAAAAGAATAGTTTCCTAGCAAATTTGAGCTGTTTTACTTGAGGAAATTGGGCTGGAAACTGGAGAATTTTATAATTTCCTGTATTTTCTACTTCTAAAGACATTTTTATATACTTATTTTACATGCAAAAAATATGTTATGTTTATACTCTTCCTTCATAATCTCTCCATTACAATCAATTGAAAAAGGAGTATTAAGTTTTTTTGTTAAGGAAATTTGAAGACATTTATGGTAAAATGCATGGTGAAAAATCGAACGTTCGCGATTGGTACATAAGCCAATTAAATAAAAACCAAGAGAGATATTTTATTTTGTAAATTGTAAATATGAAAACTTAAACTCGATGAAATCCATTTTTTGTACTAAACATAGAGCTACCCAAATGCTATCGAATCGTAAAAAAAAATGCTAGGAAAAGTTTTGTTTTCTATATTATTGGTACATCAAAAGCGTACGAACTTACGTTCGTGGCCCCAGGAAATGCCCATATGTGAAATGTCAGTAAACATTATTTTCGTTCTTAATATTGGCTATATTTTTCCAAGAAATTTAAATATATTCAGTTCTGAAATGCTTTATCAATCAAAAAGATCCGCTAGAACACGGAGTTGAGAATTGATTATAGTATAGTTTTCTTTATCGTTTGTAAATGACATAAATAACAACAGTATTATGCTATTGATTTTTCCGGAAATAATATTTTCTGGAGTGAAGCTGATTATCACTTAAGGTTTTATTTTCAAAATAAAATTTAGTTCTTATTATCTAATAAAATGATTACACAGTTTCTTTTGCTTTATAAACCATTTCATTAACATTGCATGTTTCTATAAATATGGTTTTCATTTGAATTGAAGTTTTCCACTAACATATTATTCAATGCATCCCTTTTTAAACATTTTCATGCCACTTGTATGAAAAAATATCCCATTCTGGAAAGCAAAATATTAATCCTGGCGTCCACGCTTTGCATTTCAATATTAACGTCGTTAATTATTTAAAAAAAAAAAACAACATAAATTTAGCAACAAACACATGATGACGAAAGCCTGCTATCCAAATGTTCACATCACAGCTAAAAAGCTCAAAGGATAAAAAAAGTACTAAAAACAACGCGCGGGTACTGCGGTATTTTTAATATGAAAAAGTACTGAAAAAAGTACCAAAGTACTGCATTTTTCAACACTGGTAGAAAGTATGGTAGGAATTTAAAATGGAATAGCAATTATACATTAGATGCTAGGAATGTGACTTTGGTTTTGCAGATTACCGTTAGCATAACTATCCTACATTGCTCAAACGTCAACTCTCTCAGAATGTTGCACCTTTTCATCGAAAAAATGCATTAACAAAGAGTCAGGCAGTGGAAGAACGCTGTATACACGCAGAGAATAAATATGGTTGCGCATGGTTACGGCCACAACACTATGTTTAATGTAACAATATATTGTTGTCGTACACAAATAATTGTTATTGTTATTTAATATCAACAATATTATAGTTACTGTAAACATGTCAATGATTATCGCAATTATAAATTTGAGTTTTGTTGACCGAAAAATAATTACTTTTCAAACAATTTAATTATGATTACTTTCTAAACATATTATATTTCTCACAACCATATCATGATATTTAATAGCCATAACATGATAACTTTCTATACATTTATCATATTATTTTAAAGTTGCAATCAAACTATTTTTACTCTAATAATATTATGTTAGCGCCATTTGTAAAATAATTTTGAATCAGTTTTGTCGTTTGTTTTAAATATGCCTATGAAATTATTTGTTAGTGAGCGGATAAGCAATTTAAAGAAAAATTTCCGTTAAAAAAAAAGTTTAAGGAAAAAGGCCACAAAATAAGAAATCGATTCAAAAAATTTTAATTTATTTTTTATTGTTGTGAAAGTGGTGCTGTATAATAATATGATTAGTTCTTAACTTATAATATTACAATGACAATAATATGATTACTTCTAAACTTATTATGATTAACATGATAAGAATAAGATTAAGGGAAAAATAGTATGACATAATATTTCGAATATATTTGGTCATAACACGGTTCAATAATAATCGTAATATGGTGACTACAATCATGAATCTTAATATAATAGTTTGCTCCTAGAATATGTGCACTTACAAAATGTTACAAACGAAATTGTTTAAAACATGCAATAACATTTTAAAAGCCACTCAAGGATGCTAAGTAAGAACTAATAAATTAGTGCAAGTTAAACTCTTTTTGGTTTAAACTGTGTTTTAACCAAAAAATCTATAAATAAGTAAACATATAAACCATCTCTAAACGCATAAAGTTGGAAGTTTTAACGGTGGCTGTCATAGCGTCCAGTGACACAGTGTCCATGAGCATTATGACGCTCCAAAAAGTGTCATAGTGTCCATGGAAACTTGGACGCTTTTAAAAGTGTAATAATGTTCATTAGAGCAGTGACGTAATGTCCGCGAACGTTAAGACAATTTAAGACATTATGTCATTTTTAAACATGATATAAGTGCCATCATTACAAAAGCTTAATATATAACGAAAACGATTTTGGTCGCAAGTATTTTCTCCTCTGTGGTATCGGAAACTGTTCCACAAAAATTTTACAGAAACACTTTTTCTCTAAATTGGTGAGTAGTTTCGTTACGTGACAGCTATTACTCGCCAAAAATGACACAGGATATGGGCACAGGATGGACTTTAATACTGCAAGGCAACTGTACAGAAATGGAGTTCAGAAGGCTGAAATAACTGGAATAGATTTACAGCTCTTAAAGCGATTCCACGTAATTTAAGAACGTTTGGCACACATAGTGAATAAATATTTTTCAAAACGGATACCTCCATTTAAACTGAATTTAGCGGAAACTATTAAACATATTATGGCTAACCGAACCATATTATTGACACCGACAATCATATTATGGTTAAATAAGGACTCCATCTGGAAGCCACAAAAATATAATAGTTGTTTCTAAACATTTTATGGTTAAATATGACATTAACTGGTTTACCACTATGGCATGTGAACATTGCAGTAGAGAGATGTGGCCTCGGTTATGACTGAAAGTTGCCATTCTTTAAATGGAAAATTGTAACCCGTTGAAAATGGTTCTGAAGGGATCCCTAGAATGTTCTTATATGTAAATAGGGCGTGGACGATGAGTACTAATATTATTATTTATTATATAAAATTTACAACAAATCCGCTTCAGTTAAATATAAAAAATGGCATTTTATAAGCTGGAGCTGTATGGAAGGTATCGCGACATAAACACAGTTATATTCAGCCCTATAAGAGTGTTCTTATTCAAACGCTTATAAACTAAATTTCACGATTATAGCTCAAACTGTTCAAGGGTGATTGTGTGCACAAAAGGGGGGTTAGGAGGAAATGTATATGACAGGTAATAGCCACAGTTAAATGATTTGCCTTATTTTGTGCCCAACCCTCTTGTATTAAATATCAGCCTTCAACTTATATTTAATTACTGAGCCGTTCGGCTTTGTGTGATTGCAAAAAAATTCGCATTCAATGAGCATTATCCAATACACTCATTTGTGTTTATGCAATTAAACTTTCTCAGCCACACACATTGGTGTTGTTTTAAAATTCATTCAAGTCATGCACAGCGTATTGGCTTTGCCATTCATACTATGTTTAGCTTCGTTCGTCAATTGATGCTTTGGTGAAAACATATACAAAGAAAAATACAAAAAAAATCATTGCTCTAATGCCTATTTAGCAGTTGCTATGTATGTATGTAGTACGTATTAAAGCTTTTTTCATATGCTGGATTCGAAAGAGAAAAAATATTTAAATGAAACTAAACGCACAAAGGTACAAACAATTTCCATAGAAACAGAAGACTGTTTTTATTATCATTTCTTAAAAAGTATAGTAGTTTTGTATGTACAATGTACAATGTTTTGTTGTTATTGTTCATAATGTTGCTTGTTACGCTTTTAAAAAACTAAACACAAAAACAAATTGGACACAACAACTACCCTAAAAATAATACTGGACTACCTGATCCATTTAGATAAAATGGACTACTCCGTGGACTGGTCCAATGTAATGCAAGCATGGACCATCACATTGTTTAAAAGCGTTTATAGTGAGACGACATGTCTACGTTTTTTGAAGACATGCTTTCGTTTTTAAACGACTTCAAAACTAACCCTATTGAGTATACAATGGAGTAGTTTTAAAACTACTCCTTTGTAGTCCAAAGCTGGGTTATGTGGTTCTGCCCTAGGACATCGTAATGTTAACCCATTTCCGGCCGCGAAACATAAAAGTAGTCCGATTTCAATGAAATTTGAGTTCTTATCTAATTTGGGGTTCCTGAATTCAAATCCGTTCACAAAATTCAGGTAGCCCCACTGGGGCCGTCAGAACTCGGTGTTCGTAAGTGCGAACATTGGCCGCTATTCAACATTATTTTTTTTGCTTTGTAAGTTTTAAAAAAATTTTGTTTTAATTGCATAAAACATATTTTTACACAAGTTTCTTTCAATTTCATAAAATATGAGTATTGAAAATATAAAAAATTATAGTTTTTGTATTTTATAAAAAATTACTTTTTATGGCACGCTTCAAAACTTTTTGGATTTCAATATACATTGCATTTTTTGCACATCCTTTTGATTGGCTTTCTAAAGGGTTTAAGCTGCAACGTCTAGTTTTTCCATCTTCCTGTTCAGTAGGAATGTTTTTGCAATCTCGGCTATCCGTCAGTTGAGATGTAAAATCTTAGATCATAGCAAAAGTTATTTTGCTGAATTATGAAAGTTTTTTTATGGCATAGGTTTTTCGGTTTTTTTTCTATTAATACGAAGAAGTTTAACCTCTATGCGTTGACAACAGAATGGCCTTGTCATGCAAATTAAAAGAAGCACATTTCTTGGATATAATAAAAAATATTTGTGGCTGCTGAAAATTTTCTCCGTTTTTTGCCATCTTTTGACAGCGTGCATTGGTTGAATTTAGTCAAAATTAGTAACCGTTGTGACTTCTAATTATCGAATTGAAGTCAGAATCACTCAATTTTGCAAAGAAATGTCTATAATTTTTTTTTGCATAGTTATTGGATCCTTTTGGTAAAAAACACCGCAGTGATCACAATCCTTTAATTTCAGATAATAACGAGCTCATCTGAATTTGGTTGTAAAATAATTAAAATCCGCAGTCCGCTGTGTCCACTTAGGATCTTTCATGTCCGTATGGAACTGTTTGTTATTTTGACACGTTTTGTTTTTCTCATGGCTTCCAAAGGATCCTCTTGATTTCAAATATATTTCTTGCAAAACATTTTGATAATTTAAAAATGAGGTAAGACATAAGTACATACAAGCATACATGTAAGTTTGTATTGGAAATGATAAAACTTAGATAAACATACGATATAATTTAGGGGAATTTCATTTTCGTTTTTGGATTCCTAACTTGTTGGCCCATCCATACAATCTGGTGAAAGCACACAAACGGTGTCCACACCATCATCTTATTCCACAATTTTACCAATTATTTCTCCAATAAAAAAATTTTACGCGTCATATTTTATTCAAAATACGATTCCCAACTTTTAAGATACTAAAAACACAACTAAATTCACAACAAGGAGGCGAAAATCTAAAGACACAGCTCTTCGTCAATCCACTAAATATCTTTCAACATGCAGCCAAAAGTAAATTTTATATGTTGAATAGTAGCCAACGTTCGCGCTTGCGAACACCAATATTTACCTCTGCCTGAATCAACTTTTTTGGAATTTTTTTGTAGTTTTTTGTTTTGATTTAACTATTTTCATTCTTTGCTGTAAAAACTGCATAGTTACAATTTTAATTTTTGGACAATTTATACATATGACAGGCTGAATGAAATCCCTCTAAAATATGTGGTGTAGAAAAACCATGTATAGCTTAAAAAATATACTATTAATAAAATCGTTAATTGTTTTTTATTAAAGCTAAGAATACATACGGTACGTATTCTACAAAAATTTAGGCATAACAGTTTAAAAAAGCAGAAAAAAATACCGATTAAAAAGAATAAGTTTTCTGTTCGCAAGTGCGAACAGAGGATGGAAATGGGTTAAATAGACCATGTTTTTTCCTTGTACCTCCTTGTACCTTGCGGGCTACACTTTACACGCGTATTTGAACTGGTCCTATTATTTGCAGGGTAGTTTATTTGAACTTATGCCTACAACAATCATACCAACAAAGCGACTCGTACTCATACCAATTTACATTCGTCGTTGTCTCATCGAGTGACCACTTGAATGCAAAAACATAAGAATATCTGCCTTTTGACTTTGAGCAATTGTGTTATTGCGTGCACAACAATAAATGCAAACAAAGCACTTTCAATAAAAAACTCACACATGCACAAATCAAATGTGTCCAAAACGATGTCTAAATTACCAACGTTGAACTTTCTTTTGCAGGCATAGAGTTAATGTAAATTTAAGCGTATGAGTAAATCAAGAAAAATATTGATTTTTGCAGTTCTCTGTTACAGGGTTATGATTTTTGCTGTCCCAATTTTAATAATCGAACACTGTGCAACGTTAAAACTCAGATTAAATATGAAGGATGGGAAATGATAAATGGCTGTTATTTTTCATCTGTTCTACGAGTTGTAGTCACTCTTTCTTTGTTACATATTTAGTTCGCTAGTAGAATTTTCGTTTTTAGAGCAAATTTCCTCTACATTTGCACTTTGAGTTTTTGTTGAATATTTACTTTGAACTTTATGATATTTTTGTCGGGCTACAGGTGTAATTGTAGGAAACTTTAAAGCTTTTTGGAAACTTTGTGGCACATACATATGTATGTTTTTTGTTATACATTTTTCAAATATGACATAGCATATTTCTAAAAAGGGATTTTAGCTTGACGTAAATAAATAACGAGCAAGAGATTGAAATAATTTTAAATTAAGAAGAAAATAATTTAGAGATATTTAAGAATTTTTTTTCCAAAATTTAATTTTTACCTTATTTGGATTTTTCTAACATTTTGCTTTATTCTAAAAGGAATTGTTAAGAATGTAATGCAAAATAATGCTTTCATGTTATAATAAACTAACTTCTTCATTTATCTATTTCCTATGAAAAAAACAATTTTCGTTCCAGCTCATAAATCATTATACATTTTTAATAAAATTTCTTTGGTAAAATATTATTTTAATTTGCAATTTCTCTTTATTTAAACAAAAAAATCTCTGTTACTTGAACTACTTATGTGCCAAAATGCTGCCTAACAATCAATATTCCGGCAGAATAAAGTTGCTTTTTTAATTATAGCATTTACATACAGTGACGGACAAAATTATTGGCACTGGAAACAGGTTTAACTTCCCGATTGTGTTTAGGGCCTTATTAAAGCGATTTTTAATGAACAAATAAATCGACTAGATGGAATGATAAATTTTCCACACTTCAATTATCCACTTTACAAGATTTTGTTGTATGCAATTGTGAATAGACAAATTTGTTGTATCGTTACTTTGTCGCATTGCTAAATGTCAAAAATGGAAAATATCAATTCAATGTTTTTTGTCAATTTACTTTGAGTAAACTATTTATGGAGATGAACAAATTCCGTTTTTATCAAATAATAAAAATAAATATAAAAAATAAAACTAAAAAAACAAATTATTAATTTTAGTTATAATTGTGTACTTCACTCTGGGTTTACTACTATGAAACTAAACCAGGTATGGGAGTTTTTATTTGAGGGAAATGGTGTCAATATTAATTGATAAGCAATTGAAATTAAAATAGTTTTAAAGATAAATTGAAAAGAATCAAACCATACAGGTATAAGTCACTTAGAAAAATTTAATTAAAAAGGTTAATTTTTGTCCTTTTTTAACTTCCCCACTAAAGTATACTAAAACGGCACTTTAGAGGTTCAAAATGTTCGACGAACATTTTCTGAATCGAATTTCACTAGGGGCCTTCAAAGACCAAAAGTTATTGCAATGTATGTAAAACGGATTTTTGAAATTTCGTACATTGCAATTTTTCAATTTCTTGAAAAGGCGTTTGCTACAAGTAGAACAAATATACTAAATGTACTTCTGAGCTAAAACACTATTTCAGATATCTTCAGTAGAATTGTATGGCGATTCTTTTCTTAGAATATAATTACCTCTAACACTCATTTTAATGGGCCATGTTTGAAATTCTTTTTAACTTCAAAATTATACTTATTAGGCACTTTAGAGGGTTAAAATGTTCCACGAACATTTTTTTCAAATTTTACTAGGGGTCTTCTTAGACTAAAAAATCATGCAGTGTGTGTAAAACGGGTTTTCGAAAAATTCAAAAATTTCAAGGCACGGAATTTCTAAAATCTTAGAAGACCCCTGGTGAAATTTAATGCAGAAAATATTCGTCGAACATTTAACACTGAAAGAATTTTCTTCGCAATACCAATGAATTTTGACATTAACCCCATGAAAAATTGCATTAAAAAGGAACCTATGCAGCGCTTCGTTGGAACAATGAAATTTTTAATGAAACATTACATTAGATCTATGAATATTATTCATTGGATGAATACTTTCAATAAAGTAAAAAAATTTTTGTTTGTTTTTATTTAATTTAATTTTTTTTTTTTTTCTATCTCTGGCGGGAATCGATCGCGCAACCTCGGTGCTGATAGACTAGCTCACTACCAGCTAGCTTTCCGGGGCAGTGTATTTTTTGGATAAAAAAAACTATGTTTTTTACCCAATTAAGAGCGTTAATATGAGATTAAATTGTCCATAACAACAATAAAAACGTTGATTGAAAGTTTTTGTTTCATTACTATAATGACATTTTTCATTGTCACAATGACAATTTAAATTTATGCAACCATTATTGAAATACATATGTTGCTTTTATAAAAAAATTTTTTATTTCATAAATTTAATGGCATATTTCATTAGATGTATGAAATAATTAAATCTTACATTTTTTGATTAACAATTTAACATTTTTTTAAGGAAACTGTAATTTTGTATTAATTTATGTAAATAGTTATGTTTGTATATCGTTTTTTTTATGTTCCCAATTAAATTTTTTTGTTTAACTTGGACAAACTTAAGTTTTCATATATCCAATGAAAACTTTTAACTTAACTACGAAATCCAATGAAGCTATTTTAACGAAAATACTTCATTATAACTCTGAAATTCCATTTAGACAATGAACATTTTCATTTACCCAAGGAAAATTTTTTAATGAAAATGATTCATTAAATATAATGTAGAGAGCAGTTAAATACATACACATGTATTTACAAAGTATTTGACCTAAAAAGTGTAAAAATGAAGAAATGTGTATATAAAACAGTAAATTTTAAATAATATTTATATAAATAGAAATGTAGTTGTGTACAATTCTATCCTGAAACTAGGATAAGTAAATGTTATTTTCTTTGTATGTATGTGTGTGTGTGTGTGTGTTCTTACTGGAACTTTTTACATCAAAACAAACTAAAGAACACTAGTTAAAATAATAAAACATTAAACAAGAAAAATACTTTTAAATGGTAAATATAAGGAAAAGAAAAAGGACATTAAACATAAGTTTACTTAAACTAATTTATTTATGAATGTATTGTAATGTTTAATTTATTTATTGTTGTATCTTAAAATTTTGTCTATTTATTTCTTTAAATATTTATAAATGCATTTTATTTAAAAGCTGAATACAAGAAATATTTTCCTTTTTTTTGTATTTGTTTCAACGATCTGGTTAAGGGAGAAATATTGGGGAAAAAGTTATTGTTTGTAAAAGGAATTCTGCGATAACATTCTAAAGTGCCGTTTAAGTATACTTTTATGGGGAAAATAAAAGTACAAAAATTACCGCTTAAAATTAGTGTTAGAGGGTCAATATATTCTCAGTGTTGGGCAAAATACATGGTTTGCGGTATTTAAAATACAAAATTCTTACACATCGGTTTGTATTTAAAATTTATTGTACGTATTTCAAATACAAAATACTTCCACGTCATGTACCAGTATGTATTTAAAAAACGAAATACACCATTATTATTCAAACCAAAAAATAATAACATTAGATAAAACAAATTAACAAAACAATTGCTTCCTTTCATAAATATCAGATTTTTGAACGCAACATCAGACAAGAATAAAGAAAACCTGCTGAAGAAAATAATCTTTCTTTAGTTCCTAATAAGCACAAACTTGTATTAAATTCTACGAATACTCTTTTCATATTTGGATAGCTGTCAATTATGTCTTTGCTCTTGTCACTGAGGAAACTGACAAATTCCAACCCCAAATTCGATGTCCTAGATTCACCATCATCCCATTAAAAAATGGAGCTTCCAACGAAGCAGGTTTGTAAGGGAGAAACATAAGAGTTGCGCTTACCATTGCGCATACGGAAGACATGAATTTTATATGGCGAGTTCCCACTTTGAAGCAATACATTTTTGACACATGAAGCGCATTATTCAGCGCATAAAAAATTGCTAGATGTAACGATCAGCTTTACACACTGAATGTTTTGATACTGTTATTTTCTAGTATTCTCCCTTACAAACCTGCTTCGTAGTAAGGGAATGCCGTAGCACTTGAAACAATATTTTTTTTTATAAAAGGTGTTGAGAGTTTTTTCACTTACTTTACTGCATTTCTGTATGTCTTATTGCGTAGCGCATAATTCTGCGCTTTTTTTTTAAATGTACCATTAGTGCTTCGCAATATGATAAAATTTTTTATTGGGATCCTTATCTACGAAAACAACAAAATCATCGTCTTCTTTATTGGTGCTTCTTCTTCAGATATTTCAGGTGGCGTTTTAAGTTTTTTGTAATTTTCCCCCAGAGTATAAATTGCAAGATTTTGGACTATTTGCTTTTCTTCTGTCATGATGTTTTCTGGCAGCCAACGCATCTTATAACCAGGATGATAACAGGAGGCAAAAAAAGCTCTATTTATTTCCGCTGATAGTTTAAAATACTTATCGAATTTTTTTAGTAGTGGTATAATAAGACTTAAATGTCTTAAATTGTTACCATTCAACCGATTTAATCTAGTTCTAACTGACATTAAAGTCGGCAAAAGTTTTCCGTAATAACAGTTGTTACCCTAAAGGTAATCTAAAGCAGTGCCAAAAGGTTTCAAAACTACAATGAATGCCTCTTAATATTCCAGATCTATAGCCGCGAAAGTGCTCACCTTACTTTACTAACCAAATAATTCGTTTAAACTATGTTTTTAAAAATTGTTTATGTATTTAATGTACAAAATAAAAACAATATAAATAAAAAAAAAACATATTTGTATTTTAAATACCCCAATAAAAAATGGAGCTTCCAACGAAGCAGGTTTGTAAGGGAGAAACATAAAAGTTTCGCTTACCATTGCGCTAACGGAAGACATGAATTTTATATGGCGAGTTCCCACTTTGAAGCAATACATTTTTGACACATAAAGCGCACTATTCAGCGCACATAAAAATTGTTGGATGTAACGATCAGCTTTACACACTGAATGTTTTGATACAGTTATTTTTTAGTATTCTCCCTTACAAACCTGCTTCGTAGTAAGGGAATGCCGTAGCACTTGAAATTTTATTTTTTTTTTATAAAAGGTGTTGAGAGTTTTTTCACTTACTTTACTGCAACTTCTGTATGTCTTATTGCGTAGCGCATAATTGTGCGCTTATTTTTTTAAATGTTCCTTTAGTGCTTCGCCAAATGATAAAATTTTTTATTGGGACGTATTTCAAATACTGCTCAGCCCTGTATATTCTAAGAAAAGAATCGCCATACAATTCTACTGAAGACATCTGCAATAGACTTTTAGCTCAGAAGTGCATATTTTCAAAAAATTCAAAAAATTTAGGGTCCGATATTTCGGGAACCCGAGCTAACTTTTCAAAACCCTTTGTTTATTATGTTTTTTTACTTTGCGTTTACTCCCGAATAAAATGAATAGGTAATAAAATAACACTGTGGAACAAATTCCGGTTAGCAAAAGTAAGGTCGGTTCTGAGAGTGAGGGGTGAAAATAGAGGCTAAATTAGAAGACCCGTATCGCGGCGTTTGTTTATGTTAGTTCGATTTCGAAATTGTTCCACAGTGTAATTTATTTATCTTACAATTTTAAGTCCTTTTTATACCACTCACCGAAGGAAAAAGGGTTCATATATGTATATGCGTTTGTCATTGTACATCCGTCTGTCGAAATGGGTTTTCCGAAGACCCCAAATTTGATGAGCACTTATTTGCTTTATATTTATGTCAGATATATCCATTTAAATTTTCTATTGAAATTCAGCAAGGTCGGTCATAAAGGACTCAGATATAAGCAAAAATCTACGTTGCCTCTCATTTTACCCATAAATCCCTTGTAATTGTTGTTGTTGTTATTTTTTTATAACTTTTTTCTGTATATCTAGAGAAGCCAAAGTTTCTGAATAAGCAACGTGCACATTGGTTATCTATACACAACATTCGACAAAATGAGGGCGAGATTAGAGAACTGGGCGTGACACTTCTCTTACAAAGACATTATAGATGTATGTATATCTGGAGAACGGCACTAGCCAAAGCTTCCAAATAAGGTACAAGCTCTTATCGCATCATGATGAAGGGTATATAAAATTTGCAAAAGCCGGCTATAGCACTCTTACTTGTTTATATAAAAAGTTGTTTTGCTCCAATTCTTCCGTTTTTTCAAAGTGTTATTTGCAAAGCAAAACAAAATAAATTCTCATTTTTCATTTTTTCTATTTGCGAGTTTTCCCTTTTTTCTGAATTTTTTTTAACCTTTTTATCCGTTTTAACAGTGCACCTGATGCTTTTTTACATTTCTAAAATGGCAACACTTCTTGTTATAATTAGTGCAAAGAACAAAACAAGACAAACGTTTCGTTTTGTTTATTTTCGTACTTTGGCTTAAAAATACTGACTACAAACCAAAATTTACTTAAACATTATTTCGATATGTTTTATAGACATAGAGCCAAACCTCTGCAACAATCTTAAAATATGCAATAAAGTTTTTTTTTTTTGTTGTTTATATAAACGAAAAAACCAACATAAAACACCATCATGAAAATTTTATATGCAGCCTATAGGAAATTTAAAACAAAAGATTAAAAAAATAGAAATTGCCATTGATTTTTATTTTTTCAACAGCATTAAATTTATGGTGTTGCAAAAAATAATTCGTTATGTTTAATCAATTTTTATAACGAAATTTGTTTAATGAACCTTAAACAATTTGCTGGTAGTGGCTTTAAAAGAAATATTTTATACTGCCAATGAAAAAATATCTGCATACTTATGTTATAAATTTTACTACAGGGTTTTCTGGAAAAAAAAATTTTTTTACTAGTTATTGGGTGGGAACGCGTTTTGCTTAAGTTTAGTAAAATTGCTGTTGTTGTTAAACAGTTATGAACTATTTGTTGGTTTAAATTGTGTTACCAACATTAGCTGTAGTCAATATGGTGTGTTTTTTATGGTTTATTGGCTTTGATGTTGTTGGGGGATGTTTCAAGCAAAAAACATGCGTGTCATGACTTGCAAATAAACAATAATTTAAAAAAAATAAGACAACACGACCAAATACACACGAAAATATAGTGGCGTAAACTTTTAATGTTCAAACCATACAGTATAGTATGCCATCATTATGACATAGACATCCATTCATCTTTTCAACCAACCACTCATTCACTCACTTAATCGTGTGTCTATAAAAAATATATTTTTCTTCTTTTATGTCTGATAATATCAAAACATTTTCTACTTTTTCTGACAGAACTGGGTCATAGTCTGATAGAACTTAAGTATGTACTCCTACGGATATTTCATATGCGTGTAAATATGTGTTTAACGTTATTGGTTAGATATATTTTTTTTTTTTCAATATTTTTCGTAGTTGTAAACATTGTTGGCACAATTAAATACTTACTACATTAACGAAAACAGAGGTGGACAAGTGAAAAATTTAAGTGACTGGTTTGAGTGAGAGTTCTAGGTGGAGAACTAAAGTTAACCATAACATGGTTACCTGTGACAATAATGTGATAAAAGTAGTAAAAATATGGTCCAACCAAAACGCACGGTGCTAATTGTAAATAAAACAAAAAGTTTTCAGAGAATACTATAAATATTTTTTTATTGTTATAGAAGGGTATCAGAGAACGGCTTTCTGTGATTACAAAAAAATCGCATTAAATGAACACCAACAAATACACTCGCTTGCGGACATACAATCAAACTTGCGCAACCGCAAACATTCGCTGCTGGTTTGCAGTCATTCAAATAATGCCCATTGGCTTTGTTATTTATTCCATCGTTTAGCTTCGTTTGTCAATTAAGATGTTTGTGTGTTTGGTCCGACAATGATTGTTTTGGCAAAGAAAAAAAAAATACAAACAAAAAAGACAGAAATCAAGCAATTATTACTCATGTAGACATTCAGCAGTTACTATGTAGTACAAGAAAAAAAAAATTTAAATGACTAAACGCACAAATGTAGGTACAAACAATTTCCATAGAAACAGAAGACTTTTTTTTATCATATTAAATAGTACAGTAGTTCTGTATGTACGATGTATTCTTGTTATTGTTGTTTTTATTGTTGTTAATTTTAACAAAGCGTCTCATCGAGTGGTTTATTGTTGTTAATGTTAACAAAGCGTCTCATCGAGCGGACAATGACTACTTGAATGCAAAAGTATAAGAATGTGTGCCTTTTGACTTTACACAAATAAGTTATATTGCATGCGCAACAAAAATGCAAACAAAGCACTTTCAATAAAAAACGCACACATGCAAAAATCACATGTGTACGAAACGATGTAAAAATTATCAAAGTTGAACTTTGTTTTGCAGGCAAATAGTGAATGTAATTTTGAGCATATTAATAAATCAAGAAAAATAGTGATTTTGCAGTTCTCTGAAGGGTATCTGACAATTATGTGTAAATTGTATTATGCCCGCCACTGCTACTATGCGATGGTCCATATTTTCAATGATTCTGAGACATAATTTAGTTTCAATATCATAAATGTGCCGAATTATCTCATCCTTAAGCTCTAGAATTATTCTTGGCTTATTGATGCACAATTTTTGTTTTAAATATCCTCAAAGCAAAAAGTCCAAAACGGTGCCAAATCACATGTTCGTGACGGGCAAATTGACATCGCCACGAAGTGAGCTTATACGGCCATTGAATTTCTCGCGCCAAAGAGCCATTGTTTCGTTGGCTGTGTAGCAAGTGGCACCATCTTGTTAAAACCACATATCGTCTAGGTCCATATCCTCATATCCTTTCTGGTCACAAGAAGTCCGTAACTGTATGACCGACATCATTTTTGAAAACTGTTGCGAACAACAACAATGTTTTCTGCAGAACAAGCTGGGCAAGCTACACAGGTGTTTTCACATTTTCTACAGACCCGGTTTGCTGAAATTTGCGCACATTTCTCCCGATTGTGGACATATTTGGTCGATTATACTGACCAAAAAATCACAGGGGGACGAAATGCATTTTTATTTAAGAGCGCATTTTCGTAAAAGGCTTCAAAATCTTATCGCGCTGCTCAATTATGTAAATCTCCATGGTTAAATTTGTCAAACACTGAAACAATGAAGTAATGTCAAATTAAGTTGGGCAAAAAACTTGACGTAAAGTGTGACTCACAAGTAACATGGTGCATTAGGATTGGACGCATAATATTTAACAATTTTTCGTCCAATGTAAAATTTATTTTCTCTGCGTAATCGTCTTCTGGGACTTTTATTAATTGCCTTTGAAAACCTTAACAGTAAAGATCTCCTTAGCCGATTGAGATTTAAAATAATCAAAATTGGTAACGAAAACAAAAGTTATATTAAGATCAATTCCTCAAAAAGATTATGACCAGGTATGGGCACCACTACATTGAAAGCTTTGCATGTGTGGCATTGTATTGGTTTGTTTACGATTGCATTTGTTGGTTTTGTGCTCTTTGTTTTTTGTGTATGTATACACATCGTTCACTCTTTTTGAATTTTCATTTTGAATTTGCCCATAGCTGATTATGACTTTCGCACATTTATATTTCATCTGCGCAGTATTGACTTTATATTTATTTATTTAATGCATGGATTTTAAAAATATAGAGCAGAGATACATGTTCTATAGCTATTTCTTCTTAAAGCTTAATGAGTTAAGCCAGCACCCAGAGAAAAATCATGTTTAGATATTGTCACCTCCAACTAAAAAAGTATTTTTAAAGAAAATATTAAGCATGTTGTGTTAAATGTAATCATATTATTGTCTCCGACAACCATATTATGGTCAAGTTAGTCCTCCATCAAGCAGCCACAACCATATTATGGTAACCTCCAAACATAATATGGTTAATAATAAATATGTTTAAGACTTATAATAGCCTGGTTGTTTTTTTAACAATAGTATGTTGCTCTTGGAAAAGAGGAAAAACCTATTGTGAATTTGAAAATAAATTATTGTCATATTTAACCATAACATGTTTAGAGGCAACCATAATATGGTTGCGGCTTCTTGATGGAGGACTAATTTAGCCATAAAGTGATTGTAGGTGACAATAATATGGTTATACTAAAATAATATGTTTTAAATTTTCTTCAAAAATAGTTTTGTTGGAGGTGAACATATTTAAACATGTTTTTTCTCTGCGTGAGGATATTGCAGGATTTGATTTTCCTCGATAATTTGTGGAAAAGATTGCAGGGTAGTTGTAAATCATAAATAAATTAAACAAGTGTTTGCAAGATGAACTTATTCGCCAAACTAATCAACAAAATAACTAAAGAATATCAAATCAGCCATCATATAAAACAGTGTTACAACTTTTCTTCGCCTCTAAATAATAACCATTACCAAAGACATATTTATTGGAACTAAAGTAAATAAAAGATCAATTTTTTCCATATATTTAAGTCGGAAATTATTTTTCGCATTTCGAGAAAAAAAACCGGACAAAAATATATCAAATTTATATTTTGTGTAATAAAAGCAAGACATTGATATTTTGTATTTAATATTTGAATCATTTATTTCGAAAAGGACGCAGGCACTAATTTTCGGATATTTAGTTTTTTTCTGTTTTTGGAGCTACACACATAGACCGATATACTATGAAAACCCTGAAATTTATTGATAGAGGAAACGCTAGTTTCTATATGCATTTCGCTGATTGCTTAGGCCAGATCATCAAAAAACAGCCAAAGATATTAGCAAATAAAATGGCAGTGTGAATGATAATTGCAAATACTCAAAAAGTCCTATTTGCAACGATATCAAAGCTTTAACAAAATACCAACAATTAACAGTGAGTTTATCTTTTCTTACATTCGCCTGTGGAGGCAGGATCGCTATGTGGAGGTTTTAATCTGGCAGGATTAATGTAAGTAAAGGCAGAATCGCCGTGTGGAGGATTAATATTTGTTTTCCCTATAACCCTTGGTTATTAAACAGCTGTCAGGGTTTCAGGTGAATAGGCGTTCAAAAGAACTGCCGGAAAGATTGAGCCTCTCAAATTAAAACACAAGGCAAGTAATTGCCAAATTTTTAGTTGTTAATTTTCAAGTCTGATTTTATTTAAATTTACAAGTGCTTATATACTATGTTTTAGATTTTGGCTTAGCCGTTCTAACTTATCCTAATTATCGACAGAGCTATGATTTTCTCTGTCGGTATTATGAAAATGTCAATATTAATCATTTAAATATTATTGATTTACTCCCTGCAATTGTTCTTGCCCAATCAGAATGTTTTGAGTTTAGAATGCACTCATTTACATTCTTCACTCAATTTAGATTGATCAGTTTTGTTTTTATATTTGTTGTCAGTCAGTATGCCGTTATTTGATCTAGTAAAATACCCTACTCTGTTTTAGTTGGCATATGTAATTATCAGAGTGGTCTAAGGGTATGCGGTGGCAACTTATGAGGTACACTACACGCCACTACAATTGGTTCGAATTCTCCCTTAATTAAAGTTGTTTGTAGATTAACCCATATTATACCAAGCTACATAAATGGTTGAATATTCTAATGAAATTTTCATGGCTAGCTAGAAATCGGCCAAAAAAAACTTCTATAACTTTTTCTTTTTTGCCGGGGACTTCCTGTGAAAACTGCTGGTCGAGAGCAACCAATTTTCTGTGGGACATCACATATTGTGATACGAAATAAAATGAAATGATCACATAATGAAAGGGGACTTCCTAAAATAGGCAGGTAGGTCAGTTTTTTTATGAGTGAAAAAGCCTAAAGATAAATAAAAAGATTTAACAATTTATTTAATATTTTAATTTATTGAATAAACAGTTATTTAAAATTTTTGTGGTAAGTCTCTAAGCAATTTCCCACATCGGCGATATCAGCTCTTGACACATACAGACATGTGCATACCATTTACTTTGGGCAGTGATACTGTGCGGCTTATGAACTCTTCTGTACTTTCGATTTCTGCATTGGACGAAGATATTTCGATGTTTGTTGATTCGGTGGATAGCAACAGCGTTTTTTTTATTGAGTTTTTTTTAAATCAATGACCATACATTTACACAGGCCAAGTAGGTAACACAAAGTGGCCGACAGCACTTCTTGCCTCTTATTTTAATCCATTAATTAACTATAATATTATCATGTAAGTCAATTATATTATTATAGTTGGCAATAAGGTTGACTTGGGCACAGGGACCCGTTTTTTTAGTTTTCTGTCGAATCGCATTAAATTTTTTATCGGATCGAGGTGATCATCATTTTTAGCCAAAGTGTGCTCCATCGAACCAATGCAATGCGGAATTTGCCAGTTGCACGAAAACCTTTTTCTTTTAGAAGGCAAAGCAAATGGTATGCGGTAAAAAAATAGTCGAAATGATCGCCATGTTGGCTTGGATTCTCACAAATCGACATCAGATTCTTAACTACGCTAGCAGCAATGCCCAGTTGTTTATCATAGGTATCCGATGCTCCAGCATCTGGTTGAAATTGGAAAAGATATCCTTTAGAAGAACATAAACACTATTTGCTTATATATATACAGATTTGGTTCAAAAACACCAAACTGCATGAACCGAGAGTTCAAAAGATCGAACAGCAGCTTTAGCATAGACTTTTTTTTTTGTTTAATATTCGCATTAAAAAAAGTACTACAGTTGATATTAGCACATTTTTTGCAAACAGAAATCAAAAAAATAATAAATAAGAATAAAAAAATGTTGTGCACTTATTATCACAGTGGTCCACATCTCGACCAGCTATGTTCAAGGCTGTCTGGCGGCCAACGAGATAAGCAAGTCAATATTAATTTTTACATTTAAATTTATTTGCATTTTTAGCTATTTAAAGCAATACTTTTTTTTATTTTTCTATTTTATATAAGTCGTTACAATTGGTTTAACAACGGCCTATTTTTAGTCTATTTTTGTGCTCCCAAGAAGGGTTCTTAAAAGAGGGAGGGGTTACGTAAAAAAAGTCCTGATCAGAAAGCCAACAAGCCAAACTAAATTAATTATAATAAAAATTAATAATTAGTATTTTGGTTATTTTGTTGAACTGTGCATGGTTTTTAATCCAAATTTTTAATATTTTTAATTAGGCTCAAGTTCATCAAATTTAATTTTCATTAAATTATTTTTATGAAAAAAGGAATTTCACAACATGAAAATTAATTAAAATTGTTATTGATAATCTTTCATTATTGACCGTGGCCGGCGCTCGAACCCTGGCCGGCAGGTTACCATGACATGTTTCGATCGCAACCACTCGATCTCCTCAGATGGATTCGCCGTCTAACACCCGCCAGCCAGGGTTCGAGCCCCGGCCACGGTCAAGAATGTAAGATTATCAATAACAATTTTTATTAATTTTCATGTTGTGAAATTCCTTTCTTCATAAAAATAATTGAATGAAAATTAAATTTGATGAACTTGAGTCTAATTAAAAATATAAAAATTAATTCAATTACACTACCTAATATTTTAATTTATTTAATGAAAAATGGCAAAAGTTTGTGGTCGACATCTCGACCGCTGGTACAAAATGGATTAAGAAAAAACAAAAACAGCTTGCTTTGTTGTTTTCGCAAGAAAATCAAAAAATAAAGCACGTTGCCAGCTTAGTTTTTTTAAGCCGTGCACTTTAAAGTTTATTATCAAAGAATTTTTGGGAGAATAAAAAATTTTTGTTTTTCAAAAATTCCTTTGAAAATGTTGTTTACTGTTATTTATTTATTTATTAATTTAATGTTAAAATTTTGGAGTTCTTTAATGAATCTTTAAATGGGTTTATCTTATCTTTTAATGCAAATATATATTTCAACGTTTTAGATTATATGAATATTTGTGGGTTTGAATGAATTGCATACACTAAAGATACCATTTTGTTACTAAAACCACGGCAATTCAAAAATAATTTTCGAAAAGGTCTCATCTCCGGAAACTGTAATGATCATTTTCTCCATCAAATTATTTTTACTATAATAACATTAACAGAGGCTTTCAATTTTAATTTTACTCACCCGACCATCTCCAATCAAACTACAGCAAAACAATAACAACAACGAAACAAAAAAGTTTATTGAACCACATATTCCTTTCTTTTTTGTTTGTATCATATCAAAAACTTCAGTTGAATGTCTTCAATTTATAATGGCTTTTGCCATAACAATTTTTTGCGAACACGTTTTTAGTGTATTTTTCATGTTTAAAGAAAAACAAAATTCAAAAATAGAAAACAATTTTTAAACAATGCACTCGAACTTAAATGTTGCTTTTTTCATTAAAACTTTTCAGACTTTTCGATACCCAGGGGCACAATCTAAAATAGTATTGAGTATTTGTGTACAAAAGAATTGAATTTTAATTGATTAAAAATGGCAAAAAGCACTTTGAACATTTATTTCAGCACCAAGCGTTATTTAAGCCCAGTGACAAAAAGAGTTCTAAAAACGCCACAAGAGTCGAAAGACCTAAAAAAACTAAAGAAAGTTTCATATAAAATGTCACGGATTAAATACTTAATTGAAACCTTAAACTAAGTTTTATTTAAAAGGTAAAATTTAATTATAATTATTAAGCGATTGGCTTTATTAACCTAAGACTTAAGTTCAGAAAAGGATTAAGTCTTAATATGTTAGAGAAAATTAAGTCGTGGGTGTCTATGGGAATACCTGAGTAAGGAAAGCATGTTAAATTGCTGTAAGAAGAGTGCAATTAAATACTTAATTGCAATTTGAAGTATGTATGTATCTTGTCGTAAGTCTGGCTAATCGAAATGGGTAATAAAAAATACGTTTAAATAACAACTTAAAATAACATAATATATATGGGCATTTCCATCATGTCGAACGTGACCATCGTACACATTTAAAGTTACAAAAAAGTCACAGTGAAACGTATTTTTATTTTGGCAATAGATTCAAGTTATAGCTATTAATTGAAGCACAGCCGCGAAAAACGTTGTAAACGCCACATTTTGCAAAAACTGTTTTTTTGCAGATAAACGTTGACTTTACTCTCTTACACAGTTTAAACATCAAATCAACCAAAACTATGCACCTTAACGCCTTCAAAATGGCGTACAAAGTGTCAGCCAGTGGAAGAACATTGCAAGTTACTAACATAATGATGAAACAGAAATGGTTTTGCAGTGCGGAATAATGTTTTAAAAGCCTTTTGCATTAAAGTTTTTATTATCCCTATTTTAAATAATAGAAAAAAAAAATTTTTAAAACAAATAATGCTGCTGGTCAAAAAACGTTTTTTTGCTCTCCTGAAAAATTATTATTTTGTTACTTAAAACGTTATTCGCGGCTGTGCTTCAATTAGCCCTATAATTGGTGCTATTGTTCATTTTGATAAATTGTTTTGTTTTCAAGAAAATTGCAAGAAAACAAGGCATTTGCACGGGACGAAAACAGAAGTGATTTTTGTGCCATTTTTTTGAATGCCGATTTCAGCGAAACCTGAGGCAATATTTGAATGCAAAAAATTGTAGAATGTAATGCACTCATGTCTCTTAAATATGGCTGTCATTTAAAATAAAAATAATGTTTACTTTTTTTTTTATTTAGCCTTAATCGCTGTGATCTGTCGCACATGACATTTTTTTCCATCATGATATACATATATGTTGATTAGACCGGGTCGACCTCCATACAAAAAAATAAAGTTGTGCCAGTCACCCCCTAGAATGAAAGATATGTCAATGAAGTTTCTAAAACAGGAATCATTTTTTTTGCCACGCCCCAAAATACAGCCCTTTTGGTTTTTTATATTTAGCGCTGCCATTCAAAGTCCAATCTCATCATATTGCATATCGTTGTTCATGGCTTGATAGTGGCTGCATTTCTGTTTTTGGTGACTTTTTAATCCGATCTCAAATTCTGGGCGCCACTTATGCCATCTCGAATCTTTCCCCCAAATGTCCAATTTTTTTTACGTGCCAAGAAAGTACTTCTAAAACTACGAATGTATAGATTTTAATATGCCCACTTTTATGACACGCCTACAAATTAAGCTCCTTTTTTATTTTTCACACAAACACTACATTAAATCAGGTAGAAGCCAATACAAACAAAAATATTTTCATCAGTCACGCCCTAGAATAAAAGGTATATATATAAAAAAATTGTTTTTGCCACGCCTTAAATTACAGCTCTTTTTGTTTTATATACATATTGTTCAAATCACATTTGCACATTAAATTAAGAACGAAACAAATGAATTCTAAAATCTCGAAAATTAATGAATTAAGTATGAAAGAAAATTAATTTAAAAATCTTTAAAATTAAATATGTATGTAATCTGAAAATGTTAAATGAATTTAAAATATTGAGTTTAAAAAAAAGAGGAAATATATTAGGCTGTAGATAGATCGAAGTACTTACGGGAATTGAATTTGAATTGTAACGATAAAAAGTATAAGTCGTAATTCATAAATTAATAGTTATAGTTTAAAAACCATTGGCTTAAAATATATCTTATACTTATCTGTAGGTATGGAATGAAAATTAAGTTGTAATCTGTTAGTACTAACGGAATTATTTAACCCTACGGTCAATAACCAACAAAATATACGTTAGTCAATAACCGGGTACCACGGTACCCCTTTGTAAATTTTTGCACTTTTATATTAGAAAATATTGTTTTTAGTCCAATTACATATAGATAATTTTGCAAAATAGGCCAATAATAAATTTCCGTATATAAAAATAATCAAATTATAAAGATTTTTGCTTTAAATCGCTACGCTTTACTTTGTCTTCTGTCGCAAAGCCATTTGTAGTTATTAAAAGAAGTCGCTAAAGTAAACACATAGCAATTTTTTTGTTCTTCTTTGAAAACGGTGCTTCTTAAAAATTGTTGTAGCTTTTAAATACTTTAAGCATTTGCTTCTTGCTCTTACATATGCATGTAGGTCGGTTTATAGAAGTATCGCTACTACCCTTGTAGGTATAATAATTTTTAATAAAAAATTAGGTAAGAATGTCGCGTAAAGTGAAGTTTCCAACATAAAGCAAAAAAAGCTAAATATAACTGATCTATTTTTGACGATATCGTGGATGATGATCAGTTGTCTTAAAGAGTAGACGGTGAAACACCATATACTGGAAATATAATATGTCTAATGCTGATATTTACGATGAGTCTTCAGTTGAAAGTGATGCCGGAGTCAATATTTTGCCGTGTGGAAAAAGCACAATTTGTTATCCCATCAAAACTAGAAGTCTCAATGTTCTACGGCAACGTTGTGGACCTGCAAGATCAACGGTATTGCTTTCAAAAGCTCAAACTTGAGAGTAGACATTGTGGACATAATAGTGCGTCAGACAATCAAAAAAGCAGATGCCACATATGCAGTCTATATTGGGACTTACCCAACAAAACCACGACTTAATTGGAAATACGTAACATTAAATGAAATGTATGCCTTTACTGAGATTTAAATAATGATTCATTAATGTAATGATAATACGAAAGATTTACGTGCCTTCGCATCTTATCCTCTATATCGAGTAACAATGGCCATTAGCAGATTCTGGTCACTGCGGCGTTTTATACGATTTGACGATGTTAACATCCAGCGAATGCGAATGCGAATCCAGCAAAATTGGGGAATATAGTTTTGTAGATTTTAATGTAAAAAACTGCTATCCGCTCGATGAGCAAGTATATACCGGGAAATCACCAATGGGTCCAGAGAACCGACAAGGAAAAAGAGTCGTTAAGGATCTTACAGGTCCTTTCCATGGTAGTTGGCGCCCCATCACAATAAATAATTTTTTTACCACTCATGATTTAGCGGAACATTTCAATATGCCGATACCAACAAATATAACATTTGAACAATAAAAGAGTTGTTAAAAAAACAAATTCATATGTTTTTTCAATCAAAGTCAAAATAGCCGTGCTAATTTGCAGAGAAAAACAAATAAAACTTGTAGGGGTACCGCGGTACCCGGTCATTGACTCGCGTAGGTGTCGAATGTTAAACGGTTTTAAACAAAGATCAGGCTATATATATATTTTTTTTTTCTTTCATAATGTTTTTTAAGTCCTAAATAGCGACGATTTGGAGTTTCATCGCTACTTTTTCATTGTGAAAGAATTGCGAGCATTTCTAAGTTGAAAAAGTTACCCGGGTACCCGGTTATTGACCGTAGGGTTAAAACCTCTTCGGCTATCTGCCAATCGAAAGCAGGTTGATAGTTAAAAATAAATGTATGTATTCAGTATTCTTTCCCTAGCAACAGAAGCGAATAGTTGAACTTACCCTGTACAACCCTTTACTTAAATTAAATTCTTAACCTAACTTAAAATATTAAAATACAAGTTAATCTTAAATCTAAAATTATACCTACTCTACGACATTTGCTTAAATAAAACCTGGAATCAATCAATAATTACTCTAGCACTCTTTTATTTTCCTACGTTGGAACCTACCACACAACCTTACAGGTAAAGAAACCCCAATTTTTACAAACTCGTTATTATTTGGCAGAGAAATAATTAAGTTCAACTCTTTTTATTTCTTTCCATTTAACACAAATCCCTACAATTTTAATCACTCATTTGAGTGATTAAAATTACAATCCCCATCAACGGTTATCCCACATCTTAAAGGTACCCTGCAGATCCGTAATCAAAGGTGAGGATTGTTTAAAGTTTGTGTGTGGGCCTAACACACAGAACTACACATATATAGCGTCGTCATTTAAAGTCTAATCTCTTCGTATTTTTGAATTTAGTGCTTTTTTTTTGATCATCTAGATTTAAATGATTGAAATGTATATATTAACATAAACAAATCATTTACATACACAGAAAAAATTATTTTTCCAATTCAAACAAAAAATTTGTAGAATCAAACAATTTTTTGTCTAAAATCGGTCCTACAAACAAATTCGCATATTCAAACAATTTATTTGCATTTTGTTTATTGAAAAAAAACGCCGAATTTTTCAAACAAATAATTTTACAGAATCAAACAAAAAAGTTTTGGCAAAAGTAATGACGCGCACACAAGCAAGCACTGTTGGCGAAGATGAAGCAGAGCAGAGCGGAGAGGCCGGCTGGCTTTGAGACACATTTTTTTGTTGGAATAATTTTTAAACGAAGTCATATTTATACTCACAGTGTTTTTCTTCATCATTCACTGTTGCTTCATCCTTTCCTTTGCTAATGAAGAAGAAATGTAACCAAAAACGGAGGCAGACCGACTCGATATGTTTTCCGCCATCATTCTATTTTTGTATTTGATGTATTTAAACAAACTATTTGAAAAAATTGAATACGGGATTTTGTTTTTTTTTTTTTACCAACTTTGAACCCAACCAAAAATTTATTTTGTTTCTTATAATGTGTTTTTTCTGTTGTTTAAAAAAATGAAACGTTTTTTTTTACCTGCTATTGTTTTTGTTGTTTTTTACTACAAACCTTGTCACGCTATTTTATCATTTTTCTTATTGCTGTACTTTTTTAAAGCGTCCAAAAATAGACTGCATGTGTTTTTTGTTGTAGTTCTTATATTTATCATAAAGAAGTGTTGCTTACAATCAATAAAAAAATGCAAAAAGACGACAACATTAAAGAGCGTTAAATATTTCATACAAAATTATGAAAACTTGAAACCAATAGCGCGCTTATTAAATTTTTGAAGAGTTGTCCACATTTTTGTTGGTTAAATAAAAATCAAACAAAGATATTGATTGAATCAGTAAAAAAATTTGTAGAAATCAAAAAAATTTTCAAACAAGCGTTTGTTTGAAAATAATTCGGCAATAATTTTTTCTGTGTATGGGCAAATCCCAGAAACAGTCCACCAACCAAAAATTTTTCAAATGAATTTTTTTTTTAACGGAATATAAGACTAGATGTTTAATTTCATTTTTATATTTAAAAATATGTATTTCAATGATCATCAATGCAATAATTTTTACCAAATCCTACCCCACTGCTGATTTTTTAATAAAATACGTGAATTTAGCATTATTTTAGGTGATTTTTGTGCTTAAAATAGCACTTAGAGCAAACTTATCAAAATATAAATTTCGTTAAAATAAAAGTTGATGTTCATTAGTTAACAAATTAGTTTAAGAAATGCAATTCATAAATATATAATTTGTTTTGTTAAAATAAATAAAATATAATAATAAAATACTACTGGAAAAGCTGTAGCGTGCGTTACGTAGCGTGCGTCACAAAGGGTTCACGGCTTTTTCAAAAAATCACAAAATTTTTTGGCTGCAAATAAGTGCGTTTAGAATTCTCTTATACTCATCTTTCATTTAGGAATCAGATTTTGTATACCTTATCATGCAAAATTCGCTAAAAATTAGGAAAACGCACTTCAACCTTTGAAGTTACATCCACTTTTTGTAGCGTGCGTCACAAAACTTTGTGATCAATTATTTTGCAACAAATACTTGCTAAGAAATTATGATATATGCCATTCGTAAGTACATATTAATGTCAGTAAATACTATATATAAGTTGAAGCTATCTTTTTTGAAAGACCAAAAAATGTGTATATATTGCCCATATATAAAAAAATTATTTTCAAATTATTAATTTTCACACTTACGATGTCGCACGTGAACATTTTTATATAAGTACCAATATCACAAATCTTGCTATTTTACAGAAATTTTTTTTTTTTTTTTTTTTTAATTTTATAAAAAATCTCTGTTTGGTCTGGTAATTTGATGAGCTTTCTACTTTTACTTTCGACGCACTGATAGAAAATTATGTTTTTCAATGTCGCACATGACATCGAAATATGAGATAATACAAAGAAAAAAATTACAGTTATTTGCAATTGCATAGTTTCTTGTGCATTCTATTTCGACTCTCTGTACCTTCCGAAAGGTTTCAGAGAGCAAAAGTCAATGCATAATGTCTCTCTTAAAGTTGCACTTGTTCGACTTTGCATTCATAAATCTCGAAATGGGTTATAAATAAATATAAAATTTTTTTACTTTTATTAAATTTGATTGTTTTCCTGTTAAAATATGATAAAACAAAGTCTTTTCAAGAACTTATAATTTTTTTATTGCGGTGGACCTTTCGGTGGAAATGCCCATATAAAATATTAGTTGTGTAAATAAGTTTTGAAGTTCTAAACAGATAGATTCCCTTGTCAGCAAGTTGAAAGTGGATTTTTTTTTATATTAATAAGAAATTATAACTTGTGAATGTATTCTTCTAAATAATGTACAAATACACACAGAAAAAATTATTGCCGAATTATTTTCAAACAAACGGTTGTTTGAAAATTTTTTTGATTTCTACAAATTTTTTTACTGATTCAATCAATATTTTTGTTTGATTTTTATTTAACCAATAAAAATGTGGACAACTCTTCAAAAATATAATAAACGCGCTATTGGTTTCAAGTTTTCATAATTTTGTATGAAATATTTAACGCTCTTTAATGTTGTCGTCTTTTTGCATTTTTTTATTGATTGTAAGCAACACTTCTTTATGATAAATATAAGAACTACAACAAAAAACACATGCAGTCTATTTTTGGACGCTTTAAAAAAGTACAGCAATAAGAAAAATGATAAAATAGCGTGACGAGGTTTGTAGTAAAAAAACAACAAAAACAATAGCAGGTAAAAAAAAAGTTTCATTTTTTTAAACAACAGAAACAACACATTATAAGAAACAAAATAAATTTTTGGTTGGTTTCAAAGTTGGTAAAAAAAAAACAAAATCCCGTATTCGATTTTTTCAAACAGTTTGTTTAAATACATCAAATACAAAAATAGAATGATAGCGAAAAACATATCGAGTCGTTCTGCCGCCGTTTTTGGTTACATTTCTTTTTCATTAGCAAAGGAAAGGATGCAGCAACAGTGAGTGATGAAGAAAACACTGTGAGTATAAATAAGACTTCGTTCAAAAATTATTCCAACCAAAAATGTGTCTCAAAGCCAGCCGGCCGTTCTGCTTTACTTCATCTTCGCCAACAGTGCTTGCTTGTGTGCGCGTCATTGCTTGTGACAAAACTTTTTTGTTTGATTCAGCAAAATTATTTGTTTGAAATTTATATGAATTTCAGTAAACTTTTTGTTTGATTCTGTAAAATTATTTGTTTAAAAAAATCGGCCTTTTTTCAATAAACAAAATGCAAATAAATTGTTTGAATATGCGAATTTGTTTGTAGGACCGATTTCAGATAAAAAATTGTTTGATTCTACAAATTTTTTGTTTGAATTGGAAAAATAATTTTTTCTGTGCAGAACATTAAATTATAAAAAGAACAATTTTAGAATGTTATTTTTGTCAAGCTAATAGGGCCTAAGTTTCTTCAATGTAAATAAAATTCAATATTTTGTTCCAGACGTTTCGTGGATTGTTTGTCGACTTTTTCAAGAGATTGCAATATGAAATTTA
Organism: Pollenia angustigena; assembly: GCA_930367215.1. NCBI lineage: Eukaryota > Metazoa > Arthropoda > Insecta > Diptera > Polleniidae > Pollenia > Pollenia angustigena. Next base: position 168,512,508 of record OV884058.1, read on the forward strand.
ATTATATTAAAAAGTTTTAGATGTACTCAGGAGCATACAAATATTAAACATAATTTAATATTTAAATACATATTACTTTAAACTTTAAATAAGAATATCACAGCTCAAGTAATCGCAGCAATTTATCTAAGGGTTTTCACTAGAAAATAAATCATACGGAAAAAAGGAACGAATTGTCACCGTACTAACGGGGACTTAGATGAATATTAAAAAAGTTACACAAGGAATGACAAGCTAAGTATGCCCTAGCTCACCATTAGTCCTCCACCACTGATGGTGAATGAAGGAATAGAAAAGAAATAATAATTTAATAAAACTGGCTTCAATGGCAGAAATTAAAAAAAAAGAAAAAAATATAACACCCTGTTAATTTTTAACCTCTTTGCTGTGAGCCTGCGAGATCTTTAAAGTTTTTCTTGACATTTTATTAATAAGGATGGAAAATAAATGAAAACAGTCGGACATGACAAAATAAAACAAGCACAAATATTTAAATTGTTGTACTCATAAGAAGGGCGTGAAATTTCGTGCATTTACTATTAGAAAATATGAGCACAAAACATGGTTCAAAAATTTTACAAAAAAAAAAAAAAAAATATGCTTTAAAAATAATAAAAAACTTACAAAATCTTTTACTTACAGGCTTCAAATATTTTAAAAGTAAAATTTTTGTTATTGACTGCACTAAAAATTTAAAGCGAATTGTTTTTTTTTTTAACAACAAGATATTTTTCATTGCATTAAAAAAAACTGTATTTAAAAAGTGGTTCTGTTCAAAATTTTTGTTATTAATAAAAAAAACTGCCGAAATTCAACCTATTCTTGAGGATTTTCTTGGCATGTATTCTCTCTTTTTAGATCCAATGAATGGTTAATTGTGTTCGACTCTTTAAAATTGTACACACCAATTTGAAGATTTTTGTCAAATATAAAAACAACTTTCAAATCGTTAAATGAAACGCAGCAGACAAACATTGAATCCTAATTTTGTTTCATCAGAAATGGCGCTTTAAGCATAAAAACAATTTTAACCAAGTCATTTTTAGTCCGCAATTAAAAAACAAAATTATTCGTCAAATTTTTATTTGAGTGCTACAATCTATTGGACTTAAAATATTAAAAATATGGTTTTTTCTTCAAGAATTAACATAATATGCGACAAAAATTGTCTTAACGATATACATATATGCAAAGAAAACATGCATGTGCATATAAATCAACGCCCTACTCCAGAGGTGGATGGGATAAGACCGGTATGAAAATGACAAAGAAATGATACCCTTGATCAAGAATTAGATTTTTTCGTGATAGCACTTTAGAGGTAAGGTTGGGTTCGGTTCTATTGGCAGCCATAATCAAGCCTAGCTCAAGTGGGTCGATTAATTAGTTCCCGTTGTGTTACGATGCTACATCATATCCCAAGGGTTCTATGTTACTGGCTGCTAATGTTCTCCACCCGGTTGATTCAATAAGGGAGTGGATCCTGTTCAAATCAATATCAGAGAGACAGGTCTTGTCCCCAAGGGTTCTTCGACCAAACAGTTCAAGTCCTAAATCTGCGAATGCTGGACAATGACACGGAAAATGTTCCGTTCCTCCTCGTCGCCGCAACTTCTACATAACTCTCCCTGCAGGTAGTTTCATCAAGCCATCTCTGGATGGCAATAAGCTGAAATTTATCCACAATAAGTTGTAACTCCGTCTCGATTTAAGGTGGTGCCTGCATACGCCAACGAGTTCGCAATGTTGTTGCCATGTACGTCCCCGTGTCCGAGGATGCACTTAAGGGTAACCAATGAATGTCACGCTATCTCCTCTCGAGAGCCATCCGACATTCTTATACAATTATCGATTCTCCAGGGATATTATGACCGCTTTCCTTTCGGTAATAAATAATTTACATATATTTAAATGTAAGTCAATATACAAGTAAATATTGTAATTTGATCTTTTCATTTGCCAATAAGTGTGGCATTCACCCTACTCTGACTTAGCTGGTATGTATGAATTTCAGAGTGGTTAGTGGGCATGCAATTTGCAACTTATGTGCACACTTCAATATCTCTGCCAGATATTTCACCATACCGGATGAGTCTCGCAGCTGTGTCTGGCTGCAGGCGTCCGGAAGCCTTATAGGAATGCTCCAGTTTATCATCTCAGAGTAAATCCCAAAACCAACAGCATACATTATTTAAGATCCGTCAGTGAATGTCCGAATCGCATCTACGGTAATTTGAAGGTCATCATAATGCATCACGTTATCCGAAACGCTTGTGGTTAAGCCAGGATCACAGATCGGCTCAGGTGACACAAAATCAAATCAAGTCCATGTACCAATTTATTCATACAGGGTTCTAGCATACAAACAATACCTTACAGAGGGTTGTTCTAATGGCACCTGTAACCGTTATTGCCACCATTTTCATCATTTAAGCGACGGCCAACAAACAGCCGTACCATAGAATAGAATGGGTTAAATGATTCATTCGTATAGCCATTATACATCCCTCGGGTTGATTCCCCAGCTCTGGCCAATGGTCTTTTTACAGCAATATAACGCAGTTGCCGTCTTAATAGTCCTGGAAATTATGTTCATCTTCCAGTTCAGTTTACTGCCCAATACTAGCCCAAGATATTTTTCATTATCGGACAGTTAAACTTTAAAGGGTATCTTTAAAAAATTATGAACTAAGTTTTATGTGCCATATTTACAAACGATGCTGCTTAAAGTGTTATTCGGAAACGGGGTTTATATGACAACTATCGTTAATTTTAAGCAGATCATCAGAAATTGATTTGGTGTAAGTTTTATTCATAAAAAGCCAACTTGAATAGCACTAATGGCATGCCGTGATTATTCATGCGCCAATTAAGGGCTTTGTGTGCGAATCCAAATTGGTACAATAATATATCGGCCGGGAAATTTTGGCTTTCTCCCAATCTTTGTAGAAACGATTTAACACTTAAACCATTCTTAACCATAGAGTGGCTCGGAAGCGAGCATGTTTTCAACAGACGGAAAGACATACTGGTATGGCTAAATAGTCTAGCAATAACTCAGGAAGGACTTTCTTATAGCAGCTTATAGCATCCTCGATGGTATTATACACGGATTAAGAAACCCCTTTTTATCTTTAAAGGAAAATGCACGAAGTTTAATTATTTTGGCGATAAAAGAAGGACTTTTAGTAACTTACGTTTTTGTAATAATGTGGCAACTATAAACTATTGTAAAAGAAGTAACTGCAAGACTTGCTTTTTTCTTATTTTCCATAAAGGTTTTTTCTTCCAAACCATAAACTAATTAAATTTATTTCATGATTAAGACGAAACACTTAATGAGTTTTGTGGCGTGATAACTGTTGGGGTGAAATTTTTCATATTTTGTTATACAGATTCGTAATCATACAGCTTCTTCAAGCTCGTATTTTGCATTTAACTTGCATGTTTTATTTTTATATTTCTTTTGGATTCTCTCACTACATATCAATTCTACAATTTTAGGGCTTCATACACGCAAATAAAATAATAAGGCTATTCACAGCAGATTGGCAATTGGGCTATCTAATTAAAAAATTAATAATAACCTGCAAATGAATGGCAGACATATGACAGGCGACATGGAACTTTTGGCGTTTACCAATTTGGTTTGACTAGAGACTGTTGACAGCCCCAAAACTACCATCGGGCAAGGTGGCCTAAAAGGTCGCTAAGTCTTAAACACTGTTCTTAACTAAATTTAAAATAGAAACTGGGAACTATTTCCTTTCGAAGGTTACTTTGTATTATATTCAACGTTTTTTTTTTTATAAAGGCATTTCTGAATAATTAAAGGAATAGGAATATTACAAAAAAGCTTTATAAAATAAATTCGAAAAATAAAAAAATGCTGAATATAAATTTAAAATATTTAATTTACAATAGAGATTTAAGAAACATTAAAGCTTGAGTATAATTAATTATATTTCTGCCAACGAATGTACCAAATTTCAAGAAATAAAATAATAATCAAATTTTCAGGAAAATACATTATTTTAGTTTATCGTAATGCCAATTTAAGCAGATTTGCATAAAACATTCAAGCAACTTGTGGGCATAATATTTGATACACCTTATAAAATTTGCAAAAAAAAAAGCAGTAGATTTAGTAATTTTTGCATTTTGCTTTAATGTTTTTTATTTAAAATGATTTAAAAATTAATTCGCAAACGTCTGCTTAATTTGCAAAGGATTATCAAGAAATTTGACTAAAGAATAATAAAAATATTTTTTGCAAGAAAACGGCATGAAAAAACATGAAAAGTATCAGCATTATCATCATTATTATCATGATTATCTACCAATTAGGGTTGTTGCTTTAGTTTCTAAGCATTACCCGTTTACGTTTTTTATTTAATTGTTTTTCTTGCTTCCATTTCGTGTTTCAGGGAAATTTAAAGAGTACTTAAGATTAATGAGTTCAGATACACTTAACGTTTACAATAAAAATTGTTAATTAAATTGCATATTTAAAATAAAGTAAACAAAGTTTAGAAAGATAAAAACAAAGAAAGACATTAACAATATAGAAAAAAAAATGTTTTTTATGCGAAAAAAAAGAGATGGCAAGATAATATTTATTCACAAAAGAATGGAGTTTAGGCGAGAGCAATAACAATTAATTGTTTTATTAAACTGTGCGTTCTTATTATAAAAACAATAATGAAGAAGCATGCATTTTTGTACACGAGGTTTTAATCCTTTTTTTCTACGATTTGTTCATCAATTATTGCATTTTTTTTTTAATAAATAGAATCTGGGAATTTATTTCTCATGGTGAGTAACATTTAATTTATACATTTTCATTTTATAAGTCAAATTACAATTTTAAAAGGTTTTATACTTAAATAGTCTTCAATATTTTCCAGGAATAAAAGCTTTTAAAATTTTAATTTGACTTAGAATACACATTCGAATAAAATGAAAATTTATAAAATAAGAATACATAAAATTAAAAATAAAATTAATAAGATTATGTCGTTCGCTTAACTTACATGTAAAACAAAAGCAATATTTATTATTTGCACCAGGAGGCAAAAGATTTGAAACCTTTCTTAGAACGAACCCTAATGGCTTATGCGGATGTTTCAAAGAAAGGTAGTAAGTGGACTTGCTATGGGTTTTTACTAGAGTTGTCAACCGATTAAGAATAATTCGATTAATCGATCAAACAAAAACAAACTCATGTTCGAATAATTTTAAAACGGCGATTTTCGAATAACGAATAAATCGATTAAATTATGTCGATTAATCGAACAATTTTTTTTCATTAAAAAATAAATTAATAAAAGACTAATAACAAATAAAAGCTTAGAATTTGATTTATTCTCATACGTTTTTAGCGATGTAGAAAAAGTAAAAATATTATTGCTATAGCCCTTCGTGTAATTAATCTCAATGTTTAGTAGGCAAAAACCGTGTTAAGTATTCATTGTTTTTCAAAAATTTATCTTTTGTTCGTATTAAACAAATCTTTGATAAACAATTGTAACAGCTCAAACGTTAAACAATTTTCATGAAATGTTGATTAAGTTAATCAGAGCCGTTCACATTACATTTGAGAAGATTTAGATGACAGATGATAAAGAAAAAACAGCAACAAACAAATTTAAATTTCTTTAAATTATTAAAAATGGATAAAAATACTTTAATAAAGTGATCAGAACATCATTTTAAACATATTAATTATGGAATTGTGAAAATTTACGAATTATTTAAAGTCAAATAAAACCATTAAGAAGAAATCATGGTCGGTTGTACACGCGAGGGGTACTTACATGGTGACCGATTCTATATTATACTCAGTTTGAGATATGTTCAGAGGATTCGATGTGGTTAATGAAGTGATTAAGTTGTAATCATGTCAATTTGAAGTGATTAACAAATATCTTCAATATATGGTTAATCATCTCAGTTTTGATGTGATTAGAGCTTAATCACGCTCGAGTTGCTTAAACGCGTTTAAAGTGTGAACATAGCATAAGTGTCACAATATTACAATAGAAAACAAAGATAATCCAACGTCATCAAAATATGCCGAACTTCTTCCAATGGAAAAATACATACAGAGAGACAGCGGTTGTTTTATAGAAGAAGTTGTACGCAGAAGTTTGGCTAAAGATGGAAGGTTACGAATTTTACGATTCCTTTAAGTAATACAACGATATGGAGCGTAGATGAAAAGTTGTACGTATCAACCATAGTACGCATCACCCATAGTGGATTTGAGAAAAAATAAAGAAGAAAATGTATCTTATTTAACCCATTAAGGACGGATGGGTATTTAAATACCCAAAAATAGAGCCTTCGTAGAAAAATTCTGGCTAACTTCAGGTAAGAGGTATCGGAAATTGGTTTTTACAGATAGATAAAGAAGGGATAAGACTACTTAAACAAATTTTTGAAATTAAATGTTGCCCCTTTTAATTGGGTAAGTTAGCGGCTTACAAGTTAGCAATTTTTAATATTTGGAAAAAGTGAACGACAACGGCTCTGGAAAATTGGGAGAGTGGAAAATCGGAAAACCCTCTTGGTGACTTATAGCCTAAGGTGTGCTCTGCTTTAGAAAAAAATATTAGCTAAATTGGGCCAATAACGTTGACAACAGGTTTGATTCAATGACATGGGTATTTAAATACCCTCTTCGCTGTCAGAGGGTTCAAAACACATAGTTTTTTTTTATTGTTGGCAAGTAAAAACGCGATGTTTTATGTAAAATGAACTATTTATTAGTAAAAAATAAAAAAATAAATATCACAACTGTGGTCGATTATTGAGATAATTTTATATTTTTAATGATTTTGGGACACCAGCATGAAAATGTGCAAAACAAGCCTTTGGGTGTAACTAAAATTTGCATTTTGTACAACCAAACTCAGTTTTGCTTCACATTGTCCGAAACGGCCAAGCTGAATAATATGGCTTATCATGTGGTCAAAGCTCTCCATGGGCTTTGCAATTTCTTGTGCATTTGTGACAACTTTTTCTCTTACACCAATGCTTCAACAACGCTCACATGAAATAAAATTAACTTATAATTGGAGATCCTTCAGGTTTTCTTAGCATGCAGTGTAAATTCCTGGCATACACCATAGCAGCATCCAAAGCATTAGTAAGAAGGCCTCGGCTCTTTCGTATAAAATATAAAACATTCCACATTCCCTTCTATGACAACAGAGAAGAGAAGGAGTAACATTTTTTGTTATGTTTTTTCGCACAAGCAAAAGCAAAAGAATTTTTTTTGATCCCGTTACCATTCTTATGTAACTGCAAAAGAAGCGAGAGCAATGACAACGTGTGTAAAAAGATATGAGAGTGGAATAAAGCGAGCAAACCTTGTAAAGGGCCAATATTGAATGTGAACCGCACCTTATTATGGCTTATTATTAATATGGGCGTTCAAATCAAAATGCACTTCGTGATTCAGTGATGAGGCACATTTTCACCTCAGTGGATTCGGCAATAAGCAGAGTTGCCGCATTTGGGCGAATGATAATCCAATGCGCTCACAAGAGTGACTGTTTGGTGTGGCTTATGGGCTGGCGGCATCATCGGGCCGAATTTTTTCCAAATTGAGGCCGGTCCGGCAGTTACTGTGTTCGCTATCGTGAGATGATAACGAACTTTTTATGGCCCGAATTGGAAAATATGGATGTGGACGATATGTGCTTTCAACAGGACGGTGCCACACAGCTAACGAAACAATCGCTCTTTTGCGCAACGAATTCAATGGCCGTGTTATCTCACGTGGTGCCGATGTCAATTGGCCGCCAAGATCATTTGATTTGACACCGTTGGTATTCTTTCTCTGGGGTTATTTGACAGAAAAGGTGTACGTCGATAATCAATCAATAATTCAAGAGCTATAGGATGAGATAATTCGGCCCATTAACGGCTAAGAACCTCAATTATGCCTCAGCCATTTGGCCGATATTTTGTTCCATACATGATTGAACCATACTAATAATAATAATAAAAATAAATGACAATAACTTCCTAAATAATTGGTGTTTTATTCAAAACCAACATCGGCCCTTAAAATTAAACCATCCTTTTCATCCAAAAGAAGGAATACAAAGGCCCTCTAGAAGGCATCCGTACTTCTTCCTTTTCCCGCTGGGACAGATTCAACGTACATAGTGAAATAATCACACAACACACACATCAATGCATGCAATAAATGAATTTTAAAATTTTTGGTTTTCAAAAAATCTTGTGTTTTAGAACTCTTTAGGAGCGAAGTGGGTAGAAAAATACCCATGGTCTAGGGGCCAAGGTTTGACGGGTAAAAATAAAAAAAAAAACGCAATGTCAATATAAATGCCCATAATATCAAATGTGTGAAATTTCATCAAAATCGTACCACGAAATCGGGGTTCAGTCTTTAATGGGTTAAATATGTAATTTTTTTATTCGTTATTCTCATCGATTAATCGAATAATTTTTCAGATTTAATCGTTAGATCGAACAAATTATTTGAATTATTCGAACAAAGCTGAAAGGCGAATAATTGACAACTCTAGTTTTTACCAGCAGTGCGATTCACTATGCTTTTTAAACCACAATTGTTTCGTTTAAAAATGTTAACCACAAAATTAACCATTTTGCTATTCACTAACACTTTTAACGACATCTGCTGGTGTTTAAAGCCAGCTGTTTTAGTCAGCTGTTATTTTTAACAAAACAAATTGTGGTTTATTAACACCAACATTTTTGTTGTGATTAAATCCGCTAAGAAAAGTGTTTATTTATAGTCCATAAATAACATGGATTTTAGGTATTTAGCCTACAATTTATCCACTTCTTGCCACACACCAATTTTCCGTGGAGCTTCTTATTTATTGATCCTAAAGCCAACCATTTGACTCAAATAAAATTGAAAAATTAAAACAAATTAATTTAATTAACCCAGTAAAAACGTCGCTTACAAAATAACGTCGCTTAATAATCTAAAAGCACTACTTACAATTTTACTGAAAGAACCGATGAATTTTACAAGGGATGTCCCAAAATGAACGCATTAAAATGTCGTAAGTCATTATTTTTTTTTTCCTGCAATCATCCAGAAAAAGTAGTTATAGAAGTAGTTAAAGAAGAAAACTACTTAATAATTAGTGAAGGAAGCTATTCATTTTTAAAAAGTAAGCGAAGTTTTTACTGGGAAAATAATAAAAAAAAAATAATTAATAAAATAATAACAATAAGTAATGCTTTACGCACTTTGCATAATATCATTTAAAATCTATAAATTAAATGGTTTTTGTTTTGTTTTTTTATTCTTCTTTGTTATTTTATCCTATTTTGATGTTTCTCTTGGCAGAGTTGACACGATATATCAATTTGAGTAGAGAGAAATATAAAACTTTTTACCGTGGTTATAAATAAGTTAGTGACTTACATAGTGGTTAGTGCAAACAAAAAAATGTGTGGTTAAAGTTAACATTTTTAAAATGTTAAAATTTAGTGAATTGTACTACAGGGCTGTAAAGCCGTCACAAAATAGTTCTAAATTTGACTGCGACTCGAGCCGGTGAATTTTTTTAAGTCCCACTCCGTTTGCAACTCCGAATCCAACGCCAACGCCTACTTTAACTTTAAGGCTAAATGTATGTATATGAGACAGGTCCTTATTTGACTTTTAACTCTTTTTTGTTATTAAAATTTCCTTTAAATGGTTAGATATATCAAGAAAAGGATTCAGTAGAAGTTTCAAATAGAAATTTTTATTCAAATACTTGCCGCATTGAGCTTTAACAGGGCCAAGTCTACTTTACATACGCTCGCAAAGATAAAACATATTGTTACGTTACTGTCTTTTAATAACGTTTTGGTTTATTTCCTTTATAATAAACCGTTTCGAGTTCTTTATTGCACTTTAAATAAAACTAAATAATCACAACACTTTAAACACTGTTTATAATTTGCACACCTTTATTTAGTACTTAGTCACTTTAATAACCGTTATTTATAGCTTTTATTCACCAACTATAATTTTCTTAGCGTGATACGTTTTTGACAAAGTCTGAACTTAGAATGATCTCATTATGCTAGCTGCCGCAAGTATTTATACTCTAGCCCAGATGCCTAGATGGCTCTAGAAAGTTCGCCGCATAACGGCTACTTACTCATCTATAGTTACTTTCTATATGGACGAATTAGTTTAGTTATTAGGCATCATAAACTAAGGCATACTTTTAGGCGTAACCATAAATTGAGATAACTTAATATCGAACATTCGAGTATTTACAGTGGGGTTGAAGTACAATTATGCACAACAATTTTAACATTACATCTGCACATTGATTTTTACACTAGAAGTGTGCATAGCTTATACAATAACAATTTTGACTAATAAAATAACTAAGATATGGGAATTTCCGTCAAAAGGTCCACCGTGACCGAAAATTTAAAAGTTATTAAAAGCTGATTATTTTACGATATTGGTATAGAAAAATATTTAGATTTTACTAATTTTATAAATTTACTCATAAATTTGTTCACTTAGATGAGCAATCAGACTGCAAAGTTGTACAAACGTAATTTCTTATTTGTGAGAGTGTTTTATTGTATGTTTTCTTTAATATTATCTCCTTTAAAAGAGGTGATATTTGATAAAAATTATTCCAAAAAAATGTTCTTACATGGTCTGTAATCTAAGAAAGAGTTCAAAGAGAAATATGGTATTCGGATTAAGGGTAAATTTTTATTTTATTGTGATCATTATTCCGTTAAATTATTACGGAAAAAATTTCACGTACGAAATGTCACGTATCGACCCAGATTTTGGATTAAAAAAAAGAAAATACAGAAGATTTTGGAATCAAACCAAGACATTTTAATGTTACATTGCTACGTAAAATTCTAAAAGTAGTTTGACTAAAAAATTATGCCAGGTTTCGCTGAATTACGCCTTTTTATACTTGGCCAAAAAAACTACTTCTGTTCTTTTCACGTTCAAACCGCTAATTCTTTTGCCATTAACTTTGACCTAGAATTGCGCCGTCCATAAACTTTAGCATAGATAACAGTGCTTTCTTAGTGCTATAATTTAAGGGTTAAGAGAACGTAAACATATTTGTTGTTTAAAATGTTGTTGTATTTTTGCTACGTACAACTGTCACGTTCAACACTTTGGAATTACCCATAAACTTAATAACTAATCAATACAAGATAACACATAAATTAATCTTATTCTTAACCAACAATTACAACTAATTCTTAACTAAAGTTACTTTCGTAACAATATAATTGTCATGTTAATCATAATAAGTTAAAAAGAAATTATATTATTGTCATAATAATCATAATAAGTTAAAAGTTATCATAACATATCTGAAAGAATCATATTATGATAGCTGTAATCATATTATGATAGCTGTAATCATATTATAATCGTAAACCATAATTGCGTTTTTATCGTTTGTCGTAAGTCGCAATTATTTATAAATTTTTTTATAGAATTGTTTTTTACCTTACATCACATTAAGCTTACATGTAATGGTCAATATTTTTTGCACTTTCACACAGAAAAAAAGTAAAGATGTTATTTGCAATGCTATTTTTAGCAAAATATTATTAGAGTAAAGATATTTTGATTGCATCTTAATCTTTAACTGTTGAGGTGAAATTTTGGGATATCTTAATGACGTGGTGGTAAATTTTACCCCTCATAATTTTACTAAAAAAAAAATTTGTAAAAAATATGTTTATATAATTATTGGTTTTTGAAAAATAACCCTGCAAGTAAAATTATACCACCTGATCCATTTTGATAAAATTGACTACTCCATGGACTGGTCCGATGTAATGCAAGCATGGACCATGTAATTTTTAAAAAGTGTTTGTAGTGAGACGACATGTCTTCGTTTTTTAACGACATGCTTTCGTTTTTAAACGACTTCAAAACTAATCCTCTTGAGTATACCATAGTAGTCGAAAGGTGGGTTATATGGTCCTCCTCTAGGACATCGTAATGTTAAATATACCAAGCTTTTCCATACGTTTGGGCTACTTTTGGACTAGTCCTGGTTACACGCATGTTTGGACTGGTCCTATTATTTGCACGGAAGGTACCACATTTTTAATCACAAAAAATCAAGAAACCAAAAAAAATTTTTATTTGTTTGAACAAAACAAACCTTTTTTTCTATATAAAAAAAGGATATATCAAAAACTTATCAAAAAAATAAGAAAATCAAAAACGTCAAGGGCATTTTTTCACAGCCAAATGTTTACATTTAAAGTTATAAAAGATATCATGAAAAAAACTGATAAGGTGTAGAAACTACAGGTCAACATTTTGGAGGTTTTTTACTAAATTAAATTAAACCGGTGACAGCTAAAACTTTAAACTTTGATAAAAATATCTTGGTTATCCATACACAACATCTGATGAAATATACAAACACAAACCCTTTGTAGATTTCTATATATCTGAAGAAGTGTCAAAGTTTCGCAGTTAGGTACAAGCATCTTGATTAGCAATACACAGCAGTCGACAAAATGTGGGTGGGATTGGATAAGTGGGTGTGGCACCTCCTATGGATAGAGATTAAAGATTTCTGTTTAGCTGAACAATGGTAACAGCAAGAGTATTCAAACTTGGTACAAACAGCTTCCTTAGCAATGCACGAGACCTATATTTAATAAAATCTACTTATATTATTTTAATACGGGTAACAAAGCGCTCTGGTTTAAGCTTGTTTTATATAAAATATTATTTACTTACAAGAAAACGGACGAGTGGTAAAAATAAATTCATAAAAATATTACTCATTTTGATTTGGGGTTAATTTTTTTTTTTTTTTTTTTCAAAGAAAAAATTAGTTAAATGATGACGAGTGGTAATTTTTACACCAGTATGTCGAGCTCAGCCAAGAAAAACAGTTGTGTGTTTTAATTTATGGAATTTTTGTTTCCTTTCTCACATTTCAGTCGAAAAGTTTCTCGATGCGGGAGTTACAGAGCATGGGAACTGGAGTTCAATAGGGAACAAGTCCAGACAGTTATAACTGGGCAGTGGCCGGTAGGAATTCTTGCGAGTAGAATAGGTTTGAAATTCAATTACTACTGCAGAAATTGTCATGACGAGCAGAAAGTTGAAACTGTGTTTAATTTTCTGTGTCAACGTACTGAAACTCAGGACAATAGGAGGAGATACATGTGTTATCCAGTTGCACAATTACAATAACACAACACAAGTTCGAACAAAACGATTTGCTTTTTTTTGTAGAAACAACATAACATACATACATATGTATGCACTATTTTCAAGTTTAATCCTCCGTCTAACCCATGTTTTTATTATCTATACAAATTAAACAAAGGTCTGGCCAGGCTCATGTGTACCACGAAGGGTTCAAAAGTAAATTTTAAATCTTGCTTCTCATTTACAGCCAATCCCACGTTGTCACACGTTAACGTTCGCATAGAAAATTACATTTAAAACAAAAACAATTTCTAAAATTTGTTTTTGTTTTAAATGTTATTTTCTATGCGAACGGTAACGTGTGACATCGTGGGACTGGCTGTTAGTTTATATTTTAAGTTAAATATGTACATACGATTTTTAAAGTAAAAACCAATCGGGCATGATGTGGGTTTTTTATCATTCTTTAAGGTGTAAAACGGGTAAGTAAATCAGTCACAATAATTTTTTCTTTCTAATCTCTTTTTTGGTTTTTTTCAAGCACGAGTTGGGAATAAAATCAACTTTATAATTCTTGAATCAAGCTTATTTTGAGATTAAGGCTCAGTTGGCCGGGAGTAACAGTAACCTTACCGTAAAAAAGTAAGACCAATCTATTTCTTACAGATTGAGACTTAACATCTTACTGCTGGCTATAATCGTTCTTTACATACAACAATTGAAGCAGCTGATTTGCAACGTTACTGTTACTCCCGGCTAACTGAGCCTTAAGTTTTACTTAAATCAATCTCATTTTCGAATTATTTCAAGTACGAAATCGGGAATGAATATGGATAATTTCAGTATTTTGCGATTGAAAATCCGTACTTGCATCAATCTTTCTGTACTTGATTCAAAAAAATCCGTACTATGAGAAAATGAGATTAAAGATTTCTGTTTAGCTGAAGAATGGTAACAGCAAGAGTATTCCAACTTGGTACAAACAGCTTCCTAAATAATGCACGAGACCTGTATTTAATAAAATCTACTTATATTATTTTAATACGGGTAACAAAGCTTGTTTTATATAAAATATTATTTACTTACAAGAAAATAGACGAGTGCTAAAAATAAATTCATGAAAATATTACGCTAATTTTGATTTGGGTTGAATTTTTTTCTACAAAGAAAAAATTAGTTAAATGATGACGAGTGGTAATTTTTACACCAGTTTGTCCGTAGCTCCGCTCGTGCTAAGTCGAGCTCAGCCAAAACACAAGTGAGTAACAACGATCACGATATGAGAAGATGCTAAGTGAATTAAATTTATAGAGCGCAATGGAAGAGAGGGTAACATTTACCACCACGTCAACACTTAAAGGTTTAGCTTACTACGACTACACGTATAGCAAGTTGTCATGTTATGATTCTTAATTACCTTTTAATGGTTGTAAGAACTTTAATAAATTTTTTAAAGTTATCATTACAAAGTTGTTAGAAAAATAATAGTTTTTCGGGCAAACAATACTAAAATTTATAATTGCGATAAACATTGAAATATTTACAGTAACAATAGTTTTGTTGATATTAAATAAAAATAAAAATTTTTTGTGTACGACAACAATATATTGTTACAATAAACTTTGTATAGTTGCCCTAACCATGCCCAACCATATTTTTCTTATTTTTTGACTTTAAAATTTTTAAAGCAGACTCTTATAAAATCTTTTTATTTTGGAAGTTATTAAACAATTTTTTTTAAAATTTGTATGCCGAAAAATTTTGGTGTCGGAATCTCGAGTTTTTGTGGGTACGGCGACTCCAATACAATCCCCTCAACTCTGGCTCGAAAACTCTGACTCCGACTCCACAGCCCTGGTTTTCACATATAGAAATGGTTCGAAATCGGCTGTCGGGTGATTGTGCTGTCAAGCAGGCTAAAATATCTGCTATGGTTAAGGCTGGCAGCTAACTGACTAATTAATCGCCATCTATCAAGTTTACTGATATCAAGGGGACCATACCTAGCGGGTGCTTATACGAAATCAAGGTAAACTGCAGAATGTCGAAAAGCATTCGAAGTAATACGTATATGGATAAGAGGCCATATGGACTGCCGGCATAGCCAGATAGCAAATGAGATTTGTTCGCCACCAAAATTTATTAATATTGAAAATTTTTCTGCTTCGGGGGCGAAAATATAACCCTCTGCTCTAGCAGAAAAGTAAAGTGTGACTGTAATATTTTTTGTTTACAAAATAGCTTTGAAAACATTCGTATATTTCAGAAAAATGTTAAATGAAAAATATTTATATAATGAAAAAATCTGCCAAGAAAAAAAATACTAACCTCTTCCGCGTTATTGTTCTTTGCATTTTAAATATATTTTAAGTGTTACATTTTTTCTCACCCCGTTTTAATTCATGTATATATATATTTGATAGTTTAAAGCGTGAAATTTCAAACAAATTCCTTACAGACACAGTTAAGTGAGAAAAACAGTTGTTTGTTTCAATTTATGGAATTTTTGTTTATTTTCTCACATTTCAATCGAAAAGTTTTTCGATGCGGGAGTTACAGAGCATGGGAACTGGAGTTCAATAGGGAACAAGTCCAGACAGTTATAACTGGGCAGTGGCCGGTAAGAATTCTTGCGAGTAGAATAGGTTTGAAATTCAATTACTACTGCAGAAATTGTCATGACGAGCAGAAAGTTGAAATTGTGTTTAATTTTCTGTGTCAACGTACTCAAACACAGGACAATAGGAGGAGATACATGTGTAATCCAGTATTTGCCTGTTTGGATGGTCTATCTAGGATCGAACTAGGCTTCTATCTGCAGTGACTGCTATTGGGACCACGAAAGGACCCAACTGATCTGTCTTTTTGAATATCTGCCCGAGGAAGGTAATGTAACCTAAGGGTAAGGTTAGATATATTTCTTATGGGTTGACTACGGATAGCAACACAACTGAAGTTGAGTTGCCTGCAGCGAAATTAGGCAATGCCATCCATGTTAAAATGTATTTTTTTTTCAAAATGTGCGGTGTTACCTGATTTCGCTGCTGGCAGCTCAACTTCAGTTCAGTTGCTATTCGTACTCGGCCTATTAATTTTTTTTGCTTGCATATTTTTTAGTTTTTGCCATGGCTACAATACACCTTTTAAATGCGTAAATGCAATAATAGACCAATTATTGGTGATTTAGTTTATTAATGTGGTATTTCGGGTTCGACTTCCTCTTGAGACTCTGATGGCTGAGTCATTACAATGATAAAAAGAAAACATTATGATTTGGGAAACTAAGTTAGAACACATACTATGTTTTGAAATTCGTGTAAGAATATATAACAAATGTGAAAGGCGAATAAATAAATTTGTATGTTAGGTTATAAGTATCGGCTGATTTTTTAGCTATTATCTTTTTGGCAACACTAGTTTATACAGCTGACGCACGTTTCGTGTTTTGTTTCACAGTCAAACATCTTCAGTTTGGTCTATAATTTAACCATGAATCGTCTTACAAACGAACAACACTTGCAAATTATTGAATTTTATTATAAAAATGCGAGCTCTATTAAGAAAGTTCATCGCGCGCTTCTTCTATTTTATGATCAGTTTAATCGACCCACCATTACCATTGTTGGACATTAAACCACCAACACGCTTACGTAGAGTGCGAAGTGAAGAAAATATCGCAGCTGTATCGGTCAGTGTTAATGATGACCATCAATTATCGATTCGTCGCCGTTCGCAGCAATTGGGCCTCTGTTACTTAACAACGTGAGAAGATATCCAACTTTTTCCAAAATGCAAGAGCTTGGCTTGTATGGTTTCAACAAGACGTTTCCACATGCCACACAGCACACTTAACAATGGACTTATTGAGAGGCGAGTTCGGTAAAAATTTTATTTCACGTTCGGGACCGGTCAATTGGCCGCTTAAATCGTGCGACTTAAAGCCTATAGACTGGTTTTTGTGGGGCTATGTTAAAGGTCATGTCTATACACACGTGCACGCTTCAATTGACGCATTGGAAGACAAGATTGAAGCATTTATTCATGAGATACCGGCCGAAATGTTGGAAAGAGTATGCCAAAATTGGACTAAGCGGATGGACCATTTGAGGCGCAGTCACGGTCAACATTTTCATGAAATAATCTTCAAACATAAAATTATATGGACCGTACTATCGATTGAAATAAAGATTTCATGCATTTTTCTGAATTCTATGTGTTTTTTTAAACTTTCCTCTTAAAAAATCACCCTACAAACGAGCGCTAAATCGTTATTTCCCTGGTATAAAAAATTGTTCAATTTATATTCCATATCCAGTGATTTTTCTTCTTTTTGCTATTCTTCTTTAATCGTGCACTTCAGTAAATCAAATATTCTTTAATTGACACAAAATCGTTAATCAATTTCGTCTCCTGTTTTCTAAAGTCCTTTGAGAGACAGTCAGTGGTCTCCTAATGCTCATCATCGTTCTTGTGGCATGTTAAGGCATAATAATTTATTTTTTTATACTTCTTTTCTCCTCTTGTTTAATTTATTACGTGTTGTTGCTTAAGAAGTATACGCTCGACAATTTTATCATGTCTTGTCTTTAATCATATAAATATTTTGATTATTATAATATTTTTAAAGTAAATGCTAAGGCGTGGTCTTATTTTGATTGATTAAGTTGCCTTATTTGTTATTTTTTGAGCCGTTTTTTGGATACAATTGTGCCTTTATTTGTTTATTTTTTATTACTTCCTTTTCAACTACATAAATGATTGAATAGATTGTTAATCGCTAGAGAAAAAATAAATATTTACTTTAAATTAAATCAGTTTTATTTAGTTAAGGGCTTCTAAAAAACACCCACCTTAAAAGCAAGAAGTGTAAACATAATTAAGGGGAAGTTTGTTTATATTTTTTTATTTTTTTTTAGGAATGCTATAGTTCTGTTGAAATGTATGGGGATATTTTAGTTTAATGGTTAAAATGAGGAAATACCCAACCCACGGCACGTATGAGTGTTATTTATTTATTACGCAGATAAGAGGAACATTTTGATTATTTCTTATTTGTTTGGGCATAATTAGACGCCTGATTATAACTGGGATTAATTTATTTTATTTGTATTTGGAAATGTTATAACAACGCCTTTCGTGACAAACTACGTATTAGTAATATTTATTTAAATATTACTCATACGTTCAGATGTTTAAGTTAAAATACATTTTATGAGCGTAAACATATCGAGGGGTATTTTTCAAATAGTGCTATCTGCAATTTTTCAAAAATGTTTTTTTTATAGAAACGAGTTCACTAACTGAAGGGTCCTTTAAATTTGGAAAAAAAAAATTCCCAAAAGGTTTTTTTTCATAAATATTGTTTGTGCTATCTAACACACACGTTTTTTTTTCTTTGTAAAAAAGTGCCATCTATATAAAAATATTTCCTCATATAATAAAATGATAAAAATTGTTATTACAAAGTAGACATATTCAAAGGCTTGGGAATTGTGTCTAGATTTCATAAACTAGTATAATTTTAAAAGTCGTTGTAGAAATGAAATTTTACGAGTAAATGCATTTTTTAATGCTTAATACAAATCAGCTCAAAATTTTATTAAAATTACAAAACGCATCCCACAATTCCCAAAAAAAACAGCCGAAAATTCCCAAAAACTAGTGTTTTTTAGAATTATAATGGCTACCAAGCACGGGTGTTAGTATTCATATTGCACAATTATTATAAACATATCGGGTCATACAAACTCGAACGAGTCGCCCAAAATTGGAAAGGGCCACTTCAGACGAAGTCATGGCCAACATTCACATGATACATATTATACAAATAAAACTGTTAAGCGAATTTCTTTATTTATTTATCTTTAGTTTTTCTAAAATCTTTGGATGAAGTTTCCTGATGTTCTAGCCGTTGCAACCCGTAAAATAGCTTTTCCCATCAACAATAACTTTCAGTTTTTTTATCAAAAGTAAAAATTGGGAATTAAGCACGATAAACAAAATCTTGTTGATAATATAAAATCGAGTCTTATATTTCCAAAATACTAGACCAATTATAAATTATGAAAAACCCGGCAAGCGCATTTCAATAAAAATTATTTTTAGCATCCAGCTAAAACTAAGAATTAAGGATCGTTTTTAGTTTTTGTTATACCCGAGATGTTCTAATTTGGGAACCAATAGCATTTCTCCTGCTAAGTATATAGACCTCATATCTAACACTTAAGCTCGACTACAACTTTTTAATTGTCACCTCAAACTGCATTCCAATCGGAACATCCGTTTATAAAATATAAATTTATTTCCATTGTTTTCCGAATTTCCCTCACTGTGCAGCGATCATATAAATAGAAGCGAAACCCTTACAATCTGGAACGCTTTCTTTTCAACTTAGCAAACGGATGCATTTCCAAAGCATTGAAGTCTGCTATTTCGCAAGAATATCATTATTTTTATGATAATTTAAAATATGTGGAAAAAGGTCAATTATTTATTGCTTTTCAATAAAAGTTAGTGTAAAATTTTAACAAATAGAAACTGGGAATTATTTCCTTCCGAAGGTTACTTTATATTATATTCAACATTTTTTATTTTTTCGAAATTATTCTATGAGCTAAATTTCAGTTATGTACAATATAATAGTCTGGTAGTGTATAAAGTAATTTCTGAAAAATTGAAGGAATAGAACGATTAAAAAAAAGCTTTATAAAATACATAACTGAAATTTAGCTCATAGAATAATTTCGAAAAAGTAAAATTTTAACTTAATATCGAGTTTTGTTAGCATGATTACGCGTTTCTTTAAATTTTTTTAATAATAATTCGTATAACTTAAACTGAAGTTTCAAATAGTTTTCATTACAGCTCATTTTCATTTTTGTTTAAATAGTGCTATCTATCTGCTTATTTCAATGTTCAAATCGATAAAGTTTTTTAATAACACTGTAAAATAAAGTTAAGTTAATACTCTTATGGCCATTTTCTCATTAGGCGATTATCTTTTTTCCCAACGAAAAACTGCACATTAAAGAAATTTGGTTTTCCCAACGTCTCTTTGCTTCGATTTTATCGCAAAGCTAACCGGCACTCATCTGCCAATTATTTATTTTCCTTTTATTTGCCGTACAGATAAATTCAATCAGCTGACTTCCAACTTTTACATGTATTTCGAGTTGCGTTGCCAGCTGAAAACAATGTTTTTTGTCGGTGTATTGAGAAACCCAAAATCGTTAACGGACAGTTTATCGCTCCAATAAATTTATGTTGTCATTAAGTAACAGTTTGCTGATACATTGAGAAAATTGCCATTAGAGTTATCGAAAAATTCAGTTTTTTCGCTCTCCTGGAAAATTGTGATTTTGCTGATAGCACTATTTAAAAATAACCCTCGATATATTGATTTTAAATTTAATTAAATATAATTAAAAATCAACGCTTATGATCTATATATATAAGAGCGACTCAAGTTGTATGGAAACAAAATTCGTGCTCGTTGTACCCTCCTAAAAATGAACCTTGGACTTTTTTAAGATGCCATTTTAAATATTTCGGCTCCAGAGTTGACCTCTCGTGAGCTGGACCAGTTTGAAAAAGGGTATATTTTTGCATGTTTTGTTACTTTACGAATCTGTTTCCTTACCAACATATACAAGTTGGGTATCGTAAGAAAGGGGTTTTAAAGGCAAGTCCAACTGTATATAAGATATGTCCAAGGACGATCATCCATGTCCTTTTTTTTAAGGATTTTCTGTAAAAAAAACGGTTTTTGAATTTTTTGTTCGGGGTTGTTTGTAATAAAAGTGTCAAATTAACATATTTTAATCTTTAGTCGATTTAATTAAATACGTGTATCAGTTTTTTTTTGAAATTCGTGCTAGTTCGCGTTTTGACAAAAATGCAATGGGGTGGTAACCCTTCGTTTTAAATAGGGCAATATGGGTATCAAATTTTATCTTTTGCCAAGTATATCATCTTTGCATGTAAATAATTTTGATTTGTGCAAATTAGATGCATTTTACACGGTGCTCTGGAATTTATATAAATGCAATTTTGTAGTAACTCTAGTATGATAGCGGATTTAGTTTCTAGATCATGTATGGATGAAAATAGGACTAAAGAAAGAAAAAAAGAAATGATACAAGTTACAAGTTCAAAAAGATAGAATTCGTGACCAGTGAAAGGAGAACTTATCATCTAACTGATATATTAAGAACAAAAAGGTTAAAAACTAATGAATTACAGTACATTCTTCACCGATGGTGTGACACTTTTTTAGGGACTTTCTAAAATTTGATTCTTAAATCTAGTTCTGGGGACTTGTTTTATTGACATAATACTACATTGTTTCGAAATAATCTAACATTGTTATAACTAACACTAAACACGTTCATTGAGAATCGATGTTAGACTGGTCAAATAGTGTCAATTGACCAATGACAATCCCATGTTAAAGTGATATTTCTTATCTTATCACCAAAGACCTATCACGGGACTACTTTGGTGTAAGTTCGCTTTCCTTTTAGAAAATAACACACTTTGGGCATAAGAAGAAAAAAGGAATTGTCCTAGAGAATTTACCTTCTGCGAAATATCCTGCATTTTAAAAATTGGAAATTAGTTTGAAAAAGGTGGAAAAATTATCGAAAATTTCAAAACACATAAATAACAACAACTTATAATTAACATACATACATGTTTTTATTATGCTGTTTTAAATAGCAAGTGATTGTATAAATATGTTTGTATTTGAAAATTGTATGTAATTTGTATATCGTTTAGGCCCAGTATTGCGTTTTCGCATCACGGATATATACAATCATAAAAAAAAGTCTAAAATGTTGACGATGATTGGATTTTTCAGTAGAAATAATCATGTTCGTATGTTAGCTACCTCCTTTCAAAAGTACCCAAAAAAACAGGAAAAATTAAAAATTTAGATTAAAAATTTTTATAAAAAAACTTATGTATGATACAAATCCAAAAACAGGTCGATTAGATATTTAGTTACATTTTATTTCACTGTCCTTTATAACACTATCACGTAACAACAAAATGCCTGAGGGGAGGTTTAAGTGAACGTTGCGAAAACGCAACGCAGGGCCTTAATGGGTTAATTATATGACAGCTTTATACGTAAAAGTCAAACTCCGCGAGGACATTTGCACGGAGGCTATGTGAAATCCTGAACCGATTATAATCAAAGTTATAAGTGTTTGTCCTTAGGCGCAAAGAGCACTGTGCATCAAATATCATTGGAACATGTTTGAAATTGCGACCTTTACTTTAATTAATGGAGACGGCAAGAGTGACGGAAGTACAAGGCTTATTAAACTCAAATAGTAACTTAGTAAATACAAATAAATATGCCAAGTTTGTTACCAATCAGATTTATTTTGCAAAAGTTAAAGAGTTTTTACAATTCAGGATTTATGGCACGACCAAGAGTCCTTGCTGCAATCACAATTAAAATTAACAGAAAGATTGTAAGCGTATAATTAATACGGATTTACATGGTTTTTAGATCAATCCAAGCAGTTACCGTGAATTTCGTTCGCTATCGCGAGAAGATAACGAACTTCTTGTGGCCAGAAATTGGGGATATGGATCTGGTCGATATGTGGCTCCAACAGGATGGTGCCACTTGCCAAACAGCTAATGAAGCAATCGCTCTTTTGTGCGGAAAAATCAATGGCCGTTATGTTATCTCACGTCGTGGCGATGTTTATTGGCCGCCACGATTATGTCAGCTTTGGAATTCTTACTTTAGGGATATTTAAAGGAAAAAGTGTAGGTCAATAAGCCTAGAACAATTCAAGAGGTAAAATATGAGATAATTCGGCACATTAACTACATAAAACATCAATCGTGTCTCAGAGTTATTGAAAATATGGGCCATCGGCTAGAAGTTTGCCACCGAAGCCGTGGCAAGCATTTAGCCGCTATTTTGTTTCACACATAATTATCGTAGATTTATCCTTCTAAAGTAATTAAAAATTTTTAAAAATTCTCTTAAAACTTTTTCTTTTAATTACACTACGTGACAGTTTTTTGACCAAATGAATTAGACATCTAATCCGCTGAATCCGAATATGAAGTCAGAATTGTCAAAAGTAGAACAGGTTTATAAATAACCGTTATTTGTGTTTTTAAAAAAGATGATGTGACTGAAATGTATTTCTTTCTTTTTAGGGAAAGGTTTTAAAATTTCTTTAATAATCATGGATTGTTAGTGAAGATTGGTCAAGAAATGACAGATTAACAAGAAAAAAAAGTTCAAGCTTCATTGAAAATTTTATGATTTTATTAAATTTTGCTATTTTCGAGTTACTGTTCTACTTTTGATAATTCTGACTTCATATTCGGATTCAGCGGAAAATTTTACATAAAGCTGTCAGATTCATTGGGTAACGACTTTGTTTAAATTTTGTCACGTAGTGTTATCTTAACATCGTGCATTTTGGTTGGACCACATTTAAGTTCAAAGGTGCTAAGACTGGCGGCAAAATTGCTCGAAAATTTTCTAAAATTACATTTCCCTATACTTACAGTTTTGTTTCCAACGTACCCATTCAAATGGAGAACTAGCTCTCGTCTTAGGTTCGAAAGGGTCCAGATTAGAGCAGTGGTCTCAGTTGAGACTCGACATTGACCTGTGGGGCCTCTTGCGAGGAGAATGGGTCTGGGATTCAAAGTCTACTGCAGAAGTAAGAGGAAAACGTGTTTCATTTTGTATGTCAATGTTCAGGTTTTTGGGACATTGGGGAAAAATACCCGGAGAGACCGGTGTTTCACTGTTTGGAAGATACATCTAGGAAAAAACTAAGGTTGCTTCTTGTCTTTATTGGGAAGAAGAATTCGTAAGATCTACTGAGTAACTGCACGCTGCGAAATATGGCCCCAGGAAATATGGCCCCAAAAAATAAATGAAAATTTACCCCAAATTTGGGGCTATTTTTCATAATGCAATATGGCCCCATTTTTAAAATGAAAAATTACCCCAAAAAAATGAAAAATAACCCTAAAAATAAAATGAAATATGACCCTAAATTTGGGGTTATTCTTTATTATGGAAAATCACCTCAAACTTTATAATGAATTTGAACCCCAAAAAAGAACACAAATAAAGTTAAATTAAATATATTCGGTGGAGTTCTTATGCCCGAAACTAAAAATCACAAATTTAGAATCCCGATTTCAAAATCCGGATAATTATACAGTTTTGGTTTTTAAAATCGTACGATTGATAGCATGGTTGGGCTTTCGGCCATGCGCAAAGATTTTTTTCTCTTTGGTATAACGAAAACTGGCTTTGCTTACTAAAGCTTCACGTTATAGGCGGCCTGCGGCCTGGCGTAAGGATTTTCTCTTCTATGCTATAACGAATACTGGCTTCGCTAACTAAAGCTTCTCCATATAGCCGGCCTTCGGCCGGGTGAAAGGATTTTCTTCTCTTTGGTATAAAAAACACTGGCTTCGTTCACTAAAGGTTCAATACATAGCCGGCCTGCGGCCGGGCGCAAGGATTTTCTTTTCTATGGTATACCGAACTCTGTCTTCGCTCAGTAAAGCTTCTCTTAAAAGACGGCCTTCGGCCGAGCTCAATGATTTTTTTCATCTATGGTATAACAAACTCCGGCTTCGCTAACTAAAGCATCTCTGCATAACCGGCAAGGATTTTCTCTACTTTGGTATTTTTTATACTATCCCTAGAAACTTTTACATAGAATTTTGTAAAATTTTTATACAAATGTTTGGGGTGATTTTTCATTTCTTAAAATTTGCATTTTTTATTAGTAGATGTATATTCCGTCGCTATTTGGATATTTTGCACCGTCCAGCGAAGTGTAAAGCTTGGCACGGAAGATAAAAACCGCCCACAGCGTAGAAAATAGTTCGAAGATAATGCATCGAAGTCAATACTCTATAAGGCTTTCTATCAAGCTCAAGATAAAATTGCAAAATAATTTTAAGCCACTTAACCTTCATCTTTTTTTTTAAATTTGAAATATTCATGGTTACATTATGTTTTTAATAAAGTGAATATTTATTTTCAAAAACCCCCTAAATCATAAAAAATTAATTTCCATAGAATCGGTTATTATACCCTTTACCACAGGTGGACAAGGGTATATATAAGTTTGTCATTCCGTTTGTAATTTCTTTAATAGTGATCCTAGACTATATAAAGTATATATATTCTGGGTCCTTATGAGGAGAGAAGTTGATTTAACGATGTCCGTCCATCTGTCCGTCTGACAGTCTGTCCGTCTAACGTTTGATATGTGTTTTCCAGAGACTCCAGACATGATAGCGGCTAGGTTGTTTTACATTTATGTTACATATAGTCCACCATTTCTTGCTATCGAAATTTAGCAAGATCGGTCCACAAATGGCTGAGATATGACCAAAAAACCACGACTGCCTCTAATTTTTTCCAAAAATCCCTTGTTGTTGTATTTTTTAATTCTTTTTTCTGTATATCTGGAGAACGGCAAAAGCCAAAGCTTCCAAATTAGGTACAAACATTCAGGTTATAAATATACACCAACCCACAAAATGTGGGCAGGGTTGGAGAAGTGGGCGTAATACCTCCCATACAAAAAATTTCAAAAATTGTATAATGCAATGCAATGAGCAGTTGCTTCAAGTTTCTTCCTTAGAATATGAACCAAAAAACAACAAGCATTAGCGGTTTGCAATGTCATTCAAGAATGGAACCTTCAGGACCACATAAAAGCCATGGTATTTGACATAACAGCCGTCAACACCGGTCGTATAAATGGAACCTGCGTTATCATTAGACATTTTTTAGAAAAATCACTTTTATGGTTACCATGAACACACCATATCTATGAAATTTTTTTGCGAAGTATTTTTGAAGAGAAATTTGTAAAAAAAAGGATGTCCGAATGTGGCCATTTTCGAAGAATTTAAGACTGCATGGCCAAAATTTTATTTACAAAACTTTCGTTCTGGGATTGAAAACAAAACGGCATTCCGACATTTAAAAAATTCCAGCAGTTGTGTTGTAAGTTTTGTTGAGACAATGCTCACAGAAAAACAGCCAAGAGACGACTATAAGGAACTTCTAGAACTCACTTTAATATTTTTAGGGAAAACATCAAAAAAACCCCAACACCGCACACTGGGCTGGATCGCCAAATTTTTGGCATAAAGTCTAAACATAGAGTTACAGAATTGAAACTTGGTACATTTGATAATTGAAGCACAGCCGCGAATAACGTTTTAAGTTACAAAATAATAATTTTTCAGGAGAGCAAGAAAACGTTTTTTGACAGACAGCAATATTTGTTTTAAAAATTTTTATTTCTATTATTAAAAATGATGATAATAAAAACTTTTACGCAAAAGGCTTTTAAAACATTATTCCGCACTGCAAAACCATTTCGGTTTCGTCATTTTGTTAGTAACTTGCAATGTTCTTCCACTGGCTGACACTTTGTACGCCATTTTGAAGGCGTTAATGTGCACAGTTTTGGTTGATTTGATGTTTAAACTGTGTAAGAGAGTAAGGTCAACGGTTATCTGCAAAAAAACAGTTTTTGCAAAATGTGGCGTTTACAACGTTATTCGCGGCTGTGCTTCAATTATAGTAAGCGTAGCATCTGTGGTCCAATCCGACCACGCCTTCCTCCCATATGGTGCCAAAACGTGCGTTACAACTACTTAATATACCCAAATTTTGCTTAAAATATTGTTTTGTACAAAATTTAAGGGCTTCTTGAGATCAGGAGTACATACCTATTTCACACCAGGCCCAAGCTGGTCAAAATCGGGCCAGTTTGGATCTTTAATTCCTAAATTACGAACAATTCAAGTTGAAATTTCGAATACCAATGTGTTTTAATTTGAGAAAGTAATATTATTAAATTGCAAAAGTTTTATTAAAGTGATATATAATATAGTTATCATGGTTATGGACTTAAAAAGCAATGAATCCTTAAATATATATAGCTAACTACAATATATGCGTTAAAATAAAAAAATTAGTCATCCTCTACGTCTAATTCTAATGAATAATTAATTACATTTTCGCATTCGGAATCAGTTTCAGAATCAGAGTCGCTCTCTTTATACTCAGGTTAATTTTTTTCAACTTTAAAATTTGGTGCTTCTAAAAGTTCAATAACATCTTTGGGCAACACCTTTTTTTAAGTTGAGCTGACCTTTTCTTGAGCGAAATGCTCGAAAGAATAGGATCTGAAGAGTCAACTGATCTGTGAAACACATGGAGCAAACTATTAATCCGCGAACGAGCATGCGATCTCCTGTCTTGTTTATAAAATTTGTTGCGTGCTTTAAAATGTTTAAGACTTTGCAATCTATTAGAGTCATATGAAGATCATAATACGACAACTTTTTTTTAGAGTTTTAGAGTTAAGCTGTTCAAAAATCCAGTTTAAATTGCATCTTCATTTCGATAGTTGTCTAGCCACATATTGATAAGGGAAGCATGACTGAACTCAAATGTACCCAAAAATCCACAAATTTATGGAAAACGGGCAAATTTGGGCAAAAATTGTTAATAACACGTTATAATGTATACTTTCAAGTATATTTTAGCATAATTAAATTTTGGCCAAAATTGGGCGAAAGTTAGTTTTTACTCCACTATAAACTGGTGTTTTGGTTAATTTTTTCTCTTTCTTAGGAATTCACAAAAACATTAAACAAATAAAAAGCAATTGCTATAAGTTTTTAATAATAAACATACATTTATCGTTATTTTCCATATTTATAAATTTTTTTTTTGTTTACCGGCAGTCGCTTTCGGTTATTATAAAGCTGAGCTAACTTTTTCTGCTTTTTTGAGAAAAGAAACACATGACACATAGATTGGACTTTGTACCCCTTGTAAAAGTTCAGGGCTTCCATCAAATAACTTTTATTTACTGAAATGTTGTACCTAGGCTATGCACTTTTAGAAAATATAGTTAAAATTAACAAATATTTCCATGAAAATTTCGGCTTTATGCCAAAAATTTGGCGATCCAGCCCAGTGTGCACCGTAAAGTTTCGAGCACCGGGTGCAGTTCATCACGCTAGGTGGATGTCAAAAGCTATTAACAGCCTAAAAATGTTTTTGTTCCGCGAAGAGTTTTAATTTCCGAAACAAGACGAAAATGACTTGCGAAAAATATGCATTTTTATATTAACAATATTCGTCGAAGCTTGGTTTTCATGTAACTTTCCAATTCACGCCCCCATAATGATTTTTTGCTCTTGCAAAACCCACTTTTTTTAAAGTATTGACAAAGACTTGTCGCGAGTTGCCATTAAAAAAATGCAAAGCCATTAGTGGTAATTAAATCTTGAAAACATCGCCCTAGCATTTTTTGATTCAAGAGTACCGAACAGCACTAAAGCAAAAATGGTTGAAGCCCTTAAGAATGTTGGTGACGGTGCTCAAAATATAAAGCGACCCTTTATTGCTAATCAAAATATTTCAACCATCACAGACAATGGAATGCAACAATTTGTGTCCATGGAAACAAAACTTTTTTTTCGAAAGATTCCTTATAGATCAAGAGTTCTTACAATCAAATTCTGAAGAAATTATTGGGCAATTAAGGGTAGTCAACGACACTGCGGAAATGGGAGTCAAACTAATGAAAGAATAGAATTCATTACTGACAAAAAATGAAGAGCAAAAACAATATGTATTACAAGTTGTCCAAGATTTTAGACGCAAATTTCCCGGATGTATTTAAAAATCAATAACAAACTAACATGAACACAAAACTATAATATTTAGTAAAATAAAAATAAAAATAATAAGAAAAGATAAACTCACTGTTTATTGTTGGTGTTTTCTTTAAGCTTTGATATTGTTAAAAGTAAGACTAAGAGTGTTTATAATTCTTATTCGCTTTAGGTTTTTTTTGTTTAATATTTTCCTGATGAGCTGGCTTAAGCAACCAGTGAAATGCGCAGCTTCTATGCTTTCCCTCAACATTGATATTTTTGTTAGTTAGGGCGTTTCGCTTTTTGGATGACGATATGTTTATGCAGGTAATGTCAAAAAGCCATTTTAAACCAAAACTATTTTTTATAAAAAAAGAAGTTAATATTTATTAAAGTTTAATTTTTGAAATTTCAGCCAAAAATTCAGGATTTTTTCAAACTTCGGCGGGCGGGCGACGCACAGTGCTTTGTCCCCATATAACGAAGGGACATAAATAGAAGGAGTTGTCAGAAATTTTGAAATTTGGTACACTAGCATAAAATAGCTTAGTTAAGAAAAATATGAATTTTTGGACAAATCGGTCCAAGGACACGCCTACCTCCCATGTGTCCTGAAATGGAAAAATGTAATTTTAGCTTCAATAATGCCCACAAAACTACAAAAAAATGGGCATGCCAATACACACACAACTAGCAACGTGTGTGCAAATTTTCACTTAAATCAGAACAAGGACTCAAGGTCCTGCCATATATCCTTTTTCTTAAAAATGCTATAGTACCTACAAAAATTATCCAATCGTAATAAAATTTGGTATGGAAATTGATATTTGTTAGAGATATATGTGTGCCGAATTTTGGTAGAATCGGATTATTAATGTGAAAAATACAAAAACATCATTAAATGAAAAATGAGTTAAAAACGCTTCAAATGCTCTTGCAAAAATAACAAGTAAGAAAGTATAATCAGTCAAACCCGACCATGTGATACCCTATAGTATAGTATTTAAAAACAAATTTCCTAGAGTGTAATCTATTTGGGACCCATGGGCAATCATGGACCCGCCAGAACAAAATTATGTTATGAGGTTAAGATTCGTTTAAAAGTTCTTTCTCCCGAATATTGTTTAGATATCTTAAGCTCCGTATATGAGTTTTTTGGATGAACCTAAAGTTTATTTTGGACCTATCTGGACAACATTTTGTCATGACTTAGTAGCTATCGTAAAAATCACTGTCGCCAATTTGTATGTAAATACTTTTATTTTTAAGGAAGCTGGCATTAAAAGCTTTTTCGGGAGAATGATTTGTCTGGGAGCTACGTTCTAAAATAAAAAGATTCCAATACAATTTGATGAGCTGATTTTGATTGCAATAAAATTAGTTGGGTTTGGACTAAATTTAATCTTGCCGATGTAATAAGAAAAAAAAAACAATTAAAATGAAAATAAAAATTGTATGCGTTTTCCCGTAAAGCACTAAATTGTAAAATATGAAAACATATATAAGTGCCATTATTTGGCTTTATTTATAAACCTTTTATCGTCAATAAGTGGTGGATTTTTCTTTTAATAAAAATAAATAAAACCAAATAATACTCAAATAATATGCTTATGTAGGTTAAATAAATGTGAAAAAATGCGATATTTTTATTTTTTTTTTTTTCAATTTTACTTACACAATAACAGATGTTGTAAAATTTAGTTTTTACACATTTTAATTATGTATCATCATAACTACTAGAGTTATCCGAAGACCAAATTTTGCACAACGAGGAACTTAACTCGTCCTGCTCAACTACTCCATCTTCCAAATCAACATTTTCCTTCTGTATATATTTCTCAATATCGGCTGATACAAATTTATGTTTAGTCTTTATGTTCCTGTTTGTAGATAACGCGGGATCCGAATGCAATAACATATACGTCATCAAATCTTTATTTGTATCTTCTTGTGAAGTTTTTCTTGTATGAGATAACCGCACTCTTCGTAAGTTTTTATGGTTGGCTTCTAGTGCTTCTTCTGACAAATATCCTGGGATAAAAAAAATTCCATATGAATAAATTTATAATAAAAAATTTTTGAAAATACATTTATTTGCATACCTATTGGTAAATTAAAGTACTTAATAACATCACATATTGATTTCAACTTTTTTTAATATAAAAAGGTTGGTCATAAAGCACGTAGAACATTTATGTAAAAAAATTTTATTTTTTTCTTAATAATAAACTAATTTATTAATAGATACTTATGCCCAATTTCACCAATTTATTTAAATATCAATTAATATTAAAATACATTTTTTCATATAATTTTTTTTTTTTTTTTTTTACATGAAAAACAAATTTTAAACATAAATTGATTGTTGGTGAAATAGGCCCTTAGTTTAAAAAAAAAGAAATATTTGTAATTTTTTACAATTTTTGTTTGTTTATAAACTTAAACAATTATTGGGATTGATCTACCACAAAAATAGGTGTGCATATAACGTATTACTTTATCCTGCTGAAAATTACATAATTGTAGCGCACTTTGATTAAGGGGTATGGTGCACAATTTGACTTTAATATTTTCTCAGTATTTCTTTTTTAAATGTTTTTTCATATAGCTTGTAACTTTACTTAAACATTTTAGCTCTATAATAAAAAAACTTTAAAAAAATTTGTGAAATTAGACCTATTTAAAGTGCATTTTTTGTTAAGTTGCGGTCAAAAACCGGCACTAATCTTTTTAAGGTCCTTTTAAGAAAACTATTTGCTAAGAAAAAACGAAATAAAAAAATGTCTGATTTTATATGATTTTTTTTAAAGTTCAAAAAAAGTTTTGTAATTTTTGGATTTTTTTGAAAAAAAAATATTTTTTTTTGAGCGATAAAAACTAACTTAAGTTAATATTTTTAATAAAAACTGTATTATTGCCAAATTTTGAACATACCAAGGATCACAAAAAAAAATAACATTAAACTCTTTTTTAAAAAAATTAATTTTTGAGAGTTATTTTCTTGAAGCAATTCAATTCATTTTTTTTTATTCATTAATTCTTTCTTAAATTTGACTGAATTTAGCGACCTCTGGCGGAGTCTAGGAGAGTCACACGAAATCAATTCCAAAAAATTTTTATGAGTTGTGTTGTTATCTATCGATCAATATATATTTTATCACATTTTGAGACTAACATTTTTTTTTGATTTTTGTCTATGGGACTTTGTCCGTGCGACGTGCCTTAATCTTCTCAGACGGACCTAAATTTTTTTTTTAATAGTTTTTTACTAATAGCTACCGAGTTGAAATTTGAGACTTGATAAAATCCAACTTTTAATTTAAAGAACCACCCTAATGACCTATGGTTACGCCTTATATATCAAAAGATCGGAAATTTTTTGTAGAAAATATTTTCTGAAAAACTCGGGAAAATCGGTTCAGTACGAAAAGTTATGACCAAAATATAAATTTTTTTTGAAAAAAACCCATTTTCGGGAACCATAGATCTTGCCGAGTCCAAGTTTTAAAAACAAAATAACTGGCAAATTTTTTCTTTAAAACGTCGGTATATAAATCTGTCAAATCAGTTAAGAAATAGCAGAGCTATGACCAAAATACTGAAATCCCAAAAATTACTCTTTTTTTTATAATTAAGTTTGTTTTTATACCCTTCACCGAAGGTTCAACACCCTATAAAGTATATATATTCTGGGTCCTTATGAAAAGCAAAGTTCAAATCCGGTTGTCGTCTGTGTTGAGTTGTGAACAGTAAACGGTCCATATTTCATTTTAATGATTTTTAAACAGCGCTCGCTCATAGTTCATTTGTCTAGGGGGTGTGTTAAGTTAGAAACAGTGAGTCCCCTGGCTCGAATCTTGGTTTTTAAATATAATTTTTTTTTGTAAACGATTTTAAAAAATATTTTACAGTTTTCGCTTTTTAAATTATAATTATAATGAAGTTTTAAGTATTGTAAATATGTAGGTTAAATGGGTAGCCGTCACGAAGACGACTCACTTGGGTCCTTATAGCGGTCCCTTTGTGATACCCCCAGCCAGTGACAAGGGTCAGCCAGAATCCAGCAGACTATTCCCCAGAGGTCACCGCAGTCTCCAACCACCCCGATTCCCTGCAGAACAGGGAGATCGATTTCAGTCCCGCATTGGACAAATCGTCCAGACATGGCAATTCCGGTCTCCCAAAATGCCTCACCCTAACGCCCGCCAGACCGGGGCATTGGCAGAGGAAGTGAAACACCGTCTCCTCCTCCTCCCCATCATGACAACTCCTGTAGTAGTCATTATACGCAAGACCCATCCTCCTAGCATGAGTCCCTATCACCGAGTAGTACGCGCGTTCTCGCCGCGTCATAGCCAGGCCATAGAGTCCTGGCCATCAAACAGGTATGCTCGCCCTGCCATCTCCCCTGAGCCCTTCTGTACGACTCCATTGGCCATTGAAGTGCCAATCAGGCTGTCGACGAACATGTCGTCCAACAGACAGCCTTGTTTGGCTAGACTGTCCGCAGTATGGTTGCCCAGGAGCCCACTGTGTCCTGGTACCCATGTCAGCGTTACACTGGAATGTTTCGCGATCTCATTTAGAGACATCCGGCATTCCACTGTTAACATAGATGTCGTAAAGACACCAGCCAGAGCTGCAATGGCAGCCTTGCTGTCCGTAAATATACATATATCCCTCGATATACGATAGTACTTCAGCCAGTTTGCCGCCCGCTTTATGGCAGAGATTTCCGCCTGCAGCACACTACTGCCATCTGGCAGCCTAAAAGAGACCCTGATGTCCAATTCCTCGATGAAGAAACCTCCACCCACTCTGTCGCGCATCCTGGAACCATCGGTGTAGACCCGCAGGGTTGGCTCCAGAGATCGAGTATTATCGAGCAGCTCATCATAGTTACCATGATGAACCGTGAACAAAGCACCGAAAAAGGGTTCCGGAGAGAAATAGTCTAGCCCCGCCAGGTCGTATGACGCGTGAAGCGTGACCCTGGCATGACCATAGTTCCGCGTAGACCATAGGCCCACCACAGATTCGGCACAGCCGAATATAGCAATCTTACTTGTTATTTTATTAGAAACCTGCTGAAATGTTTCGTCAGTTTTTTCAACGAGATTTTATTCAAAATATTAACCTTTAATTCTTCTTTAAAAGACTTAGTAAAATGACGATGATATTTATTATAATAAAAGGTAGCAGCCTTTGCTAACACTTTGGTTGATTTAATACATTAAATTATCAAAATTTCCTTTTTAATATTGTCTAATGAGGCTCAAAAACCAAATGCTATTATGATTTTTTTTTTAAATTTTAACCAAAACATTATTTAACATTTGTTTTTACACTTGAGCGCACACTTATTCATTAAGTATGAGTCATAGCCTTCACAGCAAACAGTTAATTGTTTCTGTGGGTGTTTGTGTGAATATCGCAATATGTAAATCCTTCAATTTAATTACAGTTTTAAATGCGTTAAATTTTCAAAATGGAAAACATGTGTTCAAATGAATCTTCGTGTATTGATGCCAATTAACTTTTCTTCTAGTCATTAATCATTTTTGTATCTTTATGACGGTTATTTTATGTTCCATTATAATCAAACGAAGATTTATAAAGGATATAAGGACATTTTCATGTCAATGTTTTGATTGACAACCGCGTGATTTGTAACTTTGATGGAGATGGTATGCTAAGTTATTTCTGATGAGAAGTAAGTTTAATTAATGTTGTTTACTTCTTGCAGTGAATGATCGATTATGGTATTTAGAGGATTAACTATGAAACCTAAATATTTTTAATTAAGATGGATGCTTTAATTATTTCAACATTATAAATTTAATAGTTAAAAGTTAACATGGTTAAAAGATTTAAGGAAAATTGTAAAAAAAATTTCTATTAATAGCGAATCAAGATTTGTCTAAAAAAAATTAACCTTCGCCTTGTCAATACCCACCCGGGTGACTATTTTGATTTTTTTTTTTTTTCTTTAATAACTTTCTTAAATTTGCTTCAGGTGAGACTTTACTTGCTGAACAAATTGTTTTCTTTAAAAAAAACTGAAAAAAAATTTTATAACGAAAACTTCTTTAAAAAAAACTAAAACAATTTGTATGATAAAAACTTGTTCTTATTGCTAATATATAGAGATGAGATTTTCATGCACTAAAAAATCGAAAATATGCGCATAAAACATGCACTAAAAACTCCAAAATATGTATTAACCCTTCTCTTACACATGGGTCTGGCCAGACCTTTTTTCAATTTGAAATGTAATTTTAAAAATCTTAACGAAGCGATAAAATAAATAAAAAGAAAATTTAACAAACAAGTAGCTGGCAGTGTGCGAATACGAGGCATACCCTACGATGAGAGTGAAAACTTAGACAACATTTTCAGTGAAGTGTGCAACAATCTAAACATTGCAACGCCTCAAGTTAATAACATCTATAGACTCAAAAGAGTATACAAACACAACTGTACATACTCGACAAGTGATGATGAAATTATCGTGAAAATGTCGCCTTATGAAAAAAACTTTTTATTAAAAACAATTTCCGAATACAAAAGAAATAATAATGAAGAGTTTTGCCTCAAGCATGCTGGTTTTGACAGCAATACGCCAATTTCTTATTCTAATTTCTTTTTTGGTTTTTTCAAGCACGAATTCGAAAAAAATTAATTTAATTATACTTGAATCAAGCGCATTTGGAGATTGATTCAATCTTAGTTTTACTTAAATCAATCTCATTTTCGGATTATTTCAAGTACGATTGATTGAAAATCTGTACTTGAATCAGTATTTCTGTACTTGATTCAGGAAAATCCGTACTCACCGTACTATTAATCCGCTTCGGATTGATTTGAGTACGAATGGATTGATTTTTCTTTTGAGTGTGGAATTTTTCAATTATTTAAAATTTTATTCTTTTTAGTAAATATTTTTAACTAATTGTATTGTAGAAACTCACACAAATAAATAAATAAATATTCAAGTCATTTTTCAAGGCAAACGCAAGTCATAGTCAAGTCATAGTCAAGTCATAGTCAAGTCATAGTCAAGTCATAGTCAAGTCATAGTTATGTCATAGTCAAGTCATAATCAAGTCATACTCATGTTATAGTCAAGTCATAGTCAAGTCTTAGTCAAGTCAAAGTCAAGTCATAGTCAAGTCAAAGTTAAGTCTTAGTCAAGTCAAGTCATAGTCAAGCCATAGCAAGTCATAGTCAAGTCGCATTCAAGTCAAAGGCAAGTCATAATCAAGTCATACTCAAGTAATAGTCAAGTCATAGTCATGTTTTAGTCAAGTCATAGTCAAGTCATAGTCAAGTCATAGTCACGTCATAGTGATGTCATAGTCAAGTCATAGTCAAGTCATAGTCAAGTCATAGTCAAGTCATAGTCAAGTCATAGTCAAGTCATAGTCAAGTCATAGTCAAGTCATAGTCAAGTCATAGTCAAGTCATAGTCAAGTCATAGTCAAGTCATAGTCAAGTCATAGTCAAGTCATAGTCAAGTCATAGTCAAGTCATAGTCAAGTCATAGTCAAGTCATAGTCAAGTCATAGTCAAGTCATAGTCAAGTCATAGTCAAGTCATAGTCAAGTCATAGTCAAGTCATAGTCAAGTCATAGTCAAGTCAAAGTCAAGTCATAGTCAAGTCATAGTCAAGTCATAGTCAAGTCATAGTCAAGTCATAGTCAAGTCATAGTCAAGCTGTATAAAACTTGCTGCGTAATTAATTTCAACTGAATCACAAACAAACAAATTTCAACTGAATCACAAACAAACGAACATGCAAATGAATTAACTTATTTTTATTTTCTTTTTCAGTCGTACAATTTTAATTCCAACATTCTGCAATTTGTACGATTAAAAGTTTGTTTATAAGTATTTCGCTTCTCCGGAATAAAATATGAGCTTGAGGTGATTTACCTATAAAATCATTTGTTGTTTTTTCTACTGTTTCTATTTCTACTGTTGTCTATAGCAAACTTTAGCACTTAACTTGATGTAATGATTAAATAGTATCTAAAACTTTTAAATGAAAAAAGTTTCCATAAAAACGACCACAGACAACAGTATGTAAATTATTAATTATAGTTGGAAATGAAAATTTCTATATTGTAAAACACTTACCAAATACGTAAAATTCACAAGAAAAAGACACCAGACTAAAGTGCTTTAAGCTAATTTCATTTGATGTCTTTTTATGCTGCTTTCACATCAATTTGAAACTTGAAATTTCAAGACATATTTCTTTTAATGTTGTTTTGCTGTGTTTGAAGTAATTGTCCTTTAAAAAAAGTAACTTTTTAATGGGTTGAAACATAAATTCAACAAAATATGTAAAAAAATCATATTTTAAAATGAAAAATGGTCACCATATGCTTTTATGACCTTTTTCCTATAATAAAAATTATTTTCCGAAATATTATGTAGGATAAGGTTTGAAGTTAAAAAAAAACTTTGAAATAACTTCCTATTAAATTTATGACTTTAATGACTTTTTAAATCTGTTAAAACAATTTAACGACCGTGCACAGTGTGAAATATGAAGTAGGAAATATATTACCTTTTTTTTTTGAAGGGGGACAGTAAAGTTAAAATTTATGAATTTGGCAGTTAAGATTGTTAAGACATGAAAAGGGAAAAATTGGACAATATAAAAAAGTAATTTTCTTTGACAATAAATGAAATATTACAAAGTTTAATTATGTTGGATATTAAAAGCTTCACAGTGGGTGATGAAAATGTTCAGTTTGATAACGATCCCCAATCAAAAAATAGTCAACAGTTTTTCTTACTTAAATAC
This sequence comes from Pollenia angustigena, assembly GCA_930367215.1. Lineage (NCBI taxonomy): Eukaryota > Metazoa > Arthropoda > Insecta > Diptera > Polleniidae > Pollenia > Pollenia angustigena. The sequence goes on from OV884058.1 coordinate 168,550,214, forward strand.
ATACCAGCTTTCATCATATCAACATAATTTATTCAAATTCACTTTAAAGCTTTTGTTAAAAATATATTTTATTAAATAAAGAATTAAACGAAAAATAAAAAAAAAACCAAATAAAATTTATTTATTTAGAAACTGGGAATTATTTCCTTTCAAAGGTTACTTAAGAAAATACAGTGTAATAGTCTGGTAGTGTATAAAGTAATTTCTGAAAAATTGAAGGAATAGGACTATAACAAAAAAGCTTTATAAAATAAATAACTGAAATTTAGCTCATAGAATATATTCGAAGAAAAAAACAAGTTAGAGTGCTATATTCGGCTGTGCCGAATCTTTGATACCCTCCACCGACCGTTCGAATGTTTAAGGAGTAGTATCTGTATGATGTCTATTTATTATTATTATCTTAAACTGTGACGAGTTGTTATTAATTATGGTTTTAGGCGACTAAACTGTTTTCCGGTAGTATGGTTTAAATGGGGCCTAAGGTAAATTATGGACCGATCGTCACGAAATTTCACAGTGTTATTTCTAGTCCTTTAAAACTGTGACGTACCAATTTCTGGTATGCTAGCATTATTAATTATGGTTTTAGGTCTACTAAACTGTTTTCCGGGAGTAGGGTAAATTATATACCGATATTCACGAAATTTCACAGTATCATTTGTAGTCCTATAAAACTGTGACAAGCCAAAATTTGTTATGATGGCATTATTTTTTACGGTTTTAGGCGTACTTAACTGTTTTCCGGTAGTAGGGTTTATATGGGGCCTAAGGTAAACTATGGACCGATCGTCAAGAAATTTCACAGTGTTATTTCTAGTTCTTTAAAACTGTGACGTACCAATTGCTGTTATGATAGCATTATTTATTATGGTTTTAGGTGTACTAAACTGTTTTCCGGGAGTAGGATTTATATGGGGCCTAGGGTAAATTATGTACCGATCTTCACGAAATTTCACAGTATCATTTATAGTCCTATAAAACTGTGACAAGCCAAAATTTGTTATGATGGCATTATTTTTTACGGTTTTAGGCGTACTTAACTGTTTTCCGGTAGTAGGGTTTATATGGGGCCTAAGGTAAACTATGGACCGATCGTCAAGAAATTTCACAGTGTTATTTCTAGTTCTTTAAAACTGACCAATTGCTGTTATGATAGCATTATTTATTATGGTTTTAGGTGTACTAAACCGCCTTCCGGGAGTAGGGTTTCTATGGGGCCTAGGTTAAATTATGTACCGATCTTCACGAAATTTCACAGTATCATTTATAGTCCTATAAAACTGTGACAAGCCAAAACTTGTTATGATTGCATTATTTTTTACGGTTTTAGGCGTACTAAACTGTTTTCCGGTAGTAGGGTTTATATGGGGCCTAAGATAAATTATGGACCGATCGTCATGAAATTTCACAATGTTATTTCTAGTCCTAAAAAACTGCGACGTACCAAATTCTGTTACGCTAGCGCTATTTTTTACGGTTTAAGGCGTACTAAACTGTTTACCGGGAGTAGTGTTTATATGGGGCTAAGGGTAAATTATGGACGGATCTTCACGAAATTTAACAGCGTGATTTCCAGTTTTTGCAAAATCTTATCGCATTCCGTGCCTTGTTCCAGCATTTATGTTATTTTTTGTAACAAAATTATCAATTATTTTAGGTGGTGGTTCCACATTTTGATTCATAGCTCTGGTCCTACTGAACCGATTTTGCTGCATTTCAATCCCAAGCTGCTTAGGATAACTACAAGCAATTTGACACCAAGTTTGTTCATTTCTTTTGAGTTTTTCGCAAGTGAGCGTGTTTTCAACAGACAGACGGACATTGCTAAATCGACTTGGAATTACTCAAGGACCCAGAATATATATACTTTATGGGGTCTAAGATGAATAATAAAAAAGTTTCACACGGAATGACAAACTTAATATACCCTCTTCACAACTAATTGTGGTGGAGGGTATAAAAATATGTTGAATATTTATTAATTTAAATTTGTTTGATCACCAGTGAATGAGGGTATATTAAGTTTGTCATTCCGTGTGAAACTTTTTTATTATTCATCTCAGAATTTTTAAAAACAAAAATTCCGAAATTTTAATAAAAAAAATATTTTTTTTCCAGAAAAAAAATTATGTTTCTAAAACGACTGCGCATATAAGAAAAACGTTTTACTTTTCTTAAAGTACATTTTATTGCGGATTTTCGGTTTTTTTTTTAGTTTTTCAATAAGCTAAAGCGTTTTTGAGTTACGCGAATATATGTTGTGCAACCTCCTTCATTTTCGAAATAACGGTATATCTCGAAAACCAAAGCCAACATAAAGAAAAAAAGTTTTAACTTTCTTAAAGTAAATTTTATTGCAGAATTTCGGTTTTTTTTAGTTTTTCAATACCTTAAATTATGCTTTAGTTTATTGATATACAATAGCTCAATTAAAAATCAACCATAGTGTTAAACAAGAATGATCCCTGCAAATAATAGGACCAGTCCAAACACGCGTGTTAAGAGTAGCCCACAAGGGACCAGGACTAGTCCAAAAGTAATCCAAATGTATGGAAAAAACATGGTCTATTTAACATAACGATGTCCTAGGGGAGGACCATATAATTCACCTTTGGACTACTAAGGGGTAGTTTCAAAACTACTTCATGGTATACACAAGAGGATTAGTTTTGAAGTCGTTTAAAAGCGAAAGCACGTCGTTAAAAAACGAAGACATGTCGTCTCACTACAAACACTTTTTACCAATGACATGGTCCAATATTATTTGCAGGGATAGAAATAAAGATTACGCCTTGCGCATGTTTTACCGTTTGATGACGTAGTAGTTCCCTTGTTAAGATTACCAAGTCTCTTTTATATGTGAAAATCGTAATTTCTTACAAAAAATTTATGTATTTCGTGATAGCTGGCAAAAAACTAAGAATTTTGCCTAATATTTTATAAAAAGAAACTGGGAATTATTTCCTTCCGAAGGTGACTTTATATTATATTCAACATTTTTCATATTACGAATTTATTCTATGAGCTAAATTTCAGTTATGTATTTTATAAAGCTTTTTTTTAACCCTTTCGACCCGGTTTTCGCATAGCAATGGTAAAACAAAATTTTTGATTGAACCGAATTTTTTAGTAATATATAACTTATCGGTAAAATAAAATCAAAAAAACAATGATTGGTAGCTGTGATGGTTGTGGGGGTTGTGGTACATCGTTGTACCATTCGGGATGTTATGTGGTACAAATAAGTACCAACCGTCCGGTAAAATAAACTTTCGCGCATAATATCATGCAAAAACCATGCTATGCACTTACAAAAAACGGTCAGGAGACTTTAAGGACTATAAGGTACATTTCGCAACCCAGCAACATTAAATTTGAAGCTGTTAGGGATGTTTAAACTTACAGTGGTACTCATATGTACCATCCGGGTCGAAAGGGTTAATTGTCCTATTTCTTAAATTTTTCAGAATTGACTTTGTACACTACCAGAGTATTATATTGTATTTTCTTGTTACATTTTATCTTAGCTAACGTGTTGCGTCCTTTAACCCTGCAAGGTTACTCTTCATTTTAGTACATTGAGGTTACTCTTCGTCGAATCGCCGAACTTTTAAAAAAATAAATTATAGCGGAACGATTTTTAAAGTAAAAAATTAACAAAAATCTGTTTTAGTAAAGTGTTTTGTTAAAAAATAAAAACAAAATATAAGATTAAAAATAAAATTTCATTTTCCCTATAAAATTCGATGCGAATTTGAACTTTTTTTTTTTTGTTTTTTAAATTAACTTCCTTTTTAAAACAACAAAACCTAAAAATGTAAAAAATAACTTTTTTCTTACTAAGCCTTTAAAGATAATCAGTCAAATAAAACAAAAGTGAAAAAATATTTAGTTGTATGCCTTATTTTAACCATGAGAAACAAAGTTCAACTTTATGTTCATAACAGGTGCTTTTCTTGCATATGTTACACGTACTTTATGTCGTTCTGCGTTTGCTATAGGGACAGGGATGACAAATTTTATGCTCTTTTGGTCCTGTGACAACATTTTCGACGGATTCTTGTCGATTAGGTATTTTATTTTGAATTGTTCCCATAATTAAGGTCTGCACGGCAGTTGTCTCGATACTGCCTCTTAAATAGGGAGCCACGAGAGGGTAATGAAGATTTTTCAGGTACTGTCGTCGGTTTTTGGGTTTTCGATATTTATGTAACATATTGTTATATATGACGTAGTTGTTGACAAATGCAATATTTAAAAGTGCAAAAAAATAGACACAAAAACTTACACTCAAGTTACTCTTCGTCGATGTGACGAGTACACACCTCTGAATTTCAACTTAAAAGTCTGCTCACTAGAAGCTTTTGGCATCAGCTAACGTTGTTGAGAAAAAGGGCGTTATTGGAACACTCATAAAAAAGTTAAATGATAAAAAGTAAATGAGCTTCGTCGATTCGGCAAAGAGTAACCCTGCAGGGTTAAATTAAATGTCTATATTTTTTACTACACCTAATAGATAGAGATAATACATATTTAGATAAGTCAAAAATTAAATTATGTAGAAAAAAAGAATTGCACCCGTCAGAATAGAATCGCCCTGTGTATTTATTTGGATTTGCATTAAAAGAACTCAAAAGTTTATTATAAAGGGAGTTAACCGAAACACGTTTATTAAAGAAAAACCTAACATAATTTACATATTTTTGTATACAATTACAAAATAAATTTATAAAAACCAGTTCCCTGCAGTTTGATTTCTGTTTAAAAAAATATTTTCCTCAGAATTTAATTTTACTTAAAAGCTTTAATTTAAAATTAAGTTTACTTTCTAATTTATTGTAAAACAAATATTAGTTTATGAATATACATGAAGAACTCATTAACAAATTTACATAAAACAATTTTTTTTATACATAATTATATGAAAAAGAAAGAAAGAAGGTTATAAAAAAAAAAACACAAAAAGCCATAATTATATTTATTTTTTACCTTTTTTCGGCAAATAAAAAGGAAATACCCTAAAAAGGTTTTGCGCCTTTTATAAAGCAAATATTGGAAAATAAAACTCTTCTGAACAACCAAACTAAAAAACAAGTAAGAGTGCTATATTCGGCTGTGCCGAATCTTATATACCCTTCACCATTGTGCGACCAGAATACAGAGCAACTAAATAATTTTTACATATACATACATATTTACAATACTTAAAACTTCATTATAAATGAAATTTAAAAAGCGAAAATTGGTAAAAAATTTTTTATTAAATCGTTTTTAGAACATAAAAATATTAAAAAAAATTTCTTTTTAAAAAACCAAGATTCGAACCAGGGAACTCACAGTTTCTAACTTCACACACCCCCTAGACAGGGGGGGGGGGGGGAGAAGAGACGACAACCGGATTTGAACTTCGCTTTTCATAAGTACCCAGAATATATATACTTTATAGGGTGTAGGACCTTCGGTGAAGGGTATAAAAAACGAACTTAATTATAAAAAAAGGGTAATACAATGAAGTAAAATAATAAAAATACCGACGTATTAAAGAAGAAATTTGCCAGTTATTTTGGTTATAAAACTTGGACGCGGGAAGATCTATGGTTCCCGAAAATGGGTATTTTTCAAAAAAAATCAACATTTTGGTCATAACTATTTCGTATCTTAACCGATTTTCCCGAGTTTTTCAGAAAATATTTTCTATTAAAAATTTCCGATCTTTTGATATATAAGGCGTAACCATACGTCATATTACAGTCAAAAAATTCAGGTTTTTATACAATTTTTAATAATTTTTGAATGGGAGATACCATGCCCACTTCTCCAATCCCGCCCACATTTTGTGGGATGGTGTGTATTTATAACTTAAATGTTTCTACCTAATTTGAAAACTGTGGCTCTTGCCGTTCTTCAGATATACAGAAAAAAGTAATAAAAATACAACAACCACAAGGGATTTTTTTGGAAAAATTAGAGGCATTCGTGGTTTTTTGGTCATATCTGAGCCACTGTTGGACAGATCTGGCTGAATTTCAATAGCAAGAAATGCTGGACTATATGTGACATAAATGTAAAACAACCTAGCCGCTATCATGTCTGGAGTCTCCGGAAAACACATGTCAAACGTTAGACGGACAGACGGACAGACGGACGGATATCGTCAAATCAACTTCTCTCCTCATAAGGACCCAGAATATATATACTATATAGGGTCTAAGATCAATATTGTAGAAATTAAAAACGGTATGATAAACTTATATATACCCTTTTCCACCTGTGGTCCTGAAAAAATTTTATTTAATATTGCTATTAAACTTGTGTATGTGGTAAAAATTTTATGAATATGGCGGCTAAAATATATAGCATATATAAACAATAAATGTACCATATATAATGTGTATGGAAATTAAAAAAAAATAAACATTTTTTTGAGGAGCTCTAGAAATTGCATTTGGTGCGGAAACTTTTTTGGCCAAAATGGCCTAAAAGAATTATTTTCATTATCAATACTAAATTGCCCATAGCGTGGTGGGATGAAGAAATGTTGCCCAAAAAAAGCCATGAACCTGATTAAAAAAGATCAACAAAAAGGTTAAATAAAATATAATATCAGTTCAATATATAGGCAATATATGATTTCCTTGTGAGGCAAATTTAGACAGTAGAGTCTATCTTCTGTCATTGTTGATCCGAGCCATGTTTTAATTCGACGAAGGGTAGGAAATTACCTCCCGCTCGTAGCTTTCCTGACGAACATTGAAACGAAAATTTGAAATATTTTTCTTAGATTTGGGTAGATATCTTCATCACAGCTTACTAAAGCTTCTACAACGTTATCTGATAGATCAGGCTCAAGTTTAGATCTTAAGTGTTTATCTCTTTTATCAAATATAATCAGCTCATCAACTAGTTGTGGTTTTAAAAGTTTTGTATCTGTGTATGACTTGATTACACTTTGAGGTAGAAGTTTAGGTATGTTCAATACATTAGGGATATCTATTGGGAAAAGTGTTATGAGATCTTCTAAAATAAATTCAATAAGAGGAATGTAACCTACAATCGGTAGTAATCTTCAATATTTTGGATGTGATTATTTCGTTCAAATTTTGTCTTCTCGATAGGAACCTAGATTTCAACGCAAATAACTTTAACTTTTTCAAAAATCGCTTTAAAATGTTCTTCGGCTTTATTTCTTTTTTCTTCAAGGCACATGACTAAAGTTTTGATAAGGCTTGATCCTTTTGGAAGATCTATATCTTGCTTTTGTATATTCCGCAAATAAATTTTAAAGTTCTAAGTGAGTTCCTAAATATAAAGGTAGAGATACTACCTTTCCACTCAGATATTTTTTTCAAAGCTTCTACTATATGATGTACACTTGTTGCAAAGACGCATAATGAAGAGAGTTTGGCTCCCAAATACACTGCTAAAAATGGTTTTCGCTTGGGATGATTATATTTAAAAAATGTTGTCGTTTGTTTAACAAATTATAAACTTTTTGTATTAATGGCACTTTATTGCTTTTATAAATTGAGTTGTTCGATTTATGGGAATAGCAAGGCGTTTCTTTCGCATTTGTCGCTTTTCCAGAAATTTTGAACAGTTCCATTTTCTGCTGGCATCAGAGGACACCCATCTGTTCCATCTCCTACGCAATTTTTTAGGTCAGGACCAAAATTTGTCAAAGCTTTAAGAAGTATTGATGATAGTGCCTTCAAATCAATTGGCATATCAACGTCATCAATATCTTTTGAAGCCTCTTCAAATGCGTTCACAACAAAGCCAATAAATTCTTCCCTAAAAACTTTTTGTTGTATGAACAATTTTTGATTTTTAGTTGAACTGTTAATTTTCAATTTTTGATATTCCTTAATTAGGCTCGAGTTCATCAAATTTAATTTTCATTAAATTATTTTCACTGAGGTAAGAAATTTTACAACTTGGAATTTTTATTTAAATTTATTGATAATTTTTCCTGGCTGAGCTGGGATTTGAACCCGGGTTGATCTTTACATGTTTCAAGAAACACCACTTTCTATCGTCAGAAGATATTTGTGTTCTACCCACTGCACCACTGCGGTGCCCGTTAGCCAACAGTCAAACATCAATCTTTAACCAGTAGTACTGGTGGTTCGGAATTTGCTGTTATTATCACCTAAATTTCAAATTACATGTTGCCTTCTTTTTCCTCTGTTTTTTCGTGTTTTTTCTGTCAAGACTTTGTCTTGAAAACCTGAATACATTTGTTTATTATGTTTTTTTGTCCACTTTTGTCGACATTTTATTTGTACAAATTAAAGTACACATGTAAACATTAGAGCTTGTGCCATAGCTATTTCTAAGAACAATTTTTGATTTTTAGTTGAACTGTTAATTTTCAATTTTTGATATTCCTTAATTAGGCTCGAGTTCATCAAATTTAATTTTCATTAAATTATTTTCACTGAGGTAAGAAATTTTACAACTTCGAATTTTTATTTAAATTTATTGATAATTTTTCCTGGCTGAGCTGGGATTTGAACCCGGGTTGATCTTTACATGTTTCAAGAAACACCACTTTCTATCGTCGGAAGATCTTTGAGTTGTACCCACTGCACCACTGCGGTGCCCGTTAGCCAACAGTCAAACATCAATCTTCGCAATTTCGAACCACCAGTACTACTGGTTAAAAATTTTAATAAAAATTCCAAGTTGTAAAATTCCTTCCCTCAGTGAAAATAATTTAATGAAAAATTAAATTTAATGAACTCAAGCCTGATTAAAGAATATCAAAAAAAATTAACAGTTCAACTAAAAATCAAAATTGTTCTTATCTATTAAATAACTATTAGGATTATTGAAAATTACGTAAGAGATTCAATAAAAAAAACAAAAAAAACTTATTGAAAATTTCGTTAGAACTTCCATTAAAAAAAACAGAAAAAACCTTGCTGGGATTTCCAAAAATTTTGTACATTAAAAAAAAATATGATTGGGAATTCTTGTATTATCGAAATTAACAAAACATATTTTTTATAATTTACGGGGTGGAAATTTCCTTATCCCCCCCCCCCCCCTGAATCCGCGTCTGCCACATAGTCATATCTCAAAAGTTCAAAAATTTTAAGTTACTTAGCACAAGTGTTCCTTTCTTTATACCTTCTTTATATGTATGTAAAACACAAATTAGCGTAATATCTCAAACTGAACCGAAGTTATAGCAAAATATATTTTATTTAATCAGCACAAAAAGGTACATTATGAAAACGTTAATCGCATTTTACCAAGTTTGACTATTTTGATATATGACTATGTTGCAAAAAAGGAGCGATATGTATTTATATGCCAAAGTTAATAAACGACCAGTTGTAAAACACAAATGTAGTTATTCTCCTCCGCTACGGACATTGCATGTTTAATTATATGTTCATATGTGCAATATTAACAAAAATTTAAAAAAGTACCAGTTAAAGAACAAAAAAGTACCAAAAGATTCCTCTTACAGATTCTCATTTACTGAGGACGTTGGATGTTTAATATTATGTTTCTAGGTCCAATTCTAACGGAAATTAAAAAAAAAAACCAGTTAAGGAACCAAAAAGTACCAAAAAATTCACTCACAGGTTCTTATCCACTCAGGACGTTGCATGCTGAGTTTAATGTTCATAGGTAAAGTATTAACTATAATTAAAGGAAGTACCAGTTGTAAAACAAAAAGCTAAAGGAATTTAGTTTCCCGTTAATCCCCCTTTTGGTCAGGGACCATAACAGTTATTCCTTTTTATCATAAAAGTCAGATGCAAACAGTTATTTTTCATATATATTTTTTGAACAAAAATAGCTGTTATTTTTTTATTTTTATTTTTTCGATCAAAAATATATTTTGATTTTAATTTTTTAAACAAAAATAACAGTTATATATTGATTTTTATTTTTTCGAGCAAAAAAAAAAGATATTCTTAAATAAATGTACGTGTTTTAATAATTTAGATGACTTTAATAATTATTTTAATGTGCATAAGGAATTGCAATGATAATTATACACTAAAATAAAGATTTAAAGTCAACTTAATTATTAAATCACGTACATTTCTTTAAAGAATAACTTTTATGTTTGTTCAATAAAATAAAAATCAAATAATAACTGTTATTTTTGATCGAAAAAATTAAAAATCAAAAAATAACCGTTATTTTTGTTCAAAAAAATAAAAATCAAAAAATAAATGTTAGGTTTGATCGAAAATATAAAAATCAAAATTATAAAAATCAATAGTTATTATCATTGACAAGTGCATGAGGAAGAATATGGTATACTTGAATCAGTTTTTCGCCATTTACTTCTATATGCTTTTTTTGTTTTAAAATTCGAATATAACTGTTATTTTCGGTCCCTGCTTTTGGTGCTTTTTTTCTCACCATTAAAGCATCATACATATATTGCAATATTGTATTGGGAGCCCAAAAATTAACGTTCGTTTAAGTATATTTAAATGTGAAAGTTGCGAAAAAGGACAAAAATTACCCCTTAAAATGAGAGTTAGAGAGTTAAAATATTTTAAGAAAAGAATCTGCATACACGCATAGAAAAAATATGGTTAAGCATGGTTACGGCAACAGCACTATGTTTAATGTAACAATATATTGTTGTCGTACGCAAATAATTGTTATTTTTATTTAATATCAACAATATTATAGTTACTGTAAACATATCAATGTTTATCGCAATTATGAATTTGAGTATTGTTGACCGAAAAATAATTATTTTTCTAACAACTTAATTATGATAATTTTCTAAACAAATTATATTTCTCACAACCATATCATGATATTTAATAGCCATAACATGATAACTTTCTATACATTTATCATATTATGTTAAAGATGCAATCAAACTATTTTTACTCTAATCATATTATGCTAGCGCCATTTGTAAAATAATTTTGAAGCAGTTGTGTCGTTTTACTTATTTGTGAGCGGTTAAACAATTAAAAGATAAAATTCCATAAAAAAAATAAGTTTAAAGAAATTAAAAAATTAAAATATTAGCGGAGTTCATTCAAGTACACGCAGTGAAAAAATATGGTTGGGCATGGTTACGGCAACAACACTATGTTTAATGTAACAATATATTGTTGTCGTACACAAATAATTGTTACTATTATTTAATATCAACAATATTATAGTTACTGTAAACATATCAATGTTTATCGCAATTATGAATTTGAGTATTGTTGACCGAAAAACAATTATTTTTCTAACAACTTAATTATGATAATTTTCTAAACAAATTATATTTCTCACAACCATATCATGATATTTAATAGCCATAACATGATAACTTTCTATACATTTATCATATTATGTTAAAGATGCAATCAAACTATTTTTACTCTAATCATATTATGCTAGCGCCATTTGTAAAAAAATTTTGAAGCAGTTGTGTCGTTTTGCTTATTTGTGAGCGGTTAAACGATTAAAAGATAAAATTCCATAAAAAAAATAAGTTTAAAGAAATTAAAAAATTAAAATATTAGCGGAGTTCATTCAAGTACACGCAGTGAAAAAATATGGTTGGGCATGGTTACGGCAACAACACCATGTTTAATGTAACAATATATTGTTGTCGTACGCAAATAATTGTTATTTTTATTTAATATCAACAATATTATAGTTACTGTAAACATATCAATGTTTATCGCAATTATGAATTTGAGTATTGTTGACCGAAAAATAATTATTTTTCTAACAACTTAATTATGATAATTTTCTAAACAAATTATATTTCTCACAACCATATCATGATATTTAATAGCCATAACATGATAACTTTCTATACATTTATCATGTTATGTTAAAGATGCAATCAAACTATTTTTACTCTAATCATATTATGCTAGCGCCATTTGTAAAATAATTTTGAAGCAGTTGTGTCGTTTTACTTATTTGTGAGCGGTTAAACAATTAAAAGATAAAATTCCATAAAAAAAATAAGTTTAAAGAAATTAAAAAATTAAAATATTAACGGAGTTCATTCAAGTATTAGTGATGTAATAGTGCAAATGCAAAATATCATAGTTTTTTTGTAAAATCCAGCAACAAAACACACACAGAGATTTCGTTATATTTTATAAAAGTGCTACGATATTTCATCAACATCTTAAAATCGAAAAAATGGACACACGCGGTTGCCCATGAAAACCACAGATTTTTCATTTGCTCTTTTGCAAGCCTTATATTGAACTCCGCTATTTGATTAACATTAAGAAAAATTGTAAAAAGCCACAAAATAAAAAATCGATGCAAAAATATTTTAATTTATTTTGTATTTTTATGACAGCTATGAAAGGTGCTGTATCATAATATGATTGCTTCTATATTTATTATGATTAACATGATGATAATATGATTACTTCTTAGCTTATTATGATTAACATGACAATAATATGGTTAATTTCTTAGCTTATTATGATTAACATGACAATAATTTGATAACTTCTTAACTTAGTATGATTAACAGAATAATACTATGATTAAGGGAAAAATATTATGATGTAATAGTACGAGTATATTTAGTCATAATATGATTCAATAATAATCTTAATATGGTGACTACAATCATAATTCTTATCATAATATGTTGCTCTTAGAATATGATTACCACAACCATGTTTTTTCTTTGCGTGTATAATTCTACTGAAGACATCAAAAATTAATTTTAAGCTCAGAAGTACATTTAGTATATTCTTTTTATTTATTCCAAACGCCTTTTCAAAAAATTCCAAAAATAACAAGGCCCGAAATTTCGAAAACCCGAGCTAACATTTTAAAACGTTTTGTCAAAATTGCTCTACCAGTAGTCTAGTTTCATTTCGCATTGCAAGTATAAAGGATGTGTTTTTTTTTTTTTTTTTTTTGTTGCACAGTGTAGTTTCTATGTAATTTACACTGTAGGCAACATTTTCTTTCGCCAAGTGTGGATTTTTTTGATATTGTTGCGAACTGCATACACGTGGAGAAAAAACATGTTTGAATAAGGTCACCTCCAACAAAACTGTTTTTAAAAAAAATTTTGAGCATACTATGTTGAATATAACCATGTTATTGTCATCGATAACCATATTATGGTTAAATTAGTCCTCTATTAAGAACCCACAACCATGGTTGCCTATAAAAATGTTATGGTTAAATATGACAATAATTTGTTTTTAAATTATCAATAGTATTTTCCTCTTTTCCAAAAGCAACATACTATGGTTGAAAACCAACCATGCTTTTCTAAGTGTTCAACATATATTTTTTATTATTGTCTTTAATTTGTTCGGCGGCAACAATATTATGATTGGGGCGTCTTGATGGAGGACTACTTTAACCATAATATGGTAATCGCTGACAATAATATGGTTATTAAGGTGGTTATAAGAAATCAATGTTGCATTTTCCATCGGCGCAACTCACTAAAATGTGCCAATAGCATAGAAAATGCGATTAACAAAGTTTAAGCCCAAGCGGATAACGCTAACATGTGCCTCATTGAGAATAAATTAAGGAAAAACAGCGATTTTTCACTAAAATTCGTATTTCTTTGCCTTTATAACCGAAACCATTCATTCTAGGAACCTGAGTCGAGTCTTGTCTTATAGGAAATTTTATTCTTATTAATTTTGATATTGATAGTTTTGTTCCTTATACCAATAGAAAAAGTGATATTTAGCATTAATTAAGGACAAAGAAATACGAATTTTTGTGAAAAATCACTGTTTTCCCCTAATTTATGCTCAATGAGGCACGTGTTGGCGTCATCCGATTGGGCTTAAACTTTGTCAATCGGATTTGCTAGGCTATTGGCACATTTAAGAGGGGAGCATCAAAATAAAGCCCCCAAAAAAATTTACCATATCTTGTAATAATAGGGTTGTTACCATAAGGACAAGAAATACGATTTTCCACTAAAATTCGTATTTCTTTGTCCTTAATTAATGCTAAATATCACTTTATCTATTGGTATAAGGAACAAAACTATTAATATCAAAATTAATAAGAATAAAATTTCCTATAAAACAAGACTCGACTCAGGTTCCTAGAATGAATGGTTTCGGTTATAAAGGCAAAGAAATACGAATTTTAGTGAAAAATCGCTGTTTTTTCTTAATTTGTTCTCAATGAGGCACATGTGAGCGTTATCCGTTTGGGCTGAAACTTTGTCAATCGCATTTTCTATGCTATTGACACATATAAGGGAGTTGCTCCGATGAAAAATCCAACATTGATTTCTTGTAACCACCCTAATGGTTATATTAAACAAAATACAGGCAAAGCTCGATATAACAAATACTCACTTTAACGAAAATCCGATATAACGAATGAGCAAATTTTTTCATTAGTTACCTTATATAACGAACGATCAACATTTGTGTGTCCCGGTTTAACGAATGGTTAAATGTTTAATGTGCTTTTTTTTGTGGGCACAAATTTAAGAGACTTTCTTAGTTGGCATGATTAAGAGCGAGCAATTCATTAGATTCATTTTGAAAGTTACAAAGTACTATAACACGTAGATTGGTTTTAAGCATTAATAAAAGAGTTTTGTTTGAAGCGCAGAGCACAGTTTGAAGTGTTGTGAAGCAAGATGTTAAATAGAAAAAGAATATAATTCAGTCAAAAAATAAAAATTTTAAAAGAATGTAAAAAGGTCTTTCTCTAATATCGCAAAAGTATGGAATACCACTCTTCGATTTGCACTTTAAAAAAGATGGTAAATAAAATTGATTACACAAATCTTTAGTGCTGGTTCACACACGTCAAGTTTGACACGTCAAGTCTTGAGCTTTTAGGAGAGAAGGGAAAAGAGAACGCCATTTCTTTTCCCCTCTCTCCTAAAAACCTAAGACTTGACGAGTCAAACTTGACGTGTGTGAACCGGCACTTAGTGATGAGAGTATTGCAAGAAAAAGCAGTTAAAAAAAGTTTGCATGCTTCATACAAACAAACATTCATTTATTACTGATTTTTTAAACAAATAATTTTCCCCAATATGTAAACACGTACTTACGTATGCAAGTTCAATAAACATGAATATAATATAGTATAATAAAAGCTCGATTTAATGATAAATGTAGCTAATTTTGTATTAAAAAAAAGTTCGGTATTACGAATCTCTCAGTTTAACGAAAGGGGCTGACATTATATCATTCTTTATACCGGGCTTTGCCTGTATGTTTAAAATCTTCTTTAAAAATAGTTTTATTGCAGGTGACCATATTTAAACATGTTTTTGTTCTGGGTGTACAATGTATGTTTCAAAATACGAATGCTTATAGAATATGGCTCATTTGCTGCCAGACCGGCATAACTCAAAAAAATCCATTTCGAGATAAACGCATTTAAATATTTTGATTTGCTATAACTACTTAGAAAAAAGGCAGACACATTCTCTTCAAACTGGGATAGTATAAAAGATATAAAGATGAATTTCATACACAATATAAAGAAAAACAAAGCGAACAATTCTGCATCTCAAGCTCAAAAATTTAATTTTTTGTGTTATGCCGGTCTTGCAGCAAATGAGCCATATTATGTTAGAGATAAACTAATGTAAATCTTAACGATATATAAAAATAAAAATACACAGAGATTGTATAGGTGTGAAAAACCACACATGAGGGTAACTAACATAAGTTTTTATGAAGGTGATTTGAGGATTTAGTTGCTTAATCAGTGAAAGATTTACCTCTTTTAATTTTTTGGTTTTTATTATTCTTTCATTCGTTTTAAGCAACTACGAAAAACTATTTCAGATAAAGGAACCATAATTTAGTTCAAATGACTAGATGAATATGACATAAAAAGATGAAACGTTTTTTTTTTTTAACTAACTCCACCCATAGCAAAAAAAAAAAAGGTTAAAAAGGTCGACCAATACTTTGAGAGAAATAAAAAAAACACTTGATAAAACATTCATTATTACTAGATGAACACGTTTGAGCTTTTTTAGACACACATAAATGTTCTGCTCTTATAACAATTATATTTCTTTCATGCATATTATGTGTGTATGTGAAAATATATATAACAAGGGCTTCCATAACCAAATGATATTTTTCTTCTTTGAAAGTCTTATTTAATTCAATTCCGCATTCTTAGTCCAAACACCAAACGGGTCAACTGCACGATGAGAGATAATAAGCTGTTAACTTGTATACACCTTTTTTGGTGTTCTTAAAGTTCTCTCAAAAGTCTCATAATATCTAGTGTCTGCGCTTTATGTTATTTTAGGCTACTTAAATCAATTATCTCGGGTTCGTTAGCTCTATTCATGCTTAATTGCCAATTTTTATTATTAATAAATACACAGTGAATGAGAATTGCAAGCACTCAAAAAGCAACGATAACAAAGCTGAAACAAAATACCAACCAACAGTAACCAGTGAGTTTATCTTTTCTAACATTCTCTACTTCAGTTATAGATTTTATAAATATTATTATAAAAATTGTAGAGCATAAAATATGCGACAAATTTTGTTTTAAGAAATACTTCATACGCCCCACCGTTGTTGGGATAAATGGCAGATAGGCCGCAGCGCTCAGCCGTACTCACTGTAATGCAATATCTCCTCATTTGCTTAAGTAACTTGATTGTCTTTTTCCCAGTAACTGGAGTTCAATCTAAAAACTTCGTATAGCACACAAACAAGCGTACTCATAAAGTACATAATCTTTGACTTATTCTCCTTAGGAATACTATTGTTTTTCTGCTCTTTTGATGACGTTGTCTTTAATTTCCTGAGTACTTACGGTGTCCAGGGACTTTTTTTTAGGGCAACAGTTGAACGTATCGCTATCACTTTCGTGGACTACCGGTACTATTGAATAATAATCGATATGGCCTGAATGCTACTGCAATGGAAGAATACTGCAGTCCAAATATGTAAAGACCATTTTCCATGTTTTCGTACATTTTTCACGCCTCATTATTTGAAAATGTAAAGTAAGCACCTGTTTGTATTGGTTATTTTCACATACGAGGGCGAATTGTGAGCGCATTATTAAACCGGTGCACAGAAGTGGCAAATTAACTTAAGGTGAGGACTAACTACAAATTATCCTTAACAGCCGTGTTCAGTATTGGTTGAAAGTTAATAAAATTATACACCACTAATTGCAAAAATTGCTGCTTTGAGTAGCCCACATTATTGGCAGTGAGCAGTCAAAATCAAATAATTTTAACAAACGCTTGCTTGCCGTAGTTAAAATTGAAAATTGAGATATATCAAGTTCCAGTATTTTGTATTAGGCCTTCTAAAAGTAAAAATATTATAATGAAACCATTAACTTCAAATATTTGACTACCTACCCGGTAAAAACTTGGGCTCATTGCTAAGAAGAGAATCACAATTCCTCCTCATCAACTTGCTTACAGATATGGTTTTGATCTGCGTGGTACCACCTTTCGGTACTGTCGCACGATGGATCTCAACCACTTGGTGAGTTATTTCTTGCACATACCAAATGCCCCTGTGTATGTAGGATCATTCAATCATACACAGGTTGCAATTCAGGTATAAGACCAGAATCTTAAAACCTCCCCTTGTTTAGGAGTTGAAGTTACCTACTCTCCACTGCATTGAGTGATCCAAGCAGTTTCAACTAGAGAGCCACAACGTTCCTAAGATCAAGCATCAGGGATGCACTTCAACCACCACGTGTACCCTGCAAGCAGAGTCCTCAACCATATACTCATGCCGGTCGTGACTTCCGGGGGCTATATGACTGCCTGTGGTGCCAAAATAACAGTAAAAAAAGAAACCCGAAAACTTCAAGAGCCCTGTCATTTCAGATGTTCTGGCAGCACGACAGATTTAGTCCGGCGATGCCCCTCGAGCCACTACTATTTGTTAGTCCCGTAGACTCCATGGCAGCGATTCTACTGCAGGAAAGAAATACTTTTCTTCTGATATCCCCCAAACGGCTTCTCTATGATAAGCGTACTGTTACATTACATAGTTCATTTAATTATTTCTAAAATCAATTCATTTATAAAGGGTGTTTAAATTGTAAGGGCCGATGTTGAATGTGAACCACACCTAAACGCCAAGTTTTTTCCGAATTTTATTTGACATTTCTCTATTTCAGACTTACTCAATTTGAACCATGGAGAGATACACAATCCAACAACGTGTTAAAGTTATCCAGACTTATTATAAAAATGGGCGTTCAAATCAAAATGCATATCGTGCACTTCGTGATTTTTTTGGTCAATTTGATCGTCCAAATGTGCGTACAATCGCAAAAATCGTGGAAAAATTCGAGCAAACCGGGTCTGAAGAAGATGTGAGAACACCAGTGCATGCTCGTACAGCTCGTACTGCAGAAAATATTGCTGCTGTTCGCGATAGTGTGGCTGAAGAGCCGTCCACCTCAACTCGTCGTCGTGCCCAACAATTGCACCTCTCACGCTCGTCGTTGATGAACATTATGCATAAAGACTTGCATTTACACGCTTACAAGGTGCAATTGGCTCAAGAACTAAAGCCTCTTGACCATTCCAAACGTCGTGAATGGGCAGAAAGGTGGCAAGAAATGGCAACAGTGGATGATCAATTTTCGAAGAAAATCATCTTCAGTGATGAGGCACATTTTCACCTCAGTGGATTCGTCAATAAACAGAATTGCCGCATTTGGGCGAATGAGAATCCAAGAGTGATTGTCGAAAAACCAATGCACCCACAAAGAGTGACTGTGTGGTGCGGTTTATGGGCTGGCGGCATCATCGGGCCGTATTTTTTCCAAAATGAGGCCGTTCAGGCAGTTACTGTGAATGGTGTTCGCTATCGTGAGATGATAACGAACTTTTTATGGCCCGAATTGGAAGATATGGATGTGGACGATATGTGGTTTCAGCAGGACGGTGCCACTTGCCACACAGCTAACGAAACAATGGCTCTTTTGCGCAACAAATTCAATGGCCGTGTTATCTCACGTAATGGCGATGTCAATTGGCCGCCAAGATTATGTGATTTGACACCGTTGGACTTTTTTCTTTGGGGTTATTTGAAAGAAAATGTGTACGTCGATAAACCAGCAACAGTTCAAGAGCTAAAGGATGAGATAATTCGGCACATTAACGGCATAGAACCTCCATTATGCCTAAGGGAACATTTTATATATACGACTCTGTGGTATTTGATATAATCATTAGCAGGTATGCAAGGGTGGAATCATCCCCAAGCACGTCACTGTGTATTTTTATATAAGGCCACCTTTTGGTTCCTTGCGGAAAAAAGGCGTGACCAATTTCCTGATAATCGGCCATGTACCAGAATACTACGAGGGGATCCGTCCTATGCCCTAGCACATTTAAATCTAATTACTCGTTATTTTTACAAAGAGGTAGAAATGCAATCCTCTAAGTATTTTTCTACCCTTCCTGAGAAGCATAGTATAGTTTCATAATATTTTAACCTTGTTCCTTAGCCAACATGAAATATTCAGTCGTTTCCAGGAGCCGCCACTAGGAGGCGGAACAAAAGCACTTGATGCCGATCTGATGGCTAGTGAGGCACATCAAACTGACATCTTAGGCTCCCAACCTGCTTACAAGAGGCATGCTTTGTATATGGCAAATTTTCACTTGAAAGCACTATTGTTTCCTCTTTGCTCGAAAAACTATTTAATGACTGATAGTGATTGACAATATGTAATTTGAAGCATCTCTTGTGTTGGAAATAATCGCAAACACATTTTAAAATCTTTGTAATACAACCAACTTCCATATAAGCAATTATCAGAATCATTTTAAATTTTATTCGTGAATATTTGTATGAAGTCATACTGTTATTTATTAACTTTCCAGCAGCTTACTTGTAATGTCAAGTAATGAATCACTTTTATTAAATTACTCTGCTGGTTCTAGGTAGTATCCCTTCGGGAAATTTCAGGCAAATTGTTCTTATAGCACTTATGCCTTGACCAGTGAACCCAATATTATAATAAAAAGGAACCAATTGTGATAGATAAAAACAAGACATATTACTTAACTGGTGATTATGTGTTTAAAGTAAAGTTACTACATAGGAAAGAGAATTTATACTAGTCTAGTGACAGTATTTTGTTCGGGTTGTGGCTGAATTTGTCTAGTTCTATTACTTTATTTGAAGCGGATCTATGATATTAACCTGGTTGACTCGGGACAATAACTGCGGCAGACATTATTTTAAACGAATTGTCACGACCCGAATGTATCATTAAGTTTATAACAATGACCTGTTACAAAGCGTCAAAAGGTGCTAATAAAAGTGACAAGTCCCCTTCATATAAAGAACTAAAACCAGTCTCTACCCATTCAGTTAGTTCCCTTTCCCGTAGAGTTAGGTTTTAATTTCAGGACGACATCGGGATTTCTTAACCTACTTGAAACTACAATTAATGTTGGGAGAATTCCAACCAACTGTTGTGGGGAGAGTTAGAAAAGATAAACTCACTGTTTATTGTTGTAATTTTGCTTGAACTTTGACATCGTTTTGAGTGTTTCTTATTCTCATTCACTCTGCAGTTGTATTTGCTTTTCAAAATTTTTTTTGGGATAATTTTTCCCTATCATCTGTCTTTAGCAACCAGTAAAATGTGCATAGAAACTTGCTTATCCTCCAACAATAAATTTCAGTGTATTTATCAATAATAAAAATTGGGAATTCAGCACGACAAACAAAATCTTATTAATTTGTTATTATCATTAACAATTTCTGCACTTTTGATCATTTCTTTTAGTTAAACCCCGTTATTCTATATGAAAAGATAATAACATCGTTTTGTTATGATAATCCTCATACGCTTTAATGTGTATGCAGTATATACATATTGTTACGAAAGTTAAATTATCTAAGAATTATTTATAGTTATAGTTATAAGTTATCTTGTAAGTTATAGTTTTATGTTACTTAAAATTGTCATGTATAATTTTCAACACAACTGTTATGTTAAAATAATTCCTATATAAATTTCCCAGTCATTTCTAGAAATGGTTTTAGAACATAATAAATAGTTTTTACGGGAAGGTTCAGGAAAAGTCTAGAAATAATTATGAAATATAAAAAGGGGAGACTCATGTATAATAAGTTTAGTCTGTTTTGGAAAACGGTTCTGTTCGTAACTAACAATTGTGAACAAAATAATTAATTTCAATAAAGTTTGTTAAGTTGAATAAGTGTGTGTATTTATTTTTATTTGCAATTAAAAGAACTCAACGGTTTATTATAAAGGGAGTAAACCGAACGCGTTTATTAAAGGAAAAACGTAACAATAGGTTTACATACTATACATATGTATATACATTTGAAAATAAATTGTTGCTTAAATCAAGTATGACCTTAAATTTTTTGTGTGTTGTCTTCAGTGTTGCCAATTAAGCCATTTAGTGGCTAGATTTAGCCATTTTTCACCCTGTTTAGCCATTAAAAAATGAGTTTAGCCAATAGCCATTTTTTTTGCCATTTTTCAACTTGTTTAGCCATAACATTTTTTTTTTGCTGTTTTTCTTTTAAAAGAATAATTTTTATTTTATAATAAAAATTTATAAAAGTAAAATAAACATTTTGAACAACTAAAACGCCTTTAATTTAAATCACAACTTTTACAAATGTTGAAAATCGCTATAAACTATGACGCTGAAATTTCAAAATAAAGGAACAGTATTCCACTATTAAATTTATATAATGGATCAACACAAACATCGCTGCTTCTTGCTGGCTGCAAGTATTTCAATAAAGGGATGCAGGCGGTAACAAAATTGTTTTAGAAACTTAAGAATTGACTATAAAGTTGCTCTCACTTCCATGGTATAATGCTGAAGTAGCCAAGTAACAATTGTTTAAAGTAATTTGAGAAATAGGTTACATTAAGCAACCGTTAATTCGATTTTATCAATTAGGTTAATATTTTTACCATAACATTACAATATTTATAACACCACCACAATAGTGGAGAGGGTACTATGCGTTTGTGCTGATGTCTGTAACACCTTAAAATATTAGTCCTTAGCCCACCTTTACGTATACCGATTAACTCAGAATCACTTTCTGAGTCGAATTAACGATGTTTGTCCGGCTGGCTTGCTGTCCATGTAAACCTTGAGCGCAAAATACAGGTCGCAATTTGGAGATTATTTGATAAGATTTGGTACAAAGGTCTAATAAGGTGTTGGGTTTAACCGACTATACTTTTTTATATATTTTTAGTGTGGATCTGGACTCAAAAGGTTGGGTAAATGTTGTCGGGATTATGATTTACCTTCAAATTATTTAAAACTTATGATTATTTGAAACTAATGAGTGATTCCTATGAGATCACAGAAAAAAAATTAAAAATTTTCTCTAATCACCAAATTTATACCAAATTCATAGAATCAAGCACCCCATTTGTTGATTTTGCATCTATCACCAAAAGGATTATATTGATTACTAAAAATTTTAAAAATGTTATATTTTGAAAATTTTTTTTCAATAACACTACGTGACAAAATTTCAACAAAGTCGTGACCAAATGAATCTGGCAACTAATCTTAATGTAAAATTTTCCGCTGAATCCGAATTTGAGATATTCCAAAATAACCGTTATTTGTGTTTTTAAAAAAGATGATGTGACTGAAATGCAAATATCTTCAAAAATTGTAAACGGATTATGTAATTCTTTCTTTTAAGGAAAGGTAATACAATTTCTAAAATAACCATGGATTGCTTGTGAAGATTGGTCAAGAAATGACAGAGTAACAGGAGACATAAGTTCAAGCTTCATTGAAAATTTTTTGATTTTGTTCAATTTTGCTCTATTCAAGTTATTTTTTTTTTTAAACCAATGATTTAAAAATCCTAATGTTTTATTGCATGCGACATTAGATTATTTTAATATGAACATTTTGCGCCCAACAAGACATATATTGGTTCGAAATGACAAAGCTACAGAAGATTTAGTAAATTAACCCACATAGAAATTCAATACTTTTAAGCAATTTTTAATATTTATTGTTACTAAAAATTAAGCTTTGTATATTTTTTTTGTTGTAGGTTAATTCAATTAATCTTCTGTAACTTTCTCATTTTTGCACCGATCTGGTTCCTATTGGGCACAAAATGATCGTATTGAAATAGGCTAAAATTTTATTTTTTGGATATTTGCATTTCAGTCACAGCATCTTTTTTAAAAACACAATTAACGGTTATTTTGGAATATCTCGAAAACGGTTTTACTTTTGACAATTCTGACTTCATATTCGGATTCAGCGGACAATTTTACATAAAGATTAGGTGTCAAATTCATTTGCTCAAAAACTTGTCACGTAGTGTAATTGATATTTTTAATTTTAATTAAAAAAAATGATCAAAAGACTCTGCCGTTTCAAACAATGTGTTGATTGATTTTGACAATTTCACAAGTTAAAATTATTTTATTTCAAACGAAATAATTTTTTATAATTTAAAACATTTAAAAAAATAATTGCCCCCCCCCCCTAGATTTTATCCTGGCTACGCCCATGTATTTGTGTATTGTCATCGGGAATATGTATGCCTGCAAAGTTTCATCCATTTGCATTGAGTATAAGGCGGCTGCCACATGTATATTAGTTATCAAAGTTTTTCTTGGGATTCAAAAATTAATCATCAAGGTTTCGTTATAATGTGCTAAATTCCCATTTCATACTATTAACAAACTGAAGTTTATTGTTGATTGGATAAGCTATTGCTATGCGCATTTCACTGGTTGCTTAGGCCAGATCGTCAGGAAACTTCATCCAAAGATTTTTGTGGAAAATTAGTGTTTTTATTTAACTTTTCTAGTGAAAATCAACGTTACACAGAAAAAAATAAAAATAGGTTCAATTAAAAAATTTGTAATATTAATTAAAAAATTAATTAAATTTGCACCAGTAAACAAATAAATATAAAAATCATTTTGGAATTTCATCCTACACCCTTAACGGTATGACAAGGTATCCAGGTACCTTCATACATTAAGTATCAAATACGATTACTGCAAATATATTTTTTTTTAAGTTTTACTAAAATAATATTAAAGGGAGTCGTTATGAATATTTTAGATTAAAACTTTTATTTGGTATAATAAAAACAAACAAAAAAATCATACATAGATAAATAAAAATTAAGAACATTTAAAACAAATTTTTTTTCAGAAACGCTTTTCTTAAAAGAGAACATTTAAAAAAAATTTACCCGCCCCCCCCCCCTTTGATTTTATCCTGGCTTCGCCCATGTATTCGTGTACTGTCATCGGGAATATGTATGCCTGCAAAGTTTCATCCATTTGCATTGAGTATAAGGCGGTTAAATTAACGTTACAAGATTTGATTTTCCGAAGTGAAGCTAAAGAAAAGGTTTAAAAAAAATAACCAGGAATGCACACTTCAAATACATTTTGATTGATCGCTTCGCGAACGATTTGTTCATATTGGACAGTTTGTTGAATTATATGATCATTTCAAATTGGCTTGGAACATTTTGTGCAAGCTTTGCTTGTTTTTATGTGCTTCATACGTAGTTGCGAGCACACGCGACAATTCCCTACTACGTTCGCTATTATTATTTATTTTGCAAACCGAAAATGTTTGACGTAGATATATTAAAATCTTTCCCCAGCAAACTTGGTATAGCAGATTTGACTGAGATATGTTTTGGGTTTATGATGCGTTTTTAAATACTTTACTAACACACTTTAAAAATTGTCTACGACGGTATGTGGAACGCAATTGTGAATGGTTGTGTTTGCAGGAATATTCGCCTATAAGTTTGCCTATATTGTTAACTCCTCCTTTGGTTTTATTGTAAAATGTTAAACTTTCAGGTTTAGCTCAAAAGTAGATTCTACATAAGGCTTTCTGATTCTCATTCAATATTGTCTAAATAATCTCAAAAAAAAAAAAGCTTTATCTGTTCTGTTCGTAGTATGTCAAAACTTTTGAACTGTAGCAACATTTTGAATCTGCAGACAATGGGAAGTGAGTAGGTTTCCACAACTCTGTTATGTGCTTTCTATTTGATTTGTGGACGCCAGCTTGAATAAGAATCCCCGTTTAAATCTTCTTCACGGTATTTCTCAAATGTTTTTATTCCACATAAAAAGTTCAACTTGTGTATCTTTGCAACAAGCGAAATCACCGGAATAATACTTACATTTTTTTTGTTTCACATTTGCTAATTTTGTTATGCATAGAGAAATATTAACGCTAAATTTCAAACTTGCGTATCTTAGCAGTTAAACGTTGCATAACCCAGGGCGCGTATAAGATATTGAAATTTAACTGAAAATTAACTTCTATTGTAAGTCTCAGAATTATTTTTCGTGATTATGCACATATTTTCGACAAAACCCAGCTTCCAATATTATTTCCATATAGGTACCCGGGTAACTTGCAATGCTGTTAAGGGTGTTTTTTTTTTGCCAATCGCATAAGGGTAAGTGAAACATTTTGGAGAATTTTTTCTGTGTATCAGTGAAAAAAATTTATAATATAAGTTTTGTAAAGCATTAAGAAAATATGCTAGTTATAATAGAAGGAATATAAATGATGAATGCATACCCAGCGGTAACTAGAATGAGTAAAGAGGCCTAATAGAAGGCCTTATTTAGCAGTCACAAGCAGTCAGAAGCCCTTCTCCCCGCATTCCATACTTATTTATTTTTTACACAGGTTGTCATTGGGCGCAAGGCCTTCCACACTTCCTTTAAAAACAAGTTCGATCCCTTCCCAAAGAAGGGAGTTAGGAAGGTCACTAAAAATAAAAAGTAAATAAAACTGAACACCTTCCTTTATCCCTTCTCAAAGAAGGGAGTAGCGAATGTGTACTGAATATTGTAGAAGGTCTTTTAAAAAGAAGTTTATACCTTCTAGAAGGCATACTTCTGAAGGCAGGATATCATGCGAAGCGAATATTTTAGAAAGGAGTATAGAGGCCTTCAAAAAGGCCTGCCACTTGCGGTCCTTTCAATATTTACCGCTGGGTAATTAATATGATGAAAACAAACAAAAAACAATTGTTATATTTTGTTATTTTAAATTTTTTTTAGCCTTTTCTTGTTTTGGTTTTAATCAGTGCTGCCAGATAAATTTGTGTCAAAATAAAAATAAAAAATATCGTATTTTTTGTTTTAAGAATCGTGCAATTAAAAATCAATTTTAAACAAATTTGTTTCGACTTTTATTAAAAAATAATCAAACAAAGACATAGTTTAAGTTAATGGGTATTTAATAATATTATTTTTTAAAAAATTATTTATTTTCCTTAATCTGATAAAAATTTGTTGTTGCTTTCTACAGACATTAATATTATTTTTTTTTTTTCAATTTTCAACGCCACAAAATAGAAGTGTTTGAAATTTAAAAATTCAAGATGAATTTCTATAGAAAGTAACAACAAAATTATAAAATTTTTTTGATTTTGTTTTTGCTTTCGTCACTTTTTCAGAAAAAATCATCAAAACGTCACTTTGTTAATATCGGATCAAAAAATCGTCAAGATGACGATAACTCGTCAAATCTGGCAGCCCTGTTTTTATTATATTTATTTCTTTTGTTGACGTTTCGCTTTTATTTGACAGTTAATTACTGGAAATATTCCAGTATAAACAGAATTTGTTGTGTCTGTTTTCGCATTCAAATACAGAAACACTTTTATCTCATAAATCGAGAAACGATGGAATTTTTTGTTTCACACTTCATGTAAGAAATTTAACGATGCGAGAAATACAGAAACGAGCTACAGGTCCCTAATTTCACATGGCTACTATTCAAACTTTTTACCGTTATAGTCATTGTGCTGAAAAGCCATATTATTATACTGGGATTTTGCTTAAAATTAGTCCAAACGTATTTCATTGCAATATAAAATTAATAACCAAATTTTATTGGAATCGTTTTATATTTGTACATACAAATACTATCCCCGATTACAGCTTTAAATTCCAAAACTAGTTTAATGCGCAGCAATTCCTAAAATCATTAAAAGACAAACAAATCTCATATAGATGAAGATATCTTAATAATAACACTGGTCTACAAATTGGGAAAAAAATTATTGAAGAAACGAAACACTTTTTTTACTAATCTGGGTGCGCTGAATTCGAATCTGGCATAAGATTGGGCTATCATGTCTTGTTCATTTGGTATCGCATACTGGCAATAGTGTTAAGCAATCAATACTGTCACTACAATTTCACAATTATTTTTTTGACAGAAGCCCACATTCATTCTAAACCCTCACAAAAGTAGCATTTAAGCATGTCAGGGAGATCGTGTGTTACTGATTCAAGCTATTTTTGCTTTGTGTGTGGTGAATATTGGTTTGAAAAAAAGGATATGCAATATCAGAATCATTAAAATATGCATATTTACATTATTTTGGCTTTGCAGTCAGAAACTTGGACAAACCGTGGCCACCGACAATGTATTGCATATTCTTAATTTGCATTTAGATTTTATTTCCAAAAAAAAAAAAAAAAATAGGTGCAGTGAGCGCGAACAAGGGGAGCGAGCTCACCAAGATTTAATGAAAATTTAAAGAATTTATCAAGGATTTTGAGACAAAAGCATGATCCGAGACTATTGGTGGACTCTAATACGTGAAACCAAACCAACAAAATACAAACGAAATAATGACATTGATTTTTAAATAAACTCGGGATGTAAGAAACGAATAAAAACATTTTTTTGTGTCTCGAAAACCTGCCGTGATAGAGAAAAACCAATTACAGATTCGAATTCAGCCCACCAAATTACCCTACGAAAGATATTTGGTTGCTCTAGTCCAAAACCTTGTTGGCTAGTGTAATTGGCACAAAGAAATTTTACATGACTTTTAAGCTCATAAAATAATTTTTTTTCGGGTGAGTCCACGATTGCCTGTGGTTCACGAATAGGGTGTAGGGTAGAAAATAGTTGGGCTTGACTGAACAAACCTGCTTCCTTGTGATTTTTGACTATTAATGAGAGATCCTAATGTTCCTTAAATGGGTTTGTGTGCGATAAAAAGGAAATATACTATTTATGGGCATATCCATTTTGTCATGACGTGATATTTAACCGACAAAATGTAATAAAATTAAATGAATAAGTCAAATTTGTAAAAATGGTTTTTATATATACAAAGTAATGAAGAAGCACTATATTCAGAAAAAAAATTACAGCAATTGACGCAAAATACTTGCAGATATAAGCAAAAAATATGCGCTGGAGTTATGTTATCACCCCCAGCAAAACCACCAAAACAACAACAACAGCTAAAGGGTGTTTTTTTAAGCTAGATAGAACTTTAAATTGTGAAAAGTAACACCAAAAATTTAATTTTGATGAAATATTTTTTTTTATCGTTTCAGTATACTCTGACAAATCATCATGAATAGACTCACGCTTGAACAACGCTACGAAATTATCCAAATTTACTTTGAAAATCAGTCGTCGATTCGCGCAACTTATAGACGACTTCGTCATTTTTATGGCGTACATAATCGTCCATCTGAACGACCCATTCGTCGAACTGTGGATAGATTTCGTACCACATACTCTCTAGAGGATGCAATAACACCAACACGTCGAAGGAATGTGCGTACTGAAGAGAATATCGCCGCTGTAAACGAAAGTGTGGAAGAAGATCCAACTTTATCGATTCGTCGTCAGTCGCAGGAATTGGGGCTCTGTCCGTCCACTACGTGGAAAATTTTGCGCAAAGATCTCGGCCTACACCCGTATAAGATCCAGCTGGTACAGGAATTGAAGCCACGAGACCATTACATGCGTCGTT
Source organism: Pollenia angustigena (assembly GCA_930367215.1). Classification (NCBI taxonomy): domain Eukaryota; kingdom Metazoa; phylum Arthropoda; class Insecta; order Diptera; family Polleniidae; genus Pollenia; species Pollenia angustigena. The sequence continues at coordinate 168,578,989 of OV884058.1, forward strand.
CTTTCGCCGATTGGGCTCTAGAGCAGTTGGCAACTGACCCGTTGTTTTATCGCAAAATTGTGTTCAGCGATGAGGCGCATTTTTGGCTTAACGGGTTTGTTAATAAGCAAAATTGCCGCATATGGAGCGAGACCAATCCACAAGAGACTCCAGACTCCATTACATCCAGAAAAATGCACCGTTTGGTGCGGTTTTCACGCTGGTGGCATCATCGGACCTTATTTCTTCAAAAATTAGGCCGGAGCTCGCGTTACGGTCAATGGAGATCGTTACCGCACCATGATCAATGATTTTTTGTTTGAAAATATGGATGACATTGATCCGGAGGAGATGTGGTTTCAACAGGATGGCGCTACGTGCCATACGGCGAACGCAACCATCGACTTATTGAAATCAAAATTTGGCGATAAGTTGATTTCGAGAAATGGACCTGTCAATTGGCCTCCAAGGTCGTGCGATTTGACACCTCTCGATTATTTCCTGTGGGGCTACGTGAAGTCACTGGTTTATGCTGATAAACCAGCAACAATTGACGCCTTGGAGGCCATCATTGTTCGTGTTATTCGTGACATACGGCCAGCAGTGCTCGAAAAAGTGGCCCAAAATTGGACGTCCAGAATGCGCTTCGTCAAGAACAGCCGCGGTGCCCATATGCCCGAAATCATTTTCAAATGTTAATGTCACGTATTGATCTTTCGAATAAAAAAAAAATTTTGATTACAATTTAATTTTTTGTGTTATTTTTTACAATTTCAAGTTCTATCGGGCTTAAAAAAACACCCTTTATAACAGTAACACACATAAATCTCATTACAAAATTGCACTACATACATACATACATATATTTAGCTAAGTAATTAAAATACTTATATTGCATTATCGAAACCTTGTACTATCTGTTTTTTTTTTTTACAATGTACTGATTTCTTTACTCTACATAAATTCCAAGAAATTAAATTTACTTATTGAATATTTTGCATTTTTACTATTTGTTTATTTTACATACAATGTACTGATTTCTTTATGACCTCTTTTACTCTGTATAAATTCTGAGAAACCAAATTAAACTCATTTTTGTACTTTAGATATTTTGTTTATTCTTATTAGCTATTTTAGTTTAAAGATATTTTATTATTTAAGAAAAAGAAAGATGAAAAATAAAATCAATTGTATTTGGACGATCGAAGAGGTTTCATGTTTTGACATTTTCCTTTCCAACTCGATCTAAAACTTAACTCTGGCGAAAGTGGATTTTGAATTGCATTACAAAACTGAATAAGACTGCGAATTGAGCAAGACGTTTTGTAGGAATCCTTTTTTAGTAAGCTTTGGACTTATATAGATTTATTTTTCAAGCTATCAAATTAAAAAATCTTTGCTCGTTTTAAGGTACTTATGGGCATTTTGGTGAAAAGTCTACTTTTTTAATGTAACGCCAGAATGCAAATAAGGTTGTATTTTAGGACCATGTTGTTCAACCGTTATCCCTTTTGTCACTTAATGTAGATCTAGTTGCGCTTTACACCAAAATATAAAAAAAGTTAACTATACATATAAAATTTTTTGAGAAACAATTTAAATTACTTCTGGCGTTACGTTACAAAAAGTAGACTTTTCGCTGGAACTGCCCTTATTCAATTCTATGTAAGTGTGTATTTTTGTTAGCAGATGTTCATATAAAACTTTGTTAAAAGAAACTAATCAAAACTCGTTGTATCATGTTTGTTCCAATTAAAGGATATCAAACAGGAAATGTTGCTGTGAATTCTCTTAATCATTAACAGCTTAATAAATAAAGTTATTACTTTAGGAAATAAGTTCGTGTGATATATCAAATACAAAAATAAAGCGTATTAGTACAATGGCAGGGTTTGCAAGTCGATTATAATCATAACCGTAATCGCGATAATTCGCATCTTTTAAGCCTCCACGAATTCTTATAAAATGCTTTTTAAGAAATATTATTTAATTCTTAATAATTTAAAAATGTATTCTAGACTCCGATAACTTAGGCCCAAATTAACATTCATTAGTTTATAAATGGTAAGCTTAAATGATGCTTAACTGAAATTTCATGTTTACAATATGGGTAATTCCATGTCGAAACGATCAAGAGTGGGACACGACCCCTTCCGATTTTAATGAAATTTGGTGAGAAGATTCCTTTTATCTCATAAGGAACATATGGGCATCTCCGTCAAAAGGTCCACCAAAACCGAAAATTTAAAAGTTATAAAAAGCTGATTATTTTACGATATTGTTTTAGAGAAATATTTAGATTTTACTAATTTTATAAATTTACGCATAAAATTGTTCACTTAGATGAACAATCAGATTGAAAATTTGTGCAAACGTTATTTCTTATATGTGAGAATGTTTTATTGCATATTTTCTTTAATATTTATCTTTCTTAAAAGAGGTGATATTTGATAAAAATTATTCCAAAAAAAATTTCTTTCATGGTCTGTAATCTAAGGAAGAGTTCAAAAAGAAATATGTTATTCGGATTAACGGTAAATTTCAGTTAAATTATTACAGAAAAAATTTCACGTTCGAAATGTCACGTATCGACCCAGATTTTGGCTTAAAAAAAATAATATACAGAAGATTTTGGAATCAATCCTAGACATTTTAATGTTACAGTGCTACGTAAAATTCTGAAAGTAGTTTGACAAACAAATTGTGCCAGGTTTCGCTGAATTACTCCTTTTTATATATGGCCACAAAAAATTACTTCTTTTTTTTATAGATAACAGAACGTAAAAATATTTTTTGTTTAAAATGTTATTGCATTTTTGATGCGTACGACTGTCACGTTCAACACTTTGGAATTACCCATATATGAACGAAAAGAAATTCAAATTTTTTGTTTTTCAAAAGTTAAGTCACTTTCAAAATGTCATAATTTCGCCGAATTAGCCGAATGTGTTGAGCTTATTTCTTCAATATCTTGAAACAGAATACTTGGAGCTACAAACAATATATTGAAAAAAAAATGTAGGTTTTTATAAAATTTTTAATTTTTTTGTACGGGAGGTACCACGCCCACTTCTCCAATTCCGCCCACATTTTTTAGGATGGTGTGTATTGGCAACCTAAATGTGTGTACCTAATTTGGAATTTTTGGCTTTTGCCGTTCCCCAGATATACAGCAAAAAGTAATAAAAATACAACAACCACAAGGGATTTTTGGAAAAAATTAGAGGTAGTCGTGGTTTTTTGCTCATATCTCAGCCATTTGTGGACCGATCTTGCTGAATTTCAATAGCAAACAATTCCGGACCATATGTGACATAAATGTATAATAACCTGGCCCCCATCATTTATGGGGTCTTCGGAAAATCCATTTAAACGGGCAGGCGGACAGACGGACATGGTTAAATCAACAAGGGTATTAGATCAATATTGTAGAAATTACAAACGGAATGACAAACTTATATATACCCTTTTTACCTTCGGTGAAGGGTATACTAATAGAAATATTTCCAAAACAAAATTTAACAATTTGTATCACATCACTTTATAAATGTACTTATAACAATTCAAGTATAGATATATAGAAAGATATATTTACAGATAGATAGAAGGCCGTAAGCACTTCCACCCAGAGGATATTTTGTGCAGCCTGTGTATTTTACCAAGTCATGTTCAGGCTACGTAAAAAACCAATTATCCTACCTGGTGAAAAATCAGAAATTTCAGTTGGTCTCATTAGTTGACCCACGAAAAGTTCCCTTTTGAAGTGCCCTGTAAATCAGCTAACAATTAGCCTAAGTTCCCGCTTTCAAGCAGAAGTAGGCTACCCTTGCAACAGGGCAAGGTCACACATCTCTTGGACTGTCTCAACCCAGAAATGCACGTCCATGTGTGAAGGAATTCACGTTACAAACCATGATTGTATTGTCCTCTTAATTTGGCCGATTCGGATGCCGAAGAAAGGCTCAGAGTCAACAAATGGACGGCGAGTGCCCCTGTTTGTCAAGTAATCAGCTCTTTCGTTGCCCACATGGGCCGGATTGCTGGGTACCCAACACAGGTTCATGCAAATGTGTTTCCGCAAATTGATCAGAGATTTAAAACAGTTCATGACCAACCGGTACTTCACAAGATATTGAAATTGAAACTCAAAAATACATTTATAATTTGCTTGTTTCAGAGGCGGAGAATTTTTTTCTGTGGCAGCTGATTTTACAGTTCTTTGTTTAGTTAGTTTGGTTTGGCAATGCATCATGAATACACTCACGCTAGAGCAACGTTTGAAAATTATTTTAATTAAATTTGAAAATCATGGTTTAATTCGAAAATTTCAATTTCATTGCAAAACTTTGTTCAGTAATACAACACACTTAAAATTTAATGACTTAGTCAATTAACAGAACTGCTTAATTTGGGGCGATGATAAACCTAAAGCCAATATCGAAACACCATGACATTCTGAAAAATACTGTATTTTTGGGCCAATGGAATCATTTGTCTATATGCCAGTACCAATAACGATTATAAGAGCATTACAGTTAATTGTTAGCGGTGCTGAGAAATACTTACAGACCTTTTCGTGCCTCCATTGGAAGGCAATAATATTGCACACATATGGTTGAAGCTGGATGCAGGTGCAACATGTAACAGCGTGTTATATAATTGGTGTACCGGAAATAACTTTTCGCTAACGAATAAATTTACAAAATATGTCTTTTAATTTGTCATATTATTCATGTGATTTGACGACATTAAACTATTTTCTCTAGGGAAACAAACTTATGTATGTAAATTCCCAGCTATATGCAGGCTTACCATAACCAATTAAAAACTTTGAAGCTAATATTGGACGCGTCTTAACCGAAATACAGCCTTATTTAATGCGAAGTTTGTTAAGAAATCGAAGCTCAAGGTTACGCCATGTAGGCTCTAGCCGCGGTTGAAACATGCCCGAAATCATATTTAAATATTAATGCTACAATATTTAATTTTAATTTAGTGTGCAGCGCCACATTTTAAAATCAAACATACGACACTTGAGTTTACGCGAATTCAACACATTTAAGTTATCGCTAAGTCAGGTTTTTTTTGAAAATGTATTGGAAGTAGAATTTTCATATTTAAAAAACGCTTGCCGTTCTTGTTAAGGTAGCTCAGTAATATAAATTCAAATATAGAAATTTCCTTAACCTTTATGTCAACAGCTGAAAAATTATACTTACGTCAACAGTAAGCATACCCGGGTATACACATATATTTTATATGGGATTTTTGTTGGTATATACTATTTTGCGTTGGCGATTTTAAGTTGAAATATTAAAAAAGGTGGTTATTAGTTTGGTTTTTACTTTTGTGGTTTTGTGAGTTAAAATATTTGGAAAATGGGGTCTTGTGAACAAACACAAGTTTTTACGTTGTTTTCAGACTTAATTTTTGGTAAAAATGTTATATTACCAGGTAACTCAGAGCAAGATAAAAATGGCAGATGATGAAAAACTCAATCCAAGGCAAATAAGTGCACTTGATTTTGAGAAACAACAAGAACATAATCGTCAAAGATTTATTAGTGTCCGAAGGAGTTGTGGACCGAACCGACGCTGGTGTATCTCCAAATTATTCCGATGTGGAAAAAATCCATTTACCAAAATACAATATAGATGATGAAACTGAAGACAGTGACGAGTTTTCTGATGGAATAATTTTGTTTGCTGCACCACCACAAACTGTCAGGTTCCGTTCCCACAACATACTAAAGTCTGCTAACTATGAACCAGTAAGAAGTACACAAGGGGTTTCTTTTCTTTTTTGTTTTTAATTCCTTATGCTAATCCCCGCGAAGCTTGACGCTTGTCTGCAGGAAAGAGACCAGAGTCTCTGGCGGGAATCGAACCCGCAACCCCGGGGTTGATAGACTAGCTCACTACTAGCTAGTCTACCGGGGCACTCAATCTATTCTGGAAACATTCAGGTTGATAATGTCCGATGAAATTTGCGACTTAATTATTCTTGAGACAGGAAAATAATGCTATGAGCGTGAGGATATAAAAAACCCTACACGACAACATTGTATATGGAAAGCTCTAACAAAAAGCGAGTTTGATTCGTATTTTGGTCTTCTCTTACTGAGTGGCGTAACACGTTTTGGCAACGTTCACACTTAAGACTTGTGGAAAACAACCGCACATCCGCTATACCGCGGTGCGATAAGTGTACGTCGCTTCTAGGCAATAAGACGCTTCATACGTTTTGATAACGGAAATACACGCGAGTAACGTAAGCAAACCGAAAAAGCGGCAGCAATAAGGGTGATATTTTTGATAAATTTTATTTGCATACGTTTGTCTATACATACCCAGGAATGCAGCTGTTGACGTAAGGGGTACAAATTCATAATTGTCCTTCCCTTTGCCCCAGTTACTTTTCCCATGATTACTTTTCATGATATAGCGGTTTTAAAACGCAAAACATACCCGGGTATGAAGCTGTTGACATAAAGGTTAAAGAAGTCTACAGACATGTGCGTACACAAAATGTTAATACAGTAGAATCCCGTTGATTCGTAATCGCAAGGGACCGGCCATTTCTTACGAATTATAGGGGTTTTTGATTTAGCGGGGTTTCGATTTAACGGGGTTAAAATAAAATAAGTGGGAATTAACGGGGGTTTTTCAATTTATTTACTAAAACGATAAAACAAAAATAAAAAACAATTGTTAACCCATTAAGGCCCGAGCCATGATCCCGTTGAGTTATAATGACGAAACTTTTAAAATTTTATTGTTTATACCTAAATAAGAAAGAAAACAAATTTTGGGCAAATCGGATACGTGGGAGCCCAGATAACCCCCATTGCGAAAACGCAACGTTGGGCCTTAACGATATAAAAATTAAGCGCATTTGCAAACATTTTAAATTAAAATTTTTTATTCACGTCTTTAGGAAAAAAAAATTAAAAAAGATATTCATATACATCTCATTTTTAATTCAATTATGATATGTTCCAAAGCACTTTGGGTGCATTTTTCACGTTAGTAATTGATTGTTTGTAATTGATTGGTCCATTATTTACCATAGGCCCCATACAAAGCCCATTCTCGAAAAACACTTTAGTAGTATAACACAATAACAAATAATTCTATTGTTATAAATTTTGTTCTGTTACAGTTTTATAATGACTAGAAATCACACTGTCAACTTTCGTAAAGATCGGTTCATATTTTACCACAGGTCCAATATAATGCCCACTCCTGAAATATCCTAGCTGTCAGTGGATGGTATCAAATATTTGGCATAGCCGAATATAGCACTCTTACTGGTTTTTCTTTAATATCCTGGGAGAGGATAAATTCACATTAATTGTTTGATTTTCTCTTATTGTACCTATTGAATAACCCTGGGGGAAATTTGTGTCAATTGTTCCAAGAGACTGGTCTTGGGATTTGTGAAAATAGAACAAGGAGAACTTATCATCTAACTGGTATATTAAGAACAAAAAGGTTAAAAACTAATGAATTACAGTACATTCTTCACCGATGGTGTGACACTTTTTTTGGGACTTTCTAAAATTTGATTCTTAAATCTAGTTCTGGGGACTTGTTTTATTGACATAATACTACATTGTATCGAAATAATCTAACATTGTTATAACCAGGGCTGTGGATTCTTCAAGAAATAGTTATAACTCCGACTCCGACTCCTTTTGCTGTAATTTTTTAAGTACGACTCCAACTCCAACTCTGACTCCAACTCCGACTCCTACTCTAACCTATCATTATTTATGAGACTAGTTCTTATTTGACTTTAAACTCTTTTAATTTGTTTTTTAATTCAGTACCTTTTAAATGGTTAAATATAGCAAGAAAATTATTCTGTAAAACTTTCAAATCGATATTTTAATTCTAACGTGCCGCATTGAGCTTTAACATATGAGGAGGAAAGCTCGAAAAACATATAGCGCCCGATTAAATAGACCAACTGAGCTCTACTTTTTTGATTCTACAGTGTTATGTCATTCTTGACTAATAACTCAACAGTTTAACATTTTAAGCCAACTATAATATAGAAAAATAATGGATTTAATTTTGGAACCACCGAGTTTTGTTACGAACTTTCGAAAGATATGAGTTTTGATTCAAACCGTATGGGATCATAAAACTTTAGTATATTTTAAAAGTTATATTTATTTATTAAATATATGCAAACAGTGCTAAAAAATTTAACAATAGTTGTGTAGGGAAGAGATAAACTACACCAATTCACATCTGTTGGAATTTATAGATGTGTGAATTTCCATAAGTTCTATCTAATGCAGCTTTCGAGATAGAAAAGTTGAAAACAATGCCAAGTTCAATTTGCTAAGACGTTAAGGGCACCAAGTGTACTAAGTATTGTTAACCACAGAATTTGTAGAGACAAAGAACATCATAAGTTCTTTTTTGTAAATTGTGAAGTGAGGTCTTTTGTTCTTAATATACATAAATTCAAACACTGCCGTTTTGGTCTTGTTTTATTTATTAAGTCAAATATTTAGACCAACTTTTTTAATCATTCTCAGGAAAATTAAATATATTTTTATTAAAACATGCAGATGCGCCTTCAGTTGTTACTTCTACAATTTTTATAACACATTTTGAAGAGAAACGTACCGTAAAAAGTTCTATTATTTCTGGGAAATAGCACACCTTTTGTTGTTGGACTTGGTGCTGTTTGTCTCAAGGTAACGAACATTTTATGATATAATTTTTTAGGGTTATCATTGACATAAAAAAAATGTAAGGATCATTAAAATATTCGGACAAAGGCAAATTTTTAATACAGAAATAGCATTTTTATTTTCAACGTGTTTCAAAATGTGGCTTGCAGAGGTAAAAAAATATGAATTTTTAAACAACTAAATTGAAATCGTTTTCTTCAGTACACCATTGCTTTTTTCCGTTCCAAGTTCAATATTATTATTGTCAAAGACCGAAATTTGAAATTGCAAGTCTTTATTATCTCTCCAATTTTTCCTAAATTGAGTAGATAAAAGAATTCTCAAATCATTTTTCGGGTTTACCCCCAGATTGATGGGAATTATATTTAGAACAATGTCATTTTTTTTTTCCGAGCTCCTTTTCCTTTTTTTCTATTATAATTCACCTTGAAGGTTGGAACTTAAAATTTAGTTTACTTAGTGCTTTCACCACAGGAGCTATAGCAGATTTCAAGTCATATATCGGAACATGGCTACAAAAATATTTGTTAATATACGATAAATAAAAAACAACAAATTTTTAACTTCCTTAATTCGGCTCTATTTCATTAGGGATATCTTGGCGAAATTCAAACAGTGAACCAGCGAGTTTTGTTAAGAAATTTTAGGTCACATAAAAACATAGAAAGGACATGCTTCGATACCCCTATTATTGCCAATTCCACCAATATATTTAAATATCAATTTATGTTTAAAAATCGTTTTTTTTATGTGGAATAAAAATAAAATTATATGAAAAATTATATTTAAATATGAATTGATATTTTAAAAGAATTGCTGAAATTGGTCATTAAAATTTTTTTATTTTGAAAAATATTAGAAAAAATTTTAATGCCAAAAAGTCGGAGTCGGAGTCATTAGTGTTTGTGGGTACTTCGACTCCGACTCCGACTCCACAGCCCTGGTTATAACTAACACTAAACACGTTCATTGAGAATAGATGTTAGACTGGTCAAATAGTGTCAATTGACCAATGACAACCCCATGTTAACGTGATATTTCTTATTTTATCACCAAAAACCTATCACGGGACTACTTTGGTGTAAGTTCGCTTTCCTTTAGGAAAATAACACACTTTGGGCATAAGAAAAAAAAGGAATTGTCATAGAGAATTTACCTTCCGCGAAATATCCTGCATTTTAAAAATTGGAAATTAGTTTGAAAAAGGTGAAAAAATTATCGAAAATTTCAAAACACATAAATAACAACAACTTATAATTAACATACATACATGTTTTTGTTAAGCTGTTTTAAATAGCAAGTGATTGTATAAATATGTTTGTATTTGAAAATTGTATGTAATTTGTATATCGTTTAGGCCCAGTGTTGCGTTTTCGCATCACGGATATATACAATCATAAAAAAAAGTCTCAAATGTCTACGATGATTGGATTTTTCAGTAGAAATAATAATGTTCGTATGTTAGCTACCTCCTTCAGAAGTTGCAGATAGGTATATATTACTCAATTTTTTTAACTTTTTTCAAAAGTGCCCAAGAAAACAGGAAAAATTAAAAATTTAGATTAAAAATTTTTATAAAAAAAACTTATGTATGATACAAATCCAAAAACAGGTCGATTAGATATTAAGTTAAATTTTATTTCACTGTGCTTTATAACAATATAACGTAACAACAAAATGCCTGAAGGGAGGTTTAAGTGATCGTTGCGAAAACGCAACGCAGGGCCTTAATGGGTTAAAAATAAAAAATATAAAAATTATTCATGCTACAAACTGATCTTAACCCTAAATAGCCTGATTTATTTTTTTGAGCAGAAAAAAAATTAATGTCTTTAAACTCGCGTTTCTGAAAAACTTTTATTCTACGACTTTGTGCATAAGTTGTATCTACCTGAGATAGGTAAGAAAAACCTGGTTGGTTCTTTGCGGAACCACTAGCCACCCCGAGATCAAAAATTGTAAAGGTGTATATTATAGCAAGAATTTTTTGTTTAACAAAAATCAACATATTTTACTTAGGTAATGCAAAAAAGTTACAGAAAAATAAAGAATTATTAACATGAAAATATCAGCAATTGCATTAAAATTTGGTGAAACTCAGCAAACCAGTTTTTTAAGTCAGAAAATACAAATGTATTCCACATTTTTAGTATCTAACTTTTGTTTGGGGTGTACATTTGGGATTTTTGCATCGCGGTTTCCCTTCCTTGACATATTCTGTTAAATGCCCAACGTTATCTAGGCGAATGTCATGCGGCGGCATCGGAGCAGACATTGGGTGATGATGTTTCGCAAGAATATCAACTTCGAGATTACTTCGTCAACCTTTTCCACTTTCATTTCAGTACCAAATTTTGTCAAGCAATGTGCAACTCACACACAAATTCACTGCTGCATTGTTCTGAACATCTGCAATTTCCATCGCTTCATTTTCATAATGCAAATGGCCTATTTGCTCGCCATCTTCAAAATTTTCATTTCGGAAAGCAGCATCAAAATCGAAATCTTTACTGTCCGACCACGCAACCGAATTGACAAACTCCCAAAGCTTTTCTTCCGTTCTAAAATCACGAATGCTATAAGACATTTCTAATCAACAAACTGAAAAAAACGTTACAAAAATTAGAAAATTTCGAACTTCCGGTGCCTGACGGCTCCGCAAGGGACCAAGCATCTATGTATATAAAAATAAGTCCGTATATGTACGTCGCCGAACTACTATTAAACGCGTCGTGCGATCAAACTTATACACTACGTAGGCAGTGGCCCATATATGGTTTATATGAAGTTTGGTTGAAATCCGATAACGCATGTGTGTGCGGTGCGTATGTGAAGTTAGTGTGTTTTTGCCGCAGGAAAACCAACTTTATTAAAAACAAGTGTGTTTCTTTTCTTATTTTGTTTTGCCGTGCGAAGCAGGCAACGGGCCCGCTAGTACATTTTAAAAAATCCACTAAAATAAAATAAAAATTATTATTTCAAACACTCACATAAGCTTCAAGGCATCATAACAATCACGGAAATATTTTTTAAGCTTCAGTTTTTACGTATTTGACACAAAACAATTTTTTTGAAAGTTCGCAATTTCGCAAAAGCTGTTTTTTCGAGGTTGTGACACTTTACTGAACATACATGAGTCAAATAAAGTCGGACTAAAGTGGCGACCGGCACAAAAGGTGGCGCTTGTATCAAGAAATATTTGTAAAGTCGCAGGTGCAAGGTTAAGCAAAAATCTCTAAACAAAGTTCTGATTTTTTTGGTTGGTTCCTAGCGGAACCAGTAGGCTTTCAAAGGTTAAGAATATAAACACACACACACAAGCAAAAGCAAAAACCCACGAAAAAATAGCGGTTAGCGAAAAATCATTCTTTCCATGTTTCTGTTGTTTTTATTACGAATTATGAGCGGTAGTTGGCAAAAAATTACGATTTATAAGAGGTTAAGAAGATTTTATTTGAAAAAAAAAATTACGAATTTCCGAGTGGGCCAAAATGTATGGAAATTTTACGAATTAACGAGATTTTTTCAAGGGACCGACAGTTTATTACGAATTATCGGGAGTTATAATTTATCGGGGTACGAATTATCGGGATTTGACTGTAGTAATAAAAAAATCAGCCATTCTATGTCTCACAATTCTTCGTGTATTCTTAATCTGTTCCACTTGTTTTTGTTTAATAAATTATCTTTTCCCATCCTAAAAACATTTAAAAAAACAAGACCAACCAATCTTAAAACCTTCTGATGTACAAATGTTATATTGACATTTAAAATTTTAAACAATTTATCTCTGGCAAAATGTCAGCTTCAGTAGAAGCTCCTTTTTAGGGGAGGACACCTTAACTTATTTCGGTTCTGCTTCTCAGTTTCTACTCCCCTATTTTGTTTTTGTTAACAAAACGAAAAACTTAAAATTTTGTTTTTAAAACCATTATAAATCATTTTGAAAACCACATTGAATAGAAGGGAAGTAAACAAAAGTTTAACGGAAATGAAAATGCCATGCTTCTGGTTTTTGTGTTTATGTGTGCTCTTTTTAAAAGATTTTTGCGATTTTGCGCTTGAAGCTACGTTGATTGACTGAAAACAAGTTGAAAAATATGGTTGGGCCAACCCGACCATATAGTTTACACCAATTAAGGGTATAGACATAATGATGATGAGTGGATTCTTTATGAGATCTACAAACAAAATGTCATGTCAAAAGTGCAAAGTGGACTCCGTATGAACTTGCAGCAAACAAAACAAAACCTTGTAATTGCTCATAATCAAAATAAGAGAATTAGAACTACTCCTTATTTTTCCACAAATATGATTTAGGGAACGGTCAAGGCTATCATTTTCGGGTGTTTTAAGCAATATGGGTGTTTCCACAGACAATGACCCCTTATAGCTCAAAAATGAAATTAATATTTTGAATTTATTTTTCCGCTAATTTATACAAAATAAATGTATCTGTCATTTTCCGAAAGATAACCTTTAATTTTCTTTATACAAACAAAAATATTTATTATCAAAAAGTAATTTAAATTTTTGGGAATACAAAATTTTAATTTCAAAAGATTTTGTTATTCGTGCTTAATTCCCAGTTTTTATTATTGATAAAAACACTTGAAATTTATTGTTGATGGGATAAGCGTAGTATACTGTTTTCCGGGAGTAGGGTTTATATGGGGCCTAGGGTTAATTATTTCCAGTCGAATAAAACGAATTTTTGTAAAATCTTATATCATCCCGTGCATTATTCCACCACTTATGTTAGATTTTTTGTAACAAAATTATCAATTTCTTTTAGGTGGTGGTTCCACATTTTGATTCATAGCTCTGATCCTACTAAACCGATTTTGCTGGATTTCAATCACAAACTGCTTAGGGTAACTAAAAGCAATTTGACACCCAGTTTGTTTATTTCGTTCACTCAAAAATGTTCAAGTTTAAAGTACCGTTTTTTCGTTGTTGTTGACAAATAAGGCAAAGTTTTTGCATTTTCTTATTTAACAACAAGTGCTCTTTCATATTTGATAAAAATATTTACTCAAATTCAAACTCAAAAAAAAACTTTTGTCCAGCTAGATTAGCCAAATCTTACACTGTGCATCGTTAGATCGACTCTGAGTGTAATTTATGATCAACCGGTATACTTAAAGGAACAATTTGTTAAGATGTTACAAACATTAGTACAAACGCATAATACCCTCTCCATTATTGTGGTGTAGGTATAACATTAATTTATTCAAAAAAAAATTGTGGAGTGCTGATAAAGAATAACCTTCTTATTACCCTTAACAATGGTGTAAACGATATAGATTTTGAGGAAGATTTTAAATTGAATCTACAAGATATCTGTGCAACGTAAATTCACTATAATCTTCTTTCAAATAGCTTTTAAGTCTATCGGTTTACTTAAGAGATGGTCTAGAGGTAAAATTTTTATGTGTTACAAACTTCGGCACAAAATGCTTAACACCCCCTCGCGCTTATGCTGGTGTAGGGTATAAATATAAATATCATGTTTTTAAATTTTAGAATTCTCTTTCATTCAATATTTAATTTTCGAACATACAAAATAGATTTTACATTAAGGTTTAGCAAGATAACTTTTAAGAAAATTCTGTGGTTTATAAAATATAAATAAGTTCAGAAAAATCACTGCAAACTAAAGGATGTAAACAAAGAACAATTGGGCTAATGGAAAAAACATATGTGAAGATAAGACGTTTACTGCGTAGCAATAGCGATAAGAAAGAAACTAAAAATTAAGAAATTCAATAAGAAGAAGAAAAAACTTCACTTTAAAATTTTGTTTTTTTTCATCATTTCTAGATTTCTTAAATATTCCACTTTTAAGTCTTCATAATCCGAGTAAACAAATGCTTAAACAAACGTTAAACTATTAAAACTTTTTGCAACTTTATGAAAACTTATTTGCCTTTTCACAATTTTGAACGTTAACGTTCGCACATCTACAACGAAAGGTGGACAGAGATTGGGAAAAAGTGAAGTAAATGTTCACATAAAAAATATATATAAAAAACATTTAAGCCCTAATTGTGTAAAACGCAAAACCAAAAATTACATTGAAAGCAAAAACAAAGTCATAAATATTTAATAATTTTGTTGTTGCTTTCTGCAGAAATTTATATTGAATTTTTTATTTTCAAACGCTGCACATTTGCTTCCAGTTATGACAAATCTTAGTAAAAAAAACTTATTTATTAAATACAATATAAAAAAAAGTTGGGACTAAACTTATTTTCAAATTGTGTATTATTCATGCGGGAAATTGGTGTCAATTGTTCCAAAAGACTGGTCCTCGGATTCGTGAAAATAGAAAGAACTCATGGCCAGCGAAAGCAGAACAAATCATTTAACTGGTATTTGACGAACAAAAAGGTAGGAAAAGTAATAAATTACAGTACAGTCTTTGCTGGGGGTGTGACAAATTTTTTTTAACTTTAAAAAATTTGGTTCTTAAATTTAGTTCTATGACTTGTTTTATTGAAATAATACTACAATGTAGTACTAACACTAAACACGTTCATTAAGAATAGATGAGTGACTTGTCAAATGGTGGGGCTGTTAGGTGTCAATTGATCTTCTCCAATGATAACTCCATGTAAAAGTGATAGATCCCATTCATATCAAGTGTTTGGGCTAGAACTATACTCCACTATCAAAGAACCTATCACGGGACTACTTTGGTATCAGTTCGCTTCTTCTAGGGATTAAAGTCATACATTAGTGTACTGCACTAATGTTGCAGTTTCAGCTCATTCTAAGGGAGAGTGAATGATTATTGTAATATTTTTGTTGATGTTGAGTGATGAATTGAATTATCGGCCCAACCAAACATGAGTAATTGATAGTTTGTCAGTTAATTGAAAAGCAAAAAAGTTGTTTTGTCATGATTAATGCGATTCCTTTATTGACAAAATTGCATTTTGTTTCGTTGCTTATTGCATGTTTTAAAACAATTAAAAGCCATGCAGATACAAAATAAAATTTTTTAGATTTTAGTTAGAGTATTTTTTAATTCAGTGTTTTTGATTGCAAGTTGAAATTTTGTTCCACCTGAATTGTTAGTGAAAGTGAAAAACTTTGCAATACCACAAAATTTTTTTTTTATTCTGGTAAGAAAAATACCAAATTCATTAAAAAGCTGTTTAAAAAATAGTGCTAACAAACTTTCGCTTGCAGTTTTATTAAGTGATTTAAATCAATATTTAGTTCATCACCCCCAACTATAATAATAGTGAGGTATAAGGACAACAACAAGTTGGAGTGCTATATTAGGCTGTGCCTAATCATTGATACACTTCACTGACAGTTCGAATATTTCAGGAGTGGGATTTATATCCCATATTATCCCAGCGCCCCATTTAAGGTGCAGTTGCTTTTAGTTTAAAAGTGCCCCTTTTTTAATTTTATTCGTTAATTCAAACTACCTACAGTTAAGAAGACATATTTTTACATTACTTACAACGTTTAGTTTTGTTTTACGCGCTGTGGGTATTTTTTTTAATTTTGTGCAGTTTAGTGAAATTTCACCAAAATGAGTTCCAGAAAAGGGTAAGTAATTACAAAAATTAAGTTTTAATTAAAATTAGATTTTTATTATTATCATTTAGCCAAGTATATAAACTGTAGTTTTGCATTTTAAAAAATATTAAGTTTTATTGTTTATATGTGAAAAATGTAGTTTTAAGCTACGTTCACAATCAAAAAAACAATTTCGTTTTTTCTTCTATCTTTTTTCTTCCCAAAGTATTTCATATATTTTCCTTTCATTTTTAGAACAAAAATGTAACTAAATATTTTTTAAAAATGTAGCTAAAGTTGAGTCAACTAGAACTTCAGCAACAATTTGTATGAAATTGTTTCTGACGTTTAAAATAATTTTATTTAGTTTTGAATGAAAATTTAAAAAAAAATGTTTACAAACATAAAAATAAATGCATAATATTGTTGTGGGTAAAATTTGCAAACGGTTTCTTGATGTAAAATGTGTGTAGTTAAAAAAGAAAATGTTGCTCTATTATGAACACCAAGTGAAAATGTTTTTTTGATTGTGAACGCAGCTTTAACATAACGCCCCATTTAAAGTGCGTTGGGAATACGAGGCACCGTGAAGATTGCATTGAAGGTGTTACATACAAATAATTTTGTATTAGATTTTAATGAGTTTTAACGATATTTTTGGAAGATTGAACGTACACCAAATTATATCGGCTCTGGAAGATGATAGCCCCATTATATCGGCGGATATATTTATCACACCACCTGATAATAACGACATTAGTGATGAAGACAGCGGAGGTGAAAAGTCCGGGGACATCAGCAACCTTGCTCGTGGGCAATTGTTAGCTGAAACTGAAGTGCGATGACAGGTACCATCAACTGAAGGAGCTTTGGAAACAATAGAAGGGATTCCGTTCATAATGGAATAACAGGGGAATCAGCAGTCGTCCTGTTCAACAGAGGAACCACCCGGTAAGAAGGCTAAGATTGTCGTCAATAGAAAGTTGAGGAAAAAGTTCATATCTTTAGAACCTGAAAAAGAGTCAAGTGTTTAAAATTTTGTATTAGATAAGGATAATCCTCTGGAATTTTTTGAGATTTTTTCGACAATGAAGTTTATGAATTGTTGCGCTCTAGCACAGAAAATAATGCCATAGCAAAAAGACAAGTTAACTTCCGATTATCAAGTGAAGAAGTGAAGAACTTTGTAGGCATTTTACTTTTGTCTGGTTACAACAGCGCTTCGCGCTATAGACTGTATTGGGACCAAAGCATTGATACTCATCATCCAGGAGTATCATTATGCATGTCTCGTAATCGTTTCGAAGAGATTCTTCGCTATTTTCATGCATCTGACAATAACCATCGGTCGTCTGAGGACAAATTTTCCAAAGCAATGCCTCTATGGGACAAGATGAACGAAAGGTGGCTAAAGTATTTACCCGGGAATAAGTATTTGTCCACATATCCATGGAAAACCAATCCGGTTCGGTTATAAAATTTGGTCCCTCTGTACTGGGTTGGGTTATCTGTTTTATGGAGAACCATATCAGGGAGCTAAAACAGGTAACACAAACCCAAACTTAGGTGTAGGTGGCTCGGTAGTAACTAATTTGATTTCCAAGCTACCTGATGGAGAACATTACAGTTTTTTTATTGATAACTTTTTTACGTCTTTGCGACTGCTTGACGAAGTAAAGAAAATGGGTCATGACGCCACCGGAACCCTTCGAGCTAATAGACTTGAAGGAGCACCAACAAAGGACGTAAAGGAGATGAAAAAAACCGCAACGGGCTCTTACCATCAAGTCACCGACGTAAATTCCAACACAACTTTAGTCCGCTACAATGATAACAACATTGTAACTATAGCCTCAACTGAAAGCGGTGTTTAGCCACTTGGAAAAGTATAAATGTGGTGTAATAATAAACGGGTGGACGTCGATCAACCACACTGCTATCAATTGTATAACAAGTTCATGGGTGGCGTAGATAGACTCGATCAAAATGTTGCTAAATATAGAATTGCTATAAGGCTGAAGAGATGGTATTGGCAAATGATGATGTTCCCAATAAATGTTTGTGTTAATAACGCATATCAGTTATACCGCCTTTCAGCAGCAGGACAAGCTAACGACGCTCATGATTTTTTATCTTTTACAAGAGATATAGGTCAAACATATCTAATGCTTGGCATAGCATCATCTTCCATTCCAAAGCGAAATGAAACTAAACTGCCAATGACTAAAAAAGAAATCTACCCGATTCCATAGGACTAGATGAAAAATGGCATTATATTGTAAGAAATGAAACTCAAATTAGATGTCGTCAGTGGCATAAAAATACAAAGTTTAGATGCAGCAAGTGTGGAGTTGGCTTGCACCAACACTGTTCTCAAACTTTTCACACCTCTAAATAAATATTAAACTTTTTTGCGTTTTAATACTTTTGTCACTTTTTAATTCTATTATCTTTATTAATAAAATAAGCTATAAACGAAACACCGTTTTGTTATTTCTCCATACAAAACCCGTAGGCATATTATCCCAACGCCCCATTTAAGGTGCGGTTCCAAATCACAGTCATAAAAAAAAATAAAAAAAAGTAAAAATATTTTTCCTTGTTTTGACAGATAACTATCTAAAATTGGTTAAAAAAAAATTTGGATTTTTGCGATTTTAATACCTTGGGAAGATATGGGATATAATATCTTTTTATCTTTATATAATTATAATTAGTTGGGGTTTTAGACCTATGTATATTAATTTATTGACCGACAATCAGAAAGTTTTATATCTTTTTTTTTTTAGCAATTTTAACTAGCTTGAGTAAAATATCATGAGTCGTTACAGTTTGAACCGAACTTAAATGATTTTCAGGAGGGAAATTTATATTGGAGCCATGGTAAGTTATAAATGAACCGTTTATCACAAAATTGCATGACATTTTTTGTAGCCATATGAAGCTAATTTGGAAGAAATGTTACCGCAATATCTAAATGAGGCTATCGGCGCAGAAGTGGTGTAACCCTAGACTACTTATTATGAGATAATGAGGAGTTAACACTACCCTTGCACTATAGTACTTGGCTGTAACGGCCCGTGCAAGAACTATGTTTCTAGCGCCATCCGTTTTGGATACAAGCGGTTGGCTTACTCGACTATTGCACTGTAAAGAACAGTGCAAAGAACATAGTTAACAGCAGAACCGTAACCAAATAAAATTGTGGGTAACACCACTTCTGCGCTGATAGCCTCATATCTGCTACGGTTTTAGGCGTAGTTAATTATTTTACCAGAGTGGGCTTTATATGAGGCCTGTAGTAAATTATGGACCGATCATCACGAAATTTATTAGTCTGATTCTCTACATAGTCCTATAACACTTTGAAGTACTAAATTTAATTGTAATAGCATTATTTATTACGGCTTTAGGCGTAATAAACTGTTTTACGGGAGTATTGCTTACATGGGTGTTCCTGAAATCGAAAACGCAAGTATTTAAACGTCGTTTTTTAGTAAGATTTCTGTGATAAATGAATTTTATGACAACTAGTTTTATATATAAAATGGTTTCGTAACAAAAATTATAAAAATTTGAAAACAAGTTTATTTAAAACAACTTCCAAATTCTTTGTTTTCGATTTCCAGAACACCCCTGATAGTAAATTATGGACTAAGCTTCACGAAATTTAACAGTGTGACTTCTAGCTCTATAACACTTTGACGTACCAAACTTATGATAGCATTACTAATTACGGTTCTAGGCGTACTAAACTGTTTTCTGAGAGTACGGTTTATATGGGGCCTAGGGCAAATTATGGACCGACCTTCACGAAATTTCACAGTCTTATTTATAGTTCTATTAATTTGTGACGAGCCAAAATTTGTTATGATAGCATTTTTATTAGGGTTATAGCCGTGCTAAACTGTTTTCAGGGAGTGGGGCTTACATAGAACCTAGGTTAATTATGGACCGATCTTCACGAAATTTTACAGCGTTATTTTTACTTCTTTAAAACTATGATGGACGACATGTAAAAGCCACAAGATGGTGGAACGATGCTCTTAAAGAGGAAGTAAATGAAAAGAAAACGAGATGGAAGGACTATTTAAGCGACAAAACCACTGAGAAATACAACTACTACAAAGAGCAACGTATAAAAGTTAAAGAATTAGTGCGGTTGTCAAAGGCAGAAGCATGGGAAGAATTTGGACGTTTTTTGAAAGAAAATCATAGTGAAAACCAGAAACTTTTCTACAGAACCCTTAAAAACCTTAAGAGACCCAAAGATTGTCCAATTAAATTTATCCGAAGAAAAGAAGGAGAACTCTTGAGAGATGACAATAAGATAATGGAGCGATGGCGTGAGTATTTTATACATCTATTGAATGGCGAAGGCACCTCAGTTTCAGCAGATAACTTTATACTTCCGGAGGACGAAGAAGATCCTGGCCAAATCACAATGGACGAACTCCTCAATGCACTTCGCAAAATGAAGTTAGGTAAAGCTGCTGGACATGATGGCATAGCTCCTGAACTTTTGAAATATATGGGTGATGGTGGACAGATTTTTCTACACAACGTGATCAATGCAGTATGGAGGCAGGCAACAATTCCCAGCGACTGGCAAGTAGCCATAATCAACCCTATTTTTAAGAAGGGAGATCACCAGCTATGCCAAAATCACCGCGGTATAGCACTTCTTACTGTAGCGGGAAAAATATACTCGAGAATACTCACTGAAAGACTGAAGAGCAAGATAGAACATCAACTTGAAGAGGAACAATGTGGATTTAGACAAAATCGTGGAACCCAAGATTTAATATTCACGATGAGACAAATTTCGGAAAAAACCATTGAATTTAATAGGAAAACTCACTGCTGCTTTATAGACCTGGAGAAAGCTTTCGATACAGTAAAATGGCAACAAATATGGGAGGTGCTTCAGAAACGGAATATTGACAACATATTGATCAGACGAATCAAAAGCTTTTACGAAACATGCCGAAATTATGTAAGAACCGGGAACATAACATCCGAAGAATTTATAACAACACATGGAGTGCGACAAGGCGACATACTAAGTCCTTATCTGTTTATAATACTGATGGATGACGTAATCAAGTCTTGCAGGGACTCACTTATTTCAATGACGGTAGGATATTGGAACATGCAACTAGTGAAAGTTTCCATGCTGGCATATGCAGATGACGTGACCATAGTTGCAAAATCCGCGGAATCTCTACAACGAAACCTTGATATCTTTGTGAACGAAATGACAAGCAGAGGCCTCCGTATAAATACCCGGAAAACGGAAACCATGATAATAAGTCGCGATAGGAATCATCATCAAATTTACATAGGATCCGAAGCATTAAAGCAAGTTGAACACTTCCGCTACTTGGGAGTCACAATTAGCAAGACGGAAAAGCGGACAGGGATTTAAACCGCAGGATAGCTACAACTGCTAATTTATACTTTGCTTTAAACAAAAATTTTATCAGTAAGAGGGAAGTTTCAACGGGTACAAAGCTTGCCGTATACAACTCCACGTATATACCAACCCCTACATATGGCTGCGAATCATGGGCGCTAACCACAAAAAATCGGAGCAGAATTCAGGCGTCAGAAATGAAGTACTTAAGACGTGTAGCCGGTAAAACAAGACGAGATAGAATACGAAACGACACTATACGATCCAGCTTAAATACAGAACCGCTAAACAACAAAATCGAACGCAATAAGCTAAGGTGGTTCGGACATGTAACCAGAATGCCAGAGAATCGCCTGCCGAAACGAGTGTCAGAAGCAAGACCGAGTGGTACGAGAAGCAGAGGAAGAAGAAAAATAACGTGGCAGGACACTATTAACAACATTCTGACAGAACAAGGAATCGAGCCTAGAACTGCCAAAACAGCGTCACAGGATAGAACGAAGTGGAGAAGTCTTTGCAAAAACCTCTACACTGCAAGGTAGAAAGAGGTCCGGAATAAGTAAGTAAAGTAAGTAAAACTATGATGTACCAATTTCTATTATGATAGAATTGTTTATTACGGTTTTAGGCGTACTAAACTGTTTTCTGAGAGTACGGTTTATATGGGGCCTAGGGTAAATTATCGACCGACCTTCACGAAATTCCACAGTGTCATTTATAGTTATATTAAACTGTGATGAGCCAAAATTTGTTTTGATAGCATTTTTAATTAGGGTTATAGGCGTACTAAACTGTTTTCCGGGAGTGGGGTTTATATAGAGCCTAGGGTAAATTATGGACCGATCTTTACGAAATTTTACAGCGTTATTTTTACTTCTTTAAAAATATGATGTACCAATTTCTATTATGATAGAATTGTTTATTACGGTTTTAGGCGTACTAAACTGTTTTCCGGGAGTGGAGTTTATATAGTGCCGGGAGTAAGGGTTATATGGGGCTAGGGTAAATTACACTGCTTTACAAATTTTTAATTTGGAAAAATACCAAGAACACCACATGGCTAGATAAGTTAATTGGGACCTCCTGAACACGAAAATCGCTGTAATTTTTTTTTCCTAAGTACGGTTTTTTAGATAACGGTACTTTTGTGTTTTTCGGTGTATGGTCCCACTCAAACTCTTGTGGAGCCCAACCAAATTCCGATCGAAATAAATGGCATATCGTTGGAAAGGTAATCGAATGCCTTTTCCATCGATATGCTACAAATTTCTATCTGATAAGAAATGGCTGAGTAATGGCACCTCAAAGTTAAAAAAATGTCAAATTTTTACGTTTTTTTTTCAAAAGTTTTCATTTTCATTTCGTTTTTTTACTACGTTTTATTAAATATCTGGAATGTTTTATTTCTTAACCAAATATTATATTTAATTACCAACATTTTAAGCGTAGTTTGAAAAAAATCGGAAGAAAAATAAAGTTTTTATTAAGGATTTTGTGGAACAACAATATTTTCATCTCATATAAAATTCCGTGTTTTTTAAATACGTTTAAACTGATGGATTTAAAAAACCCTGGACAATACACCGAAAAACACAAAAGTACCGTTATCTAAAAAACGATACTTAGGAAAAAAAAATTACAGCGATTTTCGTGTTCAGGAGGTCCCAATTAACTTATCTAGGTATGTGGTGTTCTTGGTATTTTTTGGCTGTAAACCAGTGTTATTGACGGATCTTCGCTAAATTTCACAGCGTGATTTCTAGTAGAATAAAACGAGTTTCTGCAAAGTCTTATATCATTCCGTAAATTGTTCCACCATTAACGTAAGTTTTTGTAACAGAATTATCAATTTTTTTTAGGTGATGGTTCCCCATTTTGATTCATTGCTCTGATCCTACTGAACCGATTGTGCTGGATTTCAATCCCATAATGCTTGGGATAACAACAAGTTATTTGACACCAAGTTTGTTTATTTCCTTTGAGCTTTTCAAAAGTGAGCGTGTTTTCAACAGACGGACATTGCTAAATCGACATAGAATTACTCAAGGGCCCAGAATATATATGTATACTTTATGTGGTCTTATTCTGTTGGAGGGTGTAAAAAAATATGTGCGTCAATACGCTAAGAACAATTGAAAAGCTAAAGAACAAGACATTAGAGCTCAATTATGTCTCGAATTTATTGAAAGTATGGACCATCAGATAGTGGAATGCCACCGGAGCCGTAGCGAGCATTTGCCCGATATTAAGTTTTACACATAATTTTCACCGAACCATCTTTAATAAAAAATATAAGATAATACTGTGAAAACTTTTTGATTTATCTACTATTAACAGCATGCCTTTTTGTTTGTACCACCCTTCAGCTTGATAGCAAATTTACTTTTATATGAAATAATGTTGAGGACAAATTACACAGAAATTACAAACAAATTTTATGATCCAAAAATAGTTGGAGAAAAAACAGTTTGTCCATTTTTTATAATTACACAGAAATCAGCAAAGCTGATTTGTGGGTCCGTGTTATCATTAAAAAAGTCTATCATTATAAGCGTATCTTATTTTTTTGCTGGCATTTGAAACGCCCAAAAGCAACAGCAGCAAGTTACAATTTTAAAATTTACAGTAATGCAATTTGGCACAAAGGATTTTTGCTCCTATACAAATAATCTCTCAGCATAAGTAGGTTAAGCACGTTGTCAAGGTATAATTGAAGAGATAACAAATTTTTGCAGACAGTCGGCTTATGATTTCAAATGATATCACTGAATAGAATTTTTCTTAAAGCAACAAAGACAAAAAACTATAAATTCTTTGAAAAAGTTATTTTCGATAATGCAAAATTTATTATTAAGATTCTTTTTTATATTTAATAAACACACTGAAGTTTTTTGTTTCGTCGCAGATTCTATTTTAAAAGTAAAAACTTTTTGTAAAGCTATTATTTTACATTATTTAACTTCTATTTTGTGGTTAACTTTAAAATGTCCTAAATATCCCAAGTGAAATTAATTCAAGCATTACGAGCTATTATTAGAAATGACCACAATTCCTATCGATTTTTGTCTTTATCAAACTGTGCGATAATCTCCTTCATAAAAACGTGACAATATCTAATTGATTGCTCTTTTTATTACTTACAACAATTATTTATATAAATAATCAAAAAAAACCCACATAAAATACAATTATTTATAGTATTTGCCACTTTAATTGGCTACAAATATCTACAATCCAATAAATAGTAAAGAAATTCCTTATTTAATTCTTTCTTTTTTAACCCCTAATAATTATAATTTCTTGACGAGCGATTATAATTATTATTGGCAAAAGACTTCTCGATTTCTATTCCCCAAGGAAAAGAGAATCTTTAGCCAATTTATAATAATTTAGGCCACCACAGTCTATTTTTATTCATGAATATTTTGGAATTAAGGTTCCTAAATATTTAAAAATTGATTATAGGGCCTTGTTTCTTGGGAAAACAGAAGCAAGGATCCTATTGTCAATTATAATTATAATTGCTCGTACGAGAAGTTATAATTATTAGAGTAAATAAGGGGATTAAAATACAAAAGCATTAGAATTTGTTCTGTAGGGGGCTTACAGTAATTTCTTACCGGTTTGATTGATGGTTGCCTTCTTAAAAAACAAGCCGTGGAGGATTTCAATTTAAGTAAGAGATGATCCAATTTATTAACAAGATGTTGTGTGAGATTGTTGGGATTTGTCGTCTGCTTGAGTGAGGGGTTTAAGCAAAAGTTTATGGTTTCTTTTTTTTAATCAGAATATTGACATGTTTTATTTTGGTTTAACTATTATTACTTTATTTCACATTTTTGTCTGAGTTTGACATGAATTCAGAATGAGTTTTCTTTCTTAATATAGGTGCATTCATTAACAGAAAATTATTGCTTATTTTTAAGAATTGTTACTACACACAGTAACATGTATCAATGTAAATTGGTTCAAAACAAGGTTGATTTTACATTTTTCAGTAGTGATTTTGCTTCATTGTTGTGTCATGTTAATTTAAAATGATTTTACAATAACTTGCGAACAACATGTCATTTATATTAAAATAACAATCCGAATCACGTTGAATGTAAGTTATTTCAAGTTGAAACAACGTGAATTTCATGGTTGGAGTGTGATATAACAGTGTGAAGACAACATATGCATTTATTTAGTAATAATTCAAAACACTTACCCCTGTAACACATGTTTCACTTATTTTGTATCTCCTTTGTTAACAGAAGCATCAGCAGAATGGCCCGATATAGTTTTCGTCATCATTCTACTTTGAAAACTTGATGAACTATTTAACTAAATAATTTTAATTAAAAGAATACGGGAATTGTCTTCTTTTTATAACTTATTTTAAACATGAAGATACAAAAATGTACATACTTAAGTATGTATGCATGTTAATTTAACAAGATAAACTTTTGATTTTAATATAAAATACCCTTCACCATGGCTTGGAAAGAACAGAAGTTTATATATATGGATATCTTAATATATGCATATATACATGTATATTATATCGAGCCCTAACCGCGAAAATAACGTAAGCGACATCATTTTCAATTTTCGTTTTTTTTTTTTAATAAATGACTTTATTGGCAACACTTGCTTCATCTCCTCAATTTCATGGTTACATAAGGTACCGTTACGATTTTATAGCCAAAACAATTTTATTGTAAGCGACAAATTTCATACAAAATGCATGTGAAATAAAATAAAAAAACTCTTTCTTGTAAAATTTGGCTTTTGGCGCTTACTAGGGTATTCATTCGGTTAATTGTCAAACGGTTAACCGATTAATTACTACCCGATTAACTGATCGGTTAATTTCAAATTGGCTTTTTCGATTAACGATTAAACCGATTAATTTCAGTTGATTAACCGATTAACCGATGTGATAAAATGTTCAATATTTTGTAGTAATATAAAATATTTTTTTGTGATTTTCATAAAAACAAATAAGGTGTTCAGTGATCTTCATTTTAACACATTTTCCGCCGACTGGTGACTAAAATTACAATGTTTTTTATCTTTATCATCGATCAACAGGAATGTGGCGAAAAAGGGGTAAATTTCTGATTACCAACACGTTTTTTCTGTTTTATGTACGTGTTAGTTATGTATTTGTTTCTTCTTATATCTTCTCATATCAGTCTTTTAACAGAATTAACCGAAACAATACGAATTGTTAAAAATTAAAAAAAAAACTCTAAAGGCATAATGGAGTATTTTATATGCTTAGAGAAACCCTGGAAAAGGACTGAGAAATTAGATATTCATCTACGATAAGTGAAAGAATTTTTTCCAAGTCAAGTTTTGGCAAAAAAAAATTTTTTTTACAAAATTATTTTAAAAGAAATCCTATAACTACTGATATTATCTCAGTTTATTTTTTTATAACTACATATTTGGGGGATATACAAGATAGTCCTAAAGTCTTATGTTTTTAAAAAATTACAAGAAATATATATCGTCGTCTTAATATGCAAACCGGCTATATCCACTTTTTATGTAAATTGAGATTTTGATGCCATGTGGCAGAGAAAGGTACACCTCGTCGACCAGCATGTGGTTTTTATTCTATTTAAGTCTTGAAGGGTGTTAAACTAACTGTATTTTTGATTTTCTATCAAGCTGAAAATAGGAAAATTAAGAAGTTTTTCGTCTCTCCTGCTAAATGTGCTGAAAGGATATTAAGCCGACGATATAACTGTTGTGGACAGTTATGAAGAATCAATGAACACAGCATTATTTTGTTTGAAATACAACAATATTTATTTTAAACAATTGTAAAATATTATTTGAGATAATATGGCGATATGACTTGATATGACCCTGTGTATTAATTGAAAAATGCATATTAAATATTTATGAATTGTTTTTTTTTGCTCGTTTTAGTTCAAGAATTTGGTATGTTATTGTTTTTTTTACTAATAAACTCCAAATAATAAACAATTAATGCGTTTTTATATATTGAAATTACTTAATTTACAAAAAATATTATTATCCTTCGCTTTCATAATCCCTACCCGGGTAGAGAAAGCGACTTTCATTTGCAAATAGCTGAGCGAGTTTTCATCAAATCTGAAAATCCCACCGAGTCAGTTATCAAATTTTCGACTTAAAGCATAAAATGCAAACAAAAATGATTTTACTGCAGAACTTCTTACTTTTTTTGTAATGTTGTCTTTTTTTCTACGTAAAGTAATAGTATCTACCCAGGTAGGTATATCGAAATTTGTATGAACACTTACATTTCCTAATATAATCATCGGAAACTTTTAGAAAAACAATACATCATGTAAATAAATGGATTTTTGTTTATTGAAATTTAAAATTTACAAAAAAGTGAGAAAAATATATTTATTTATATACGCAAATTGTGTGAAGATGAAGATGGGCCCATATGACAATCTTCACACTTTCTCTGGGTGCAGCTGTGTTCAACGCATACGGGCATCTTGCTTGCCGTGCAGCTCTCTTCCTTTTAGAACAACGGCAGCACATGTAGCACCAACATTTTTGTTTGATGCGCCAACTTGCATCTCGTTCCGGGATATCATCATCGTCAAATTCTTCATCTTCGTAGTTCGATACAGAGAGTGATTATTCAGTAATAATAAAAACAACTTAATATTTTTCCACTCAAAAATATACCTAAAATACATTCAACGGCTGTCTTGATGGCAATCTCCTTGACTGCCATTTGGTCTTTGGGCTCGGACCCTAATTTGCGAAATACAAAGCTCTTCACCCAAGCTCTGTATACATTTTCTACGTCGCGATTTCTTTACCGCACTATGTGGACTGTTGGTGACGTATATTATATGAGGCCGTCAGCGCAAAAGTGGTGTAAGCCTCAATTTTTCATACCCTGACTTATCTATGCCAAATGTATTAAAACTGCGAAAATAAAATAAGAAACTAGTTTATCTCTTGTTTAACCAATCACTTACAGAAAGCGTCGCAAAAGTTTGTGTTGCAGTTTTATATTTTTGATCTACTTGTAATACAAAAGTAGCCATAAGCCAAACAAATATGAAATAAATATAGTGTGACCTACACCACTTTTGAGCTGACGGCCTCATACATATATGCTGCCAGGGCCGAGATATCCAACATGTTGTAAAACATCGCAAAAGGCCAACGAGTTGTTTCCCTTTTTGTGGTATATGTCTTGGGACACCATTTTATCCATTGCGTCCACACTGTTCTTGGTTTGATTATACAACAAAATCATTTCGGGCTTTTGTTTTATATCGGACACAGTTGAATCTCGATGCATGGACGATAGCAACACTACAGCTCTTCGTAGTAGAAAAAAGCAGATAAATTACCTAATGTATAATTTTTAAATAACATTTCTTTTTGCTTTGTTTGACATTCAGCCTGGCCCACGATGTCACACGTTAACTTTCGCATAAAAAATTACATTTAAAACAAAACCAAATTTTAGAAATTGTTTTTGTTTTAAATGTAATTTTCTATGCGAACGTTAACGTGTGACATCACGGGCCTGGCTGATTGTTTGTAATTTTTCCCATATAAAATTAAGAAAATCTTATTATATCTACCCGGGTAGATACTATGTGTTGACGTAAAAAAATTCTTCATGAAAGCGAAGGTTAATCGGTTAACCGATCAAAAACAAAATTAACCGATTAGTAACCGGTTAAACTAAAACCTCGGTTAATTAACCATGCGATTAACCGATTAAAGCAAAAGGCCGATTAAATGAATACCCTAGCGCTTACGTTATTTTCGCGGTAAGGGCTTGATATAATATATATCGTTTAGTTTTATTTAATTATTTGCACATGTTTGCGTGCTATTAAATATATTAAAAGTTTAATTAATATATAGCAAGCTTAGTTTTGATAGAATTTCAGTATTTGGCCATAACTCGGCCATTTTGTAACCGATTTGACAGATTTGTATACCGACAGCTTAAAGTATAAAATTACCATTTACTTTGGTGATAAAACTGGGAGTCGGGAAGTTCTATGGTTCCCGAAAACAGGTATTTAAAAAAAAACTATATATTTGAAATAACTTTTTTTTTTACCGATTTTCCGAGTTTTTCAGCAAATATGTTCTAATGATTTCCGATATTTTGATATTTAAAACGTATGAATAGGTCATATTACAGCTCTAAAACTTTAGTTTTTATAATAAAAATTGTATTGTTTTTTAGTGCTTTTTTGAGTATTTTGCTCATAACTTAACCATTTTTAACCGATTTGGCAGATTTATACACCAACGTGCTTAAGAAAAATATTACCATTAAACTGGGTTATAGGCATATATGTATATATACTAACATATATGTACATATATTTAAACAAAATAAATTATAAAAAAACAAACTTAATTATAATAACAAAAAGAGTAAGTTTTGGGATTGCAGTATTTTGGTCATAACTCAGCTATTTCTTGACCGATTTGACAGATTTATATACCGACGTGTTAAAAAAGAAATTTGCCAGTTATTTTGGTTATAAAACTTGGACTCCGGAAGATCTATGGTTCCCCAAAATGGGAGTTTTTCAAAAAAAATTAATATTTTGGTCATAACTTTTTCGTATCTGAACCGATTTTTCCGAGTTTTTCAGAAAATATTTTATACTAAAAATTTCCGATCCTTTAATATATAAGGCGTAATCATAGCTCACGTGACAGTCCAAAAATTCAGGTTTTTTACAATTTTTAATATTTTTTGTACGGGAGGTACCACGCCTACTTTTCCAATCCCGCCCACATTTTGTGGGATGCTGTATATGGACAATATTAATGCCTGTACCTAATTTGGAATTTTTGGCTCTTGCAGTTGTCAAGATATACAGAAATAAAAAAATACAACAACAAGGGATTTTTGGGCAGAATCAGAGGCAGTCGTGGTTGTTTGCTCATATCTCCGTTATTTTTGGACCGATTTGGCTGAATTTCCATAGCAAACTTAAACGGAGTATATGTGACATAAATATACATCAACCTAGTCCACATCATTTCTGAGGTTTTCGGAAAACCCATTTCAACATACACACAGACAGACGAACAACCGGATTTTAACTTCGCTTTTCATAAGGACCCATAATATATATACTTTATAAGGTGTAGGACCTTCGGTGAAGGGTATAAAAAACAAACTTAATTATAAAAAGAGTAATTTTTGGGATTGCAGTATTTTGGTCATAACTCAGCTATATCGTAACCGATTTGACAGATTTATATAGCGACGTGTTAAAGAAGAAATTTGCCAGTAATTTTGGTGATAAAACTTGGACTCGGGAAGACCTATGGTTCCCGAAAATGGGTATTTTTCAAAAAAAAATTAATATTTTGGTCATAACTTTTTCGTATCTGAACCGATTTTTCCGAGTTTT
Source organism: Pollenia angustigena (assembly GCA_930367215.1). Classification (NCBI taxonomy): domain Eukaryota; kingdom Metazoa; phylum Arthropoda; class Insecta; order Diptera; family Polleniidae; genus Pollenia; species Pollenia angustigena. The sequence goes on from OV884058.1 coordinate 168,610,043, forward strand.
TCTACTAAAAATTTCTTCACAAAAAATAATTTAATAAAAATTAAATTTCATGAACTAAAGCCTAATTAAAAATATTAAAAAAAAATTTGGATTAAAAACCATAAATAGTTCAACAAAATAACCACAATACTAATTAATTTCCGATCCTTTAATATATAAGGCGTAATCATAGCTCACGTGACAGTCCCAAAATTCAGGTTTTTCTACAATTGTTCATATTTTTTGTACCGGAGGTACCACGCCCGCTGCTCCCATCCCACCCACATTTTGTGGGATGCTGTATATAGATAATCTTACTGCCTGTTTAACGATGTCGAACGTCAACGTTCGCATAGAAAACTACATTTAAAACAAAAACAAATTTTCGAATATTGTTTTTGTTTTACATATAATTTTCTATGCGAACGTTAACGTTCGAAATCGATGAACTGGATGTTAATGTTTGTACCTTATTTGGAAACTTTGGCTCTTGCCGTTCTCAAGATAAACAGAAATAAAAGAATACAACAACGAGGGATTTTTGGACTAAATCAGAGGCAGTCGTCGTTTTTTGCTCATATCTCCGTCATTTTTGGACCGATCTGGCTGAATTTGAATAGCAAACTTAAACGGAGTATATGTGACATAAAGAAACATCAACCTAGTCCACATAATTTCTGGGGTTTTCGGAAAACCCATCAACATACTCACGGACAAACGGACAACCGCATTTGAACTTCGCTTTTCATAAGGACCCAGAATATATATACTTTATAGGATCAATATTGTGGAACATACAAACGGAATGGCAAAGTTATATATACCCTCTTACCTTCGGTGAAAGGTAAGAAATTAAACAAATAAAACTGTTAAGCGAATAAGAATTATAGACCCCAGTTTTACTTGTAACAATGTCAAAGCTTAAACAAAAACAACAACAATAAACAGTGAATTTATTAAGATATAATCTCGTATTTTACAGCTGAATAGCGTCGATATGCCTTACATGCTAGTTTTTGCTATTAAAGCGTTCGTTTACTTGTTTTAAGTAGTAATTGGGAGAACAATTTTCTAAATTTTAAATAAACTCTCTTGTTGCAAATTTATGCTAGTGAAGTAAATGAACACACCTTATGTATTTGCTCTTATAACATTTTTTATATTTTTGACAGCCAAAAAAGAAAAAAAAAACAAATAAATATTAATTCACAAAATACTAAAGCCTCTAAAAGACAGACACAAAAAAATGAGTAAATACAGTTAAGCTTAAGGAATCAATCGATTTAAAAAAGTGATAGACTAAGACAACAACAAATTGTTATACAAGCTGTAATAAATATTTGCAGAGTTAAAACAGCAAAAATTCCTATTTCATTCAACGAAACATTTTAGTTAAAATTTAGCTACTTTTTAAAATTGTTATATTGACCAAATTAAATGAATTAACTTAAAAAACAAATCTGTGGCATTTTGAAAAAACATCTTAAGTCGAGATATATGTTTATATTCCCATCGATCCTATAAGGAGCATAGGGCCTCACTTAAGTCGAGATAAGATAGCAAAAAAGTTTTCTAAAAAAACCCGGTGAAAAGATTATTTTTTTCAAATATTAAAATAAACCAAAATTAAAGAAAAATTTCGTTTATAATACAAAATTTTAAAAACCTAAAAAAAAATGTTTTTTGAATGAAAATTCGTACGATTTACAACTTTTTTTCAACTTTTTCACTACAGAAATATTTTTCATTAATTCTAATAAATTTCTGTAATTTAAACACATTTGCTTAATTATACCCACAGCACCATAGAGAGTACTGTGCATTGGTGGTGATACCTTTAAGTTTTCAGATCGGCTCAGAATCTCTTTTTGAATTTATATAACAACGTCCATCCGTCCATGAAAACATCGTTCTTGAATTACAGTTTGCTTTTCTGGAGGTAAATTGATGAAATTTAGAACGTAAATACATAAGTTCTAATTGGAAAAAGACAAAGTCTATTGAAATTGGTGGGAGTCAATTAATTACACTAGCCAACAACGTTTTGGACGGGAACAATTAAATATGCTTCCAAGGGTAATGTTTTTATTTGTTTTTAACAAAAACAAAAAAAAAATACTAGTTTATTTAAAAATTAACGAATTTTCAAAAGTGAATGGCGTTATTTGTATAAACAAATTGAAACGAATTTTAAGAAAATTTAATTGAATAAAGAAACCAAATACAATTTAACGAAGATTAGAGTGATTTGTCGAGGAAGTCTCTTGGCTTTTGTCAAACTTAAGAAAAAAAAAATAATAAAATTGAGATAAGAAATATTGGCAGGTGACTATTGGGGAATCACATAAAAGAAATGCTTAGGTTATTTTAATAAGTCAATAGCCTTTGAAAATTACAAATAAATAAATTAAAATGAATATAAATGGAAACTTAATTGAATTTTTAAATATTAATACCAAAACCATTAACATTTTTTAATATGTTTGTTAAAAAATTATATTCTACCAAAAAATTGAAAGCAAATAATTTTACTCGGTTACATATTGAAGAAACAGTTTTAAGCTAAAAATTAATGACTGTATTAAAAAAAATTTTTAAATTTAATAAAGGTTTAAAAAACAAATTTACTATGAAAATTATCCTGAATAAACGTTTGTTAAATTTAATAATCGTTTATGAATACGGAGGTAAATATTAAGCAATATTGTTCTTTTGAAGAACAATTTTAATTTGAACTATAAGTACTTTTTTATTTGTCGGAATAACGTAAAAGTTCTTGTATAGAAAAGAATTCGGCAGAATGACGTCACAGAAATGTTCTATGTTTAACATTTTTTTCAGAGTGGAGTAAACGTATGTCTAAACCCAAAACATGAATTTGTATGTAAATAAATACTTACATTTTCTTTGGCAACCAATTTATTTTAAGTTATTTTTTATTGTTAATTTGTAAATTTTGTATTTAAATTTCATGTTTTAAGTTTAAAATTTTTCCTTTTTTGTGACTAATAATTGATTTTGACAGCTTGTGTTAAAAGATAATTGCTCAGCAATATATTAGAACATTCGTTGCTGAACATGTGTTCAAATACATATTTATGCAGTCCACACGTTAATATCTAGTCTTGGCAATAGAATTTGGTAGTTGCTACGGCAATAATTGCCAAGCAAATTGCTCGTCTAGACTTAGGGTTAAGCATTTGATACCCTACATGACTGAAGGGTTCGTATTTGGGAATTGCTGTATCACTAGTACACAATTTTGCTTTGATCTTAAATATACTACTCATTAAAAAATAATGCTTTGATTTATTTAAAGCTGTTGATTTTGTTTTTATTTCTTTTGCCTTGAAAATTTATATCAACGTATGCATCATTTCGTTATAAACAAACAGCGAAAATTCAAATTGACTTAAAGCAATTTCCGAAATTTTTAAAAACTTTGAAATTTTTTTTTTTCACCACTACTAATTAAATTATTCCTAACAGATTTAAAATATTGTTAAGTTCAGCTTCCATTCTTTAACGTGATCAAAACTTTCTCTTTTAAAATTTCCACCAAAAATTTGGAAAAAATGTAGTTGCATAAAAGTGTCTACTTTATTACTGTTTTGCAAAAAGTAGGGAAAAAAGGGGTTATTATTGACTTAAAACAATTTTGTTACTTCATGTTTACTAAAAAAAAAAAGAAACAAGTTAGAGTGCTATATTCGACTGTGCCGAATCTTTGATACCCACCACCGAGAGTTCGCATGTTTTAGGAGTAATATCTGCATCTGCATTAACATTTTTTGCGGTTTAAACCTATATTAAGTTATTGACTGACAATCAGAAAGTTTTATGACCTTGTTTTTAGCAATTTTAACTAGCTTGAGTAAAAAATCATGATTCGTAACAGTTTAAGCCGAAATTAAATGATTTTCAGAGGGCAATTTATATTGGAGCCATGGTAAGCTATGATCCAATCATCCCAAAATTCTGCAGAGTGATTTCTAGTATTAAAAGACATAAATTTCAATACAGCAGAGAAATTAGTTAAGGCGTTTGCAGTGAATTTCAGAAGGCTGCTTTAAATGGATCTAAGGGTTATTATGGACCGTATATCACAAAATTGCATAACATTTTTTCAGGCCATATGAAGCTTAGTTGGAAGAAGTTTACCGCAATATCTATATCTGCTACGGTTTAAGGCGTATTTAATAATTTTACCAGAGTGGGCTTACATGAGGTGTATAGTAAATTATAGACCGATCACAACGAAATTTATTAGTGTGATTTTAAGTAATATAAAACTGTAATTTACCAAATTTTGTTATTATAGCATTATTAATTATGATTTTAGGCGCACTTAACTGTTTGCCGGTAGTAGGGTTTATATGGGGCCTATGGTAAATTATGGACCGATCTTCGCGAAATTTTACTGTTTTGTTTCTAGTCCTACAAAACTGTGAAAAGCCAAAGTTTGTAATGATAGCGTTATTTTTTACGGTTTTACGCGTACTAAACTGTTTTTCGGGAGTAGTGTTTATATGGGGCTTAGGGTAAATTATGGACGGATCTTCACGAAATTTAACAGCGTGATTTCCAGTCAAATAAAATCTTATCTCATTCCGTGAATTTTTTCACCATTTATGCTACTTTTTGTAACAAAATTATCAATTATTTTTTAGATGGTGGTTCCACATTTTGATTCACAGCTCTGATCCTACCGAACCGATTTTGCTGGATTTCAATCCCAAACTGCTTAGGATAACTCCAAGCAATTTGACACTAACAGCCAATCCCACGATGTCACACGTTAACGTTCGCATAGAAAATAACATTTAAAACAAAAACAAATTTTAGAAATTTTTTTTGTTTTAAATGTAATTTTCTATGCGAACGTTAACGTGTGACATCGTGGGACTGGCTGTAAGTTTTTTTTATTTCTTTTGAGTTTTTCGAAAGTGAGCGTGTTTGCAACAGACGGACGGACGGACAGAGACGGACATGGCTAAATCGACCATACTTTATGGGGTCTGAGATGAATAATAAAAAAGTTTCATACTAATTGACAAACTAAGTATACCCTCTTCACAACTAATTTTGGTGGAGGGCATAAAAATGGAAAAGCACAGATGGGCAAACTTTAACATGTGGTACCCTGGCATGTATAGACATATTTGACATTTACGAAATTGTGAACCCACCACTTAAAAAAGAAACAAAAATGTGATTAAAGGTTTATGTAAATTTATTCATATGCAAGCATAAGGAAATACCGTCTGAAAATATCCCCTAGTCATCAAGCTATTGGGCCGAAGTACTATACCTGGCATTTATAAGAAACTTATAGCGGTAAAAGTAGTTTTCGAAAAGGATCGAATTAGATGTATAGATATATATATATTACCCGATTTCCATTTAATTTACACCGATTATTTAAGTTGCAAAACAACATTCCTACACCCAGAGGAAAACATGTTTAAATATGATCACCTGCCACCAAAACATCTTTTCAGAAAGTTTTAAACATGTTATGTTTACTTTTACCGTATTATTGTCATCGGCAACCATATTATGGTTAAATTAGTCCTCTCTCATGATACATATTATTGTGGCAATTACACAATCTAATAACTAATTACGAGTACTAAGGAATTAATCCAGAAGTACTACGGAGGCGTATACTTATTATTGAATATACCGAATAAATCATACGCTAGTATTTTCAATTACGCACCCAAAAGCTCGACGAAATTATAGCCTTTATAAAATATTTTTGGTGGGTAAGCCCCTTTCCAAACGAAAATTGGTCACCTCCAACAATACTATTTTTAAAGAAAATTTTAAGCATATTATGTTTCATTTAACCATATCATTGTCACCGACAACCATATAATGGTTGAATTAGTCTTCAATCATGAAGCCACAACCATATTATGGTTGCCTCCGAACATTTTATGATTAAAAATTACTGAAACATGTTTAACACTTATAATAGCATGGTTGGTTTTCAATCATAGCATGTTGCTCTTCGAAAGGAGGAAAATAGCATTGTTAATTTTAAAACTAATTATTGACATATTTAAACATAATATGTTTAGAGGCAACCATAATAGAGTTGTGGCTTCTTAATGGAGGACCAATTCAACTAGTATATGGTTGTCGGTGACAATAATATGGTTAAAAGAAACATAATATGCTTTAAATTTTCTTTTAAAATAGTATTGTTGGAGGTGACCATATTTGAGGCCGTCAGCGCAAAACTGGTGTAAGCCCCAATTTTTCAAATTGATTAAAACTGCGAAAATAAAATTAGAAACTAATTTAAATCTTGTTTCACCAATCACTAACAGAAAGCGTTGCAAAAGATTGTGTTGCATATATTTATTTTTGTTCTACTTATAACACAAAAGTTGCCATAAGCCATATTAAATAAATGTAATGTGGCTTACACCTCTTTTGAGCTGACGGCCTCATTTCAACATGTTTTTCTCTGCGTGTGCTAAAACTATTTAAACCGATTAAGGAGAAAGGAATCCAAATGAGAGCTTTTTTCAATGGTTACCATATTCCCTCTAAATGTTGAAACGTCGCTTATATTCACATGAAGGTTATTCATTCCAAATTTAACAAGATTCTTAATTTAAGTTTTATAATTTTATAAGCAATTTCTGTTGGGTGAAAACTTTTTTGAAATGTAAAACATGGCCCAATTATTCATTTGCCGCAAGCCTAAAGCTAAACAAATTTTATCTCCAAAATTACATACATTTTAAAAATTGCAAACTCTTCTATGAACTCAACCTATTAATGGACGTAAAGACGGGTGACCTGATGGATATGAATCATTTAAATCAAGTGCGTACAAACAATTGCACGTCCAAGAAAACTTATTTACCAAACTTTTAACCTTTTTTATCTTTGACGTCAAAACATAATAACTTCGTTTAAAATTTTGCAAACAATAATAAAATTAAATAGTGTTGGAGAAAAAAAGGGTCAAATACCAAAATGCACGTTTCAAATATTTGCACTCACTATTAACAAAAACTTTTTTGCACAATTCTTTACTGTTTCTTGTATGGAAAGAAGATTTTTTTTTATAATACAATAAATGAGTTGTAAGTGCCCTGTCCTCAAGTGTAAGTTAATGTATGTATAAGTGAAAGTACATGTCTGTGAATTTAGACTTGTCCTTGATCCCTTTTTTAGAAAAAAAAACAAATTAAACACTAAAGTTTGAAAATATTTAAAATTTTTTTTTTTATTACTTTAAGATGTTTTAGTTTAAATTAAATTATTTCATAAGAGTGAACATAAGAAAAGGTCTTATTTAATTTCAGTTTTTTCTTCTTATTTTAAAGAAAGTTAAATTTAATTGTTCAACATATTGTCGTTAAGAGTACTTAAGATCGAAGAAAGGATTGTATTTTTAGCTAAAGTACCAAATAAATTATTTTAAAGAAGATTTTGCCTTTTCAGATTGTTCACAACCCAAGGCAGAGTGCCTCATAACATTGCCTCATACATTGTCTTTTTTATGGTCTTTGCTATGAAATCCATGTCAACTAAACGATTTTTCTCAACGTCTATAACGCTAAAGGTTTTTAAAGTTGTATGGATGAACTGCCTTCTTTTGGGCTTTAGATTACTGGTGCTTTCCGTTCTTATCCCATATATGGGGGACATTGCGCCACATAGTTTTAGCCTCTAAAATAAAATGTATGATTTAAGAATACCAGTGCTTGACTTTCTCTAGATGAGGCGCTTAACCTCCATGACCCCTTATTTGGTTTCGCACTTGATAGTAAATGCAAGAATTCAAAATATCCATCATTTTTACATCATATTTGAATAAAAATTTTTTTTTTTTAGAGGATTTAAATTAGTATTGTGGTTAATTTTATTGAACTGTTGAGGGTTCTTAATCCAAATTTTGATATTTGAATCAGGCTAAAGTTCCTTGAATTTAATTTTATTTAAATTATTTTAATGAAGAAACAGAAGTAAGGAAGAACATGTAAATCAATTAAAGAAGATAATTATTCAAAACATATTTCGATCTACCAAAGTTAAAATACTGCCAGCCGTCATCAATGGCGGTGAGTGGTGGTAACAATAGAAAAGTCAGTACAACCTGTCCGCGAAAACCTGGGTTCAACTCCCAGTTCAGTCAAGAATGAAAATTATCAACCAATTTTAATTCATTTTTAAGATTTTTGTATGACGTGCTAAATTCCCAATTTTCCATATTTGATAAATACACTGAAATTTATTGTTGAGGGAAAGCTAGCTTCTATGCGCATTTTACTGGTTGCTTAGGCCAGATCATCAGGAAACCTTTTCCAAAGATTTTAGAAAAGCTAAAAATATTATACAAATAAAACCCTAAAGCGAATAAGAATTTCAAACCCTCAAAGTCTTACTTGTAACAATATCAAAGCTTATCTTTTCTTACATCCCCCATTTCATTTTGTAAAATTCTTTTCTTCAAAAAAATAATTTAATGAAAATTAAATTCAATTAACTTAAGCCTGATTAAAATATCAAAGATTATCAAACTAATTTTTGGAAATACAAAATTTTAATAAAGCGTATAGGAATTGTAAGCAACAGTTCTACCTGTAACAATATCAAAGTTTAAACAAAAACATCAACAATAAACAGTGAGTTTATCTCTTCTTACATTCCCCACTACAATTAAGTTGGAATTCTTCCAACATTAATTGTAGTTGTAAGCAGGTTAAGAACCCAGCGGTAACTAGAATGATTAAAGAGGCCTCACAGAAGGCCTTATTTAGCAGTCACAAGCAGTCAGAAGGCCTTCTCGCCGCATTCCATAATTACTTATTTTTTACACAGGTTGTCATTGGGCGCAAGGCCTTCCACACTTCCCTAAAAACAACTTCGATCGCTTCCTAAAGAAGGGAGTAAGGAAGGTCTCTAAAAATAAAAAGGACATAAAACTGAACACCTTCCTTTCTCCTTTCTCAAAGAAGGGAGCAGCGAATGTGTACTGAATATTTCAGAAGGTCTTTTAAAAAGAAGTTTATACCTTCTAGAAGGCATACTTCTGAAGGCAGGATATCATGCGAAGCGAATCTTTTAGAAAGGAGTATAGAGGCCTTCAAAAAGGCCTGCCACTTGCGGTCCTTTCAATATTTACCGCTGGGAAAAAACAAAATGAAAACAAAAACAACTTGCAAAAGCATGTTGCCAGTTTAAGTTTTTTTAAACCGTGCACTTGCCAGTTTATTATCACAGTAATTTTTGGGAATACAAAATTTTAAAAATTTTAAAAACCTAAACTGGCAACATGCTTTGCAAGTTGTTTTTGTTTTCATTTTGTTTTTTCTTAACCTACTTACAACCAGAGAACTGCAAAATCACTATTTTTCTTGATTTATTCAACGTTGGTCATTTTGACATCGTTTTGTAAACATTTGATTTGTGCACGTTTGAGTTTTTTATTGAAAGTCCTTTATTTGCATTTATTGTTGCGCACGCAACAACACAAATACCCAAAGTCAAGAGGAAAAAATGTTTATGCTTTTGCATTCAAGTAGTCATTGTCCATTCGATAAGCCAACGACGAACTAAATTGGTATGAGTACGAGTCGCTTTGTTACATTAACACCAACAACAACTATAACATCAACAATATATTATCTTCAATTGATTTCTGGCTTTTTTGTGTGTATTTTTTTTTTTCTTTACCAAAACAATTATTGTCGCACCGAACACACAAACATCTTTATTACAAAACGAAGCTAACGATGGTATAAATAACAAAGCACGATGTGCATTATTTGAATGACTGCAAACCAGCAGCGAATGTTTACGGTTGCGTAAGTTTGATTGTATGACCGCAAGCGAGTGTATTTCTTGGTGTTCATTTAATGCGATTTTTTTGCAATCGCACAAAGCCGTTCTCTGCTAACAAATACAATTTATGTTGGAAGAATTCCAAGGAATTGTAGTTTGGAATGTAAGAAGAGATAAACTCACTCTTTGTTGTTGATTTTTTTGTTTAAACTTTGATATTGTTACAAGTAGAACGGTTGCTTATAAGTCTTATACGCTTAACAGTTTTATTAGGTTTAATATCTTAAGTTTTTGTTAAATCTTTGAACGAAGTTTCCTGACGATCTGGTCTAAGCAGCCAGTGAAATGCGCATAGGAGTAGCTTATCCCTTCAACAATGAATTTCAGTGTTTTAATGAGGAATAAAAATTGGGAATTAAGCACGACTAACGAAATCTTTTAAATATCTAAGATTTAAAATCACCCCTATCGTGAATAAAAATTCCTTGTGAGTTTTTTCCCTTTTCCCATGTTTACAATTGAATTAACATAGGAAAAATGGAAAAAGGGAAAAAAACTCCCAAGGAATTTTTATTCACGATAGGGGTGAATATGTAAAGGAAATTTACCATTGATGGGTTGGTTTGGCGCAATTAAAATAAAATTTCTTAAATACAGGACATTTAAAGTCAAAAAGATTTATAACAGATGGGCATATCAATTTCGTTTATTTAACCCTTCTGCGTTTCTTGGGTCAATATGAATCAATTTTACTTTTTAACTCATTTTTTAAAAGTTAATGGTAACGTATCGACCAAAAATTTTATTTTATCCTAAACAAAATCTAAAAAAAAATATTTAGTAGCAAAATAAAGTAGAAAAGTAAATTTCATATAAATTTATAGTTTGGTTGGGTAAAAGTGACCCAGCTGAATTATTGGCTTTAATTCTTGGCCTTCAGTTGAAAGTTTGTCGTTTATTCCTTTATTTGCTATTAAATGCATATGGTCACCAAAAACAAACTGATATTAATGTGACAATATTAAGTATATTAGAAACTAAAAATATATAAAAATGTGAATCCCCTTCTTTAACAAAATTGTATTTAATCTAAACGATTTGTTATGAATGTGAGAGTAGTAGATTTGGACATTTGTTGCTAATTCGTATGTATGTTTTTTTTTCAACGGCCCAAAGAAGAAATGTAAAGTGGTTGATGTAAAAAAGTAGTCTGATATAATCTGATATTTTCTTAGATTTTACGTGAAGATCATTGATGGGGAAATTTAGGGAGGAATGCATCAGGGTTAATAATCGCAAGAAAATCGCTTTAAAAAGTCAATAAAATTTTTTCAAATCGATTAGGCAGAGACAGGAATACAAGTCTTTTCGAAACTAATTTCAAACATAGGGCTGGGCAAATTGAAAAAAATATATCGATATATATCGAATCGATATTTTTCAAGAGTATCGATATTTATTATTTCAAAAATATCGATGTATCGATATATCGAACGTATTACGAAATTAAAAAATTTAATACATACATATATATGCACAAACTTATTATTATTCCAAATATATATGGGCACATATATTGTTCTGAAACCGCATAAAATAAATCTTTTCAAGTTCGTTTGACTTCACTGTCTTAATTAGAAATCTGCAAGGTGAAAACCCCGCTTCTTTCTAAACTCTTCTTATAATACATGCAGTCTACGACTGACATGAAATGCTAAACATTAACACTTATATTATGTTAGTGTTAAGTATGACTCATCATATTAGAGGTTTTCTTATGTTAGAACACGTTATAACAGCAAATCATGTCAGTTGTAGACGGGGAGTTATAGATCTTCATATTAGTTTAAAAAAACATATGATGCTTGCAGTGATGGCAATTTTTAAATACATATTGTTTGAAAAACGGCTAAAATTTTGAGTTTTAAATGAAAACTGACTTTAAAAAATATCGAAATCGATAGTCGTATTTCAATATCGATATACCAGTATTTTAAATATCGGCGATATATATATCGATTATTTTTTTAAAAATATCGATATTTTTATATATCTATATTTTTTGCCCATTCCTAGTCCCAGTAGGCTAGCTGGTAGTGAACTAGTCTATCAGCGAGAGGGATGCGAGTTCGATTCCCACCAGAGGCTCTGGTTGCTTTCCTGCAGACAAGCGCAGAGCTTCTTAAATCTTTAATCCGTATTCATAAACGATTATTTAATTAAACAAACTTTTATTGGGAGAATAAAAAATTAGTTTTGTAAAGCTTTATTTAATTAAGAATATTTTTATGAATACCGGCATTAATCTTTATGGTTTTCGTTAGTTTCTTTTTTTTAAGCTTGCTGTATTTTAAACCATTTTTCTTAATAATTTTACCTTCTGTCGCTTGACTCAATTAAACATAATCTAAAGAGATATAATTTAAAGTGATTTGATATTCACGACAAATCTATTTCTGATTTTTTAAGTTTTTACATTTTCTTGAGAAATAAAATGTCTTTTAGCTAAGCAAATTGTTGTATTATTTTATTCTAATGGACATGTATATATATATATTTGCCATTTCTTTTCCTCGTAATACCCTTCACCATCACAGGTGGCGTTATACGTCTGTGCTTATGTTTTACAACTTCACTCCTAAGTCTACCGATCTCCTAGGAATTATTGTTAATCATTACATGTTTGTACGCAGGGTTTAAAATGCTATCGCCATATTAGCAAAAGCAGCCAAATTTTGCCTTTTTCCTATTAAAAATAAATCAAAAATAAAAAGCCGACAAGTTCCACTGCTAAAAAAGCCCACACTTTTCAAAAGCAGCAGCAAAATAAACACACTGTTTTTGAAAAGTAACCTTTTAATGGACACTACTTTTTCCAACTATTGCTTTTTTAACAATAGCAAAAATTTCTTATTTGCTGGAACTCAAAAAGCAACGGGAATAACTTTTCTGTTGTAGGAGAAAATATGTAGGAAAGAGAATGAAACAAAAAAATTCTGTCAAAGAGCCGCCAAATCAAAAACCACTGCATGCTAATAGCCGCAAAATAGGAGATAAAAGCAGCGCAAAGGTTGCTGAAAGGCACATGATCGACGACGACAAGTGATATTTTTCATGCAAAACAAATACAACAAGAATTTGTTTTTGTTTCTATACAATAAAAAATCCAGCAGACACTTTGGCTGGTTGCCTTTACTAAAAATATTTGAAAAAACCAAAATACACACACACACATTTCGTGCTATAGTCATGCAAACTGTCGAGCAACAACAACATTACTACAACATTACTGAAGAAAGGCAAACATTTATTTTTCCACACCACCGTGAAAAAAAACCATGTTGCTTGTACACTGATCCGTATTTTTTCGTTGTAATCTGCCTTTTTGCAGAACTAATAGCGCTGCTCAGACTGCTTTTAGCACACACTTCAGCTGCTTTTCATTTTACTGAATCGGCTTTTTGTTATTACCAGCCAGAGAAGAATTTTTGTTCTTTGAATTTTAGATTTTTTTGGTTTGTCTTTTTTTAACTAGCTCTTCTTTCAGGAAAAAGTAAAAAAGCAAAAGGCGAAATAATTTTTTTTAGCTTTTGCTTTTTATGTGGTTGTCCATTTTTGTCGCTGGCTGGTAAAAAAGCAGTTGTCAGAAAATAAAAATATTCAAAATAGGAGATTTGCTTTTATGCACAAACGAAAAACAAAACATTGGCTATTGGAAAAAAATTTCAAAAGCAGTGGCAAAAGCAAAAATAAAAAGCAGCCAGCTGATGGGTGCTTTTAAACCCTTTTTGTACGCTATCATTCAGCTTTTTACTAACATACAGTTCGTTGAATATATTTAAATGAAAATTGATATTTCAGGCAGCTTTTTCTATTACAACGCGCATTGCAGACGATTCTCTGTGATAAGATTCTATTATTTATTGTATGATTAAACAGTAGATATTCGAACATATTTCACCCCTAATAAGAAAATACTATGTTAAATCGTTTGAAGAAATTTGGTAGCGGTGGAGACCTAGAAGCCCTCAGCTCCCACAAAGGCATAAGCTTCCAAGCAAACAAAAAATTAGCACAACAAAATTCAATATAAATCACTGTTATGCCAGCTATAGCCTTTTTTAACACTCCACCTCGCCATTCCGTGGTTAACTTTTTTAATATTCATCAAACAGTAATTATCAGTATATTTAGTCCATCTGTCTCTGTAACTAGGGATGAAACGCTACGAGTAAATACAAGTACATATTCGATACTTTTATATAAGTACCAAGTATTTTTGTAATCGATACTTAGCAACCGAGTAACAAGTAGTATCGATAAAAAAATACTCGGTATCGGTCAAAAGTAATCGTTTCACCTTGGTATTTAAATTAATCTTAAATTTTTGATTATTTTCCAAAGCTGGAGCAGCAGTAACGGTGTCAAGAAACCGTTTGACCAGTTAACACCTATAAACCACAAATCGTCTAGGTCCATTTCCTCAATTTATGGCTATAGGAAGTCCGTTATCATCTCGCGATAGCGAACACCATTCACTGTAATTGCTTGGCCGACCTAATTTTCGAAGAAGTACGATAACGCCGCCAGCCGCAGAACTAACTGGGCGGGCATGTACATTTGTTTTTACATTTTATTCAGACCCGGTTGGCTGAAATTTGCGCACAATTCTTGGAAACATTTGGTCGATTATGCTAACCAAAAAAATCACGATGTACACGAAATGCATTTTGATTGAACGACCATTTTCGTAAAAGGCTTTAACAACTGAAATAAAGTAAGGTTAAATTAAGTTGCGCAAAAAACCTGACATTAAGGTGTGACTCACAATTAACATCGTAGATTATGGTTTTACCACACTTTATTATATATTTACCAATTTAAAAATAAAATACATATTTACATTAAAAATAAATACACAGTGACATTGTTGATTTCTGGAATAAAAGGTGAATTAAGGATGTTATCCTGAACGTTCTATAAAATTTCGTTTCCTAAGATAAAAAAAGACTTTTCGGAAGGGAATTGGTAATAGGTGGTAACAAAAAGTGATCTTAATTTTTAAACTTTTTGTTTTGCACAAAAATTTTAAAGGGTCGTAGTTCTTATTGTATTATATAGTACTAAAACACTAATAAGAACGTTTATAAATGTTTCTTTCTTTTCTTTTATCATACAAACCGATACAAGTAAGTATCGATACTTTTTTTCAATACTGAGTAGGTATCGATACTTTACGAGCGATACCACATCGAGTAAAAGTATCGATACCTTAGAGGTATCGTTTCATCCCTATCTGTAACCGACTGTTGAAATCACTTGTATCGACTCAATAGAATAAATAATGCCGGTGTCAAATTGTTTGTAGTTCTTCTAAGCAGTTTTGGATTAATATCCAACATAATCGGCTCAGTAGGAAAATAATTATTAACCCAAATGTGGAACAAGCACTCAAAAAAATTTATATTCCCGTACATTTCCCCCCTTAGCTCGAATTAGACTTGATATCGTCCGCTTAATATAACAATAGCGTATGTGCTCATACGCTATCATTTTTTTATTGCATATTTAGAATCTCCATCATTGATTTTATGTGTGGTAAAAATTTCGTCAAATTCTGTTTTATAATGTTACAAATTTTTATTTTTGATATCAAATATTTTAATAAAAATCCCGTAAAATTATTAAATAAAACAGCGTATACCAAACAAAATAAAATAGTGTATCAGATACATCATACGAATTCATTAAAAAATAAAATAGCCTATATGGAGGACTTGCACTTTGAATGGCATAATTAAGGTCTTAAAGGATGCTTAGAATAAAAAAAATTGGTCAAGGAACGGTATTATGTATTCGTCAAAAAATCCAATATGAAGAATTTTTATTTACCGCGATATTGAGGTTTTAATAGACATCCGATTTGACAAAAACTTTAAACACGATTTTCTCAAAACCCCAAAAAAATTATACGCTATTGTTATATTGAGGGGACGATAAAACCATAGCTATACAAAACAGGTGTTTGAATCAACCCTATAGGTTCTTGATTATAGGTGACTTACCAAAACGAAACAACCATGGCCATTTAAACCAATTAAATGTTTGTTACTTAGGTGATCGTTACGGCAATGGAATGGTGTTTCAGTCACGTCTAGTTGGACCCTGAAATACCCTCTACGTTTAAATCTTAATGTTTTACTTAAATAAAAGCTTATTCTGTCAATAGAAGCCCGTCGTCTTGAAAACGCTGTACTGCCAAAAATATCTCAAGAATTCCTTTTTGTTCTACTCAAAGGAGAATAAACTTCTTCCCGGATTTTTAAATAAAATAAAATATTTTATTGAGATTTATTTTTTGGGAGTCTGCTTTTATTTGCAATGTTGGGGATTTATAATTGTGTAGATTAGAAGGTTTTTATACCCTCCACCACAAGTGTTGCATGAGGCTATACTAATGTTGTTTTCTTTTCTAAAAATAATAATGCATTTTAATTGTGTAATCATTCACGTACCCGGTTGATAAGGCTAATTGTTTTGCCGAATTTTTTGCTAATAATTCTTACCTACCAGCTAGCAATCAACCACTACCCGAACTCGAAAAAGTATCTGTAACTATGCCTAGAATATTTTTTCGGGGTCGAGCTGTTAAAAGGGTTCTTGTGGATCTCGACATAAACAAGTCTCCTGGGCCGGATGGTATACCTGCACTGGTCTTGAAGCAGTGCTCTTCGACGCTAGCTCGTCCCTTAGCAAACCTTTTCAGCACTTTATACCGTGCCGCGGAATTTCCAGTCTGCTGGAAAGTTGCTAACGTAACGCCAATTTCTAAAAAAGGAACCGCTATTAACACTGAAAATTACCGCCCAATAGCAATTTGTTCGGCACTTTCCAAAGTTATGGAGAGTATGGTAAATTACCACCTTGTCAAATATTTAGAATCAAACTAAGCGACCGCCAGTATGGCTTTCGTAGAGGTCGCTCTACTGGAGACTTACTTGCTCTGTTATCGGAAAAATGGTGCCGTTCCATTCACCATTTTGGCGAAAGTAAGGTAATTGCTTTAGATATTTCCAAGGCGTTTGACAGTCTGGCATGGTGCACTCTTGTCAAAACTTGCTGCATTTGGTGACGGTGATAATTTCTCTCGATTCATATCGAGTTTTCTCAGAGATCGCACTATACGAGTTGTTATAGATGGGGTTTCGTCAAACGAGTTCAAGATTCATTCAGGGGTGCCGCAAGGCTCCGTTCTTTCTCCTACTCTATTTCTTATCTTTCTAAACGACCTCCTTTGTCAAACTTCCAACCCTATCTACTCTTTTGCAGATGACAGCAACCTTTGCCACTCGTTCTCATTCGAATGCAGACCAAGCGTATCCGATGTCGCTGCTATTAGGCAGAATATGAATGATACGCTTGGCCGAGACCTTGACATAATCTCGGAATGGGGTCGTGAGAATAGGGTCGATTTTAATGCCCGAAAAACCCAATGTTGCGTGCTGACGCATAAACGCGCGACAAATCAAGGTGCCTCATCTGTATATATGGGTGGTATATTATTGAGGAATCAGAATCTCTTGATGTTCTTGGCATGAGGATAGAATGTGATGTCCGATGGACAGAACATATATTCAAGGTGTCGAAAGAAGCATTGAAGTGCCTCGGTTTTCTAATACGGTGCAAGATATACTTCACTCCATCTGATCTCCTTACTATTTATACCACCTATATCCGACCGCGTATGGAATACAACTCTCATGTGTGGGCCGGTGCTTCAAAGTCTATTTTGGAGCTTCTCGACCGCGTGCAGGAGAGGGCGAAGGTTCTCATTGGTGACAGTAGGGTATCCAATTCTATTGACTCCCTTGAGCACCGTCGCAATGTGGGTTGTATTTGTCTGTTTTATCGTTACTACAATGGGATGTGTTCTGACGAAATTAGGGATCTGGTTACCGAAACCCGTGCGTTTGTTCGTAATATACGTTTTTCCTCAAGAGCCCATCCTTATGTGGTCGATTGGCAGGCGAATCGTACAACGCATTACAGAGAGAATTCGTTTTTTTCCCGTACAGTTCGTATGTGGAATAACCTTCCTGCTGAAGTCTTCCCTCTCACTTACAACATTATTAAGTTCAAATCGAATGTTCACAAACACTACTCCCTCTATCCCCCTTCCCACAACCTATTTTCCTAGTTCCAACACAATGCAATGCATTAGTAGGGGTCATTCCCTGAGTGCTGGTCCTAACAGTAAAATAAAAATATAATTATCAGGTTACACGCACCTTTACAAAGTGATACATTTTTCTAAATTAGAACTTACACTCACCACAAATATGTATTTAGCGTGTCAAATATGGAATGAAAATTTAATACTTATAAGCGATATTCACCATGGTTGAAGCGATGTTTAACATATAATTTTCTTTGAATTCTACTTACTCTTAAAAACAACGATTTTCAATAATTAAAGTCAGCTGCTGTTAAAAATTGTGCGCCAAAAAAAAAAAATATTAAATAAAAGTAAAACAAACGAAAAACAAAAAGGTTTATATCCATCACAATATAACTTAAAACTACAATATTACATAAAGTTTAAAGATAAAAAAATTTATTGAACCTTTTTTAGAAATATAAGTATACAAATATAAAAAAACAAGTTAGAAAGTATAGGCGGTCAAGCCCGACCATATGATACCCTACACCACAGTATTAAAAAACACGTCATGCTTATATGTCCATATAAATATGGTTATTTATGTTTGTTAACTTCATTTAAATCGGTTTGAAAGTTTGTAAGAGGCAGAAATTGCCTCCTACCTCCCCTGGTGGTCCTTTTTTTGTAAAACCTGTATAGCTTATGTGTCCCTAATATATGGATCTATCCATGTTTTAAATTTCATTATCATCGGTTTGAGAGGCAGAAATTGCCCCTATCTCCCCTCGTGGCCCTATTTTTTTAAAAAATGTATCCCTTTTGTATCCATAAATATATGGTTCTATCTATATTTTAAATTTCACTAACCTCCCCTTGTGGTCCTATTTTTGAAAACCTGTATAGCTTATGTGTCAATATAGATATAGATCTATCTATGTTTTCAATTCAAGAGGAAAAAATTTCCCCCTATCTTCCCTCGTGGTCCTACGATTTGGCCCATTTTCAATAGGTCCTTGTGCCAATAAAAACCTACGTCCCAAATTTTATCACATTATCTCCAAATTTGCGAACTGTACTTTGCGCACAAGGTTACATGGACAGCCAGCCAGCCGGACGGACATCGTTAGTTTGACACAGAAAGTGATTCTGAGTCGATCGGTATACTTTAAGGTGGGTCTAGGACCAATATTTTAAGGCGTTACACACATCAGCACAAATGCATAATACCCTCGCCACTGTTGTGGTATGGATATAATTAACAAAGAAACATTTAAGATTATAATGTTATGTCTATAAAATATAATAATGTTAATAAACAGTACCAAACTTGAATATCATTGATTTTTTTTGTTTATAATAAGTTATCAGCAAATGCCCTTGCTCCCGGTGGATATTACATAAATTATACGCAAACACAAGAAAAGAGCACTCAACGGAGGTGCAAAAAAGGGTATTATCTCTCTTTCAATTATAACTGCGGATAAGATATGGGACAGCTTCGCCATTTATATTTCCAACTAATTTAGGAAGGAAAACGACCACTTCTCATATTTTTTAATATTTTTTTAAAAAAGAACAAAACCCCCGCGAATGGTAGCATACGTGGAATATAAGTGTCTTTATTGTGTAAAAGAAAACACCAAAAGTTTGCCATTCCATGTGAAAGTTTTTTAATATTTATGTATGTCCGCATCAATTATCTTATTCGATTAGAAATGTCCGTATGTCTGTCTGTTGAAATCATCTTCACTTTCGAAAAACTCAAAAGAAAAGAACAACGTTGATGTAAAATTGTTTCTAGTAATCCGTAGAAGTTTGGAATTGAAATCCAGCAAAATCGGTATCGCTGAATAAGAGTTATTTATGCACTGCCCTAAAAAGTTGATAATTTTGTTACAAAAACTAACATAGCTAGAGGCGGTATGTACACACAGAAAAAAATAAAGTTAAAAAAGGGAAAACAAGGTTGATTTAAAATTTGCCGGTGGTGATTTTGCTTCAAACGTTTTTCATGTTACTTCAACCCAGTGTTCGAAAATAAACACTAAATATCGTTCTTTAATGTTCGGTTCGGTAGATTTGTGGAAAACACAAACGCTAATAGTGTTTGTGTAGAAATTCATTAAAAAAAAATAACGTTTCCCTGTTTGTCATCTTTCGAACACAAAAATAATGCTGTTTTCATCATACTCAACAAATGATGAGAACATTAAATTCCGTTCGGTTTTTTTTTTGAAAATCCACGAACTTCAATGTGTTCGGTTCGGCTCATTAATGCTTATCGCTTTTGCTGATAAAAAAAAAACCAAACATTTTTTACAAAAACAAAATACACACACGAAAAAAACATTATAGAATATTAAAATATAATGTTTTTCTACAGTATCACTACAATTGTTCTGTTTTTTAACGAAGAACCGAACATTATATAATTCTTTCTTGAAAATAGTTACGAACGGTATTAAGGTTTGTGTATGTTTACACAAACACTAAAAAAATAGATATCGTTCTTTGGTGTGTGAGCCGAACGCTAAATAATGTACTGTTTATTTTCGAACACTGCTTCAAACTGATTTTACAATAACTTGCGAACAAAATTTTTTTGTTTTAAAATATATGTAGTTCACGTTAATTTAACATTACAGTAAAGTTATAAAAAAATGTCATTTACATATATTGAAGTAACAATACGTATCACGTTGAATGAAAGTTTTTTCAAGTTGAAACTACGAGAATTTCATGTAGAATCAAATTTGTTTGGGTGTGATATAACAGTGTGACGGAGCTTCAGAGACAACATATGCATTTATTTAAGAATAATTAAAACACTTAACCCTGTAACACATGTTTCACTTATTTTGTATTCTCCTTTGTTAACAGAAGCATCAGCAGAATCTCTAGATATACTTTTCGTCATCATTCTACTTTGAAAACTTGATGTACTATTTAACTAAATAATTTTAGTTAACAGAATACGGGAATTGTCTTCTTTTTATAACATACTAGCTGGCCCGGCAAACGTTGTTTTGCCACATAACTTATTTCTTTTAGGTGTAAACAGTGTCTGCTAGCCAAATTTTAAGAATGTTACACTATTTGCCTCCCCAAATTCAAGAAAATTAATTAATTAGTTAAGAAGACATAGGGAGGCGGAGCTTTCACCCCTCTTGCCCTATTTAATGCCCTGTCCTCTTTTCGATATTACAGTGTATGCATGCCAAATTTTAAGAAAACCGGTTGATTAGTTAAGAATATAGAGGGAGGAGGAGCTTTTACCCCTCTTGCTCTATTTCACGCCCTATATAAAAAAAGCTATAGGCTATAGTTTTTTTCCAACTGTAACACTATTTGCCTGCGAAATTTCAAAATAATCGGTTGATTAGTTACGAAGATATAGGGAGGGGGAGCTTTTAGCCCTCTTACCCTATTTCACATCCTATTCCTTATTCTCTTTCAGATGTTACATTGTCTGCATGCAAAATTTTAAGAAAACCGGTTGATAAGTTTAGAAGATTGAGGAGTGGGAGCTTTTACCCCTACCTAACAAATGCACATACAAAATTTCATAAAAGACGGTCAAGCCGTTTCGGAGGAGTTCAAATGGAGGGAATTGTTGATATTTGTATGGGAATATAAAAACATGTTTCGAGATGAATGCAGTGCTCACTAAAATGGCTATAACTCAAGAATCAATACACATTTGAAGACCGTTGATACATAAAAACCTTGGTATTGACGTCACCTTCAGCGCTAACTTGACAGAAACAAAATCGGTTCATGCAATTCAGAGAAGATCGATTACTAACACAATGCAACTTATTTTTATATATTTATATAGATTTTAAACATGAAAATACAAAAAATTACATGCTTAAGTATGTATGCATGGTAATTTAACAAGATAAACTTTTGATTTTAATATAAAAAACAGGTTTTTATGGATTCAATATTGAACAGTGTTATTTTAACCGTCAATAATATTAAATAAACGTGATTTAAGGTTATTTTACTATTTTTCATTTAAAATTAATATGAAATAATGACAAATTTAAATAAAGGGCATACTTTTGCAGAAATATACTGTGATTCTCAATCAACATTGGTATTTCTTTCTGTGTGTAGATATTAACATAAGATTTTTTGCAAATTCGTTTTGTTGTTTAATTTCCTGACGATCGGTTGATAGTTAACTAGGCCCCATACAAAGCCCACTCTCGGAAAACATTTTATTATGCGAAAAACCGTAAAAAATAATGCTTTTGTAATAAAATTTGGTCAGTCATAGTTTCATATGACTTTAAATAACACTGTTTAATTTCGTGAAGATCGGCAAATAATTTACCATAAGCCCCATACAAAATTATTTCTCTTAAAACAGTTAAGAACGCGTAAAACCATAACGAATAATGCTGTTTTCAAAGATTAGATGGGAATTACACTGTCAACTTTCGTAAAGGCTAAAGGTCTGCATGACTACATTTAAAAGGCATATGAATACATTCATTTGTTTTTTAAGTAGGTAAAGTAAAGTACAACAAACGATTTAAGTACGCAGTGCTTTACATTTTATGTTAAAAAAACAAATGAATAAACACACAAGGCGAAAGAGAAAAGAAAACAACTGTATGTAAACAGAAAAAAATACTACCACATTCAAACAAAACAGACATAATAAAATGTGTATAAGTTTCGAATATAATATTATTTGAATGTTTTACTCATAACATGAATACATTAATATTATTACTAGCAACTTTTGTTATGGAAATCGAAAACGTAAAACGCAAGAATTTTAAATTCCTTTTTAATAAACTCTTAATCCAATTTTTATAATTTTTGTTGCAAAATTCTGTTTAATAGAGATATATTTGTAATGAGAATAAACATAAGTACTAATTTTACTATGTAGTATTTCTTGCACATAGTCTAACTGTTACCATATACTTGTGTGTGTTTGCATTTGCAAATTGAGTAAATAAATATTCAAAGAAAAAGAGTGAATAGAATGTGTGCCTTTGTTATGATAAAGTAAAACACAGACTACACTCTCTTTTATATTTTAACTCTTAAACTCTGTAAACCAGTATTTAACTATTTAAATATTTGAATGAATATTGGAATGTTTGTGTGTAATAAACAAATGAATGTATTCTTGCAGCCCTTTAGTAAAGGCCAACTCTCGGCAAAGATTTTGGTAATCGTTAAGCCTTAACGAATAATGCTATTGTTATAAATGAAGTCCACTCATGAAATATTTTAACTGTCGGTAAACAAGGTTAAATTGTGGCTTAATATATTTTATGGAAACCAAATTTTCATTACATGTATTTCAAAGTGGTACGGAATTATAAAAGGTCCACAGCCAAATATTACTTTTGCTGCCAAAGCAGTATCGGAATAAAGATATTGACATGAAATTTTCCATTATGTCGTTCTTTTATAATGACCGATCCACAGTTTAACATAGGTCCCATATTAAGATCGTTCCGAAAAAACTGAACTGACTAAAAATGGAACCATAAAGTTAAATAAAAATCGCAAAAATATTAAAACACAGAAAAAAACATTTTTCCAATTCAAACAAAAAATTTGTAGAATCAAACAATTTTTTGGCTGAAATCGGTCCTATAAACAAATTCGCATATTCAATAAATTTATTTGCATTTTGTTTATTAACACCGATTTTTTCAAACAAATAATTTAACTTAATCAATCCAAAAGTTTACTGAGATTCATATAAATTTCAAACAAATAATTTTGCTGAAGCAAACAAAAAAGTTTTTGCACAAGCAATGACGCGCACATAAGCAATGACGCGCACACAAGCAATCACTATTGGAGAAGATTAAGCAGAGCAGAGCGGCCGGCTGGCTTTGAGACACATTTTTTTGTTGGAATAATTGTTGAACGAAGTCTTTTTAATACACACAATGTTTTTCTTCATCACTCACTGTTGCTGCATCCTTTCCTTTGCTAAAGAAGAAGAAATGTAACCAAAAACGGCGGCGGACCGATTCGATATGTTTTTCGTCATCATTCTGCTTTTGTATTTGATGTATTTAAGTAAACTGTTTGAAAAAATTGAATACGGTATATTGTTTTTTTTTACCAACTTTGAAACCAACCAAAATTTTATTTTGTTTCTTATAATGTTGTTGTTGTTTCTGTTGTTTAAAAACAGTGAAACGTTTTTTTTTACCTGCTATTGTTTCTGTTGTTTTTTGACTACAAACCTCGTCACGCTATTTGATCATTTTTCTTATTGTTGTTCTTTTTTTAAAGCGTCCAAAAAAAAACTGCATGTGTTTTTTGTTGTAGTTCTTATATTTCACATAAAGAAGTGTTGCTTACGATCAAATAAAAATGCAAAAAAACGACAACACTAAGGAGCGTTAATTATTTCATACAAAATTATGAAAACTTGAAACCAATAACGCGTATATTAACAAAAATATTAATTGAATCAATTAAAAAAATTTGTAGAAATCAAAAAAAATTTTCAAAAAGCGTTTGTTTGAAAATAGTTCGGCAATAATTTTTTCTGTGCAAGGTTGCTGTAATCGGTATTGCTTACCATATAAAGTTCTAAGTTAAATACAATGTAAAATTTGGTCCGGTTTTCTAAACTGGCATATAAAAACTGTATCATAGATGTCATATAAAGTTTGCCGACTTTAAATTTTTTTTTCACAGCTAAATTAAACTTGCTTGTTTTTATCCAAGCTTTAAGAACTAAGTTGTGTGGGGTGTGCTAGGGTATGTCTTGTCTTGTCTTTATTTCCCTACTTTATTTTTTCAATGGAAAATTAAAGTGTAATTAGAAATTATACAGAAAACAAAATCGGCTTCTCAAAAACATGACAAGACTGACAAATTTTTATTTATAATTAAAAAACAATTTGCATACAATTAATTTCTTGTTCATAATTTCTAACTGAAAGATTGGAAAACCAAGAAAACATAGTAAATCCTATAGTGTACAATAAAGTTCTCTTAACACAGTCGATTCATTTCTTAATTATCCCAATCTTTACGGCAGCATTTTAAATTGCCCCCCTTGCCAAAGGCGTTATAAAGAAGTCTTTGATGAATAAAAAAAAAAAAAAAAAACAGAAAAATGCAAATGAAAGGCAAAAAAGGGGGAGGAAATGAAAGATGCCAGTAATTAAAATCTTTACCAACAAAAGAAGATAATTTTCATTAAACTATAGACGACGAAAACCAACAGCAAAATTAAATAGAAAACAATAGAAATCTAATACGAATCAACACATTGATAGTGTCACAATACAATGACAGTGGGACAAATAAGTAGTCATAAATCTATATATATATATAGGTAACAACGCAACATATAATACTAAATCTACACTCAAAAGAAAAATCAAACCACCCGTTCTCAAATCAATCCGAAGCGGTATTAATAGTACGGTGAGTACGGATTTTCTTGAATCAACTACAGAAAGATTGATTCAAGTACGGATTTTCAATCGCAAAATACTTTACTTATCCACATTCAATGCCGATTTCGTACTTGAAATAATCCGAAAATGAGATTGGTTTAAGTAAAACTCAGATTGAATCAATCTCAAAATGCGCTTAATTCAGATATTTTAAAGTTGATTTTATACCGAATTGGAAAGAAAAAATTATTATGATTGAAATGCGTACCCGTCTTACACCTAACAGAATGATATAGCATCGACATCATACCCGATATGGCTTTTACTTTAGAAACCTTATGTACATATTAAACCAAAAATATAAACTTAATGAGAAGCAACAGTTCAAATTTACTTTTTAACCCTTCGTGGTACACATGAGTATGGCCAGACTTTTTTCAATGTGTATAGAAAATCAAAACATGTGTAAGCCGGAGGGTTCAACACAACGAAAAGTTTAATCTTTTTTACTTGATTTAAGAATTGTATACTTATTTCAAGAAATTCCGGGATTGATTTTCGAAAGAAATCCCTTTTAGGATTGTTTTGAGTGCGTTTAAGTGTTATTAGTACTTGAATTTTTGAGTACGCCTCGTACTTAAAGTAATCATAAAAAACTTGATTTATCCCGAGTGTTTTTCTTTCTGTGGAAGACAACACATCCGATGTTAATACGAGCTTGTGAATTTGAGAACTGTGGGGCTTGTTCTGTTCACAATTTTTATTTTATGCAGAAACTATGTATAAAATTCGCAGTATACGTTCAGGATTTTATTTTTATGTTTGCTTTGTAAAATAAACGCTGCTTTTGATGCAACACTTTACTGTCAAGAATTCAACCACATGTTACGTAAAAACAAAGGAATATTTAGTTATTTCATGTTCGGTCGTTTTATATGAAACAGGTTTTACTCGTTTACTCCACAAAAGAGACGAATTTCTAAAAAAAAAAACAAGTAAGAAAGTATAGTCGGTCAACCCCTTCCATATGATACCCTACACCACAGTATTTAAAAACACATCATGCTTATGTGTCCATATAAACATGGATTTATCTGTGTTTATTGACTTAATTTAAATCCCAAATGAACCAAAATAGAATTGTATCTCCGACTGGTTACTTATCGACGTCAGCTACACAAATTAATTGGTTAAAATATAAAAATATCTCAGTATCCATTGCACAGAAAATATTCCGCTTAGTACACCGGAGAATGTAGATCGCTCTATTATTAATTTTGAAAGTTTTCTCAAGCTAGCTGTTCAACATTCCAGTATTGCCCCAAAAAAAAAACAAAAAATATTAAAACTTTTTCCACAGATGTCGAGCTTCTCCTGTCTGAAAAAAGAAGAGCTCGTAGAGAGTGGCAATTACACAGATCTCCTCAACTTAAGAATTTACTAAAAGAGTGTACAAAAAGGCTAAGAAAGTTAACAGCTAGAAATCTCAAAAGGGCAGTTGTCTCTAAGCCACCACTAAGAAACCTGAATGGAAGTTGGGCAAGAAATGAATACGAAAAAGGAAATCTGTTTGTTCATCATTTAAAAAACGTATTTACTCCAAAGATATCTTACGATATTGCAACAAAATGCTTTTGGAGCCACCCAGTAGAGTGGTTCGATCATAACATTTTGTATATCGGTGTTCATGGCTCTGTAAGGGCTACATTTCTGTCTTTAATAGTTTTTTTATACAGAAGTTGTATCAAAATAACACAGCTTCATTTTAGCTCAAAAATATTTAGCGTTTGGGAGGGTATAAACCGAGCTTTTGAAACACATGACTAGAATTTACGTGGTATAAAAAAACTATTAAAGACAGAAATGTAGCCCTTACAGAGCCATGAACACCGATATACAAAATGTTATGATTGGAGAAAAAATAGCGACACAGTGAACAAAAAACTAAAAGGGCGGTATTTCTAGGCGTTTCAAGAAAATAAAAAAATTATTTTTGGAATTGTTTTTACATTATCTTTACTTCTAGGGGGGCTGACAAAAAAATGTTTTTTTCGAACCACTCTACTACCCAGCATAGCAAAGAAAATAATTCTTTTAATCTTTAATGCTTTTTTACGCCTTGAATACTATCCTCAAAAGTGGAAGGTTTCCTTAGTCACCATGATACCTAAACCAGGAAAGGATCACACAAAAGTTGAGTCATATAGGCTTATAAGCTCACTTTCTAATATATTAAAGCTGTTTGAGAAGCTGTTAGCGTCAAATTTAACCCCAATTTTAAATGAACATAGATGCATTCCTAACCACCAATTCGGCTTTAGATGAGAACACAGCACAATTGAGCAAACCCATCGTATAGTAAACGCAATAAGAAAAGCCTTTGAAGAAAGAAAATATTGTTCCGCTCTCTTCATCGATGTTTCTCAAGCTTTTGATAAAGTCTAGCTTGAAGGCTTATTACATAAATTGAAGCTAAACTTACCAGTAAACACACACAAGCTGTTAGAAAGCTACTTAGTCGGTCGAAAGTTTATTATTAAAGAAGGTGATTATTTAAGCACTCCTCAACTAATTGACAGGGTTTAAAATGCTATCGCCATATTAGCAAAAGCAGCCAAATTTTTTTCTATTAAAAAAAAAATCAAAATTAAAAAGCCGACAAGTTCCACTGCTAAAAAAGCCCACACTTTTCAAAAGCAGCAGCAAAATAAACACACAAAATAATTGGCACTGGCTTTTTTCAGCTTTTGCTTTTTTAACAATTTGATGGAACTCAAAAAGCAACGGCAATTACTTTTATGTTGTAGGAAAAAATAGGTAGGAAAAAGAATGAAACAAACAGCTTCTGTCAAACAGCCGCCAAATCAAAAACCAATGCATGCTAATAGCCGCAAAATAGGAGATAAAAGCAGCAAAAAAGGTTGCAAAGGCACATGATTGCGAAAAAAAATACTCGACGACGACAAGTGATATTTTTCATGCAAAACAAACACAACAAGAATTTTTTATTTGTTTGGCGAGCAACAACAACATTACTACAACATTACTGAAGAAAGGCAAAAATTTATTTTTCCTCATCACCATAAAAAAACCATGTTGCTTGTACACTGATCAGTATTTTTTCGTTGTAATCTGCCTTTTTGCAGAGCTAATAGCTCTGCTCAGACTGCTTTTAGCACACACTTCCGCTGCTTTTCATTTTATTGAATCGGCTTTTTGTTATTACCAGCCAGAGAAGAATTTTTGTTCTTTGAATTTTAGATTTTTTTTTTGGTTTGTCTTTTTTAACTAGCTCTTCTTTCAGGAAAAAGTAAAAAAGCAAAAGGCGAAATAATTTTTTTTAGCTTTTGCTTTTTATGTGGTTGTCCATTTTTGTCGCTGGCTGGTAAAAAAGCAGTTGTCAGAAAATAAAAATATACAAAATAGGAAATTTGCTTTTTTGCACAAACGAAAAACAAAACATTGGCTGTTGGAAAAAAAATTACAAATTTCAATAGCAGTGGCAAAAGCAAAAATAAAAAGCATTCAGCTGATGGATGCTTTTAAACCCTGCTAATTGACGCTGGAGTCCCTCAGGGAAGCATCCTGGGCCCACTTTTATACTTAATGTATACTTCGGATATGCCAACAAACAACTACACCCAAACATCAATATTTGCTGATGATACAGCTTTTCTAAGCGTGCACGAAAACAGTCAAGAAGCATCTCGATACCTACAGGATAATTTATTTGAACTGGAACTATGGTTAAAGCAATGTAGGATAAAGGTCAATGAGCAAAAATGTGTACATATAACATTCACCTTGCGTCGGAAATCATGCCCCCTATTAAAATCAATAATCAAATAATTCCTCAAAATTCGCATGTAAAATACCTCGGTATTCATCTAGATGGAACGTGCAAAAGCCATAAAGAGGCTAATGAAACAAAAAGCTATCCAAATGCATTGGCTTATTGGAAGAAACTCTGTCCTTAGTATCGACTGCAAACTGATACTTTACAACTCCATATTAAAGCCAATCTGGTGCTATGGTATTTAGTTATGGGGCACTGCCTCGGCCTCTAATATCGAAAAAATTCAAAGGCGCAAAAATAAACTTCTTCGAATAATCACAGCTGCCCCTTGGTATGTTAAAAACTATGATTAAGAAATATGCAGTAAAATACTTAAAAAGGCTCGAATTGCATCCGAACCCACTAGCTCGAAATATTTTAAATGATAGTGGCCACACTCGCTTAAGGAGAAGAGATACTGCAGCACTTATCTATTTAGATGAGCGATAAACACCTATTTATTTATAAGAACAGAACCCGCGATGAAGAAAAATTTTGTCTGGCACTAGGAAAACATAAAATAAAGTATTAGGTTAAGATTTGACTAATTATTGTTAGTTCATATTTAATATATGAAGATTCAATAAAAAAATAATGAAAAAAAAAATTAAAATCGGTTTGAAAGTTTATGAGGGGCAGAAACTGTCCCATACCTTCCTTGTGGTCCTATTTTTGAAAAACTGTATAGCTTATGGCTCCATATAGATATGGATCTATCTATGTTTTAAATTTCATTAAAACCTATTGAAGAGGCAGAAATTGCCCCTATCTCCCCTCGTGGTTGTATCTATTTTTTTTTTTAAATTTCATTAAAATCGGTTTAATAGTTTCTGAGAAGAAGAAATTTCTCCCTATATCCTCGTGGACCTACGATTCGGCCCATTTTCAATAGGCTTGGTCCTTAAGCTAATAACAACCTATGTCCAAAATTTTATCAAATTATCTCCAAAATTGCAACCTGTACTTTGCGCACAAGGTTACATTAACAGTCAGCCAGCCGGACGGACATTGTTAGTTCGACTCAGAAAGTGATTCTGAGTCGATCGGTATACTTTAAGGTTGGGTTTAGACCAATATTTTAAGGCGCTACACCCATCAGCTCGAATGCATAATACCCTCTCCACTATTCTGGTGTAGGTATAAATACCAGACTCCTGTCGGCTTGTTTTTCTAATGAGAGAGAGTGTTATTATTTACTTACCTCGTCACACATGTTTGTTTTACTTTTGTTGTATTGACACCTCGTTTACAGAAGAACTCACAATTATAAGATACCAGCAGTATGACCGATATGGTTTTCGCAATAATTTTGATGTATTTAACTAAATAATTTAAATAAATAAAATATGGAAATTTTTTTACACAAAACAAACCAGTCGTTTTTTTGGTGCCTTAAAATTTACTTTTTTGTAGTTAAATCATAACAAATAACTGAATATTCCTTTGTTTTTACGGAATTTGAAGTTAACTTTTTAATAGTAAATTATATAAAATAACTTAAAATTCATTTCGCTCCTTAATTGTTTTCAAAAAATCAAAAATTTCAAGTTACTTAAGCAAAAGTGTTCTTTCATACCTTCTTCATATGTAAAAAAATCAGTATTTTATCTCAAACTGAACCGAAGTTATAGCAAAATATATTTTGAATCTGTATAAAAAGGTACATTTTGAAAACTTTAATCGCATTTTGTTAAGTTTGATTTTTTGAGATATGACCATGTTGCAATAAATCAACAATTTTTTTGACAGTAAAACTTAAATGAACTTTTAATTATTTTAAATTATTTTTTCATCAATTTTAACTTACAGAAGACTTTAACTTAGTCAACGGACAATATTAACTGCAACTGAACATCCGTATTAATGTGCACTTAGTTTTTTGAATTAATGTTAGGAATCAGTTAAAAATAAATTTGCTTGGAATTTTAAATGTGTATTTATTTAAAAATGACTGAACGGAATACTTCTTAAATAAACTACATTCCGTAACTGTAATAATATTGTGAGTGTGAAACCTGTCAGCCCACTAGTCGATGGGTCGTAGGCGCTAATGAGTGACTTATTGTTGCTCGCTGGACAGCCAAACCTAAACAAGAGTGAAACGCCTTTTCAAAAATTCTCATGGCCATACAATTTGTATATAGGTTAACGAAATAGCGCAAGGGCAACTTCGTAATTGGAAAATCCGCTTTTGGTAATAAATACAGTAGTATTCCTGTTTAACGAACCTTCGATTCTGCGAACATCGCATTTAACGAACACACAAGTTTGCTCCATTGAGCACCTTAAATAGCGAACAAAAAATATTTTTTTGTCCTCAATTTAGCGAACAAATTAGATTCATAATTTTAGTTTAAAAAAGTATAATGTGAAGTAATTTCTAACTAAAAACAAAGTGCAAAGTAGCAAAAACTACCGCTATTTTAGGTTTTGTTTATGTAGCATTTTTGTTTGATTATGCTGCAATGATTACTGGTCAATGAGTCCAAGAAAGAGAATTTTTTGGAAAAAAAAAAAAAAAATTGTGGATGATTACCAAAATGGATTGTGAGTTGTGGATTTGTGCAAAAAGTAACAAGAAGTACAAACTTTGGATTTAAAAATAGGAAAGCCATGAAATGAAACAAGGTGAATTTCCAATAATGAGGAAACAACTTTTTTTCTTGGTTTTTAAGACAACGACATTCATACATGCATTGTTCTAAAAAAAACAAACATTACTCGACAAATTTTTTATGCAAAATTTTCAAGGAAATTAAAAATGAATTTGAACTTATTTTTCATTAAAATTATTTTAGATTTTACGCTACCAGAGTAATGAATTGTACCTTTTTTAATGTTTTCAAAACATATTTCAAAATAAACCACAAATAAAACAGTTCTAGTAATTTATTTATTCATAACATGGGTACTAGACATAAGTATGGCATATAACGAACTTTTCAGTTTAACGAACAAGCCTGACAAAGTACTGGTTCGTTAAACCGGAAAACTACTGACAATTTATCAATTTTTAAGTCAACTAATGTGGGTTTTATTAAACAAGAAATTTTACACTACTGTTCGTGATGCAACGTAAAAGCGTAAAAGCTAAACGGAATAAAGCGAAAATGGCTATAAGTTGTCGATCGATATCGTGGGCCAGGCTGTAAATTTATAAAGTTCTTAGATATCATTTAATATTCAAATTAAAATAAAAGATATTTTTGGGGCGTTTTTATATGAATTTTGTTTTTCATATTGTTTTAAGATTTTAAAATTCGTTTAAAAGTTCAAATGCAAATCCGATTGGGTCGTATGATTACTTATAGCGCCTAGTACTACAGTAATTTTGTCTTGGCTGCACAATCTTCTTTGCACGATTGTTTGTGCAGATAAATCAAAAATGCAGCTATCTTAAATGTATTTATCTGCCTTAATGTGCAGGTATGCAATTGTGGCTTCCTGCATAAAAGTGCAGCTAAAGTAAATGGTTTAAAAGAAGAATAAAAACGTGATAAAAACAATGACACTCAAACAACCTGTAGTCACTTGGTATGCATTTTTATAATAAACAATAAAGTGGGGAACAGAATAGCCGCTGTAGTACAACGTTAAGAATAGCGCTGCAAGCTGTCAAACGCTAAAAACGGCAGTTTCAAAGTAGTATAAACAGTTCTAGTACTCGTTGCAGTTGAAGCGCAAAATTCAAAATTTTGAACTTTGTTGCGATACAGAGCATTCGTCAGCTTCAGATACTTCTACAACTACTTCATTCTGTTGCAGGCCTAAGATTTGCTATTCCTTTAAATTTTTATTTTTTTGTGCTGCTTACTTTGATGTTGTATATGAAAATATTTTAAAGCTGCCCAAAAATATGATAAACTAGCTGACCCGACAGACGTTAAAAGAAACATTAGTCAAATCGATCGAGACGTTTTCTGATTTTAGGTAAATCAAAAAAAGTGGGCGTAAAAGTGGGCGGGGCAAAATTTGCTTTCCGTGAAAACCTAAGTTGGACCATGGCGATGATTTTAAAGAAAAAATCGTCCAAATCGGTCAAGCCGTTCTCCAGTTATGCGCTTAATAGAAAAAGTGAGCGTAAAAGTAGGCGTGGTAAATTTTTCATTCGATGAAAACTTAAAATGGATTAATACGAACATTCGAAAGAAAAATTTGTTAAATCTATGGAGCCGCTTTCTGAGTCTAGGTAATTCGAAGAAAGTGGGCTGGGCAAAATCTTCTTCCCGTAAAAACCTGAGTTGGAAAATGGCAATCATTTTAAAGAAAAAATCGTCCAAATCGGTCAAGCCGTTCTCAAGTTATGCGCTTAATAGAAAAAGTGGGCGTAAAAGTAGGCGTGGTAAATTTTTCTTTCGATGAAAACTTAAAATGGAATAAAAAAATTTGTCAAATCTATGGAGCCGTTTTCTGATTCTAGGTAATTCGAAAAAAGTGGGCGTAAAAGTAGGCGAGGCAAAAATTTTTTTTCGTATAAACCTAAGTTGGACCATGGCGATCATTTGAAAGAAATAATCGTCCAAATTATATAGATGTGATTGGTGGTGCCACAGACCGAAAATCAAAAATCAGACTTCACAGTGTCACCCGCCTGAATATTCTGAAGATTCCCTGAAAATTTCATCAAAATCGACCCAGCCGTTTTGGAGTCCATACGTTACATACATACATACATACATACATACATACATACATACATCCTGTTTTATATATATATATATATAGAATTAGAAGATAGAAGATATGCAGGTATACAAAATGCACGTAAACAAGGATTTTGAAGAATAATTACAGAAAATATGTAAATTGAATTTTATGTATGAAAAAAATTTTAAAATGCCAAAAATTTTGTGCATTTATCTTAAATGTGCAGCTATAGAAAGTGCACTTAAAAATTAAATTTGTATGGGATTTTTAAGAATAATGACATAAATGATTAATTTTGTGCAGTTAAGTCAAAAGTGCACTTTATTTTAGATTTATTTCCAGATAAATTAAAAAGTTATTATACTATTTTAGACAATGCGGCTTAAAACTGCATAATTTTGGTGTTTTTTACAATAGCTCGTACACGTTCCGACGTTATGTTATTTGCTGCAAGCCACACGCTACGTTTACCTCTTAAATTCAAATTTAAAAATTTATGCGGCACATTAAAGAGGAACATTAAATTTTCGCTTGATTTTTACATTTCATGCTACATTATTTACCTTCACCCTTTCCGTGCGACATGTCACATAGTGTCAAAGAGGCAAGTGGAGTTTTATTAATAAGTAAATAAACTTAATTTAATACAAATTAAACGGGTTTTGCAGATAAGGATAATTATTTATTTACAGGTAATAAAAAACATAAAATTATTTTTTTAATAAAATCAATAAGGACAAAGCACTTTCATTTATTAATATTTAAATTGGTTTTACTGCTTTTTTAACTAAATCAAAATTTTCAACTTTCTACTGTACATTTGAAACAAATACAAAAGTTTTTAAAAGTTAATAAAGTGCCCTACTCCAAGAAAAATTTAAATGTCAAAAAGCTTAACACAAAAACAATCAAAACTTCTTGAAAATTTAAGATGCTCTCATAGACAACAGGCTCTTATCCTGTCAAGGATACATTAATTGTAACTACTTGAACTTTGTTTAAAATGCGCAAGAGCTTTGAACAAAAACTTCAATTCAAAATATTTCATAAAAATTTATTTTTACAGCTAAAATTGTAGATTCTTTTATCAGAGTTATTTTTTCGTTAAAATGCCGGCTTGTAATTCTTGCAAATAAAAACAAAAGTTTATAAAAACAAGTAAGAGTGCTATATTCGGCTACGGCGAATCTTTTATACCCTTCACAATGGTTCGATAGGAACAGAAAGTTATCTAAATTCCGTTCTTTGGATGTAAATAAATCTTTTTTGTGCTACGCTCACTTCTTTAAACCCGTCAACATTTTGCCGAATGTTGTGTATTGATAAACAAGATGCTTGTGTACCTTATTGGGAAACATCTGCTATTTCCATTCTCCAGATATTTAAAAGAACAGACGTAGGTCGTTAAATCAACTTCGCTGTACATGTATGTATTAGTACTTATGTAAAAAAAAAAAACGCAAACAAAATTTACAAAACTAAATAACAACAACAGCATGAGATTTTATGAGATAAATTCGAGGGTGTCGTGGTTTTTTTACTCATATCTCAACCATTTGTAGTCCGATCAGGCTGAATTTCAAAAGCAAAAATTCCGGACGAACAACCGAGTCCCCGTCAAATCTGAAGCCTTCGAAAACCCTATTTCAACGGACAGGGGACATCGATAAATTAATTTCGCTATTCACAAGGACGCAAAAAATACATATTTAATGGGGCTACAGGATAATATTGTACACATTACAAAAGTAATGACAAACTTATATATCGTCAGCTCAGAATTGGTTTGACCTACCGACCATGTTTTAAAAAAATTGAGTTAGGTATGGGGTATACATGTTTTGAAAACGCCCTTTTTGAATCCAAAATCTGTTTCGCGAAATTTTTTGTGGTTTCTGAGATATAAAGCATTCTTCAGGCATGTTGAATTTTATGTTTTGAGGACAAATATTAACGATAATTAAAAAATCCCAGTTGTAGAACCAAAAAGCTGAAGAAAGATATTAAATTTCCCGTATTTCCCATTTTGGTACTATTTTTTTCCCCCATTATAGAATCAAAAATTGCAAAATGCAAAATGTTTTGTAAAAAAGTACCAAAAATAGTTCCGATTTTCACCCCTTAAACGTTCGAATTTCGAAAAAGTACCAAACTCGTATTCGTATTTTTTTCATAAGTTTCGAATGTGGTATAAACTTTATTTCTAAGTTTATTGGAACAAAAGATAGATCGGTTGACATAAACGTACCAAAATTCAGGGTTTACCCGTTTTCACCCTAAAAGAGCCGAATTTCAAAAAAGTACCAGACACCTATCCGCTTATTTTTCAAAAGAACAACGATAAGTATTACAGTTTTTTTTCTTTTAGTTTTTTTCTCTTTTAGTTTTGGAGATAAAAGGTTTCCGAATTTACCCTTTTTTACCCCCCACAACATTCGAATTTTTAAAAATCCCGACTTAGTGGATCGATTTAGGGAGAGATCAACCTCCGGTCCAAATTTCAAGTCTTTAGCTTCAGGCGTTTAGGCTGTACGATGATGAATGAGTCAGTCACTCACGCAATAAGTATACGTATGCAGCACAAAAAACACTCTTTTTAATTTTTTTTAGAAAAAGTAGCGTATGCGGAATAAAACAATATTTTTCATTTTCAAAAAAATACTATTAAATTCTAACTTTATTCATGAAAGTGCGCAAAAGTTTAAATTTTTCTTCAAAACATATACCGGAAGCAGTAGTAAAAATAAAAAAAAAAATATTTTGGGAACATTTTGATAAATCTAATTTACATGAAAATCTTCTTTGTCGTTTTTCTCCACTCCGACTTTTTGGCATATGCGCCAAACCAATTCTGAGCTGACGATATGTATACCTTTTCACCATCGTTGAAGCATATAAAAAGAATAAATAAAAGGAAAACATTTGTATTCGAGTATTTATTTGGATTTATTTTAATTTCAGTTCAGTGGTTTTCTCTTTCATGGAATGGAATTAATTCTTTAGTGACTGACACTCTATTAGTATTCATATTTTATGCATGATTTAATGTAAAAAATCGAGAAGAAAAAATACGATAAAAAAAAACTAAGAAAAATATTAAAACACACAATCGTAACGATGCGGTGAAAAAAAAAATATCTTATCTCTTTGTAAAGATAAAGAAATTTAAATGAATTAAATCATTTTTTAACATTCTTAAGAAATCAAAGTTGTTCTTATTCGACCTTTCGAAATTTAAATAAATAAAAATTAATCAAGCTCGAGGCCAGTGTTTTTTTGTAAATAAAAATTCCTTTTTATTTGCTTCCAATATTTCGATCTTCTTTGAAGATCATCATCAGGGATTTCTTTTCCTTAAATTCAAGAACAAGAAATGCAATTATTGCAAACATATAAATAACAACCACATATATGGACAGCAA
Source organism: Pollenia angustigena (assembly GCA_930367215.1). Taxonomy (NCBI): domain Eukaryota; kingdom Metazoa; phylum Arthropoda; class Insecta; order Diptera; family Polleniidae; genus Pollenia; species Pollenia angustigena. The sequence goes on from OV884058.1 coordinate 168,647,300, forward strand.
CCATATTGATTTTGTTTTTTTTAAATTGTATGTTTACAAAATATACATATACACACTCACAGTGAATTTTTATAAACACAAAAACTTAAAACTGTGTTGTTCACACATCGACATCTAGACTTGCACTAAACTTCAAATCCTTATTGCAGATTGATCTTTTTTACTTAACCTCTGTAGTTATTGGCACACGAACACTCTACGTCGCTCTTGGAGTTAACACGTTTTGTTGTTGCTATGATCTGAAGCATTTCCAGCATATATCGGCTCTGTTTGTAACACACTAACATTATTAAAATCAGGCGAGTGTTTGTTTTTGACACAGTGGATCACAAGTGCTGTTTTTGGTGTGTCTCTACTGAGTTTCAATTTTTGATCCGATTTATGGCCTGCGATTCTAGTTTTGAGTTTGTTTTTAGTGGTTCCAATGTACACCTTATCACCACTTTCATTTAAATTTCCAATACAGGTATACCCTGTATTGGAAATTATATATAACATTGGATTTATCCATGTTCAGAATTTTATCTTTTGTTTTGCTAAATATTTTTGAGATATTGTTGTCCGTTTTGTGTGCTATTCTTAAGTTTTCACCATTAAACAATTTTGATTTTTAAAATCTCTCTGATATTTGGGGTACATATGTGAGGGATTTCTAACTTGTTGGTATGTCAGTAACTTTCGAACTATTTGAATTTCTATTTTTTAGTCACGAATAAGGCTATTCGCGAGTTTTTCAGGAAAATTGTTGTCAAGAAAGATGTTTTTAATTTTTCTTATATTATTTTTGTGGAATTCCAAGTCACTCAGATTCAACACTCTTATTATTAAGTTTTTAGCCGTATTAATGATTACTCTTTTTGGATGTTTTGAAAAGAAGTTAATAATTCTACCGAAAGAGGTCGGTTTTTGATACCAATCCATTCTTAAGATGTTCCCATCTCTGATTACAACGGTATCCAGATATGGTAATCTAAAATTTGACTCTTTCTCAGCTGTAAACTTAATATTATGGTGAAAACTATGTAAATTTGTCATTATCTCCTCAATTGCACTTTCCCTTACTACCCGTCTCCACTATCCATCAACTTGGTAAGAACATCATGTCGCAAATGAATTCTACTCGTGTACACTGTACACTGTTCCTGTTCAAGTTTCGTCCATGTGCTGCCATCGTTGCCCAAACATTCGTCTAAGCATCCATGTGCGCCATGATGTTGGCCATACAATGTTTTTTGTGTATACAACCAAACGCCACAGCAACAAAAATTGTGGTCAATCAGAACACGTATTCGCCACATATAAGAACATGAACAAATTAATACCGTTGCTCATGTCTTGTTTAAATCGATAGCTCTTGAAGACGTGGTGTTAAAATACTAAAGATGTCATCCACATATTTCGTCAAAATCTTTGGTTTTTCCGCTAGCTTTTCAAACACAGTCTCCAACAATTTCTCCATTACAATATCTGCCACTATTGGCGACGCTGGTATTCCCATCGGTAGACTCTTTCTTTGAGTAAATATTTTACCATCATATACCTATTGTCCTTTATGCAGAATTTCAAAATACCCAGAAATAGTTCTTTTGTAATATTTGTAAACTGTTTTATTTCCTCCCATTTTTCTTCAAAAATTGTTAAAGCTAAATCAACGGGGATACTAGGGAACAGGGAAACAACGTCAAACGAAATTAATCTTTCATCGTCATGTACGGTCAAATCTTTTATCTTATTCCTAAATTGCACCGAATCCTTAACATTATATATTGAATTCTCCGTAATTATTTTTAACATCACAGTTACATATTTACATAGTTCACTTGATGGGGAATTGATAGATGAACATATGGGTCTTAACGGATAATTTTCCTTGTGTATTTTTGGGAGCCCATATATCCTTGGAGCTACAGCCACTTCAGTTTTAAGTCTCCTCTTTTCACGTTCCGAAATTATGTTTTGTTTAAACATTTCTTCTACTAAATCGTTGTTAGTTCTTTGAAGTCCGCTCTTTAAATTAATCTCTGATATGTCATCGTGTCTCCTATAATATTCTTCATTCTCCTGTCATATCCTTCTTTCTCTAGAGCTACTGTAACATTGCCCTTATCGGCGCTTAAAACTAAAATGTGTTTATTCGTATTTAGAAACTTTTTTGCTTTTTCCATTATATTTAGTGTATATTTGTCTCTGTTGTTTATTTGAAGCTTATTCAAGCGATTGTCAATTATAGATGTAAATCTCGTCCTAGCTGTTTCTTGGTCTTCTTTTTCCTGTATCGTTTGTATAAAATCCTCTCCATCTGTTATGAATTTAAGCATAGGAAACTCTTTTTTTTTTTTTTGTGACTGGTAACGCATGTTTCTGCCCAAGCGAGAAAATCTACTGTATATCATCAGGGATGTCTATTTTCGTCAAGTTTCTAAACCATTTCTTATTAAACTTAATCTCAAGTTCCTTTTTCTGTGCTTCTTTCAATTTTTCAAATTTCTCCCTATGTCTATTTTTAGTTTTTTCATTCAATGATTTTGATTCTTCTTCCGTTAGTTGTCTGTTTAACAATATTTTAATATTCTCCTGATATTTCTCGTTGTGTTTTAAAAGTTCATGTTTCTGTTTCAGTAGCAAATTAAGCAGTTTATTATGGAAATTCTGTACATACTTAGATAGTGTTTGTCGAGTCGTAGATTTTGTATTTATTTTTGTTTCACAAATGTTATATATATTCTTAGTGGAATATACTAAAAAAAGTTGGAACAATACCTGTGTTTCTACAGCGAACCAGAATTCTTGAATTTAAGGAAAAAAAATACCTGACAAAAGTCTATAGTATTTTATCAAATCAGAAAGAAAGTTTTGCTAAAAAAAGAAGAAATTTGAAACTAATCGGGATTTGACCTGAAATATCTCTTCTTTAAACACAGAGACTCCTAGGATCGTGTTTTTTTTATGCAATAGAAAATATTAAATAAATTCGATTTTGATCCATAACGTTTAAAAAACAAATTGAAGCCCATTATAAAAAAAGTCAATCTATTAAAATCATATTCCGCCAATTTGTGAATGTTTAAGGACATAACACCAGTGCACCTGGTCATCAAACTAAAAATATCACTACTATAAAGGACATTACAGATGATTAAAAGTTGATGCAGTTTATTGTAACTGGGACCATACGTAAGCATTGCAAGGGGAATTTTTCCCCAGGTTTGGGCTCCTTAGACTTAACAGCTCCATGAGTGGCACAAGAAAGAATGTAATAGGAATGTTAATAGACCTTTATAGTAATATGCAAGCATTGCACGGCTCTTAACCCTTATGGGGATTTAAGTGTTGCGGTACACAGAAAAAATTCTCGCCATTTTTTTCAATTTAACCAGTAATCAAATATAAAATCAGATTTAATTAAAAATTTAATCAAGTGAATTAAACATTTACTTATATCAAGTAGGGATGTACAGAATACCGATAAATCGGCAATGCTTTTGATTTGCAAAATATACAAAAAATCGGCGATATTTTACTGATGATAAAGTAAAAATGGCTAAACAACTACATACTTGAGTTTTACATGCTTCAGGATAACTGTTGTAAAACTGTTGTATTTTGAACCACGAGATTGATTTTCTGTAGTAGTTAACTATATTTAGAACTAACTGTAAAAATATTTTATTGAATTATTTTCTCATAAGTGTTTTTTTTATTGGTTTGAAAATAGTTATTATTCCCTTAAGCTCTAAAAAAATGTTTACCTTTGATGGAATATTAAAAAAAAAAAGAAAAATATCGTCTATGGGTTTTTTTTTATCTAATATTTAGACTGCTTTCTAATAACCTCAAGAAAAACAATTGAAAAAATTTTACCACAACTTGAAAAAAAAATTTTTTTTCGTGTTTTGTTTTACTGTCAAACATCTTTAGTTTTGTCTATAATTTAACCATGAATCGTCTTACAAACGGACAACGCTTGCAAATTATTGAATTTTATTATCAAAATGCGTGCTCTGTTAAGAAAGTGCATCGCGCGCTTATTGTGTTCAGCGACGAAGCTCATTTTCGGCTCAATGGGTACGTTAATAAGCAGAATTGTCGATTTAGATTGAAGATCAGCCAGAAGCATTGCAAGAGCTACCAATGCATCCACAAAAAGCCACAGTTTGGTGCGGTTTATGGGCTGGTGGCATCATTGGGCCGTACTTCTTCAAAAATGATGCGAATCGTGACGTAACTGTGAATAGTAAGCGCTACCGTGAGATGATATCCAACTTTTTTTTGCCCAAAATAAAACAGCAGCTTGACTTGCATAACATGTGGTTTCAACAAGACGGTGGCACATCCACACAGCACGCTTAACAATGGACTTATTGAGAGGCGAGTTTGGTGAACATTTTATTTCACGTTCGGGACCGGTCAATTGGCCGCCTAGATCGTGCGATTTAACGCCTTTTGACAATTTTTTTGTGGGGCTGTGTTAAAGCTCATGTTTATACACACATGCCCGCTTCAATTGACGCATTGGAAGACAACATTGAAGCATTTATTCTAGAGATACCAGCCGAAATGTTGGAAAGAGAAAACCAAAATTGGACTAAGCGGATGGACCATTTAAGGCGCAGTCACGGTTTAAATTATATGTACCGTATTATCAATTCAAATAATGATTTCATGAATTTTTCTCAATTGTATGTCTTAAAAAATCACCCATAACAAAAACTGTGAAATATAAATTCAAACTAATACCGTTTAATAAAAAAAACAACAAAAATCAATATATGTTTAAAAAATTGTTTGTGTTTGTCTGCATTGTACGGCATAAGAGGGCGCTAAAATCACAAATGCCCTTGGTTTTTTATTGTTTCAAGAAAATAAATGTAAAAAATTAATTTTCTGGATTAAAAGATTAAAATTTTTTGATGGATTATTAAAAAAAAAAAAGAAAAATATCGTCTCTGGGTTTTTTCTGTTTTCGAATATTTAGACTGTTTTCTAAAGAAAACAAAAAAAATTTTACCACAACTTGAAAAAAAAGTTTTTAAAATAAATGATATTTTCGTGATTTTTGTTCAAATTTTCCTAATTAATCCATAACTCAAACTATTTGGAAAATTGTTATCCCTTAATATATTTCTAATTCTAATAATGTTTTTTCTGTGATTAACCTTGTCACTAATTGTTAGTATCCTATTAATTAAATTTCTAGCAGTATTTATAATAATCCGTCTACTGTGTCCAGAATAATAATTATTTAATCAATATAGAGATAGGTGTAATGGGAATGCTAGACATATGATTACAACAGAACCAATGATATACAAATCATTATCATACATATCAAATGTTTCGGAAAGGATAAAAGAATCAAAAATCTTTGACACTAATAAATATAAGATAGCATACAAAGCTTATAATACATTTAATGGTTTATTTAGCAAGACAAAGGATAGAACTAGTAAATGGGATATGTCTAACATTGTCTACAAAATTCCTTGTAAAGGAAATGATAATGAAAGATGCAACCAGGTTTACATAGGTACAACGAAGAACAAATTGAGGACAAGAATTGCGGGACATAAATCCGATCAAAAATATAGGGACATTAATTCTAAAAAGACAGCGTTAAGTCATCATTGTCATCTATCTAATCACTATCCAAATTTTGAAGAAGCGTCGGTTTTAAACACTGAAACTAACTACAAACGCAGATATATATTAGAAATGTTACACATAATTAATACACCAATTGCACAGAGAATAAATTTTAAAGCAGACACAGAACATATAGCGAATAATTATAGGAATTTAGTTATTAAGGGATAGAAGATTAGATATAATAATATAAATATAGGTACCTATCGCAGCCTTGGAACAAGAGGGTTCAATTTGTTACATGAAAACTAGGACCTTCTTGTCCTTAGGTCACGATATACATATTAGTTTGTAATAATGAAAATAAGTTTAATTATGTATGTAAGATAAGATAAAAATAAGTTTAGTTTTTTAAAAAATCTTTATTTTATAGGAATTTTCATTAGCCAAAATATTTTTTTATTATTGTAAATTTGGTTTTCGAATTAGGTTTATAGATAAGAAATTTTTTCAGTTTATATGAATTGTTATACTTTAGTTAAATTTTATTTTTTGTTATAATGGTTTTTGAAAAATTTTTTATGACAAATAGGTTTTTGAATTTAATTTTTTGACAAATTTTTTTCATTATTTTGTTATCGTTTTTTGTTTTTATTAAACTTTGTTAATTTCCTGAAGATGCTAACCAAAGGTTAGCGAAATATTGAGAAACAATTAAATATAATATAATTTTTTATAAAAAGACCTCAAGCTTAATCAATTTTAAATAATTAAATTAAAATAAATAATATAAGGCCCTAAATTTGTAAAACGCAAACGCAACGCCAAAAATTATATTGAAAGCAAAAAAAAAATCGAAAATATTTCTATATTTAGAACTAACTGTAAAAATAATAATTTTGTTGTTGTTTTCTATAGAAATGTATATTGAATTTTTAAATTTTAAACGCTGCATATCTTTTGGCGTTGATAATTTTGAAAACGCAATATGTATTTCTATAGAAAGCAACAACAACATTTTGACAAATTTTTGAAATTGTTATTGCTTTTAATGTTATTTTAAACATTGCGTTGCGTTTTACAAATTTAAGGCCTAAATGTTGTGTCTGTTTCTTTTTGTCGCTACAAGATGACGCTAAATGCACAGATGACGTTGGTTTTTCATCGTTTAAAGAGTGTTTTCAAAATGTGCCTTAGTGCGGTTATATTTTATTTAAATTTAAGATGGGTACGTGACAGAAGTTTTTTGTTTGGCAACATATTTTGTTTGTAGTAAGATCAATTTTATTGTAGAGTGTTCGAAAATATTGCATACAGGGTCTTCAATTTAAAAGTTAAATTAAAATGTTCTATTAAAATGTTAAATCAATTTATATTTTTAATAAATACTTACTTTTACAAACGAGTAAAAGTGAGGGCGCGTGGTTTAATAAATGAACGTTCTCAGCTCTGGTCATAGTGAAAACAAATGTAAATGTAAAGTTTTCGACGAAATAGATGCGAAAATTAAAAATCTTGAATGCGATATCATTGAAACCACCGGTGTAGTGTTTGAAGTGTCATACAAAATGCATTGTACAATGTTAGATTGTTCAGTTGCAAATATCTTAAGTGGTACTAAATCAACAAGCAGATGTTTTATTTGCAAAGCAGCTCCAATAACATAAATCTTTCGAAAGATCCAAATATCGATAATTACTAATATGACCTTTCAACACTTCACTGTTGAATAACATGTTTTGAGTTTTTGTTGCATATCGCCTACCGTATTCCTCTTAAAAGTTGGCGAGTAGACAAAGAAAATAAAGACAAATTTATTGAAAACAAAACAAGTATTCAAAAAGAATTCAAAAAGAGAATAGTAGTAGAATTCTTTTAAAGATTAACGTTAACATTAATTTTACCAGCACAGTTTATTGCTTGCGGTAACAATACAGCAATTCAGTAACTCAATTTTAACAACTGAGCTAAACATTTCAATCAAGTGGCATCTTTGTTAATTAATTGTTATGTTTAACGAACACTGTCATCGAGGGCAAACTATTTATCGTGAGGAACGATTTAAAGTACTTTCAAAACTAACAAAACCCCATTGAGGTTTTGCTAGTCTAGCGAAAATTGCAAAAATTCTGAAAATTTCTAAAAATTGCGAAAATTTTTAATATTTCAAACAAGCGATAAAATTGATTAAAAGTCGCTAAAATTATAATGAATTGCAAAAATTCGGTAAAAATGGTTAAATTAGCGGAAATTCGCAAAAATTTGCGAATTAAAAATCGTTAAAGCTCTAAAGAATCACAGGAAAAAATCGCTTATATCGCGAACATGGCTAAAATTCGAGAAAAATTGCAAAAAAAAAACGTAAAATTTATTGGAAATCGCTAAATCGCTTAAAAAAAACAAATTGTCGGAATATATAAAATTTTTTTTGCAAAAAAAACGAAATTCGCGAAATTGTTTAATATTTCGAACAAACCATAAAATTGAATTGAAGCCACTAAAACTTTAAGGAATGACAAAATTTCGGTAAAAATTACTAAATTAGGAGAAATTCGCACACAGCGGCATGATTGGAAAGTCTACCTCTTATTTAATGTGTAGAAAAGAAAACACTATTAGTGATTTGCATAAGCTGCATCTAAAATGTAATATTTTTAGTGTTATTTATAAATTCACAAAAAACAAATTTTTTAATATTATTTTGGCAAAATGTATGTAAATTACGTGAATTTTAAAAATGTTAATATGGCTTTTAATGACGGCAATACTGCCCGTCGATTTTTTTCAATTAGTGTTGTAGCGGCCGAAATAACAGGCATTAGTAAAGATCTTATTAAAAATGTGGCTATTATAATGGGTTATTTTTTAAGAGCTATAGGAAAGTTAAAAAAAAAATACATATCTCATGAATAAATGTTTCAATGTTGCACGCAAAGAAAAAACATGGTTGTGGTAAACATATTCTAAGAGCAACATATTATGATAAGAATTATGATTGTAGTCACCATATTAAGATTATTATTGAATCATATTATGACTAAATATACTCGTAATATGTCATCATAATATTTTTCCCTTAATCATATTATTATTCTGTTAATCATATTAAGCTAAGAAATTATTCATACATATTATTATTCTGTTAATGATACTAAGTTAAGAAGTATCCAATTATTGTCATGTTAATCATAATAAATTTAGAAGCAATCATATTATGATACAGCACCTTTCATAGCTGTCATAAAAATACAAAATAAATTAAAATATTTTTGCATCGATTTTTTATTTTGTGGCTTTTTACAATTTTTCTTAATGTTAATCAAATAGCGGAGTTCAATATAAGGCTTGCAAAAGAGCAAATGAAAAATCTGTGGTTTTCATGGGCAACCGCGTGTGTCCATTTTTTCGATTTTAAGATGTTGATGAAATATCGTAGCACTTTTATAAAATATAACGAAATCTCTGTGTGTGTTTTGTTGCTGGATTTTACAAAAAAAACTATGATATTTTGCATTTGCACTATTACATCACTAATACTTGAATGAACTCCGTTAATATTTTAATTTTTTAATTTCTTTAAACTTATTTTTTTTATGGAATTTTATCTTTTAATTGTTTAACCGCTCACAAATAAGTAAAACGACACAACTGCTTCAAAATTATTTTACAAATGGCGGTAACATAATAAGATTAGAGGAAAAATAGTTTGATTGCATATTTAACATGATATGATAAATGTATAGAAAGTTATCATGTTATGGCTATTAAATATCATGATATGGTTGTGAGAAATATAATTTGTTTAGAAAATTATCATAATTAAGTTGTTAGAAAAATAATTATTTTTCGGTCAACAATACTCAAATTCATAATTGCGATAAACATTGATATGTTTACAGTAACTATAATATTGTTGATATTAAATAATAGTAACAAATATTTGTGTACGACAACAATATATTGTTACATTAAACATAGTGTTGTTGCCGTAACCATGCCCAACCATATTTTTTCCCTGCGTGTACTTGAATGAACTCCGCTAATATTTTAATTTTTTAATTTCTTTAAACTTATTTTTTTTATGGAATTTTATCTTTAAATCGTTTAACCGCTCACAAATAAGCAAAACGACACAACTGCTTCAAAATTTTTTTACAAATGGCGCTAGCATAATATGATTAGAGTAAAAAAAGTTTGATTGTATCTTTAACATAATATGATAAATTTATAGAAAGTTATCATGTTATGGCTATTAAATATCATGATATGGTTGTGAGAAATATAATTTGTTTAGAAAATTATCATAATTAAGTTGTTAGAAAAATAATTATTTTTCGGTCAACAATACTCAAATTCATAATTGCGATAAACATTGATGTGTTTACAGTAACTATAATATTGTTGATATTAAATAATAGTAACAATTATTTGTGTACGACAACAATATATTGTTACATTAAACATAGTGTTGTTGCCGTAACCATGCCCAACCATATTTTTTCCCTGCGTGTACTTGAATGAACTCCGCTAATATTTTAATTTTTTAATTTCTTTAAACTTATTTTTTTATGGAATTTTATCTTTAAATCGTTTAACCGCTCACAAATAAGCAAAACGACACAACTGCTTCAAAATTATTTTACAAATGGCGCTAGCATAATATGATTAGAGTAAAAATAGTTTGATTGCATCTTTAACATAATATGATAAATTTATAGAAAGTTATCATGTTATGGCTATTAAATATCATGATATGGTTGTGAGAAATATAATTTGTTTAGAAAATTATCATAATTAAGTTGTTAGAAAAATAATTATTTTTCGGTCAACAATACTCAAATTCATAATTGCGATAAACATTGATGTGTTTACAGTAACTATAATATTGTTGATATTAAATAAAAATAACAATTATTTGTGTACGACAACAATATATTATTACATTAAACATAGTGTTGTTGCCGTAACCATGCCCAACCATATTTTTTCACTGCGTGTACTTGAATGAACTCCGCTAATATTTTAATTTTTTAATTTCTTTAAACTTATTTTTTTTATGGAATTTTATATTTTAATCGTTTAACCGCTCACAAATAAGCAAAACGACACAACTGCTTCAAAATTATTTTACAAATGGCGCTAGCATAATATGATTAGAGTAAAAATAGTTTGATTGCATCTTTAACATAATATGATAAATGTATAGAAAGTTATCATGTTATGGCTATTAAATATCATGATATGGTTGTGAGAAATATAATTTGTTTAGAAAATTATCATAATTAAGTTGTTAGAAAAATAATTATTTTTCGGTCAACAATACTCAAATTCATAATTGCGATAAACATTGATGTGTTTACAGTAACTATAATATTGTTGATATTAAATAAAAATAACAATTATTTGTGTACGACAACAATATATTGTTACATTAAACATAGTGTTGTTGCCGTAACCATGCCCAACCATATTTTTTCACTGCGTGTACTTGAATGAACTCCGCTAATATTTTAATTTTTTAATTTCTTTAAACTTATTTTTTTTATGGAATTTTATCTTTTAATCGTTTAACCGCTCACAAATAAGCAAAACGACACAACTGCTTCAAAATTATTTTACAAATGGCGCTAGCATAATATGATTAGAGTAAAAATAGTTTGATTGCATCTTTAACATAATATGATAAATGTATAGAAAGTTATCATGTTATGGCTATTAAATATCATGATATGGTTGTGAGAAATATAATTTGTTTAGAAAATTATCATAATTAAGTTGTTAGAAAAATAATTATTTTTCGGTCAACAATACTCAAATTCATAATTGCGATAAACATTGATATGTTTACAGTAACTATAATATTGTTGATATTAAATAATAGTAACAATTATTTGTGTACGACAACAATATATTGTTACATTAAACATAGTGTTGTTGCCGTAACCATGCCCAACCATATTTTTTCCCTGCGTGTACTTGAATGAACTCCGCTAATATTTTAATTTTTTAATTTCTTTAAACTTATTTTTTTTATGGAATTTTATCTTTAAATCGTTTAACCGCTCACAAATAAGCAAAACGACACAACTGCTTCAAAATTATTTTACAAATGGCGCTAGCATAATATGATTAGAGTAAAAATAGTTTGATTGCATCTTTAACATAATATGATAAATTTATAGAAAGTTATCATGTTATGGCTATTAAATATCATGATATGGTTGTGAGAAATATAATTTGTTTAGAAAATTATCATAATTAAGTTGTTAGAAAAATAATTATTTTTCGGTCAACAATACTCAAATTCATAATTGCGATAAACATTGATGTGTTTACAGTAACTATAATATTGTTGATATTAAATAAAAATAACAATTATTTGTGTACGACAACAATATATTGTTACATTAAACATAGTGTTGTTGCCGTAACCATGCCCAACCATATTTTTTCACTGCGTGTACTTGAATGAACTCCGCTAATATTTTAATTTTTTAATTTCTTTAAACTTATTTTTTTTATGGAATTTTATCTTTTAATCGTTTAACCGCTCACAAATAAGCAAAACGACACAACTGCTTCAAAATTATTTTACAAATGGCGCTAGCATAATATGATTAGAGTAAAAATAGTTTGATTGCATCTTTAACATAATATGATAAATTTATAGAAAGTTATCATGTTATGGCTATTAAATATCATGATATGGTTGTGAGAAATATAATTTGTTTAGAAAATTATCATAATTAAGTTGTTAGAAAAATAATTATTTTTCGGTCAACAATACTGAAATTCATTATTGCGATAAACATTGATATGTTTACAGTAACTATAATATTGTTGATATTAAATAAAAATAACAATTATTTGCGTACGACAACAATATATTGTTACATTAAACATGGTGTTGTTGCCGTAACCATGCCCAACCATATTTTTTCACTGCGTGTACTTGAATGAACTCCGCTAATATTTTAATTTTTTAATTTCTTTAAACTTATTTTTTTTATGGAATTTTATCTTTTAATCGTTTAACCGCTCACAAATAAGCAAAACGACACAACTGCTTCAAAATTATTTTACAAATGGCGCTAGCATAATATGATTAGAGTAAAAATAGTTTGATTGCATCTTTAACATAATATGATAAATGTATAGAAAGTTATCATGTTATGGCTATTAAATATCATGATATGGTTGTGAGAAATATAATTTGTTTAGAAAATTATCATAATTAAGTTGTTAGAAAAATAATTATTTTTCGGTCAACAATACTCAAATTCATAATTGCGATAAACATTGATATGTTTACAGTAACTATAATATTGTTGATATTAAATAATAGTAACAATTATTTGTGTACGACAACAATATATTGTTACATTAAACATAGTGTTGTTGCCGTAACCATGCCCAACCATATTTTTTCCCTGCGTGTACTTGAATGAACTCCGCTAATATTTTAATTTTTTAATTTCTTTAAACTTATTTTTTTTATGGAATTTTATCTTTAAATCGTTTAACCGCTCACAAATAAGCAAAACGACACAACTGCTTCAAAATTTTTTTACAAATGGCGCTAGCATAATATGATTAGAGTAAAAAAAGTTTGATTGTATCTTTAACATAATATGATAAATTTATAGAAAGTTATCATGTTATGGCTATTAAATATCATGATATGGTTGTGAGAAATATAATTTGTTTAGAAAATTATCATAATTAAGTTGTTAGAAAAATAATTATTTTTCGGTCAACAATACTCAAATTCATAATTGCGATAAACATTGATGTGTTTACAGTAACTATAATATTGTTGATATTAAATAAAAATAACAATTATTTGTGTACGGCAACAATATATTGTTACATTAAACATAGTGTTGTTGCCGTAACCATGCCCAACCATATTTTTTCACTGCGTGTACTTGAATGAACTCCGCTAATATTTTAATTTTTTAATTTCTTTAAACTTATTTTTTTTATGGAATTTTATCTTTTAATCGTTTAACCGCTCACAAATAAGCAAAACGACACAACTGCTTCAAAATTATTTTACAAATGGCGCTAGCATAATATGATTAGAGTAAAAATAGTTTGATTGCATCTTTAACATAATATGATAAATGTATAGAAAGTTATCATGTTATGGCTATTAAATATCATGATATGGTTGTGAGAAATATAATTTGTTTAGAAAATTATCATAATTAAGTTGTTAGAAAAATAATTATTTTTCGGTCAACAATACTCAAATTCATAATTGCGATAAACATTGATATGTTTACAGTAACTATAATATTGTTGATATTAAATAAAAATAACAATTATTTGCGTACGACAACAATATATTGTTACTAATATTTTAATTTTTTAATTTCCTTAAACTTATTTTTTTTATGGAATTTTATCTTTTAATCGTTTAACCGCTCACAAATAAGCAAAACGACACAACTGCTTCAAAATTATTTTACAAATGGCGCTAGCATAATATGATTAGAGTAAAAATAGTTTGATTGCATCTTTAACATAATATCATAAATGTATAGAAAGTTATCATGTTATGGCTATTAAATATCATGATATGGTTGTGAGAAATATAATTTGTTTAGAAAATTATCATAATTAAGTTGTTAGAAAAATAATTATTTTTCGGTCAACAATACTCAAATTCATAATTGCGATAAACATTGATATGTTTACAGTAACTATAATATTGTTGATATTAAATAATAGTAACAATTATTTGTGTACGACAACAATATATTGTTACATTAAACATAGTGTTGTTGCCGTAACCATGCCCAACCATATTTTTTCCCTGCGTGTACTTGAATGAACTCCGCTAATATTTTAATTTTTTAATTTCTTTAAACTTATTTTTTTTATGGAATTTTATCTTTTAATCGTTTAACCGCTCACAAATAAGCAAAACGACACAACTGCTTCAAAATTATTTTACAAATGGCGCTAGCATAATATGATTAGAGTAAAAATAGTTTGATTGCATCTTTAACATAATATGATAAATGTATAGAAAGTTATCATGTTATGGCTATTAAATATTATGATATGGTTGTGAGAAATATAATTTGTTTAGAAAATTATCATAATTAAGTTGTTAGAAAAATAATTATTTTTCGGTCAACAATACTCAAATTCATAATTGCGATAAACATTGATATGTTTACAGTAACTATAATATTGTTGATATTAAATAAAAATAACAATTATTTGCGTACGACAACAATATATTGTTACATTAAACATATTGTTGTTGCCGTAACCATGCCCAACCATATTTTTTCTCTGCGTGTGTCTTCCAATGCGTCAATTGAAGCGGGCATGTGTGTATAGATATGAGCTTTAAATCGCACGAAATAAAATGTTCACCGAACTCGCCTCTCAATAAGTCCATTGTTAAGCGTGCTGTGTGGCATGTGGCATCGTCTTGTTGAAACCACATGTCATGCAAGTCACGTTCTTGCATTTTGGGCAAAAAAAAAGTTGGATATCATCTCACGGTAGCGCTCACCATTCACAGTTACGTTACGATTCGCATCATCTTTGAACAAGTTCGGCCCAATGATGCCATAAACCGGACCAAACTGTGACTTTTTCTGGATGCATTGGAAGCTCTTGCAATGCTTCTGCCAGATCTTCACTCCAAAATCGACAATTCTGCTTATTGAGCCAAAAAAGAGCTTTGTCGCTGAACACAAGAAGCGCGCGATGAACTTTCTTAACAGAGCACGCATTTTGATAATAAAATTCAATAATTTGCAAGCGTTGTTCGTTTGTAAGACGATGTATGGTTAAATTATAGACCAAACTGAAGATGTTTGACTGTGAAACAAAACACGAAACGTGCGTCAGCTGTTTAAACCACTGTTGCCAAAAATATAATAGCTAAAAAATCACCCGATACTAAAGGTGCTATCTTCTGGGAGCCCAATTGATATAAAAGCTTTTAATGAATATGTATTTAATTCATTATGGGTGGTACTATATGCCTAGCACAGTTAACAACATTTTAGTCCATGGAGCTGATGTCATTGAGTTTTTCAATTTGCCAATAGGTATTAAAGTGGCTTTATGTAATTATAATGAAACGTAACTAATAACTAAAATCAATTTCGGGGTGCTTGTCCGAAGAAACATTGGAAGCATACCACAAAATCGTGAGAAAAACAAGACTGTCCCATTCGAAAATACCTCACGAAGAGACACTCATAAAGAATTAATCACTTATTTAATACTTTTTCCACAGATCCGTTATTGTCTTCAAAAAGGAATCAAAAGACTAAAAAAAATATATTATTTGAAGAAATTGAGAAATATATCGACCCATTTGCGCGAAATTATCGTGTATGCCAATTTTTTTGAAATTGAGTTTTTGAATTGAATCTTGTTCTACATTCAAAGAGACGTCGCCTGACAAAATATTGTAGGCGAATTCCACTTCGTTGCTCCAAAAATTGAATGTATATTTTCATATTTATATTGCAAGTGATAGCAGAGAAAAATATAAAAATGGCTCTCCTGTAAAATTTGGTTTTTGTAGCATACTGAGAGAAAATTTTGATGAACCAGTTAAAGATGACGAAACAAATGTTTCGTTGAGCGGCAATATTTTTTTGGAAGGATCCAGTACTGAATATATGTAATTAATATGTAATTGAACAAAAAATAAATGAACATTTCGATACCTTCCCATAAAAATGTATTAAGCGACACTTTTTTCGAAAATGACTCTTTGATGTGGAACTATACTAGAAGTAAAGCGCCACATTTTGGCATGGGTTTCGCTGCCCTATCACGGATGCAAAGGAAACAAGAGAGAAAATAAAATTGTATCAACCGTCAAGTTTTCTCACAGGAATAATGTTGCTCCCTGAAATTTGTATTATCCGCCAAAGAAATTATGCTAAGCCACATTTTTAAAAATGTAATTGTCGTAAGCAACAAAAGGTCCACACAAAAATTTGGTTAGATGTCGCTAAGTTTAACTGAAATTATCGCTTAGCACACTCATCCAACTAGAACTTTATCCATTTTTGTCGCTTATAAAACTCCAGATTATGATTGTCTTTGAGTTTAAATAATTTTTCTATGAAGTACGCTACTGCTTTTTTCCCATTTATTTTGTGTTTTTTTTTTTTTTTTTGCTTTAAAACAAAATATAAATATATTTACACATTAAAATCAAAAAAATCTATTTATTTTATAATCGTTTTAATTTTGCTAAGCCATTAGTGATGTCAATATTTGTTTCCAAGCCATAATAGCGTGCAGAAACCGCTTAAATAGCTTTAAAAATCGCTCATTTAGTACATTAATGATGAAAGTGTAAAAGTTGTTAATAAAAGCAGGTCATTGTGTTCTATTGAAATTGCACATCATGTAACATTTCCAGTGATTATAGATAATATTAGAAAATGTTACATGTATATACTGTAACATATTTTTCTCCGAAAAGAAATCGTCATAAGTGTGCTTTTTAAATTTTTGTTTTGAAATAAATGTTTTGTTACTTTTTATATAGATTTTGAATTATTGTATTGTTTAACACAAAAAATAAAAAATGAATTAAACGACACAATTAATTTCAAACCTTTATTTTTTGTGTCCATGTCAATGTTATAAGCGCCATTTACCATTGTATCAAGGGCCAATGTCTTGATCACGAAAATGTACTTAGCGACAAAAATTGTTTATCTGATTAAAATTTTGCAATGATGTCAAGTTTTGTATTCTGAAAATCGCTTTCCAAATATGTTCCTTTCAATAAAATACACAAATAAATATATGCGACGTTTTTTCCGTTTCCTACACAATTTTAGAAATGTCGCTTAATACATTCTTAGGTGAAGGTATCGATATGTAAATAATAAATAAATTCGTTTAAAAGAAAATAAATTAGGAATATAATAAGAGATAATTCCAAATAATTCGTTAGATCGGCTCAGATTCACTTTCTGAGTCGATCTAACGATCTCCGTCCGGCCGGCTGGCTGTCCATGCAACCTTGGTCATACAGACCGCGAATTCGGAGATAATTTGATTAAATTTGTCACAGAGGTTCTGACTGGTACTAGGACCCAAGCCTACTGAAAATGGAACGAATCACTCCATAATTTTACAAACACCATCTTATTACATCAGTATCAAGATTAAATTTGGTCCGAACCAAACTAATTTTATTGCAATCAAAATCAGCTTATCAAATTTTATTGGAATCTTTCTATTTTTGAACATAGCTCCACTACAAATCTCTCTCCCGAAAATAGCTTTTAATGCCAGCTTCCTTAACCCTCTAGCCGGCGAGCCTGCCTTTAGACGGTGTATAATAAATACGTTGCTATGCAGCTCTATTTCTTAAAAGCTCTGTTCTAACGGTAAATATCAGCAGAAAAACAACCAGTTGTCTTATTGAGGCAACTAGCAGCAAGCATTTTTGATTTGATTGCAAACTGTTGAGTGCTAAAGTCATTTTTGTGACAAAGTGTGAAAAATAATTATTTGTGTATCAAGTGAATTTTTATAAAAACTATAAAATTTTATTAAATTATTATTTGCGTCTAAAAAAATTATTTTCATACAGGTAAATATATATTCTTTTGCCTTAAGAGTTTAAAATATGAAGTTTTTAGCAAAACTAAGCTTTTAGCCGGTAAAAATTGGACACCGTCTTAAGGCGGACCTGCCGGTTACAAGCTACTTTTGCATACATATTGCTTTTGTTCATTGTGTTTTTTGTTTCATTTTTCCTAAAACATTTTTCGGTTTCAAACATTCTATGAAGGAATTAATCGTTTGAAATGTTTTCACAAAGAAAAAGTTTAAACTTTTCGAAATTAACTGACAGGGAAATTGAAGCACTCATGGCTGAATCAGTGGATGGCGCAGATTCAGAAGACGATTTTGACTTTGACGACGATGATGATTTGGAAGACCCTGACTTTCAACTACCAAACGTAGACTTTACTACATTAGAAGAAGAGTGGAATAATGCAGACAACAACAATTTTCTTTCTGAACTCATGAACAATTCGCAAAATTCAGAAAAACATCTGCTAGAGGTGAACGACAACGTAGAGCATTGCGAAGAGTCTTTACCATCAACAACTGGGAAAACAAAACAAAGAGGGCAAGATCTCCTCTACCAGAAGTCGAAGCTGGTGAAAGTGCAGTAGTGTCCAATGCGGGGGGGGGGGGGGGTTTAGCGAAAATGTAAAAGATATTTCACCCCAAAACCCAGAGTTCAAAAAGATTTTATGGAAAAAAAACTGTGACGACCAAAGTCACGAGGGTTCGTTTTAGTCCCACCAATGTTTTAGTTTTAAGTATAATATTGAATTTTATGGTTATGTTTGTATTTATTTGTTTGAAGTAAGTTTTATTTAGTTATTTTGTTTTGTATTAAAGTTGGATTTTGTTTGCTTTAATTATTTTGTATATTTAAATTTAACGGATATGTAGTGAGGGAGCTGGCGCCACCTGGTTGTCATAATCGGAGGTATATACCACGGGTATACAACACTGAATAGCGACAGCTGTTCGGTGCTGTCGGCTGGCCGGTGTGTGTGTGTTGTTTGTGCGTGTACGACGCCATGAGTATAAAAGGCCGCACGTCGATAGATAGGAGGTCAGTCAGTTGACAGACTTGGGTGAGTTAAGATCTACTAACGATAGTGGTGCCACGTCGGCAGTAGAGCTTACATTACTCAATCTAGATACTAAATAATATTAGGGTGAGAGGTGAACCTCACAATAATATTGTGGACTGCATTGGTTAGCTATACGGGAGGGGTGTGTTAATATTGTCGGGAGCGGTGAACCTCACGGCAATATTATTTACGACCTTCCATTAACCTCTGAGGGCAGTCCGTATAGTACTATCGGGAGTGGTGAACCTCACGATATTTGTATCGGCTACCATCAGAGTGTACGGTCGCGAGTACGGGAGAGAGCGCGGCTAGACACGCTCACACACACACTCACCAGCGCTAACGTTGGCTACTGTTTTCTTTGCTGCCGAACCAGGAGCCAGCACCATCACCACTAAGCCGGCAAAACGTTAAGAAATAAAGGCTTTTATAACGTGTTCAACTAAGTGTGTTTCTACTGAAAGTAACGAACTGAGCGACCATGGACGCCGCTGAGTCTACCCCCGCAACCGGCGGAAACCGTGTCGTTACAATGGCGCCCGAGCAGGGACCTGAGGTCCAACCACAACAGCAGCGGCAATGTAGTCCGAAGCCTCCACAACAGGCAAACACAATAAAAACCACATGGATTTACTACCTTAAGCGAGACGAGCTAATTAACTACCTTCATCAGTTCCACCAAAGCACTATCGGTACCGTTGACGAGATGCGCAAGCGGCTGGCAAAATTTGTAGCGGCCGAACAAGCAGAGGAAACCTTAGCAGAGTTGCTGCGACTGCAAGCACAACACGGGTTGACGTTGCCAATGTCACCGGCGATTTCGCTAAGGGTACCTGGCCTGATAAAGGAACAGCACGAAAGCTCTACGTCGACAGAAGAAGTAGTACCGCCACCGAAATGCAACGCTTTACCCATCGGCAAAAGAGAAAGTCGTGTAATAATAGTAGAGGTGATCCGCAAGTGGGGTTTAACCTATAATGGTGGTAACAATCCGTTGGGGTTTATCGAACGAGTCGAGGAATTGGTCGGCATGTATGACATTTCAGTAGGCGATGTCTTGCCCGTCATGTCCGAATTGCTGCAAGAGAAGGCTTTAGTATGGTGGCGGAACAATCACAAGGGGTGGAACCAATGGGAAATGTTCAAAAATGATTTTTTGGAATTCTTTCTGCCCCCACGATATTTTGAGAAGCTTGAGGATGAAATCCGGAAAAGGGTTCAGCGTCCGCGCGAAAATTTTAAAGACTTTGTTTTGGCCCTCCAGGATTTAATGCGGCATGCCAATATGAATGAGGAGCAAAAGGTGGAACGAATATTTAGAAACTCACACCCGGATTACCAATGGTATATTCGAAGAAGAGACTTTAACACCCTGGACGACCTTATACGCATGGCCGCCGACCTCGAATGCATTCCCGCCAACCATCACAGTACGCGAGGGGAGCATCACCGCTCCATTACCACTAAATCTCACCGATCAAGAAAACGAGGCTCTAGGCGACAGCACCACATAACCTCTACCTCGGTATGTCCCACAACCCGGCTCTACTGGGAGGACAAAAAGTTAAAGGCGACCATAGGAATCGAAAGCCAATATTTCTCAGGCATTATTGACACAGGGGCAACCAGGAGTTTCATAACGCCCGAAATCCTTGAAAGGGTGATAAGTCAGCCCAAGCAGAAAGTCGCCGATATTGAAGTGTTCCTAGCTGACGGTTCGAGGAAACATATAACTCGGGCTGTCACCTACAACGTCCAGTTTGGCAACAAGACACTCCCAGCCGAATTTTTGATAATGAGTGAAGCCACGGAGGACGTCATACTAGGGGCAGATTTTCTACACACTTTCCACACCGCCATCCATTGTGCGGGATTAAAGATCAACACCCGTAAAAAGGTAAGCAATCCCAGTAACAGTAAAATATGTATAATATCCATACAGGGAGACGGAGAAAGTTATCGCCAGCAACAAATCGATCAGTTTCTCGAAACAGAGCTGGCTGAGTGCAGGAAGGTTACTGGGCTCTCCACTGTCGCTGCCCATAGAATCGTGATGAAGGATGACCGTCCCGTAAAAATCCGATATGCACCCCGCAATCCCGCCATGCAGGAGATAATCGACGAGGAGGTGAATAAATTACTAGAGAAAGGATGTATCGAACCCTCGTTTAGCCCCTATAGTTTTCCGATAACCCTGGTAAGGAAAAAGAATGGGACCTGGCGTACCTGCATGGACTTTCGGCAACTGAATGCTAGATCAGTACCAGACGCATACCCCCTACCTCGCATTGATACTATTTTGGATCGTTTACGGCATGCCAAATACATAAGTAGTATAGATTTGAAGGACGGATATTGGCAAATACCGATGGAGGAGCAAAGTAAGAAATATACCGCCTTTGCCGTCACTGGCCGGGGTTTGTATCAATGGCGGGTCATGCCTTTTGGCCTACACTCCGCTCCGGCCACTTTCCAACGTGTCCTCGATAGCGTTATTGGACCAGACATGGAGCCCCATGCTTTTGCCTATCTCGATGATATCATCGTCATCGGGAAAACCTTTGAAGAACACATGGATAACCTACGGCAGGTCTTCAACCGATTACGGGCCGCAAATCTGAAAATCAACTTTGAGAAATGTGAGTTTTTCAAGAAGGAAACGAAATACCTGGGCCACATCGTTACCCAAGACGGTATTAAAACAGATCCCGATAAAGTGGCCGCAATTATTAACATGCCGTTACCCCAAAATGTGAAAGAGATACGTCGTTTCCTGGGCATCACCTCCTGGTACCGCAGGTTTATACCAAATTTTGCCGAAGTCTCACAACCGCTGACGAGTTTGTTAAAAAAGGGGAAACATTGGAAGTGGGGCGAAGAGCAACAACGGTCTTTCACGACTCTAAAGAGTAAGTTGACCGAGGCACCAGTACTAGCCTGTCCCGATTTTAATAGGCCATTTACCCTTCAAACGGATGCCAGTGATTATGGTTTGGGAACGGTACTAACGCAAGAATGTGAAGGTACCGAACACGTCATTGCATACGCGAGTAGACACCTCAATCAAGCCGAAAAAAATTATTCGGCCACAGAAAAAGAATGTTTGGCCGTGGTTTGGGGTGTCCGGAAAATGCGGCCCTATTTAGAGGGGTATGAGTTCACCATCCTCACCGACCACTTGGCCCTCAAATGGTTGAACTCCATAGAGAATCCTACAGGAAGACTAGCCAGATGGGCCCTAGAATTACAACAGTATAAATTTACAATTAAGTACCGAAGTGGTAAGCTTAATACAGTGGCCGACGCCCTCTCACGACAGCCGTTGACAGAGATTCGCCTGATGCAGACGGAACCGAAGAAGTCCAATCACTGGCTCGAGCAACGCCTGGCACAGGTGCGCCAAGACCCGGAAAGCTACCCAGACTTCACCATCAACAACGGTCACCTGTACAGACATTTCAGTGCCACTAAGCATGATAAAGATGACATCCCGTGGAAACTGTGCGTCCCCGGACCCTTGCAACAACAGGTCATGCGGGAAACCCACGATCAGGCCGCAGGAGGGCACTTAGGCATCAGGAAGACCCTCGACAAATTGGCAAATCGGTACTACTGGCCGGGAATGTCCCGGGATGTTCGACGATACGTACGTGGCTGTCAAACGTGCCAACGCTACAATGTCTCCCAACAAACCCCAGCCGGGGAAATGTTGACACGCAGGCCAGAGGAACCGTGGGCCCTAGTTTGTGCAGATTTTGTCGGGCCCCTTCCAAGAACTAAACATGGCAACACTGTGCTACTCGTATTTTTTGATAATTTCTCCAAATGGGTAGAACTGGTTCCCCTCCGGAAAGCAACTGCGGAAGGGGTGGTAAGAGCGCTGCGAGAACGAATTCTGTCGCGTTATGGGGTACCAAAGGTACTGCTGACAGATAATGGATCGCAGTTTACGTCCAACGTGGTGAAGAAGTGTTTACGGGATCTAGGGGTGAAACAGCAGTTTACCGCACCATACACGCCACAAGAGAATCCGACAGAGCGGGCAAATCGGACTATCAAGAATATAATCGCGAAGTTTTCGGGCCGACATCATAACACCTGGGACGACCTGTTACCCGAAATCATGTTAGCCATCAACACTAGTAAGTCAGAATCCACGGGATACACCCCAGCCTACCTAACGCAAGGGCGGGAACCCCGCCTCCCGAGGGCTCTCTACGATGAGGTAACTCTGGGCACCGGAGCTCGGAATTTACCGCTTGACGAACGAGATCGGGAGCTCAACGAAGTGTTCAGTATCGTGCGTAAGAATCTGGCAGCGGCTTCCGTCAGACAAAAACGTCACTACGACCTACGACGTCGAAGGTGGCACCCGGCAGTAGGCGAACAAGTGCTAGTTAGACAACACCCCCTATCTCGAGCGGTAGATAACTTTGCGGCCAAACTAGCACCTAAATACGCAGGTCCCTATATTGTTAAGGGATACGTCTCACCCGTTATTGTAGAGATTGCGGGAGTAGAAAGTAGTGATGTGCGCAAAGCGCATCTTAGTGAATTAAAACAATATTATTTACCAACAGACTAAAGCCAGTATATTCTTTAAACTTTACAGACAAAACCCGGCAGAAAAACCGAAGTAACCATACGCAAGATGGAGAAGAAGTTTGAAGAAACCCGTAAGCGATTCCGTAAGAACATGGAACAAGAATCGGCAAGACAACGGCGGACTATTTTTCTGCACGAGGACGAGATACCAAGCACGAGTACTGGACGCAACAGAACACGTGGACAACGAGGGGCAACGCGTCAATCAGCCCGAGCCAAGTCACAACCACCGATACCCCAAACGCAACAACAGGAACAAGTATTCCTCAACCATATGTCCACCCCTCCACGGGCCCAGTATACCAAGCCAACCGCTGCCCAGGTCGACAAACTCTCCGAAGTAATTGATTTGGACTCCGACTCCGATGTGCCACCCCCACCAGTATGGGTCGACCCCGGGGAAGAGTACCAGATGCCGGGTGTAGATAACCTACCAACCTGGAAGAACGACGTAATTGAAGAACTACAGCGAGCGTTTTTTGGATTTGACGATACTACCATTGCTATACGGCCTACACCAACCCCCTCACCCCCCTCGATGCACTCCTCGTCATCCTTAGACTGGGAAAGTGAGAGTTTTCGTCCACCTACACCTAAACGTCGGCAAGGACTGGGGTCGTGGGAAGTTGAAGATCACCAGTATCGGTATATGGGCTTACGTTGTTACGAGAGGGTGTGGCGAATGAAATTATTGGTGCCGGGAATTAACTTCTCACCTGAGATTGGGCCGCCGCCTGAATCCACATCGGCTGCAAGTAGTGTGTTCCCCAATTATCCGAGTCCAACCGCAGCCTCGGAGACGGATATTCCCAGGACCCCCGGTCGGGAGTATATGGCGACGTATCATCCCCAGTCACCTAGTCCACTGCGCGCAGACAGGGGAAAGCTCGAATTCTCCCCACGAACAAGGGCACGGGTAGCATCACCAACAATGTCGGATCAACCCTCACCCACCACAAACGCACCAGAGACTGCATCATCACCCTCGTCCACTACCAGTACGTCATCAATTGCGTCATCACCCTCGTCCACTACCAGTACGTCATCCATTGCGTCATCACCCATATCCACGTCAACATCGTCCTCCGCTCCGGCAGTGTCCAACGGATCGTCCACACCGTCCGGATTTATCCTAAAAACGGCGGCAGGAGCAATGCCAACGCCCTCTGGGAGATCCTACACTCCACCAATCCCCACCAGCCCCCGCAATATAAGGCTGTCGCAGCTGCCAAGCCCTATACGTCGCGAGGCCAGGCAGGTCAACTCTAACCCCAGCAGCATATCACGTACCCGGTTTGTTCGGACGCACAAGGGGCAAAGGTATCGGATCGTAATGGTGCCAGGCCGCATCCCTAATATAACCTGGTTGCGGCCCTAAAATAATTCGGAGGGGAGGAGGCAGTGTGACGACCAAAGTCACGAGGGTTCGTTTTAGTCCCACCAATGTTTTAGTTTTAAGTATAATATTGAATTTTATGGTTATGTTTGTATTTATTTGTTTGAAGTAAGTTTTATTTAGTTATTTTGTTTTGTATTAAAGTTGGATTTTGTTTGCTTTAATTATTTTGTATATTTAAATTTAACGGATATGTAGTGAGGGAGCTGGCGCCACCTGGTTGTCATAATCGGAGGTATATACCACGGGTATACAACACTGAATAGCGACAGCTGTTCGGTGCTGTCGGCTGGCCGGTGTGTGTGTGTTGTTTGTGCGTGTACGACGCCATGAGTATAAAAGGCCGCACGTCGATAGATAGGAGGTCAGTCAGTTGACAGACTTGGGTGAGTTAAGATCTACTAACGATAGTGGTGCCACGTCGGCAGTAGAGCTTACATTACTCAATCTAGATACTAAATAATATTAGGGTGAGAGGTGAACCTCACAATATTATTGTGGACTGCATTGGTTAGCTATACGGGAGGGGTGTGTTAATATTGTCGGGAGCGGTGAACCTCACGGCAATATTATTTACGACCTTCCATTAACCTCTGAGGGCAGTCCGTATAGTACTATCGGGAGTGGTGAACCTCACGATATTTGTATCGGCTACCATCAGAGTGTACGGTCGCGAGTACGGGAGAGAGCGCGGCTAGACACGCTCACACACACACTCACCAGCGCTAACGTTGGCTACTGTTTTCTTTGCTGCCGAACCAGGAGCCAGCACCATCACCACTAAGCCGGCAAAACGTTAAGAAATAAAGGCTTTTATAACGTGTTCAACTAAGTGTGTTTCTACTGAAAGTAACGAACTGAGCGACCATGGACGCCGCTGAGTCTACCCCCGCAACCGGCGGAAACCGTGTCGTTACAAAACTTCCTTGGGCTTGAAAAAAACAATGTAGTTTTTCAAGGTGATAAAGAATTGCCACAACAATTCAAAGAATTAACCACACCATTCCGTTGCTTTTCTTATTTTTTTAACGATGACTTGCTGAATGAAATTGTGTATCAGAGCAATTTGTATGCAAAACAGCATGATGTTTCCACAACTTTTAATCTCACGACGTGTGAATTAAAAAAATATATCGGAATTTTGATTCATATGTCTGTGTACCGGTATCCCAATGTTGAGAGTTACTGGTCCAAACATTCCTTTGAGCCAATTAGAAACACCATGACTTCCAAACAGTTTTTTTTTTAATAAGAAAATATCTTCACTTTAATGACACCACAAAAATGAAAAAACCGCAGGAAGCTGGATATGATGAGCTGTACAAAATTCGTTCAATTATTGACAGACTTAATATGCAATTTGATGCTGTGCCAAAAACACCTCGGATATGTATTGATGAACAAAGCCTCACAAATATGGCATGAAACTTTTTGTCCTTTGTGACTCTGTCGGCTTTTCGTACAGATTTGAAGTATACAAAGGAGCTGGAGATAACGAATACGTAACGATACCTAACACCCCTGATTTAGGAGCAACATCTAATGTGGTCATAAGGTTGTCAAACACAATTCCAGATTTCAAAAATCATATCTTGTACTTTGATAATTTTTATACATCTTTGCCACTTCTTGTTTATTTACGAAGCAGAGGAATTTATGCATTAGGAACCGTCCGATCTAACAGGATACCCAACTGCAAGCTGTCAAAGGAAGTGGAATTAAAAGATAAGGTACGTGGATACTCAGAGGAGTTTGTTGGTCGTGCCTTTGGAGTAGACATATCTTGTGTTCAATGGAAGGATACGAAATATGTACGATTGGTATCCACGTATGCTGGAATAAAGCCTTTTAAAACACTAAATGACAATTCACAACCATTAAAAATATGCCGCTATGATCGAAAAAATAAGTCCTTCGTTGATGTAGACTGTCCTAACATTATTAAAGAGTATAACCGCCACATGGGTGGTGTTGATTTAATGGACAGTTTACTTGGTCGCTATCACATCCGAATGAAAACAAAGAAATGGACTTTGCGTTTATTTTATCACCTTATTGATATGTCGTTAGTAAATTCATATCTCCTTTTCCAGCGTATTCAAAAAATTACCAGATTTTCGTATTGAGGTGGCTGATGTACTTTATCGTTATGAGAACGCTAATGCCAAAAGAGCTGTTGGTAGACCTCAAAGCCAAAGTCCAAAAATACAAAAACCAAAGAAATCATACGGTCCACCAGATTTCATTCGTTTTGATGGATTTGGACACATGCCCGACATTTTGGACCGCAGTGGTAAAAAAGTATGCAAACTACAGGGATGTAAGTCCGAAACACAAATGTATTGTAGTAAATGTAAATTAAATCTTTGTTTATCAAACAATAAAAAATGTTTCCAAATTTATCACACAAACCAATAAAAAAACTGAATAAAATTTCAAGTCAAATCATCCCTTAATTAACTTTTTTTTGTTACGTTACCAGGCAGGTCCGCCTTTTGGCGGTCAACAAATTTTCTCACCTGGAAGGTAAGTTTTACGTTTTTTTCAACTTTTAACTTTAACGTATGTTTTATTTATCCAAAAACTATCAATAAATAATTTATTTTAATCGGAAAAAAATTGGCCGGTTAGAGGGTTAAAACTATTAGTATTTACATACAAATTCGCGACAATGACTTTTACTATGTCATGGCAAAATATTGTACAGGTAGGTCCAAAATAATCCATAGGTTCCATATAAACCCTCATCCAAAAGACTCATATATGAAAATGAAGATACCTAAATAATATTCGGCAGAAAGAACTTTTAAATGAATCTTACTCTAATAGATTACACTCTAGGAAATTTGTTTTTAAATACTATGCTATAGTGTATCACATGGTCGGGCTTGACCGGTTACACTTTCTTACTTGTTATTTGTTTTTGTGTTTTTCACATTAATAATCCGATTCTACCAAAATTTGGCATACATATAAATCTAACAAGTATCAATTTTCAATTTGGACAATGGACAATTTTTGTAAGTGTTATAACATTTTTAAGAAAAAAGGATGTATGGCAGGACATTGAGTCCTTGTTCAGATTTAAATGAAAATTTACACACACGTTCCTAGTTTTGTGTGTATCAGCATGACCATTCTTTGTAGTTTTGTGGACATTTTTAAAGCTAAAATTACATTTTTCCATTTCAGGACTCATGGGAGGTAGGCGTGTCCTTGGAACTATTTCTCCAAAAATTCATATTTTTCTTAACTAAGCTATTTTATGCCAGTGTACCAAATTTCAAAAAATTTCTTACAATGCCTTCTATTTATGTCCCTTCGTTATATGGGGGCAAAGCACTTTGCAACGCACAGTACTTTGTTCCATATGGGCATTTCCTGGGGTCACTAACGTACGTTCGTACGTTTTTACGATTCGATAGTATTTGGGTAGCTCTATGTTTAGTGCAAAAGATGGATTTCATCGATTTTAAGTTTTCATAATAATAGCTATAAACATGTAGTCACGAACGTACGCAAATAGAAGTCAACTTTGGCTGACAGTAGTGAAATCTAAAAATCTGGAAAATGGAACGAAATATTCAAAAGTGTTTAATTTATTTTACAAGTGTATTAATGTAGGTCTCCTTCCAGTATTTACAAAATAAAATATCTCTCTTGGTTTTTGATTAATTGGCTTATTTACCGGTCGCGAACGTACGGATCGCGAACGTGCGATTTTCCCATATGTTTTTTTATTATTATTACCACGCATTTTCCCATAAATGTCTTAAAATTTGCTTAGCAAAAAAACTTAATACTCCTTTAACAATTGATTGTAATGGAGAGATTATGAAGAAAGAGTGTAAACATAACATATTTTTTGCATGTAAAATAAGTATATAAAAATGTCCTTAGAAGTAGAAAATACAGAAAAATATAAAATTTTCCAGTTACCAGCCCAATTTGCTCAAGTTAAACAGCTCAGATATGCTAGAAAACCATTATTTTATAAGAACATAGAATTTTTTTCTAATAAGAAGCAATAAAAGACGATGATAAACCATATTTTATTTTTTCATCCTGGTATACCATTCTGGGGAAATGCCCATATACAAAAATAAGGTGAAACAATGTTGTTCCAATGTTTAAAAAAATTACTGAACTGTATTCGTATCTAAATAAATTACATATTGGAAGAAACTTTTTTATGTTAAATGCGTTTCGCCGCTGCTAGATGTAGCTAAACTTGTCCTAATTTTTTATAAAATTTTACAAGAAAAATTAAACTTTATTCATGTATTAAGAAAAAACTCTTAAAAATTTATTTTAATTTAGTATTTGGTTAAAAGGGCTTTCTTCTTTGATATGAGTCCACACTTAATTTAAAGTGTGTATTAGTAATGCTCTGGATGAATCTTGAAAAAGTGTTGTCGTAACTAAAAAAAAAATTTTAAAAAAATTTTAATGGACAAATAAAAAAACTGAGTGAATACTTTTTTCAAATTTCTCTGCTGCTTAAAAAACCCAGTGCCCGCCATTAACCATCAAAAGAGAAACTAACCACATTTTAGTTCTAACTTAGAGATATATAATATTTTTTAATTATATTTATAATTATTTAATTTAAGTGGAATACAGCGCAGTGATTTTATATTTTTGTGATCTTTTTATGAAAAGGATATTTTAAAATACAAAAATCCTTGCTAGAATTTATAAAAAATTAAGTACATCAATTAAGATAGATTTGGTAATTTTCAACAATTCAATATAAAAAGTGTTGCGGAGTTAGTTTTTCTTTCTAAAAAAGGATTTATGGGAGGTACATGAATCCTTTGACGGAATTTTTTCAAAACTTAAAATTTTGTTTATTATTATCATATCCATGCAAAATATTACTAGTCTATGTCAACTCATTCTATTTTTGCACAATTTTGCTCTACATCAAAGTATTGTGCGAAGAGACCATGCGTTTTTATAGTTTGGTTGAGCAAAAAGTTTACCTTTCAATGCTTAGTTTTTGCATTACAGTTAAGAGCAATAACATATTCAAAAGCAGAGCATAAAATCATACAGAATAAAAAATAGATTCTTTTAATTGCCAAGCTGGCGTTTTACACCACGCATTCTAAAGTAGAAAGAAACACTAATTCATGCTTTCGATACGTATGGACATTCTATACGTTTGCTGTGTAACTTGTCAATGCAAACGCATTGAACGCTCGGTGCGGATCGCCAGCTTTAGCGGTTTTGCGTTGCATCCACCATTATAGTAAAAAGTTCTCTCATTGATAAATCTTGTATGTATTTGTACTAGTTTTGTTACGAATATTCGTATTTCTATTCGAAATGCCGAATATTCGCCTATTTTACGACATTCGTAGCCCAGTTCAAGCGAATATTTCACGAATACTTTGTTAATACATACATTCCAAACGAAAAACATACAAAAGTATAAAAATACATAATATTATATAAAAAATATTAATTTTAAATAATTTTTATTTAAAAAAAAACCTTTTTTCTTTAACGCAAAATAAAATCTTCTTTTTGTAAAATAAAAAACAAACAATTATTAGAAGTATGTACAATACTTCCACATATACACAATACCACAAAAACAATTTATGAAAATTACTCAAGTTGATTTTAAGCATTCAATTGTCTAATTACACAGTGCAGCACTAAAATCTTGAACCAATTGAGACCCCCAAAATCTGAAAGCTTATGATGGAAGAAGAAAAACCCTAGCTGGGATTTGCATTATTAGCTAAGGTTTTTTTTTAATTCATGTTTGAAGTTTTCGACTGGGGGTGTATTGTAGTACAATTTTCATCAGATCTAAAATTTTACCTTAAGATAAAATCGAAAAAAAACAACAACATCTTACTCAAAACAGCAAAATTTTCAAAAAACTTAGAAAAATTGATGATTTTGAACGTAAAGAATGAAAAATAAGGACACTTCAAATCTTTTTAAATATATATTTAACTTAAGTCGTCGCTTTCGGAACTAGTCTCATTATCTGAAATCATGTTCCCGACCGTTTCGCTTGCTCACCTGTTTTAAGCAAACAAAATATGCACAAAAAATTAAGAGAATAAAAATTTCAAGAGAATAGTTAACAAGTACATTACCGGCTTTAATTTTTTGATCATTGACTCTTATCAAACTATGTATGTGTATCAAATGTCAAAAAATTTGCATTGTTATGATTGCACGTTCGAATTAAATAAATTTTGGGAATTTTAATATTACGGCATACATTGTAGAGAAAAAAGTTGATATGGAAAAGTGTTGGAAGCTGAACTTGTTTTGCTACGTTTATGGTATTTATGTTCCCAAACGTTCAATGAAAACACAAAAAACTAATTTTACTGCTGAAGCGACGACTAAAATTTAATATATATTTAGGAGGATTTGAAGTGTCCTTATTTTTCATTCTTTACGTTTACAATCATCAAAAAAATCTAGTCTTTTAACAGTTTTTCTGTTTTGAGTAAGATGTTGTTGTTTTTTTCGATTTTATCTTAAGGCAAATTTTTTAAATCTGATGAAGAGCTCAAAATTTGCCGAAGAGAGACAAGCGATAACTCGAATAGCTCACGAGAATCAGTACATGTTTTTGAAAATTGTGCTAAAATACACCCCCAGTCGAAAACTTCAAACATGAATTAAAAAAAAAACCTTAGCTAATAATGCAAAACCCACCTAGGGCTTTTCTACTACCATCATAAGCTTTCAGATTTTGGGGGTCTCTATTGGTTCAAGATTATGAAGTTAAAAAATGTGCTACCGTGTTATCGTACGAACATTATCAAAAACTAGAATGGGTCAATGAAATATTAATATAATTCCTCAGTCCAACGTACGCTGTGGTTAAGCTAAAGAAGACAGATGTCGCAGATCCGCTTGTTTACTGCCGGAATGGCATGTTATATCCAAACTTGAGGAAAATGGCGCAGATTCCAAAATTCTCAAATGAATTCTGTCGCACCTGGGAGACTATATTCCACTGCAGGTCTGCTTCAAACGGATTTGCAAAATCGTTTATCTCTGCAATAGTTTAGAATACGTTGTTTTTTAAACGAACATCTTATTAATATTAATTTGAAATATCGGCGATATTTATTTTTGGGTACGGTACACAGCGGTGGCGAGACCAATCTTACTCTACGGGATACTTGTGTGATGGACGGCCTTGGATAAGATATCGTACCGGAATGTGCTAACAGACGTACAGAGACTCGCCGAACTTAGTATCACCGGTGCTTTGCGAAGTACACCGACTGCGGCACTGGATGTGATCCTGGACAACCGATTCATCTAGTGGCAGAGGAAACAGCAAGGAAATCTGCGATCCGCTTAAAGGCGACGGGACAATTTGCATACGGACCTTATGGTCATGGCAGTATTATAAGGGGAACAGATTGTAGCAGTGACTACACCATTCCGAGACGGACATTTGGAAGGAAACCGCGAGTTACCTTGGAGGAGGACGGCTGGTTGGCAGGACTCCGATCTGGCCATAGAACCTGCAGTTTCCACACTGACGGTTCCAAAATGGAGGACGGAGTTGGAGCAGCAGTCTACTGCCAGGAACTGCGTATTCGGGAATCTTATAGGCTTTCTGATCACTGCAGCATATTCCAGGCGGAGATATTTGCGGACAAAATGGCTGCTGATTTGGCACGTGGTTCCAGTACTGGGGACTCGCACGTGAACTTTTTCATCGATAGTCAGGCGGCGATCAGGGCGATATACGCTGACTATTAATTTTCTTCGATCGTCCAGGAATGTAAGGACTCGATAGATAGACCCTGTGCTGATAGGAAAGTTCACATCTACTGGGTTCGCGGCCACCAGGGCATAGAAGGCAACGAGGATGCGGACGAATTGGCCAAACGGGGGGTCTTTTTACCATACGATATAGTGATGGCCATTCCGGCTCCAATTCAGAATGTTAGGAAAAATACGGACTCTTCTATACGGAGGAGATCATAGGCGATTTGGGAAAACACCGGAACGTGCAGGGTTTCCAAGGTAATGTGGGGATCCTATGATCCAGAGTCGCTATCGAGAAGGGACTGTAGACTTCTGGTAGGTTTTATAACGGGTCATTTTTGGACTGCGGTATACGCCCAGAGGCCGGGGCGGCTGAATAGTAACAATTGCAGATTCTGTGGGGTACCAGGGGAAAAGGAGACAGTAGAGCATTTACTCTGCTACTGTCCGGCACTCGTGCTCTCCAGGGCGAACTGTCTGGGAGATCATTACTTCCAGGGTCTCGGGGAAGTCTCTGGGATAGACTTCTAGCATTCGTCGAGAGAGTGTGGGGTACTCTGTGTACCATCACATCGATTAACCTTTTTCCAACTTTCTTCTTGCGGGTTATCATACAACGTGGTAACGCTAGGGACCTATTTGGTATATGCGGGGTCTTTGCGACCGGCCTCTCTAACCTAACCTAACCTAACCTAATCATCCCTGTTTTCGATATCTGCCTGTGTTCATTCGATGCCGTTTATATGGCTGACTACTAGAGTATTCATTCGGTTAACCGATTAATTATTATCTGATTCTGATCGGTAAATTTAAATTGGCTTTTTTCGATTAACGATTATAACCGATATTTTTTGTGTTTAATAATGAGTGAGTTCCAAAACTTCAGTTGCAAAGCCACTCGCTTTTTTAAGTGCATTCTACAATGCAATTTTGTGAATTTTACAATGTTATCTGTACCAAAGCTCACCAAAAAAGTTACCTAAGTTCACAAAACAAAGTTGTGTTTAGAAATATTTTTTCATAAAATATCTTTCATTCTAGCAATACATTCTTCAAATACGGTACAAAAACAGAAATTAAGGAATTCGGAAATGAAATTTTTTGCAGAATGTTCGGTGATGAACTTTTTCAGGATGAGTTAGATGATGGCCTGACAACAGAAGAAACTCTCGATAGAAGCCCAACAACAATTAGAAGTGTTAACAATTTTAAAAAATTAAAACAGGACTCTAATGGCATAATGTAAGATTTTTCATGTTAAGAGAAATCCAGGAAAAGGACCGTATTATGGGTTGCTTTCGATTTCTCTAACACCCAAATTTATTGAAAGAATTATTTCCAAATCAAAAGTTATCAAAACTTAAGAAAATAGACGCTTAAATCCTAAACATTTTAACCAAATTATTTTTCTAAAAGTTCATTTTATAAGTTCTCCTTAAACTATTGAAATTACTTATAAAATGATCTCACATTGTATTAAAAAATAAGATGTATTAATTAAAAAATATGTTAACATAGTTATGAACTATATGTTTGTTTGCTCTTTTGCGTTCAAGAATTGTTTATTTTTTACGATTAAACTCCAAATAGTAAATAATTTTTCATTTTTATTTATTCAAATTACTTAATTTTAAAAAAAAAAAAACTATATTAATCGTTTAACCGATCAATAACAAACTTAACCGATAATTAATCGATTAAAACAAAACCTTGATTAATTATTCGAGCGATTTACCGATTTAGGCCCGATTAAATGAAGACCCTACTGACTACATATTCGAAGTTACACACTTCTTCGATATAATTGTTGCTGACGCGAAAAGCGCTATTGCTGTTAGTCCTTATTCGCATGCCTTTTTTCTGTCTCAAGTGGTAAAATCCTCGATTCCATCTCCATAAATCAGTTAGACAATAGCACAACATCGCTGCTTTGCACAGTTTGCCGTCAAGACCACAGATTATTCCTTAACTGGTTTGAATAACTTTTCGAAATTTTGTGATGTCATTGAGCCATTTTGATTTGGAAATTGTGTATCTTCAAAAGACTACGATATCGAGATCTCTTGCCCACTCCGACGAGATATATGATTTCAACAAACCAAAAAATATAAAATTGCAAATAAATTTCCCGGAGAAAATTATTTCACCAACTCTTAAAGCCATCCAGCCGCCAAGAATATCAGATTTATTTTGTTAAAATTTTTCGTAGACCACTTTCAACAAAATCGCAAAATGATTTAATACCTTTAATATTCTTAACACACACACCATCTCGATTCACATCATTTTTACCATGCCACATCATGCGAAAAAAGGTCATTCATGAAAAGAAGAAAAGTATAAACTGGAATATAAATGTGATTTTTAATATTTCCAGTAAAAAGAAAAATTTTTAAAGCAGAAAAGAAAATATTTAAAAAAATTCATTTGCAATTTGGTTCGTTTATATTAAATAATGATTAAATTACGGAATGATTGCACTGCTTTTGTTACAAGAGTTCAATGTTTAAAATAATTTAAGAGTAATCGAAAAAAGCACAACTGAATAAGAGTTTCTTACACTTTGGTGCACGTGTGTACGCGTCATACATACTTTTATAATAAATATACATATAAATGTAGCAACACATGATGAACTCGTCGAACCACTTCCCATACAAAGAACCCCCCCTTCTAATTCAGAAATATATGAGTCCATAAATGCCCTTGCCCTAAACAAAGTTGCCGGTATTGATAACATCCCAGCAGAAGTATTTAAAACGGATCCCAATATGTTCTCTGAAATGCTTTACCCACTTTTTAATGAAATATGGGAGATAGAACGCTACCCCAGGAATATGATGAAGGGATTTATAATTTAACTTCCAAAGAAAGGCGATAGGACAAGATGTGACAACTGGCGAGGTATAACGGTTCCTCCAACTGTGATGAAAATACTCATGAAAATAATATTAGAGCAAAATTTGACCCATATAAATAACAAGTTAAGACCCGAGCAAGCTGGCTTTAGACTTGCTAAGTCCTGTACGGACCAAATAAACACGCTCCGAATAATCATATAACAATCTCTGGAAGTACAGTCATCCCTATACATGCTGTTTGTTGATTATGAAAAAGCTTTTGATTCAATAAACAGAAACTGTATTTGGGCTGAGTAAGCCAACTTTGGCGTTCCGGATAAAATAATACGCATGGTACAAACGAGTTACGATACATTTAAATGCACCGTGCTACATAATGGTGAAACGTCTACCGCATTTAAAACAACGCCTGGGGTTAGACAAGGGTGTTTATTATCACCGCTTCTGTTCCTAGTTGTACTAGATGCTGTTGTTAAACGCTCAACTACAAATAGGCCGAGGGGAATTTTATGGGATCCCTTAAACCCGCAGATTCGATTAGAGTCGCTGGACTATGCAGATGATAAGTGCGAGCTTTCCCACAGACGTGCTGATATACAAGCAAAAATGAATGATCTAACCAGAGAATCGGAAAAGGTTGGGTTGAAACTTAATACTAATAAAACAAAAGAAATACGCATTAATGCAGAGTCAACTGAACCACTAAACATCGGCAATCACGTAATAGAAAGTGTAAGTGAGTTTCAATACCTCGGCAGTATGATAGATATAAACGGGGGTGCCCTTCTTGATGTCACGACAAGAATACGAAAGCAAGAGGCGCTTTTGCAATATTATCAAAAACTTGGAGGTCAAATGAATACAGCAAAAAGACGAAGTTAAATATATTTTCGGCATGTGTGCTGCCCGTCTTATTATATGGATGCGAAACGTAGCTTGTAACTGAAGAAATCAAGCGTAAAATGCAAGTTTTTACCAACAGATGCCTCCGAATAATACTTGGAATTTATTGGCCTAATACAATTACAAATGCTCAACTGCTCGCTGTAACAAATAAGAATGACATAAATCGTGAAATCCTACGTCTTCGGAACTTGCCTGGATAGGGCACACACTTAGAAGAGCAGATGACAACATATGCCAAAGAGCGCTAACATATAACCCCCAGGGTACAAGAAGACGAGGAAGGCCGAACAACTCTTGGCGACGTTCCACATTAAACGAAATTAACAAGCTGCCTGAATTTAATGATAGAAAGATAGTTAATTTGACGGAACTGAAAAGTATTGCAAATATACGCTCCAGATGGAAATTTCTTATTGAGTGCCTATGTCCACAATGAGGTAGTTCTAAAATAATTTTAGAGCAAGGCTTATTATTATTATAATTATTATTATATAAATGTGTCAGAAGCTAAAGGTCTAACTCCACTTTTCGAAATTTTTTCAATTTTGTAATGTTACTGTCTAAATAGTTGTGATGTCTTTGAAAAATTTTTGGTTCGTCTATTATTTGAACATTTTCCATTAAAAAAATATTAAATTCTGGAATATGGCTTTAATCTTTTTTGATTTTTTTCAGAAGCTCCCAGCCGGATAATATAAAAAAATACATAGCAAAAAGGGGTCATAATATTTTAATGTAATATGAATTACTGCGCTTCGCGTGCTCGGCAACTTCTTTTTTGTAGCATCTTAAATTTTGGAAATCCATTTTTCAAACATCACTAAATTTCTCTATTTTTCTGGACTTAGACCTTTAGGCTTCTGACATATCCATATATCGTCGGTTGATAATTTTAATGTCATGTGTGGATTTTTGCGGTTTTTAGTTAAGATCGATTCCTTTGGTTTTCCGACCTGATCTTTCGTTTGGCGTAATCGGTTTTTCGATACCTCATACGGTTTTCGAGATATGGAGTGTTGAGCTTGTCGTATGTGGTATTTGCTGAAGCAATTTTTAAACTTCAAACTCAATTTACTCGAAACTATCAAAATCCACATACGACAATTAAATTATCAACCGACGATATGTATGTATAAAAAATTTGCAATAAAGTTAGTCCTGAATTCAAAATTATAATTTATATTTAATTAATGAGAACCAGGCTTTGACTCTGGATGGTCGCTTAAAGTAATGCATACATCGAAAAGCACAAATGGGCCGTTATTTGCTAAATGTGACGTGGCAGAACCACCTTTCGACTTAAGTGTGTTCGCAGATCTATAGAAGAATTTCATGGCAAATATTTTCACAGAATATTTCAACTACATACATTAGAGCGACTCAAAAAAAAAAGTGATTTTGTTACTCCTCTGAATATGCTTGATATGTTTTATGATGATTCCCAAAATATTTTGGTTCTAGTGTTGACCATCCGTGAGCTGGACCATTTTTAAAAAAGTTATTTTATTCAGTTGTACTCTGCTCCAAGAAGACATTAATAAAATTTGGTATCATTGAAAAGAGTTTTTGAAGCAGCTTCCAATGGTATATAAAACTTGACCACTTGCGTTCTACTAATTGAGATATTTAACTAAATGCATATTTTCGTTTCGGGTTTTCATACAAATTCTACGTATGTGAAAATAATGTTCTGCTTTTCAAATTGAAGTAATCGACCAGGTCATATTGCAAACAAAATGGAATCGTGCAAACTTTATGCAAAGATAGAATCGCGAAAATATTTTTTATACATTTTATGTTTTATATTGTATGTAATTGAATTTTTTACATTTTGATAAATGGAGAAATGAAAAAATTTGATACCATAAATTAACATTATCCATACACGTTGAGTCGGTCTAACATACATCATTGTTTTTAAGGTGAAAATTTTCAAAAAATACCCATTTCTAGAAGAATTTTAGGGTTAATGTATGCAAACAAAATGTTGCCTGTAAAGCTCTAAGTAAATCTTCTGAAAACACTATAAACCAAAAGCCTAAAGGTACGGTCACATATGGCAAACAATTGTAAAATTTTGTTTGCCGGCATTTTTAAAAAATTTGTTGAAAAAAATAAAAATTTTATTTGCTGGTCACACTTAGGGATGAAACGATACGAGTAAATACAAGTACATATTCGATACTTTTATATAAGTACCAAGTATTTTTGTAATCGATACTTAGCAACCGAGTACCAAGTAGTATCGGTAAAAAAATACTCGGTATCGGTCAAAAGTAATCGTTTAACTTTGGTATTGAAATTAATCTTAAATTTCTGATTATTTTCCAAAGCTGGAGCAGCAGTAACGGTATCTAAAAACCGTTTGACCAGTAAACCCTAGTGCCAATCCCGAATACCAAAAATCCGGGATTATTCTAAAAATTTAAGTCCCGAATCCCGGGGTTTGATATAAAAATCCCGAGATTTTGGGCTTAGTAAAAATTCAATATTAAATCATACTGGCCATGAATTTAATTTTTAACTGGATACAAAAAAAGCCACAAGTGAATAGATGTTACATGCAATGCATTATGTACCACGAAAACAAAATCAGATGGTGGGTCTTTTTTCTAAGTGGATGATAATAGAACTGCGCACGCAAAATGCAAGTTGTGGAAAAAGGTGTTAACAACTTTAGGGGGTTCTACCAAAAGTCTTTTGACACATATAAGTTTATTTTATTAGATTAATACTTGCATATATATAACTGAGATAAAATAAATTTAATATATGTAGTTATTTATTTACGATACCAACCAAAAGTGTTGAATGCGAATATTGGTTTCGTCGGCAGCATATGTTTGCGATAAAATAAGGTATCTATTATCTGACGTCATTAATTTGTTTAAGAATCTTTTTAAAATATAAGTTTTAATACATAATACTTCCATATTTCTTTAAAAGAATATATTAAACAGTTTTATTTTGTAATGAGTTTAATTTTCTTCATGAATTAATTTGTTTTAATTCTTAAACATAACCATTAAATTATAATTATATGAATTTTAAAATTGGCTTCTATATATAAAATCTCGAAAAATCCCGATCCGTCCCGGGATCCATTTTTTTGAATTAAAAATCCCGAATCCCGGGTTTCAGAAAACCTGGTCCCGTTTGGTATCCCTAGTCCACACCTATAAACCACATATCGTCTAGGTCCATTTCCTCAATTTCTGGCTATAGGAAGTCCGTTATCATCCCGTGATAGCGAACACCATTCACGATAATTGCTTGGCCGACCACATTTTCGAAGACGCCGCCAGCCGCAGAACTAACTGGGGAGCATGCATATATATTTTCCCATTTCCTACAGACCCGGTTTGCTGAAATTTACCCGCAATTCTCCCGATTGTGGAAACATTTGGTCGATTATACTGACCAAAAAAATCACGATGTGCATTAAATGCATTTTGATTGAACGCCTATTTTCGTAAAAGGCTTTATTAATCTTAACGCGCTGCTCAATTGTGTACCTCTCAATAATCGAAGTTGTCAAATACTGAAACAAAGATAGGTCAATCTAAGTTGCGCAAAAAACTTGACGTTAAGGTGTGGCTCACAATTAACATCATGGATTATGGTTTTACCACCCTTTATTATATATTTATCAATTTAAAAATAAAATACATAAATTATTTAGCTTAATTTCTTCGACCTTCTTAATATTTCTTCCTTTTTAAAAAAATTTGTTTCAAATATAAAAAAAAACCAACAAAATCCCTGAGGAAGCTTTCCATTGAGATAGCGAAATATTGGATAAATTTTAAATAAATATTCTTTATATAAAATGGACCTTGAGCTTGAGAAATTATTGAAAGGAAATAAAATACATATTTACATTTAAGATAAATTCATAGTGACATTGTTGATTTCTGGAATAAAAGGTGACTGAAGGTTTTTATCCTGCACATTCTATAAAATTTTGTTTCCTAAGATAAAAAAGCTTTCTCGAAAGGAAATTGGTACTAGGTGGTAACTAAAGGTGGTCTCAATCTTTACACTTATCGTTTTGCACAAAAATTCTAATAGGTCGAAGTTCTTATTTTATTGTATTGTATGGGTGAAATTAGCAAGAATCTGTCCGTGTTGAGACCTAGTCTCTCACAATTTTCCGAAGTGCCCGCCCCCTGAAACTCTAACATATCGATTTTATATCAAGCACAAACGCGTTCTTTTAAGACTGTGGAACCGAAACTACAGTTTTTGTTCTTTTTCTTTTTACAGATTGAATTTTTGTGTTCAATTTTGATATAAAATAATTACCATTTAAAAAAATTAAAATTTTCTATTCAAAATTTATAATTGACTACTTAACCAAGGAAGTATTCCCGAATCTGGAATGAATTTTAGAGTACCTGGAAGTCATAACCGGGTTAGATGGATGGCTAAAGCCATTTACTGTTTGAAGATTTACTTATTTAGAAATGAATTCAAGCTAACTAAAATCGAAGCATCCTCAATTCGAGATGTTTGTATATTTTCAGTAAGAATTTATGTTAAATATTGGTTTGTAACCCCATCAGCGGTTTGTGCGCCTAGAAATGATCTGCAGCTTTAAAAGGACCTTAAATATTATGCAGAAGTAAATGAGTTGATTGGAACTGAAGCCATCAAAAAATCTTTGGCCATCTTTGGTACTTATCAGAAGAGCTTATTGCATTCGCCCGGAAAAGAATTACATTAGACGCCTCTCTAGTAATTGGCAAACAATTAGAAGATTTAGTTTCAAAAAACACTTAGATTTTTTAGCATAACGGGCATTTCATCCCATTTCATAAAGAAAAGTGTTGAAGATTGGGAGGAAGATGAGGGTTACGTAAATGGTAGAGACATAGCTCGTTCTATGAGAGTTGTGAACGATATAGTAGATCGAGGAGTAGCACTGATGGAGGGATATAATAAATTACATAAGATTATAGACAAAAATACCCAAATTCTAATAAATCAACTTTTCTCCAATAATTATTTTGCAAAACTTGAACATTCTTTAAAGGTTAAAAAAATATTTCATGTTTATCACCATAAATTTCAGA
Organism: Pollenia angustigena; assembly: GCA_930367215.1. NCBI lineage: Eukaryota > Metazoa > Arthropoda > Insecta > Diptera > Polleniidae > Pollenia > Pollenia angustigena. The sequence goes on from OV884058.1 coordinate 168,689,163, forward strand.
TTTTTTTAAGTTTCTATTTTAAGTTTAAACATTTTTATATTTTATATTTTAAGTTACAATAAAAACATGTAACCTATTTAAAAATTTGAATGTTAATATGCATATCTGTGGCATTTTGACAAAATATCTTAAGTCAAATTTAAAAAGTTGAAAAAATGTTGTTAATCATACAAAAAACTTTTCTTTAATTTAGGTTTATTTTATTATTTGCGAAAAATTATTTTTTCTTCGAGTTTTTTTCTATCTTATCTCGACTTAAGATGTTTTGTCAAAAAACCCGATTAATTATGAAATAAATCTTTAAATATATTAAAACTACGCTCGCAATCGTCTTATTTACGGTCTGAAAAAAAATTTTTGCACTATTTAAACACACACTGGAAAAATATAAAGAAAAAGTTATAAGGGCAGCGATTTTTATTAACACCACAGTTTCGGGGGCCGGTAGCGACCCCTAAACCTTAACAGAAAAATTTAAAAAAAATCATGCATAATTTTTTCACAGTGCTTAATATATATTCCGGTTGGCCATTAACAAAATCCAATTTTTGTTTATGAACAACCCTAATGTAGGTATATTATTTGGCACTAATATGTTTTATATAAATCTTAAATTCATTATATAATTTTATTTTGGCGGGTCTCTGATTGTCCACTGACCCCAAACTGGTACACTCTCAAAAATGTATCCATTTATATAGAAATGGCATGCTTGCAATTCATAATTCGTAACATAGGCTCATAGAAATTAACCACACGCAGAGAAAAAATATGGTTGGGCATGGTTACGGCAACAACACTATGTTTAATGTAACAATATATTGTTGTCGTACACAAATAATTGTTATTTTTATTTAATATCAACAATATTATAGTTACTGTAAACATATCAATGTTTATCGCAATTATGAATTTGAGTATTGTTGACCGAAAAATAATTATTTTTCTAACAACTTTATTATGATAACTTTCTAAACATATTATATTTCTCACAACTATATCATGATATTTAATAGCCATAACATGATAACTTTCTATACATTTATCATATTATGTTAAAGATGCAATCAAACTATTTTTACTCTAATCATATTATGTTAGCGCCATTTTTAAAATAATTTTGAAGAAGTTGTGTCGTTTTTTTATTTGTGAGCGGTTAAACAATTAAAAGATAAAATTCCATAAAAAAAATAAGTTTAAAGAAATTAAAAAATTAAAATATTAGCGGAGTTCATTCAAATATTAGTGATGTAATAGTGCGAATGCAAAATATCATAGTTTTTTTTGTAAAATCCAACAACAAAACACACAGAGATTTCGTTATATTTTATAAAAGTGCTACGATATTTCTGTGGTTTTCATGGGCAATCGCGTATGTCTTAAAACAAATTGTTCAGGAAAGCAGAAAAACCATTCGAGATCAAACTACGGGCTAGGTATTGCATTTTCTAAACTTTGTGATTACGTTAAAAAACCGAAATTGATCCATCTTTTTAAAAAAAATGTAAAGAGCTTTTAAAATTAGGCGACATGGCATCAACATCTCAAAATCGGAAAAATGGACACACGCGGTTGCCCATGAAAACCACAGATTTTTCATTTGCTCTTTTGCAAGCCTTATATTGAACGCCGCTATTTGATTAACATTAAGAAAAATTGTAAAAAGACACAAAATAAAAAATCGATTCAAAAATATTTAAATTTATTTTGTATTTTTATGACAGCTATGAAAGGTGCTGTATCATAATATGATTGCTTCTAAATTTATTTTGATTAACATGATGATAATATGATTACTTCTTAGCTTATTATGATTAACATGACAATAATATGATTAATTTCTTAGCTTATTATGATTAACATGACAATAATTTGATTACTTCTTAACTTAGTATGATTAACAGAATAATAATATGATTAAGGGAAAAATATTATGATGTAATAGTACGAGTATATTTAGTCATAATATGATTAAATAATAATCTTAATATGGTGGCTACAATCATAATTCTTATCATAATATGTTGCTCTTAGAATATGTTTACCACAACCATGTTTTTTCTTTGCGTGCATTTACTTAAGAAAAATGTTTTTGTAACATCTTGATTCCTTTTTACCGCGCAACTCTTTGCTAAAAAGAGAACACAGGAAAAATTTTTACATAAATAAGTTTTTTCGTCATTAAAAACTTATTTAATTTTGCTAGTTTTTTCAATTTTATTCAATAATTTTTATTTTAAAGCTTTTTATTTGCCGCTGCTTGTTCTTACAAAATTTTTGTAAGCACAAATATTTATTTGTCTAAAAATGAGGAAAATATTTTACGTTAAATGGTCACATTAGGAGCATTTTTGTTTGCTAGCAAATAATTTTGTTTGCCCAAAATCAGCTGTTTTTCTGTTTGCCCCTCAAAAATATTTTGTGGTCAGATTAGGGCAAACAAATATTTGATATTTTTTGTCAAATGTTTGCCATATGTGACCGTACCTTAAGTATTACACGATTTTCTTCGTTTTTTTATTACACAAGGCTTCAACTTTACACAGGCCGTAACATAAGTTTCAGATGTAAACTTTAAAACGTCAATACAAGAATCAGTTGCCAGAACGTTGTTATTGAAAAAATTTAGTTTTGCCCAAGCCGGGTTTTTTATAACCGGTTTTGTTATGTGTAATTTATATACGTTTTCCTTACTTTTGTTGTAAATGAACCTGTAATTTAGGTATTTTTCTAAGGGCCATTATTATAACTTGGCGTTAGGTGTTATCCGACAGTTAGCAGACGCTTTTTGACAGATAACACATTATTATCTTTCAATTTAATCTTAACTTTAGCTAACTTCAAGTTGTAATAATGGCCCTAAATGTAATATTTGGCAAACTTAAACATTTTCTGAAGAATGTCAAAAGTCAAAAAACATTATGAACATTGCAAATACTAATCGCCAATAAAAGCGTATGTTCTTTGCATGGAAATCGCATCCCCAGTTATTAAATTCGTTTTCCGTACTGTTAAAATTGAATAAAAATATAGTTATTTTACGAATAATAAGAAGTCGGTTGGAAGCTACAAAACAACGCGTTAAATATAAGGGTATTTTTGAGTCCCTCAAGATATAAGAAATATTGAAAGAATTTCTGTATTTAAGAATAGAGTAAAAAAACTACTTGCTTCGTAATTTAGAAACACTTCTCATATAACTTAAGCAAAGTTAAATAATTTTATATTAAAGTATGTACAAAGCCTTTAATTTTTTTTATAACTATATTATTTAGGCTTATTGTTAAAACAAATTAAAGACTGTTAATACTTGTGAGCTCGCCTCAATAATGTCCAAGCAACGCTGAGGCAATTCATTATATTTTTGTTATTGGATATCAACAAATATTTACTTATGAATAAAATACTTTTAACTTTTGTAACAGTATAGCCATGACTTTTGTTTAATTTATTAAAGCAATTATTTAAATAAAATATTATTACTGTCTTGACTTTTATACAAAACCGAACTTTTGTGTTTTATTTATTTAAATTGGATATTGTTCCAATAGTTGGGTAATTCCATGTCAAAACGACCAAGATTGGGACACGACCCCTTCCGATTTTAATGAAATTTGATGAGAAGATTCCTTTTATCTTATAAGGAACATGAATGAACGAAAAAAAATTAAAAAATTTTTTTTCAAAAGTTATGTCTTATTCAAAATGTAATAATTTCGCCGAATTAGCCGAATGTGTTGAGCTTATTTCTTCAATATCTCGAAAACTTCCTTACATACGAAGATGATTTCGATGTCATTTTAAAGAGAATACTTGGGGCTATAAACAATATATTGAAAAAAAATAATTTATTTGACAAATGTAATATCTGCAAAATGTTAAATTTTAAAAATGGACTAAGTCAAAAACCTATTTTTTTATTTGGCTGATTTTTTTTTGTATAATACCTCAAACTGTTCTTTAAAAATTCTGAAACTTTGAAGGAGGTGTTTTTTTTTTTCTTTTTTAAGATATGATTTTTTTTCCTTTCGCAACCTTTAAAAAAAATCATCTTCGTATGTCAGGTAGTTTTCGAGATATTGAAGAAACAAGCTCAACACATTCGGCTAATTCGGCGAAATTATTACATTTTGAATATGGCATAACTTTTGAAAAAAAATTGTTTAATTTTTTTTCGTTCATATATGTTCCTTATAAGATAAAAGGAACCTTCTCACCAAATTTCATTAAAATCCGAAGGGGTCGTGTCCCACTCTTGGTCGTTTTGACATGGAATTACCCAGTTGTATATTGAGGGACTATATTCAAAACCCTCTATCTTTGATTTTCACGAAAAATACTTTTTAATGTTAAAAGTTACGCAACCCTCATCTATGGTGTGATTTTAATAACAAACATTTTATTTTTTGCTGTTTAATTTGTATTTTCTCTATCTTATACAATTAATTTTTCTGAATACAAAACCCTCTATCTGTTCTAATAATAAATTTTCAAATATTATAACTTGTTCCTGCAATATACATGTGTTTTACTATTTTTTGCAAGCTGAACATGAATTTGACATTTTTAATGGTTTATTTAAATAGCAAAAACCGATTCTGAACTGAATTATAATTAAAATATTTTGCATGCTTGTTTTTGGAAAATATAATGGCCATGGCATGAAAATAAATGGTAAAAGTTGGAATTTGCTCAAAAAGTGTCTTGTTTTAAAAGTGTAATCGATGATATAATTGACAAAAAATAAGTAACTTATAGGATGTTTAAAATCGCATGCAATTAAAATATTATTATCGTGTGATAAACTTACATAATACTATCAGCTGATGAATATAACCAACACATTTAATAAAAAAAAAAATAAATCGTGCACAGTATGAAAAAAGTGTTGGTAAAATTTCAGCTGAGTATGGTGTACGTCACGTTTTTACAATGGACGCTTAAGCAGTAAAACTGTGTCCCAATATTTATGCATCAGCAATTTACTTTAAGCAACGCCTTCAGGTACACAGTTTTACTATTCATAATATAGATAGATACTCATCAGTGAACAAACTATTGGTGGAGCGAAATCAATAGTGATTTGTCCGCGTCGGTATTTCTTTCCTTTATTATTCATCATTTGAAAACGTATTGCTTATCAGATTCATGGCCAATAACAATTTTCTTGGATGGATGTGGCAACTAAAACCGTAACCATTATTTTTCTAATGCTCTATCCAATTTTGCTGCTTAAAATAATAAAGTTATTGAACAGAAGTTCTTAGAGAAAGGCCATACGCAAACGCCCATGCTAAGATAGAGATTAAGTTGAAAAATCAATCTAAGCACTTGCCAATCGATTCCGTTAGAATAACAAGATAAGCCAGAAAGACTGTTAAAATTAACAATGAGATCGTGAAAAAGCCGTTTGATGCAGAATATTTAAATTATGATTTCTTTAATAACACTACGTGACAAAATTTCAACAAAGTCGTGACCAAATGAATCTGACAGCTAATCTTTATGTAAAATTTTCCGCTGAATCCGAATATAAAGTCAGAATTGTCAAGTTTTTGAGATATTCCAAAATAACCGTTATTTGTGTTTTTAAAAAAGATGATGTGACTGAAATGCAAATATCTTGAAAAATTGTAAACGGATTATGTAATTCTTTCTTTTTAGGAAAGGTTATAAAATTTCTAAAGTAACCATGGATTGCTTGTGAAGATTGGTCAAGAAATGACAGAGTTACAGGGGACAAAAGTTCAAGCTTCATTGAAAATTTTATGATTTTGTTCAATTTTGCTCTATTCAAGTTATTTTTTTTTAAACCAATGATTTAAAAATCCTAATGTTTTATTGCATGCAACATTAGATTATTTTAATATGAACATTTTGCGCCCAACAAGACATAGATTGGTAGAAAAATGACAAAGCTACAGAAGATTTAGTAAATTAACCCACATAGAAATTCAATACTTTTAAGCAATTTTTAATATTTATTGTAACTAAAAATTTGGCTTTGCATATTAATTTGTTGTGGGTTAGTTCAATTAATCTTCTGTAACTTTGTCATTTTTGCACCGATCCGGATCATATTGGGCAGAAAATGTTCGTATTGGAATAGGCTAAAATTTTAATTTTTGGATATTTGCATTTCAGTCACAGCATCTTTTTTTAAAAACACAAATAACGGTTATTTTGGAATATCTCAAAAATTGTTCTACTTTTGACAATTCTGACTTCATATTCAGATTCAGCGGAAAATTTTACATAAAGATTAGGTGTCAAATGCATTTGGTCAAAAAATTGTCACGTAGTGTAATTTATAATGTACAAGTACGCATATACTTTTACTGATATAGTAAAATATCAAAAAATCTCATGCTCAACTAGAATCGAAATAACAGAAGTATGGTCGGAAAAGACTTACATCGCTAGCGATCAGTCGGAGGGGGGTTCGTGACATTATCTCTCTCTTAACTCTCTTTTACTACAAATTAATTTATATAGACTCCCTTTTTATTATTCCGTACAAAAAAAAAACTATTAACTGGGCCGGAATAGCACTGTATCAATAAAAACATGCTCCTTCAATGCTCTTAGTTTTGAGAATACAAGAAATAATGGATATTACACCGTCCTTAGTTATTCCCTGGTGTTGCTGGGAATCCACTTCATAGCCCGCCCATCCATGATCTTAGTAGTGAATATAAATTGGTCTAAGATCCCACAAATAAACTCTATTTCCCCTAACAAATCAACCCATGACGAAAAAACTTATTAATTTAATGGTCCATCCTTAGGATTTCTACGTTTATTTATTCAAACAAAATCATAAATAAAAAAAACATTATGATGAAAAAAAAATGTAAATGATTTAATGAGGAGCAAGGACTTAATAGTTATAACTTTTATTCGATAAAAATTGCGAATAATTATTACAAATAAATTTATATTTTATTTATTAAGAATAATTATTGTCTGAAATTTTTATTTTTAAAAATTGATGATAACTATTATGGCTATCAAATAAAAGTATTTGTCAAACATAACTATTACTATTCGATAGATATATTACTAATTATTTTTAATAGTTATGAATAAGAAATTACATAACAGTTATAACTAATTTTAGAAATTGTTTTTGTTTTAAATGTAATTTTCTATGCGAACGTTAACGTGTGACATCGTGGGCCTGGCTGTAAATGTGTATGTATATATGCACATGCATAATCTGCAAAAATAAAACAATTAATATCAAGAAAATATTCAAAATAATTATTATCGTAAATAAAAACAATAAAAATCTTTGGTAATGGTTATCTGTAAGAAAAATAAATATATATCGATAATAATAGTTATAAGCCAATGTAAAAAGATATTAATTGGATATAATAATTATGTTTAACAAATATTTATTTTCATTATACATAATAATTATGAGAAATTTTTTTAGAATATTTCTTAAAAGTGGCAATTTTTTGGTACCAGAAAAATTAGCATAATTATTATTTAGGGTCCTTGATGAGGAGTATACCTTAAGGGTTCTGAATTCTGAATTAAATTTAATATAAAATAATTAATATAAAAAAGTTACCATTGTCAAAATAGTTTTTGTGATTCTCACTATGGAATTAAAAAAAAAAATGTTTTTTTTTTTTGTTTAATTACGAAACAGCAACAAAAATGATCAATGAATGCAGTAACTAAAAGTATTAAAATAAAGAAAAGAAACGAGCGATGGAATTACAAATATATATTTTTTTAAAGTAGTAAGACTCATTCATTGATAATTTTTATGGCAGTCATGAATGGATAATTCTGGTTCTTTTTTTCGAACGTTTTTTTTTTTTGTTGGTTAGTTGTAAATCAAGTGTGCAAATGTTTTTATTGCACAGAAAAGAAAAGTATTGTTTTACTCACCACCTTAAGATGAAAGGTGAGGCCTCGTCGATCACTGATGTTGCTCTAATTAATTTGGCTGTATTAAAGAATGATGTTATTTCTTGCATATAATTAGTTTTATATTTCTTAATTCATACGATTTTTAGGCTTAACTCTAAATCTTGCAGAGGCTAAATTTTAAAAGCCAGGTGTATTGTCCAGTATAATTGTGGTATATTGTTTGGGGTTTGCTAAAGAAATATGGTTTTGGATTTTGTCCGATTAACGCCTATCCACAGGTTCTCGAAGAAAACAGTAAGTTTCCACTTATGCCAAACAATATTCTAATTCTGAGGTCTCAATCGTGCGGCAAATTTTATTAGGTTGGTCGTGTTCGGAATGGTTTACCACCTCGTTATGTAGATACCTCTGTCAGTACCAATTACAAATTGTTAGGTTAGGTTGAAGTTTTCAGTAAAATTTTTTAACAATTTTTTTCTCTCGATTTGTAACTCTAATTCACGGTTTAGAATAAAGAGTTTTGAGGACGTATGTCCGACACAAAAAGGAGCTTCCACAATCAATAGTTCGATTTTGCAAAAGTTGTGATACAATGTAAGGAGATGCTAATGCATTCCCCACGAAGGTTATAGTTTAAGTGGTGTACCCTTTAAATTGGAACGTTTTCCTTTTTGGGGTTACTTGGAACCATATATAAGTAAAAATTAATTTACGCCAAGTATTAATTTATTTTATGTGGATATTCCAAAAACAAAATTTTAGTGTAATCGCTTAAACATATATATTTTTAACTTTTTCAAGTGATGGCCAATGGTTTTACCGATTAGGATCCAGAAAAATTCCGTCTGATCTCCAACACAATTAAATTAAAAAGGAAGTAATGGACACATTTTCCAAATGATAAAACCCGATTACAAATTAATGTCGAAGCGGTGTTTTAGAGAGTATTACTTAATAGATTCAAATACAAAACGAATCAACTTTGGGGATACCACCGAATTAAATCTCATAACAAGTTTTAAAATATTTTGACAAAAATTTGTTCCAACACATACGAAACAAAGGCATGCACTGATTTTCTTGATTTATGTCAGTATCGGATTGTTTATCAACATTTGTTTATGTGTATTTTAATAAAGATACAACAAAATGGTTATATACATACGTAGAAATGGATTCAAAAAAAAAGTGATTATAAATATAAATGTTTATGAAATGGAAGCGCAAACAAATTCAGCAACACTATTAAGTGATAATTTATGTAATTTGACAATATGAAAAGAAATAAACCAAAGTTATTTTAAATATGCAAATTTTGATAATAAGTTAGGATATGAAATTCAACGTGAGGCTGTGTTGGGTACCAAGACACTACATGGTTGATGGGAATGAGGTGGCGGACGAACTCGCGAGAGGAGGTTCGGGTCTCGACTTAGTGGTGGGGGACAGGGGGTAAAACCCCCCCTATGCTTCTACTATGGGGTGATACGGGAGAAATTCCGTGATGACGTTGACCGATCCTGGAGGGGCAGAATGGATTGCAGGGTGTCTAGGGCACTATGGCCCAATTTGGACGCGGGGGCAACCAGGGTTCCACTGGGATTAGATAGGGGTAGTCTCAGAACACTTATAGGGTTCTTGACGGGGCATTGTCCTGTCAGGGCTTTTACGGGCAGGTGGGACAACGCCATACCGGACTTCTGCAGGCTATGCGAGGATTCGGAGAAGCTAGAGACGATCGAGCATGTACTGTGCCATTGTCCTAGGATGCAGGGTCTCAGACTGAAGTGGCTAGGAGATAGGTTTCACGACGAACTAGGGTGCATAGCTGGATGTAATCCGGCCAATCTACTGGGGTTTGTCAGGGAAATAACGCGGCTGTTTCTGTTGAGGGGACTGTAAGGGGGGTATTGGTCCTTCTTTCTTATTTTCTGTCTATATCATACTTCCTTTTCTCTACTTTTCACTTCCTCTTATCTCTATCTCATACTTCATAATTTCATTGAAGGGAATCACAATGGATCGTATTCGGTCTCCGAGTGGAGGTGTGCCTGTGGGCGCACAACCCTTCTTATTTAAGATCTCTTTTATATTTTCCAGATGGTAGCCTAAAATATAAAATAAATTTTGATACAGATCACATTGATCTTCCTGTTCGTATTAAACCTTATACAGAAAATATTGAACCAAACCCTCTATATTCTGCTCCACTTTCAATTCAACCAAATAAGTGGAAGAATTTGCGAGATTTGAAGAGCGTATACCACCGGAATACCATTATTTTTACGATCATTTACCTATCAAACTCGAAACATACTTAAAAAAGCAAAAGCAAAAGCAAAAGCAAAACAAAATTGTTGCTATAACTTTTTGTTTAATATTGTTAATTGTTAAGTTTTTTTTTTTATCTTATGTTGTATTATTAGCCATTATCTTAAATAAGCCACGTTAAACACTGGCAGATGGCATAGATAAATTCAAAATAATTTATTTTTGCTAAAATGCAAACCCCTTATCTTTTAACTTTCATACATACATATTGAATATTTTGGAGAAGCAAAACCCTCTATCTCGCATAAAGTCCCCAATAATGCAAAGTCTTATGAACCATTTATCTGTGAGATTCAGTAGTAGATTTCAAAAATATTGTAGAATACCGAATTTTAATAGCTCAAGTAATACGCGAAAAAACTACTTTTTGGATCTCCTAAAAAGTTGTGTTTTTTAAGATAGAGGATTTTGATAATTGGCCCTCGATATATAAATAAAGTTGAATAAATAAAACAAAAAAAAAAAAAAACGTTTACTGAAATAACCGACCTGGAAATCAATGCTTTGATAGAAGTATTTTGTTTATTGTATGTTCTTATTAAATTTTTTGTTTGAATCGAAAGAAGCAGATAAAGTCGCTTAAAATGATATTATGTCTTTAAGAAAATTGGAAAACTACAAAACCATTATTCAAAATATATCAAAAAAATATTAATTCATCTGTTTTATATAAACGAAGAATGTGTGCGCTTTTGCTTATTTGAGGAAAGGATAGACAATATAACAAAAAGCAGCTTAGTGGCAAAGATGTTTAAAGGTATTTCTTGAAATGAAGATGACGAAATCCCAAAAAAACTTTTTATATAGAAGGCAAATTTAAAGAGTTTCTAATTCAGAGACAACTGTGATATTTTACTGGGTATGTAAAATCCAAAAAAATTTGGAAATTTCTATGGATAATCTCAAAAATTATCCGCATTCTTGAAATGTGATGAAGAGTGTGCGTAAGAGCAAAAAAATCATATCCAAACACAAGTGTTATTTTAATGACTGAGCTGAAAGAGGCATTAACTTATGCCGATTTCTTTTCTGATAAATATGTTGCACAAATGTTACATGCTCTATCTCTTTTGTGTAGAGCATGTAACATTTATGCAACATATTTCTCAGAAAAGAAATCGCCATTAGTTTAAGAATACCACACCAAAAATAACAAAAGAATGAAAGTAACTGTTTTAGTACTTGTTTAAATTTATTTTGTACTTAGTACATAAAAGCACATGCGTTTTATAATTCAAATAATATTAATCATACGCCACCTGACCTTCAGTAAGTTGCAGAACAATAGCTCCCGAAAGTATGCTTTGCATAATTGTAAGCATGTGCAAATAAATAATCCGATGGGTACCGTATGAGTGTTATTTAACTACAGTTATAATAATCATTCGTATATCGAGATAGAGGATTTTAAATATAGGCCATATTCAAAATCCTCTATCTTTAAAAACACAACAGGAAAGCCAAAAAACTGCATTTTTCGCGTATTACTTGAGTTATTAAAATTCGGTATTCGACAATATTTTTGAAATCTACTACTGAATCTCACAGATAATTGGTTCATAAGACTTTGCATTATTGGGGACTTTATGCGAGATAGAGGGTTTTGCTTCTCCAAAATATTCAATATGTATGTATGAAAGTTAAAAGATAAGGGGTTTGCATTTTAGCAAAAATAAATTATTTTGAATTTATCTATGCCATCTGCCAGTGTTTAACGTGGCTTATTTAAGATAATGGCTAATAATACAACATAAGATAAAAAAAAAACTTAACAATTAACAATATTAAACAAAAAGTTATAGCAACAATTTTGGTTTGGTTTTGCTTTTGCTTTTTTAAGCATGTTTCGAGTTTGATTGGTATAAATGATCGTAAAAATAATGGTATTCCGGTGGAATAACGCTCTTCAAATCTCGCAAATTCTTCCACTTATTTGGTTGAGTTGAAAGTGGAGCAGAATATAGAGATTTATTTTCAATATTTTCTGTATAAGGTTTAATACGAACAGGAAGGTCAATGTGATCTGTATCAAAATTTATTTTATATTTTAGGCTACCATCTGGAAAATATAAAAGAGATCTTAAGTAAGACACTGTAGGATCGTTCTTTACTCGTTCTGGTATTATTGAAAAAAACGCAAAAGTGTGTCATCACTGTAATTATTAAAGAAATCATAATTTAAATATTCTGCTTCAAACGGCTTTTTCACGATCTCAGTGTTAATTTTAACAGTATTTCTGGGTTCTCTAAAATTCTAACGGAATCGATTGGCAAGTGTTTAGATTGATTTATCAACTTAATCTCTATCTTAGCATGGGCATTTGCGTATGGCCTTTCTCTAAGAACTTCTGTTCAATAACTTTATTATTTTAAGCAGCAAAATTGGATAGAGCATTAATGGTTACGGTTTTAGTTGCCACATCCATCCAAGAAAATTGTTATTGGCCATGAATCTGATAAGCAATACGTTTTTAAATGATGAATAATAAAGGACACAAATACCGACGCGGACAAATCACCATTGATTTCGCTCCACCAATAGTTTGTTCACTGATGAGTTTCTGTATTATAAATAGTAAAACTGTGAACCTGAAGGCGTTGCTTAAAGTAAATTGCTGATGCATAAATATTGGGACACAGTTTTACTGCTTAAGCGACCATTGTACAAACGTGACGTACACCATTCTCAGCTGAAATTTTACCAATACTTTTTTCATACTGTGCACGATTTATTTTTTTTTTTTATTAAAAGTGTTGATTATATTCATCAGCTGAAACTATTATGTAAGTTTATCACACGATAATAATATTTTAATTGCATGCGATTTTAAACATCCTATAAGTTACTTATTTTTTGTCAATTATATCATCGATGACACTTTTAAAAGAAGACACTTTTGAGCAAATTCTAACTTTTACCATTTATTTTTATGCCATGGCCATTATATTTTCCAAAAACAAGCATGCAAAATATTTTAATTATAATTCAGTTCAGAATCGGTTTTTGCTATTTAAATAAACCATTAAAGATGTCAAATTCATATTCAGCTTGCAAAAAATAGTAAAACACATGTATTGCAGGAATAACCCAGCCAGCAAAATACCCCGACATTGTCTGAATCAGACATTTTGTGCAATTGTCTGACTTCATTCTTAGAGACTTCGTTCAGATTTCTGTCAGACATTGAATATACCTACTGTCTGGCCGATTTCGCATGGATATATCGAGGGGAAATTATGTTCGGATATATCCAACAGTATTCCGACGGAATTCCTTCAGATTTGTCTTACGAGACTTATTAATTTTTCAAAAAAAAATGATAATTGTCATTCAATTGACAACAATTTTAATTTTATTTTATTTGTTCAAGATAAAAAGCATAAAAAAGGTACATACGTGTAAAATTTTGAATTATGTATGCACTTTTGCAATAAAATTATTTCTTTCAGCTATCAGTTCGAAAGCAAAAAATTCTCGGCTAACACATCAGAACTTTCCATTCCTTTTTCATTAGGTTTCTGTTAGATATCTATCACAAATGCCGACAAAAAACCAAAATTTCCCACTACATGTCTGTCAGAATTCGTGTCAACCACTCCATACGTTTTTGGGTCCGATTCCGACTTTTTTGCCGACGTTTCCCTCAGATATCTGAACGACGTCGGATTATTTTGCTGGCTGGGAAGTTATTCAAAGTAAAACACATGTATTGCAGAAACAAGTTATTCAAAGTAAAACACATGTATTGCAGGAACAAGTTATGCAAAAAAATATTTGAAAATTTATTATTAGAAAATATAAAATAAATAAAACAGCAAAAAAGAAAAAAATATCGATCCCTAATAGCAAAAATGATGTAACCAACAACATTTTGGATTTTAGTTTTTTGATGAAAATCAATCATTTTTAATCATTTGCATCATCTCTAAAAATCTCATATCTCTGGGAAGTACCGTTACGTAATAACAGCAAAAGCAATTTCAAACGAAACCCTAGACTTGAAGCAAAAATATTTAAAAAAAAAAAAACATTCTCCTGTAAATTTTATTTTTGTTGGTTACATCATTTTTGCTATTAGGGCTCGATATGTTTGTTAAGAAAATCACACCATAAATGAGGGTTGCTTTACTGAACATTTTACCATTAACCCATTAGATCCCAAGCTTCTTTTAAATAAAAAATTCACACGTTTTTCTATCTATCAAATCAAAGTTCAGTTAAGGAAAAAAAAATAAAAAAATTTTTTTTTTTTTTGAAGAGTGTTTTTTGGGGTGTATAATAAATTAGATCTTTAATAACACAATATTTTTGACAGCGTTCTAGTTTTCGCCACTCTATCACTCAAATCCAATCGAGAGTTATCAGCAAAATGTAAGTAGCGTTTAATTTCCTGGAAACGATTTCTTGACATGTTATTGGAAATAAATGATATGTGCGTATCCTCGTCTAACTGCCAATACATGCGCTCTCATGGTAAGGAATGACAACCGATGTTGAGAAGAATGCCAATAAATACCTTTAGCTCTTCCGGAGTAATGTAGAACTTGTGCATGTTGTGTTGTGAGGCGTATTTCATAGTTTGGTCAACTATTAGATGCACAACATCATTATCAACAACTGTTCCAAATACTTCTACAGGAGATTTTCATTCAAGTGCAGTGTTCATCTTACACCTAAAAGTTTCAAAAGAGCTCGGCATATCCATATTCATGGGTCTCTTCCTCCATTTTATTGCCGATGGCCCAAGCATCGATTTCCTTAACTCTGAGAGTGGAACATCATTACCATCACTGTCGCTAACTGCAAGCAATTCTAACTCCCCTGGAATGTGGGAAATCATCACGTACTAAATTTCCTTCGTCAATTTCTTCTTCATCTGTTACGTGATCGGCATTTGGAGGAATTATTACTTTCAGCATAATCAAATGCAGCAGCAATATTTTAAAATTTTTTACCATAAAACATTTTGTCCATCGCAATATAACTATAATTATTATATGAAAATTATTACATGCATTATCCCATTGTACTCATACGAGTACAGCAATAATAATGCTTACCAAAAAACACTTTTAACCACTTTTTCAACAAATTTTAATAATTATACTTAAACTTAGTTAGCTTAGCTTTAAATTTCAAGCGATCTTCTCCGCGTCAAGCTCAACACTAACAAAATATAAAAAAAATAGCAATGAAATACTGAAAAACGGGGAATCACCTTTTTAAGAATCTATATATATAAAAGAAAGTCGTGTTAGTTACACCACTTATAACTCAAGAACGGCAGAACAGATTTGGCTGAAAATTGGTAGGGAGGTAGCTTAGAGCCAGGAGACGGACATAGGATACTTTTGCCCCGCCCACTTTTACGCCCACTTTTTTCGATTTACCTAAAATCAGAAAACGGCTCCATCGAGTTGACTAATTTTTCTTTCAAATCTTCGTATTAATCCATTTTAAGGCTGTAGGAAATATCGCCCAAAGAAAAATGGCCCAAAAAAAAAAAATGAAAAATCGCCCAAATGAAGAATCGCCCAAGCGATCATGAAAAATTACCCAAAAAGGTAAATATGAAATTTTGCCTAAAAAAAACGAAAAAGGGCCCAAAAAGAAAATGAAAAATGACCCAAAAAGCAAAAACGAATTTTTTCCCAAAAAAAAAAAAAAAAAAAATTACTAAATTTGCAAAAAAGTGTTTATTATTCATATAAATTTAGTTGACATGTCATAACGTCCAGTATCGTAGTGTCATTGGACATTTTTAAAGTGTCATAATGTCCATCGAAGACGAGGACGAGGACGTTATGACACAACTTAACTTATAATCAAAAATGTGTACATTTTTTTTTAAAATACCGTTAAAATTTCAAGTGATTTTTTTAAAGATACTTATTTAACCATAATATGGTTGTCGGTGACAATGATTTGGTTAAATTAAACATAATATGGATAAAATATTTTTATAGCTTTTACTCCGGGTGTATATATTAAATATATATATATCCAAAATAAGGATTTCATCTTCTATGGTGTGACAAATACTGGCTTCGCTAACTAAAGCTTCTCTGTATAGCCGGCCTTCGGCCGGGCACAAGGATTTTCTCCTCTATGGTATAACAAAGACCGGCTTCGCTTACTAAAGCTTCTCTGTATAGCCGGCCTTCGGCCGGGCGCAAGGATTTTCTCCTTTATGGTCTAACAAAAACCGGTTTCGCTAAGTAAAGCTTCGAAAAACTGCCTTGTTTCCGAACAAGGCCGACTACGCAGAGAAACTTTAGTTAGCGAAGCCGGTGTTTGTTATACCATAGAGGAGAAAATCCTTGCGCCCGGCCGAAGGCCGGCTATACAGAGAAGCTTTAGTTAGCGAAGCCGGTCTTTGTTATACCATAGAAGAGAAAATCCTTGCGCCCGGCCGAAGGCCGGCGATACAGAGAAGCTTTAGTTAGCGAAGCCAGTATTTGTTATACCATAGAAGAGAAAATCCTTGCGCCCGGCCGAAGGCCGGCGATACAGAGAAGCTTTAGTTAGCGAAGCCGGTCTTTGTTATACCATAGAAGAGAAAATCCTTGCGCCCGGCCGAAGGCCGGCGATACAGAGAAGCTTTAGTTAGCGAAGCCGGTCTTTGTTATACCATAGAAGAGAAAATCCTTGCGCCCGGCCGAAGGCCGGCGATACAGAGAAGCTTTAGTTAGCGAAGCCAGTATTTGTTATACCATAGAAATAAGAGTAAGATTATGGTAGAATTTTAAAAATAGCCCATTTTTTTTGGGCCAATTTTCATACAACATTAAAAAACGAAAAATCACCCAACAATAACGATAAATAGCCCAAAAATTTTGGGCCACTTTTCATATGAAATCAGGCCCAATTTTACATGCAATTTTTTTGGGCGATTTTTCATTTTTTTTTTTGGGCGATTTTTCTTTGGGCGATATTTCCTACAGCCCCATTTTAAGTTTTCATCGATAGAAAAATTTAACACGCCTACTTTTACGCCCACTTTTTCTATTAAGCGCATAAATTGAGAACGGCTTGACCGATTTGGACGATTTTTTCTTTAAAATGATCGCCATGGTCCAACTTAGGGTTTTACGGAAAGAAAATTTTGCCTCGCCCACTTTCACGCCCACTTTTTTCGATTTACCTAAAATCAAAAAACTGCTCCATCGATTTGACTAATTTATCTTTCATATGTTCGTATTAACCCATTTTAAGTTTTCATCGATAGAAAAATTTACCACGCCTACTTTTACGCCCACTTTTTCTATTAAGCGCATAACTGGAGAACGACTTGACCGATTTGGATGATTTTTTTCTTCAAAATGATCGCCATGGTTTAACTTAGGTTTTTACGGAAAGAAAATTTTGCCTCGCCCGCTTTTTCCGATTTACCTAAAATCAGAAAACGGCTCTTTCACCAAATAAAAAAAAAAACAAAAAACATTGTCTATGCGCTGGCCTTAAGATGAAGTAATAAATAAATATAATTTCCAATTTGCCTTAAATACATGCGTTTCTTTTTTGATTGAGCCCATATCTACACCATATGTAAGTTATTTTGTAAAAAAAACTTAATGATAGGTATTCCATGGATTTTTATTTTAAAGGCCGTAAATTTCGTTAAATGTTTAATTTAAATCGTGTGGTAATACAACACTACTGTTTGCTTAGGGTCAGCAACGTGGACCGGGTCAGCTATCTATATATATAAAAGAAAGTCGTGTTAGTTACAAAGTTCGCCCCCATGTGCTGTCATCTGCTTACAGATAATAAGCGGTACCCGTGCGACGCCGGGGCGGGTACACTAGTATTAGAATATTAGTTCACTCTTACACATGTTTAGTTTCTTTTGATACAGACTGTTATGTAATATTTGAAGCGAACAGCTCTTCAAAAATGATAATAACGATATTATTACGAGGGCATACAATTCGGTAATTTTCTGTAGTCAAGCGAGTACAGTGGGATCTAATGGGTTAAAAAGTCATTTTCGTGAAAAACAAAGATAGAGGGTTTTGAATATAGGCCATCGATAGGTAATGTGTTTACTCATTCCTGACTAATGGGTATTTAAATACAGTTAAAGCTTGATAGTATACAAACTTTTGTGTTGCGTTAATCTCTATTAATTGTTATTCCAAAAACATAGTTTTTTCTCTTTTTTGATGCAAAACACAGCTTTATGTGCAAAAGCTTTTTTCCTTTTTTTTTTATTTGTAATCTTTAAATGTTATTATTTTTTATATGATAAATAAATAAAATATATAATTCGATATCTGTTTTAAAAGCATTTTTAATGCAAAAACACTGTTTAAAAATGTTTATTAGGTAATCCGGATAATTTGATAATCCGGATTAGGGTCTGCAATCAATAATCAGGATTACCAACCTGTTACTGTACCCGAAAAAATTAAGATAGCGAAAAATTAGCTCACTATTGCGGAAATGACAAACGGAATGACAAACCATCTGTAGTGACGGGTACAAAAATGTGTCTTATGGATCTATGGAATGATTATAGAAATATTTAATTTCTTAGTTTCCCGTTCTTAAACAATCAACCATTTGGCCATCTCTGTGTCCTGTTACAGACATGTACGAATAAAATATATTAAAAGAATAATTAGTATTGTGGTTATTTTGTTGAACTATTTATGGTTTTTAATCCAAATTTTTAATATTTTTAATTAGGCTTAAGTTCATGAAATTTAATTTTTATTAAATTATTTTTTATGAAGAAAGGAATTTTACAACATGAAAATCAATCAAAATTGTTATTGATAATCTTTCATTCTTGACGTGGCTCGGGCTCGAACCCTGGCCGGCAGGTTACCATGACATGTTTCGATCGCAACCACTCGATCTCCTCAGATGGATTTGCCGTCTTACACTCGCAGCCATCGACGACTGCTGACGTCAATAGTCAAACATCAATCCTTAAACCAAATTGTATTTTAACATTTGGTAGATCGAAATTTGCTTTCCTGAATGATTATCCATTTTAATTGATTTTACATGTTTTTTCCTTTACTTCTGTTTTTTCGTACTTTCGTCAAGAATTTTTCTTGAAGTCCAAGTACATTTTTTGTTTTTTCACTTTGTCTTTCTCTTTTCTGTTGACCTTTTTCAGCACAACTTGAAGGACAAATGTACACATAGAGCTCGTGCCTTAGCTTTAACAATAATTAGTATTGTGGTTATTTTGTTGAACTATTTATGGTTTTTAATCCAAATTTTTAATATTTTTATTTTTAATTAAAAGAATTTATTTTTTATTTTTGAAAACTATTTTCTGCAGAGTACCTTAAAGATAATTAAAGTTTTACAGCATACAATTTTGATATTACTTTAGTCAAAATCGTAGCAAACAACATCCTTAAAAAATCCAAAAATAAAATTCCAATCTTCCCCTTAACCCTAAAAACAGTGCTGCCAACATCCGATGAACAAAAATGTTTAAATCTTTGACACAGTAGGTGGAAATGATAAAAAACTCACTTAAATTGCTAAACAGGATTTGCTTAAGGGCTATTTTTTTTTAGGTAATTGGCTGAACAAAAAGTAACTGATTTGGTTACTCTTCTAAAGAGTTAATGTAGTGTAAACCAAATTATCCCCCCTACCATGCACGAAAGTTTTGCATCAAACGCACGCACAAAAAATTCGTTTTGTTATCTGCTGTCTACATTTTTTTTTTTTAAAGAATTTTTATTATCCAAAACCGTAGACGACTGTTTTATGAAATGAACACATTATCTTTGAAATATTTTAATATTTTTTGTTTTACTTAAATTGTTTCCATAAAAAGCAGTCATCGTCAGGCAAATGTAATGAAGTTAAAAATTTTGCTTTAAAATGTTAAAATAATGACACCTATTGCTGACAGGAGACAAAAATATTAACATTTTATTAAATAAGTCTGAAAAAATCATGTTTAACTATGAAACACATTATAAGCAGAAAAATTGTTCAAAAAATTATTTTTAAATGTTTTTGATGTGGCAGTTTCAGAGCTTTTTCTTTGATGTACATTTATATAAAGGAGTTAATGAAGAATGGTCAGTTTATGGCATTAGCTTGCTAGTCCAACTACTAGGGCATTGACTTTACTTTTAAAGTTGTGGGAAATAAATCATATGGGCACTTCCACAGAAAATCTCTCTTTTTGTCACGTCACGTCACCTAGCAATTATTCTTGTATTTTGAAACCACGTTGTTCAAATTTTTCCTCTCTTTCACTAAATGAAAACCTAGTTGCGCTCTACACCCAAATGCAAAAAAGTAAATAATATTTTCATTATTCTTTGAGAAACGATTAAAAATGGTTGGTGCCGTTACGTGACAAAAAGTAGACATTTCTGTGGAAATACCAATATGTCATCAGTAAAATCAAGACTTTCGAGATGTAAATTTAAGGTCCATGCAGTTCCTCTTCTTTTTGTGGTTAGTTTTTTCATTATTTCATCTAGTACAACGGCAAAAAGAAGCGGCGAAAGAGGAGACTCTTGTTCCACACCAGCATTTGTCTTAGTTCTTCCATTGTATCTGACGTGGAGTGTAGTTTTGTTATACATTGTCTTTATCATATTTATTATTTAAAAACATCCCGAAAGCAACTATTCATGTTGAAGCTTCCTTAGAATTATTACCTACAATTGTTACTATAATGAATGAAAGAATTGAATCTCCGACTGGTTACTTAGCGACGTCAGCCACACAAATAAATTGGTTAAAATATAAAAAAAATATCTCAGTTCGCTCTATTGTTAATTTTGACGGTTTTCTGAAACTAGCTGTTCAACATTCCAGTATTGCGCCCAAAAAAACCAAAAACATTAAAATATATTCCACAGATGTCGAGCGTCTCTTGTCTGAAAAAAATGAGAGCTCGAAGAGAGTGCCAAGTGTACAGATCTCCTCAACTTAAGAACTTACTAAAAGAGTATTCAAAAAGGCAGACTCAGAAAACGGCTTCTCTGGAAAAATATCTTAATGAACTTGATGCAACTACACAATCGGACTACTCATTATGCCGTGCAGCTAGAAATCTCAAAAGGCCAGTTGTCTCTAAACCACCATTAAGAAACTTGAATGGAAGTTGGGCAAGAAATGATGTTGAAAAAGGAAATCTGTTTGTTAATCATTTAAAAAACGTATTTACCCCAAATATATCTCACGATATTGCAGTCGAGTTACCACCTGTTGCTGCTAGAGCAGCTATTCCCCTTAGATTTGGGATAAGAGAAATCGAAAAAGCTATTTGTGACTTAAACACTAAGAAGGCACCTGGTTTTGATAAGATCAGTAATAAAATGCTTTTAGAGCTACCTCGCATAGCAAAAAAAAAAATATTGTTGTTATTTTTAATGCTATTTTACGCCTTGAATACTATCCTCAAAAATGGAAGGTTTCCTTAGTTACCATGATACCAAAGCCAGGCAAAGTTCATACAAAAGTTGAGTCATATAGGCCTATTAGCTTATTATCAAATATGTTAAAGCTGTTTGAAAAATTATTAGTTTCAAAATTAACACCGATTTTAAGTGAAAATAGATGTATTTCAAACCATCAATTCGGATTTAAAAGAAAACACAGCCCAATTGAACAGACTCATCGTATAGTAAACGCAATAAGAAAAGCCTTTGAAGAAAGAAAATATTGGTCCGCTCTCTTCATCGATGTTTCTCAAGCTTTTGATAAAGTCTGGCATGAAGGCTTATTACATAAATTGAAGCAAAATTTACCAGCAAACACACACATTATTAAAGAAGGTGATTATTTAAGCTCTCCTCAGCAAATTGACGCTGGAGTCCCTCAGGGAAGCATTCTGGGCCCCCTATTATACTTAATTTATACTTCGGACATGCCAACAAGCAACTTCACACAAACTTCAACATTTGCAGACGATACAACTTTTCTTAGCGTCCACGAAACCCGTTATGACGCATCTCGTTACTTACAGCATCATATATTTCAACTAGAAATATGGTTAAGACAATGGAGGATAAAGGTCAATGAACAAAAATGCGTACATATAACATTCACCTTGCGTCGGGAATTACGCGCCCTATTAAAATAATAATCAAATAATACCTCAAAATTCGCATGTAAAATACCTCGGTATTCATCTAGATCGCCGTTTATCGTGGAAAAGCCATATAGAGGCAAAATTAACTCAAATGAAACTAAAAGCCATCCAAATTCATTAACTTATTGGAAGAAACTCTGTCCTGGGGCACTGCCTCGGCCTCAAATATCGAAAAAATTCAAAGGTGCCAAAATAAACTACTTCGAATAATTACAGCTGCTCCTTGGTATGTTAAAAACTCAAATATTCACAAGGATCTCAATGTTCCATTAGTAAAAACTCTGATAACAAAAGTAAAATATTTAAAGAGGCTTGAACAACACTCAAATCCACTAGCTGGAAATATTTTAAATCACGGCGGCCACACTCGCTTAAGAAGAAGAGACACTGCAGCACTTACCCAATTAGATGAGCGATAAACACCTATAAAAGTGAACATAACCCGTGATGAAGAAAATTTTGTCTGGCACTGGCAGGAGATAAATTAACGTATTAGGTTAAGATTTGATTAATCATTGTTAGTTCATATTTAATATATGAAGATTCAATAAAAAATAATGAAAAAAAAAATATTTACTATTTTCGTAGGAACCTTTTAGTTGTAAGTGCTTCTCATATTGCACTACGCCTTATTGAGTCGAAAGCTTTCTTAAAGTCGATGAAAACTAGAAAAAGAGGTGTACGCCATTCAACTGATTGTTCTATTATGACACGCAAGGTATTTGTCAGATCCACACAGTTGCGATGTGGACGGAAGCCTGCCTGCTCATCCCTTAGTATTTGCTCAACCCATGCCAGCCTAGTGCTAATAATTACGATAGCCAACAAGGTTTTTGACTGGAGGAAGCAAATATCTTTCCTAGGGTAATTTGGTAGGCTGAATTCGAATCTGTAATTGGTTTTTCTCTATCATGTCAGGTTTTCGAGATACAAAAAAATGCTTTTATTCGTTTCTTACATACAAAAAAAATCACGAGTTTATTAAAAAATCAATGAATTTTCAAAAAAGAGTGGCGTTATTTGAACGTTGTTTGTATTTAGTTGGTTCGGTTTTACGTATAAGAGTCCAGCAATAGTCTCCCAGCATGCTTTTTTCTCAAAATCCTTGATACATTCTTTAAATTTTCATTAAATCTTGCTTTTAAGAATATGCAAAATATTGTCGGTGTCCACGGTTTTGTTGAAGTTTCTGACTGCAAAACCAAAATAATGTTCATATGCATATTTTAATGATTCTGATTCTGATTATGATTATCCTTTTTCCCAACCAACTATTCACCACACACAAAGCAAAAATAGCTTGAATCAGTTACACACATGCTTAAACGCTACCATTATAAAGATTTAGAATGAATGTGGGCTTCTGTCAAATTAATACAGTAGAATCGCGATAATTCGTAATCGCAAGGGTTCGGACATTGCTTACGAATTATAGGGGTTTTCGATTTAGCGGGGTTTCGATTTAACGGGGTTAATATAAAATAAAAACGAATAAACGGCGTTTTTCAATTTATTTACTAAAACGATACAAAAAGCATAAAAACAATTGTTAAAAATAAAATATATAAAAATTATTCATGTAACAAACTGACCTAAAGAATGCTTATTTAAAAAAAAATACACACACAAGCAAAAACCCACGCAAAAATAAAATAGTGGTAAACAAAAAATCATTCTTTCCATATTTTTGTTGTTGTTATTACGAATTAAAAGTGATAGTTAGCAAACAATTACGATTTATAAGAGGTAAAGAAGATTTTATTTGAAAAAAAATTACGAATTAGCGAGGGGACCAAAATGTATGGAAATTTTACGAATTAACGAGATTTTTTCAAGGGACCGACAGTTTATTACGAATTAAGGGGAATTACGATTTATCGGGGTACGAATTATCGGGATTTGACTGTATTTGTGAAATTGTAGTGTCATTATTGACTGTTTTACAATATATCCAGCATGCGATAAAAATGAACAAGACGCGATAGCCCAATTTCCAAATAGCCAGATTCGAATTCATCGCACCCAGATAAGTTAAAAAACATGCTTCGTTTCTGCAGTAAATTTTTTTCCCCGATTTTTAAAACCAGTGTTATTGCATTAATCTTGTAGATTGTGTTGAGAAGGATAGTACCCCTCCAATTGTCGCATACAGTCAAATCGTTTTCCTTGGGAAGTTTTATGATGACGCCTTACGTCCATGTGTTTGGAAGTTCTTCATTTATCGCGTTGTTTCCTGTGAAGTTGTTTTGCTCCGTAAATTTACTTATAGACTTGAGTGATCTCTCCATCTACGAGTTCGTTCATCTAAATTTGTAAGCAGCTGCTGATTTTTATCCTTTAAGTTTTACGGTTCAGGTTTTGACTTGTAATGCTAACAATAACATTATATAAAACTATATAAAACTATGACAGTTGTGTAAAATTCGTTATCCACCAAATCTGTATAACGATTATAATAACCAAAATACACATAAATATAACACATCTAAAATACATTCAAAAATTATACTAATCAAATTATTATACCTTTAACTTAATGTCAACGAAATTGATTTTATCTCTATCCCTGTATTAAAGTAAGTAACCAACAACTTTCTCACCAACAAAACTAAGAAAAATGTAAGAAATTGAAAAATAAAATGTTAAACAACGTTTCTTTTTTTAATTTTTTTTACAAGAGCGCACCTGTTTAAATGAGCAACAATGTATAATATTGGAAAAAAATAAAATTTTGTAAAAATGGTCTAAAAAAGTAACAAAAAAGTGTCACTTATGGCGATTTCTTTTCTGAGAAAAATGTTGCATTAATGTTACATGTTCTACATTTATGTGTTCGTTTGTACAAAAAATACAACTGTGGGAAAAATTTTCAAGTTCTTTTGTGAATATGTTGATGAAAAACATGCAAAACATGTCGCATATTTTACCCTTACTTTTACTTAGGGTGTTCGTAATGCCCTGTTCTACAACTTTAGTACTTACTACTTTCTTTGTACAACAAGTGCTTTATTTTGTTTGTCATAATTCATACCGCTCATAATTTTGTAAATAATTTGTTTTAGAACAAAATATAAAAAAAGCCTATTTATATTATAATCGTTTTAATTTTTATAAGCCATTAGTGATGTTAATATTTGTTTCCAACCCGTAATAACGTGCAGAAACAGCTTAAATAGCTTTAAAAATCGCTCATTAAGTACATTAATGATGAAAGTGTAATAGCTGTTAATAAAAGCACTAATTGTGTTCTATTGAAATTGCACAACATGTAACAGATCGAGTGATTAAATGTCACATTAGAAAATGTAACATGTTTATACTGCAACATATTTTTCTCAGAAAAGAAATCGCCATTAGTAAAGGCTAGTTTATACGGTAATACAATGTATTACGACATTGCAAAATGATACAAATCTTATCATGTAAAAGCAAAATGTATTGATTAAAAGAAAATACGGATACAAAATTTGACAAGCGGTCGGTAAATGCTTATTTTCTAAACCATCTTCACACCAGAGGTATATTTAAACAGAATGTATTGAAGGTGGTAACATTTTTATACAATTACAAAAACCACTAAAAGCAACTCAGGACATTCTTTTACCGTTTTTGTAACATAAAATATACTTACGACAGACTTTTAATTTTTTCTTTTAAACACGGAGAAAATTTCATATTATTTTGATTCTACAAAGTCGAAACATAGTGTAAACTAGCCTTAACATTTTTTGTTATCTTCGATCTCAAAAATGTTAATGCCATTCGATAGCAAACATAACTTTTAGAACTAAAGCATCCAAAAACTGAAGCAAAATATTTACAATTGTGGGTGTGGCATGCTGCTGGAAAAAAATATGTTATGTTGTTTTAGAAAAAATTTAATTATTGTAAATTTGATCGGAATTAAATTGCGATTTATCGCAAACTGTTAACAATAATGGTACGAAATTTTTTTTATATTAGCGGGATAGTAGTCTTTTAAAAATGGTTCGTTACATCACTATATCATTTGCACCTGAATTTCAGAGAAATAGAACTTATAGGGCAAAAAGTGGTTAAAGATATTTTAGTACCACCAGAAAGTGTCCTCTTTAATTACATATTTTTTTAATTTTGGAACTGCCTATTGAACACTTTTTTCATTCTAATGAAATTGCTCGCAACATTTTTTGCTCTTTTAATTTTACTGAAATATAACACAATGGTTTACGAGCGTTTTGTTTTAAAAAATAATTCTGCAACAGATGTTTTTATACCCACACCACAATAGTGGAGAGGGTATTATGCATTTGTGCTAATGTGCGTAACGCCTTAAGATATTGGTCCTAGACCCACCTTAAAGTATACCGATCGACTCAGAATTACTTTCGAACTAACGATGTCCGTCCGTCTGGCTGGCTGGCTGGATGTCCATGTAACCTTGTGCGCAAAGTACAACTTTGGAGATAATTTGATAAAATTTGGGACATATATTCTTATTGACACAAGGACCAAGCCTATTGAAAATGGGCTAAATCGTATGACCACGAAGGAAGATAGGGGGAAATTTCTTCCTTTCAGAAACTATCAAACCGATTTTAATGAAATTTAAAACTTACATAGAACCATATCTTCATGGACACAAAAGGGATGTATTTTTTAAAAAAATAGGATCACGAGGGGAGATAGGGCCAATTTCTGCCTCTCCAACCGATTTTAATGAAATTCAAAACATGGATAGATCCATATCTATATGGACACATAAGCTATACAGTTTTTCAAAAATAGGACCACAAGGGGAGCTATGGGGCAATTTCTGCCCCTCACAAACTTTTAACCGATTTTAATGAGTTTTATAAACATAGATAAATCCATATTTATATGGACATATAAGCATGATGTGTTTTTTAATACTGTGGTGAAGGAAGGGTATCATATGGTCGGGCTTGACCGACTATACTTTCTTACTTGTTAAGCTTGTCGTAGATGGGCAGCTTTTGAGTTGATTTGAACGAACAAGGGTCCATAGAGGGTCGGGAGAGTGACTTGTGGACCTCTAAAATTGGTAACCTCGGATATTCAAACCTTAAAAAAAATTGCAAAAAAAATTAGACTTAAGCTGACCTTCAAAAATATGCTTAAAATATGTGAAGCTATAACAGATTTTTTGGGTTGATTTTTAAAGATTTATCGAGTTTTTTAATCATTTAGTTAATCGTTTAGTTAAATGGATTAGGTTAAATATCAAACTGTTGTCAAAAGTGGGTTAAACATTTTTATATTGGTAGGTAAGCCAACTCTAAAAAATGTATTAATAAATGCTCATGCATTTTTCTGTAAGTGAAGTGGTATATTCGAGGCGAATGTATATGCGTAAAATGGGAGCACATATGAATACTCATTTTTACTATTTCACTAAAAGATGTTATTTCGCTGATAAAACAATATTTTCTCCAGAAATCTATATAAAAAAAAAAAAAATTCGAAAGAACACGTTATGGGAATACTTGTAGAAGCAAGTTTTAGTCAATCTGACATTTTTTCTCCCACATCCCAGAAAAACTTTGCTTACAAAACAAGCGGTAAAATAATGAGAACTTGGCAAGAAGACTACTTAATTTTCTACTAGAAAAAGTACTTAATTTTGTTCGTGATGTCCCAAAAGTAATCCTTTATAATTTGGTCAATTATAACCTAAAAAATAATATCTGTCTTTTGTACTTAAAAGTACTATAGAAATATGTAGTTACAAAATGAGTCAAAAAATAAGTATTTCCAACTTAACTTTCAAAAAGATAAAACACACTAATTTAAATTACTCTTAACCCATTAAGGACTGATGGGTATTTAAATACCAAAAACTGGTATGAGGTATCGGAAATTGGTTTTTACAGAAAGATAAAGAAAGGATAGGACTAATTAAAAAAAATTTTTAAGTTAAATTTTACCACCTTCTATTGGGAAAGTCAGCGGTTTAAAAGTTAGCAATTTTTCAAATTTGGAAAAAGTGAACGACATCGGCTCTGAAAATTCGGGGACTAGAAAGTCGGAAAACCCATTTGGTGACTTATAGCCTTAGGTGTGCTCTGCTTTAGAAAAAAATATTAACTTATTTGGGCCAATCACGTTGACTACAGGTTTGATTTAATGCAGTCATAACAACTCCATAGACTCGCGAGCAGTCAATAATTGTATTTTTCACACAGACACGGTCGGCAATTCACATGTTCACAACAACTTTGTTCGGGCCACTCCATAGTCTCGCGAGGCAGTCAATAATCGTATTTTTTACACAGACACGGTCGGCAATTCATATGTTTACAACAACTTTGTTTGTTGCTTGGTTATCACTGATTCAATGGCATGGGTATTTGAATACCCACTTCGCTGTCAGAGGGTTCAAAACGCAAAATTTTTTTTTAATATTTTGAGTAGTTAAAATGCGTTGTTTTATGTAAAATTAACTAGAAATAAATATAACAACTGTGGTTGATTATTGAGATAATTTTTTTTAAAGTTTTTTGATCACTAACATGAAACTATGCAAAACAGTCCTTTGGGTATAAGTTTAATTTGTATTTTATACAACCAAACAAAGTTTTACCTCCACACTGTCCACAACGGCATGCTTTTTAATTTGGTTTCTCATATGGTCGAAGTTATCCATGAGCTTTGCCATTTCTTGGGCATTTGTGACAACTTCTTCTCTTATAGGAACACGATTATCAGGATTTGTTACCAATAAGTAAGTAAATTCCATGCATTCACCAGACCAGCATCCGAAGCATTAGTAAGTAACGGCCAGTACCACTTCTTATGACGAACTTTTTATTCATGACAATGTCGAATAAGTCCTTTACCAACTTTTGTTCTTTTCAATCCACTTATTATATGTTGTTGCTCTTCTCGTAAACAAACCAGGGAAAGCACTAAATTGTTTTTAAAAACAACAGTCACCGTATAAAGTAAAACAGAGCAGTAAATAAACACTCAGACATCCATTCGAAAACCAAAAAATACCAATTTATTTTTAAAAATACCCCAGCGGGAAAACCCAGAAGACCTTCTTACTTCAGGCACTATTAAAAGGGTTTAAAAAATGTTTATTCAATTACCATTCTTATCTTAAGCCTGGTATTCTGTTCAACATTTCACGTGAAATGATGTCAAAACGTATATGAAAAAAACTTGTGCAGAATATCTATGAAATAATGTCGATAGAGTTCTACTCTGTTCATTTTGTGGAAAAGTTCCGAAATGGTTCTGGCAATATATTTTTACAACTGCGAAATAATGTAAGCTGCACTTATTTCACGTGGAATTTTAAGCAAAAGCAAAACAATATGAACTGATTATTTAATAAGAAATAAAAAATTAAAATAACACAACCGGCAACAGTTTTTTGTCCATATTAACTTTCTTTTTTATAAAATTGATTGTTAAAAAAAATTAATTTTTAATAAAATACATGTGGGGTTTGTTTACATATGCAAAACCATTTCGCATATTTTACAGGAATAAAAACGTAAGATTGTACAAACTCGCAAAATAGATAACATTGATACATGTCAAAATTTTTGTGTGAAATAATAAAAGTTGCTCAACATTTTTCACGAATTTGAACAGAGTACTAGGCTTAACTGCTAAATAAAGCCTCATAGAAGGCCTCGGCCCTTTCGTATAAAAGATAAGATACACATTCCTCGTTCCTTTCTATGAGAAGGGAGAAAAGAAGGAGTAACATTTTTTGTTTTGTTTTTTTTTTTTGCACAAGGAAAAGTAAAATAATTATTTTTGTTTGATCCCGTTACCATTCTAATGTAACTGAGAAAGAACGAGAGCGGATGGCCTACCCCTCAATGGCAACAGGCCTTGTACATCCAAAAGAAGGAGTACAGTAGACTCCTACTTTTTCCCGCTGGGACCGATTCTACGTGCATAGTGAAATAAACACACAACACTCACATCAAGGCATCTAATAAATGCGTTTTTTAATTTTTTTGTTTTCAAAAAATCTTCAGCCGCATTCATAATGAAAATTTGGCATGAAGTTAGCACAAAGTTTATTTATAATACAATTACCAAAGTCTGGCTATCGACTTGCTATCACAAAACATCCCAGCGGACGAGCTTGTGGTGGCACAGCCATAATTGTGTACAAACACATCAGACACTTACCATTGCCAGAGTACGAAGAAGACTGTATCCAGGCCACATCTATAAATCTTACTGATTTCAATCCAACGTTAACATCCGTTTATTGTCCCCCGAGGCACAAAATTGTAAACGATAAATTTCTCAACTTCTTCTCCACATTGAGCCAGAAATTCATTGCTGCTGGCGACTACAACGCTAAACATACATATTGGGGCTCCAGACTTATTAGTCCTAGAGGTAATCAGCTATACAATACCGTAACTGCAAATAATTTTGATGTGGTATCGAGTGGTGAGCCTACCTATTGGCCAACCGACTTCAATAAGCTACCAGACCTTATTGACTTTGCTGTAATTAAAAACATCAAGCGCGATCAGGTACTAGTTAGTTCCTCCTATGATCTTTCGTCTGATCATTCACCTTCAATCCTAATTTTAAAAGGTAACTCTGACGCTGCAGCTGCAAACTTTAATTGGTTAAAGTATAAAATGTATGTGAGCTCTCACCTATCACAGTGCATTCCCCTAAAAAATTCATCTGACATCCAAATAGCTGTCGACCGATTTACAGAAGTCTTGGATACTGCAGCAAGAAATGCAACCCCAATCAAGCGGACAAATAAACGTGCTCCTTACAATACATCGATGGATATAGAGACCCTTATCAGAGAGAAAAGGAAGTTAAGAAGACAATGGCAAAACAGTCGTTCCCCAACCACTTAGGCCCAACTACAATTATGCCTGACCACTCTTCGCAACAAATTGAGACAGAACCACGAGTCTGCAGTAGAAGGCTATCTAAACAGCCTAGACGCCACAAATAACTCCAATTATAGCTTATGGAAGGCTGTACGGCATATGAAATGCCCTATAACCCAAGAATCTCCATTAAGACTGGAAAACCGCACTTGGGCCAAAAACACAGATGAAAAATTAAACGCTTTAAACTTGTTCCTGTCGTCCAATCATTCCTGATAAGGTAAACCATCCATTACAATTTAACATAACTCAAGTAAAATCTGCAATAGAAAGTGAATATTAGAAAATCTCCCGGACCTGACCGCATCACAGGGTCAATGATAAGAAACCTACCATCGTCTGCTTCCAGAATCTTGCTGCTCATTTTTAACGCTATATTAAGAGTCGGATACTTCCCATCCTCATGGAAGAGGTCTATAATTGTGATGATTCCCAAGCCAGGAAAAGATGCTAGCCAAGTTGCGTCGTACAGACCGATAAGCTTATTGTCAATCCTATCGAAGCTTTTCGAAAAAATATTCGTTTTAAGTATAACTCCTCATCTAAATGAACACGACATCATCCCGGATCACCAGTTCGGATTCAGAGCGAAACATGGTACAATAGAACAAGTGCATAGAATTGTCACCCTTATTAGATCGGCGTTTGAGAAAAAGCAATACTGCTCAGCACTGTTTATAGACATTTCCCAAGCTTTTGACAAAGTTTGGCATGATGGGCTACTCATCAAAATAACACGAATGCTTCCTCAAAACACTCACAAGCTTCTGGAGAGCTATCTAACAGGCAGAACATTCATAGTAAGGTCGCAAGATAAATACTCCCCTCTCAAGAAAATTTCTGATGGTGTTCCCCAAGGCAGCATATTAGGACCGCTTCTATATATAATATACACAGCGGATATGCCAACAAACCTGAGCACGCATACCTCTACATTTGCAGACGACACAGCATTTATAAGCGTTAACCATGACCCAAAAGTCGCATCGCAAAATCTGCAGTCCCACATCAATGAACTAGAGGCCTGGCTAGAAAATGGAGAATAAAGTTTAACCCGGCTAAATGTGCTCACTTAAATTTCACGCTCAGAAGACAAACGTGCCCAGCTGTAAAAATAAATAACATCACTGTTCCGGTAGAAAACCATGTTAAGTACTTGGGAATTCATATAGATAGACGCTTGACCTGGTCGCGTCATATTGAAGCGAAAATAACGGCTATGAAACTTAAAGCAGCTCAACTACATTGGCTTCTCGGTCGAAACTCAAACTTGTCCTTAGACAACAAAGTTCTCTTATACAAGTTCATCATAAAACCAATATGGACATATGGCATCCAATTATGGGGTACTGCATGCGCATCTAACATCCAAAAGCTTCAAAGAAGACAGTCTAGAATATTACGACAAATTGTCTGCGCCCCATGGTATATACGTAATGATATTATCCACAGAGATCTCAACGTCCCCACTATCCAGGAGGAAATTAAAAAATATTCAATAAGTTACATCGATAAACTAATGGTCCACCCTAACTACCTCGCTCGGGGTCTGCTTCAGTTCGAAGGTCACCAGAGGCTAAAAAGAACCGATACTTTGAGCATAACTAGAAGACATTTTTAAAATTTGAATACAGCAGTTAGTGGTTACACTGGTAACAACTAATAAACAACAAGTAGAATTAAGATTTGAATACATATTGTAAATTTCGATAAGAAAGATTCAATAATAAAAATAAATTTAAAAAAAAAAAAAAAAACTTGCTATCGACTTGCTAAACTCTTGTTAACGAGCTCCCTTCCCGTTTGGTATAAACCAATAGTCAGGCCGTAGTCGTGACTGACTACCGTGGCACCAGAAAGTCTCTGGTCAGCCGCGATCTGATGAGATATATCAATTTATAACTATGCCGACTTCCTGATTTGACCAGAGAAAGTAACACAAAAAGTGGCATTTCTTTTAAATTCACATACCCTTGGGGATTCAGGAGCATGTTAAAATCCTCAAAGTAAGCCCACTGTATTGTGACTTCAGGTCGAAAATCAATTTGTGAAAGAGAGCCGTTGTCGTGAAAGTTTAAATCATCCATATCATGATTATATTCCTGAATGAAAAAAGTGTGTTTGCCATATAAAATACTATAAAATAAATCTCCACTTCCAAAGAATATGCAAACTTTTTTAAGTACATATAAGTTTTCTATTAACGAACATTTTGCACGAGTGTTGTATCTTAGCGACTGTTATTTGATAGATGTAAACACCTTTTAGATGTTCTGAACCGATTGCCAATGTGTGGTATTGATATTGAAGTGCTTCCGGCGGTGGCATGTCATAACGTCCAGTGTCATAGTGTCCATGGAAGTTATGACACTCCAAAAAGTGTCACATTGTCCATGGACTTTATGACACTTTTGAAAATGTCATAATGCCCGTGGGCATTATCACACTTTGCAGATGGACATTGTGACATTTTCAAAAGTGTCACAGTGTCCATAATTACTAAAGAAGTTGAATACAAAAAAAAGATCTACAAACGCGCAGAGAAAACATGTTTTATTATGGTCACAACCAACCAAATTTTTTTTAAAGAAACTAATTTAACCATAATATGGTTGTCGGCGACAATGATTTGGTTAAATTAAACATAATATGGCTAACATTTTTTTAAAAATGGTATTGCTGCTTTTTCTCTGGGTGTATATATTAAATATATAACGAAAACTCTTTTGGTTGCGACAATTTTCTCCCCTATGGTATAACAAATACTGGCTTCGCTAACTAAAGCTTCTCGGCACAGCCGGCCTTAGGCCGGGCGCAAGGATTTTCTCTTCTATGGTATAACAAACACCGGCTTCGCTAACTAAAGCTTCTCTGCGTAGTCGGCCTTCGTTCGGAAACAAGGCAGATCTTAGAAGCTTTACTTAGCGAAGCCGGTGTTTGTTATACCATAGAGGAGAAAATCCTTGCGCCCGGTCGAAGGCCGGCTGTGCAGAGAAGCTTTGATTAGCGAAGCTGGTTTTTGTTATACCATAAAGTTAAGTTGTGGACATTATGACACTTTGCAAAGTGTCATAACGTCCGCGGACGCTATGACATTTCTCTGATGGACATTATGACACTTTTAAAAGTGTCACAGTGTCCATGGACACTATGACACTGGACGTTATGACATGCCACCCTTCCGGCCAGCGGTCGATTTTTCGACCACCAAAGATGACGGGCATTTAAAAGTCAGAAAACTGATCAACTACAAATTGATTTTTGTCGATTCTTATAAAATACTATTTATGCTTTAAAAATAATGAAAAACAAAAAAATTTTATTTTCTAATTTTTAATATATTTTTATATTGGAAAAAAGTGTTAAAAATTGGCTTTTATTAATCCTCTTACCATAATATTTTACAAAGCCTTAAGGAAACCAATTTATTACTCATATATTAGAAATCATACCAGATTTTATTGTTGTGAAAACAAATCGAAAAAATTATATTAAACTTGAAAGATATACGTTAAAAAATGTACTGGTGTAAATGAATGAAATGACTTTCAATTTGAGCATAGTATAATAAGTACCAGGTAGCTTCATTAGGGAGAGTTGTCATTATTTACCCATGTAACATCAATTTAATTTATTTGATTTTTGACGCTTGTTTTAATTTTTTCCTAACTTCTCTATCGGTTCAAAAATTACAGATTTTTGGCCTTATACAAACTATTTTCAGCCACTGTGCGCCGCAAATATAGAAACTGACAAACAACTTGTACATTTCTAATATAAATGGGATTAAATATTAATTAAAATTTGTTGATGTTTATGAATTATTAACTAACTATTTCACGATGTCGATTTAACGCTTTTTTTTTGCTTAAATACATTTGAAACAAATACAAATTTTTGAGAACTTGTTTTTGTTTTACATGCAGTGGTGCAAACGAAACAGCACTTTCGCTTTTAGTAAAAAAGACAGTTATTTTCCATCGAACTATTTATTTTAATACTCGTACGTGTTATAAATAAAAATTAACATAACTTCAAACAAAATAATTTATACGCTCAGTTAACTTTGATACTAAAGTTTTGAAAGCTATTTAAGCTCCTTCCTTCCAATACCATAACTTTCAAGTTTAAGCAAACAAAAAGTTTTATCCAGTTCTCCAAACTGACAGAAACCTTTCAGTATTCAACACCAACCAATACTTAATTTAAACAAACACTTTGCAGAGTGTTTAAAACCCACTTGATTATTTCGGAACAGAACATGAAAATTTCAAATTTTATCTACCGGAATTTTTTTGTTTTTATTTTTTATGCCCCAATAACCGCACAACATCAATTGTGCTAATAATAGAACAATAAGTTCAACTCAATGGTATGCAAATAAATAAATGAAAAAGTAAAATAATGGCGAGAAAATATAAAGGTGAAAAATAAGGTGATTATTTGGTATTCGCACTTTTGCCTGTGTAAGAGCAAAAACCAATTTTACTTATTTTTAAAAACAAATATTTGTGTAGCGACTTCACTTGAAAAGGCTGTAAAAACTGTTTATCATTTTTCTGGCTATCAACTTAAAAACAAAGTTCCATAGTGAAAATGAGTATTTACAATAGATCCATTTGAAAAGGGAAACTTTGTTCTGATTTAGGAGGCCATAAACAGTGCCAGTATTGGACTTTTTGTGAAGCAACAATATTCGTCATGACGGTTCTAGGCTACGTACGAAGACAATTGTTCTGCTAGGTGAAAGGGCATACATTTCGGTCAGTTCCCTAGAAGCTTCTCTCTATGAGTCCCTGAGGCGGGACAGTAACAAGACAGATATTCCGATATCTCGTCATTCATTTCGCAGAATTCGCGCTAGTTTGTGGTGGCCTTTCACTATATTTGCTGCTAAAATCTGAGACCACATTGCTCAGTTAATTAACCAGTAAGTGCCATTAGTTCAAATATCTCTTCAAACATTCCCTATCACAATGTCTGCCTGGGAAATCGATGGATATTTAGCCATGGATGGGCCCCTTGACCGTTTTGGAAAATATATACTGGATATTATTCTGCTTAAAATCATCGGTGAAGGACACTTGAAAGGGGCACTAAAGCATACGATATATATATAAATATACATACCCGAAATTTAATTTCGGATTATTAGGCCGGCAGAAGCCAAATTTAAGTTATAGTGAATCCATAAGCACAGTGGCTGAAAATCGTTTTTTATCGGCCAAAAATCTGTAACTTTTGAACTGCAATTTTTTTTTTTTTTTGCTGCAGAGAAGACTTTTTGAATTTGTTTACAGTTTTAATTAAACATAAATCGGCTGATTAATTCTTGCGAAATTTAAGCTCAAAGTTGAACTTTTGATGTTTTTTTAGCATTTAGTATGAAAATGCTTTTGATTGAGATTGAAAATTATGGTATTTTTATACCCTTCACCGAAGGTAAGAGGGTATATATAACTTTGTCATTCCGTTTGTATGTTCCACAATATTGATCCTACACCCTATAAAGTATATATATTCTGGGTCCTTATGAAAAGCGAAGTTCAAATCCGGTTGTCCGTCTGTCCGTGTGTATGTTGAAATGGGTTTTCCGAAAACCCCAGAAATGATGTGGACTAGGTTGATGTATATTTATGTCACATATACTCCGTTTAAGTTTGCTATTGAAATTCAGCCAGATCGGTCCAAAAATGACGGAGCTATGAGCAAAAAACCACGACCACCTCTAAATTTTTCCAAAAATCCATTGTTGTTGTATTTTTTTTTTATTTCGGGAAAATCGGTTCAGATACAAAAAAGTTATGACCAAAATTAAATTTTTGTTTTTAAATACCCACTTTCGGGAACCATAGATCTCCCCGAGTCCAAGTTTTATAACTAAAGTAAATGGTAAATTTCTTCTTCAACACGTCGGTATATAAATCTGCCAAATCGGTTAAAAAATGGCTGAGTTATAACCGAAATACTGAATCCCCAAAAATTACTCTTTTTATAATTAACTTTGTTAAAATATATATATTTACAAGTTTATATAAATATAACTTTAGTAAATGGTAAAATTCTTCCTTAACACGTCGGTATATAAAACTATCAAATCGGTTAGACAATGGGTAATTTATGAGCAAAATACTCCAAAAATGGGCTAAAAAACCTCAAATTTTTTATAAAAACCTAAATTTTAGGGCTGCCATATGTCCTATGTATATGACTTATATACCAAAATGTCGGAAATTTGTATGAGTTATAACCGAAATACTGGAGTCTAATCACCGCATACGATATCGAGCAAAATTCATCGAAATTATTTATTTTGGTATCTTGAAACTCGATATCGAATGAAATGTATTGAATTTGAAATAATAGCATTCGACATCGAGTAACTCGACATTACATTTATCGAGTTTTCATTCGATACGCCAGTGCCTATCGTATGCAAAAAAAATCAATAGTTTATTCGATACGATAGTATCGAATGCAGTGATTAGACCCCTGAATTCCCGAAAATTACTCTTTTTATACCCTTCACCGAAGGTAAAAAGCTATATACAATATTGATCCTACACCCTATAAAGTATATATATTCTGGGCCCTTATGAAAAGCCGGTTGTCTCTTATTTAAAAAAAAAATATTTACCAGTTTTATTTAGTTTTTGTCTAGTTGCTCTGTATTCTGCTCGCACAATGGTGAAGGGTATATAACATTCGGCACAGCCGAATATAGCACTCTTATTTGTTTTTATTAAAAAAGGGGAATTTTTTTAGGAAACTTTTTGTCATGACATGTCAAACATTAAAATTACCTCTTCTTTTACTCATATTGATAAGCCTTTCATTTATTTACACCATAGAAATAATAATTTTAATATTTGACAATCCATGAAACTAAAGGGCATAATAAACCACACAAAATGCTTGGCAAACACACGCATTATTTCCGTTTGGGGTTTGCCAATAAACAACACCAATATTCTCCGTTCAAACATTGATTTTCATTTTTGTTTTGTTTTCAATGAATGCAGATGCCAATAGTGCTGCGGCAATTTTGTTGCTTTTAGCTTAAAACGGAAAAGAAATTATAAAATAAAGGCAAAAAATTTAAAGTAAACAGTTTTTAAACAATGAGCTGTTTTGTGGCAAGCAATACTACTAAAAAAATTAATTTAATATTAAAAATTAATTGAACTGAATACATTTAGCATTAGACGCCACAAAAAGTTTGACAAATATCCAACATGTCTGCCAAATATTAAAAATTTTTAATATTTCTGCAAACATTGCTTCAAATGTTTGTCCAAACAGCAAACACCCCAATTAACAACACAAAATGTTTGTACAAACGTAACATTTTGACATGTTTGCCAAGCCATTTGTGAGGTTTATTATGCCCTTTACATGGAAAGAGATACCACAGTGAAATTTTTAAATTATCTTATTAGAAAAGATATTAAGACATTGGACTAAAAAGCATCCCCAATTGTGATTAACCCTTAAGCGAACACAAGGTCTTGGCCAGGCATTTTGGACTTTTTTCCAGTTTTTTTTAATATAATTATTTATTATATAAGAACGAAACTTTATGTTTTCCCCAATCAAAGTGTTTTTTACAAGAAACTGAGTAAAAAGTGTAAATTTAAACGCCGTGGGCGTGGCAATTGGCCAAATAAAAATTTTGTGCATATTGTATCAACCAGGGCCTGGCCAGGCCCTGGCATATTATATATGAACTGCAGTAAATAAAATCAAAAAAAAACAAGTTAGAGTGCTATATTCGGCTGTGCCGAATCTTTGATACCCTCCACCGACAGTTCGAATGTTTAAGGAGTAATATCTGTATGATGTTATTATTATTTTAAACTGTGACGATTTGTTATTAATTATGGATTTAGGCGACTAAACTGTTTTCCGGTAGTAGGGTTTATATGGGCCCTAGGGTAAATTATGGACCGATCTTCACGAAATTTTACAGTCTTTTTCCCAGTTCTATAAAACTTTGATGTACCAAATTTTGTTATTATAGCATTATTTTTTACGGATTTAGGCGTACTAAACTGTTTTCCGGGAGTAAGGTTTATATGGGGCCCAGGATAAGTTATGGACCGATCTTCACGAAATAACACAATTTTATTTCTTGTCCAATAAAACTTTGATGTACCAAATTTTGTTATGATAGCATTATTTTTTACGGATTTAGGCGTACTAAACTGTTTTCCGGGAGTAAAGTTTATATGGGGCCCAGGATAAGTTATGGACCGATCTTCACGAAATAACACAATTTTATTTCTTGTCCAATAAAACTTTGATGTACCAAATTTTGTTATGATAGCATTATTTTTTACGTTTTTAGGCGTACTAAGTTGTTTTCCGGAAGTAGGTTTTATATGGGGCCTATGGTAAATTATGGACCGATCTTCACGAAACTTAACAGTTTAATTTCTAGTCCTATGTAACTGTGACTTGCCAAAATTTGTAATGATAGCATTGTTAGTAAGGGTTTTAGGCTTAATATACTGTTTTCCGGGAGTAGGGCTTATATGGGGCCTAGGGTAAATTATTGACGGATCTTCACGAAATTTCACAGCGTGATTTCCAGTTGAATAAAACGAATTGTTGCGAAACCTTATATCATTCTGTGCATTTTTCCACCATTTATGTTAGTTTTTGTAACAAAATTATCAATTTTTTTTTAGGTGGTGGTTCCACATTTTGATTCATAGCTCAGATCCTATTGAACGGATTTTGCTGAATTTCAATCCCAAACTGCTTAGGATAACTACAAGCAATTTGATACCAAGTTTGTTGATTTCTTTTGAGTTGTTCGAAAGTGAGCGTGTTTTCAACAGACGGACAGACGGACAGACAGACGGACATGGCTAAATCGACTTAAAATTACTCAAGGACCCAGAATATATATACTTTATAGGGTCTGAGATGAATAGTAAAAAAGTTTCACACGGAATGACAAACTGAATATACCCTCTTCACAACTAATTGTGGTGGAGGGTATAAAAACGTTTCAAAAAGCATATGCAACACATAAAAGTTCTTTCTTTACTTTTTTTTCGAAGAATTATTCTATTTCCCAACAAAATGTTCCTGCTATAGCTAGTGCTGGGAAACTATCGATAGTACTATCGATACTATCGATAGTCTTAAACTACCGATATATTTATTATTTAAAATACAGCTATGAAGACTAGAGTGGACCATCAATGCAGGGAAGATTTAAAAAGTTATCTGTTTCATAAAGGAGACCAGTTCATATGGTCCCCATACGAAAAATTTAATTTTCTCGAAAACCAACTCTAGAACAGACGGACGGACAGCCAGACGGACATGAAGTCTAAGATTAAAAAACGGAATTGGATTGGATTACATCCTAATTGGTATGAAGGTATGTGGTATGGATTGCATAGCTGTGCTTTTTTACTACTTACTTAAGTCCTTTATGCCGAAATTTGTATATGTTTACATAGGGACCAAAATGTCAAATAGTTTTATGATGTTGTAAAATAAAAAAAATAAAAATGCAATTGCAATTGCGAGCATAGGATGAAACAATGAACGACCATTAGAGGAAAAGTCCGCTAGACTGATTACCTTTTTTGAGATTCAAATCCAATTCAGAACATTATCTAAAGTTACAATGAAATATCTTATACTCCCTATTAATTTGGTTTCTTCAGAAAGGTGCTTATCACAATTTTTAAAAACAGTCATCTTAAATAAAATGGATACATACATACATACATACATACATACATACATACATACATACATACATACATACATACATACATACGTTCAATAAAGTGATAAAAACAACGAACTGTAGCCTGTTTTCCTACTTAAGGACAAACATTCAGTCGATTATAATATCGATATATCGATAGTGAAATCTGAACTATCGATAAATGTTGATAGTATCCCAGCACTAGTCCGAGCCAGGCCCAGGGGTTCATTAGTGTGAGTTTTTCTATAGCCACAAAAAGCTGCATATAAAATACAATGAGTCCCAGCCAGGCCCTGGAGTTCGTTTGCGTAAAATCATTTTGGTGCTTGCCTAAGGGTTAAGACATGCCCCAAATTTCCAATTCCTAAATACGCTTTTTAAAAAATGATATTTTTTTTTTCATATATGACAATGCTGTCACTATTTACCGCTCGATATTGAACAGGATTTTCCAGAAAATTATGGACATATTAGAAAACATTACTGTTATAATTTTATAAAAATCGGTTTGTTGAATAATTAGACTTTACTTTACTTAAATTAATTTTCAAACTTTGACAAAGAATCTTAAAGTACGTACTTCTAGAACTCAAATGAAACAGTTTGCATCCTGGATAGAAGAACATATAAATCTTAATTTACAAATTAAAGATGGCTATCACTTGGAGAATACCATTGAAACATTCACCAATTTGATCCATGAAGCAGCATTTATAGCTACTCCACAGCAGCAAATAAATGGTAATAATTTTCGTCTATCGGCTGAAATTAGAGAGCTAATTGCAAATAGGAGACGATTAAGGAGAACATATCAAAGCACTAGAAGCATATTAGATAAAACAAATTTTAACAGAGCATCTCAACAACTAAAAAAGCGCATAAAAGATTGTAAAAACGAATTATTAATCAATTATTTAAAAAATTTGGATGCGGTAAATAAATATTTAAAACGTCCGATAAAAAGAAACATCCCAATAACAAATTTAAGCGGTGAGTGGTGTAGATCACTTAGAAACAACATTTAACCCATTTATTTTAAAAAATCCCATTGTAAGAGCTGATATTGAGAACTTTGTAGATGTTCCTTGTCAAATGGATCGTCCTATTAAACCAATATCCCCAGCCGAAGTAGGAAAAGCAATTGATAAGTTGAATAATTACAAAACTCCTGGTTACGATAATATCGATTCTAAGGTTTTAAAATTTTTGCCAAAAAAATGGAATTGTTTTTCTCACAACAATTTACAATTCTATATTAAGGCTAAACCGTTTTCCATCGCAATGGAAATATGCAAAAATTATAATGGTTGTAAAACCTGGCAAACCCGAAAATAATGTTGCATTCTTTGGACCAATCAGATTGTTGTCAAGTTTTTCAAACATTTTTGAAAGGCTCTTTTTAAAGAGATTAATTCCAATATTAGAAAAACAAAATATTATACCTGATTATCAGTATGAGTTAAGGCATAAACATGGAACACCAGAACAGTGTCATAGGATTGTTAATAACATTTCATACGCCTTAGAAAGAAAATTGTATTGTTGTGCTGTATTCTTAGATGTTCAACAGGCTATTGACAGAGTCTTGCACAGTGGACTCCTTCTTTGTGACAATTATTCAGGTTTTGGTTGTATAAACGCGGGTATTCCACAAGGAAGTGTCCTGGGGCCAGTTTTGTTCACAATTTGTGCAGTAGATAGGCCAACAGTTGAAAATATTACTAATGTTTCGTATGCAGACGATACTGCTTTATTAGCATCAAACAAATCACCGTTAATAGCTTCCCAGATGCTACAAAATCAATTGAATCTTCTTCAAGATTGGCTTTAAAAATGGCATATTAAAGTTTATAACCCAAAGTCTGTTCATGTTAAATTTACGCTCAGAAAAAATTATTGCTTACCTGTTTATTTAAATGGCACAGCTATACCGAGCTGCAACACTGTAAAATATTTAGGCCTACATCTTGATCGAAGACTTACTTGGAAAGAGCATGTCAAAAAGAAACGTGAGCAACTTAAATTAAAAACAAGAAAAATATTTTGGTTATTGGGACCAAAATCAAGCATAAGCTTGGAAAATAATGTTCTGTTATACAAAACAATACTAAGACCTATATGGACATACGGCATCAAACTTTGGGGAACTGCAAGTAATTCGAGCGTTGAGATATTACAGAGATACCAGGCAAAAACACTCAGACTTTTAACAAATGCGCCATGGTTTATCAGCAACAAAAACATGCACAGAGATCTTAGTATTTTAATGGTTAAAGATGAGATCAATAACTTCAGTGAAAGATACCTTAATTGACTAAGTAATCATTCCAATGTGTTAGCAATAAACCTGTTAGATGAGAGCAATGAAATCCAGAGACTTAAAAGGCATCACGTTTTTGACCTTCCCTTCCGAAAATAGAAAGTTTTAATTTGTCAAATCCTATTTAAATTACAAAAGAAATATTTTAATTTTTTATTTTTGAGTTTTAACCAATCAGATTGTTGTAAAGTTTTTCAAACATTTTTGAAAGGCTCTTTTTAAAATTTGTAAAACGCAAAAGCAACGCCAAAAATCATATATATTATTTCTAAAGCACTTTTTTTTGTCGGTTGCAAATATCTCCCATACCACCGCATCAAATTTAATGAATGATATCTCATTTTAAAGCTTATTTCTAACACTAATGACGAAAAATAATTAGAAATTGAAAAATTAATATTTTCATTGATAAAAATTACGGTGCGGAATATTCGCACGGGTCATCTAGTTATATTGAAAGCAAAAACAAAATCGAAAATATTTCATAATTTTGTTGTTGTTTTCTATTGAAATGAATATTGAATTTTTAAATTTAAACGCTGCATATCTTGTGGCGTTGATAATTTTTAAACGCAATATGTATTTCTGTAGAAAGCAGCAACAAAATTTTTAAAAATTTTTGACATTGTTTTTGCTTTCAATGTTATTTT
This sequence comes from Pollenia angustigena, assembly GCA_930367215.1. NCBI lineage: Eukaryota > Metazoa > Arthropoda > Insecta > Diptera > Polleniidae > Pollenia > Pollenia angustigena. The sequence continues at coordinate 168,733,070 of OV884058.1, forward strand.
TGGGATTGCGTTGCGTTTTACAAATTCAGGGCCAAAATATTATACCGTATTATCGGTATGAGTTTAGGCATAAACATGGAACACCAGAACAGTGTCATAGGATTGTCAATAACATTTCATACGCCTTAGAAAGAAAATTGTATTGTTGTGCTGTATTCTTAGATGTTCAACAGGCTTTTGACAGAGTCTTGCACAGTGGACTCCTGTATAAATTGAAAAACCTCATTCCAGCCCCATTTTATTTGGTACTTAAAACATATATTCAAGACAGATCCTTCTTTGTGAGCATAAATGAAAATTATTCAGGTGTTGGTTGTATAAACGCGGGTGTTCCACAAGGTAGTGTCCTGGTACCAGTTTTGTACACAATTTGTACAGCAGATAGGCCAACAGTTGAAAATATTACTACTGCTACGTATGCAGACGATACTTCTTTATTAGCATCAAACAAATCACCGTTAATAGCTTCCCAGATGCTACAAAATCAATTGAATCTTCTTCAAGATTGGCTTTAAAAATGGCATATTAAAGTTTATAACACAAAGTCTATTCATGTTAAATTTATGCTTATGTACCTGTTTATTTAAATGGCACAGCTATACCGAGCTGCAACACTGTAAAATATTTAGGCCTACATCTTGATCGAAGACTTACTTGGAAAGAGCATGTCAAAAAGAAACGTGAGCAACTTAAATTAAAAACAAGAAAAATGTTTTGGTTATTGGGCCCAAGATAAAGCTTAAGCTTGCAAAATAAGGTTCTGTTATACAAAACAATACTAAAACCTATATGGACATACGGCATCCAACTTTGGGGAACTGCAAGTAATTCGAGCGCTGAGATATTACAGATATACCAGGCAAAAACACTCAGACTTTTAACAAATGCGCCATGGTTTATCAGCAACAAAAACATACACAGAGATCTTAGTATTTTAATGGTTAAAGATGAGATCAATAACTTCAGTGAAAGATACCTTAATTGACTAAGTAATCATTCCAATGTGTTAGCAATAAACCTGTTAGATGATAGCAATGAAATCCAGAGACTTAAAAGGCATCACGTTTTTGACCTTCCCTTCCGAAAATAGAAAGTTTTAATTTGTCAAATCCTATTTAAATTACAAAAGAAAAATTTTAATTTTTTATTTTTGAATTTTAAGGAAACCTCAATGTATGTTATTTAAAAGTCATCAAATTTGCTTATTATTTTGATTGTAAAATATATTGCAAGTAAAACCATTAAAAAAAAATTAATTTGGTTTTTGTTTGAAAAATTAGATTTTTTTTTTATGGCATGTGGAAGAAACAAATGCCAAATTGACTAAAACTTGCTTCTACAAGCATACTCATAACGTTTTCTCTCGAAAAATAAAAATTTTTTTTATATACATATTTCTAGATAAAATATCGAACAGATACAGCAAATCGAACACTGTGGGGCGACTGCCTCAACTTGTTGTATTTGGTATAGGGACCGAACCACTTTATTGCCCACATTAGAATAACATGCATTAGATAAAAAACTCGATAGAAGAAGCTTTAACTTTAAACTTCACTAAAAGATTATCTTCGAGATAAGTTGTCAAAAACAGCGCAAGTTTTCTTGGAAAAAATTTATTTTGACTAGAACAAATTTTGTTAGAGAAAATTTTACTCTATGAAAGAAACTTACAGATAATTTGCCTCGACTAGGTCAACCTTTTTAGATAAAAGTTATTTTCACAACAGCATGGGGCCTGAAAGAAAACCTGGTTTGGTAAGTAACTATTCCAAGCGCGCAAACTTAACTACTTTTGTTTCTCTATCGACCCAATGTGATCAATTTCTTATAAAAAGAGTATTTATAAAGGGTGGTCCAAATATAATGCACGGTGTTAGTTGCGAGTCACACCTTAACGTCAAGTTTTTCGCCCAACTTAATTTGAAATTTCTTAGTTTCAGTGTTTGTTAAATTAAACAATGGAGAGGTCACATTTGAGGGGGGGTGCTTTAGATCCTTGTGAGATAAGGCCATGATGGCTTTATTGCTCAATTTAATGGAAGATAAAGCCATATTGGCCTTATTGCCCAATCATTGAGAGGTAAGGTCATATTTAAAATTTTGCGAAATGAGAGATATAGCCATATTTTTTTCGCGAATGAGAGATAAAGCCATATTTTTCCAGAATATTGTTATGCATGGTGTAAACATTCTGTAAAAGGGAAAATCCTTAGTTATCATTGAAAAACATTTTTTTATTCTTGTGACGCATACAGGAGAACTTTATTCAGCGAAGTCACCTGCCGCGCCCTACTGGAGGAAAAAAACCCTAAGCAAGGCCGCAGGACGGCACGCAGAAAAACTTTAGTATGCGAAGCCAGATTTCAGTACTTAACTTTAGTTTCTCCGGAACTGAAATGAGAGCTAAAGCTATTTTCTAATATTGCTAATGTGAGCTAAGACCATGATGGCTTTATCTCCCATTCAAAAAAAATCATGGAACCCCCCCATTTGAGCAGGACATTAAGATTTTTAAAGCCTTTTGCGAAAATGGGCATTCAAATAAAAATGAATTTCATGCACCTGTGATTTTTTTGGTCGGCATACTCGATCAAATGCAAACCGTTTCCAGTTCGTTTTGCAGAAAACATGTGCTGCCGACCTTATCGGGCCGTAGTTAATCGAAAATCAGATCGGCCAAGCAGTTTCTTTGATTTGCGTTCGCTTTTGCGGACTTCTTGAGGCCAGAAATTAAGGATATGGACATGGATGGTATGTGGTTCCAACAGGATAATACAACACAATCAATGAAACAATGGCTCTTTTGGGCGTGTTATCTCATTTTATGGCGATTTTGATTGGTCGTCATTATCATGTGATTTGACACCGTTGGACTTCTTTCTTTGGGGATATTAAAAAAAAAGTGTACGTCAATTAAAAAGAGAACAATGCAAGAGCTCAAGAATGAGATAATTCGGCACATTAACGACATTGAACCTTATTTATATCTCAGATTCATTGAAAATATGGACCATCGGATAGAGGTATGCCACCGAAGCCGTGGCGAGCATTTGGCCGATATTTTGTTTCACACATAATTGCCATAGATCCTTCTATAATAATAAAAAATATTAAGATAATTCTCTGAAAACTTTTTGTTTTATTTACAATTAACATCGTACGTTTTGGTTGTACCACCCTTGGCCAACCATTAATTATCTCACATTATTGTTTTATGCTACCAACTAACTATAGACTTCCGACATTACAAAGTTATTAATGGAAATGCTTGTGTTTTAATAAGTATTACAGCAACATACATATATCATTATTTTACTTTAGCAATAATCGCAGTGGCATTTCATAAAAATATGTTAAGTCAATACAAGTTGAATTTATATGACCATATTTGCAAATAACTGGCAATAATATGGGGCGAATATTTATTATGACATTTAAGTGGTTTTTGAATATTACCATGTTTTCATATGAATATTAATACCAAATATTTTTATGAAAATCATAATTAAGTAGATATTTTGTTTTAATATATTTCGTAGTACGGGAACAAAACAGTTGGCTTGATGGGGAATATAAAAAGAAAATGTATTAAAACTGTCAATATTTTGTAATATCAGAAATAATGAGCACACTTCGTACGTTAGGATATACGTATTTAAGTTGAGTTATGGTGACTTACTAACATATACTAGGGTGCTTCTAAAACAAGTTTTTGGCTAAAACTAATATTCTTGGCATATTCTTGTGGGAAATTTTCCACAAAAACCTTGAACATTATTATACCCTCCACCACAATTAGTTGTGAAGAGGGTATACTATGTTTGTCATTCCGTGTGAAACTTTTTTATTATTCATCTCAGATCCCATAAAGTATATATATTCTGGGTCCTTGAGTAATTCTAAGTCGATTTAGCCATGTCCATCTGTCTGTCCGTCTGTCCGTATGTTGAAAACAAACTTGGTGTTAAATTGGGCTGTAGGAAAAATCGCCAAAAAAAAGAAATGAAAAATCGCCCAAATGAAGAATCGCCCAAAAGAACATGAAAAATTACCCAAAAAGTTAAATATGAAATTTTGCCCAAAAGAAACGAAAAAGGGACCAAAATAAAAAGGAAAAATGACCCAAAAAGAAAAAAATTATTTTTTCCCAAAAAAAAAAATTAAAAATTACCCAATTTGCAAGCCAGTTGGTAAAACATTTCTTTTTCTGCTGTATTTCTTATCGCACGAATATCAGTGACTTTGGTATCACCTTTTTCCCGGCCAGAACGAATGCTTTTCACGAATTGAAGGTGTCTAAATGAGATCCCAATATGCCACTTCATAAGGTTCTGGGCTCTTTCGAGCATCTTTACAAATAGCAATATATTTTGCAGGAACGTCTATAGTCCGATGAACGCTGTCAGTCTCCATTTGCGTGTATCCAGTAACTAAAAGTTTTTGTTCTATTATTATTTTATGGTGTAACAGCTGCATTCAATAAAGCGTTACTAATAGTCGCATTTCTGTTTTGGTATGAGCATCCGTCGCTGTAAAAAATAATTTTTGCAGGGATTTCAGTGCTACTGAGGTAAGGAAGAATTTTTTGTTCAAAAAAATATACCCAAATGCTTGCGAATTCTTCCGCAGACACACCACCTTCAACCTCTTTCCAAATAAAGCAGTAACCTTTATGGTTTATAAAATTATAGGAAACTACGTATGCACTTGGAATTTTGTACGATAGAATAGGCTGCTTACTTCCGATTTTGGCGCCATTAAAACCGCTTGCAGATCTACAGTTAGCACGATGCCCTCTTCGGATTTGTCCGTTTACTTTTCATTTCTGGATTCTTCTTTTTTTCTTGGTGAAAAGCTTATTGGTCATACGAAATATTATCCCTAGAATGACGCACACAAATTTCGCATTGATCTTTTTTTGACGAAAATAATCAATAATTTTTTACTTCAAATGCTTCATAAAATACCGAAATTGAAAGGGGCTTTATTTCATGTTTTGGACACCAATCTTTTGCGTAAAAATTGTTAATCATTCGTTTTGAATTTCAGTCCGGTAGACAGGCGCGGATCCAGCTTGATTGAGCCTTAGGGGGGCGAAATTTAGTTTGATACAAAAAAGTAAAAAATTTGTTTTTAAAAGTTTTTAAAAAACAATATGTGTATTAGGGCGGGTCGATTTGTATAGATGAAAAAAAATTAAAAATCGTATAGCAAAAACGTTATCTACATTAAATTCTAAGAAGATTCTCCAAAAAAACCATGGGTCTTAAATAAAATCTTAGTCCGCGCCTCTCGACTTGACAATTTTTTTCCTCTTCTTTCGTTAAAATTATTTTCCTTTTTTTTTATATACAGTATAAGGTGGGTCAAAAAAAAATGTGTGCCAGTTACCCCCTGGAATAAAAGATATGTCAATGAAGTTTCTAAAACAGGAAAAAATTGGTTTTTAATATGTAACGCTGCCATTTAAAGTCCGATATCATCATATCGCATATCGTTGTTCATGGATTGGCTTAATTTTTGACTTTTAAATCCGAGGTCAAATTCTTGGCGCCACTTATGCCATCTCGAATCCTTTCCCAAAATGTCAATTTTTTTCATTTGCCAAGAAAGCCCTTCTAAAACTTAGTATGTATGGCTTTTAACATGCTCACTTTTATGACACGCCTCCAAATCAAGCGCCTTTATTCTTCCAGGTGGTGTCTGGCATAACTTTTTTTTCGACCCACCTTATACTGTATACCAAAAAAAAAAGATAATAATTTTAACGAAAGCAGAGGAAATAAATTAATTTTTAAGTCGAGAGGCGCAGATTAGGATTTCATTTTCGACATATGGTTTCTTCGGAGAATTTTCTTAGAATTTAAAAAAATCGACCCGCCCTTATGTGTATATTACATTAAAAACAACTCAACAAAAAGGTTAAATAAAATATAAGAATCGTTTTAAATAAGCTATTTATGATTTCCTTGTGCGGCAAAATTAGATAGTACAGTCTATCTGCTGTCTTTGTTGATCTGAGCCTTGTTTTCATTCGACGAAAAATAGGAAATGACCTCCCGCAAGTAGCATTACTGACGAGTATTGAAACGAAAATTTTAAATATTTTTCTTATATGTATTTCGGTAGATATCTCCATCAGAGTTTATTAAAGCATTTACAACGTTGTCTTATATATCAGGCTCAAGTTTAGATGTTAGTACGTGTTTATTTTTTTATCAAATATAATCAGCTCATTAACTAGTTGTAGTTTTAAAAGTTTTGTATCTGTATATGACTTGAATACACTTAGCGGTAGAAGTTTAAGTATGTTCAATACACTTAGGCTATCTATTGGGAAAGGTGTTCTGAGATCTTCTAAAATTAATTCAATAAGAGGAATGTAACCTATAACTCGGTAGTAATCTTCAACATTTTGGATGTGATTATTTCGTTCAAATCTTGTTTTCTCGATTAGAACCTCGATTTGAACGCAAATAACTTGAACTTTTTCAAATTTCGTTTTAATTTGTTCTTTGGCTTTATTTATTTTCTCTTCAAGGCTCATGATTAAAGTTTTGAACAGACTTGATCCTTTTTGAAGATCTATATCTTACTTTTATAAAATGATACTAAGTTGCTTTGCTACAATAAGTATCACACTTAATATGTATATTCCGCAAATAAATTCAAAAGTACTAAGTGAGTTCCTTAATATAAAGGTAGAGATACTACCTTTCCACGCACATATTTTGAGTCCGCCCATCTTGCCTCTCATAATGCAGAGAGTTTGGCTCCCAAATACTTTGCTAAAACTGCGTTTCGCTTGGGCTGGTTATATTTAAAAAATATTGTCGTTTCTTTTACAAATGATACTAATTTTTGTAATAATGGCACTTCATTGCTTTTAGAAATTAAGTTGTTTGATTTATTTTTAACAGCTCAATTTTCTCTGACATCAGACAGACACCCATCTGTTCCAACTCCTACACAATTTTTAAGGTCAAGACCAAAATTTGTCAAAGCTTAAGAACTATTGATGATACTGCTTCGCATCAACGTCATCAATATCCTTTAAAGTCTCTTCAAATGCGTTTTCTGCCTTACCAACTTTTTGTTGTATGTTGAAATATCTTTAAGATAAGGAAATATGGCTTTTCCCCGACAAATCCATGCTTTCGTCAAAAATTATCGAATAGAATTTTGATTCATAAAACACATAAATATATACATAAATGTTGCAAACACTAATGGCGATTTCTTTTCTGAGAAAAATGTTGCATTTCATATAAATTGTATTAAAACAAGTTTGAGTGCTATATTCGGCTGTGCCGAATCTTTGATACCCTCCACCGACAGTTCGAATGTTTAAGGAGTAATATCTGTATGATGTTATTATTATCTTAAACTGTGACGATTTGTTATTAATTATGGTTTTAGGCGACTAAACTGTTTTCCGTTTATATGGGGCCCAGGGTAAATTATGGACAGATTATTACGAAATTTCACAGCGTCATTTCTAGTCCTTTAAAACTGTGACGTACCAATTTCTGTTATGAAAGCATTATTAATTATGGTTTTAGGTGTACTAAACTGTTTTCCGGGAGTAGGGTTTCTATGGGGCCTAAGGTAAATTATGGACCGATCATCACCAGTGTTATTTCTAGTCCTAAAAAACTGTGACGTACCAAATGTTGTTACGCTAGCGTTATTTCTTACGGTTTTAGGCGTAATAAACTGTTTTCCGGGAGTAGTGTTTATATGGGGCTTAGGGCAAATTATGGACGGATCTTCACGAAATTTAACAGCGTGATTTCCAGTAAATAAAACAAATTTTTGCAAAATCTTATCTTATTCCGTGACTTGTTCCAGCATTTATGTTATTTTTTGTAACAAAATTATCAATTTTTTTTTAGGTGGTGGTTCCACATTTTGATTCGTAGCTCTGATCCTACTGAACCGATTATGCTCGATTTCAATCCCAAACTGCTTAGAATAACCAAGTTTGTTCATTATTTTTGAGTTGTTCGAAAGTGGGCGTGTTTTCAACAGACGGGCAGACGGACAGACAGACGGACATGGCTAAATCGACTTAGAATTACTCAAGGACCCAGAATATATATACTTTATGGGGTCTGAGATGAATAATAAAAAAGTTTCACACGGAATGACAAACTTAATATACCCTCTTCACAACTAATTGTGGTGGAGGGTATAAAAAATAAACGAAAAACCAGTGATCTATTCATATGTTTATATAATTTTTTGTTTTATTCTCGCACTGTAAACTGAATAGCTAAGAAATTGTTTTATTTTTAAGCACATGAATACTTTTGTTTTTTTTTTCGAATAAATGTACATATGCGCGTATGTGAATAGCGAGAAGTAACAAATTCCCAATACTAAAATATGAGTGGCTAATCGTTGCTCTCATTTATGTTTATAATAGAAAGAGTTCCAAATATTAATTTGCTATTCACTCATTTTTTAATCACTGTTGTGTTTTGCTGTATTCGTCTTTAAAAACACAGTACACTGAAAAAATTTTCTTCACAGATCCAATGAAATTTACATTAAAATTCAACCCATGTAAACCTTCATTGGATTAATGAAATTTTTTATAAAATCAATGAAAATGTTGCATTAGTTTAATGACAAATGTTTATTTTATCCATTTTTTCAATGAGGATTCATAAAATCAATGAAAATTTTGTCATTGATTTTATTTATCCTTCATTAATCCAATGAAGGGTTACATAGGTTGAATTTTAATGTAAATTTCATTGGATCTGTGAAGAAAATTTTTTCAGTGTAATAACAGAAAAACTTGCAGCTGCCCTGGATTCTTGCAAAATAAGTGATCGCAACGCAGTTCATATCATTGCGCCAACAGCTGAATCGTTAGGTCATGATATTGCAAATATTATTTTGAACAAAGAATTCGTACGTGCTGCTAGACAAAAACTACGTTCAAAAAGAGTAGCTGAATTGAAAAATAAATTTAATGCCAAAGATTTAGATAAAGTTTGTCTGCATTGGGACGGAAAATTACTGCCTGCCTTAGAAGGAAAGGAAAAAGTCGACCGTCTTCCAATTCTTTTGTCAAGCGAAAACGTTGAGCAGCTGCTGGAAGTACCTGCTTTGAAGAGTAGTACTGGAAGAGCACAACCACTGGCTATTTGCAAATCGCTTTTTGAATGGGGTCTACACGATTATGTAAAAGCTTTGGTTTTCGATACGACAGCACTTAATACTGGACGATTGAATGGAACTTGTTCCATAATTGAAAATATACTAGAGCGGGATCTGTTGTATATTGCTTTTAGGCATCACATCTTTAAACTTATTCTTAAAAGCGTTTTTGATATTAAATTTTGCAAGTCAGATCGTCCTAATGTTCAAATATTTCAACGATTTCAGAAGTGTTGGCCATCATTAAACATTGAAAATTTCAGGATCGGTATCGAAAATGAGAAAGTTAAAAATGCTATTAGGTTATGTGATGTAGAGAGAATAACAAATTTTCTTAATAAAGTTCTTCAGGAAAAAAAACCGCGAGATGACTCTAGGGAATTTATCGAACTTGCTCTAATATTTCTCGGAAAAACACCAGCCCGATCCGGTATAAAATTTCGAGCTCCAGGCGCTATGCATCACGCAAGATGGATGTCAAAGGCAATATACACCTTAAAAATATTTTTATTTAGAGACGAGTTCGATTTAATAGAGGTTGAAATTGCTACCGTAGCTTTGCAAAAATTTTGCAGTCACCTGTGATATTTAGGCACAGAAAATGTTGCTTTGGCATTTCTTGATGAAAATGTACCAATCGAAACAAAAAAGAAATGGTAAAAGCTTTGAAGAATGAATCTGATATAAACAGCAAAAAGGCCTTAATAGACACTCTGAACGTAGCTGATGTATTAAAAAAAGGTATTGCGCAGTTTGTGAATACAAAAACTAAAACATTTTTTAAGCGTTTTGATTTGTGTAAAGAGTTTTTAAAAACAACCCCTACAAAGTGGCCGAGTAACAAAAAGTTTATCGAAGCTAAAAAAAAACCCTTTCAGGTTTAAAAGTAGTGAACGATACTGCTGAGAGGGGAGTCAAATTAATGCAGGATTATAATAATATTTTATCAAGAAGCGAAGAACAAAAACAATATATTTTACAAATTGTTAAGGATAACCGTTTACGTTTTCCAAATTTCAATAAGGAAACTCTTTTTTTTAGCTATTACAAATTAAAACAAAAACCAAAGCCATAACCAAAAAAAATATTTGCCACAAAAAAAATTAAAATATCCACGTATCAATTTTTTTCTCATGTAACGAGATACTTAACTCTTTTGCATCCCTTGGATATGTGCCCTTCCTATGATCCTTTGGGTCAATATGACCCAACAATAAAATGTTAACAGCATTTCATATTTAAGTATAATAAAAACAAAAGCGATTCTATTGATTATTTGACCGAAAAAATTATTGATCGATGATTCTGAATGAAGATGAACTCAATTCAATAGAAAACAAATTTTAAAGTGGAAATAAACTTGCAATATCGCTTGTTGGGTCATATTGACCCAAAGGATATTAAATGTGTGTAAATCGTGTTTTTTGGAGGGGGAAGAAAAAACTAAAATTTTATTATTTTCATTTAAATTTATAATTTTTGCCCCTGTAATGGATAAATTGAAGTTTCACGTCCATATCTTATATTTAAAGGGACAAATTTTGCGTTTGAAAACCAAAATTGGGTCAAATTGACCCAAGGAGTGCAGAAGGGTTAAGTAAATGAAATCAGCCATATAAACATATGAATAAACCCATGATTTTTCGCTTATTTTTTTTTAATTCAGTAGATATTAGAGATACAAAAAAAATTTGTGAGAAAAAGTTGCTCCTCTGAGTTTGATATTAGCAAAAGTTATTGACAATCAAAGTCAAAAATCAGGTATTTTGCAAATTTTGGGGGACTATGGGCACCCTATCCCCTCATCCGATTGAGCTCAAATTTTCAAGGGACTATTTTTTTAGCAATTCGAACCAATCTGAGACTTGGCGTGAAACAAATTCCAACTAGCAGCCTAAACTCACACGCTTAATCTTTGGATATAGATGGCACCTGCTGGGATTGAATGTAGAATAATAAGCAGGGCAAGGGACTTCATGCAAATGCATGTTTGTTGTCGGTACTCTGAGACCCACCTAAAGTTAATATCTTTGGGAATCACAATATTTCCAGTAAAATGGCATCAATTTGTTAGGCCATATTTTTGCATATTTTGCTTTAAATGCATGTTTTTGCATATTTTGATATAAATGCATATTTTTCGTCATATTTTATTATAAATACACAGTTTTCGTCATATTTTGTAATATTTTTAAAAAAAAATTGCTCTTTTTTTAGTTTTTTGTTTAGAAATATGTTTCTGTTCAAGGCGAATTCATTATAAGGTGTAGTCAGTGAATCAGCTGGTTATAGTTGTTTCAGCCCTGAAGCTGTCAAACAGTCAAAAAAAGTATGGGAAAATCTGCTAACTTCGACATTTTCAAGGAGCAAAAACAACATGTTGGTGTTTGGTACTGAATTACCTCTATTTTATTTTAAATTCACCTTGTTTCAATTTTTGAGAATACAAAATTTTAATTTCAAAAGATTTTGTTATTCGTGCTTAATTCCCAGTTTTTATTCTTGACAAAAACACTTGAAATTTATTGTTGATGGGATAAGCTATTCCTATGCATTTCACTGGTTGCTTAGGCCAGATCATCAGGAAACTTCATCCATAAAGATTTTAGAAAAACTAAAGATATTAAACCAAATAAAACTGTTAAACGTATAAGAATTATAGCAACTGTTCTACTTGTAATAATATCAAAGCTTAAACAAAACACATCAACAATAAACAACAGTGGGTTTATCTCATCTTACATTCCCCACTACAGTTAGTTGAAATACTCTCAACATTAATTGTAGTTGTTTAAGCTTTGATGTTATTACAAGTAGAACACTTGCTATAATTCTTATACGTTTAACAGTTTTATTTGGTTTAATATCTTTAGTTTTTCTAAAATCTTTATGGATGAAGTTTCCTGATGATCTGGCCTAAGCAACCAGTGAAATGCATAGGAATAGCTTATCCCATCAACAATAAATTTAAAGTGTTTTTGTCAAGAATAAAAACTGGGAATTAAGCACGAATAACAAAATCTTTTGAAATATTCACCTTGTTTCTTTTACTTTTAAAAAGTAGCACATACAAAAATTATACAATTTGTATAATTGTGCACATAATTGTAGAAGTAACAATATAACAGTTTTTGACATTTCATTTTGTTCGCGGTTTTTTTACTTGAAGAAGCAGCAAATAAAAATAATGTTCGGCGAAGAAAAAATAGAACTCAACATAATATTTTTGATTTACGGTGTAAGAAGTATGACCTTAAATCCAAAAAGTATTAATAAAATAAATTGTTTTTAAGGAAAAAAAATGCCAAAAGAAAAAATATCAAAAAATAATCTTTTAAATAAGATTTATGATTTATGAAAAGGTTTCGCAAACTTCAATTTCAAGAAAATCAACTTCTGAGGATAAAACTAGTAAAATTAGTTTGGAATTGTGTGATGCTCTGGTGTCTGCAGATATACCTTTATATAAGCTAATCAACCAAAATTTTAGAACAATATACCAACGAAACCAATCCTACGGAAACAACCCTAAGAAAAACTTATCTCGTCAAGAAGACTATACAACTATGTGACATTGTTGAAAGGATAAAGCCACATAATTTATGGCTGTCTATTGACGAAACAGTGGACACTGAAGGACGTTGCGTGGTCTACGTAATTGTTGGGATCTTGAATGGCGAAGAAGAACAGAGTAAACACAAATTTTTGTTTAATATTGTAAAGTTGGAAAAGGTGAATCATGCTTTATTAGCTCGAACTTTCAAAGACTCAATTTCTCTTTTAGAATCCTTTAATAAAAATAAAATTTTGCTCTACTTGACCTTTTTTTTAAGATATCTTACTCAAAAATTACATGTCACATGCTAAGCTCATGCCATGCATGAAAGTTTTTAAAGTCACCTTTGCGTTTCAACCATGTATAACAAGATGGGGTACCTGGTTGCAGGCAGTTGAGTATTATGCCAAAAATTTTGAAGAATTTAAAGAAGTGGTGTAAATAATTTTAACGAAAATAATGCAGTCGCGATAAAAAAGTAAACAATATTTTAAATGTACCTAATATAAAGGCTCAATTAGAATTTATACACTCAAACAATGGGTTTCTAGTCGAGACAATAACCGAACTTCAGGGGTTTAAGTCATTGACCACCTCGGTTAAACTCGTTGATGACGCTGTCATTAAAATAAGAAAAGTAGAAGGTTATGCAGTTTTAAAAAAGAATGCCGGATTTAAAAAAGTTAAAGAAATTGGTAATATTTTTAATTTACCTTCCAGTAAAGAAAAAATTGTAGACAATGAATATTCTACAAAGGAGTTGACCACTTTTAAATATCCACCTATTGCATCCGTTGATGTCGAACGAACACTTTCAATGCTTAAAGCTGTTTTAAGACCAAATAGAATGAGTTTTACATTTGATAACTTAAAAAAAAACTTATTTATTTATATACTATGTAAATATATCTTTATCTACTACTACTTTTTAAACTATGTTTTAAGTTTTTAAAACTGAATGAAATGTATTTATGTTTTTTTTTTTTTTTTTTTTTTTTGTTAAATATGGTTAAATAAATATAAATTATTACTAATTTTTCAAGCTTAAGGTCTTTTTTTTATATAAAAAACTTTTTAACGTTTATTTAAATCCAATATTTCGGCACTTCCTTGAGTGCCTTCGTCAGGGTTTTTTTCTTCCTAGTTTTACAAATTTTTAACAAATTATAACAAATTTAATAATAACTGACAAATTAAAAAATTTTTTAAATTCAAAAAACAAAAAAATATTTTTCAAATGAAACTTGATCTATTACAATATATGTAAATAAATTATTTTTTAACTTCCGTTTCTATTTTTATAAATTAAGTGTCTATAATTTTGTGCTACATTTTCAGTGTCTGACTTAAAATTAATTCTCGAAATTGTCGGAACCTTTATAATTTGTAACATTTCTAACATAAATCTACGTTTATAATTATTTTCTGTGTTTAAAACAGTTGTATTTTCAAAATCTGGATAATGGTTTATATTAGCACAATGAGTTGATAAAGCGGTTTTTTGTGATATATTTCTATATCTTTGATCTGATGTATGTCCTGCTATCCTAGTTTTTAGTTTATTCTTCGTTGTACCTATATATACTTTATTACACTGTCCACTATCATTCCCCTTACATGGTATTTTATAAACAATATTTGACATATCCATTCTCTCTATCTTATCTTTCATTTTAGTAAATAGTTTACCTACTGTGTTAAAAGATTTATGAGCTATTTTGTATATTTTGCTATCATATATATTTGATTTTTCCAATATTTCTGAAAATTTTGGTATATATGTTACCGACTTATAAATCCTCGGTTCTGTAATACTATTTCGGTTATTTATTCTACAATTATCATGTCGTATTAATAAATCTGTTACTAATTGTTTAGGAAAGCTATTATCAGTTAAAATACCTGAAATCTTCCTTTTATTATCTCTATGAAATTCTGAATCACTTATTTTTAGAACTCTTTCTAAAAAATTTTTAGCTGTATTAATAATTATTCTCTTTGGATGTTTCGAGAAATAATTAATAATTCTACCAGAAGATGTTGGTTTTTGATACCAATCCATTAATACCCTATTTCCTCTTCTAATTATCAAGGTGTCCAAATATGATATTCTTGAATTAGATTCCCTTTCAATTGTAAATTTAATGTCTGAATGAAATGAGTTAAAAATATCTAACATTTGCTCTATTCCTGATTCAGAAATTATACAAAATAAATCGTCAACATATTTTGTCAAGATCCTCGGTTTTATAATTAATTTTTCAACACATATATCTAATAACCTTTCCATAACTATATCTGCTACAATCGGAGAAGCTGGCGAACCCATAGGAAGTCCTTTCATTTGGTTATATATATGATTATTTAATTGAAAAAATCTACTATCTATTATACAAAATTTAAGAATACGTAAAAATAAGTCCTTTTCCATATTTGTATGTTCCCTTATTATATTCCATTTTTCCTCTACTATATTAATAGCTAAGTCTATTGGAATGATAGGAAACAATGAAACTACATCAAGAGAAATTAATCTCTCATTATTATCTAATGTAAAATTCTTAATTCTGTCTTTAAATTGAAGAGAATCCTTAACATTATATTTTGAATTTTCAGTAATTTTATTAAGAATTCCTGTTATATATTTACACAGTTCATATGATGGAGAATTTATCATTGAACATATTGGCCTCAATGGAAAATCCATTTTATGAATTTTTGGAAGACCGTATAGCCTAGGTGCCATTGCCGTATTAGTTTTAAGTTTATTCCTTTCTGTAATTGTAATTATGTCATTATTAAAAAGTTCCTGAACTAAATTATTATTCATCTTTTCCAGCTTATTAGTAGGGTCCTTATCCAATCTCCTATAATTAGAATCATCCCTTATAATATCATTTATTCTTAACTCATAATCAGTTCTATTCATTGCCACCGTTGTATTCCCTTTGTCTGCATTTAAGATAATAATGTCCCTATTAGATCTCAAAAATCTATCTGTCTCCTTTACTTTGTTCAATATAAACTTATCCCTATTAGTTAGTCTCATTTTATTAATGTGGTTATCTATACTTGTAGTCAGTTTTGTTCTTGCTATTTCCTGTTCCTCTTTTTCCCTAAGTGTCTGTACTAAATCCTCTCCTTCAGTTATAATTTTCAAAACTGGAAAATGTTCCCTTTCCGTCGGTAGCATATGTTTATGACCTAATGAGAGAACCCATTGTGCTTCAATTGGTATATTTATGCTAGATTAGTTAACAAACCATTTACAATTAAATTTTATACCTAATTCCCTTCTTTGTAAATTAACAAGGTCTTGAAATTTCTGTTTATGTCTACATTTGATCTTCTCATTTAAATTTCTAGCTAATTTATCTTCATATTCTAAGAAACTTGCATATTCCACCTCACCAAAATAATTCTGTAGCTGGTCCTCTATTATCCTACATTCCTTTTTTACTTCCTTTAGTTGCTCATGCTTGTACCTTATTCTTATATTTAGAATCTTGTTTTGAAGTTCTTGAACATAGTTTGATGTTTTTTGTCGGTATGCCGGTAAATTATCATTTTCATGAAAAAGATTAGAAACGTTTTTAGTAGCATTTTTAATAAATTTTGGAATAATACCTGAATTACGACACCGAATCAAAAAAGTTATAGTTGCTTTTATTTTTATTAATTTATCCCTTATTGTTTTATACCTATTCATGCATCTTCTGATTGTTTTGTTGTTCTTAAATGTATGGAAATTGATTGTAGACGTGCTCATCATTATATGAATATGTATTTTATTCGACCTTTATTATTTCAATTATTACTACTTTTTCAAGCTTAAGGTCTTTTTTTTATATAAAAAAAATTGAGGCCAATAAGTTCAATGATAAATTCTCCATCATATGAACTGTGTAAATATATAACAGGAATTCTTAATAAAATTACTGAAAATTCAAAATATAATGTTAAGGATTCTCTTCAATTTAAAGACAGAATTAAGAATTTTACATTAGATAATAATGAGAGATTAATTTCTCTTGATGTAGTTTCATTGTTTCCTATCATTCCAATAGACTTAGCTATTAATATAGTAGAGGAAAAATGGAATATAATAAGGGAACATACAAATATGGAAAAGGACTTATTTTTACGTATTCTTAAATTTTGTATAATAGATAGTAGATTTTTTCAATTAAATAATCATATATATAACCAAATGAAAGGACTTCCTATGGGTTCGCCAGCTTCTCCGATTGTAGCAGATATAGTTATGGAAAGGTTATTAGATATATGTGTTGAAAAATTAATTATAAAACCGAGGATCTTGACAAAATATGTTGACGATTTATTTTGTATAATTTCTGAATCAGGAATAGAGCAAATGTTAGATATTTTTAACTCATTTCATTCAGACATTAAATTTACAATTGAAAGGGAATCTAATTCAAGAATATCATATTTGGACACCTTGATAATTAGAAGAGGAAATAGGGTATTAATGGATTGGTATCAAAAACCAACATCTTCTGGTAGAATTATTAATTATTTCTCGAAACATCCAAAGAGAATAATTATTAATACAGCTAAAAATTTTATAGAAAGAGTTCTAAAAATAAGTGATTCAGAATTTCATAGAGATAATAAAAGGAAGATTTCAGGTATTTTAACTGATAATAGCTTTCCTAAACAATTAGTAACAGATTTATTAATACGACATGATAATTGTAGAATAAATAACCGAAATAGTATTACAGAACCGAGGATTTATAAGTCGGTAACATATATACCAAAATTTTCAGAAATATTGGAAAAATCAAATATATATGATAGCAAAATATACAAAATAGCTCATAAATCTTTTAACACAGTAGGTAAACTATTTACTAAAATGAAAGATAAGATAGAGAGAATGGATATGTCAAATATTGTTTATAAAATACCATGTAAGGGGAATGATAGTGGACAGTGTAATAAAGTATATATAGGTACAACGAAGAATAAACTAAAAACTAGGATAGCAGGACATACATCAGATCAAAGATATAGAAATATATCACAAAAAACCGCTTTATCAACTCATTGTGCTAATATAAACCATTATCCAGATTTTGAAAATACAACTGTTTTAAACACAGAAAATAATTATAAACGTAGATTTATGTTAGAAATGTTACAAATTATAAAGGTTCCGACAATTTCGAGAATTTATTTAAGTCAGACACTGAAAATGTAGCACAAAATTATAGACACTTAATTTATAAAAATAGAAACGGAAGTTAAAAAATAATTTATTTACATATATTGTAATAGATCAAGTTTCATTTGAAAAATATTTTTTTGTTTTTTGAATTTAAAAAATTTTTTAATTTGTCAGTTATTATTAAATTTGTTATAATTTGTTAAAAATTTGTAAAACTAGGAAGAAAAAAACCCTGACGAAGGCACTCAAGGAAGTGCCGAAATATTGGATTTAAATAAACGTTAAAAAGTTTTTTATATAAAAAAAAGACCTTAAGCTTGAAAAATTAGTAATAATTGAAATAATAAAGGTCGAATAAAATACATATTTAAATAAATATATTTTTAATGCATATTTTTTACTTTTATTTTTGCATATTTTACGATTTTTATTGCATGTTTTATGCGCATATTTTGCGATTTTAAGTGCATGAACTTCCTTGCCCTGATAATAAGTATTTGAATACGGTAAACAAGATGTTTCATTGGAAATATCTAATAAATAGCTATAAAAAAAAACAAAAAAGTACTTATTGAAAATTTCGTTAGAGGTTCAATAATTTATTTATTTATGGAGTTTTTTATAGCAACGTGTTCACTGACTTAATTGTCATCAAGACGATCAAAATTGATAATAAAATTGTTAAATTGCCTTTTGATACTCTATTGGCCATTTTCTCAATCTATCGACAAACTGTCTGTTACTTAATGTCAACATAAATTTATTGGACCGATAAACTGTCCGTTAACGATTTTGGGTTTCTCAATATGCCGACAAAAAACATTGTTTTCAGCTGGCAACGCCCCTCAAAATACATGTAAAAGTTGGGAGTCAGCTGATTAAATTTATCTGTACGGCAAATAAAAGGAAAATAAATAATTGGCAGATGAGTGCCGGTTAGTTTTGCGATAAAATCGAAGCAAATGAGACATTCAGAAAACCAAATTTCTTTAATATGCAGTTTTTCGTTGGGAAAAAAGATAATCGCCTAATGAGAAAATGGCCGTATATCTGAATTATGATTTCTTTAAAAACTATACCAACAAAAAACTTATTCGTTTCACATCCATTAGACCTGGTCGACAAAAAAGTGATTCCATCGTATCACAAATAAAATCTCTCATCTATCTACCAAGTGGTGGCATTATACATAAAGTAATCCAATAAAAAATTTTATCATTTTGCGAAGCACTAAAGGAACAATTAAAAAAAATAAGCGCACAATTATGCGCTACGCAATAAGACATACAGAAATGCAGTAAAGTAAGTGAAAAACTCTCAACAACTTTTATTAAAAAAAATAACATTTCAAGTGCTACGGCATTCCCTTACTACGAAGCAGGTTTGTAAGGAAGAATAATAAAAAATAACTTATCAAAACATTCAGTGTGTAAATATGATCGTTACACCCAACAATGTTTATGTGCGCTGAATAATGCGCTTTATGTGCCAAAAATGTATTGCTTCAAAGTGGGAACTCGCCATATAAAATTCATGTCTTCCGTAAGCCCAATGGTAAGCGAAACCCTTGTGTTTCTCCCTTACAAACCTGCTTCTTTTTAAGCTCCATTTTTTATTGGGAAGTTTTGATGAAGAATACAACAACCTTCCGACTACAATTAAAACATACATACATACATACATACGGTCATATAGATGCGACTATCTTTCAATCTAACAAACAGCCTATTCAACTAAGCAAATGGTAGCATTTACTGGCATAAAATCCTAATATACCGCAAGAATATAATTATTTTTATGATAATTGAAAACATGCGGATAAAGATTAACCCCCTTATTCATAAAAAAAATATTTTCGATTTATAAAAGGTTTATTATACAAATTTCTATTGAAAATTCGTTTTATAAACATGTTATAAACCTTAGATATTTTTTATTGATAAGGCCTTAATTGCTTATTGCTTCGAAAAAAGGTTAAGGTTTCTTAACCCATTTCGTCCCAGCGATTTTTTTTCGAGCAACTTTACAAAACTTGGTGGTTAATAGATAATTTGGGAATAGAAAACACGAATCTGAAGTCCAAATTTTTTTAGATTTTTTGTTTTTGAGAAAAATTGTGTTCGATTAATCGAACAGTGGGCACTATTAAGCATTTCTATATTATTGCTCCTATAGATTGTAAAAATGGAAAACCTTAATTTTTTATAAACTGAAGCTAATAATTTTTTTTTAGTAAAAAAAGGCATTTATTAAAATTAAAAATATACAGTTGAATCTCGATTACCCGACTCGCATAGAACCGGGAAGAGCACTGATAATCAAAAAAATGGTTAATAGATAAATCGAGTGATTCATCGTGAAGTTTAAATTATAATGTAAAATAAAACACATAAATTTGAAAGTGAACTTGAAATTTGTATTATCGTTTGAAAGAATAATTTAGGGCATTGACTGTATGAAAATGATGTCATGGAAATGTGATTCATTTGGAAGGTCCAATTTCGGGCAACTCATTCGAGCATAGCGACTGGTATATCGCGACTCACATGAGTAATGTTAGCTTCCAAAGCGTCAATCGTAGCTGACTTTTTCCTGAAGACAGTTATTACATATCCCCAGAGAAAATGGTCTTAGGTGTAATATCGCAAGATCTAGGTGGAACATTTACCATAAAAAAACATGAAATTAAGTGCTCACCAAAATGTATGGCTCGTAGCGCCGTCTTGTTAAAACCAGATCTCGCCGAGACCATGCGCATGATTTTCAAGTTGCTATACTGTTGCTGTTCCATTTACCATTTCTCTCGATTTATATTGAGTTTTATCACTATCATTATCAGTCGCACTATACGAGTTGTTTTAGATAGGCTTTCGTCAAACGAGTTCGAAATATATGACCTCCTATGTCAAACCTCTAACCCTATCTACTCTTTTGCAAATGACAGCCACCTTTGCCATTCGGTATCATTTGATTATAGACCAAGCGTATCCAATGTTGGTGCTATGCTTCAGAAGATGAATGATACGATTGGCCGAGACCGAAACCGCTACGTTTGTTTTTTCTCAAGAGCCCATCCTTTGTGGCTGATTGGCCGGTAAATCGTACAATGCATTACAGGGAAAATTCGTTTTGTTGGCCGGTTTGTTCGTATGTGGAATAAACTTTCTGGTGAAGTCTTACCTCTCACTGTCAACATGAATAAATGCAAGTCGAATGTTCACAGGCACTACTACCTCTTCTCTACTTTCCATAACCAATTTTCCTAGTTCCAACCCAACCCAATGCAATGCATTCCCCCTAGAAAAGGGGAAATCCCCTACTGTTGGCATCACTGAATGTGGGTGTATTCTTTCAAATAACAAACACTCAATTCACATGAGGGCTTTTACGACGTCGTTTTATCTTGATTCCCTTTTAAAGCAACTTCCAAAATCCCTTTGCGTTCATACGATGATTTTTGGTTGCATGTCTTTTTTTTATTTACAGTATGGCCTTGATTACCCGTCATTCGATTAACCGGCAGCTTCAATAAAATGGAAAACAAACATTTTTTTGCACTGATTTAAATTGCCTCTATTATCCGAAATTATAAACAAATTATCTTTTTTTCGTTAAATTTTGAACAATCAAAAGAAATTTAAATAAACGAAGAAAGAGAATATCTTAACGGTGTGGAAGCATGTTCTGCCAAATTTACTTTTTTCCTCATGTTTACATAATAAAACGTTATATATTTACATAAAATAAGAAACACACCAAAAAAAATAAATAATCAAGAATTCTGCCGATCCCGTCTATTATCGATAATCGAGGTCTCACTGTATTTTCAACCACACACTTCAAAGTAAGAAAAAGAATAAAACGTAAACAGAAAAAGTTAAAAGAGAAATGTAAAAAACGACATGCAAAATACAAAACGAGACATTTTGTTAACCCCTCTTTCTTTTCTACACCGCTCACCAACAAACCAAAAGAGACGTCGACAAAGCGACGTCGTAAAAGCCCTCATCTAAACTGAGTGAAACAAAAGTCCGACGATTTTCACCGATCGCTTAAAAAAAGTCACAAAAATTGCAGTGCAGGTTTGTGATAAAATCTGCTGCATACATCCAGGCTTGAACATTTTTTTGCACTTATCAATTATAATTCTCCACAAATTTATTTTTACCGGCAAAATTGTTGATTATAAAGAAAAACGTTATATGAACGAATTAAAGAAATTTTTTTGAGTTTGTTTTAGCAAAATCGGACAAGTGGTTCTCGAGTTATGTTAAACAAAAAAACATCAAGATAAGGAAAAAATTTAAAATGTCATAAAAAAAAACTGACACATACGAACGCCAAACCCTTTGAGGGTTTTACTATACTGACCTAGTACCATCACCCTGACTTGGAATTTCTCACCCCCCAGATTGGCTGTTGTACTGTGTAGTTTAAAAAACGTAAATTGAAAGTGGATCATAAGAAAAAATCTTAATAAGTTTTATTATTTTAGAAAAAACTTAACGAAAATGAGAAAAAGCTTCAGAAATCCACATTGAAAATCATACCAATTTAGGTTAGAAATACCCAAAAACGGCAGCTCTTAAACTCAGCCAAAGTATATTTTTGACTTAATCAAAATTTTATTCAAGTTTAAATTGTCTAAAATTTTACACCCGACATTAAATTACACTAAATTTTTGGATCATTGTTAAAACAAATTTTTTCTTGTTTTATCTAAATCCAAATGAATATACTTTATAATCTTTCACTCCATTTTAATAAATATAAAAACGTTTGAATTGCTTGAAAATTTTGCAAACAATTAAAATTAGAAAACATCCAAAAGACTCCCTCGATCTACTCATCCTACTCAAACTGTTCGCATGATATAATAACAGCAATCAACAACAAAAATATTATTTTACCTTCACTAAACACTTACTTCGTTATTACATACATACATATTTCTATTATGGTATCTGTGTTTTGTTTTTCTTTATCTTTTGGAATATTTTCAATTGGAATTATTCTTTCGATACTTTACTTAAATTGCAAATTGTTTTACCATTTTAATGTTGTTTTAATGTTAGTGCTCGTGGATTCGTCCTCTTCGCTTCGATTATCCTGGGGCCATAAATCAAATTGTATACTCAACTTGCATAAAAGCTATTCTGCAAATAACCTGAAGTAATAAATAATTTACCTTTTCTTTTTCCTTGTTGTCGTCTGTTCGCTCTATTCCGTTTTTTTTTAAAGTACTAAAAAGTAACTTAAGCCACTTGCCGCCTTGTGTAGAAGTTTGTATGTGTGTGTTATCCTTAACTTTTTTTTTTGTTTTCCTTTCTGCAGAAATAGAAAAAAAGAACATTAAGACACATTTGTGGAAGATGAGTAAAAAAATATTTACTAATTTTACTTTTTTATTACAAAAGTGCGTATTATTACACGATTTATTAAGGGCAGTGGTTCTTAACCTTTATCTGCTCGGTAGTCTATATTTGTAGCATTTTTGCAGAAAAAGTTGAATAAACAAAAAAATTTCAACAACAACAGGGTCCGAAATTCCTAAAAATCAATTCTAAGCAGTATTGGCCACAAACACGTTAAAAAAATAATACACAGCGCCCCCATACCCTACTTTTCAAAATAACCATCTCCTGGCCGGTAGTCTACAAATGAAGACGCCATATAAAATGTATGGGAATTTACATAAAAATTTTTCTGAATGCGGCATGTTCGACACCATGTCATTTAGTTTTTTTTACTCTTTGCTTTCTTGTGCACGTTTGCGTATGCATGCCTGTGCTTGCATATTTGACTTTATTATATTTTATAAATATGCATTCAATTATAACACTCTACGCACTGGTGTTTTTTTCTATGTTGGCATAGTTTTCCATACGAATACATATTTGCTACAAATGTACACTTCCGACCGCCAAAGTAAGTTTACAATCCCGAGCACATATGTAAATATTAAACAATAAAATAATGTAAGGGATGTAAAGGATGTAATTACCCAGTAAAAAAAATTTGGATATTTTGAAGCACTACAGAGAAAAAGCGCATACTCGAGCGCTTCAATTAGAGAGCTCTTATAAAGCAGTAAATGATAACGAATAAAACATACAAAAAAGCTGCTATTTTAGTGCTGACAGCAAAGAGGGTTTGTAAGCGAAAAAAAATATATTATGGTTTACGAAAATGATTGAAAAAAGGCATTTAAACAAGTTAAGGCAAAACATTAATGAATATGTTTATATAGTTAGCCCTTAAAAAAGCACTCTAGGAGCGCTTTGTTCGCATGTTAAAAGAAGCGCTTATTGTCAGCAGAAAATAGTCCTCCAAACCGGGAACACCCCATACAAAAATCAGGCATCCTATCAGCAGTTTTGAAGCGATTTGAGGTATGAATTCATACAAAAAACCTGCTCCTTTTAGAGCACGTTTTTTACTGGGTAAATGCTAATTGGTAAATAGGAAAAACGAATATAAATACCCATACATTTTCACATATGTATATGTAAGTTTTACGACTTACTTTAAGTGACTGCCGATTTGACCCTTCACCTAACAAAATGCAGCGCCTTTGACCACTCATCCACTAAAACACTTCATAAAAAAGAATTAAAAACAGAAAATAAAATACGTTGGGCTCATTTTTTTCGTTTAAAATAAATTTTTTTTTTTTAAGCAGCAAATTACGAATTTCTTTGTTATGTGTAAAAAAGCTAAAAATCAATCCATCCGTATCAACTCAATCGATGAGTACGAATTTTCTTGATTGAAGTACAGCAAGACTGATTCTATCGGGTGATTTTTTAGCTATTATCTTTTTGGCAACACTGGTTTAAACAGCTGACGCACGTTTCGTGTTTTGTTTCACTGTCAACCATCTTCAGTTTGGTCTATAATTTAACCATGAATCGTCTTACAAACGAACAACGCTTGCAAATTATTGAATTTTATTATCAAAATGCGTGCTCTGATAAGAGAGTTCATCGCGCGCTTCTTTCATTTTATGGTCAGCTAATTTTTGGCTCAATGGGTACGTTAATAAGCAGAATTGTCGATTTTGGAGTAAAGATCAGCCAGAAGCATTGCAGGAGCTACCAATGCATCCACAAAAAGTCACAGTTTGGCGCGGTTTATGGGCTGGTGGCATCATTGGACCGTACTTCTTTAAAGATGATGCGAATCGTAACGAAACTGTGAGTGGTGAGCGCTACCGTGAGATGATATCCAACTTTTTTCCCCAAAATGCAAGAGCTTGACTTGCATCACATGTGGTTTCAACAAGACGGTGCCACATGCCACACAGCACGCTTAACAATGGACTAATTGCGAGGCGAGTTCGGTGAACATTTTATTTCACGTTCAGGACCGGTCAATTGGCCGCCTAGATTGTGCGTTTTACCGCCTTTAGACTATTTTTTGTGGGTCTGTGTTAAAGCTCATATCCATACACACATGCCCGCTTCAATTGACGCATTGGAAGACCACATTGAAGCATTTATTCATGAGATACCAGCCGAAATGTTGAAAAGAGTATGCCAAAATTGGACTAAGCGGATGGACCATTTAAAGCGCAGTCACGGTCAACATTTGCATGAAATAATCTTCAAACATTAAATTATATGGACCGTACTATCGATTCAAATAAAGATTTCATGCATTTTTCTAAATTTTATGTGTTTTTTTTAACTTTCCTATAGCTGTTAAAAAATCACCCTTTAATACGAATTTGTAATCGCGAAATACTAAACTTATCCATATTCAATCCCGAATTCGTACTTGAAATAATCCGAAAAAGAGATTGATTTACGTAAAACTAAGATTGAATCAATCTCAAAATGCGCTTGATTCAAGTATTATAAAGTTGATTTTATCCCCAATTCATCACCGGAGGCTGAAAAGATCCGACACTTTGAGCCTAGCAGGCTTTTTTGACACTTGAATGCAATAAATAAGCGGTTACATTGGTAATGGCTAACAAATACAAATAAGAATAAGGATTAAGCTTTGAATACATATTGTAATTTTTGACAAGAAAGATTCAATAAAAAAAAAAGTGTTGTGCTGAAAAAGGTCAACAAAAAAAGGAGGACAGAAAACGGCAAAATATACTTTGGACTTCAAGAAGAATTGTTGATAAAAAATAGAAAAGCAGAAGTATTTTGATCTACCAAAGGTTAAGTACAATTTGGTTTAAAGATTGATGTACAATATTGACTGCCAGCCGTCGCCAATGACGGCGAGTGTCAAACTGCAAACCCCTCTAAAGAGATTGAGTGATTGCAATCAAAACATATAAGGAAAACCTGTCCTTGCAAAACCTGGGTTCGGTTCCCAGCTCAGCCCAGAATGCAAAATTATCAATTAATTTTAATTAATTTCATACTGTAAAATTCCTTTCTTCATAAAAATAATTAAATTAAAATTAAATTTGATAAACTTGAACCTAATTAAAATATCAAAATTTAGATTAAAAACCATAAACCAACCACAATACTCATCATTTTTATGAATAGATACACCCATTTGCGTTTTTTAATTTTTTAAAAACAGATAACGGTAAAAATGGTAAAAAAGAAAGTGATAAATATTTGTAATGTTTTAAGTTTACAATAACTTAAGCTTTGTTCACAATCAGAGCAACAATTTCGTTTTTTCTTCTATCTTATTTCTTCCCAAAGTATTTCATATATTCTCCTTTAATTTAAAAAAAAAAGAAAACGTAACTAAAATTTTATTAAAAATTTGAGTCAACTAAAACTTCAGCAACAATTTATGTGAAATTGTTTCTGAAGTTTAAAATAATTTTATTTAGTTTTGAATGAAAATTTTAACAAAATATTCCAACAAATAAAGATAAATACGTAATATTGTTCTAGACGAAATTGGCAAACAGTGTATTTATTTAAAATGTGTGTGTGGTCCAGAGAACTGCAAAATCATAATTTTTCTTGATTTATTCATACGCTCAAATTTACATTCACTTTTTGTCTGCAAAAAAAAGTTCAACGTTGGTAATTTTTACATCGTTTCGTAAACATTTGATTTTTTCATGTATTCGGTTTTTATTGAAAGTGCTTTATTTGTATTTTTGTTGCGCACGCAATATAACACAACTGTGTAAATTCAAAAGGAACACATTCTTATACTTTTGCATTCAAGTAGTCATTGTCCACTCGATGAGACGCTTTGTTAACATTAACAACAATAAACAACTCGATGAGTCACCTGCGGAATTACTACATGGTCGACAACCACGAGTTATTCTGAGCTTGCTAAATCCAGTTGAACAAGTTCGTAAGGAGTTTACAACATCAAAATTTAAAATAAACGAGAATGTTTTGGAAAGTCTCAAAGCTGGATATCTGCAAAAATTTTTAAAATATTAGGAAATATGCTACACGCAGAGAAAAAATATGGTTGGGCATGGTTACGGCAACAACACTATGTTTATTGTAACAATATATTGTTGTCGTACACAAATAATTGTTATTTTTATTTTATATCAACAATATTATAGTTACAGCAAACATATCAATGTTTATCGCAATTATAGATTGGAGTATTGTTGACCGAAAAATAAATATTTTTCTAACAACTAAATTATGATAACTTTCAAAGCATATTATATTACTCACAACCATATCATGATATCTAATAGCCATAACATGATAACTTTCTATACATTTATCAAATTATGTTTAAGATGCAATCAAACTATTTTTACTCTAATAATATTATGTTAGCGCCATTTGTAAAATTATTTTGAATCAGTTGTGTCGTTTGTTTTATGTATGTGTGAGCGATTAAACAAGATAAATTACCATAAAAAATAATAAATTTAAAGAAATTAAAATAATTAATAATTAATAGTGCAAAATATCGTTGTAAAATCCAACAACAAATTTTAAACTCAGCTATTTTATTTACATCAAGAAAAATTGTAAAAAGTCACAAAATATAAAATCGATACATACAAATTTTAATTTATTTTGTATTGTTATGACAGATTTGATTTATAATATGATTGCTTCTAAATTTATTATGATCAACATGACAATAATATGATTCCTTCTTAACTTATTATGATTAACAGAATAATAATATGATTAGGGGAAAAATATTATGATGTAATATTACGAATATATTTAGCCATTGTATGATTCAATAATAATCTTAATATGGTGACTACAGTCATGAATCTTATCATAATATGTTGCTCTTAGAATATGTTTACCACAACCATGCTTTTTCTTTGCGTGTATATATGCTTAAAACTTCAGAAAATAAAATTGTCAAACGTCATCAAAATCAAATAAGGAAGTACAAACTTAACATTAAACAACAAGGGGATAATCAGCGGGAAGCACCACAAGATTTAATCTTTTTTCCGCCTTACAATTATAATAATAATAATAATAATAATAATAATAATAATAATAATAATAATAATAATAATGAGTCTTCTATCGTTTCAGATCAGTCTATAAGAAATAGTCTTGATAGAAACGATCAGCATATATCTACAAATTCCTCTAGTTCAACAGCTACAAATGATTATTCTTCAGCAGATAAAATTTTAAGAAGATCAGAAAGAATTAAAAGAAAAACCGCGAAGGAATAATTGATATATATGTATTAACTTTGTTAAGTTTTACTTGTTGTACAAATATTTTATTTAACATATTTTCATTGAATTTGTATTTTTAGTTTTATGTAAATTTGAAATATTTGTCAGTTGTGAAATAAATTTTTATTAGAAAACATACATAATACTATGCATTGAGTTTTATATATCGTCATCTTAAAGACCTAATAACCTATCTGCAAAAATTTCAAAATTTAGTTTTTTATGGATTTTTATTCCCTATATCATAACGCATATGTGTGCAAAATTTTGAACATGTAATATTACAAATGACAAAGTTTTTGTACCTAGAGGGCCGTTACGCACAAAAAACGAGAAAAATAAATCATCAAAAATTACGATAAAATTTTAATTTTGTTGCATAGTGTAATTTAAACAAACATTAAGTACTTGCTTTTGCTTAAACCAGAAAAAGAAACTACTACTGTAATTATTTAATGTATATAATATTCATGTGTATAAAACAATTTTTATTTATTCATACTAATTAGTACTACAGATAGGTTATTTGGTTTCAGGTTTTTACAATTCCAAAAAACCTAAGTGTCATAACATAAGCTGTGATTAGAAAAACAAAATTTTCTCAACCGATATATATTACTGGTTTCATTTTAATCAAAATGTGTAATTTTCGTTTCAATATCGTTAATAGTTCCAATTTTATAACGTTTTTTCCCTCTCCTGTAAACTTTTGAAAACTGCAGATAGGTTATTTCGTCTTTTAAGTGACAATATGTATTTTGTTTTTAGTTAAATAAATTATTTATTTTATGTACTGAATTTTAAGTAAATAAAATAAAAGAAAATTGAGCTTCTTTTTACATTAATGTTTTTATGGATTTTTATGGATATTTACACAACCAATTGTTTATCACCTGGAAACAGCACATTAAATTTTTGAGTCAAAGTCGCCAGTCTGTCCGTATGTTCGTCTGTTTTTCCTTCGGTATGTTCTTCTTTAAGAATCGGCAGGTTGTGATTATTAATATTATAAATTTCTGTAGTTACTAGATGGAACGTAGGGCCTTAACAAACAAGTTAAAATTTGGTTTTTCCAATGTTAAAGCCTTTTTTCACTCCATGTACTCCCTGCTGCTAGTCCCTTAGATTAAACCAGTTTCCTCCATGTATTAGCAGGTCTTCCCTTCAAGCGTAGGTTGAGTGATTTTGTCTGGGGGCTTCCTCACCGTATGCCCGATACAAATTCATTTACGTTCTGGAATTTTATTATATTCATTGGAAGCTGGTCTGTTGTTGCCTGCCATGTGACGTTTGATATGGGTTTCGGCCAGAATACGAGTGAGACTTGCCGTAGACATCGGTTGATAAACACTTGGAGAGCATTTATTTCCCTAGTGGCAGCGTCCCATGTTTCGCAACCGTACAAAACAACTTTTTTTACACAAGCGTTAAAGATTTTGAGCTTAGTGCGCTTAGAGATGAATGCTGATCCACAGACTTTATTCGGCATTCCCAACGATGTTCGACCCTTTGTGATGCAGGATTTGATATCATCACTTGTTCCACCAATGATACGTCACAGGTAGCAGAAAGAGTCGACAACTTCGAAAGTTTTTCCGTTGGGTGAAGTATTAATACCCATTAGCTTGGTTTTCGCAATATTAATCCTAACGCTTGATTGAGCGGCACACTCGCTCAAGTGCTGAAGTCTTGTCGCATATATAGAATACATATATCATCTGCATAATCGAGGCCACCAAGTGACCCTTGGAGGCCCCATGTTATACCGGTATTGTTGTTTGTCACTCGGTTCATTATTGCGTCAAGCGTTTGATTGAACAATAGGGGCGAGATAACACAGCCCTGACGGACACCAGTCCGGATATTTCTATTGGCACTTAATACGTTTTCTTGAGTGATCCGACAACTAGCTCCATTGAACAGCTCTTTGACCTTTACATTCTAGTGCACCATAGATCGCTTTATGGATTAGTGTATCGCAGGCGTTTTTAAAACCAATGAAGCACATGTCTAAAGGAGTGCGTCACTCCACTGACCGCTCAACTATAATGCGTAAGGTATTTACTTAACCAATGCATGAGCTCCTAGCTCTGAATTCAGCTTGTGTATATTGTTAATAATATGAGCTAATATTTTGTTGACCATATTGAGCAAAGTTATTCCCATGCAGTTCTTGCACTTTGATAGGTAACCCCATTGGGAAGGATACCTTCTTTCAACTCATGTGGCAAAGTTTCAGCTGCACAAAATTCAGGGATCTGACTTTAGTAAATCCGGGGCCATGCTGGCATGGCCGGGTGCTTTGTTGGGCCTAAGTTCCGTTAAAGCGACAAGGCTGGACAAGCTGTACTGATGTCTTGCCCTTCTAGGTGGTACGTGAAGCCATATATAGTGACTAGTATTATTATTTATTATACATATTATTAATTTGACAGTATTGTTTGTCAGTTTATGGCTCAACCACGTGAAACCCTCATAAAGAACTTGGATGAAATTTGGTAGACGGAAAGCATATGGCCCAGATTGAAATATAGTTTATTTTCTAAGAGGTAAAAAAGGGGAAAAATTTTTACTTTGGTATTTTTTCTCTTTTGTTAAATTTGACATACATATTGCGTATGGTCCAGATTGGTACTTTTAAAGGGTTAAAAACGGGATAACTTTTTTTTCATTATTTATTTATTGAATCTTCATATATTAAATATGAACCTACAATAATTAATCAAATCTTAACCTAATGCTTTATTTTATGTCCTGCCAGCGCCAAACAAAAATTTTCTTCATCACGGGTTCTGTTCACATATGTAGGTGTTTATCGCTCATCTTAATGGGTAAGTGCTGCAGTGTCTCTTCTTCTTAAGCGATAGTGCCCGCTATCACTTAAAATATTTCGAGCTATTGAATTTGGGTGCAACTCTA
Source organism: Pollenia angustigena (assembly GCA_930367215.1). Taxonomy (NCBI): domain Eukaryota; kingdom Metazoa; phylum Arthropoda; class Insecta; order Diptera; family Polleniidae; genus Pollenia; species Pollenia angustigena. Next base: position 168,764,543 of record OV884058.1, read on the forward strand.
GCCTTTTCAAATATTTTACCGCATACTTTGTAATAGTAGTCCTTACCAGTGGCGCATTGAGATCCTTGTGGATATTTGAGTTTTTAACATACCAAGGGGCAGCTGTAATTATTCGAAGAAGTTTATTTTGGCGCCTTTAAATTTTTCTCGATATTTGAGGCCGAGGCAGTGCCCCATAGTTGAATACCGTAGCACCATATTGGCTTTAAAATAGCGTTGTAAAGTAGTAGTTTACAATCGAGACTAAGAACAGAATTTCTTCCAATAAGCCAGTTAATTTGAATTGCTTTTAGTTTCATTTGGGTTAATTTTGCTTCTATATGGCATTTCCATGTTAAACGCCGATCTAGATGAATACCGAGATATTTGACATGCGATTGCTGAGGCACTAGTTGATTATTGATTTTAATAGGGGGGCATGTTTCCCGACGCAAGGTGAATGTTATATGTACGCATTTTTGCTCATTGACCTTTATTCTCCATTGTTTTAACCACAGTTCTAGTTGAAATATATGATCCTGCAGGTATCGAGATGCTTCACGACTGTTCTCGTGTACGCTTAGAAAAGCTGTATCATCAGCAAAAGTTGAGGTTGGGGTGTAATTGTTTGTTGGCATGTCTGAGGTATATATAAGGTAAAAAAGTGGACCCAGGATGCTTCCCTGAGGGACTCCAACTTCAATTGGCTGAGGAGAACTTAAAAAATCACCTTCTTTAATAGTAAAATTTCGACCGACCAGGTAGCTTTCTAACAGCTTGTGTGTATTAACCGGTAGGTTTAGCTTCAATTTATGTAACAAGCCTACATGCCAGACTTTGTCAAAAGCTTGAGAAACATCTATGAAGAGAGCGGAGCAATATTTTCTTTCTACAAACGCTTTTCTTATGGCGTTAACTATCCGATGGGTTTGTTCAATTGTGCTATGCTCTCTTCTGAAGCCGAATTGATGATTGGGTATACACCCATTGTCAATTAAAATTGGGGTTAATTTTGACGCTAAGAGCTTCTCATATATTAGATTAGATAATAACAGATTTTTATCATTTAGAGCTTGTTTTGTTTGAAATGTTGTTTTTTATATGACTGTATAAAATTAGAAGCATAGCTGCATTTTTCAATTTTTTATGAATTTTTAAAAACAAAAATTCCGAAATTTTAATAAAAAAATTATTTTTTTTTTCCAGAAAAAAAATTATGTTTCTAAAACGACTGCGCATATAAGAAAAACGTTTTACCTTTCTTAAAGTAAATTTTATTGCGGAATTTCGGTTTTTTTAGTTTTTCAATAAGCTAAAGCGTTTTTGAGTTACGCGAAAATATGTTGTGCAACCTCCTTAATTTTTGAAATAACGGTATATCTCGAAAACCAAAGCCAACATAAAGAAAAAAGTTGTAACTTTCTTAAAGTAAATTTTATTGCGGAATTTCGGTTTTTTTTAGTTTTTCAATAAACTAAAGCGTTTTTGAGTTACGCGAACATATGTTAATCTATCTATACAATATATAATTTCTTAGTATGTCAGGATGTTTGCATGTATGTCCTATTCTTTCCGCAACTTTCTGAAGCCATCTGATGACATAGGAAGCTGAAATTTGGCACACTTGAAGTACTTTCTCTGCGGAAGATCGTAACGAAGCCATATTTCTAATTTTCGGCTTTTCAACTAGTATAACTTTAAAGATCTGATAGAAAATATGTTTTTTTATAATTTGGGCCCCACCCGGCACGGCTAGGCACCGTCGGATTGACCTGAAAAATTAGATCATGATTTCTTACACCAAACCTCATATTTTAAGCAGCGCAAACAATTAAATTTAAAAAAAATTGCGACCAGTCTAGTAGACACCCTTTGCTTTTCATATGGACAGCTAAATGTCAGTTGCTCAAGTGTTTCGATTTCCAAAAACTTATCAGAATCTATTGGCAAACAATAATAAGTCTTTATTGTGTTGTTTATCGAAACAGTTTTACGTAAAAAATGTATAGATGTAGAAAACTACACAAAATTTCTGGAAATTTTTTTATAGAACAAACAGTTTTCATTAATTCTTGCTCTAATTTTTACGTGAACTCATTTATGGGGTAAAACCGAGTTATTAATAAAAAATATATATGATCATTTAAGAAGCTCTGCATATACTTATGTTATAAATGCCATTAGGCAAATGAAGAATTAAGAAATATTAAACAAATAAAAGCCGAATTTCAAAAAAGAAAATATGTATGTAGTTGTTATATTTTTTTGAAATTCTGTGTTAAGCTTTTTCGAAATTAGGCTAAAAAAAAAGTTGTTTGTTTACAAATATTAGACTTACTCAACAGCGAATTGAAGGCATCTACTAAAGAGGTGGTTTTGAATGTTCTTATTTGCTTAAGCTGCTTAGTTTCATAACTCAACGTCTGTTTCTAAAGAGAACAACTCATTATTTTAATGTTCAAGGTAAACTTCTTTCAACGAGCTGTGTAAATAAATTTGTTTTAAATTTTTTGTCTAGCTTATTATTTTTCCCGTCAAATTATTCGGTTAATTATTTTTTTATTGAAATACCTTTGATTAGTATTTTATTGTTCGGGAAGCTGTTAATTTTAAATTGTTCTAAACAACAATGTGTCATTTAAAAGCTAAAAATATTTTTAACCTTAAAAAATTAATTCTAATAAAAAACCAAAAATAAAAGATAAATGGTACTGAAATGTGGGTAGAGTTAAAGAAGCAGATTCAAATTTTTCCAACTAACATAAACGTTCTATAATAAAGGAAAATTTTGCATTCAATTTACACCCAGGTGGCATGCTTAAGCCATGCAGTATTGCGTCGCAACAAGTGGTACTGGCTGAGGACAATGCCTTGGCTAAAGGGCTGGTTATGTTGTGTTTAGAGCACATTTCTGATCCTAATACAGTTGACTGACCAAATTTTATAATAAACCTGTTGCAATAAAAAAAAGCTGTTTTTGTTTTTGTTTTTTTCTTTTAAAACTTTAAAGGTGTTTTTGGAGAAATTACTCCTATTTTAATATTGGGTGTCAAAATTTGGGGTATCATCGGTCAATGTAAATTGCTAAAAGGAGATAATCCGATTTTTTTTTTTTTTTTGCGGAAAATTGATGATTCAGACGTAGAGAATATGTGGTTTCAACAACAATATGATGGTACTTGTCACACAGCAAGAGAACAATGTATCTTTTGAAAGAAAATTTCGAATATCGTTTTATTTATCGTAGAGAAGGAGTGAATTTGCCACTTAGATCGTGCGATTTGCCACCTGAAGACTATTTATTGTGTGGATTTTTAGGAAAGTGTACAGCAATAAACCCATAACATTATCATTATCGAGCAGATATCAACCATTGACAACAGTGTATTTAAAACATGATTAAGAATTTTGTTAATAGATTGGAAGCCTGCCGCGCCAGTATGGGAGATCACTTGACCGACATAGCTTTTAATTTTAAGCCGGAAGCTATTTGAAATAAACTGAAATAAAAATATTTTTAATATCTGAAAGAAAAAAAATTCTTTGTTTTATTAAAATTAAAATGATACCTCAATTATACTTTTCTGCGATTATAGTTATTTCCAGCTTTTATTCATAATTCCACAGGTCGGAAGTTAAATAAAGTTTTTGTTAAAAACAACAACAACTTTCCCAATAGCTACTTTTGAACATAATGATATCGAATTTAGCTTTAGTCAACATAAGCACTTTTTCCTTTCTGCCACAGATATATAAAATCGATTACAGATTGAATCCTAAAGCTCCATTTAACATGCTTTAACCGCTTACAATTAATGATACTCGTTGCATTAGAAATAATTGGATTATTGGTATTTAATTTTCTGTTCTAATTTTAAGTCTTTTAATTGTTGACCAAGTTCTGGTAAATCAGAGACATGAACTTTTTTCATCTCATTATTAATTGCCAATAGAAGAGTTACATTCGCACTTTTTAAAAAACTTGAAAACATATAATGGGTGATTTTTTAAGAGCTATAGGAAAGTTTAAAAAAACACATAAAGTTCCGAAAAATGCATGAAATCTTTATTTGAATCGATAAATAAAATGGAGCTTCCAACGAAGCAGGTTTGTAAGGGAGAAACATAAGGGTTTCGCTTACCATTGCGCTTATGGAAGACATGAATTTTGTATGGCGAGTTCCCACTTTAAAGCAATACATTTTTGACACATAAAGCGCATTATTCAGCGCACATAAATATTGTTGGATGTAACGATCATCTTAACACACTGAATGTTTTGATACAGTTATTTTTGAGTATTCTCCCTTACAAACCTGCTTCGTAGTAAGGGAATGCCGTAGCACTTGAAAAGTTATTATTTTTTATAAAAGTTGTTGAGAGTTATTTCACTTACTTTACCGCATTTCTGTATGTCTTATTGCGTAGCGCATAATTGTGCGCTTATTTTTTTAAATGTACCTTTAGTGCTTCGCAAAATGATAAAATTTTTTATTGGGATGGTTTATATAATAATGTTTAAAGATTATTTCATGCAAATATTGACCGTGACTGCGCCTCAAATGGTCCATCCGCTTAGTCCAATTTTGGCATACTCTTTCCAACATTTCGGCCGGTATCTCATGAATAAATGCTTCAATGTTGTTTTCCAATGCGTCAATTGAAGCGGGCATGTGTGTATAGACATGAGCTTTAACATAGCCCCACAAAAAATAGTCTTAAGGCGTTAAATCGCACGATCTAGGCGGCCAATTGACCGGTCCCGAACGTGAAATAAAATGTTCACAGAACTCGCCTCTCAATAAGTCCATTGTGAAGCGTGCTGTGTGGCATGTGGCACCGTCTTGTTGAAACCACATGTCATGCAAGTCAAGTTTTTGCATTTTGGGCAAAAAAAAGTTGGATATCATCTCACGGTAGCGCTCACCATTCACAGTTACGTTACGATTCGCATCATCTTTGAAGAAGTACGGTCCAATGATGCCACCAGCCCATAAACCGCACCAAACTGTGACTTTTTCTGGATGCATTGGTAGCTCTTGCAATGCTTCCGGCTGATCTTCACTCCAATTCTACAATTCTGCGTATTAACGTACCGAATAGCCGCTTCAGTGGGTCGATTAAACTGACCATAAAATGGAAGAAGCGCGCGATTAACTTTCTTAACAGAGCACGCATTTTGATAATAAAATTCAATAATTTGCAAGCGTTGTTCGTTTGTAAGACGATTCATGCTTAAATTATAGACCAAACTGAAGATGTTTGACAGTGAAACAAAACACGAAACGTGCGTCAGCTGTTTAAACCAGTGTTGCCAAAAAGATAATAGCTAAAAAATCACCCGATATTTGAAATCGTACAGTATTAAATTTATTAAAAAAAAAAAAACAAATAAGAGTGCTATTAAGGGCTATGCCGCATCTTATATTCCCTTCACCATGGTGCGATAAGAACAGAAAGATATATAAATACCGTTCTTAAGATATAAATAAATCTATTTTGTGCCACGCACACTTCTCCAATTTCGGATGTTGCGTATTGATAATCGAGATGTGTGTACCTAATTTGGAAACTTTGGCTCTTTCCGTTCTCCAGATATAAAAATGTTACTAATTTGTTTGTATGGAAAGTAGCACGCCCACTTCTCTTTTCCCGTCCATTTTCTTAAAGAGGTTCTGTATTGATTACCAAGATCACTATTGCCAACTTTTTTTGAAAATTTCCCGCCAAATCGGACTTCAGAACCGCTAGAAACCGCTTTAAGCGGGATTTTTTTTTTTTTTAATACCGCTTAAACCTAAAAATTTTTACAAGTTTTATACAAATTTAGATGTAAGCTGCTTTTTCAAAGGTAAATGACTTCCAAATACGTTGCAAGCTAAGGTTTTCAACATATTCAGCTGTGCCTTTGATACCCTCCCCCTACAGTTAGCATATTTCCGGAGTGGTCTTTATATGGGACACATGGCAAATTTTGGGCCGATCTTCATGAAATTCGAACAAGTAGTTTATAATCTATAAAACTATGACTGACCAAATCCCAGTAAAAAATTTGCTCCAAAAGGAGCAGGTTTTTTGTGTGAATTCATACCTCAAATCGCTTCAAACCTACTGATGGGATGCCTGATTTTTGTATGGGGTGTTCCCGGTTTGGAGGAATATTTTCTGCTGACAATAAGCTCTTCTTTTAACATGCAAACAAAGCGCTCCTAGAGTGTTTTTTAATTGCTAACTGTATTAACATATTTATTAATGTTTTGCTTTTACTTGTTTAAATGCCTTTTTTTCAATCATTTTCATAAACCATAATATATTTTTTTCGCTTAAAACCCCTCTTCGTTGTCAGCACTAAAATAGCAACTTTTTTGTATGTTTTATTTGTTATCATTTACTGCTTTATAAGAGCTCTCTAATTGAAGCGCTTGAGTATGCGCTTTTTCTCTGTAGTGCTTCAAAAAACCCAAATTTTTTTTACTGGGATGTTATTACAATAGAACAAATATTGAGAGATTTACGGTTTTACCGTACTAAAGCTTTTTCCGAGAGTAATGGTAAGTTTTGGACCAATCTGCACGGTTTTAGGGTGGCTGTTCCATATTTTAATTAATTACTCTTTTCCTACTGAACCGATTGTGCTTTTTATAGTCCATAAAACTATGACTGACCAAATGTTATTATAATAGAACACAGATTGAGAGATTTACGGTTTACCGTACTTAAGCTTTTTCCGAGAGTAATGGTAAGTTTTGGACCAATCTGCACGGTTTTAGGGTGGTTATTCCATATTTTAATTAATTTCTCTTTTCCTACTGAACCGATTGGTAAGACTTCTTGTCCTACCGATTTGCCTCGACATAGAAGATATGTACTATAAAAGTTACCTTCGATTAATTTCATTTTAAAAACAACTTTTCAGGACTGGTATTGGATATGGATCGATCTTAAAAAAAGTTGCTAAGGCGATTCATGTTTCAACAAGATATTCAGGGACCAAATTTAACCCAATACCAACATAATAAAATAGCTAATGGGCACAAAGACTCTGTTTCGAAAGAAACGCTTGCATGACGGCCACGTGAAATTATGAGGCGATTCCTACCAATTTCAATTGGTTTCTTCCTTGAAACAACTGAAACGAATATAACAAATTTCATGAAATTATCTTCAAATTGCGCACTGTAATTGAGCACAAGGTAATATGGACTGAGATATCAGCCAGTCAGCTGGACAGCCGGACAACGTTAGACCAGAAAGTGATTCTGATTTGATCGATATACCAAACTAATATTTGTATGTAATACACACATCAGCACAAACACATAATAACCTATCCACTATTGTGTTGTGGGTGCACGCAGAGAAGAGAAAAAATATGGTTGGGCATGGTTACGGCAACTACACTTTATTTATTGTAACAATATATTGTTGTCGTACACAAAAAATTTTTATTTTTATTTAATATCATTAATACTATAGTTACTGTAAACATTTCAATGTTTATCGCAATTATAAAGCTGAGTATTTTTTACCGAAAAATAATAAATTTTCTAACAACTAAAGAATGATAACTTTGAAACATATTAAATTACTCAAAACCATTTCATGAAATTTAATTGCCATAACATGACAACTTTCTACACGCAGAAAAAAAATGTTTAAATATGGTCAGCTTCAACAAAACAATTTTCAAAGAAAATTGTAAACCTGTTATGGTTAATATATCGATATTATTGTCACCTACAACCATATTTGGTTTAATTTGTCCTCCATCAAGAAGCCACAACCATATAATGGCTGCCTCTAAACATGTTATGTGTAAATATGACAATAATTAGTTTTAAAATTAACAATACTATTTTCCTCCCTTCGAAGAGTAACATGCTATGATTGAAAACCAACCATGCTATTATAAGTGTTAAACACGTTTTAGTTATTTTAAACCATAACATGTTCGGAGCAGACGCGGATTCAGGGGGGGGGGGTAATTTCCTTATCCCCCAAATTATAAAAATATGTTTTGTTTATTTCTACAAAATAAGAATTCCCAATAATAATATTTTTTTTAAATGTAAAAAATTTTTGGAAATCCAAGCAAGGTTTTTTTGTTTTTTTTATTGAATCTTTAACGAAATTTTCGTAATCCTAATAGTTATTTATTAGATATTTCCAATGAAACATCTAGTTTGCCGTATTCAAATACTTATTATTCTACATTCAATCCCAGCAGGTGCCATTTATATCCAAAGACTAAACGTTTGACATGATAATGCATGCGGTTGAATTATTAAAAAGCCTTTGTGTTTGCAAAATTTATGTATATATTTATGTGTTTTATGATTCAAAATTCTATTCAATAACTTTTGACGAAAGCACGGATTTGTCGGGGAAAAGCCAGATTTCCTTATCTTTAAAATATTTCAACATACAACAAAAAGTTGTTAAGGAAGAATTTATTGGCTTTGTTGCAAACGCATTTGAAGATGCTTCAAAGAATATTGTTGACGTTGATGTTTCAATTAATGCAAAGGCACTATCATCAATAGTTCTTAAAGCTTTGACAAATTTTGGTCTTGACCTAAAAAATTGTGTAGTAGTTGGAACAGATGGGTGTCCTCTGATGTCAGCCGAAAATGGAGCTGTTAAAGAATTCTGGAAACCGCGATAAATGCGAAACAAACGCCTTGCTATTCCCATAAATCAAGCAACTCAATTTCTAAAAGCATAAAAGTGCCACTAATACAAAAAGTTGTATCATTTGTTAAAGAAACGATAAAATTTTTTAAATGTAATCATCCCATGCGAAAAACAGTTTTAGCAAAGTATTTGGGAGCCAAACTATCTTCATTATGCGTCTTTGCAACAAGTGTACATCATATACATAGTAGAAGGTTTGGAAAAAATATCTGAGTGGAAAGGTAGTATCTCTACCTTTATATTAAGGAACGCCTTAGTACTTTTGAACTTATTTGCGGAATAAACATATTAAGTGTGATACTTATTGTAACACAACCGCTTAGTATTATTTTACAAAAGCACGATATAGATCTTCAAAAAGGATCAAGCCTTATCAAATCGAGGTTCCAATCGAAAAGACAAGATTTGAACGAAATAAGCGCATCCCAAATGTTGAAGATTACTACCGAGTTGTAGGTTTCATTCCTCTTATTGAATTTATTTTAGAAGATCTCAGAACACCTTTCCCAATAGATATTCTAAATGTATTAAACATACCTAAACTTCTACCTCAAAGTGTAATCAAGTCTTATATAGATACAAAACTTTTGAAACCACAACTAGTTGATGAGCTGATTATCTATATATATAAAATTGTAACGTTACTGACTGACTCACTGACTCACTGATTCATCATCGCACAGCCTAAACGCCTGAAGCTAGACACTTGAAATTTGGACCAGAGATTGGTCACTCCCCAAATCGATCCACTAAGACGGGATTTTTGGAAATTCGAATGTTTAGGGGGTAAAAAAGGGTAAAAACGGGAAAATTCGGTAACCTTATATCTCAAAAACTAAAAGAGATACAAAAAAAATTTAATACCTATCGTTGTTCTTTAGAAAAATAAGCGGACAGGTGTCTGGTACTTTTTTGAAATTCGGCCCTATTTGGGAGTAAACGGGTAATATCTGAATTTTAGTACTTTTTTGACACCCCATCTATCTTTTGAACCAATAAACATAGAAACAAAGTTAATACCACATTCGAAACCTAACAAAAATATACGAATTTAAATTTGGTACTTTTTCGAAATTCGAACATTTAAGGGGTAAAAATCGTAACTATTTTTGGTACTTTTTTTAAAAAACATTTTTCTCCATTTATTGAAATATTCGTACTAAATTATGGGCTGCCACTATTATACTGAAATTTTTTATACTTTAATGGGGGGAAAATAGTACCAAAAAGGGGAAATACGAGAAATTTGATATTTTAGTTAACTTTTTGGTTCTACAACTGGTATTTTTTAAATTATCGTTTATGTTGGACCTAAAAACATAAGATTCATCATGCAATGTCCGGAATGGATAAGAATCCATAAGGGGCAGTTTTTGGTACTTTTCTGTTAATTAACTGGTACTTTTTGAATTTCCGTTAGTATTGGATCTATAAAAATAAAATTAAACATGCAATGTCCCGAATGGATGAGAATCTATAAGAGGGAACTTTTTGGTACTTTTTTGTTCATTAACTGGTACTTTTTGAATTTACGTTAATATTGGACTTAGAAACATAAAATTCAAAATGAAATGTCCTGAGTGGTTAAGAATCCATAAGGGGAAGTTTTTGGTACTTTTCTGTTAATTAACTGGTACTTTTTGAATTTCCGTTAGTATTGGACCTATAAAAATAAAATTAAACATGCAATGTCCCGAATGGATGAGAGTCTATAAGAGGGAACTTTTTGGTACTTTTTTGTTCATTAACTGGTACTTTTTGAATTTCTGTTAGTATTGGACCTAGAAACATACAATTCAATATGCAATGCCCTGGATGGATGAGAATCTATAAGAGTGAACTTTTTGGTACTTTTTTAATCTTGGACTGGTACTTTTTGAATTTCCGTTGGTATTGGACATAGACAGATAAAATTAAACATGCAAGGTCCTGGGTGGATAAGAATCTAAGAGGAAAGTTTTTGGTACTTTTTTGTTCATTTACTGGTACTTTTTGAATTTCCGTCTGTATTGGACCTAGAAACAAAATTAAACATGCACGATACTGTGTAAATGAGAATCTTTAAGTGGGATCTTATTGGTACTTTTTTATTCGTTAGCTGGTACTTTTTGAATTTCCGTTAGTATTGGACCCAGAAACATGCAATTAAACATGGAAGGTCTTGAGTGAATGACAATCTGTTAGAGAGATCTTTTTGGTGCTTTTTCGTTTTTTAACTGGTCCTTTTTTTAAATTTTCGCTAATGTTGGTCTAATGAAAACAAAATTAAACGTACATGGTCCTGAGTGAATGAGAATCTCTAAAAGCGCTTATAGGTACTTTTTAGTTATTAAACTGGTACTTTTTGAATATCCGTTATTATTGGACTTAGAAACATAAAATTCAAGATGCAATGCCCTAAGTTGATAAGAATATATAAGAGGGAAGTTTTTGGTACTTCTTTGTTCCTAGAAACATAAAATTAAACATGCAAGGTCCTGAGTGAATGAAAATCTGTAAGACGGCTTTTGGTACTATTTTGTTCTTTAACTGGTACCTTTTATATATCCGTATTTATGGGATCTAGAAACATAAAATTAAACATGCAAGCTCCTGAGTGAATGAGAATCTGTAAGAGGGATTTTTTTTTAAATAAACTGGTAATTTTTTTAATTTAATATTTATTTTTGTGCATTAAATAAAAAAGCAAATTGGTGTCTGGTACTTTAACGAAATTCGGTCGTTTTAGGTAGTAAATCTAGCTTTTAAGCCAATACGTATAGAAATAAAAATTAAATAACATTTGTTACTTATCTAAAAAATACAAATGCGAATTTGGTACTTTTTCGAAATTCGAACGTTTCAGGGGTGAAAATTGTACCTATGTATATCGATCCCGCGAACCTCATACCTCCTAAACTAAAAGAGATAAAAAACATCAGCAATTCGCTAACCGTATATTTCCTAAACAAAAAGAGATACAAAAAATTTAATACTAATTATTGTTCATTAAAAAAAATAAACGGAGAGGTGTCTGGTACTTTTTTGAAGGAAGACCTTTTTGGGGTGTAAAAGGGTAAATAAATATGGTATCACATTTTTAGCTTTTTTAAAAAATACAAAACAGGTTTGCCCCTTTTTTGAAATTCAAACGTTTAAGGTGTTTTCTCAACATTTTTTCCATCTCTATATAATATTAATTTGTAAAGTAACTGACGGATTCATCATCGCACATCCTAAACTCTTGAAGCTAAAAAGCTGACTTTTGGACCGAAGGTTGTCCTCTCGCCAAATCGATTCCGCTAACCAAAAAAATCCAAAATTAAAGAGATCCAAAAAATTTAACACTTATTGTTGTTCGTTAAAAAAAATAAGGGGACAGGTGCCTGGTACTTTTTTGAAAATAAACTTTGGCATAAAAATATGTCCACGAAGAAAAAGGAGACGCTAACGAAGTAGCGGGTTAAATGCTAGTATTTAATAAAAGAGATAAACACCTACTAACATTTACAACAACTTGAGCCAGAACTGTTGCATTGGCAACAAACATGGAAAATATCTGAAAATCTATCAGATAACATTGTAGATGCTTTAATAAACTATGATAAAGATATCTACTCAAATCTTAGAAACATATTCAAAATTTTCGTTTCAATGCTCGTCAGTAATGCTACGAGCCAGAGGCCATTTCCTACTCTTCATCGAATAAAAACATGGCTCAGATCAACAATGACAGAAGATAGACTTTACTATCTTTATTTGCCTCACAAGAAAATCATAAATTGCTTATTTAAAAAGATTCATTTATTTTAATTTATATTGAACTGCTCTTATATATTATTTAACCTTATTGTTCAGTTTTTTTTTTAATATAATATACACATATTGTTTTTAATAAACTTTTAAAAACAAATTTTTTACTTTTTTGTATCATACAAAGTTTAAATATAAAAAAAAGGTGGTTATTAGTTTGGTTTTTACTTTTGTGAGTTTAAATATTTGGAAAATTTAACAAACACAACTTTTGTCGTTGTTTTCAAACTTAATTTTTGGTAAAAATGTCATAACACCAGGTAATTCAGAGCAAGATAAAAATGGCAGATGATGAAAGCCTCACTCCAAGGCAAATAAGTGCACTTGATTATGAGAAACAACAAGAACATATTTGTCAAAGATTTATTAGTTATGGACGGAACCGACGCTGGTGTATCTCCAAATTACTCCGATGTGGAAACCATCTTGTTCTGTAAGTCACAAGATTTCAAATCACTTGTGATTTGGAAAACACAATTGTGATTAATGGGTGTTTTGAAAACCACAAAAGTTTTAACTTAGTTAAAAATGGTGGAAACAAATAAGCAAGTAATTTTAAATCGGCGGTCACTTAGCTGACTGGTTTAAAATCACAATTATGAAAAAATCTTTTTGGCCAGAACAACTTTTTTGTGATTTCAAATCACTTTCACAAAAAGTGATTTTCAGAACATGCCTGAGTGACGAATTTTCTGATAAATAAAAAACACTACACGACAACATTGTATATGGAAAGCTCTAACAAAAAGCGAGTTTGATTTGTATTTGGGTATTCTCTTACTGAGTGCCGTAACACGTTTTGGCAACGTTCATACTTAAGACTTGTGGAAAACAGCCGCACATCCCCTATATCGCGGTGCGATAAGTATACGGCGCTTCTAGGCAATAGGACGCTTCATACGTTTTGGTAACGGGAATACACGCGAGTAACGTAAGCAAACCGAAAAAGCGGCAGCAATAACGGTTATATTTTTGATGCTGAATAAAAACCTCGTCCAACAATGAAGGTCTGAACATTATGCAAAATACCCGTATTTACAGTTCATGCTACTGATATGTCGCAATGCAATAGTTTTAGTTAAAAATGTTTAATTATTTACACTGGTTAATTTTCATCTTTAATTATAATATTAGTTTTGTGCATTTTTAACTTGAAAATTAATTTTACTTATTAACTTTATGCAATAAGCATGTAAAATAAATTTTATTTGTATATGTTCGTCTATACATACCAGAGAACCTCAAAACTCACTATTTTTGTGCATTTATTCATACGCTAAAATTAACAATAACTCTATACATGCAAAACAAAGTTCAACGTTGGTAATTTTTTTTTTCCTTTCGTACACATTTTATATTTTCATTTATTCGTTTTTTATTGAAAGTGCTTTATTTGCATTTTTGTTGCTCACGCAATATAACACAACTGAGTAAATTCAAAAGAGCACATTCTCTATACTTTTGTTTACATTAACAACAACAACAATAAACAACGATGAGACGCTTCCCTACGGATAATATTGGACTACGTGGTCCATTATGGCTTAAATGGACTACTTACAACATGGTCCAATGTACTGTAGAATGGACCATGTTATAAGAAATTAACATGCAGTGCTGCCAACAACTGCATGATGTATACTTTTCTATAGTTTACAGTATTACACATTGCTAGCTCTGATGGTGTCCATTATTAGTTGTTTATTTAAAAGTGAAAGTTTGTGAAATTTATGGAGAAAAGGTAAAAAAAAATTAAAATACCAAGTAAATATATTTAATAATAGCAATAATAGACTACAGTACTCACAACAAAAGGCGATTAGTAAAAAATTAAGAAGAAAAAAGCTTAAACTACCCCTTAAGTGTACTCCATACTTTAGTAACATGGAGTACTTTTAAAACTAACCCACTTTAGTACTCCATGGAGTAGTTTAGGGACTACTTCGGTGGGTTATATGGTCCCCTCCTAGGACATCGTAATGTTAAATGGACCACCTTTTACCCATATATTTGGAGTAGTTTTGGAGTACTCCTACTCCTTTATGGACTACTCTTTACATGCATGTATGGACTAGTCTCGTTATCTGCAGGGTTTTTCAAAATTAACAACAATAAAAACAACAATAACAAAAATACATTGTACCCTGCAAATAAAATTGGACCACCTGACCCATTTTGATAAAATGGACTACTCCATGGACTAGTCCGATGTAATGCAAGCATGGACCATGCCATTGTTAAAAAGTGTTTGTAGTGAGACGACATGTCTTCGTTTTTTAACGACATGCTTTCGTGTTTAAACGACTTCAAAACTAATCCTCTTGAGTATACCATGGAGTAGTTTTAAAACTACTCCTTACTGGTCCAAAGGTGGGTTATATACCATGGAGTAGTTTTAAAACTACTCCTTAGTGGTCCAAAGGTGGGTTATATGGTCCTCTCCTAGGACATCGTAATGTTAAATAGACCAGGTTTTTTCCATACGTTTGGGTTACTTGTGGACTAGTCCTGGTCCCTTGTGGACTACTCTTTACACGCGTGTTTGGACTGGTCCTATTATTTGCAGGGTACCTACTACTACTACTACTGTACTTTTTGTTTCTATGGAAATTGTGTGTACCTACATAAGTATGTGTGTTTAGTTTCATTTAAATTTTTTTTTTTTTCTTGTACTACATAGTTAATGCTGAATAAATACATGAGTAATGATTGTTTGATTTCTGGCTCTTTCGTTTGTATTTTTTGTTTCTTTACCAAACAATCATTTGCGCTCAGAACACTTAGAATCTTTATAAAAAAAAAACGAAGGCAACGATTGTATAAATAACAAAGCACGATGTGCGTTATCTGAATGACTGCAAACCAGCAGCGAATATTTGCGGTCGCGCGAGTTTGACTGTATGACCGTAAGCGTGTGTATTTGTTGTCGTTAATTAAATGCGATTTTTTTTCAATTGCAAAAAGCTATTCTCTGATACATACCCAGGTATGCAGCTGTTGACGTAAGGGGTACAAATTGAAAATTGTCCTTCCCTTTGTCCCAACTTGTCCAATATGGAATATGGTATAGAACACTTTTATTAAGGATATCATGAAATTTCACGTCGATCCGATCATTACTTTTCATGATATAGCGGGTTTAAAACGCAAAACATACCCGGGTATGTAGCTGTTGACATAAAGGTTAAACAAACGTGTACTCATAAAAGGTTTAAGAGGTGGCATGTCATAACGTCCAGTGTCATAATGTCCATGGACACTATGACACTTGGCAAATGGACATTATGACACTTTCAAAAGTGTCATTAGGTCCATAATTACTCAAGAAGTTAAATACAAAAAAATGATCTGCATACACGCAGAGAAAAACATGTTGCATTATGGTCCCAACCAACAAAACTATTTTTAAAGAAACTAATTTAACCATAATATGGTTGTCGGTGACAATGATTTGGTTTAATGAAACATAATATGGTAAAAAAAATTTTAAAAATGGTTTTGCTGCTTTTTCTCTGGGTGTATATATTAAATATATAACGGAAACACTTTTGGGCGCAAGGATTTTCTCCTCTATGGTATAACAAATACCGGCTTTGCTAACTAAAGCTTCTCTGCACAACCGGCCTTTGCCCGGGCGCAAGGATTTTCTCCTCTATGGTATAACAAACACCGGCTTCGCTAACTAAAGCTTGTCTGCACAGCCGGCCTTTGGCCGTGCGCAAGGATTTTCTTCTCTTTGGTATAACGAACAGTGGCTTCGCTAACTAAAGCTTCTCTGCACAGCCAGCCTTTGGCCGGGCGCAAGGATTTTCTCCTCTATGGTATAACAAATACCGGCTTCGCTAACTAAAGTATAATGTCCATGGATACTATGACACTTTCAAAAGTGTCATAACGTCCATGGACACTATGACACTGGACGTTATGACATGCCACCTTTTAAGATGCAATTAAAATATCTTTACCCTAATAATACATATTCTGTTATCTCGCCATTTCTCAAATAACTTTTGTATCAGTTGTGTTGTTTGTTTAAATATGCATTTCGAATTATTGTTAGTGAGCGGTTCAAAAATTTAAAAAAAAAAAATACCCATTAAAAAAACAAGTTTAAAAAAATTCAAAATATAAAAATATTTTAATTTACATTAAAAACAATGCAAAGTGCCACAAAAAAAAATCGATGCAAAAATTTGGATTTTTTTTTTTTTTTTTTTTGTGAATGTGGTGCTCAATCATATTATGATTACTTCTAAAATTATTATGATTTACATTATAATAATATGTTAACTTCTTAGCTTATTATGATGCTCATAACAATAATGTGATTCTTAACTTATTATGGTTAACAGGATAATAATATGATTAAGGGAAAGTTATTATGATGTAATATTGCGAATAAGTTTGGTCATAATATGATTCAATAGTAATCGCTTTTAGAATATCTTTACCACAAGCATGTTTTTTTTGCGTGTGCAATAATTATATTTTCATTTTAACAATCTTTAAAGGGGTATTATACCATTAAACCTTTTCTTTTAATTTCAAAATTTTTTTAAATTTACCAAAAAATTCACACTTCTTAAGGAAGTTCTCATCCCTTTTAAGTAATTTAAAACACCTTTATCTTAATCTAGAATCATCAGCTTTTATTTATAATGTGTTTGCCTTTTTATTTCCTAACTTCCTCTCTTCGCATTATTTGTGATAAATTACTTCCGCTGTGTCAGGTTTTCATTCCCTTCTAGCCACTTTCCAGAAAAAGGAAAAATTGTCGCATTTACAAACAATCAGCAAATTTATAACAACCAAAAAAAAATTATATGAAGACAATTTAAGGATGAATAACGCATGGGATTACAAGATGTATTAAATTGGTTAAGCTTGTAATTTTTTTTTTAATCTTTAATGGATTAACAAATCTTGTGGAGCCAACCTCATATGGTTGTGTAATGATGTATTTCCTGTTAAAATTTAAATAAATGAGTAGAAATCTGAAATAAAAATTCAGAAATGTCTTGTTTTTAACTTAACAAAAACAAGCTAATCACTTTAAGTTGAAATTTGTTTTTAGGGATGTGGCTTAATTTTCTACCAAAGTTATTTTGCACTAATGTTAACATGGACCGCAAGCAGTATTTTGCTCTTTAAGAAAATTGTTCTATCAAAAGTATTTAAGCAAAATTTTGACAGGCTTGAATGCTAACTTGCCAAAACCCCTACAGCAGGTGACATACAAGTATTAAACTGCTTAATTCTGTTTTAAATGCCGACCGAACTTGTTATATAAAAATAAATGTATGTATGTTTATTTGTTCCTTATAGCCGCCTAAGCCGCTTAACCGATTTTTATGAAACTTTTACAGTATATTACTGACGGTCTGGAAGGAATGTAGGCTATATATATTTTTGAAATTTTAAGTGGGCGTGGCACCTCCCATACAAGGACAATGTAAATTTCTGTATGTCTGGAGAACGAAAAGAGCTAAACTTTCCTAAATTTGGCTAAATTTGGTTGGCAATATACAATTTCTGCCAAAATTTGGGCGATATTGGATAAGTGTCGTTGCACAAAATATATGTATCTATTTCTAAAAAACGGTGGGAGAAAAAATGCCCAAACTTGGTACACATAGCTGGGTTGTGGGCGTGACGGTTTCCATACAAGGACATTATAGATTTCTTTATATCTGGAGAACGGCAAGAGCCAAAATTTACAAAATCCAACAAGATTTGGGCCGGGTTGGAGAAGTGGGCGAGGCATATGTCAAAAGGAAAGTTGGAGTGGATAAGTGGACAAGGTACCTCGCATTCAAAGGCAAAGTAATTTCAGTTTATCTAAAGAACGGTAACAGCTAAAATTTCAAAAGTTGCTTAATTTTAATAAGAGTAGCGAAGCGCACTGGGCTAAGTTAGTTTAAATATAATATCCTTTTGAATATTCCCTTAGATGGAATGGAAGGAATGGAAAGAACATTCTTCTTTTAAGATGCAACAATCTATGAGTGAAAAAGCTTATTTTAGATTAAATGGCCTTGCTAGTTACCAAAATTACAGAATAGACGCGACGGAAAATCCTTCGGTAAATCATCAGTGCAAAAATACCTCTTTAAAGCAACATTCGAAAGGAATTAATAACTCCATTTTAGTTTAGGATCAAGTAGGTAATGCCGTGGCCAATTTTTACTGCTTAATTCCGCAGCATATTGGAATTTCCTAAGAGCTTTTGTAGAGCACCATCTAGACATACAGCAAGTAGAATAAATAGTAGACCTGTTAAGGAAGATTTAAGAAGGCAGTGATTTTAATTGGTTTACGCGATCTTTGCTTCTAACGATTGTTTCCCTTCGGCATATTAAAATGAGCATGCGAAAGTGAATTAGCCACAGAGCATACCCTGACTATAAGCTAAAATCCCTTTTTTAAACAATAGCCACAGAAATCTTGACAACAGTCTTTGAAAACGTCTAAAAAGTAGCGCTTCTGTGCAAAGCCAAGCATAAGCAGTACTTAAGCGATGTTATTTTTCACGTATAATTTTATAAAAACTGCCCCACCATTAATTAATAGGCCAACCAAAAATAAGTAAATGCTTATTTCTGGGATTACAAAATAAAATGTTTTTGATTGAAAACAAATTCCGATCATAAAAAAAAAACAAAAAAATGAATCTATTTTTGTTATGACTTTTTTTTGCTTATTTTGGCAATATCGGCTTTTTTTTAGTTATTTTGCCATTTTCAAATAATTGTTAATTTTTTCATAAAAAAAAATCGTTTATTAAATTCTATTATGTTAGGTCAAACATGAACTGATTCCCCTCAAGTTTGTTCAAATGTAAGTTGCAGTTTGTATTAGTTTGGTTTTAACTTTTGTGAGCTTAAATATTTGGAAAATTTAACAAACACAACTTTTGTCGTTGTTTTCAAACTTAATTTTTGGTAAAAATGTTATAACACCAGGTAATTCAGAGCAAGATAAAAATGGCAGATGATGAAAGCCTCACTCCAAGGCAAATAAGTGCACTTGATTATGAGAAACAACAATAACATATTTGTCAAAGATTTATTAGTTATGGACGGAACCGACGCTGGTGTATCTCCAAATTACTCCGATGTGGAAACCATCTTGTTCTGTAAGTCACAAGATTTCAAATCACTTGTGATTTGGAAAACACAATTGTGATTAATGGGTGTTTTGAAAACCACAAAAGTTTTAACTTAGTTAAAAATGGTGGAAACAAATAAGCAAGTAATTTTAAATCGGCGGTCACTTAGCTGACTGGTTTAAAATCACAATTATGAAAAAATCTTTTTGTCCAGAACAACTTTTTTGTGATTTCAAATCCCTTTCACAAAAAGTGATTTTCAGAACATGCCTGAGTGACGAATTTTCTGATAAATTAAAAACACTACACGACAACATTGTATATGGAAAGCTCTAACAAAAAGCGAGTTTGATTCGTATTTGGGTCTTCTCTTACTGAGTGGCGTAACACGTTTTGGCAACGTTCACACTTAAGACTTATGGAAAACAGCCGCACATCCCCTATATCGCGATGCGATAAGTATACGGCGCTTCTAGGCAATAGGATGCTTCATACGTTTTGGTAACGGGAATACACGCGAGTAACGTAAGCAAACCGAAAAAGCGGCCTTCGGCCGGGCGCAAGGATTTTCTCCTCTATGGTATAACAAACACCGGCTTCGCTAAGTAAAGCTTCTAAAATCTGCCTTGTTTCCGAACAAAATCCGACTATGCAGAGAAGCTTTAGTTAGCAAAGCCGGTGTTTGTTATACCAGAAAATCCTTGCACTCGGCCAAAGGCTGGCTGTGCAGAGAAGCTTTAGTTAGCGAAGCCACTGTTCGATATACCAAAGAGAAGAAATGCAAATGCTTATTTCTGGGATTTCAAAATAAAATGTTTTTGATTGAAAACAAATTCCGATCATAAAAAAAAAACAAAAAAATGAATCTATTTTTGTTATGACTTTTTTTTTTGCTTATTTTGGCAATATCGGCTTTTTTTTAGTTATTTTGCCATTTTCAAATAATTGTTAATTTTTTCATAAAAAAAAATCGTTTATTAAATTCTATTATATTAGGTCAAACATGAACTGATTCCCTTCAAGTTTGTTCAAATGTAAGTTGCAGTTACATTTAATCAATATCAAATAATACCTCAACATTCGCATTTAAAATATCTCGGCGCACCCAGAGAAAAAACGTGTTTAAATATGGTCACCTCCAACAAAACTATTATTAAAGAAAATTGTAAATATATCATGCTTAACTTAACCATATTATGGTCACCAATAATCATATTTAAAAGGCCACAATCATATAATGGTTGCCTCCGAACATGTTATGGTTAATTATAACTAAAATATGTTTAACATTTATAATAGCATGTTTGGATTTCAATCATAGCATGTTGTTCTTGGAAAAGAGGAAAATATTATTGTTTATTTAAAAACGAATTATTGTCATATTTAACCACAACATGTTCAGAGGCAACCATAATATGGTTGTGGCTTCTCGATGGAGGACTAATTTAATTATAATATGGTTGTCGGTGATGATAATATGGTTAAATTAAACATAATATATTTAAAATGTTCTTTTAAAATAACTTTATTGGAGGTGATCATATTTAAACATGTTTTTTCTCTACGTGCGCTTAACGTGGAAATGGCATATAGAAGCAAAGTTAACTCAAATGAAACTAAAAGCCATCCAAATTCATTGGCTTAATGAAAGAAACTCTGTACTTAGTCTCGATTGCAAACTTCTACTTAACAATTTTATCGTAAAGCCAATCTGGTGCTACGGTATTCAGTTATGGGGCACTGCCTCGGCCTCTAATATCTAAAAGCGCCGAAATATACCTCTTCGAATAATCACAGCTTCCCCCTGGTATGTTAAAAACTCAAATATTCACAAGGATCTCAATGTGACATTAATAAAAACTATGATTACGAAAAGTGCTGTAAAATATTTAAAAACCTCGAATTGCATCCAAATCCACTTGCTCGAAAAGTTAAATGGATGGCGCTTTGCTCGCCTAAGAAGAAGAGATGCTGCAGGAATCATCTGAAGAGAATAGCGCTTTTTCAATCATTTTCGTAATCCATAATATATTTTAATTTTTTTCGCTTTAAAACCTTTTTCGTTGTCAGCACTAAAATAGCAGCTTTTTTGTTGTTTTATTCTTTATCATTTACTGCTTTATAAGAGCTCTCTAATTGAAGCACTTGATTATGAGCTTTTTCTCTGTAGTGCTTCAAAAAACCCAAATTTTTTTTTTTTACTGTGTAGTTTATTAAAAAATTGTAAAAATTTAAAATGGTAAATATTTTTTTTTTCATAAATGATTTTTTTAATTTTAATTAAAAAATTATCAAAAACTTTAGCGTTTCAAACAATGTGTTAATTGATTTAATTTAATAAAGCTCAGATTTTGACAATTCCCAATCCAATTCTACAAGCTTAAATTATGTTATTTTAAACAAAATAATCAATTAAGATTTTTTGCTATTTTAATTACAAATTTATTTCAAAACAACTAAAATATTAATTAAATCAAAATTATATTTTTATTTAATTTCTTTCAACTAAAAAAGATAATTGATTCAATTATCACATTAATTAAATTGAAATACTTTCTTATTTTAATTGATATAAAACTACCGATAATTTTTTCTGTGTATGAAGATTCAAGAAATAAAAAATTAAAGAAAAAGGTTTGCCTTACAAAATGTTCGGTGCTAAGCTTTGCAGGATCTGACAACAAAATAAACTCTCTATAGTATTAAACGAAACAAAGAGATGTGTTGAAAATTAAAAAAAAAAACAAGTAAGAGTGCTATATTCGGCTGTGCCGAATCTTTGATACCCTCCACCGACACTTCGAATGTTTTAGGAGTAAAATCTATATGATGTCTATTTATTATTATAATCTTTGTAAAAACAGACATCTGCATTAAAATTTGTTGCGGTTTAGACATATATGAAATTATTGACTGACAATCAGAATCAATTTTAAAAAGCTTGAGTAGAATATCAGTTTAAGCTGAACTTAAATGATTTTCAGGAGAATTAATTATATAAAAGTCATGGTAAGCTATGAACCAATCATCCCAAATTCTGAGAACCATTTCTGGTATTAAAAAACATACATTTCAATACAGCGGTGCAATTAGTTTAAGCGTTTTCAGCAAATTTCAGAAGGCTGCTAAAATGGAATCTAAGGAAAATTATGGACCGTATATCACAAAATTGCATAACATTTTTTCTGTCCATATGAAGCTAAACTGGAAGAAAGTTTACCGCGTATTTAATTATTTTACCAGAGTGGGCTTTATATGAGGCCTATGGTAAGTTATGCACCGATCTTCACCAAATTTCACAGTGTCATTTCTAGTTCTATAAAACTGTGATGTATCAAATTTTGTTATGATAGCGTTATTTTTTACGTTTTTAGGCGTACTAAGCTGTTTTCCGGGAGTAAGGTTTATATGGGGCCTAGGGTAAATTATCAACTGATCTTCACGAAATTTCACAGTCTTATTTCTAGTCCTGTAAAGCTTATATCTACCAAATTTTGTTATGATAGCATTCTTTTTTACGTTTTAAGGCGTACTAAGCTGTTTTCCGGGAGTAAGGTTTATATGGGGCCTATGGTAAATTATGGACCGATCTTCACGAAATTTCACAGTCTTATTTTTAGTTCTAAAAAATCTAAAATCTTCACGAAACTTAACAGTTTCATTTCTAGTCCTATTTAACTGTGACGTGCCAAAATTTGTTATGATAGCATTGTTAGTTAGGGTTTTAGGCTTACTATACTGTTTTCCGGGAGTAGGGCTTATATGGGGCCTAGGGTAAATCATGGACGGATCTTCAAGAAATTTTACAGCGTGATTTCCAGTTAAATAAAACGAACTGTTGCGAAATCTTATATCATTCTGTACATTTTTCCACCATTTATGTTAGTTTTTGTAACAAAATTATCAATTTTTTTTAGGTGGTAGTTCCACATTTTGATTCATAGCTCAGATCCTATTGAACCGATTTTGCTGGATTTCAATCCCAAACTGCTTAGGATAACTACAAGCAATTTGACACCAAGTTTGTTTATTTCTTTGAGCTTTCGAAAGTGAGCGTGTTTTCAACAGACGGACAGACGGACAGACAGACGGACATGGCTAAATCGACTTAAAATTACTCAAGGACCCAGAATATATATACTTTATAGGGTCCGAGATGAATAATAAAAAAGTTTCACACGGAATGACAAACTTAATATACCCTCTTCACAACTAATTGTGGTGGAGGGTATAAAAATTAAAACAGGACTCTAATGGCATAGTGGAAGATTTTAAACGTTTAACCCTAGATACACTTTCTTCGTCGTATTGACGAATACCGTTAAATAGTACTTATTTAACTCCGCAGCTTTTCACTGAAACTCTTCCAAATTTCAAGTGTGTGGAAGTACGTGCTTATAGGTGGTGTGTAAGTCTGATTTTTCGTTGATTGTGTTCGTCGCACTGACGATGGAAGTGTGAGATATATTGCCTTTTAGTATATTTTTTAACCTTTTTTTATCCTAGATACACTTTCTTCGTCGTATTGACGAAAAAAACCTTGGCTTGCTTTTGTTGTGTTTTTAGAATTAAGTTTTCAAGTAAGCTATAATATACTATTTAGAATGAATAACAACTTAAGTATTTTATAAACTAAACAAAAATTTTCGTGTTTCCTTATGTTGGGTGGTTTTGGGGCCAGATCATAAATGGACTTCGTCGATTCGACGAAGAAAGTGTGGAGTGTATAAAAAATAAGAAAGTGCATCTAGGGTTAAAGAAATCCAGGAAAAGCGCTGAGAAATTAGATGGGTAGCTTTCGATTTCTCCACATTAAATTGTATATTCTAAAAAGCATTCATACTCTCCACAAATCTGTGGCGTTGTGACAAAACATCTTGAGTCAAATTTTAAAAGTTGAAAAAAAACGTTGTTAATTATACGAATTTTCATTCAAAAAACACTTTTGGTTACGTTTTTAAAATTTTGTATTATAAACAAAATTTTTCTTTAATTTTGGTCTAATTTATTATTTGAATAAAATTATTTTTTCACCGAGTTTTTTTTTTTAACTTTTTTGCTATCTTATCTCGATTTAAGAAGTTTTGTCAAAATGCCACAGAAATACTTTGTTTCACAAAATACACGTTTGTCGTTTATTAATTAAAAAAATTGCCAATTTATAACGTTACAACTTATATTTAAATGGAATTTTTGTTGTGGCCAGTCTAATTCATATTTTAGTACCTCGCATGGCCTCAATGAACTTTCTTATAAGTTTTTTCAAACCGACAGTTATTAACACCAAAAGTTATTGTAGTCAAAGCTCAAGGTGCTGAAAGAAACACAAGATTGAAATTTGTATTGCCACCGACGTACTCAAATCTGCCTCTTTTAAGTTTGGTTTCCATGGAGCCACTTATTTGTAATTTGTTTGTTTTTCACCTTTTTTCTTCTTGTAGTCATTTGTCAGACGTAAAACACGTTGATGATAATGATACAACTCATAAGTTAAAGCAAAAATAAAAAAATAATAATGTTTGTTTTTGTTTTCGGTTGTTGTTATTGTAGAGGGGAGAAATTGAATAATTGGTATGTGTGAGGGTGTTTCTAAGATAAATTAGAATTTCTATGCTCCGATATGTATAATATAAAAGGGCAAAACATATTTATTTTTTTAGGTGTGGAAAACATTTTTGTTTTCGCAAAACAAAAGAGGGTGGATAAATAGTTTTGGAAAAAATTACTCAATTTTTTGCTTTTTTCTTAATGCATATTTTCAGAAGCTTTTAAACATGTTTGCGAAAACTTTTAATTAATAAGATTTTGTTTGTCTGGCTTAATTTCCAATTTTTATTTCTGATAAAAACACTCAAATTTATTATTGGTGGATAAGCCAGTTTCTATGCGCATTTCACAAGTTGCTTAGGCCAGATCATCGGGAAACATTCGAAAGTATAATCGTGAATATTTTTGGAAAATTTATAATGGTTTTTGATATTTTTTAATTAGGCTTGAGTTCATAAAATTTAATTATACCCACACCACAATAGTGGAGAGGGTATTATGCATTTGTGCTGATGTGTGTAACGGCTTAAAATAGTGATCCTAGACCCACCTTAAAGCATACTGATCTACTCAGAATCACTTTCTGAGTCGAACTAACGACGTCCGTCCGGCTGGCTGGCAGACTGGCTAGCTGTCCATGTAACCTTGTGCGCAAAGTACAGGTCGCAATTTTGGAGATAATTTTATAAAATTTAAAATGAACGGAATCGTAGGACCACGAGGAAAGGTAGGGTGAAATTTATACCTCTCAGAAACTATCAAGCCGATTTTAATGAAATTTAAAACAAATATAGAACCATATCTTTATGGACACAAAAGGGATGCTTTTATTATAAAATAGGACCACGAGGGGATATGGGGGCAATTTCTGCCTCTCAAACCGATTTTAATGAATTTTAAACCATAGAAAGATCCATATCTATAGGGACACATTAGCTATACAGTTTTTAAAAAATAGAATCACAAGGGAAGGCAGGGGGCAATTTCTGCCTCTCACAAACTTTCAAATCGATTTTCATGAAGTTTATACACATAGATAAATCCATATTTACATGGAAACATCAGCATGATGTGTTTTTAAATACTGTGGTGTAGGGTATCATATGGTCGATGTTCACGTCTGAACAGAAGGCAGCGGATTTCCCATCTCTGGTGTCAATTGTTTGTGAAGGGAGTTGACAACTTGAGGCGCCACTGTCATCATGTTTTATATTTTAAAATTTTCTTTACGTTTTACGTATGTATTTTTGGTTAATTTTTTATTGTTGTAACTTACAAATTTTTAAGTCGAATCGTTGTTTAAAAGCCATATTGGACGGCTGTTTTTTTTTATACTCGCGTTTTTGAGCTTAAATTATTTAAACTGTTTAGAAGTTTAATGTTGTGTAATAAATTTTGTATCTTTGCAATAAATAAATGGAAATTTATAATGTTTTTGGAAAAAACAGGAAAGTGTTTTTATATCGTTAAAAGTGCCTTTCTTTCGTTTAAATATCTGTGCCTTTTTCTAGCTCTCTTTCCAGCCTTTTTAATATCACCAAGTTGCTTGGATACTTGGTGGGTATTTTAGCGCTGAATCCCGAAGCCACCATATACACTCCACGAAACGTGTTGGCGTTTCGCCCAAACCACGCAATCGGCGTTCTCTCGGGGAATATACCAAGGTGTTTGGATCCTTGGCTGGTATTTTGGAGCTGTAGCCCAAATCCACCCATATATACAGTCCACACTCGACGAAACGTATTGGCGTTTCGTCCGGACCTTTACAAGACGTATCGGCGTTTTTAGTAGGGCTTGACCGACTAAACTTTCTTACTTGTTTTCATTAAATTATTTTCACTGAGGGAAGGAATTTTACAACTTGGAATTTTTACTAAAATTTATTGATAATTTTTTCTTGGCTGAGCTGGAATTTGAACCCGGGTTGATCTTAAAATGTTTCAAGATCTTTGAGTTCTACCAACTGCACCACTGCGGGGCCCATTAGCCAACAGTCAAACATCAATCATTCACCAGTAGTACTGGTGGTTCGAAATATCCTGTTATTATCACTTAAATTTCAAAATAGCTGTGGCACAAGCTCTAATGTTTACATTTGTACTTTAATTTGAACAAATAAAAATGTCGACGAAAGTGGACAAAAAAAACGTAATAAACAAATGTTTTCAGGTTTTCAAGACAAAGTCTTGACAGAAAGAATACGAAAAAACAGAGAAAGGAGGCAACATGTAATTTGAAATTGAAGTGATAATAACAGCAAATTTCGAACCACCAGTACTACTGGTGAAAGATTGATGTTTGACTGTTGGCTAACGGGCACCGCAGTGGTGCAGTGGGTAGAACTCAAAGATCTTCCGACGATAGAATGTGGTGATTCTTGAAACATGTAAAGATTAACCCAGGTTCAAATCCCAGCTCAGCCAAGAAAATTATCAGTAAATTTTAATGGTACTTTCTTAATAATTATAAATTCTTTGTACATGATTATCTTCTTATTACGTTTTGTTTACAAATGTTTATTCATAACTATAACTAATCGTAATTTTAAAGCTACAGCTACTTATTTTCTATTGAAATCATTATTACGAAAACTTTTGTTTGTCAACAATTTTTCGAAGCGAATTTTTTTTAACAAAAAATACTTTTTAACTATTTCACCCCTCGCTTAATTTTGTTTTTAGTTCATCACATCACATCAGACTCCATAAGATGATGGTGTTGAATTATGTTAGCAACACTTGAAAATAACAGAACAAAGGTATCATGTATGTAATGCTTTTGACTATGATTTAATACACATAAATCGCATACATAATGACATTTGTAACTAAAACAATTCTTTTTTTGCTTTGCTTTTTTCTATTGAATTTTTTGCACAAGAACAAGAAGCCAAATTGTCTTTGTCACTGTTTCAAGAGATACATGGGGTGAAGCAATTAAGGAAAAACTAATTAAAGTTTAATGATATACAAGCAAAGAAAAAACATGGTTGTGGTAAACATATTCCAAGAGCAAAATATTATAATAAGATTCATGATTGTAGTTACCATATTACGATTATTATTGAATCATATTATAACCAAATATATTCGAAATATTATGTCATACTATTTTTCCCTTGATCATATTTTTAGCCTGTTTATCATAATAAGCTAAGAAGTATCCATATTATTACCATGTAAAGAATTAACCATTTTATGAAAAGCACCACTTTCAAAGCAATAAAAAAAACATTTAAATTTGTATGCATAGATTTTTGTAATTTTGTGGCACTTCACTCTGCGTGTATTTATAAATATTAAAAAGATTATTTAAAAAAAAACCCCCCAAACAATACCTTTGTTACTATGAAGATTTAATATCCTAAAAGTAATAGAAAAATAAATTAGAAGTAAAACATCTACATCTATGTCTACAAGAAAACAATAGACACACACATACCCCCAAATAGATACATATGCTTGCCAATTTGATGACTATGGAGATTAATGCCAAATTGTTGTTGTTTACTTTGTAGCCTACCGTTACTACGGAAAAATTGGTACAACAACGTGTGAAAGTGTAAGAACAGCAGCAATAGATTGGGGCATATTTGTGTAGTCTTTTATTTAAATAATGATTTTATTAAACAGATGTTTAATATTTCCTGAGCTTGACTGATGAGGTTCTTTTTTTAAACAATAACATGAGCAAATATTGCTTTATGCTTTTTTTCTTTTGTTCATGATAAAATCTAATTATGCTAGCATTTTATAAAATAACATAAGATATGTCGTTTTTCTTAAAAAATCGTTTTATTTACTCTAATTCTTTCAAGATTGTTTGTTGTACGGAAAACGAAAATAAAACTGAATATTGAATATACATACAGTGAGTCTCATAATTATTTTGCATATAAGAAAAATAAGCTTTTTAGAAGAAACTTGGTTGATATCCATTTATTATATTAAACAGGAATTTCTTTTTATTAACGTGTTAAGAGAAAGACAAAGAATTAAATTATAAAAAAAATATTTTGAACATTTTAATAATTTTACTGTTTATACGAGATTTTAGAAAAATATAGTGCATTTTTAAGATCACAAAAGTATTTGGCTTTTAAAAAATATCACGTATTTTTACCGTATAACAATGGATATGCCACAGTTAATCCGTTGTTTTAAGAAACTGCAGCTAATCGTCGTGGTATAGATTCCACCAATTTTTGGCACTTTTCTTGAGGTATTTTTCCACATTCTTGTAGCAAAGCTTGTTTCAACGTAGTTTTCGAAGATATGTGGCGTTGACGAACCTTTTCCTCCAAATACGCCCATAAATGCTCCAAAGGCGGACAAACAGCCCCAAACATAACAGAACCTCAACCATGTTTTACTGTTGGCTTGATATTTTTTTATGAAGGGACTCATTCGGCTTTCTCCAAACCATGCGTCGTCCAGCAGCCCCAAAAATAATTTATTTGCTTTCATCGCTAAATATTACAGATTTCAAAAAGTCAAAACCTTTGGTTTTATGTTGATTAGCGAAGGATAATCGCTTATTTCTCTTTGTTTCAGAAATTAGCAATTTTTATTTCTTGCTACTCGAGCATTAAAGTTGTTTGATCGTAGTACTCCACGAAATGTTTCGTTGCTATCATTTATCATTAAGTTTTGGAGCAGATAAATTCCGGTTTTCTATTGTTTGACGATACCTCTTAAACATTTGCTATATAAAAAAAAACCTTTTTTACCTTGGTCATGAAGGTGCAAGATGACTTTCCTCTCGGAAGAACATAGTTCCTTTTCTTTCGGCATTTAAATTAGATAAATAATAGCAAAATACCTTGAAATTATTATGTTATTCGTACGAAAATATGATTGAAACCTATAAACGAAGCAAGCCCATATAAAATGTAAAAATTTATAACAATATTTGCAAGCATAAGATGATTTTTTTTAAAAAGCAAAATACTTTTGTGAGTATTAATTTAGGGTCAAAATAGTTTTAATGTCAGGAAAAGGTCATGAAATAACAAGTTTTTGTAACTTTATTATCATATTTACGTTGTAACACATATCACTTATGTAATAAATGTACTATTTTCTCAAAAATTAAACAAATTGTACTTAATTTTGAGGAATGTTTTTAATCTTTATGGAGTAAAGAAATATGCAAAATATTTATGAGACTCACTGTACATATATGGGCATTTCCGATAGAAAGGTCCACCGTGACCGAAAATTTAAAAGTTATTAAAAGCTGATTATTTTACGATATTGTTATAGAAAAATATTTAGATTTTACTAATTTTGTTCACTTAGATGAACAATCAGACTGCAAAGTTATGCAAACGTACATAATTTCTTATTTGTGAGAATGTTTTATGGTATGTTTTCTTTAAAGAGGTGATATTTGATATAAATTATTCCAAAAAATATGTTCTTACATGGTCTGTAATCTAAGGAAGAGTTCAAACAGAAATATGTTTTTCGGATTAACAGTAAATTTTTATTTTATTTTAATCATTATTCAGTTGAATTATTACGGAAAAAAATGCACGTTCGAAATGTCACGTATCGACCCAGATTTTGGCTTAAAAAAAAAAAAGAAAATACAGACGACTTTGGAATCAAACCAAAGGTATTTTAATGTTACATTGCTACGTAAAATTGTGAAAGTAGTTTGACTTAAAAATTGTGCCAGGTTTCGTTGAATTACGCCTTTTTATACATGGCCAAAAAAACTACTTCTGTTTTTTTTCACGTTCGAACCGCTACTTCTTTTGCCATTATCTTTGGCCTAGAATCGCGCCCTCCATAAGCTTTAGCATAGGTAACAGTGCTTTCTTAGTGTTATAATTTAAGGGTTAAGAAAACATGAAAATATTTTTTGTTAAAAATGTTATTGCATTTTTGAGGCGTACGACTGTCACGTTCAACACTTTGGAATTACCCATATATAGAATAATAATAATAAATAGCTTTAATAATTGAATTGCAGAAAATCATGAGTTAAGACATCATCTGAGAATGAGTAACGAATTTAAATTTTCAATTAAATGGCTTTGTCAATTCACAAAATTTAAGATTTTTCGTTTTCGAATTTATATGCCTACAAATTTCCATTATTTTGCTAAATTTTTCGAAAACATTTCGGCATAATTGAACATGGTGGTACATTATGAGCTAAATTAACAATTTTTCTTTCAGCACTTTGCAAAGAAAACGTGGGGTATTTAATATGAATAGCTACACAAGAAAACAACGTACCAATATGAATATGTTCACGTCTGAACCGAAGGCAGCGGGTTTCCTATCGCTGGTGTCAATTTTTGTTTTTGGCTTGCTACTTAAAATTTATTCTTGTTACTTAAGTCGAATCGTTGTTTAAAAGAAATATTGTATGGCTGTTTTTTACACTCGCGTTTTAACTTAAATTATTTATACTACATTTACATTAGCCCGAAATCTTGTAGATTTGATTTAAAATCTTCTTCGAAATCTAGTGCGTTTACATTATACTTTTTTGACATAAGCGTTTTTATAACAAAACAACTGACTAAAAGTTTTTTCATTACACATACAAAAAACACAAAAAGAAATATACATCTAAAAATTTGCATTACCTTTTATTAATAATCAACCATATTTATTTTATCAATATTACTCGTTTTTTTATATTTTTACAGTTTTTATTAAACTTTTAATTTGTTTTTTAACAATTTTTGTTTTGTCTTTTCTTTAAATGTCATTTTTTCTTGTGCAGGGAAGTATTTTTTAGTGCTTTATTGAAAAAACCATAGTTGCATCATTAAGTACTATTAGATTTTGAGTAGATTTCGTCAAAATCTAGTCACGAAGTAGATTTTGTTTTGTATGGGAAATCTAGTCAAAAACAACTAGATTTGGCTCGAAATCTCGTAAGTACTAGATTTGGCGTAGGTGTAAATGTAGTATTAAATTGTTTAGAAAGTTGATATTTTGTAATAAATTTTGTATTTTGGCAATAAATAAATGGAAGTTTATAATGTTTTTGGAAAAAACCGGAAAGTGTTTTTATATGGTTAAAAGTACTTTTCTTTCGTTTTAAATATCTGTGCCTATTTCTAGTTCTTTTTTAGCCTTTATAATATCACCAAGTTGCTTGGATACTTGGCTGATATTTTAGCGCTAGATCTCGAAGCGTTTCGCCCGGACCACGCAATCGGCGTTCTCTCGAAGAATATACCAAGGTGTTTGGATCCTTGGCTGGTATTCAGGAGCTGTATACCAAATCCATTCCTATATACAGTCCACACTCCACGAAACGTATTGGCGTTTCGTCCGGACCATTACAAGACGTAATCGGCGTTTTTACATATGTAATTGAATTTTATTTTCAAAACCAACAATCCATTATGTTAACACAGCGTGCAAATCGTCGTCATGTTAATGTACGGATTACATTCTCAAGCGTCAAGAATGAACAATTTGGTAGGAAGTTTTCGTCAACATGAGTCTGTAAGAATCCTACACCGACTGCCAGAAGACCACCTACCATGAACACTTGGAGCAAAGCCGCGAATAATGTTGTAAGTGACAAAATAATAATTTTTCATGAGATGAAATAAACGTTTTTAAAAGGCGAGATAACTTTCTTTGAGTTTGGTTCAAGATTATCAAAAATAATGGCAATAAAAACAAGGATGCAAAGAATTAAGGAATTTACATTCCAAATTCCATTTAAAATTGCTATTTAATTTAAGGGCAAAAACGTTTTATATACAAAAACGAGATGGGAGTTAAAATGTTTTTCCACTATAGAAAGCATCACACAGTGTCGTGTTTTCATATAACGAGACGTTATTGTAATGATTTGAAATTTGGCACAAATGTTTTAATTGATAAAAGATAACAAAATTTCAAATTTCTAAATTTTCGGAGCGAGGATTCGTGTCCTTCCCATATATCCTGAAATTAAATAATGTCATAAAAGATAGACAAAGAGTTCAAACTTCATTGGATTTGATACACTCAAGGAGGTGACCAAATTTTATCTGAATCGGAACAAGGACACGCCTAGCTGAAAAATTTCCTTTTTCAAAATATTCAAAAAAATTAATAAAATAAAAATTTCTTAAATTAACTCAGTAAACCAAAATTCTATTCCATTGTTTTTATTTTTTATTTTATTCATATTCAGAATCACTTTCTTCTGACAAATTTATTAAATTTTCTAGAAGTGAATCCTCCTGATATCCAGCACTCTCTTCAATAATGAATGAAATTATTTATCTCTTCATTGTTATTATAACTTCCATTTGTTTTTTGTGTATATAGATAAGTTTGGCTCAGATTGTAAAATCATTATTTCTATTATGTCTTTATTAGTATTCACACGACTGTTTTTTCGAGTATGGTTCAAACCAGTGTTCGAAAATAAACACTAAATATCGTTTTTTAATGTTCGGTTCGGTAGATTTGTGGAAAACACAAACGCTAATAGTTTTTGTGTAGAAAAACATTAAAAAAAATAACGTTTCCCTGTTAGTCGTCTTTCGAACACAAAAATATTACTGTTTTTATCAAACTCAACAAAAGATGTGAACATTTAATTCCGTTCGGGTTTTTTTGAAAATCCAAAAAATCAATGTGTTCGGTTCGGCTCGTTAATGTTCGTCCCTTTTGGCTGGTAAAAAAAAACATTTTTACAAAAACCAAATACACACACGAAAAAAACATTATAGAACATTAAAATATTATGTTTTTCTACAGTATCACTACAATTGTTCTGTATTTTAATGTTCGGTTCTTTCTTGAAAATAGTTACGAACGGTATTAAGGGTTGTGTATGTCTACACAATCACTTAAAAAATAGATATCGTTCCTGGGTGTGTGAGCCGAACGTTAAATAATGTACTGTTTATTTTCGAACACTGGTTCAAACGAATTTTTCTAAAAACTGTATGATTGGAATCTATAGCTTCCTCAGACAACATTCCTACTGGAATCGTGGAGTTTATTATAAATTCTGCTCCATGCACAAGTATTTTGTAAACAGTAACAGGCATAAGATACCAGGAATATTTCTCCACATATAAAGTCCGTGTTTCTCTTAGCAGTTTTTGAAAATTTGAAATATTTATTGTTTTACTGCTCTTTTAGAGCTCTAATGGAATTCCAATGTTGGTCTTCCTTTACGACTTGTACTTGGGATCTAAGCAAATTAATTGTTGAAAATAAATATCAGATTATATATCTACATTGCATATGTGTTCTTCTTTGATATTGAAAAATAAATTAAGACACGAACTGTTCCTTTATTTTCAAACAGCTCCTTCTTTCTGGAGCACTTTACCCATTTACGTTTTATGTTTGCTAAAATAAAATTAAGTCTTTTATTTGTTTTATTTCCCACTTTAGTCTTAAATTTATATTCCAAAAAAGTAATTATTTCCATATGGGCTGCTCTGTAAGAAGTATGTTTGAAGCAAATATTGAAAAAATTCTCTAATTTGTACCTTTGATGACACTGAAAAACTGAAAAAAGTCGTATTTTCGCAACGTTTCGCAAATGTCACATACTTTTTTATAATATACATACTTGTATTAATATTATACTAAATTATAAAAAAAGTAGTTTTTGATAGTTTTTTTTAATTGCCAGGTAAACTTGCAAGTTTTAAATAATTGTTACTTTTTTTGTTCACATTCAGAATAACGGTAAAACACATATGATAGCTAAATGGATAAAAAAAGTGCGATTCCATATTTAAGTAAGTTCGCACTATAATATAAATCAGTGTTCGAAAATAAACACTAAATATCGTTTCATAATGTTCGGTTCGGTAGATTTGTGGAAAACACAAACGCTAATAGTGTTTGTGCAGAAAATCATTAAAAAAATAACATTTCCCTGTTAGCCATCTGTCGAACACAAAAATATTACTGTTTTTATCAAACTCAACAAAAGATGTGAACATTTTATTCCGTTCGGTTTTTTTTTAAATCCACAAACTTCAATGTGTTCGGTTCGGCTCGTTAATGTTCGTCCCTTTTTGCTGGTAAAAAAAAATCCAAACGTTTTCTACAAAAACAAAATATACACACGAAAAAAACTTATAGAACATTAAAATATAATGTTTGTCTACAGTATCACTAAAATTGTTCTGTTTTTTAACGAAGAACCGAACATTTTCTGATGTTCGGTTCTTTCTTAAAAATAGTTACGAACGGTATTAAGGGCTGTGTATGTCTACACAATCACTAAAAAAATAGATATCGTTCCTGGGTGTGTGAGCCGAACGTTGTACTGTTTATTTTCGAACACTGATATAAATGCATATATTGCCGGCTTTATCGACAATTTATATTATGTTAACCCTTTAGCACATTCGCACTATTTTACATTTTTCTTTGCATGCTGCACATTCACCTGAAACAATCAAATTTGATTAGCTCTAACTACTGTATATATTAACATATTTTAAAACTTATTTTTTATTATTGTTATTTGAAATCTATATAATAAAACTGTATCAATCAAATTCTAAAATTATAAAAAATATTATTTTCATTTTTGGCCGCCCACACCACACAGTGCATCATGACTAGTGGCTTTTAATGGTGTTCTCTTTTCTAAAAAATAATATTGCATTATAATTGTGTAATATATCTATCATTACAATGGAACAAAATAATAGCTAAGTTTTATATCAAAGATGTTAAGTAATGATTAGATAATGCTAATGATTGCTAATTAACCTTCTTTTGTGAAATTCTCTAATTCATCAAACAATTAGAATTAGTTCAACTAAATCCCATAAGATAATTGAAATTTTTATTCCAATGGTAAAACTAATTGCAATTAGTTGACATTTGCAAACAAAATTGGTTTACCTTTACAATTAGAAATCTACTTGACTTCTGCTAATGCAATTAGATATTCAATTAGCTCGAATTAAAATCAATTATTTTGATATGATTCATCAATATTTGAATGATGCTGATAAAACTTCCAATATATGGTCCAAATATCCTACATTAAAGGAAATAGCACTGTTTTGCAACACACCGCTTACGTCTTCAGGCCCTGTGGAGCGACTATTTTCCTTCGCGGGCATTATTAATAGTCCAAGGCGGGGTCGCTTGACGGACTTTTCTTTTGAAAAGCTCGTATTGCTGAAAGCGAATATACCCGGTCATTGTAGTTATTAAACATTTAGTACGTACGTTAAATATGTGTGCATGTATGTAATATATGTACATAAGTAATATAAATATGTGTGAAATTCATATTATGAATATTTTAGTTTTTTTTTTTTCGTTTTTGAAAATATCAAAATAATTGATTCTAATTCGAGCTAATTGAATATCTAATTGCATAATCAGAAGTCAATTAGATTTCTAATTGTAAAGGTAAACCATTTTTTTGCTAATGGTTACTAATTGCAATTAGTTTTACCATTGAAATAAAAATTCCAATTATCTAATGGGAATTAGTTGAACTAATTCTAATTGTTTGATGAATTAGAGAATATAAACCAATTGCATCAATTGCTAATTCTAATTGGAATTTAACATGTATGTTTTATACTCAACACAAATGTGTATTTAGCGTGTTAAATATTGAAAGCAAAGCTTGTTACTAGAACCGATATTCACCACGGTTGTAGAAATTTTCCACGTTACATTTTCTTTGAATTCCATAAGCGTTAACAACACTGATTTTCGATAATTAATATCAGCGTTGTTAAAAATTTTACGCCAAAAAAAAATTATTATTAAATACAGTATTCCACGGATAATTACCTCGACAAAAATGCCAATATTTTTGGGTAATTATGCGGGGTAAGCATTTAAACGAATACGCTTAACTACCTCGTTGAGGTAATAATAAGAATACGGTTAACTACCTCATTGAGGTAATTAAGTGAATTCGTTTAAATACCTCAGTGAGGTAATTAGACGTATTTATTTACAAGATAACTTAACTTTGATGTATGAAAAAATTTAAGAAAGGAATTTTTACATGTATCAGCTTAATCTTAAGAGATAGCAATAAAAAACAATGGGATTTGTTGTCTTAAATTTTGTCTGTAGTGCTTTCTGAGATATCCTGTCATATCCTACTACTACACATGGAAGACGTAAATATGCAATTGCATGGTTTTTCTTGTGCGACCAATGAAAGCAGAAACAATATATTTATGCGTTTAGAGCTTTTAATGAATTTTGGTATCGATTTGTTTGTAAATAATTTCCATATTGTAGCCATTGCTGCATTTTTATTGCACACATATTTTAAGTTTTTAAAAAATAAATAAAAAAATTGCTTAAAAATCTGGTTAACAGATGAGTTTTCTGTTGCCTTAATTTCGCCACCTACATTAAATTTTCACTGTACAATTTTAAGCCATAGCAAGTTTTTGTTGAAGATAAATGTTTTTCGCAACTTATAACATAGAAACCTAGACGCATCGTTTAGTAAACGATCGAATCAGAAACACTTGTTTAGGTAATATTTTCGTGTCCGTCCGTCCGTCCATCCATCTTGCTAGTTGTATGTCCATGTAAACCTTGTGCGAAAAGTTAAGGTAGCAGTTTTTAGATAATTTGATAAAATTGGGTAAATACGTTTAATTGTCATAAAAACGAAACATAGTCCCCATGCAAACTTCAAAGTTTAATCTCTTTAAGACAAAATATCTTATAAATTTGGTGTATCTAGATTATATATAACTCTTATATGAATCTTGATCGCATAACATAACTTTTAATGCAAATATTAATTTGTTGAATATTTTGCTTTTAATCAAGCCACATTTTGTTTTTTAGGAATATTTTTTTAAAAAAATTTTAGCGCATATTTTCAAATTATTAACATGTTAAACTTGGTTACATTACTTGCTGTGTTTTTGTCAAATAGTACTAAGGCAATTAAACGAATGAAATTAAGGTATAATTTTGTTGTGGGAGTTAAATTTTTAAGGCAATTATCCGAATCGGGTAATTAAGCGTATGGCAATTAAACGTGGATTTTTGTCTAAAAAATGGAAGAAAAAAATCGGGGATTTAAAACTCGAGGTAAATAAGCGTGAAAGGCATTTAAGCGTGGGGTAATTAACCGGGTTATACTGTAGAAGTAAAACAAACAAAAAACCAAAAAGTTTTTATATCCATTACAACCCAGTAAAAACTTCGCCTACAAAATAATGTGTTGAGTAATCTGAAAAACATAAGAGCACTACTTACAATTCTACTGAAAGAACCAATGAATTTTACAAGGCATGTCCCAAAATGAACGCATTCAAAAGTAAGTCATTATTTATTTTACCTGCATACATCCAGAAAAAAGTAGTTATAGAAGTTGTTATAGATGTAGTTATAGAACAAAGCTACAAAATAATGAGTTAATGAAGCTATTCATTTTGAAAAAGTAGGCGAAGTTTTTACTGGGAATATAACCAAAAATCACATTTTAACACAAATTGTACGCAAACACAAGAAAAAAGTTAATAGAAAAAAAGGTGGCATGTCATAACGTCCAGTGTCATAGTGTCCATGGACGTTATGACACTCCAAAAAGTGTTACAGCGTCCATGGACTTTATGACCCTTTTGAAAATGTCATAATGTCCGTGGGCATTATGACCCTTTGCAAATGGACATTATGAAATTTTCAAAAGTGTCCAATGTCCATAATTACTTAAGAAGTTAAATACAAAACAAGAACTGCATATGCGCAGAGAAAACATGTTTTATTATGGTCGCAACCAACAAAACTATTTTTAAAGAAACTAATTTAACCATAATATGGTTGTCGGTGACAATGATTTGGTTAAATTAAACATAATATGGCTAAATTTTTTTAAAAATAGTTTTGCTGCTCTGGGTGTATATTAAATATATAACGAAAACACTTTTGGGCTCAAGGATTATCTCCTCTATGGTATAACAAATACCAGCTTCGCTAACTAAAGCTTCTTACGTCCGCGGACGCTATGACATTTATTTGATGTACGTTATGAAACTTTTAAAAGTGTCACAATGTCCATGGACACTATGACACTTTCAAAAGTGTCATAACGTCCATTGACACTATGACACTGGACGTTATGACATGCCACCGAAAAAAATACTTGCTTGCAGATGCAAAAAAGGGTATTATCTCACACTCAATTATAACTGGGGGTAAGAAATGGAACAAATTTGCCATTTATTGTTGCAACATATTAAGAAAGGAAAACGATAACTTTTCACATTTTTGCATGTATTTTTAGAATAGAACGGTAGCATACATGGAATATTTTTGTCAGAGAAGAAAACACCATAAGACTTTATTCCACGTTTCACAACAGAAAGTGTGTACCAAAACTGTTTTTCAACATTACCTGCTGTGGAGTGATTTTTGTTGGAACGCCCTTATTTTTCTTGTTTTATATGGAATTCTGCCAATTTTTAACATTTAATTTTTTAATTTCAAAAGATTTTGTTATTCGTGCTTAATTCCCAGTTTTTATTATTGATAAAAACACTTGAAATTTATTGTTGATGGGATAAGCTATTCCTATGCATTTCACTGGTTGCTTAGGCCAGATAATCAGGAAACTTCATCCATAAAGGTTTTAGACAAACTAAAGATATTAAACCAAATAAAACTGTTAAACGTATAAGAATTATAGCAACAGTTCTACTTGTAACAATATCAAAGTTTAAACAAAACACATCAACAATAAACAACAGTGGGTTCATCTCATCTTATCCCATCAACAATAAATTTCAAGTGTTTTTATCAATAATAAAAACTGGGAATTAAGCACGAATAACAAAATCTTTTGAAATTAAAATTTTGTATTCCCAAAAATTGAAATTACTTTTTGATAATAAACAGGCAGTGCACGGCCTAAAAAACACTTAATTGACAACATCTTTTGTAAGTTGTTGTTTTTTTTCATTTTGTTTTTCTTAACCTACTTACAACTACAATTAATGTTGAGAGAATTTCAACTAATTGTAGTGGGGAAATGTAAGATGAGATGAACCCACTGTTGTTTATTGTTGATGTGTTTTGTTTAAACTTTGATATTGTTACAAGTAGAACTGTTGCTATAATTCTTATACGTTTAACAGTTTTATTTGGTTTAATATCTTTAGTTTGTCTAAAACCTTTATGGATGAAGTTTCCTGATGATCTGGCGTAAGCAACCAGTGAAATGCATAGGAATAGCTTATCCCATCAACAATAAATTTCAAGTGTTTTTATCAATAATAAAAACTGGGAATTAAGCACGAATAACAAAATCTTTTGAAATTAAAATTTTTTATTCCCAAAAATTGAAATTACTTTTTGATAATAAACAGGCAGTGCACGGCCTAAAAAACACTTAATTGACAACATCTTTTGTAAGTTGTTGTTTTTTTTCATTTTGTTTTTCTTAACCTACTTACAACTACAATTAATGTTGAGAGAATTTCAACTAATTGTAGTGGGGAAATGTAAGATGAGATGAACCCACTGTTGTTTATTGTTGATGTGTTTTGTTTAAACTTTGATATTGTTACAAGTAGAACTGTTGCTATAATTCTTATACGTTTAACAGTTTTATTTGGTTTAATATCTTTAGTTTGTCTAAAACCTTTATGGATGAAGTTTCCTGATGATCTGGCCTAAGCAACCAGTGAAATGCATAGGAATAGCTTATCCCATCAACAATAAATTTCAAGTGTTTTTATCAATAATAAAAACTGGGAATTAAGCACGAATAACAAAATCTTTTGAAATTAAAATTTTGTATTCCCAAAAATTGAAATTACTTTTTGATAATAAACAGGCAGTGCACGGCCTAAAAAACACTTAATTGACAACATCTTTTGTAAGTTGTTGTTTTTTTTCATTTTGTTTTTCTTAACCTACTTACAACTACAATTAATGTTGAGAGAATTTCAACTAATTGTAGTGGGGAAATGTAAGATGAGATGAACCCACTGTTGTTTATTGTTGATGTGTTTTGTTTAAACTTTGATATTGTTACAAGTAGAACTGTTGCTATAATTCTTATACGTTTAACAGTTTTATTTGGTTTAATATCTTTAGTTTGTCTAAAACCTTTATGGATGAAGTTTCCTGATGATCTGGCCTAAGCAACCAGTGAAATGCATAGGAATAGCTTATCCCATCAACAATAAATTTCAAGTGTTTTTATCAATAATAAAAACTGGGAATTAAGCACGAATAACAAAATCTTTTGAAATTAAAATTTTGTATTCCCAAAAATTGAAATTACTTTTTGATAATAAACAGGCAGTGCACGGCCTAAAAAACACTTAATTGACAACATCTTTTGTAAGTTGTTGTTTTTTTTCATTTTGTTTTTCTTAACCTACTTACAACTACAATTAATGTTGAGAGAATTTCAACTAATTGTAGTGGGGAAATGTAAGATGAGATGAACCCACTGTTGTTTATTGTTGATGTGTTTTGTTTAAACTTTGATATTGTTACAAGTAGAACTGTTGCTATAATTCTTATACGTTTAACAGTTTTATTTGGTTTAATATCTTTAGTTTGTCTAAAACCTTTATGGATGAAGTTTCCTGATGATCTGGCCTAAGCAACCAGTGAAATGCATAGGAATAGCTTATCCCATCAACAATAAATTTCAAGTGTTTTTATCAATAATAAAAACTGGGAATTAAGCACGAATAACAAAATCTTTTGAAATTAAAATTTTGTATTCCCAAAAATTGAAATTACTTTTTGATAATAAACAGGCAGTGCACGGCCTAAAAAACACTTAATTGACAACATCTTTTGTAAGTTGTTGTTTTTTTTCATTTTGTTTTTCTTAACCTACTTACAACTACAATTAATGTTGAGAGAATTTCAACTAATTGTAGTGGGGAAATGTAAGATGAGATGAACCCACTGTTGTTTATTGTTGATGTGTTTTGTTTAAACTTTGATATTGTTACAAGTAGAACTGTTGCTATAATTCTTATACGTTTAACAGTTTTATTTGGTTTAATATCTTTAGTTTGTCTAAAACCTTTATGGATGAAGTTTCCTGATGATCTGGCCTAAGCAACCAGTGAAATGCATAGGAATAGCTTATCCCATCAACAATAAATTTCAAGTGTTTTTATCAATAATAAAAACTGGGAATTAAGCACGAATAACAAAATCTTTTGAAATTAAAATTTTGTATTCCCAAAAATTGAAATTACTTTTTGATAATAAACAGGCAGTGCACGGCCTAAAAAAACACTTAATTGACAACATCTTTTGTAAATTGTTGTTTTTTTCATTTTGTTTTTCTTAACCTACTTACAACTACAATTAATGTTGAGAGAATTTCAACCAGTGATGTTAACCGTACGGTTATTACCCTTTTTTAGGGTAATTTTGAGCCGCAAAAGGTAGCAAGGTAATTTTTTTTTAAAATACGGTAATTTAAAGAAAGTTGGATTTTTGGTATGTATATACTAACATAAGTAGGTTTTATAATATTAACTTTTGCGAGGTGATTTTCAGTTTAAAAATTGATAAATTTTATAACAAAAAATTAAGAACTTTAATTATGTTTCTGCAAATTTTTTTCGTAAAACCGATAAGTGCAAAATAAGAAAAATGAAATTACTCTTGTTTATTATTAATTTTATATTAAAAATCAAAAATTCTTAAACGTAAAAAATAGATGAAATAGTATTTTATTTTTTTATATCAGATTTTTACCGTGCGTAGATATGACCACTAGGGGAATAACCAATATTTTGGCATAGTACCATGAGGTCAACCATGTCCTAGTAACCAAAGAAATCATAATCTTTTGTAATTTTTCTCAAAAAAGTTCAGGCACCAATTGGTTTTTCTAAACCAATGCAATATTGAATATTCATAATTTTATACGGTGTTTTTTATTCTGTTTTAATTTTTTTTTTGTTAAACAAGGTAAAAGATACGTTTTAGTTTGCAAAAAAATCTCTTACCATCTCTAAATATTAATGAAATTTCATACTTGAACTATTTTTTGTTTTAAATAAACATATTATTAATTTTTCTTAACCAAAAAGAAAATTAAAAATTTTCAAAACTTAATTGCGGTTGGTGCGTGAACTTAACGAAAAAATAAATATACGTTCCCGTAAAGTTGTTTATGCTCTATCGGACGTTGCTATGCCAATTTTGATATTTTAAAAAATTGTTAAAAAGTTATATCCCTAATGACAACTGTTCATCGATTTCTTGCAAAAAGTAAAAATTGAAAAATTTGAGCTGACTGTCTTTAGAGCAGCAAGTGCAGTATGTACGCTAAGCGTATTAAATAAAAAAATAAAACTTTGTATTCCCGAAAATGACTTTGATAATATAATTGCATGTGCCCGTGCATAGAACTGAATTGGCAAATTGGTTTAGTTCGTTGTTTTCTTACGAAGACAATAGAATGAAGCGGTTTGTTTTTTAATTTTGTTTTTTCTTTTAACCCACTTACAACTACAATTCGAGTCGGAAAGAACCCAACCAATTGTAGGGGGATGTAAGAAAAGATAAACTCACTGTTAATTGTTGGTGTTTTGTTTAAGCTTTGATATTGTTACAGGTAAAACTTAGAGTGTTTATAAGGGTGAGTTCCAAAACATCAGTTGCAAAGCAACTCGCTTTTTTAAGTGCTCTCTACCAAGCAACCGTGAAAAATTTTACAATGTTATCTGTACCAAAGTTCACTAAAAACAATATCGATGCGTACACAATAATCAAACTAGATATAGTTAAACTCCATGATACTTTTTTGACTTTGACTGCAAAGTATTATGATGTTTAGGAACTCAGCCTAACTCTTATTCGCTTAAGGTTTTATTTGTTTAATATTTTTGGCTTTTCTAAAATTTTTGGAAAAGGTTTCCTGATGAGCTGGTGTAAGCAACCGGCGAAATGCGCATAGAGGCTTGCTTTCCCTCAACAATAAATTTCAGTGTATTTATCAAATATGAAAAACTGGGAATTTAGCACGTCATACGAAGATCGTATTAATGATAAACTTTGTATTCCCGAAAATGACTTTGATAAAAATATTTTGAGTTGAATGAATATACATATGGGCATATCCGTCAAAAGGTCCACCGTGTC
Source organism: Pollenia angustigena (assembly GCA_930367215.1). Classification (NCBI taxonomy): domain Eukaryota; kingdom Metazoa; phylum Arthropoda; class Insecta; order Diptera; family Polleniidae; genus Pollenia; species Pollenia angustigena. The sequence continues at coordinate 168,808,745 of OV884058.1, forward strand.
CGAAAATTTAAAAGTTATTAAAAGCTGATTATTTTACGATATTATTATAGAGAAATATTTAGATTTTACTAATTTTATAAATTTACCATACATTTTTTCACTTAGATGAACAACCAGACTGCAAAGTTGTGCAATCGTAATTTCTTTTTTGTGAGAATGTTTTATTGTATGTTTCCTTCAATATTATCTTCCTGAAAAGAGGTGATATTTGATAAAAACTATTCCAAAAAAATTTTCTTACATGGTCTGTAATCTAAGGAAGAGTTCAAAGAGCAATATGGTATTCGGATTAACGGTAAATTTTTATTTTCTTTTAATCATTATTCAGTTCAATTATTATGGAAAAATTTCACGTTCGAAATGTCACGTATCGACCCAGATTTTGGCTTAAAAAAAAGAAAGTACAGAAGATTTTGGAATCAAACCAAAGACATTTGAATGTTACATTGCCACGTAAAATTCTCAAAGTAGTTTGACTAAAAAATTGTGCCAGTTTTCGCTTAATTACGCCTTTTTATACATGGCCACAAAAACTACTTCTATTTGTTTCACAATCGAACCGCTACTTCTTTTGTCATTATCTTTGACCTAAAATCGCGCCCTCCACAAACTTTCGCATAGATAACAGTACTTTCTTAGTGCTATAATTTAAGGGTTAAGAGAACGTAAAAATATTTGTTGTTTTAAATGTTATTGCATTTTTGATGCGTACGACTGTCACGTTCAACACTTTGGATTTGCCCATATATGTACCTATTTTATTCAAAATTATTTTACTTCCTTATTCATAAAAAAAAATTTTTCTTAAAACACATTTAACAGGCGATGGACCTATTGCTTTTAATATAAATTTTACTACACAATCAATCGCATGTCATTTGGAATCAGCATATTAATGTTTTGATAAAAAAAATCTTTGCGTACGGTAATTTCTTCTCAAAAAAGGTAATTTTAAGAGGTCCGCAAGGTAGTGAAAAAATAAAAGTTAACATCACTGATTTCAACTAATTGTAGTGGGGAAATGTAAGATGAGATGAACCCACTGTTGTTTATTGTTGATGTGTTTTGTTTAAACTTTGATATTGTTACAAGTAGAACTGTTGCTATAATTCTTATACGTTTAACAGTTTTATTTGGTTTAATATCTTTAGTTTGTCTAAAACCTTTATGGATGAAGTTTCCTGATGATCTGGCCTAAGCAACCAGTGAAATGCATAGAAATAGCTTATCCCATCAACAATAAATTTCAAGTGTTTTTATCAATAATAAAACTGGGAATTAAGCACGAATAACAAAATCTTTTGAAATTAAAATTTTGTATTCCCAAAAATTGAAATTACTTTTTGATTTAATTTTTTTTTTTTTTATTTTATTGTGTTTTGGATTTTCCCCATAAACTTTGTTTTTTGTACCTTTTGTTGAGGACAGTTACTTCCGGCAATTACGCTTGTACCATTTTATTAGCCACTTATAACGCTTTTATCCTATACTTTAAATTATCATGGAAATTGAATACTCAACACAGGGTCAGTAAGGGTAATGTTGCCTAACAGCCGTAGCATATTTGGCGCAAAATTGGGTCTTAATCATATACTGGTCAAATGGCTGTACATAGGTGGAAAAGCTGTAGACTGCAAATATCAGCCTGCATTGGAGTAACGGGCGCTATGCGCACTAGTTCTTCAAAGGCACTGAATTTTACATTGTACCTTTTTCCAATAGATTCGTACCTAATGGCCACATCGGACTGCATGATATCCCGAACAGACATTGAGAAGAAATTCAAGATCAAAGTTCCGTAAAGGTGTGAAGGGAGAAGGGGGAACGAATAAAAGATTCGAAATTAACATATCTGGTGTTATAGCTGTGGCTACAACTTACTAAGCATTCTGGCTACACATTGGCAAAATAACCTTTTTTACAAATTCTTTAATTTTCAGATAAATATACATAGATTTCAGTCTCAGATACCCAAGTCCAAGGGGATGAAAGTCGTGAAATTAGTTGTGAAAAAATTATTCTTAAGTACCCGCAAAGAAAAAACATGGTTGCGGTAAACATATTCTAAGAGCAACATATTATTATAAGTCTGTGTTCACACGGCTCATGTCTTATTGACATGATTGCTACTTTATAGGCGAGAGGGACGAGGGGAAAAGAAACCTATGCATGTACTGTCTTAACGTTTTGCTTTTTCATTCGTTGTTTAATTTTGTTATTGTTTTCAATATCAAAAAAGCACACATGCATACGCAAGACTATACAAAATAAAAAACATGTCGTCAACATGACATGAATCATTTGAACGCAAATTCATGTTCAAAGAAGAAAAAAGAATAATCTTGGCAATAAGACATGAGCCGTATGAACTCAGACTAACCGAATGTTATTCGTTATATCAGCTTACTATCCCTCTGGTAACAATGATAATATGTTAAAATATGAATTACTACAACTCTTTCAGTGCCTAGATTTGCAGAATCATAATCACTTCTATATATTAGCAGGGGATCTTAATTGTAAGCACAGTGACTGGGGAAACAATACGCATAACGTAAAGAGAAATAAGTTAAAGGAATGGATGTCAAATAATGAAATCTTATTAAGATGTGTTTTATACGCTTCTGTTTCACGTTCATATCCTCGCAGCCATTCATATTTGGACATGTGCTTGGCAGACTCCCGTTTAGTAATTCACAAAGAGAATAATTCAAACAATTGTCTTAAAACAATTGACTATCAAAGTGAGCATAATGAGCTACAAATAACAATCTTAGGCATAGAAAATGATAGTCCTATGTCATTCATCAAGGAACCACCAAATTTGAAATAGAACTATAAAAGGACTAACTGGAAAAGATTCAAGAGGAATATGTTAAATAAATTTGATAATTGTGAATAAATTGAGAAGAATAGGAATTTAACTAACCCTGAAATTGATTACTATTTACTTAGATTGAATAATTTTATAACTAACTCTATCGAGAAATCATTCCCAAAATTCAGAGACATTAACTCTTCTGAAAAATTTACCAATCCAACAATTAAAAAATTACCTTCTGAAAAGTGTAAAATTGTTACAATTATTAAGAAACATAATAGACTAGAATGCTTATTATCGAATACGGAACTAAATTTATTGAAAACTTAATTAAGATTAATCAAAAAACTTATGAACGAAAACTTTTGCATACCAGTTAATAATCATTTTCAGGAAAAACTTAGGAACATTGACCAGCGGGACTCATCTAATATGTTAAGCGAGGTAAGGAAACAGTTAAGACCCGTACATGCCTCCAATATAGATTTTATTATAGTTTCCCAGGAAAAGGAAAGGTGGCTTAGGTATTCAGAAATTAACCCTGAAGAACTAGAAAATGAGAATGTTAGTAATGATTACTTGGTAAAAGTCGATATACAGAAGATGAATGTAATTGGAACCTTTTTAGAATCAGTTCACTATCACAAGGAGATTGATCCTGATAACAACCTGCTTGCGTTTTAAAAACTTGTGCTCATGCTTTGGCTACTCATTTCGCTATCATGTTAAATGTGTCATTAAAATACGGATATTTCCCCCAAATTTGGAGGAAATCCTTTATCATACCGATATTTAAATCAGGAAACAAGTCGGACATAACGAATTATAGAGGCATGGCAAAATTGAGTGCAATTCCCAAACTTTTTTAAAAATGCTTAACAGACTCTCTCTGCCACAGTGTATCCTCAATCATATCACCATACCAGCATGGTTTCAGGAAAGGTTGTTCTTTACAACTATCAACTCTAACAAATCGAGCTTTTAAGGATGGCCAACTTATGGACGTTATTTATACTGACTACAGCAAAGCTTTTGATAAAATCAACCATAGCCTACTTCTCACTAAGCTGAATTTATAAGGGTTTACTAGTAACGCTTTATGCTGGTTACGGTCGTACCTAACCTTCAGGACACAGTGTGTTCTTTTTGATAATACCACATCCAAAGAAATTTCTGTTAGCTCCGGTGTCCCCCAAGGAAGTCACCTAGGTCCTTTGCTGTTTTCGATTTTCATAAACGACTTGCTGCTTGTAATGAAGCATTGTAATGTTTTAATGTACGCTGATGATGTTAAGATGTTTCTCAGCTTCAAATTATCTTCAGATGGGGCGTATTTGCAGCAGGATTTAAATAGTTTTTACGCATGGTGTAAATATAACCAAATGGAGCTTAATTTAAAAAAATGCAAGCACATGTGATTTTCTAGAAATTGCACATGAATGCTACACTATTTCCTGGACGGGTATCAACTAGAGTTAGTTGGAGAATTTCTGGATTTTGGTATTCTACTTGATCCTAAGCTAGATTTCTGCAAACATATCGTCTCGCGCTAGCGAACACCATTCACAGTAACGGCTTGATCATTTTAGTAGTGGTCCGATGACGCCGCCAGCCCAATCTTTTTCGCTGAAATGACTGGGCGAGCATGCACAGGTGTTTTCACATTTCCTACGGGCCCGTTTTGCTGAAATTTAGGCACAATATTCCCGACTGTGGTCACATTTGGTCGATTACGCTGACCAAAAGAATAACGAAGTGCACGATATGCATTTTGATGTGAACGCCCATTTTCGTAAAAGGCTTCAACAATCTTAACGCGCTGCCCAATTGTGTACCTCTCCATGGTTGAATTTAACAACCACTGATACAAAGAAATGTCAAATAAGGTTGGGCAAAAAACTTGACGGTAAGGTGTGACTTACAACTTACATCGTGCATTACAGTTGGACCACCGTTTATTTAACTAAAGGCTAACCATTTAGTTTTAGAGTTGTATAATAAAAGGGAAAACATTGGCAGCCCAAGATTATATTATTCTTCAATACTACACACATTTTCATAGGTTGAAAATTACAGAAATCTTTGTTTGGATCCGCGATTTTTGTTGTCCAATACGAATTTTATTTTTATCTGTGTATGCGTCACAAAAAACGTGTTCTACACTTTACAAGCTTCGTCGTGTCCTAAAATGCACTTTAAAATTAACGCTCCCAATGCATTTACGTACTTTTTCGAAAGAAAATGAGGTTTGTTTGAGAATCTGAATTTGTTCAGAAAAAACCAACAAGTTGTTAAATTAAATATATAATTGTCGAGATTGTTGATGGTACGAATACACTAGTTGCAAGTAATTACTTGCATGTGGAAACGTAGGGTTAATACGTTTTCACATGCAAGTAATTACTTGTAACTAGTGTATTTGTATAATCAACGAAAAATTTATGAAACAGCCCAACAAACACGAAGACAAACCTTTGATATAAAATGTCTTTATCATTTGACATCAAACACAATTCTCTAACTTTTTCAATTGTTTGATTTTAGCATTTAAATTCAAATTGATAATGATTTGAAAAAAAAACATTTGACATCAAATGTTTTATCAATTTGATGTCAAATTGGTATTGAATGTTAAATTTAAATAAAAAATTGCCTTACCGAAAAAAATGGCGATTAAAGTACAATTTTTACTTCGTGGTTAAATGTGTTTGACAAGTGAGGCTGTAGGAAATATCGCCCAAAGAAAAATGGCCCAAAAAAAAAAATGAAAAATCGCCCAAATGAAGAATCGCCCAAGCGAACATGAAAAATGACCCAAAAAGGTAAATATGAAATTTTGCCACAAAAAAACGAAAAAGGGCCCAAAAAGAAAATGAAAAATGACCCAAAAAGCATAAACGAATTTTTTCCCAAAAAAATATAAAAAAAAATTACTAAATTTGCAAAAAAGTGTTTATTATTCATATAAATTTAGGTGGCATGTCATAACGTCCAGTGTCGTAGTGTCCTTGGACACTTTTAAAGTGTCATAATGTCCATCGAAGACGAGGACGAGGACGTTATGACACTTTGCAACGTCCATAACTTAACTTATAATCAAAAATGTGTAAGTTTTTTTTTAAAATACCGTTAAAATTTCAAGTGATTTTTTTAAAGATACTTATTTAACCATAATATGGTTGTCGGTGACAATGATTTGGTTAAATTAAACATAATATGGATAAAATATTTTTATAGCTTTTACTCCGGGTGTATATATTAAATATATATATATCCAAAATAAGGATTTCATCTTCTATGGTATAACAAATACTGGCTTCGCTAACTAAAGCTTTTCTGTATAGCCGGCCTTCGGCCGGGCGCAAGGATTTTCTCCTTTATGGTCTAACAAAAACCGGTTTCGCTAAGTAAAGCTTCGAAAAACTGCCTTGTTTCCGAACAAGGCCGACTACGCAGAGAAGCTTTAGTTAGCGAAGCCGGTGTTTGTTATACCATAGAGGAGAAAATCCTTGCGCCCGGCCGAAGGCCGGCTATACAGAGAAGCTTTAGTTAGCGAACCCGGTCTTTGTTATACCATAGAGGAGAAAATCCTTGCGCCCGGCCGAAGGTCGGCGATACAGAGAAGCTTTAGTTAGCAAAGCCAGTATTTGTTATACCATAGAAGAGAAAATCCTTATTTTCGATATATATGTATATATTTAATATATACACCCAGAGAAAAAAGCTACAAAACCATTTTTAAAAAAATTCTACCGATATTATGTTTAATTTAACCAAATCATTGTCGCCGACAACCATATAATGGTTAAATTAGTTTATTGAAAAATAGTTTTGTTGTTTGCAACCATAATAAAACATGGTTTTCTCTGCTATGTAAGATTATGGTAGAATTTTAAAAATAGCCCATTTTTTTTTGGGCCATTTTTCATACAACATTTTCATTATGAAAAATCACCCAAATTTAAAAAACGAAAAATCACCCAACAATAACGATAAATAGCTCAAAAATTTTGGGCCATTTTTCATATGAAATCAGGCCCAATTTTACATGCAATTTTTTTGGGCGATTTTTCATTTTTTTTTTTGGGCGATTTTTCTTTGGGCGATATTTCCTACAGCCGACAAGTGAACGATTTATTTCTTGTGAAAAATAAAAATTATTTGTGAATAATTACAATGATTAAAAATACGAATTAAAAAAGGGAAAACGGGAGAGTGAAGAAATTAGAACTCGCGGTGCTACAATCCTCAAAATAAAAGGGTGCCAATTATTTCGTCTTTGCAAGAATTAGAGGACGGAAAGAACATTATTTCATATTTAAGCTATTGTGCCGAATGTTAATCTCACAGTTTATTTAAATAAATAACGAATTTAAATTAAAAAAATAAAATATTTTTTGTTGTAGTTGTTTCTTTGGCCAGAGTGATGAATTTATGAATATTATTTTTGTCAAGCTAATAGGGCCTAAATTTCTTCAATGTAAATAAAATTCAATTTTTAATTACAATATTTTGTTCCCGACGTTTCGTCGATTGTTTGTCGACTTTTTCAAGGGATTGTCTATTTAAAAATTATAAAAACAATAAAATAAATACAATAATGTACCACATAAACATTAAAGACTTACAATATGAAAATTTAATCACATTAAAAAGTTTTAGATGTACTCAGGATCATACAAATATAAAAATTAATTTTAATATTTAAAAAATACATATTACTTTAAACTTTAAATATATCACAGCTTAAGTAATGGCAACAATATAGCTCGCATTTATTTTGTTCGTGTCTTCCTTCAAATTCATTGTTCTATTAATTTGTTGTTGGATTCTTAAGCTTTCAATTGTGTACCTCTTTCTTTCTTTATTTTCTTTATCTAGAATTTTTACATCATCGAACCTAATTGTGTGACCAGTATGTAGGATGTGTTGTGCTAGTGCTGTTGTCTCTTTTCTCCGCATTATGTCCATCTTGTGTTCTCCCATTCTTGTCTCCAGTGTACGTTTTGTTGTTCCTATATAAATTAGCTCGCATGGCTGTTTGTCATTTCCTTCACATTGTAATTCGTATACAATGTTACTTTGTTTTTGTTTATTAATTGGCGCCTTAACTCTAGAAAAAATTGTACTTAATGTCAAATTGGGTTTGTATGCAAAACAGATGTTTTTTGTTTTTATTGACGACCGTATATTATTATTATCGGTTAACCCAGGTATGTATTTTACACTGTAAAATTTGTTCTCTTCTTTTTCTATGTTTGCAGATTTGTTGTGGTTATTTTTGTCCTTATCCAATTGTTTAATCGTATTGTCTATCAATGTAGATGTGAGTTTGTGAACTGGAAAATGAAAATATTTACATTAAATATATCGCCAAATATGTAGACGACATTTTGGCGATAACTCGCATAGAAGACAAGGACACAATTCTGTCAATTCTTAACAAACAACACCCTAAAATACAATTTACTACTGAGATTGAGAAAAACGGAGAAATCGCGTACTTAGACTCAAAAATTATACGCAAAAATAATAAGATTCTGTTTGATTGGTACACTAAAGAAACATCTTCAGGAAGGTTAATGAATTACCACGCTACACAACCCAAAAATCAAATAATAAACACAGCAAAAAATTTTATTTCTAGGGTATACAACATAAGTGATGCACAATTTCATAATAAAAACAAACACATTATAACAAACATTTTAAAAAACAATAGCTTCCCCACCAAACTCACATCTACATTGATAGACAATACGATTAAACAATTGGATAAGGACAAAAATAACCACAACAAATCTGCAAACATAGAAAAAGAAGAGAACAAATTTTACAGTGTAAAATACATACCTGGGTTAACCGATAATAATAATATACGGTCGTCAATAAAAACAAAAAACATCTGTTTTGCATACAAACCCAATTTGACATTAAGTACAATTTTTTCTAGAGTTAAGGCGCCAATTAATAAACAAAAACAAAGTAACATTGTATACGAATTACAATGTGAAGGAAATGACAAACAGCCATGCGAGCTAATTTATATAGGAACAACAAAACGTACACTGGAGACAAGAATGGGAGAACACAAGATGGACATAATGCGGAGAAAAGAGACAACAGCACTAGCACAACACATCCTACATACTGGTCACACAATTAGGTTCGATGATGTAAAAATTCTAGATAAAGAAAATAAAGAAAGAAAGAGGTACACAATTGAAAGCTTAAGAATCCAACAACAAATTAATAGAACAATGAATTTGAAGGAAGACACGAACAAAATAAATGCGAGCTATATTGTTGCCATTACTTAAGCTGTGATATATTTAAAGTTTAAAGTAATATGTATTTTTTAAATATTAAAATTAATTTTTATATTTGTATGATCCTGAGTACATCTAAAACTTTTTAATGTGATTAAATTTTCATATTGTAAGTCTTTAATGTTTATGTGGTACATTATTGTATTTATTTTATTGTTTTTATAATTTTTAAATAGACAATCCCTTGAAAAAGTCGACAAACAATCGACGAAACGTCGGGAACAAAATATTGTAATTAAAAATTGAATTTTATTTACATTGAAGAAATTTAGGCCCTATTAGCTTGACAAAAATAATATTCATAAAATATTTTTATTTGTGTTCCACAAGTTGAAATTAAAGGCATTTTTCAATTTGAAAATAATTTCTCCCTTTTGTTGAGAATGCTATGATTTTCCAATAATTTACAAATCATTATCAAACGTTTGATATCAAACAATTTTCAATTTGAATTCAAACCTCCGTGTTTGATGGGAAAGTACAAAAATTGTGTAAATGTTAGTGAAAAAGTGTGAGTGTATTGAGTTTTTCGAACTTGCACTTGCAATCATCGAACCGCATTTTTCTTCTGGGTGTTTAACTGTTTCTATTGTGTTAAAAACATTTTTAATGGTATAACATTACAAAGAACAATAAACCACAAAACATGACTAAATTCACTGCAAATATGGGGTACGTTCGTAAATGCAGTTGTTGCGCATCAGTTGCGCATTTGTAAAGTTGAATGTTCGTAAATGCATCACTTGAAAAAAACTTGGCATTAGTTTCATGCGTCAAACGTTTATGCAGTGATGCTGCAGCTCTGCTGCAAATGTCGGTTGTTATTGCATCAGTTCATTTTCTGATGCAGTAACTTTAAACAAAAGAAATCGGTATATATTTTTCTTTTTTGATGCTTTTTCTTGTAATTTAAAAAAAAATATATATCTCTTTGATTCATTATTTCGATAAAAATGTTTTCTTATCTTATGTTCGTTTATAAAACTTTAAAAATTAAGCTGGTGTTCAAAAATTCAAACTTTGCTTGGCTGTTGTGCAGAAAAAAAGCATCAGCATCACAAGCGCAACTGGTGATCAGTGTGATGCTCAGTTTTGATGCATTAACGAACGTACCCATAATCAAATAAACATCTTATTATCGTTAAAAAAAACTCATCCTTGAAAATTCATTGTCTTAATTAATTTCACTATTACCACATGATTCGCTGAATTCGAGCTAATAATTCAAGTAAAATAAAAAGATTTGAAAAAAAAACTTTTTTGTTGCCGATTACTTTTAATTATTATTTTGCGTGTTTTCAATTTAATGCGATTTCTTTTACAAATAAATTATTAAACTGAAAGGAATAATGAAAATTAATAAATAAGTAAATGATTTTTAATTTTAGCGGGTAAAAAGGATTAAAAACTATACTAAAAGCTTAATTAAGCATAAATGTAGCCTTTAAGAATAAGCGGTAAATGTATCAAAAAGGTTTAAAACAATCTAGCTTTCCCTCAACAATAAATTTCAGTGTATTAATCAATTATGAAAAATTGGAATTTTGCACATCATACAGAAATCTTATTTGGTTTAATTTTAAATTGAGCCAAATGTAATAGATGCTGCGTTTGAAAATCTGCAGTCAAAGTAAAAAAACTGCCATTTCCTCCACTTCTTCATTTGTAATGGGCAAACAAGAATATATGAAAAATTGGGAATTAAGCACGTCATACGGAAATCGTATTAATAATAAACTTTGTATTCCCGAAAATAACTTTGATAATATAATTGCATGTGCCCGTGCATAAAACTGAATTGGCAAGTTGGTTTTTTTCGCTGAGATTGTTACAAGTAAGACTTAAGAGTGTTTATAACTCTTATTCGCTTTAGGGTTTTATTTGTTTAATATTTTTGGCTTTTCTAAAATCTTTGGAAAAGGTTTCCTGATGAACTGGTCTAAGTAACCGGCGAAATGCTTCTATGCGCTAGCTTTCCCTCAACAATAAATTTCAGTGTATTTATCAAATATGAAAAACTGGGAATTTAGCATCTCATACGGAGATCGTATTAATAATAAACTTTGTATTCCCGAAAATAACTTTGATAAAAGAATATTTCGATCTACACGAAACTTCACAGCGTTATTTCTAGTCCTATCAAAGTACTGAACCGATTTTGCTGGATTTAAATCCCAAACTGCTTAGGATAACTACAAGCAATGTGACATCAAGTTTGTTTATTTCTTTTGAGTTTTCGAAAGTGAGCGTGTTTTCAACAGACGGACAGATGGACAGACAGACGGACATTGCTAAATCGACTTAGAATTTCTCAAGGACCCAGAATATATGTACTTAATGGGGTCTGAGATGAATAATAAAAAAGTTTCACACGGAATGACAAACTTAGTATACCCTCTTCAAAACTAATTGTGGGCGAATCTTTGTTACCAAACACCGATAATTCAATTATTCCAGGAGTGGTCTTTAGACATTAGCATTAAAATTGGTTGCGGTTTAAACCAATATTAAATTATTGACCGACAGTCAGAAAGTTGTATGGTTTTTTGTTTAGCAATTTTAACTAGCTTGAGCAAAATATCATGATTCGTAACAGTTTATGCCGAACTGAAATGATTTTCAGGAGGGGGATTTAGCGTTTACATTGAATTTCAGAAGGCTGCAAAATATGGGATCTAAGGTAAATTTGAATTAATTTTTTCCGGATATATGAAGATTAGATCAAAAGTAAATAAAAAAACAAATAAAAAGAGATCTACAAATCCATGGATCAGCGATGAATAAGTGAAATGCTGCGAATATCGGGATAAACTTTTTAAAAAGTGGAAAAATAACAAAAGAAACCAAACTTATGAACTTGAATATAAACAATTTAGAAATAAATTAAATAAAAAAATCATATGCGTAAAAAATAATTATTATCACCAAAAATTTTCAGAAAATCGAAATAATCCGCGAGTGACTTGGCAACTGATTAATGAAATCAGGGGTAAGACGGTTAATAATATTGATGAAGCAATTTTAAAAAACTTTAAAAATCAAAACTTTGAAAATACGTTACAAAATTTTGCGGTAAATTTTAGTGAAAATGTAAACAAAATAATTCACACATGCAACGTACACAGAAAAAATTATGACCGAATTATTTTCAAACAAACGCTTGTTTGAAAATTTTTTTAATTTCTATAAATGTTTTTACTGATTCAAACAATATTTTTGTTTGATTTTTATTTAACCAACAAAAATGTGGACAACTCTTCAAAAATATAATAAACGCGTTATTGGTGTCAAGTTTTCATAATTTTGTATGAAATATTTAACGCTCTTTAATGTTGTCGTCTTTTTGCATTTTTTTATTTGATCGTAAGCAACACTTCTTTATGTGAAATATAAGAACAACAACAAAAAACACACACAGTCTATTTTTGGACGCTTTAAAAAAGTGCAACTATAAGAAAAACAGTAGCAGAAACAACATTGTAAGAAACCAAATCCCGTATTCAATTTTTTAAAACTGTTTGGTTAAATACATCAAATACAAAAATAGAATGATGACGAAAAACATATCGAGTCGGTCTGCTGGCGTTTTTGGTTACATTTCTTCTTTAGCAAAGGAAAGGATACAGCAACAGAGAGTGATAAAGAAAAACATTGTTTTGTGTGTATAAATAAAGACTTCGTTCAAAAATTATTCCAACAAAAAAAAAAAATGTGTCTCAAAGCCAGCCGGCGGCTCTGCTCTGCCATCATCATCTCATACAGTGCTTACTTGTGTGAGCGTCATTGCTTGTGCAAAAACTTTTTTTTTATTTTGAAATTTAGTATATGAATTTCAGTAAACTTTTTGTTTGATTCAGTTAAATTATTTGTTTGAAAAAATCAGTGTTTTTTTCAATAAAAAAAATGCAAATAAATTGTTTGAATATGCGAATTTGTTTATAGGACCGATTTCAGACAAAAAATTGTTTGATTCTACAAATTTTTTGTTTGAATTGGAAAAATAATTTTTTCTGTGTAGAAACAAGCAACAATAATCATGAAATAACGTTACCAAATTCATTATATATTGAACATACAACAGAAGAAGAAATCTTCAACGTACTAACTAAACTTAACGTAAGAAAAAGTGCAGGTTATGATGGGATTACAGCCAAGGACATACTAAATAATGCTACAACCTTTTTAATAAATCAAATTTTTTTCTATGCAATTATTCCGCAACTACTAAAAACGTCCATAATACGACCCATATACAAAAGCGAGGAGAAAAACAGCGTAAATAACTACAGACCCATATCTATTTTACCGGTCATTGAAAAGGTATTAGAGGAAATTATAGTTAAAAGACTTAACATTTTTTTGAAAAAGTACAATATCATCAACAAAAGGATAAAAACATAAACCAGTTACTAGAAAGGTTTGCAAACTCAATAAACACAGCCATAAGCGATGTTGAACATTGCCTTGTCTTATTCATAGATTTTAGTAAGGCATTTGATACTCTGTCGCATAAAAAACTTTTAGAAATTCTTGCCAGAAATGGAATAAGAGGACATGTATGGTCATGGTTCAACGCTTATCTTAATCTCAGAACTAACAGGGTTAAAATTAATAAGTCCCCTTTTAGACAGGCAAAGTTTACTTTGCAAAGTCTTCTGTAATTCTCTTTTAAACTTTGTTTGGTGTTTAGACACACAAAGTTTAATTTGACAAATTTTTGTTTATTCGTTGTTGCAGCCAACTTCAGATACAGGGTTGATAAATGGCATTTTTTTAAATGTACTTAATACAGAAAAACAATTGAAGCACAGCCGCGAATAACGTTTTAAGTTACAAAATTATTTTTTTTCAGGAGAGCAAAAAAACGTTTTTAACAGGCAAGATTATTAATTTTTTTTTTTTTTTTTTAGATTAATAAAAATAATGATAATAAAAATTTTTATGCAAAATATCAACAAATTTAAAACTTAAATTACATGCAAATTTACAGTTTATACCTTTTTAGTAGTGGAAAAACTTTTCATATCCACAATCACGATGTCATTTAAAACGTTCTTCCACTACACAAATCATCATGACTGATGGCTTTTAAAACGTTATTCCACGTTTAAAACCATTTACTTTGTATCATTTTTAAGTAACTTACAACGTTCTTCCACTAGCTGACTCTTTGTATGCCCTTTTTAAAGGCTTTAAGGTGCATAATTTTGGGTGATTTCAGATTTAAACAGTGTACGAGAGTAATGTTAACGGTTATCTGCAAAAAACAGTTTTTGCAAAAAGTGGCTTTTACAACGTTATTCGCGGCTCTGCTTCAATTTACAACTTTTACCCTAATTGTACTTAATGCCAAAAAAATATTTTTTACAAAAAACATTTTTGATAATAAACAGGCAGTGCACGGCCTAAAAAACACTTTATTGACAACATCTTTTGTAAGTTGTTGTTTTTTTCATTTTGTTTTTCTTAACCTACTTACAACTACAATGTTGATAGAATTTCAACTAATTGTAGTGGGGAAATGTAAGATGAGATGAACCCACTGTTGTTTATTGTTGATGTGTTTTGTTTAAACTTTGATATTGTTACAAGTAGAACTGTTGCTATAATTCTTATACGTTTAACAGTTTTATTTGGTTTAATATCTTTAGTTTGTCTAAAACCTTTATGGATGAAGTTTCCTGATGATCTGGCCTAAGCAACCAGTGAAATGCATAGGAATAGCTTATCCCATCAACAATAAATTTCAAGTGTTTTTATCAATAATAAAAACTGGGAATTAAGCACGAATAACAAAATCTTTTGAAATTAAAATTTTTTACAAGTTTTATTATTTGCATAACAAAAAATGTACATTAAAAAGCACTTGTACTATACATTTATATTTGAAATATACCTTTGGCAATTAACAAAAAGAAAAATAAAGTAAATAATAAGGAATTTAGACGAAGAATCTTAAGCTTGTTTTTTTAGATTTGAAAGTGGAACAGGCTAAAAAAATGTTTTACCTACCCAGTAAAAACTTCGCCTGCAAAATAATCTGTTAAGTAATCAGGAAAAAGTTAAAATACTACTTCCAATTCTTCTGAAAGAACCAATGAATTTTACAAGGGATGTCCCAAAATGAATACATTTTTATGTAAGTCATTATTTTTTTGTTACATACATTTGAAGAATAAGTTGTTATAGAAGTAATTATAGTAGTTATATAGAAGAAAGCTACTTAATAATTAGTGAAAAAAGCTATTCATTTTAAAAAAGTAGGCGAAGTTTTTACTGTGTAGTAATGCCCGTAATTTCTACTAAAAGTATCTAGCTGTGCATAGATATCTATGGTGCAAGGAATTTTTCATAATTTTAACACATATGATTTGCTTACTGGTTTTATATGTTCCACCATCGATTAAAATACAAATGTTGTCATATTTAAAAAAAAAATTTAAAGGAAAAACCTTATATGGGCATTTCCTCAGAATGGTCTACCAGGATGAAAAAATAAAATGTTGATTATCATCGTCTTTTATTGTTTATTATTATAAAAAAAAAGTCTATGTTTTTATAAAAGAATTGTTTTTAGCATATCTTAGCTATTTTACACTCAATTTATATGATGAATTTTATGACGTCCAATTTTAGACGACATTTTTTTGTTTGGTAGCAAGCGGTGTAGAGAAGAAAGAGGAAGAGAAAACAGAAATCATGTCTATTTTTCTACCCCTCTTTCTTCTCTGCACCGCTTGCTACCAAACAAAAAAATTACGTCTAAAATTGGACGTCATAAAACTCATCATGTAAATTGAGTGTTACTTGAGGAAATTACGCTGAAAACTGAAACATTTTATATTTTCTAAGTATTTAAGCTACTTCTAAAGACATTTTTATATACTTATTTTGCATGCAAAAAATATGTTATATTTACACTCTTTCTTCATAATCTCTCCATTTCAATCAATTGTAAAAGGAGTATTAAGATTTTTAATAAGGAAATTTGAAGATATTTATGGGAAAATTCATGGTGATAATAATAAAAAAACATATGGAAAAATCATACGTTCGCGTCCGGTACATAAGCCAATTAAACAAAAACCAAGAGAGATATTTTATTTTGTAAATTCTGGATGGAGACGTACATTAATACACTCTTAAAATAAATTAATCACTTTTGAATATTCCGTTCCATTACGCAGATTTTTACATTTCAGTACTGTCAGCCAAAGTTGACTTCTATTTTGCGTACGTTTGTGTCAACATGTTTATAACTATGTATCATTATAAAAAATTTAAACTCGATGAAATCCATCTTTTGCACTAAACTTAGAGCCACCCAAATGCTATCGAATCGCCAAAAAAAATGATTGGAAAAGTTTTGTTTTCTATATTATTTGTAAATCAAAAGCGTACGAACGTACGTTAGTGACCCCAGGAAATGCCCATATATAAAATATTTAATTAAAAAATTACAACAATCAGAACATAAAAGTATTATTTTTTAAGAAGATGAAAGTTCGGTTGGTGTATGAAATTAGTTTTGTAACATATTTCTATACATATTTATTTTTTTTTTGATTTTAAACTATAGCAACAAGATTCATAAGACTGTAGCAATAATTTGTTTGAATTAAATTCGATATAGTATTTACATAAAGGCGAAAAAGCGTTTGCAATTTTTAAATTGTACTTAATTTGCACTGGAGTACTTTATTACTTTTTCACTGCTAATAGTAGTAAAAAAAGTACAATTGTACTACCAACTTTATCATCCCTGCTCAAAAAATAAACTACGAACGAAAAACAAAAGGAATTTGCGAGTACAGCAAAGTTCGTACTCCCCCGCCTTCCATAAACTCAAGACTTTGCAAAGTAAACTTTGCCTGTGTAAAAGGGGTCTAATAAAATCAGTGAGGAAATCAAAACAAATCAAGGAGCTCCACAAGGATCTAAACTCGGTCCACTGATATTTCTTATTTACGCGAACGATATGTTGAACACGTTGAACGATTGCTACACCTACGCCTATGCAGACGATACAGCAATCATTGTAACCAATAAAAATCATTGAAATCGCAGCTGGAACAATGCAACAACAACTTGATGTGGTATCTAAATGGTGTCATGATAATGGGTTAGTTATAAATGCCTCAAAAACTAAACTTATGCACATCAGACAACCAAATATTAGTAAATCCAATATTAAATTAAAATACCATGATATAGAATGTATACAAAACCAATGACATAACTGATAACTGCAGCACCACAATCGAACAAGTAGAACGTTACGAAAACTTAGGAGTACACATAGATGACACTTTCAAATGGAAGATTCACATAGGCGAACTGCAAAAGAAATTACGCCAAGCAGCTTTTTCATTATATCACCTCAGCTATTCCACAACGTACAATGTACTCCGTCAGGCATACTTCGCGCTAGCAGAATCATATTTAAGACATGGCATATCAGCTTTGGGTAACTTCTCCCATTGTAAAAAACTACAACAAACCCAAAACCGGGTACTCAAAATCCTATGGATAAATCAACATCACTCACAGAACAACAGCAACGAACTTAACAACAATATACAGATAAACTACAACAACATTAGAAACAATACACTATTCGATATATCAACGGATAACAGTGACAACGGTAACAACAATATTAACCACAACCCGATTCCTGAAAACCTCACCAACAACGTCAACTATGGCATAGTTGATGTTCACAACAACTCACCAAGCAACTACAACACCAGAAATTCCCGCAACATACAATTACCTAGCAACAACATATCAAACGAACCCAGCAACATAAATTTAATAAACAATAATCAGTATCGAAGAAGCTACGAAAACACAAACAATAAACATGCAAAAAACCTACCTCGTGAACTAAAGATACTTAACGTCAAAAACATATATCGTCTAACTGTTCTAATAGAACTAAACGAACACAGACTTCTGAAAAAATAGATCATCAGTACAACACCAGGCTTCGCTTAGATGGCAGATTTAATGTCAAAACCACCAAAAACAGTTATGGGGATCGAACTCTAAAAGTTATTTTGCCAACAATATACAATGAACTGCCAAACCACTTGAGGGATATCACAAACACGGTTAGAAGAAAGAAAATATATAAGAAATTTTTTTTAAACTCGCAATGAATTTAAATAATTTAAGCCATTCCTAAATAATATTTTCCTGCAGACAAGCCATAGGGCTTAGCGGGATGTAAATCAAATTGACCAAAAAAATCACGAAGTGCACGATATGCATTTTGATTTGAACGCCCATTTTCATAATAAGTCTGGATAACTTTAACACGTTGTTGGATTGTGTATCTCTCCATGGTTCAAATTGAGTAAGTCTGAAATAGAGAAATGTCAAATAAAATTCGGAAAAAAACTTGGCGTTTAGGTGTGGTTCACATTCAACATCGGCCCTTACAATTTAACCACCCTTTAGCATTAAGAATGAAGTGTACTTTTTTAAATTAAATTAAATAAAAAATTAAAAAAAGATGGAAAAATGTTACCACAATAAATATATCTGCTACGGTTTAAGGCGTATTTAATTAAATTAGCAGAGTGGCCTTATATAAGGCCTAAAGTAAATTATGGACCGATCATCACGAAATTTATAAATGTTATTTCTAGTCCTTTAAAACTGTGAAGTATTCAATTAAATTCTGATACCATTATTAACTACGGTTTTAGGCGTACTTAACTGTTTTCCAGGAGTAGGGTTTATATGGGGCCCAGGGTAAATTATAGACAGATCTTCACGAAATTTGACAAGGTGATTTCTAGTCCTATGAAACTGTGAAGTTTTCAATTTTATTCTGATAGTATTATTTATTTCGGTTTTAGGCCTACTAAACTGTTTTCCAGGAGTAGGGTTTATATGGGGCCCAGGGTAAATTATAGACAGATCTTCACGAAATTTGACAAGGTGATTTCTAGTCCTATGAAACTGTGAAGTTTTAATTTTATTCTGATAGCATTATTAATTTCGGTTCTAGGCGTACTAAACTCTTTTGCAGGAGTAGGGTTTATATGGGGCCTAGGGTAAATTATTGACAACTAGACACATACCTACAAACAATTTAACCAGGCCGGAAACCCATCTACCTACCCAACTGACATTCCAAGGGATCATCTTCAAAAATATTTAAGAATTAGACTAAGCCATTGTCGGTTGACACACAAACACATCATGGAAATCAAATCTGCTCCCCAATGCATCTTCTGCAGATCCTCAACAATTTCACTGAATCATACTATTAATGAATGTACTTATGTAAAATCAATATGTATCAAAAATAACAACAATCTCCATAATATTGTCTCAGAAGTCACAAAAGAAAATATAAACAACCTTGTTGAACTCTTAAAAGAATTAAACATCTTTCATAAAATTTAAATTGCAAAATCATATGTTCATATAACTTTAACTAAGCATATATTTAAGTATACACATCATTATTGTAGAAAATAAGCTATAAATTATGAGCTGATGGCCTAAGATGCTAGTGCTCTTACAATTCAACTGTATAATAATTTTATTATTATATAGTTATAAAAAATAATTAACAAAATATAATTCGGTGTAAAGCGTTTTTTGTGTCAAAAAAGTAATGTTCAAAGTGGTATCCCCCAATATTAAATTCACGCCCTTCGTAAGCGAGTTGGTAAGCATAACTTTTACAAACCTGACACGTTTGAATCTTCATTTTTTATTAGGTAGTCTCACAACAAACTTCGATTTAACTTAATAACCTTTTGATGAGACATCACTTTTGCCAAAATTAAAAAGGCGTACAAAATAAAATAAATAATAATAATCTAGAAAGTATAGCAAACATGTCAGTTTAAATTAAAAAACATGGAAACTCATATTAACAAACATGAAATCTCATTTCGTCTCTGCTTGGCAGCCCCTCTTTCTTCTCTAACTCGATTGCCAACAAACAACACAAACGTGTTTGTTAGACATGTCTGAAAAGACGTTGTATAAATGCCGCCTCAGTTTTAAAAAAAAAATTAATAAACTCCCATTGACTTTAAGAATTGTTTGTTTTAAGTTATATAAACAAAAGTTTTAGAGAAAATTACATTTTTTATTTATGTATGAACAATAGTTTATTATTTTAGCTTTTGTAAAGGTTACATTCTTAAGAGATAAAAAAACTTTAAAAACAATTTATTTGTATTTAAAACGTTTGTCACGCAGACCAAATATTGTGTAATAACATGAATTGGGTTAAATTTTTGATGTCGTGGGAAGAGCACGGTTAATTTCTTATATTCTGGCATACATCAGATGTAATTTGAAACGGTTTAGTTTTAAAAACTAAAAATCTCTGTATATATAAAATTGTAACGTTACTGACTGATTCACCATCGCACAGCCTAAACGCCTGAAACTTGGACCAGACATTGGTCACTACCCAAATCGATCCACTAAGACGGGATTTTTAGAAATTCGGATGTTTAGGGGGTAAACAAGGGAAAATTCGGTAACCTTATATCTCCAAAACTATAAGAGATACAAAAACAAGTTAGAGTGCTATATTCGGCTGTGCCGAATCTTTGATACCCTCCACCGACAGTTCGAATGTTTTAGCAGTAATATCTTTTTGAAGTACATTTATTACACTCAAAAAAGTTTTACATTTACTGTTTGTAGTTTGTTTTTAAAGTTTTCCGTTATCTTAAAATTAAACCAAAATATAGTAATTTTAGAATGAAAATTACTTTTCAACTTTTTAGGCACGTTGTTAAAAAAAACGAACTACAAAAAAAGAATGAATTTCCGTTTATTTAAAATATTAAGTTGTTTTCTTTTTTCCTTAAAGGAAAATTTATATGTATTTTATATTTAAAAAATTTTATATTTGTTATTGTAGTTGGTTTTTTTTAATGGTAAAAATTTTGAAACAAAAGTTAAAATCAGTAATTTTTATTGTTATTAGTGAGTTATTTTTTAACATTTAAAAACAAGCTGATTTTTAGTTTGATTTAAAGGAAAAATGAGTTGACCGGGTTTTAAATGAATTTTCGTTTGTCTTATATTTAATTTTCCGTTGATTTTACCTACATAATATTTATTATTATCTTTACAAAAACAGACATCTGCATTAAAATTGGTTGCGGCTTAGACCTATATATACAATCAGAAAGTTTAATGCTTTTTTTGTAGCAATTTTAAATAGCTTGAGTAAAATATCATGATTCGTAACAGTTTAAGCTGAACTTAAATGATTTTCAGCAGGGCAATTTATATTGGAGCGATGGTAACCTATAAACCAATCATCCCAAAATTCAATACAGGGGTGCAATTAGTTTTACCGTTTGCAGAGAATTTTAGAAGGCTGCTAAAATGGGATCTAAGAAAAATTATGGACCGTATATCACAAAATTGCATAACATTTTTTCTGGCCATATGAAGCTGAGCTGGAAGAAAGTTTACCGCAATATCTACGGTTTTAAGCGCATTTAATTATTTTACCAATTTGTGCTATGATAGCGTTATTAATTATGGTTTAAGGCGTACTAAACTGTTTTCCGGAAGTAGGGTTTATATGGGGCCTAGGGTAAATTAAAGACCGATCTTCACGAAATTTCACAGTCTTATTTCTAGTCTTATAGAACTTTGATGTACCAAATTTTGTTATGATAGCCTTATTTTTTACGTTTTTAGGCGTACTAAACTGTTTTCCGGGAGTAGGGTGTATATAGGCCCTAAGGTAAATTATGAACCGATCTTCATGAAACTTTACAGTGTCATTTCTAGTCCTATTAAATTGTGACGTGCCAAAATTTGTTTTGATAGCATTGGTAATTAGTGTTTTAGGCGTACTATACTGTTTTCCGGGAGTAGGGCTTATGTGGGGCATAGGGTAAATTATAGAACGATCTTCACGAAATCTTATAGCGTGATTTCCAGACAAATAAAACGGATTTTTGCGAAATCTTATATCATTCTGTGCATTTTTCCACCATTTTAGTTAGTTTTTGCAACAAAATGATCAATTTTTTTAGGTGATGGTTCCACATTTTGATTCATAGCTTAGATCCTATTGAACCGATTTTGCTGGATTTCAATCCCAAACTGCTTAGGATAACTGCAAGCAATTTGACACCAAGTTTGTTTATTTCTTTTGAGTTTTTCCAAAGAGCTCGTGTTTTCAACAGACGGACAGATAGACGGACACGGCTAAATCGACTTGGAATTACTTGGGGTCTGAGATGAATAATAAAAAAGTTTCACACGGAATGACAAACTTAGTATACCCTCTTCCAACTAATTGTGGTGGAGTGTATAAAAATGTAATACTTATCGTTGTTTTTAGAAAAATAAGCGGACAGGTGTCTAGTACTTTTTTAAAATTCGGCACTTTTAGGGAGTAAACTTTACCCGTTTGGTACTGCATTTTGGTACTTTTTTGACACCCCATCTACTTTTTGAACCAATAAACAAAGAAACAAAGTTTATACCACATTCGAAGCTTATCAAAAAAATAAGAATATTGATTTGGTACTTTTTTGAAATTCGAACATTTAAAGGGTGAAAATCGTAATTATTTTTGTAATTTTTTTTTTCAAAACATTAAATAAGCTTTGGCATACAAATATGTCCACGAAGGAAGTGAAGACGCTAACGAGGTAGCAGGTTAAATGCTAGTATAAAATAATATACAATGTGGTAATTAGTATTTTTTTATATAAACTATTTCATTATTTTAAACGTTTTTTTCCGAAGTTGCTTCTATTAGTGTTTACCACTTGAGTTAATAAATTATTTTGTAGCACGCTGCGATATATGCAATAGCAACAAGTCCGTCGAAACCTCAACTTCAAAATACACCCATTCCGACAATGCCATGCGAAATCTTACACATGGTTATAATTCGCATACTTTTTGCTTAAGCTAACCTTTCTTGGTTAACATTGAAGCTTCAGATCAGGGATGTCAGGTACTTTTTTTCGTCCTCCCCAAACTTAAAAAAAAAATTTCCCAAAAAATACACAATTTTTAACGGATAATTTAAATATTTATTTGAGTCTTGCTTGTACTGAATGAATCTGCATTGAAAACATAATTGTAAATATACTTTGGTTACTTTATCATCTAGAAGAAAAGTTTACGACATTAAGAAAATTGACAAGAACTAAAATAAGAGATTTTTTCGCCTTGCCTTCACTATTAAACTTATCGAACGACTTTTCTTTACCCAATCGTCACCAAACTTCATAATTTAGTTTTTTATATACAATACAGTGAAACAAAGTAGCCCATTTATTGACTTAAGGGTTAATTTTAATGTTTTTAACACCTCTAATAAGTATATGTACATTAGGGTGGGTCGAAAATATTTTTTTCTTTTATCGACTTCTAATAGTGTAAATATCGCTTATTTGCTGCAACACCGGCATAACTCAAAAAAAAATCCATTTCGAGATAAACGCATTTAAAGTTTTTGATTTGTTCTAACTACTTAGAAAAAAAAAAAGAAGACACATTCTCTTCAAACTGGGAAAGTATAAAAGATATAAAGATGAATTTAATACACAATATAAAGAAAAACATATCGAACAATTCTGCATCTGCATTTAAAGTCTTTGATTTGTTCTAACTACTTAGAAAAAAAGAAGACACATTCTCTTCAAACTGGGAAAGCTTAAAAGATATAAAGATGAATTTAATACACAATATAAAGAAAAACATATCGAACAATTCTGCATCTCTAACTCCAAAACTTCATTTTTTGAGTTATGCCGGTCTTGCAGCAAATGAGCGATATGTTTTATAGACAAAAGTCTGCACTAGACCCCTGCAAAATTTTATTAAATTATTTTAAGTGTAACAGCCCGCGCTTTGACCTTCAATTTTGCTTAATTTTGAATATAACAACAAAAGCATTGTATTGCAGAAAAGCATATTACTGTATTTTATCAACTTGTAAGTTCGTGAAAATAGTAACAAAAGCATCCATAACTCTATGCAATAAACAATTAAGAGAAGGTTTAACATAGACGAAACTTGAATCAAGACGATAGATGCCTGATGATTTTACAGCAAACAAGATTTTGTGACCAAAAAATGATCTTATTGTTTTCTGTTGTATAAGAACCAAAGTTTTTTTTTTTTTAAGTTAAATTCAAAATGTTTTTAGTTTTAATTAATAATAATTGATAGTAAATAAAATATTTAAATTTAAAAAATTTACTTTTCTTACTTTTCAGGATCTCTTGCGCGGGCTGAAGATGTGACTTTTTTACTTTTTTTGCAGTTTTTATTTGTTTTGACGTAAGACAAAAAAATATTGCTATTAGAACAAAATTGAAAAAGTTTTATTTTTTCTCATACATCAGTGACCCACCCTAGTGTACATACATACATGAACTTCTCTAGGAAAATACAAACTTTGTACTTATTATACATAATCATATTATTGACAAATTAGCTTCAAACTTTTCAGATATTTTTTTTTTTTTTTTTTTTTTTTTATAAACAATACAAAAAAAGCCGTTACGCACTATCCCACAAAGTCTTACGTATTTTATGAAAATGCAACCCTGTCATGATAAGTTGTTATTGTTTTTTTTTTTTTTGAAAATGTATAAGCAATAATTAGATCAGGGAAGCATTTTCATAAAATACGTAAGACTTTGTGGGAAAGTGTGTAACGGCCTTAAGTGATATTGCAAAAATGGCCACCCTAATGTTTATGTGTGCTTAAAACTTAGTTATCTCCTATAGAAAAATTAAACTCATATTTTTTTACACGGAAATAAGTTTATTTTCTAAAGTAACCAATTTCCTTTCTTAACACAGAAAATCCAATAATAGTTTTATGATTTTAACATATTTTGTTCGTATTTAGTAAAATTTTCTTGAATAAACAGACATTTTCTCATGATCAAACAATTCATGTTTTTGGTGTATGATCGAAAATTTCTTAAGACAAGAAATACAAAAGAAGCTTGTTTTTATTAAAAATAAAAAAAATTTTGCTAAAATCAAGCTGCATTTATTTAATATTAATCTGGTTATCTTGATTAATTAAAAGAATTGAATTTCTTGCATCAAGAAACAAATACTAGGGATTTTTTTTATTTATTCAGAAAATGTTCAAGAAAACTTGGTTTAATTCAATTAATTTTTGCTTGAATTGACATGTTTAGCACACCAATAAAAAGTTTCTTTTTATACCCTCCACCACAATTAGTTGTGAAGGGTAGACTGGTCGCAATTTTTTTTTTTTTAAATTTAATTGTTTGCGCTGCTTAAAATATGAGGTTTGGTGTAAGAAATCATGATCTAATTTTTAAGGTCGATCCAATGGTGCCTAGCCGTGCTGGGTGGGGCCCAAAGTTCCTCATATTATAAAAAAACATCTTTTCTATCAGATCTTTATAGTTATACTTGTTGAAAAGAAGAAACTCAAAAATATGGCTTCGTTACGATCTTTCGCAGAGAAAGTACTTTAAGTGTGCCACATTTCAGTTTCCTATGTCATCAGATGGCTTCAGAAAGTTGCGGAAAGAATAGGACATACATGCAAACATCCAGACATACTAAGAAATTATATTTTGTATAGATATATTAACATATGTTCGCTCAACTCAAAAACGCTTTAGTTTATTGACAAACTAAAAAAAAACCTAAATTACGCAATAAAATTTACTTTAAGAAAGGTAAAACGTTTTTCTTATATGCGCAGTCGTTTTAGAAACATAATTTTTTTTCTGGAAAAAAAAATAATTTTTTTATTAAAATTTCGGAATTTTTGTTTTTAAAAATTCATAAAAAATTGAAAAATGCAGCTATGCTTCTAATTTTATTTAGACATATAAAAAAACAATATTGCAAACAAAACAAGCTATAAATGTTTAAAATCTGTTAACAACTTTTGATTTTATGTATTCACAAAAGACGAAAAATTTTAATTAATTTAAGAATTTTATTAAACCGCCACATCTTTTGTGAATACATAAAATCAAAAGTTGTTAACAGATTTTAATCATTTATAGCTTGTTTTGTTTGCAATATTGTTTTTTATAAGTCTGCGTAAAATTAGAAGCATAGCTGCATTTTTCAATTTTTTATGAATTTTTAAAAAACAAAAATTCCGAAATTTTAATAAAAAAATTAATTTTTTTTTTCCAGAAAAAAAAAATTATGTTTCTAAAACGACTGCGCATATAAGAAAAACGTTTTACCTTTCTTAAAGTAAATGTTATTGCGGAATTTCGGTTTTTTTTAGTTTTTCAATAAGCTAAAGCGTTTTTGAGTTGCGCGAACATAGGTTGTGCAACATCCTTAATTTTCGAAATAACGAAAACATAAAGAAAAAAGTTTTAACTTTCTTAAAGTAAATTTTATTTAGTTTTTAATTAACTAAAGCGTTTTTGGGTTACGCGAACATATGTTGTGCAACATCCTTAATTTTCGAAATAACGGTATATCTCGAAAACCAAAGCCAACATAAAGAAAAAAGTTTTAACTTTCTTAAAGTAAATTTTATTGCGGAATTTCGTTTTTTTTTAGTTTTTCAGTAAGCTAAAGCGTTTTTGAGTTGCGCGAACATATGTTAATCTATCTATACAATATATAATTTCTTAGTATGTCAGGATGTTTGCATGTATGTCCTATTCTTTCCGCAACTTTCTGAAGCCATCTGATGACATAGGAAGCTGAAATTTGGCACACTTGAAGTACTTTTTCTGCGGAAGATCGTAACGAAGCCATATTTTTGATTTTCGGCTTTTCGACTAGTATAACTATAAAGATCTGATAGAAAAGATGTTTTTTTTTATAATATGGGGAACTTTGGGCCCTACCCGGCACGGCTAGGCACCATCGGATTGACCTGAAAAATTAGATCATGATTTCTTACACCAAACCTCATATTTTAAGCAGCGCAAACAATTAAATTTAAAAAAAAATCCCATACAAGATGCGACCAGTCTAGTGAAGGGTTTAACCAAGTTTGTCATTCCGTGTGAAACTTTTTTATTATTCATATCAGACCCCATAAAGTATATATATTCTGGGTCCTTGAGTAATTCTAAGTCGATTCTGTCCGTCTGACCGTCTGTCAATCTGTCCGTCTGTCCTTCTGTTGAAAACACGCTCAATTTCGAAAAACTCAAAAGAAATAAAACAAATTGGGGCCAAATTGCTTGCAGTTATCCTAAGCAGTTTGGAATTGAAATTCAGCAAAATCGGTTCAGTAGGATCAGAGCTATGAATCAAAATGTGGAACCACCACCTAAAAAAATTAGTAATTTTGTAAAAAAAAAATAGCATAAATGGTAAAACCATGCACAGAATGATATAAGATTTTGCAAAAATTCGTTTTATTCGACTGGAAATCACGCTGTAACATTTCGTAAAGATCGATTCATAATTTACCATAGGCTCCATATAAACTTTACTACCGGAAAACAGTTTAATACGCCTACAACCGTAATTAACAATGCTATCATAATAGAAATTGGTATGTCACAGTTTTATAGGACTAGAAATGACACTGTGAAATTTTGTGAAGATCAGTCCATAATTTACCCTAGGCTGCATATAAAGCCCACTCAGCTGAAATAATTAAAAACTCCTAAAACCGTAGCAGATATATTTATTGCGGTAAACTTTCTTCCAGTTTAGCTTCATTGCAAACGCTTAAACTATTTGCACCGCTGTATTGAAATTTTTGTTTTTTAATACCAGAAATCACTCTGCAGAATTTTGGGATGAATGGTTCATAGCTTACTAGGGAGAACGATCGAATAGTATTCGACCGGTTTTAACCGGATATTTAAGTTTCGCCCAAGTCGAATATTTTAAAATGTCCATTTTTCGAATATCGAATAAACCGGTAACTGTAGTAAAATAAACCTGTTATTTTAGTAATGTGTAATTTATACGTTTTCCTTACTTTTGTTTTAAATTTACCCGTAATGTAAGTATCTTTCAAATAGAATATTTGGTCAACTTAAACCTTTTATAATGAATGTCAAAACAAAATTTAACAAAAGTCAAAAAAAAACATTATGAGCAATGTAAATACAAATCGCTTATATAAGTGTCTGTTCTTGTAACAAAAACCAAAAAATATTTCAAATACAACAAAAAAAAGTTCAGCTTAATTGGTAATTAGATAAGTTGCAATGGTTCTTCCACGTTACGACTTATTAATCACCTTTAATTAGTCCACAAGATTGACATAAATATACGCCAAGGAAAATTTGACTCTGTTCTATGTAGTTTTTAAGAGACTGCAAGTAATACTTTACTAAAATATGCTGCCAATAATGAATGAAAAACTCTTGCAGCCATACCTTAACAAGAGCGGAAAGCGGTCAAAATATCTCCTGCCCACACAATTTGTATAAAGCATCTCTAAATAGCGCGGCGTCTACGCTTTACAATTGGAAAATCCGATTTTGACAGCGCGTTTAAAAGTGAAGCTATTTTTCGTCAATCTAGAGGTTTTTTCTCTTCTTTTTATTTCTATTGTAAGGGTTTTATTAAAGAAGAAAGTTAACACAACTGTTTGTGGCACAACGTTAATGCTCTTGTTTAGGCATGGCATATCAGCGTGAAAGCTAATCGGAAGAAAACGTTCCGCCTTCCGCACTTGTTTAGGTACGGCCTTCTTCGAAAGCTGCCCTCGCAAATGATTTATGCATTTTTCATACGTCATTTTTTTCATCTCTGTATACTTTTTTGGTATGGCTGTTAAGTAGTTCTTCATGCCTAAAACTACAACATACCGGCGAAATAAACGATGTGGAACTTAAAGCAAAATTAAAGCAATCAAACAATCTCATGAAAGGGTTTAAATTGTGATCGACGAATTGACAGATATTTCATACAAAAATCATGTTCATACTACTATTCGTTTCTATGTATAATGCTGAAACAATATAATTTGGAATATATAATCCTGAATAAGAGGTTTTTTATTCATATAGACATGCTTTACCACCGACAAATTAACACTCATTTAAAATAAATTTGGGGAAATATCTCAAATAATAAAATTATTAAATTCCTATAATTTTTTAGAACCAAAGTTTTTCAAAACTTCTACAGCTGTGTTCACACCTTTTAAATATTTGATGTCCTACACGTAACCACTAGTTTTCTTAAAGAATTGTTTTCTTTTGCAAAACGTTAGGCTAGAGCAAATAATATTTAACAGTTTCTAAATTACACTATACAATTATCATCTTAGAAATAAAGTTTAGTTAATAAATAGAAATTGTTAAAAATAAAGCTTAAGTTTGATCAATTTACTGGTCACCCTTTTTTTGCATTTTATCGTCAAATATTTGTTAGGTCTGAGCATACCTTAAGTCATATCTACATAAAACCAACAAAATAAATATTATTTAAAAAATAGGGTTCCGAATATTTCAGCAATATAAATCTTATGTTAAAATCGACACAGGCAAAAAAGTTAAGAACGCTTTCTTCCTTTGTTTGTCAATCGAACCTCTATGGGGAAAAAGTATAAAAAAAGGGAAATATGGGAAATTAAATTTCTTTCTTTTACTTTTCCGTGCTTCATGTGATCATTTTAAATTTTCTATAATATTGAACTAAGAAACATAATATTATAGGCTCAGGTTACTGAGTGATTGCGAACCTATAAGACGAAAAATTTTGGTACTTTTTGTTTTTCATATGGTACTTTTTAATTCTTGTTAACAAAGATAAAAATAAGCTACATGGTTCTGAGTGAATAAGAATGTCTAGAAATAGAAACATAAAATTAAAAATGCAGTGGCCTGAGTGGATGACAATCTATAAAGGAGACTTTTTGATACTTTTTTGTTTTTCAATTGATATGTTCTGATAGTTTTTATATTGAACTTACAAAATTAAATTAAATCACGGGGAAGATAAAATATGAACCGGAACCAGTATACTGGCTCCTTGAGTAATTCTAAGTCGATATACCAATGTCCGTCTGTCTATCCGTCTATTGAAAATACGGTCACATTCGAAAAACTCAAAAAAAAAAGAGCAAACTTTGTGCAAAATTGCTTCTAGTTATCCTTAGTAGTTTGGGATTGAAAGCCAGCAAAATCGGTTTATTAGGATCAGAGCTATTAATCAATCTGGGAAACACCAACCTCAAAAATTCATAATTTTGTTACAAAAACTAACATAAATGGCGGACTAATGCACGGAATGATATAAGATTTTGCACAAATTCGTTTTATTCGACAAGAAATCATACTGGGTAATTTCGTGAAGATCGGTCCATAATTTACCCCAGACCCCATTTTGTACGTCTAAAACCGTAATTGATAATGCTATCATAATAGGAATTGGTACGTCACAGTTTTATAAGATTAGAAATGACGCTGTAAGATTTCATGAAGATCGGTCGATAATTTACAATAGGCCTCCTATAAAGCCTACTCCCGGAAAACAGTTTAGTACGCCTAAAACCGTAATTATCAATGCTAACATAACAAAGTTTGGCACGTTACAGTTTTATAGGACTAGAAATGACACTGTAAGATTTCATGAAGATCGGTCCATATTTTACCCTAGACCCCATCTAAAACCTGCTCTCGAAAACCGTTAAGCACACCTTAAACCGTAATAAACAATGCTATCAGAATAAAATTAAATGCTTCACAGTTTTATAAGACTAGAAGTCACACTAATAAATTTCGTGATGAGCGGTCAATAATGTATTTACTATAGGCCCCATATAAAGCCCACTCTGGTAAATTAATAAAATACGCCTGAAACCGTAGCAGATACAGATATTGCGGTAAAATTTCTTCCAACTTGTTTTAAAGTTTAAATTAATATGTGCTTAAATATTAAAATTATGTTTTATATTTGGATGCTCCCTGGTACATGTAAAACTTTTTAATACACAGAAAAAATTATTGCCGAATTATTTTCAAACAAACGCTTGTTTGAAATTTTTTTTGATTTCTACAAATTTTTATACTGATTCAATCAATATTTTTGTTTGATTTTTATTTAACCAACAAAAATGTGGACAACTCTTCAAAAATTTAATAAGCGCGCTATTGGTTTGAAGTTTTCATAATTTTGCATGAAATATTTAACGCTCTTTAATGTTGTCGTCTTTATGCATTTTTTCTATTAATTGTAAGCAACACTTCTTTATGTGAAATATAAGAACTACAACAAAAAACACATGCAGTCTACTTTTGGACGCTTTAAAAAAGTACAGCAATAAGAAAAATGATAAAATAGCGTGACGAGGTTTGTAGTAAAGAAAAAACAACAAAAACAATAGCAGGTAAAAAAAAGTTTCATTTTGTTTAAACAACAGAAAAAACACATTATAAGAAACAAAATAAATTTTTGGTTGGTTTCAAAGTTGGTAAAAAAAAAAACAAAATCCCGTATTCAATTTTTTCAAATAGTTTGTTTAAATACATCAAATACAAAAATAGAATGATGGCGGAAAACATATCGAGTCGGTCTGCCGCCGTTTTTGGTTACATTTCTTCTTCATTAGCAAAGGAAAGGATAAAGCAACAGTGAATGATGAAGAAAAACACTGTGAGTATAAATATGACTTCGTTCAAAAATTATTCCAACAAAAAAATGTGTCTCAAAGCCAGCCGGCCGCTCTGCTCTGCTTCATCTTCGCCAACAGTGCTTGCTTGTGTGCGCGTCATTGCTTGTGCCAAAACTTTTTTGTTTAATTCAGCAAAATTATTTGTTTGAAATTTATATGAATTTCAGTAAACTTTTTGTTTGATTCTGTAAAATTATTTGTTTGAAAAAATCGGCGTTTTTTTCAATAAACAAAATGCAAACAAATTGTTTGAATATGCGAATTTGTTTGTAGGACCGATTTTAGACAAAAAATTGTTTTATTCTACAAATTTTTTGTTTGAATTGGAAAAATATTTTTTTCTGTGTATGTTTAAATTCCATATTGTAAGTCTTAATTGTTTATGTGTTACATTATTGTACTTATTTTATTGTTTTATAATTCTTAAATAGACAATCCCTTGAAAAAGTCAACAAACAATCGAAAAAACGTCGGGACAAAAATAACATTCATAACCCCGGGTCTCCACGTAGCAATATTTATTGCGGCAAACGTCAAATTTGATTGCTCCATAAAATTTGCGACGCATAGACCGCATATTGCCATGAGTGGCAATCCATTGAGCAATGATTGCTCTTCTTATTGCTTGAGCAATTATTGCTTAGCAATCTGCTGTCAAATCAGTTGTAATTTATCTGACATTTCATTTCTCTGTACGGTTGGTTATTTATTAGATCGCTGTGAACAAAGTGTTTATTTATTAAAAAAGCAAGTGAAAAAATACTTCAACAATATACAGAAAAAGTTTTTATATATTATATTTTTAAATAAACGTCAATATCAACAAAAGCAAACGACGAATTTGTTTTTTCTTTTATATTTTTATTTTTTCAATAGAACAATACAAGTTTTAGGTTTTTTTCATACGCAAATAAACAAAAAAGCAATACAAAACACAGCTACGACAATTACAATTAATTATTTTATTAATTTAATAAATTAATTTTAAAAAGAAAATTTAACAATCACTTCAAAACACAACATAAAACATTTGTTATAAATACAGCCACAAAACTTTATACAACTACTCGAGGTGAAAATTGCAAATTTATGGCAAAGCAATAACAAGTGTTCTCCAGCAATATAATCAGCAATCATTGCTCCATTGTTCTGTCGTTGTTCTGCCGACGTTATTGCTTGTACTTAGCAATAAAAATTGCTACGTGGAGACCCAGCGTAAATTCATCACTCTGGCCAAAGGAACAACTACAACAATAATCTAATAATTTTCAGTTTCTAAATAACCAAAAATCTTCGAAATATTTAGCTTTTGTTATCGTTGTATAGAGCGGGATTCCCGCTAACATTGAAAATTCTTAAATTATTTCCGCCTTATCAATAGCAATGATATTTATCAATAATCGGCATTTGAAATAAAAATGTTTTATGGACAAATGATAGCGATCATGAGGATACTAAAGGCGTAATTTGTATTGATAAGTGATGTCGCGAATAGATGATTTCTTAAGAAGCTTTAGTAGAAAAAACAAGTAGGAGTGCTATATACGGTTATGCCAAATTTTTGATAATCTCCACAAATATGAACAGTTTTATAAATTGTTGCGGCCTTAGGCGTAACAAGGTCTATTGCAAAATGTCAATTAAAACATAATTTGACCTAATTTTAGGAGGGTATTTTGTATTGGACCTATCGTAAGCTATAGATCGTTCTTCACCAAATTTAAATAAAGTAAAAAAATTCTGTCAGCATTTTATGCGCCTTCAGTGCTTTCGAAAGGCCGCTTTATTGTAAATTAAGGATCGATTATCACAAAATTACATGGTATTATTTTTACATATATAATACTTAATTGAACCAAATTTTACCACAATATCTATATTTGTTTTTAGGCGTATTTAAATAAATTTCCAGAGTGGCCTTTAAAGTGGGCCTATGGTAAATTATGACCCGACTTGCAAAGTATGACAGACTTAATTTTAATACAATCGTTTTATTCGTTACGGTCAAAGGCATACTAACGTGTTCTCTAAAAGTGGTCATTATATTGGGCCTGCTCGGAAAGAATTACTTATTTAATATAGCTTGAACCTAGAAAACTTTGCATGATTCTCGTTCAAGCCAAAAACTTCTTATTCTTAAAATATGTGTGTTTTAATATAAGAAACTTCCACTAAATACGAACAAAATAAGTTAAAATCAAGAAACTATTTTTAGATATTGGATTTTCTTTTTTAAGAAACGAAATTGATTACTATAGAACATAAAAACTCTCTTCCGTATATAGTAGGCTATCTACCGATGCACACTGGTTTATATCTTGAAAAGGCGGCCAAAATAATTTTTTTATTTTCTCTAATTTTAAAATTTATTTTATTCATATGAAAGTAAATACTAGTAAACCACGGGAGGCAAAAACTTGTAACCCTATTTCAACTTTTTCATTAAGAAGGTTAGGTTAGGTTCCATTGGCAGCCGTGATCAAGCACAGCTCACGTGGGTCCATTGTCCATTAATTAGTTCCCGTTGTTTTACCATGTCACACCGTCTCCCATAGGTCCTATGTTGTCTGGCTGCTAGTGCTCCCACGCAGCCATCCGGTCGATTCAGTAAAGGAGTGGATCCTGTTTACATCAACATCAGAGAGACAAGTTTTGTCCCCAAGGGCTCTTCGACCAAACATTTTCAGTCTTAGATCTCCGAATGCCGGGCAATTACAGAGAAGATGTTCCGTTGACTCTTCCTCCTCCTCCTCGCCGCAACTTCTACATAAGTCATTGTAAGGGAGCCCCAGCCTCTGGGCGTGCCTCCCAATGGGCCAGTGGCCGGTTATAACCGCAATCAGGTTTCTAAGATGATGTCTGGACAGCTGTAATGCCCGCCGTGTCCTTTTTTCATCTATGATGGGCCAGATTTTCCTGGTTTCCCCACAGGTAGTTTCAACGAGCCACCTCTTGTGCGCAATGAGTTGCTTACTCCTTGGGAGTGAAACACCTACATTATATGTCGAGCCGTCTCGATTCAAGGTGGTACCTGCATACGCCAACGAATCCGCCATGCAGTTCCCCGGTATGTCCCTGTGTCCGGGGACCCAATTAAGGGTGACCAGTGAATGTCTCGCTATCTCCTCCAGAGACATCCGGCTTTCTCGGACAATTCTCGATGTGATGAACACATTCTCCAGGGATTTCGTTCAGAATGTTAGCATGTCCGATATTGTAATCCCTCCATGCTCCGGTGGCCCTTAGTCTTACCACCGCGTTCGCAGCTAAACTTTTCGCCAAAATGTCTGGTGGTAACCAGTTTAAAATCGTAAACAGTGCCTTAGAGGGGGTTGTTCTAATGGCACCTGTTACCGCTATCGCCACCATTCTCATTGTACGTTCAAACTAATTTGATGACTCTTCACCTCGAGTGCCGGCCACCAAACAGCTGCCCCGTAGAATAGAATGGGTTTAATGACACATTCGTATAGCCAATATACATTTCTCGGGTTAATTCCCCAGTTAGGCCAATGGCCCCTTTGCAGCAATATAATGCAGTTGCCGCCTTATTAGTCCTGGAAATGGTGTTCAACCTCCAGTTCAGTTTGCTGTCCAATATTAGCCCAAGATACTTGGCGCTGTCAGACAGTTCCAGCGAGATCCCCTTTATCCTCGGGGTATCAAATTTGGGAATTTTGTATCTCCTTGTGAAAAGTACCAGTTCCGTTTTGGAAGGATTTACATCCAGTCCACATTCCTGGCACCATTTTGTTTGGACGTCCAATGCGGACTCCATTAGTTCAGACAATAGTCTGGCATCTTTAACCAGAGCCATAACTGCAACGTCATCCGCATAAGCAACCGTTCTGCAGCACGTCCTTTCCATGGCCCTGAGTAGGGTTTTCATTAAGAAAAGGGTGGCCCAAAATGGACATTCTCAGTATTGGGTTATAGTTATGCATTTCTTAGTAAATTTTTGTCTCTCAAGATTTTTTGACACAATAAGTTTTGTGTATTATTTTATCTTCTTAACTATTAGCGGTTTAAAGCATTCAATTCTGCGATGAACTATATAATTTTTTTTTTTTTTTTTAATTGTCAAAAGCGTCAAAATGAGTCAAAAATTAAATATACTCGCTTGTAGTCCTGACTCTAACCTACATTTCTGTACCCCATTCATGTACCGTTTTAAAATTTTCAACGCCACAAGTTATGAGGCGTTTGAAATTTTAAAAGGCAATGTGAATTTCTGTAGAAAGCAACAACAATATTACAAAATATTTATGGCTTTGTTTTTGCTTTCAATGTAATTCTTTGGCTTTGCGTTGCATTTAACATAATTAGCGCCTAAATAGTTTAAATCAGTGTTCGAAAATAAACACTAAATGTCGTTTCTTAATGTTCGGTTCAGTAGATCTGTGGAAAACACAAACGCTAATAGTGTTTGTGTAGAAAATCATTATAAAAATAACGTTTCCCTGTTAGCCATCTTTCGAACACAAAAATTTTACTGTTTTTATCAAACTCAACAAAAGATGTGAACATTTAATGCGGTTCGGTTTTTTTTTTTTTTGAAAATCCACAAACTTCAATGTGTTCGGTTCGGCTCATTAATGTTCGTCCCTTTTGGCTGGTAAAGAAAAACAAACATTTTTTACAAAAACAAAATACACACACGAAAAAAACATTATAGAACATTAAAATATAATGTTTTTCTACAGTATCACTACAATTGTTCTGTTTTTTAACGAAAAACCGAACATTATATAATGTTCGGTTCTTTCTTGAAAATAGTTACGAACGGTATTAAGGTTTGTGTATGTTTACACAAACACTGAAAAAATAGATTTCGTTCTTGGGTGTGTGAGCCGAACGTTAATAATGTACTGTTTATTTTCGAACAAGGTTTTAAATACATGAAAATTGCAACTTAATTTGAAAAAATTAAAGTAGCAGGTAAATGGTAAAAATCATTACGCAGTTATACTTTATGTGTTAAGCTAGCGATATGTTAACTGTTAATTTATTGCCGGTATTATATCCTTTTAAAAGTGTGAAAACAGGGTTATGTAATGTATTAAAGGAATTGTAATAAATAATTAGATTTGTGTTTAAACAAGTTAGAGTGCCATATTCGGCTGTGCCGAATCTTTGATACCCTCCACCGACACTTCGAATGTTTTAGGAGTAATATCTGTATGATGTCTTCTTTTTATTATAATCCTTGTAAAAAACAGACATCTGCATTAAAATTTGTTGCGGTTTAGACCTATATAAAATTATTGATCGACAACCAGAATCAATTTTAAAAAGTTCGAGTAGAATATCAGTTTAAGATGAACTTAAATGATTTTCAAGAGAACAAATTTTATAAAAGCCATGGTAAGCTATGAACCAATCATCCCAAACTCTGCAGAACGATTTCTGGTATTAAAAAACATAAATTTCAATACAGCGCACACTGGGGATTTCGCGGAAAAAAGTCAAATTGTCAACATAGTCTTCAAGCAATATGCAGTGATATGTTGCAATTTTAGACTAAATGGTACAATCAAATCAAACAGATTTACTCCGATCTGACTGCCAGTTTTTTTTTATATCCGTCTCAAACTCAGAACTTGTGTGTTTTACCGAACCAACTTAATTTAAACCTAAGAATTTAAATACGAATATTATTTTACTATGTGAGCTAACGTTTTTCTTTTTTTTTCTATTTAAAGTAGTATATTTCAGTATACTAAAATTGAAAAAAAAAATCTGCAGAGACTTAAGTTTTTTTTTTTTTTTTTATTTTTATGGACATATAACAAAAATCCCATTTTTCTCCAAACATTTGGACCTGGAATTTTTTCTTTACTTTTCCTCAGTTTGAAATCACACCGAATACATTGTCTTATATCTGTTTTAACATTATTAATCAATTTCAAGTTCCACCAGGTGCCACCTCTCAAGTTTTTGCATGACACAGTACAACATTTTTCAGCTGATTGATTCGGGACTCAATTCTGATAAGGCTCTTTTGTTTAACATAACTCGAGAACCACTAGTCGGATTTTGCTGAAAAAAATTTAGAAAAATCAAGAATTACAATTACTTTCATCTGTTTATATAACATTTTGCTACATAAGCAACAGTTTCGCAGTTATAAATAAATGTATGAAGAAAAAAAATATTTTTTGCCCAAAAAATTTAAATTTTTTATTTTTAATTCATAAAAAATCCAAAACAGTAAAAAAAAGTTTCAAGTTTTATTACTTTCACGTAAAGTCGCATAACCTATGAAAAAAATGAGACATAAATCATGAAAATCGATGAACGCGTTTCGCTTTTATTCACAATTAAGTGAAGGTATGCATTTCAAAAATTTGCTCGAGATATGCACAAAATTCTTTGCAAAAACATTTATGACTTTTTTTATGATTCTCAGAATTAAAAAAAAAAAAAAAAGCAATAAACAAAAGGTTATTTGATTTTTATGATTGCGGTAGCAAAGTAATAAGCGGTAATAAATGTGCGTGGAAAATTGAAAGGAAAAAAGGTAAGTGCACTTTTTTAATTATTTGGGTTTTTTTCGTTGGCTACCTGCATGATTTTTTTACACAAATTGCACCCACATTTATGAGTGGTCATGTTTTAGAACGTTTCGAAAAATTTTAAACGCACACGAAACAGGTATATAGACTCCCTTAAAAGATGCGCGAATTCATAAGTACCTTTCAGTAAAATGTTGAAACTTACGTAGTATTTATAGGTGTCCACTGATCGATTTGTGTCATTCAACAAGTGCTGGCGAACGCGAAATTATTTAATTATAACTGAAACTAAGGACCAAGAGTTTTACGGCAATGGAAAGTTTTTCTATTTCTCATGGGGTTTTATGCTCGAAGCTTCTGGAATTTGACAAAGACAGAACAAAATTAAAACAGTTTTTGCAACAATTGCACGTTGGCTTAAACGATACTAGAGCATGTGAAATTTTGGATACAATATATAAACACTTTTACTATAACTTCAAACAAAGATGGCAGGATTCTAACCGTACGAAGTCGCGATTTGAAAAAAAGAATGTAAATTGGCTTGAAGGCACATTTACAATTAAGTTTACTGAGGCTGAATGTTCTACCAGTTCTGCACTTGGTCGGCCCCGCAAATCGTTTGAGGAGTGCTGTGATCGCGCCAAACGATACAAAAGGGATGAAGTACGTTCTATGTTTCCTCAAGAAGTAATTGATTTTTCTTCTAATATTTCAAAAACCAACCACAAAATTTGTACATTAAAAACTTAGGGGATGTTTACAAAGCTTGAACTTACAAAAGAAAAATACGAGTATCTAATGCATTGGTTACAAAATGAAGGATATAACATACTCGTACCATACAAACAACTCACGAAAGAAAAAACTAACAGTTATCCTCTAGAAATTTCTATCACTGAAAGTTCAGGCAGTGTACCTCTGCAAAATCTGTTGGATCATACTGCTAAAAGAGTCCTAGAGACCAAATCAGTAAAGGAAATAAATAATATTGAAAGCGGAAATCTAACAATGTACTATAAATGGGGATGTGATGGGGCATCTGGTCAAAGCGAATACCAACAGAGGTTTTCAGATGATCAAATTTCTGACTCTCATTTATATATGACATCAGTTGTACCACTAAAATTATCATTGAGTGATGACATAAATAAATTAGTATGGAACAACAATAAACCTTCTTCCACACAATATTGTAGAACACTACAGTTTGCGTACGTTAAAGAGACACCTCAAGTTATACGAGAAGAAAAGAGAAGAGTCGATGAGGAGATATCTCAACTAAAAGAATTTGAGTTAACAGTAAATAATCGTAACTTTAAAGTTAAACATGAATTATATTTTACAATGATTGACGGCAAGACAGCACAATCAGTAACAGAGACACCAGCAGCATCTTCTTGTTTTATTTGTGGAGCAACAACATCCAAGATGAATAAAATCGAAGAAGTTCAAGCTATGCACGTAAATGAACAAGCACTGCAATTTGGTATGTCACCACTTCATGCGCGTATTAAGCTGATGGAGTGTCTTTTGCATGTAGCTTACAATCTTGAATTTAAACGTGGAAGAGTCGACTCAAATACTCGTCCGATAAGAGAAGCCCGAAAATGTTTGATAAAGCGTGAAATTAAAGAGAAAATTGGAATACAGGTTGATACTGTTAAACAAGGCTCTGGTACGACAAATTCAGGAAATACGTCACGAAGATTCTTTGCTAATCCTGCTTTAATTTCCGAAATCACGGGTCTAGATGAAGACATAATCAAGAGGTTTTCAACAATTCTCGAAGCTATAACCATTACCGAGGCACTAGATCCGAAAAAATTTGGTGATTTTTGTCTGGAGACGGCAAAAAAGTTTGTTGCACTGTACGAGTGGTACAATATGCCACCAACACTCCACAAAATTCTGATTCATGGAAAATATATAATTGAAAAGTGTATTTTTCCTGTAGGCTTATTATCCGAAGAGGCTCAGGAAAGTCGTAACAAAGACTATAAAAAATATCGCCTTAGACACTCCAGAAAATGCAGTCGAATTGCCACGAACGAAGATATTATGCACCGAATGATGGTAACATCAGATCCCATGATCTCACACTTGACTCCTTCATTTAGCCAGAAAAAGCATAGTGATATAAGCGACGAAGTTAAGGCTCTTTTAGAATAATAAATTAAAAAGTAGATTTAAAATAAATAATAAATTAAAAATTAAAAAAATCATTTAAATTTTTTGTTAGTTAGGGCTTTTAACATTGTAGGTAACGATATACATTTGTCTAGCTTTCTTTATTTTGATTACTTTTGTATATAACTATATAAATAAAACTAAGTTTGTGATGAAATTAAAAATAGATTTAAAATAAATAATGAATTAAAAAAATCATTTACATTTTTTTTGTTAGTTAGGGCTTTTTACATTGTAGGTAACGATATATATTTCTCTAACTTTCTTTATTTTGATTACTTTTGTGTATTACTATATAAATAAAACTAAATTTGTAATGAAATCATTATATTTTTTGAAAAATATACTTTTTTCCTCACCTCCATACAAAAATCCCCAGTGTGCAGCGGTGCAATTAGTTTAAGCGTTTGCAGTAAATTTCAAAAGGCTGCTAAAATGGAATATAAGGAAAATTATGGACCGTATATCACAAAATTGCATAACATTTTTTCTGGCCATATGAAGCTAAACTGGAAGAAAGTTTACCGCGTATTTAATTATTTTACCAGAGGGGGCTTTATATGAGGCCTATGTTAAGCTATGCACCGATCTTCACCAAATTTCACAGTGTCATTTCTAGTTCTATAAAACTGTGATGTATTAAATTTTGTTATGATAGCGTTATTTTTTACGTTTTTAGGCGTACTAAGCTGTTTTCCGGGAGTAAGGTTTATATGGGGCCTATGGTAAATGATGGACCGTTCTTCACAAAATTTTAAAGTCTTATTTCTCGTTGAATAAAACTGTGATGTACCAAATTTTGTTATGATAGCATTCTTTTTTACGTTTTTAGGCGTACTAAGCTGTTTGCCGGGAGTAAGGTTTATATGGGGCCTATGGTAAATTATGGACCGATCTTCACGAAATTTCACAGTCTTATTTTTAGTTCCAAAAAATTTTGATGT
The DNA here is from genome assembly GCA_930367215.1 of Pollenia angustigena. Taxonomy (NCBI): domain Eukaryota; kingdom Metazoa; phylum Arthropoda; class Insecta; order Diptera; family Polleniidae; genus Pollenia; species Pollenia angustigena. Next base: position 168,850,135 of record OV884058.1, read on the forward strand.
ACCAAATTTTGTTATGATAGCATTATTTTTTACGGATTTAGGCGTACTAAACTGTTTTCTGGAAGTAGGTTTTATATGGGGCCTATGGCAAATTATGGACCGATCTTCACGAAACTTAATAGTTTCATTTCTAGTCTTATTTAACTGTGACGTGCCAAAATTTGTTATGATAGCATTGTTAGTTAGGGTTTTAGGCTTACTATACTGTTTTCCGGGAGTAGGGCTTATATGGGGCCTAGGGTAAATCATGGACGGATCTTCAAGAAATTACAGCGTGATTTCCAGTTAAATAAAACGAACTGTTGCGAAATCTTATATCATTCTGTGCATTTTTCCACCATTTATGTTAGTTTTTGTAACAAAATTATCAATTTTTTTTAGGTGGTGGTTCCACATTTTGATTCATAGCTCAGATCCTATTGAACCGATTTTGCTGGATTTCCATCCCAAACTGCTAAGGATAACTACAAGCACCAAGTGTGTTTATTTCTTTTGAGTTTTTCGAAAGTGAGCGTGTTTTCAACAGACGGACAGACAGACGGACATGGCTAAATCGACTTAAACTTACTCAAGGACCCAGAATATATATACTTTATAGGGTCTGAGATGAATAATAAAAAAGTTTCACACGGAATGACAAACTTAATATACCCTGTTCACAACTAATTGTGGTGGAGGATATAAAAAGGGTTTTTTTTTTTTGTTTCAAAGAAGTCGTAATAAAAGATTTTTTAAAAACTTCTGTTAATAGTAAAAATGCATGCATTCATAAATTCAAATGACGGAAACACTGCAAGGAGATTCTTTTCCGATCCAGAACCTGCAGCATCTATCACAGGATTACATTATGAATAAATTAAATGATTCTTAATAATTTTACAAGTTATAGCATGTAGCAGAAAGATAAATGCAAAAAAATTTTGTCAGTATGCAAATAAAACACAAATTCTTTATAAAAAAAAAAAACACTCGTATACTTTCTGTTACTTAATGTCAATATACATTTTTAAGACCGATAAACTGTCCGTTAAAGATTTTGGGTTTCTCAATATACCGACAAAAAACATTTTTTTCAGTTGGCAGCACCTCTCCAAATACATGTAACAATTGGGAGTCGGCTGATTGACTTTATCTGTACGGCAAATAAAAGGAAAATAAATAATTGGTAGATGAGTGCTATTTGAGCAAAGAAAATCGGAAAAAATACCGTTCCAGTCAACATTTATGTACTTTGTGGACACAACTTATTGAGAACCGATGCATTCCTTTTCTCTCTTCCTACTGAGAAGACAGACGGACAGACATACGAACTTAGCTCAATCGACTTCGAATTACTCCATTTATATATACTTTACTCGGTCTTATGAATATTAAGAAAAGTTTCACACGGATTCATAAACTAAGTAGACCACTAGTGTTGGAAGTATAAACATTTTTTTTATTTAGTTTTTGTTCTAAATAACCACAATACTAATTATTGTTAAAGCTAAGGCACGAGCTCTATGTGTATATTTGTCCTTCAAGATGTGCTGAAAAAGGTCAACAGAAAAGAGAAAGACAAAATGAAAAAAACAAAAAATATACTTGAACTTCAAGAAAAATTCTTGACAAAAGTACGAAAAACAGAAGTAAGGAAAAAACATGTATAATCAATTGAAATGGATAATCATTCAGGAAAGCAAATTTCGATCTACCAAATGTTAGAATACAATTTGGTTTAAGGATTGATGTTTGACTATTGACGTCAGCAGTCGTCGATGGCTGCGAGTGTAAGACGGCAAATCCATCTGCGGAGATCGAGTGGTTGCGATCGAAACATGTCATGGTAACCTGCCGGCCGGGGTTCGAACCCCAGCCACGTCAAGAAAAAGATTATCAATAACAATTTTAATTAATTTTCATGTTGTAAAATTCCTTTCTTCACAAAAATAATTTAATAAAAATTAAATTTCATGAACTTAAGCCTAATTAAAAATATTAAAAATTTGGATTAAAAACCATAAATAGTTCAACAAAATAACCACAATACTAATTATTGTTAAAGCTATGGCACGAGCTCTATGTGTACATTTGTCCTTCAAGTTGTGCTGAAAAAGGTCAACAGAAAAGAGAAAGACAAAGTGAAAAAACAAAAAATGTACTTGGACTTCAAGAAAAATTCTTGACGAAAGTACGAAAAAACAGAAGTAAAGGAAAAACATGTAAAGTCAATTAAAGTGGATAATCATTCAGGAAAGCAAATATCGATCTACCAAATGTTAAAATACAATTTGGTTTAAGGATTGATGTTTGCCTAGTGACGTCAGCAGTCGTCGATGGCTGCGAGTGTAAGACGGCAAATCCATCTGAGGAGATCGAGTGGTTGCGATCGAAACATGTCATGGTAACCTGCCGGCCAGGGTTCGAGCCCGAGCCACGTCAAGAATGAAAGATTATCAATAACAATTTTAATTAATTTTCATGTTGTAAAATTCCTTTCTTCACAAAAATAATTTAATAAAAATTAAATTTCATGAACTTAAGCCTAATTAAAAATATTAAAAATTTGGGTTAAAAACCATAAATAGTTCAACAAAATAACCACAATACTAATTATTGTTTTTGTTTACATTCGAAATAATATTTCGAGTTTTTACTTGCCTTAAAGCCTAAAATTAAGAAAAAATTTGTTTTGTATTTTATTACATATTTTTTTATTTTTATTTACTTTACAATATATTGCTTTAAATGACAAAAAAAAATGTCGCAATCTTTAAGATACTTTTAAATTTACCCTAATTTTCATTGTTAAATTAACAAATAAAACCTAAAAAAGTAATCTACTCTTATGTTTGTATTTTTATAAATATTATCCGACCAATATACATATTAGTGATGTTACGAATGTAAATTTTAAATATTCGAGAATACGAATATGAATATCTGCGCCAATATTCCCCGAATACTGAAGTTCTGCGCCACTCGCTATTTCTAATTTAATTGTAAAAAATCTTTCGTTTGCCTAGATAACAAAAAATTGTAAAAAAAAAACTGTCACACTACTAAATGTCATAAACAATATTATAATATCGGATTATTATCAATTTCGCACCTGAATGACACTAAACTAAACTTATTTAATTATGTAAAGGCCAAAAGTACCGCGACCCAAAGGATAGTTTGTGCAGCTTAGGTGTTTAATGAAGAAGATTAAGGCCCTAATTGTGTAAAACGGAAACGCAACGCCGAAAATTACATTGGAAGCAAAAAAAAATAACATTGAAAGCAAAAAAAATGTCAAACATTTCTCATCATTTTAAAACGCAATATGTATTTCTGTAAAAAGTAACAACAAATATATGAAAAAAAATTTTTGACATTGGTTTTGTTTTCAATGTTGTTTTTGGCGTTGCGTTGCGTTTTACAAAATTAGGGACTAAGGTTACAAATGAAGCCATTCAATAAAAATGTTTCCTATTTTGCAAAGCGCTTATGGTACATTTTTAAACGTAAGCGCACATTTATGCACTACGCAGTAAGACATACAAAGTTCCAGTAAAGTTAGTGAATGAATTCTTCACAAATGTAAAAAAAAAAATAACTTTCGAAGGGCCACGTCATTCCCTTACTACATAGGAGGCTTATAAGGGAAAATATTAAAATATAACTGTAGCAACAAAAAATTTAGCTGGTCGTTACACTAACGACTTCATAAATGCAATAAATAAAGTTCCTACTTGCTTCAAAGTAGAAACTCGCCACATAAAATTCATACCTTTTATGAGCGAGATGGTAAGCGAGATTTTTACGTTTCGGCTCTAGAAAACTCCTTCGTTTAAAGTTAAATTTTATTTATTGGGCAATTTTTATACATGGTAAGAGATTCTATACTTAACCTGAATTCATTGAGATAACTTGAAAAACTTAATTTTGCCTGCATTCTTATTTATACCTTTATACTCTCAGATTTTACTTTGCTCCCTCTTTTTGCGCTTATTTTCGCAGATGCGGCAGTCACCTGTGTCGGTGATTTTTTACGTGTGTTTTTTTTTTTTTTTTTTTTTTAATTTTCAGTTTTATTTTAATTTAAATTTTTTTTTTTCGTTGGAAAATAGAAAAAAGAAAAATTTTTTATTTTTTCCTTTGTAAAAAGTACAATCTGTCAAAAAAAAAATCTGTCATATACTTCGTGGAAGTAATTGATATTTTCCAAGATGCCGAATAAAAGGGTTAAACGTGAATTAATTGCTTTTAAATTTAAAACGAAGTGAATGGGGTTATTTTCATCGTAATATTCGACTACAAAAAGTTACCTCAAAATAGCGATTGTCTGCCAAAAAGTCGAGTATTTTATTAACTTCAGCTTCTGTCCATTTGTTTGCCCCCATTTCTTTTTTTAATTCTTTTTTTATAACTTTTTTCATTGAGCACATTCTTAATATGAATTTTTCTTTTTTAAATATTAAATTAGAAAGAAGTTATCTTTGAAATGTTGTAACTATAAAGCTGGAAGTCCACAACACGCGTTATTCGCTTTTTCGCAGCATACGTAGCTGTCAAAAAAGTAGAATCTGTGTAGTTATACGTAGTAAGTTACATGCACAAAAGCGTAGATGCCTTGAGGCGAAAAGTAGGTTTACTTTCTACTTTTGTAAGCGTCACAAGCAGCGTTCGAACAAATCAGCTGATTTTGACAAATTAAATTTTATTTTTACTTGTGCTGCTGCTGCATAAAAAGCGTTGCATGTAACTTGAAACGAAGAACGCAAGTAAGGTTAGAAAAGCATGCGCTGCGTGGAGGCGAAAACGCGTGGTATGGACTTCCAGCTTTAAAGTAATTTTTAAAATCAGAGTTGTAAAATTCAAGAGTTTATAAAAAGAGATGTAATTTTTCGTACTTTGTATTAAAAATTAACAATTTTTTATGAATGGCAACATCATTTCGTTTGACGTTTATAGCGGAAAATATCATATTTTATCCTGAGTTTTTTACACTTGGTTATAAGTTTGATAAAAATGCAACTTTTGGTGGAATTTTTTTTCATATGGTTGTTGTAACAAAAATTACATTTTTCCACTTTTCCAACAATTAAAAAAACTGAAATGAATACCCTTATTATGTTCTGAAGTTTTATTTATGGACTTTATTATAAGCAATATTTTTTCTGAAGATTACTTTAAGGAATTTTTTAACAGATTGGCAGCTATGGGTCAAAAACAGTGAAAAAAGATATTTAGGCTTAAAATTTTTCGACATTTAAGCAATTTTGAGCCACTAGGTGCAGTTTTTTCGGGTTAGGTTGTTTGATACTTTTTTTCTTCTTAGCAACAATTGCGTTGAAGACAGCAAAACAAAGTGCTAATGGGCTTCCGTGTTGTAATCGTAAGAAAAATTACATGTTCTTCGGAAAAAACAAGTTTTAGCCAAAATATACAAATATACCATAAAAGCCGAACAGCAGCTACACTAGCAAAACCCAAATGGCATTTTGTTAGTTTCGATAAGTACTGCTAGAAATTTTACACAAGACAGAGTTTGCATTGTATGTGCTGTAATGTGTAAGCAGAACGAAAAGATTTCTAAGAGTTTCTTTAAATGTCTCATGCATTTCAATTATATTTTCGAACGCATTTTTTCCAATTTGTGTAATGAGATTAAAATTATTTTAATATTTCTGTGAACCATTCCAGTTGTGGATAATTGTCTTACGATAAGTATGCAATTGCTTCAAATGATAGTATGTGTTTTAAGGGTGGGTCGAAAAGAAAAGTTGGGCCAGTCACCCCCTTGAATGAAAGATATTTTGTTCGTGGCTTGACAGTGGCTTCATTTATGTCTTTGATGACTTTTTAATCGGATCCTTTCCCCAAATGTCCAATTTTGATCACATACCAAGAAAGTCCTTATAAAACTTTGTATGAAAAGCTTTTAATAAAGACTCTTTTGTGACACGCCTCCAAATTAAGCCCCTTTTTTCACATAAGTATGTATTACATTAAACCAGGAAGAAGCCAATGCAACACAAAACAAATTTCATCAGTTACGCCCTAGAATAAAAGGTATATTTATTAAGTTTTAAGAACTTTAAAAAGATTGTTTTTGCGACGCCCTTAATTACATCGCTTTTTGTTTTAAATATATTTAGGATCGCCATTTAAAGTCCAATTTTATCGTATCGTATATCATTTGTAATGGCTAGAATATGGCTTCATTTCTGTATTTAATGCTTTTTTAATCTAACTTCAAATTCTAGATGACATTTCTGAAACATCGGATCCTTTCCCTCTAGTGTCTAATTTTTCATAACTAGAAATGAAATCCTTCTGAAACTTTAAGGGTAAAGTTTTTTTAATACTCACTTTTTACTCACGCCCTAAAATTATGCCCATTTTATGATTTCATCATCAGGGCCAGTTTCTTCAATTATTACGTTAGAAAGCAATATACATATGTATGGTCCAGCTTGCAAATAAAAAAATATATTTTTGGCAAATAATTTAAATAATAATAATTTAAATATCTTTTCGAAATGCTAAATGAATGTTGCACAAATCTTACGTAAAAAGTGACTACATAAGTGTACATAAAGAAGCACTTTTAATGCATCTGCTCAAGTCTCTAGAAATGACAAACAAAAAGACTTTATATAAAGGAAAGCTTTGATTTATTGACGGTGCTAAGGAAACTATTAAGGATGTCAGTAAAAAAGATTTTGTTGAAAAGTTAAAAAAATTAAAGATCGAAATACCGGATTACAAGATTAATTAAAATAAGATATAGTATAAGTGAGTAGTGCACTTGCAAACACCACGAAGTTAAAAAAAAATTAAAAATTTTGGAAAAGTCGCTATTTTATTTGTTTTTTTAAAATACCTCCCTCCATTATCCATCTCGTACGAAACTCCGTAAGTTACGCGCAATTTCTGTTTAATTATTTAATACTACTTCAAACTCTCTATATGGCTTAGCATTTCAATTTTTAAAAGAGTTTTTAATCGATTTTCGCAGAATTTTTTTTTTAACTTAGCGGTGTATGCAAGTGAAGCACTGATATTTTAATGAAGGTGAAACGGATGAATTTATTACCAACCTCTATCTATTTGAACTATTAAGGCCTCGTTACTCTTACGTAAATGTTGCGGATGCGTTAACTTTACGGTCGACTTGAAATGTGTGTAGATACTAAAAATACGTAAACGTGTCATATGGTGTTAAAGTGTATGTGTGTACCTATACATATGTATGTACGTTTGTTTCGATTTTGCTCACAGTCATATCCAAAACATGTATGTACGTAAAAAAAATTGGACATTTGGGGGAAGGATCCGAGATGGCATAAATGGCGCCCAGAATATGAGTTCGGATTAAAAAGTTACGAAGGGCAAAAATGGAGTCACTGTCAAGCCATGACCAACGATATGCGATATAAACAGATCTGACTTGCTGTATTTTGTGGCGTGGCTAGAGCTTCTACACAGGAAAGAATTCCCGGCAATCCCGGGACATTTTTTTTAAATTAATCCAGAGAAATTTTTTCCGGGAATTTTCGGGAATTTCAAATCAAATTTTTTGAAATTTTAATTTGTAAGCATCGTTAAAATAAAAAACGAGCACTCAAAATATATTCTTTACTGAAGCTACTAAGAATCGAGCTATTTTTCCTACGCCAATTAAATGATGAAATGTCTAAAAAGCTTCTTGAAGTAGAAAAAAAATGTACAAGATACACCATCACGAACACCAGCTCATGAACCATTTACCAATTCTAAAAAATAAATGTAAAGAAAATACAAAAGCCTGAAAATATCTTAAAAAAAAAATTTGACGTCTATAAAGTCACGGGTTACAGGCCAAAAAAATGTATAATCTTTGTATGATGCGCTTCTTACTATTAAACCAACGTCTGTAGAAAGAGATATACATATCAACAAGGATAAGATAGAATCTCTGATGAGCTTTTAAATGCTTTAATAATACTAAAAATTGTTTGCTTAAATGAAAATTTATTTTACCAAGTTGCTATTAACCCATTTCTTATCGCCGTGTGTTTGAACACACGTTTATCATTTCTTTACTTTGAGGAATTATTAATCACAGATAAATATAAAAACTTAATGTATGTAACGTTTATATTAAAGTTTGGTCTCTTACCGACAATTTCACAAGAGGGGGTTTAAAAAGTGTCCAAAAATAGAATCTTTTTAAATCAATTATATTATATATATAAAAAGATTTGAATTATTATGTATGTATTGCCGTTGTCGTGTGTTACCAAATCTCCAAAAAGCAACCTAAGGCCATTTTCCCATCACACGTGTAAATATATGTGCCGCTAGGTGGCAGTGTTTCACCACACGTTGGTACTGATAGTGAGATTGATTTGACAGATATTTTTTTATATTTCTTTGTGTGACTGCATTTTATGTTGTTTTTTTATACCCTTCACCAAAGGTAAGAGGGTATATATAACTTTGTCATTTCGTTTGTATGTTCCAAAATATTGAGCCTACAGCCTTATGAAAAGCGAAGTTCAAATCCGGTTGCCCGTCTGTCCGTGTGTATGTTGAAATGGGTTTTCCGAAAACCCCAGAAATGATGTGGACTAGGTTGATGTATCTTTTTGTCACATATACTCCGTTTAAGTTTGCTATTCAAATTCAGCCAGATCGGTCCAAAAATGACGGAGATATGAGCAAAAAACGACGACTGCCTCTGATTTAGTCCAAAAATCCCTTGTTGTTGTATTTTTTTATTTCTGTATATCTTGAGAACGGCAAGAGCCAAAGTTTCCAAATTAGGTACAAACATTAAGATTATCCATATACAGCATCCCACAAAATGTGGGTGGGATGCGAGTAGCGGGCGTGGTACCTCCGGTACAAAAAATATGAAAAATTGTAGAAAAACCTGAATTTTGGGACTGTCACGTGACCTATAATTACGCCTTATATATCAAAAGATCGGAAAAATCGGTTCAGATACAAAAAAGTTATGACCAAAATATAAATTTTTTTTTTTAAATACCCATTTACAGGAGCCATATTTCTTTCTGAGTCAAAGTTTTATCACCAAAGTAAATGGTAAATTTATTCCTAAAGACATCGGTATATAAATCTGTCAAATCGGTTAATAAATGGCTGAGTTATGTCCAAAGTACTGAAAGCCAAAAAAATTTGTCTTTTTTTATACCCTTCACCGAATATATAACTTTGTCATTCCGTTTGTATGTTCCAAAATATTGATCCTCCACCCTATAAAGTATATATATTCTGGGTCCTAATGAAAAGCGAAGTTCAAATCCGTCTGAACATTGGCTACATGTTTCAGTTTGTCCCATACTCGTGCATCCGATATTTGCAATAAGAGTTTTGGACTCGATGCATCCGCCATAATAGAACTATTATCACATTGTGAGCATCAAATGCAATGCACCTTCTAGTTTGACGATTTTTTTTACCTCCCATTACTTGCTGTGCTTGTTGAAAGGGAGAGGATTCCGAGCAAGCGGCAGTGTTCTATCGTCATTCGTAGCAAACAGTGATTGTATTTGAAAAGCACCAGTCGTCGCCGTTGCATTGTGTGAACACCAAAAGTCACCATATACCACATACACCTATACAATCGCTCCACAAAGACGAATAATTTTATTTACAACACCGCGCCACACGTTCAAAGTAAACGTACCATAAAAAATAAATAACTAAAAAAATTTTTATACAACAAAAGATTGCAAAACACTTAACAGTACCCGCGTGTGGTCAAACACACGGCAATTTTCAGAAATACTACTCGTCGAAAAATTGGTATTATAAGACGTTCCTGAAAATTTCAACAAAAAATTTCAACGTTTAAATTTTGGTAATTAACCAGTTAATAATTACTACTAAATGTTAATAAGTTTTAATAATTCGTGATCTCCCAAAAAAAAAAATATATATATAAATGAATGTTACAATTTATTTGTTTTTCTGTGGAATTAATAAAGCTAATTTTTTTAACTGCTGTAAATGTGTATAATCTTTTAAAAAAGTAAAAGCTTGTGTCTTGAACTCATTTAATGAAATCATTGTTTTATTCAAAGAATTCCGGGATTCCCGGGAATAAGATTTTTTTCCAGGAAATAAGAAACCCTAGGCGTTGCAAAAAAAATCCTGATTTTGAAACTTTATTGATATATCTTTCATTCTTGGGGCTGACTGGCAAAACTTTTTTTGTATGGAGGTCGACCCGGTATAATGCTTAAAATCAAGAGTAATTTTCATAAATTATTTTTGTGGCGGATTTTTTTTTTTTTTTTTTTTTTTTGCTTTAACTTTAAATTATAACCCAATAAAAAATGGAGCTTCCAACGAAGCAGGTTTGTAAGGGAGAAACATAAAAGTTTCGCTTACCATAGCGCTTACGGAAGACATGAATTTTATATGGCGAGTTCCCACTTTGGAGCAATACATTTTTGACACAATAAGCACAGTATTCAGCGCATATACAAATTGTTGAATGTAACGATCAGCTTAATACACTGAATGTTTTTTTAACAGTTATTTTTGATGCTCTCCCTTACAAACCTGCTTCGTAGTAAGGGAATGCCGTAGCACTTTAAATGTTTTTTTTTTTTTTGTATAAAAGTTGTTGAGAGTTCTTTCACTTACTTTACTGCATTTCTGTATGTCTTATTGCGTAGCGCATAATTGTGCGCTTATTTTTTTAAATGTACCATTAGTGCTTCGCATAATGATAAAATTTTTTATTGGGAATTGTTTAAAGTGAACATTTTCTGTCTCATTTAATATATTTTTTTTAGAACGTATTCGCTTTTATTTGGCGAGTGCGAATACGAATGTGATAAAACAACCGAATACTCGGCATATCGAACACGAATATTCCTCACATCACTGATAAATTAACATTTGTATATATACGTTTTAACAAACTAACCCAGTTTATCAGTTCATATAATATAGTTAAGAGAAATCTTGTGTAAGTTATCAACAGCACATTTGTAAATAGGCATATTCTAAAAATTCTCTAAATTTCTGAGTTTGAAAATACAAAAATTTACATATCGCCCACCTAATCATAAACAGTCAGAACTCAAAATTTATCAAAATCGATTATATTTTAAAATTTTACTTGCATCACTGTCTTCTTTAACTTTTCTTCAATCTGAGTTAAAAATTGCAATAATGTTTTAAGCCAGTTTTTTGCCTCTCCTGAAAATGTTTGGAATGTGAGTTGTGACTGCTTCTAATTTACTGTGCGATATGTATATACTTTTATAAACAAGTTTCAGTTATTTCAGTTATTTGAACAATTGCATTTCGTTACATTACAACTCATTTCATTAAGCGAAGTTATGAAAATGTTTTCATAATTTTAAAACAAACATTCGAAATTTAAACCGTTCTATTAAATTTTACTATAAATTGACGCTTATCAGACCAATCAACCATCAAATTCATTTTAACTTTCCTAGACATAACTTGAGTCGCAAAAGTATAAAAATGAAATTTTCTGTGTACTTAATTTATTTGGTTCTTTTGAGCTTAAGCCTTTCCGTCAGTGGCAAAAGGCCGGGAGGCATGGGTGTTCGTCGTCGCTTCAGGGCAAGATTATGTGCCAGGGGCAAACTGAGATTCTGTAAACCTCGATTTGGAGCAGCTACAACACCAATGTCCGGAGTCACTACGACCATAGCTGCTGGTACTATGACCACAGCTGCTGGTACTATGACCACAGCTGCTGGTACTATGACCACAGCTGTTGGTACTATGACCACACCTGCAGCTACTACGACCACACCTGCAGCTACTACGACCACACCTGCAGCTACTACGACCACACCTGCTGCAACTACGACCACACCTGCTGCAACTACGACCACACCTGCAGCTACTACGACCACACCTGCTGCAACTACGACCACACCTGCAGCTACTACGACCACACCTGCAGCTATTACGACCACACCTGGAGCTGTTACGACTGCTACACCTCCTCTGTTATAAGTTAACGGAAACATATTCGAAAAATAAAACTTTAAACAATTAGTAAAAATAAAAACACATGAAAATTTTATTATTTTTGGTTTAATTGTAACACCAGAAAATAATTGTCCTATCTCATAACCAGGGCAACAAAAAATATGCAATTGCATGTTTTCCCTTGTTCGGCCAATGAAGGCAGAAACATAATTTTTATCCGTTAAGAGTTTTTTATAAATTTTGGCATCGATTGGTTTTTGCATATTTTACACTTTGCAGAATTTTTTGCATAATTTAGTAAAGAGTTTTTTGCAGCATTTGTTAGCTCTATAGTGCATGTTTCACATTTTTGAAGTCTATTTTGATAAATGTTCAATTTGTTTAGATTCCTAAAAATGCTTTGGCATCAATTAAAAAAAAAAATTAGTAATTAGTATTGTGTTTATTTTGTTGAACTATTTATGGTTTTTAATCCAAATTTTTAATATTTTCAATTAGGCTTAAGTTCATGAAATTTAATTTTTATTAAATTATTTTTATGAAGAAAGGAATTTTACAACATGAAAATCAATTAAAATTGTTATTGATAATCTTTCATTCTTGACGTGGCTCGGGCTCGAACCCCGGCCGGCAGGTTACCATGACATGTTTCGATCGCAACCACTCGATCTCCTCAGATGGATTTGCCGTCCTACACTCGCAGCCATCGACGACTGCTGACGTCACTAGTCAAACATCAATCCTTAAACCAAATTGTATTTTAACATTTGGTAGATCGAAATTTGCTTTCCTGAATGATTATCCATTTTAATTGATTTTACATGTTTTTTCCTTTACTTCTGTTTTTTCGTACTTTCGTCCAGAATTTTTCTTGAAGTCCAAGTACATTTTTTTGTTTTTTTCACTTTGTCTTTCTCTTTTCTGTTGACCTTTTTCAGCACAACTTGAAGGACAAATGTACACATAGAGCTCGTGCCTTAGCTTTAACAATAATTAGTATTGTGGTTATTTTGTTGAACTATTTATGGTTTTTAATCCAAATTTTTAATATTTTCAATTAGGCTTAAGTTCATGAAATTTAATTTTTCATTAAATTATTTTTATGAAGAAAGGAATTTTACAACATGGTCTATCAAATGTTAAAATACAATTTGGTTTAAGGATTGATGTTTGACTAGTGACGTCAGCAGTCGTCGATGGCTGCGAGTGTAGGACGGCAAATCCATCTGAGGAGATCGAGTGGTTGCGATCGAAACATGTCATGGTAACCTGCCGGCCGGGGTTCGAGCCCGAGCCACGTCAAGAATGAGAGATTATCAATAACAATTTAAATTGATTTTCATGTTGTAAAATTCCTTTCTTCATAAAAATAATTTAATAAAAATTAAATTTCATGAACTTAAGCCTAATTGAAAATATTAAAAATTTGGATTAAAAAAAAATTAGTTTTTGATAAAATAAAACACGAGTATAAGTATTTAAATGTAATTCATGTATTTGCAAAGGTTAGAAACAAGGCGAATTCATGTAAACGGTGGTGTCGATACTACAACAAGTAACAACACCAAAAACACAACAATGTATTTTGTTGCTGCTTTCGTTGGCCGATATGTCAAAAACACTAGTAACTTTTGACATTCCTCTCTCTAATTGAAAAAAAAAGTAGCACAGCTGTGCTTTCAACGCCACCTGAAAAATGAATTCGCCTTGGTTAGAAATGAAGTGAAGTAAAAAAGATATTCTTGAACAATAATTCTGAAATATGTTTGTTACAAAATGTGATAGTTGTAAATAGCTGAATGCAACAGCCAATAAGAATCTAACACATATTGCGAGAATAAGGATAGAACGGAATTGTAATAAAGTGTATGATTATGTAGTGTTGCTAATTAAACAAGGTTTTTCTTAACAGTTTTAAATTCTGGTTAACAGATGGCTTTAAATATATATATTTATATGTATACATACATAGAAACATCAGCGTTGCCACGACCAACAAATTTTGTAACCAAAATGAAAAACTAAAGGAAGCAGAAGCGAAAACAACTAACAAAAATTATTTTGTATCAAAAGTACTTTTTTCGCACATCCGTTTAAAATTCTGTGTCTAAATAAGAAATAGTGTTAAGTAAATTTAGGGTATTGTGGAACCCCAACTTTTGTTTTGCCAATTTTTGAAAAAGTATAAGCAAACTCTTCATCGTACTAGTTGGAATATGTTTCTATAACTATTTCTTCACAAAAATTATATTTCCTTAATTCTAAAAAAAAAGTTTTAAATGTAAAATCTGAGGTAGCTCAAAAACATTTTTTTGATTTGAAAAATTGTAGGGTAATGTTGAACCCCCCTCTTGGGTAATATGGAATACTATTACATATTACCAGAAACAAAATAGCAAAAACAAAACAAATTTAATTTAGCATGTAACTTTTTTATTTTAATTCATTAAATATATAAGACTTCCTTCTTGGCGTAACTTGTTGGTTAAAAAAAATATTCTATTTAAAATTATTTCTCAGCCTTCATGGATATTGGTGGAATAAGTTTCACAATACCCGCCTTCAGTTATTCCACATTAGCCGATTGTTAAAGTTTTTTAAAACAAATCTTATAAATATTACAAAACTTATAAAATTTCCATGCTAACCAATTAAAAGTATTGTTTAGTTAACAATTTGTAAACGTTGTAAAAAACACAAATAAAATATCAGTATTTGCAGTTTTCACTTAGAGACCGACAACAAACTAACAGTGCGACCATTTACATAGCCAAAGCCGTAAAAATAATATTTTTATGTAAGCTATGTTAACTTACGGGGGAGCGTTTCTAAATAACATTTAGTTTGGGAAATAAAGGGCGGTTCCATTTTGCCAACCTATTGCACAATACCCGAAGTCACTCTATATCAGAGTCCGTCAAAACACCGCACATGCAGTGATGTTTTAGATGTTTTTTTCGAATTATCTTCAAAATTTGAAAAAAAAAATCGTCAATAATCGTCATTAGTTCTGAAAAACCCCGTCAAAAAATCGTCACATAAAAAATCGTTTTTTTATCAACACGGATTAATTACTCTATTAAAACATAAAAAAAAAATTAAGTATAAAATTAAACAAAACCAAAAAATATAGAATTTTTAATACTTAAGACGATTTGGTGGGGCTTTGATATTGCTCTCCGGAGATTTTCGTCAAACACTTCCTGTCATCCCCAACTCTTCTGCTGCGGATGAACTTAACGCGTGCCTGTAATCGTCGTCTTTGTGGAGGCATGTCCAGAAGTTGCAATTGACCACAAACATGAGAGTCGCGTTGCAGAACGACCCATCGCCTGTTAAATTCTCGGGACAACTGCTGGAGCTTGGCAACGGCCAAATTCCTGTTGATGTTTCGAATGGATTGATATCGTTCCCTGAAAGTTTTTGTGAATTCACATCGTCCAAGGAGGAACTCATCCCTGGCATTGCACAAAATACTAGCAGCGAAGAATAAGGACGTCGATAGCTAAAACTTAATAATTCAAAGTCAAATCGCAGGACAACTGCATACGTACAAATCTGTTGACTGCGTGACCGACGAAAATGAACCGTCCAGCATGTTTCAGAATCTCAATCCTCCAAAAATATGCAACGGTACGCGGTTGTCCGTCAAAAAGCTAATGAACAATGTGATTCAGGCGACAATCATCAAGGGCAAATTCAAAGGAGAGGAAGTCCTTATCCCACGAATTCCCATTATTCCAATTGACCTTCCATTGCAATTCAAGCGGATTCAGTTCCCCGTTCGATTTTAATTTGCAATGACAATCAATAAATCGCAAAGCCAATCACTAGAAGTCTGTGGGATTAATCTCGAATTTCCCTGTTTTCCGCACGGTCAGCTGTACGTTGCATGTTCGCGTGTTGGGAAACCGTCTTCGTTATTTGTTTTTGCGCCGGAAAACAAATCGAAAAACATTGTTCATCAAATCGCTCTCTACTGATTCCATTCAAATAAATCCCATTGAAAATTTTAATATTTGTGTTGTATTATTACTGTAAAGTTTGTCTGAAGGCTTAAAATTGGGAATAGGCGAAGTTCGTCGGGTCCGCTAGTATAAATATATATTCGCCTCTATACACATATACAAACGATGAAAAAACTTTACTTGCCAGATTGAAGTGTTATAAAATTGATGCCACATCTAACCACCCTGCGCACATGTGCGAATGCTCTCACACTAATAAAGAGAGCATGAGAAAATAATTTGTATTTTTATACATTGCGTTGATTTGTTTAAATCAGACTACTGCTTAACACCGAGTTGTTTAAAACCAAATACTGTTTTACAATTGCTTTGGTTTTTCATAACAAAAAAAAAACACAGTATTTGACACAACAATAACTTGGTGTGGAGTACTGTGATCAAGAAACAAATGCATTCGGGCAGGGCTTAAGTATTTAGCGTGTTAAAAATTGAATGCAAAGTTT
The DNA here is from genome assembly GCA_930367215.1 of Pollenia angustigena. NCBI lineage: Eukaryota > Metazoa > Arthropoda > Insecta > Diptera > Polleniidae > Pollenia > Pollenia angustigena. The sequence goes on from OV884058.1 coordinate 168,866,567, forward strand.
TTACTAAGAGCGATATTCACCACGCTTGTAGCAATTTTCAACATTAAATTTTCTTTGAATTCCATAAGCGTTAACAGCACTGATTTTCAATAATTAATATCAGCTGTTGTTAAAAAATTTGCGCCAAAAAAAAAATAATTATTAAATAGACGTAAAATAAACGAAAAACAAAAAGGTTTTATATCCATCACAATATAACCAAAATCACAATCACAGAGCACACAGAGGCGTCACGAGACAGAAAATATTGGGTTTTTTCTGTATTTTTCTTCGAAAGCTGCCCTTTTTGCATTTTTTGCTTTGATCACGCAATTTGTGTTGATAGTAGCGGCCTGTTTTTACATATTGCCACTTCGCTACCAAATAACGTTTTCTTTCTCTTTCTTCAAAAGTTGCCCTCGAAAATCATTTAGACATTTTTCATACGTCACTTTTTTCATCTCTGTATGCTTTGTGATCACAAAATAACACAAATTGTACGCAAACACAAGAAAAAAATTAATAAAAAAATACTTACTTGTATAAAAAAGTACTTTACGCAAAATGCAAAAAAGGATATTATCTTACACTCAATTATAACTGGGGGTAAGAAATGGAACAAATTTGCCATTTATTGGTGCAAGATATTTAGAAAGGAAAACGACAACTTTCACATTTTTTGCATATATTTTTAGAAAAGAACAAAAACCCACGCGAATGGTAGCATACATGAAACATTTTTGTCAGAAAAGAAAACACCATTAATCTTGGCCTTACCCGGGTGTTACTGCATGTTTATTAGTGATGCGAACAAGTTTTCGTCAAAGAAATTATTTGTTTCAGTTTTTTTAAACAAAACAATTTGTTCAGTGAGTAAAGATATCCTTTCAACTGAAGCAAATTTTAGAAAGTTATTAAAGAAATAAAACCGAATGGTCCGCCGGGTGGATGGAATTAAAATTTTGTTAAATATGTATATTTAGAAATCAGGTATACTTACAAGAAACAATAATCTGTAAAAGAAGAGTGCCTTAATATTTTACTTATATTGAGTGTTGTTCTATTTTATTTTCAGGATATTAACGATTATATTTTTTTTTTCTCTACATAAGATCTGCATAAGTTATATCCAACACATTGTGTTAAAATATTAACAAGATAAAGTGAGTTCAAGAAAAAGTTTTTGTATACATAAAAGCATAAATATTTTATCTTAATTTGAAATTTTGTGAAAAACTGGCTTACAATTTATAGTCTCAAGGAAAATTCTGGGGGCTCATCTGGCAGTAGCGATACTGAAAGAATCGAAATTATTTTTTAGTGTTGTAAAGCATTTATTTGAGTTTTCACAACACTAAAAAAATAGTTGCGATTCGTTCAGTACCGACTAAAAGAATTAGAAATAAAATGCTTTCAAATCGAAAGTCGATCCCGACTGCCAGAATTATGCCCCTGCTAAATATCAGTTTCGTCATTAAATTTTCTTCATAAAACTTGAACATTTTACAAAATTGTATAAAATAAACATAAAAATTAAGGCTAGACGGTAAACATCTGCAGGCGTATTCATAACAAAAAGTTAGCCACCGTTTGTACACTACATACAACGAGCTGCTAACTAGAATGCCGATTAAGCTTAGCAGCTTGTTGGCACAGAGTTAATTCATAACGAACTTTTCTCCATCTGCCAACTTTTAATAAATCAACTTTGAATTTGTATGATGCCATATCGTATTACAGTATTCCACGGATAATTACCTCGACAAAAATGCCAATATTTTTGGGTAATTATGCGGGGTAAGCATTTAAACGAATACGCTTAACTACCTCGTTGAGGTAATAATAAGAACACGGTTAACTACCTCATTGAGGTAATTAAGCGAATTCGTTTAAATACCTCAGTGAGGTAATTAGACGTATTTATTTACAAGATAACTTAACTTTGATGTATGAAAAAATTTAAGAAAGGAATTTTTACATGTATCAGCTTAATCTTAAGAGATAGCAATAAAAAGCAATGGGATTTGTTGTCTAAAATTTTGTCTGTAGTGCTTTCTGAGATATCCTGTCATATCCTACTACTACACATGGAAGACGTAAATATGCAATTGCATGGTTTTTCTTGTGCGACCAATGAAAGCAGAAACAATATATTTATGCGTTTAGAGCTTTTAATGGATTTTGGTATCGATTTGCTTGTAAATAATTTCCATATTGTAGCCATTGCTGCATTTTTATTGCACACATATTTAAAGTTTTTAAAAAATAAATAAAAAAATTGCTTAAAAATCTGGTTAACAGATGAGTTTTCTGTTGCCTTAATTTCGCCACCTACATTAAATGTTCACTGTACAATTTTAAGCCATAGCAAGTTTTTGTTGAAGATAAATGTTTTTCGCAACTTATAACATAGAAACCTAGACGCATCGTTTAGTAAACGATCGAATCAGAAACACTTGTTTAGGTAATCTTTTCGTGTCCGTCCGTCCGTCCATCCATCTTGCTGGTTGTATGTCCATGTGAACCTTGTGCGAAAAGTTAAGGTAGTAGTTTTTAGATAATTTGATAAAATTGGGTAAATACGTTTAATTGTCATAAAAACGAAACATAGTCCCCATGCAAACTTCAAAGTTTAATCTCTTTAAGACAAAATATCTTAATGCAAATATTAATTTGTTGAATATTTTTCTTTTAATCAAGCCACATTTTGTTTTTTAGGCATATTTTAAAAAAAAAAAATTTAGTGCATATTTTCAAATTATTAACATGTAAAACTTGGTTACATTACTTGCTGTGTTTTTGTCAAATAGTACTGAGGCAATTAAACGAATGAAATTTAGGTATAATTTTGTTTTGGGAGTTAAATTTTTAAGGCAATTATCCGAATCGGGTAATTAAGCGTATGGCAATTAAACGTGGATTTTTGTTTTAAAAATGGAAGAAAAAAATCGGGGATTTAAAACTCGAGGTAAATAAGCGTGAAAGGCATTTAAGCGTGGGGTAATTAACCGGGTTATACTGTAATCGAAAATGCAACACGTTTTGCTTTAATCATCGCTGAATTTGTAATTTTTTCCTTTTTTTTTTTTTTTGTTTTCCCTTTACATATGTTCAAAAATGTTAAAGTTTTTTAAATTAAAGTAAATTAAGTAAAAGACAGTTAATTAAAAAAAACCAACAAAATTGTTTAACATTAAACGGCTGTGTTTCACAAGTTGGCAAACGTTAAGCAGCTCGTTAACAAGAGCTTAGCAAATCGTTAGCCAGAGTTTGGTTGGTGTATTATGAATAAACTTTTTGCTAACTATATGCCAAATTTTCATTATAAATACGGCTGCAGTTATTTATCCTCAGTATGTCATTAAACGATAAAGTGCAAACAACAACAAATTTTGCCTCAACAAGGCATTTCTTAGAGCTAATCTTGCTTCACGTATCTTTAGTCCAATTTTTGTTTGTCACCGATTTCAAAAATTTTAATTTTATTTAATAGTAAACATATTAAAACTAAGGTAGCCAAAAAATTAGATCAAAATATTGGTTATTGTGGTTGTGCCATGTTGTTAAACACAACTTTTTTTTTAATTCAGAAAAAAGTGTTTTTTTTTTTAATATTTACTCCGAAAGAAATTATCATTGCACAAAAACCATCAGCGATAATGACCTGCTTGCTTTTTTGCTAGGTTGGTAGTCTTGTTATCTTTAAAAGGGTAATATTTGCGACTGTTGTGTTCTTTATATTTGAGATGTTAGGACATATTTTCTAAACTACTATATTTTTGTCAAATTTCAACTTTAGTAGAATAGAACTCTTGCGGATCAAAAGGGATTAAGAAGGTAAAACCACTGATAGAAAGGTAATTTTAATGAAATTACTAAAAAAAAATTTTAGCTTAGACACGCGTTTACGCTAAACAGGTATATTGTGAGTCCCATCTTAGAAGGGATTTTTAAATTCTGTTTGGTCTTTTTATTTTATCTGTTTTTATGGTACAATAATAATATTCCATGACCCTATACCTATGCAATGCGTTGTTAAATTTGTATCAGGTATTTTATAGCATATAAATAAAGTGATTTTAAGTTTTTTAATCTTTTTTATTCTGCATGTATTTGGTATAAAAAAAAGTATGAAAAGGTTTAAAAGCAAGTGACATTCGGATGCAAACTCAGTGGATATAATATATCTGAGCAATAACAACGTTTTTCATAAACATGGAGAGCTTCAGCTATAAAGAATTGGCCGGAGAGTATTTTAGAAACAAAAACGAGGAAGATTTTAAAAATTACTTAAATTCCTATAGCACTGAAATACAATTGGACTTAGAAAATAAATTATATGTTTTCAACAAACATTTAAAACAGCGATACAGGAAAGTTGATTACAGCAAAGATATATTTTATAAGAGCTTTGCAAACTGGTTAGAGAACGAACTTTCTGTCCAGATCGCTTCAGAAACTTCAAATCAAAACACACGTGGGAGACCACAAAAATCGCTGGACAACTGTAGCGATAGATCTAAGAGGCGGAAGCTTAAGGATATAAATGAAGAAATCGGATATGAAAATATTCAAGATACTTTCCTACATCAATTACGATCACAGAAACAATTGACAAAAGTGGATATCATTGAAAAAGTGGTTAAAGCTAGTCCATTGAGAACAAAACGGATTCTTAAAAGTATACCAACTCCAAGCGATGCAAAACAGTTCACAAATGAGGAGGCATTAGCATTATTTCTGGATTTTAAATTAACAATACAGCAATATATACAGCTCAGGCTGCGTGCGATTGAAAAAGCTCAAATCTGTATCCAGCATATCATCACATAACAGCTGCTAAAATGGACTGTTTGCCATTAAAGGACACTATTACAATCACATCAATTTCGGCAGAGGTACAACTACAATCAATAATAAAAAGAAATGAGTTAAAGAAATATGGAAACACAAAGTTAATTCTTTTTTGTAAATGGTGATGTGATGGTTCTTCCGGACAAAAACAATACAAACAAGTAGTATGTTAAAATATTCGGATATGTTCATGGTATCATTTGTACCATTGCGATTAAAAAATATTTTGGAAGATTCAGAGCCTTCGACTAGTACAACGCAAACAAAGGATATTTGGAAAAATGTGACACCATCTTCTACGAAATATTGCAGACCTATTAAATTTGAATTCAAAAAAGAAACTCATGATGCCATTAACAAAGAAGTTAGTGCTATCAAGGCCCAAATTGCAATACAACAGCCATTAGAGTAAGATTTAGATGGCCAGCAAATTAAAGTTAGCTACCAATTAGAGCTAACAATGATAGATGGAAAAGTAGGGCAGGCTTTGACTTACACGAAGGCTGCATCCAGCTGCATCATATGTCATGCAACATCAAGCCAATTAAAACAATTACGTTTTGATTTCCTTGTGAGGCAAATTTAGATAGTAAGGTCTATCTTCTGTCATTGTTGATCTGAGCTATGTTTTTATTCGACGAAGGGTAGGAAATGATCTCTCGCTCGTAGCATTACTGACGAGCATTGAAACGAAAATTTGAAATATTTTTCTTAGATTTGGGCAGATTCTTTAAGCATCTACAACGTTATCTGATAGATTTTCAGATATTTTTCATGTTTGTTGCCAATGCAACAGTTCAGGCTCAAGTTTAGATGTTAGTAGGTGTTTATCTCTTTTATCAAATATAATCAGCTCATCCGCTAGTTGTGGTTTGAAAAGTTTTGTATATGTATATGACTTGATTACACTTTGAGGTAGAAGTTTAGGTATGTTTAATATATTTAGAATATCTATTGGGAAAGGTGTTTTGAGATCTTCTAAAATAAATTCAATAAGGGCCATTATAACAACTTGAAGTTAGCTAAAGTTAAGATTAAATTGACAGATAATAATGTGTTATCTGTCAAAAAGCGTCTGTTAACTGTCGGATAACAGCTAACGCCAAGTTATAATAATGGCCCTAAGAGGACTGTAACTACAACTCAGTAGTAATCTTCAACATTTGGCATGTAATTATTTCGTTCAAATCTTGTCTTTTCGATTGGAACCTCGATTTGAACGCAAACAACTTTAACTTTTTCAAAAATTGCTTTAAATTGTTCTTCGGCTTTATTTCTTTTCTTTTCAAGGAGCATCATTAAAGTTTTGAAAAGGCTTGATCCTTTTTGAAGATCTATTTCTTGCTTTTGTAAATTTTGTAAAATGATACTAAGTGGCTGTGTTACAATAAGTTTCACACTTCATATGTATATTCATACGTATAGTCCTTAAAATGTTATGTACCTGCCGTATCCTTGTAGCTTTAAAATGTTTTCATAAACTTATTTAGTTATCTTTCCAATTAACCAACGATTATTTTTTCCATTGTGTTTCATAAACGTCCAAAGGTATGATAGGATTCATAAAAATAAATTGCCACATACATATAAGTATAATGTGAAAATGTTTATAGACTTAAAACATATTCGTGTTTTAAGGAATTCTATTTATTGATTTTTTCAAGAGCAATTTGATATATAAAAAACACTTTTCTAAAAGATGTTCATTAACTTCATCAGCCATTTGAAATTTCATTCATAAAAATACGAGAATTAAAATAATATTATTTCTAAGTATTGAATTTAACGAATTTCAAAACAAATTCATAGCTCATCAAAAATAGCAAATCGCCATGTCGCCAAATCAAAAATTAGGTCGCCAAACATGTTTGAAAATCGCCACGTTTGGCGAGAAATCGCCACATCTGACAACCCTGGTCATGACCAGGGAAACTAGAAATATGCTTTCAAAAACAAGTTTTATGCGCATTTAATATGCAGTAAAAACTGGAAAATATGCCCTAAAAATTTTAAAAATATGCCCTAAGAAATCAAAAATTGCAAATTTTGAAAACAAAATATAACAATTTAATAAAAAAAAATTCATATCAGAGTTATTTGTGCCGAATATTATCTGAATATTAACATCCATATGGGTTTTCGGCTTAAAGGGATTTTAGGTACGGCCGCTAAATTACTAACAAATGTTAACATTTTAAGGAAGTTAAAGCTATTTAAGGATGGCAGCTTTGAGCAAATGTGAACCAATTCGAAAATAATTTAATTTAAAGTAAAATATTTTTGGAGCGAATTTAATTTAAATAACATGATAATAAGATGGCTTACTGACACAAAAAATCTTATTGGGAAAGAAGTTTTAATGGGGAATATGTGAAATTATAGACCCATTCTCACCATTTACACAGACCTCGTCCATATTTGATCAAACTTTCTGAAAAAATTGGAACTTGTACTTTGCGCACAAGGCAGACAACCAGCCAGACAGACGGATGGACATCTTTAGATCACTTAAAAAAGTGATTTTGAGTCGATCGGTATACTAAAAGATTGGTCTACATTTCTATGTATTATACACATCGCATAACATTTATCCTTAATGACAACCTGCTTTGTCTTACAATTTGAGAGTAAAAATTAAATGTAGATGGCGAAATTGAAGTAACAGAATTTCAAAAAAAAAAAAAATCTGCGAAAGCTCCTATAAGCATCTAAAAAAATTTATCATGTATCAAAATATGCTTAAAAACGCAAAATATGCGCTATAAACTTAAAATATGCTGCAAAAAAGCGCGTTTAACTAAATTATGCACAAAAATGCTGCACTAACAAATCGATGCCAAAATTCATAAAAGGCTCTAAAACGGATGGATATATTGTTTGTGCCTTCATTGGTTGCACAAGAAAAAACATGTAACGCCTCTTGAAATGAATTCAACAAAGTCAATAAATTCTTCCCTAACAACTTTTGGTTGTATGTTGATATATTTTAAAGATAAGGAAATCTGGCTTTTCCCCGACAAATCCGTGCTTTCGTCAAAAATTATCGAAAAGCATTTTGATTCATATAACACATTTATACATAAATATTGCATATCAGTGTTGCAAAATTGAAATTTAAAATTGTTACTGAACTTCAACTAAAAAAAATTTTTTTCCACCAAATGGTACTTTTTGTTAAAAAAAAAATATAACAATAATTTATGAAAATAAAAGGAACAAAAAATATTTTATTGGAATTCATTTATCTTAGTATTTAATAGCAAACAGTATTAATATTGGAGTTACACATGTAAATAATATTTCTGTTATACATACATAAAAAGCGCCCCAACCATTTACAATATTATTGTATATTTTATGCGCCATATTATTTCTATATTGCACTATATTATTCAATAAGTGGCACAATAGATTCAATTAAAATATGGCGTAAATCTCATTAAAAAAAACATAACCTTTAAATCAAAACAACATAGTACATTATTGCCAACACATTTCACAGTATTACCGCATTTAGACTATGCAATTAACGCCGAGTTTTTTTTTCTATTTTCTTTTAAACAAGTTACTACGAAACTCTTTTCACATACACATTTACATTTTTTTCAAGCATTTTTTCAACTTTATCAACCCCGTTTTCTTCCCTACACCTCTTGCTAACACACAAAAAGTTGTATGCGAAAGTTGCGGCGTTAATTGCATAATGTAAATATGGTCTATATTGCACTTCTTTTCTTATTTCGATATTTGTCAATATATTGTGTCACCTTCGAATATCACAAACCCATTGGCGATAAAATTTAACAGTTATATTACAAGTGTATGAGCCGCTTAAGGTACGTTTTTCAGTATTTTCTAAAAAAAATATTTGAAAAAGCTCATACATTTATGAATAAGAAAATAAATTAAAAACTTGATTTTTTCAACATAAATTTATACTGGTATTTATATTTTAACTTTTGCAAAGTTACATTATTCAGACCATGACATATTTTACATACTTAGAACTAAGTTCTAAAAAAAGTTTAACACATGAATGCTTAAAAATAAAGCTTTTAATTCAGTGTGTTAACATTAAGCAAATTTACTTTAAGAGATCATCAGAAATATTATAACTACAACAGCAACTATCAGTTAATTTTAGTCTCTTTAGTTTCTATAAAACTTGAAACAGTTTTATAGAAACATTGCGTGTTAATATAAATATGGTTTTCATTTAAATTATCCAATGCACCCCTTCTTATAAATATTCTTACCACTTGTAAGAACAAATATCCCATTCTGGAAAGCAAAATATGAATCCAGTCGCCCACGCTTTGCATTTCAATGTTAACGTCATTAATTATTTTTTAAATACAACAACATAAATTTTGCAACAAACACATGATGACCAAAACCAAAAGTTAAGATTTAAAAAACTCAATGTATAAAAAAGTGCCGAAAACAATGCGGGAGTACTGCGGTATTTTTAATATGAAAAAGTACTGAAAAAAGTACCAAAGTACTGAATTTTTCAACACTGTTGCATATACTAAGGCATATTAATAATTCAACCGCACCGCACGCATTATCAAGTTAAACGTTTAGTCTTTGGATATAGATGGTACCTGCTGGGACTGAATGTAGAATAAAAAGTATTTGAATACGGTAAACTAGATGTTTCATTAGAAATATTTAATAAATAAACTTAAAAAATTTTTCAATTTTTCAAGAACATCTGCTACATTGCTCAATTCATATTTGAGCACCCGCTTTCAATCTGTTTTTCTAAATGGTACATATTCTACTGCTTTGCCTGTTCCCGAAGGAGACCCACAAGGGTCGATTTTAGGACCGCTACCTTTTTCTGTATATGTTAATGATATACCACGTTGTCTCAAACACTCTAACATACAGTTATATGCTGATGATGTCCAGCTCTATGTTAGTAGTTCCACTGAATGCATAACCGAAAATATTATTAAGCTTAATGATGATTTAAAAAGCGTACACCTGTGGGCAAATGCTAACAAGTTGCAACTAAATCCACAAAAATCAAAATGTATTGTTATACATAAAAAATCTACAAAATTGCGAACAAATTTTGAAATAATGTTAAACCATCAACGTATAGATATGGTTTCTTCTGCAAAGAATTTGGGAATTATTTTTAATGAAAATTTTGGAATGGTCGAATCATGTGAACAGTTTAGTAGTTCTTGTATTATCGACGAAATTAACAAGACGTTTTTTTTTTTTAATTTAGGGGGGGAGGGGGGATTTTCCTTATTTACCCCCTGAATCCGCGCCTGTCCAACACATTGAAATGCATTAGAAGAGGTCATCCCCTGAAGTTAAATGTTTAATGAATATTGTAACATATTTAATGAATATCTCTATTACATATTTAACAAATTGATGTTGTATTCTTACATTTAACTTTTATTTTTGTAATTAATCATTACTTGTTTTGTTATTGTTAAACAAGTATTCTCTTATTTTTAAATTATAAAAAATATTGAAATAAATTTACTCAATTCCAGGCTGACCTACTCTATCTAGCCATGTTCCATTTAATTTCTTAATTCTAACTTAACAAAAAAAGTACTTAAACAAACTTCAGCCCAATTTTAGTTTGAATACAAACCTAGATCAGCTCGAATTCATTTATACTAACTTTTAAGATTGTTTTCAGTTACAAACCTTATTTATTTAAGTTCAACTTAAGCTTACACAAACTCTAGTTCACGTATGATATACAGGTCTGTGTTGGATAGCGATTTTGTAAACAAAACGATTTGAAATCGATAATGTCGTTTCCAGTATCTTTAGAACTGATTTATAATAAATTTTTCCCTTTTTTCCTGTCTATATTCTTTTGAATTTTATTATATACCTACATTTAAGTTAATTGAACAAAAAATTAAGACTACTTCAGAAATGAATTAAAAAATTGTTAAGAGTTCTTTCACTTACTTTACTGCATTTCTGTATGTCTTATTGCGTAGCGCATAATGGTTTGCTTATTTTTTTAAATGTACCGTTAGTGCTTCGCCAAGTGATAAAATTTTTTATTGGGACCACAATAGTGGAGAGTGTCTTATGCGTTTGTACTGATTTTTGTAACACCTTAAAATATTTCACCACGACAATCAACTCAGAATCAATTTCGTCAGGTAAATGTAGCATACAAAATAGACTTTTAATAAAACTAAACTATCAGCCCAATTTTTAATATTTTTCCCCGGGTGTTTTTTCCTTTCTCCCATTTTTCCTATTTAAATTCAACTGAAAAATGGGAAAAGTGACAAGTGAAAACTACCGGGGAATTTTTATTCATAATTGGACTGATAATAAGAACGTCTAAAAAGGGTCGTATGAGAAACCTCTTGCTAATTTTTTGTAAATATATTTTTCATTAAAAATCACGAGTGAATTCAAGCATTTTGATAGTTAGTGTATGGTGGTGCCCTTTAGAACGGTGCAAAAAGCACCGAATTATCAACCCTGCACCGGAATACGAACTTCTAATAACACAAAACCCACACAGATACGAAATTCTGTGAGGGAATTAAATGGATTTAACGAAATATTGCAAGCGGGAGTACAAACAATTTATAAAAACAACAGATAGAGAAACAAAAAATGTTAACTCACCTTTGCAGCATTCTTCAAATTGTTGTTGTTACCCATGACAAGCAATTTCATATTATTTTTTTGTTTAAACTATCACAAATTATTAAACTTTTATTCATATACAAATCAAAACAGTTAAATGAATTAAAAAACACTGTTTTAATTAAAATTATTGCACTAAAAATATTATTTTCACGCACTCCCGCCATTTCTTCAACGAATTTGGTCCACTCCGGCCAGTTGCTAAAATAAAACTAAACTAAAGAAAAAGAATTGCAGTAACTCAAAGGCAGGCTTGCCAGAATAATTCAAATTAAAAGTGCTAAAACGACCGACAAAAAAGAGTGCTAAATTGTTTTACAGTTAAAAACAAATGTGCTAGTTTTTTAACATTGAATTTTATGAATATAATAAAAACTTAAGTTCATTAAATTTAATTTTCATTAAATTATTTTTATGAAGAAAGGAATTTTACAACATGAAAATTAATTAAAATTTACTGATAATTTTTCATTCTTGACTCAATCTGGGCTCGAACCCAGGTGTTTTTACGGACAGGTTACCCTGACATGTTTCGATTGCAACCACTCAATCTCCTCAGTTGCAATCGAAACATGTCAGGGTAACCTGTCCGTAAAAACACCTGGGTTCGAGCCCAGATTGAGTCAAGAATGAAAAATTATCAGTAAATTTTAATTAATTTTCATGTTGTAAAATTCCTTTCTTCATAAAAATAATTTAATGAAAATTAAATTTAATGAACTTAAGCCTAATTAAAAAATATTAAAAATTTGGATTTAAAACCATAAATAGTTCAACGAAATAACCACAATCCTAATTAATATAATAAAAACTTTAAAATTGAAATTTTTTTAAATATTCATTTTGTTTAACATAAAAACTTTTTTTAATGTTACAATATAATACAGTCGGGCCTCGATTATCCTCGATGGTCGGGACCATAAGCATTACGGATAATCGATTTTCACTGTTAATCGAATAACAGTTTTGATTATACAGTTTTTTAATATTTTTTTTATTTAAAAAGTGAATTTTGTTGTCCATACATATTTACATTAAATTAAAATTAATTCAAGCAGCTTATGTACATTTTTAAATTAAATAAATATGTATACATTAAATTTTCTACTGAAAACATGAGGCAAAAAAAGAATACATTTTCTTAAAAACAGTCGTGTTATATTGTTTGTCTAATATTTTTCAACTGCCATCACGGATAATAGAGGTAATCACGATTAATCGAAGCAAACAATTTGAAAACATTGCAAGCAAAAAACAATAGACTGATCTTTGGCCATCACGGTTAATCGGGGTTACCGGTTATCCGGATCACGGATAATCGAGGCCCGACTGTATATAAATTTTAAAGTTAGTACAAGGTAGGTTCGTTAGGGAGAGTTGTCATTATTTACCCATGTCATGTCAAATTAATTTATTTAATTTTTGACGCTCCTGCTAATTTTTTTCCTTATTTTCTTTTGTTTGACATTGAAAACCCATATTCAAATTGAGAACAAAAATTCTAATGGTTTAAACTACCATGGTTAAAACTAAATTGCTATCGTGTCATTTTCATCTTTCTCATATACCAACTCATTTTGGTCCTTTTCAGATGATCCGATTTTTTTACAATATTATCCGATATGTTCAAAGTGTGGCAACAAACGTTGTCTACTTTTGAACCTTCTCTGCATATAACTTAACATAACAGTTCTGAGGGCAAATTATGACAGTCGTGATCGAATACTTTTTCGATTCGGATGAAATTTTATTTCTCATTCTTTCTGTACACACTGAACGGATCGAAATTATTTTTTTTAATTACTGTAAAGCATTTATTTAAGTTTTCACAACACTTAAAAAATAATTACGGTTCGTTCAGTATCGACTGAAATAATATTGCTTTCGAATCTCAAAAGTATTCGATCACGACTGCCATAATTTGCCTCCTGCTATTTTCATTCTAGGCAGCGTTGCCAGAATTAAGATGTTATCTTATTTTTCTAGATTTTTTGAACAAAATAAGATTTAAAGATTTTTTTTTCTCAAATTAATATTTTTTATTTTTAGATATAAAGATTTTTAGCTTTAAGTTTGTACAACATACAAAATTTTCTTTTTACAGTTTTTTAAACAGTAAATTTTTAAAACAATGAGGTTTTATGTCAGCTTGTTGTCTATTGCTTTTGCACACTTTTGTACGTTGTTTTCGGTTAATTGAGCCCCGCTTAATTGAGTTTCCCGTTTTATTGCACTAAAAATCATGGAACGAAATCATTCAGTATAACTGTCTATGTAGAAATATCCGCTTAGTTGAGTTCCGTTTTTATTTCGAAAAATAAGACCGCATTGCGAAAAACAAGTGCAAATGTTTCGGTTAATTGTTTCCGTCTACTTAATGTCTTTTTGCTCCACAAACGTAAAAAAAATGATTTTGCAGCAGGAAAGTCATGTTTCTGATATATAAATAAATGTTATATGAAAAATAAAGAAATGAGCTTTATTTTCCATCTACACATCGGTGTATCGCTTTATTGCACATCTTGCTCAATTAAGCGATTTTCGTTTTAATTGTGTCGGCGATTCAATTAACCGAGTACTACTTAATTGAGTTCCCGTTTAATTGCGTCAAAAGTCGTGCATTTTTAGAAACTCAATTAAGCGGAAATAACTGTACTAACATGCATCATTATTTCTGGGCTTACAAAACATTAAAAAAGCATCATAGATTCGTGGTTGTTTATTTTGGGAATATTGATAAAAAAAATTATTTGTGAAAAGAAAAAATGAATAGTATATATTTAAAGATTAATTTATTTAAGAACAAAAAAGTTCATGTATTTAGTTACTATGTCTTAGTACCAAAAGGTAAAACTAATGAAACTAAACCCTAGGATTACCGTCTTGGTCGGGCCAGACCAAATTTGTGTTTTTCTTGCAATATTTTTCGAATATAACAAAAAAACAGGGGCGTGAGTTCTATAATGATACGTGCTGAATCGAATGAAACTAATTTGGATTCGATTGAAGCAAAACTAGTGGAGTGAAATTTTATTTTTATATAAAAGTCTATGAAATTACCCTTTTGGCGAGACCAAATTCTTGTTTTCTAGCAATATTTTTCAAAAAGGAAAAAAATATCGAAAAAACAGAAACGTGAATTCTATAAATGATATGTTCTGAATTGAATGAATCAAGTTTGAATCAAATGTGTGGTAGGACTACATATTCGATGACTTGCATGTAAAATAAAATAATAGAAATATGTAATAAATTCGTATAATCTAGCAAATAACTTACGTTCAATAAAAAAAAAATATATTTATTAACTTTTTATTTAATTGGGTTTTTTAGCTGTTCTAATTGTGGTCTGCCTAGACCAAGAGGAGTGGTAAAAAGAAACAGTTAAGGGTTATGAAGCTTTTGGTTGGAAAATACCACATTCCATGTTTATGATAATTTGTAAACAAAATATTTATACATAAGTGCTAAAGAATATCTGTTTAAACGTGTACCAACATTATTTTAATAAAAATTCATTAGGAATATATTTAGGAAAATCCATAGTTTTCAGTGAGCTGTTTTTTAAATGCAATTTTCTCAAAATCCCTTCGATATAACAACGGCATCAAAAAATATAATATTAAATTTAGAACCCTCAAGAATTCATATGATGTATGAGCTTCATAGCTCCCAAACCAAAATTTTTTTGCCCAAAATTTATACATCTCTAATATAAGAATTTAATTACTTTCGATGAAACTTCTTTATATAGATGGACTTTTTTACGTTATTATTTATTAGAAATTATATATATATATATATATGTATATATACATATATGTTCCTTTAACTCCCACTGGAGCATAGGGCGCCAAATTAGAAATTAAGTGCATTTACAATGTATTTTTTTTTTTGGAAAATATGACACAATTTTAAACCTACAATTTAATTTTGTATAAATACCGCAATTACGTATTTTAAATTAACCTTCATAAGGTCTTCGGGTCAAATCTGACCCATTTTAAAATAAAAGTTAAATTTTTTCTAAGAGTGAGTGACTTATATTGTTCATATTTCATGGCTTTTATTTAATTTTAAATGCCAACAACGACGTTAGTTTTTCAGAAAAAAATATTGGCGGAAAAAATATTTATAAAATTGTTTGCACTTAAGGTCTTTGGGTCATATTTGACCTGTAGCAAAATTCCTTAATTTTCGTTAGAAATTTGAAGTTGTTATTTATTTGTTTTTTTCACCTCCTGTGACATAAGTTATTTTGAAGTTTACTAATAATAAAGGTAAATGTTTATTTGGTATTGATTTGACTGAAGTTGGCGACACCAAAATGTCGCACTTATTTGTTCTCTAGTTAGCTAAATTGTATATATACAGATCAAATAAAAAAGATTCAAAAAGCTTTCGAAAATACTTAGTTTCGACAACTCTCCTTGAACGCCAAACAAATGTGTGCATGTAGTTCTTGATTTGACAGTTGGTTTGCAATGCCACAGACAATGGTTTTACATCGTACTAATTGGGACAAAAATTGCTAGAAAATCATATAACTTTAGTAAAAACTATATGTAAAAACAAAATTGAATTGCCACCAGAGCTTTTTGTAACTAACGGCTATCATTTACATCAGCTAAACATGGCTAGAACGAAAACTGTTTTGCCAAACATCGACATTTCATAGAAAATTAGGGTTTTCAACTTGCCGCTCCCTATATCAAGCAGCCAAAAAAAACATTACCCAAAGACTAATTTTCACGAAAAATTGCAAAAAAGTGCATGTGGTAGCTGAGCAGGAACACCACCCGCCATCTTCAACCAAAACATAGGAACAAATATGTTTAACATTCCAAAATAAGTTGTTGTCAATTATGTCACAAAACAGATACAACCACTTTATTTTAAATGTACTTTTTCATTCGCAATAAATGTTAACAATAACTACAGCTTCAATATACAGAATAAATCTCGAAACAAAATATTAACTTTTAAAACATACTTAATTGAAAAAAGTGAGTTTCTTTATAAAATTTTTTATTTGGGTCAAATTTGACCCGAAGACCGTTAACGTCAGCAAATTTGTAGACCTTATGAAGGTTAAATATTTATGTAGTTTCCATAATAAAAAGTAGTTTATTTTAAAAAATTAATAATTTTGTACTTTTTTGCCTTTGTTATAAAAAATTTCAAGATTTTTCTCTTCAAAATAAGATTTTTTCGCCAAAAGAAGATTTTCCTTCCAAGTATTCTGGCAACGCTGATTCTAGGTCTTAGTTTACTCAAGGCGAATTGACTAGAAGGTGAAGTCAAATACACAAATGTTGTTTTTTTCGGTGGTCGACTTGCCAAAGTTTATATAAAAACTAGTTTTTAATGTAAGCAAACCTTTTATACAAGCAATATTTTTAACCATCCGGCCACAGAAGCAGTGTTGCTGTAAAGTTGACCTCACCTTCTACTCAATTCGCCTTGAGTTTACTTTTTATTATGCCCAATAAACCATTTTAAATTATTTGTTCATAAGAATAAGAATAAAAGTAACTGTATTTGTTTCTTCTTTGTACACTACACAGATGCAAAAAACAGTATGCGCCAAAGTTGCAATAAAGGTAGCATGTGTATATGTTTGAATTTTTCTGGTACACTTAAAAAACCGATACTCTACTTCAATTGATTATGTGAGCTTATAAGTAGTTTTGGGATCTTAAAAAAGTGCTTAAAATACTAAATAATTATAAAAATGTGCTAAACTAGCACTTAGCACTTTTTTTAAATTCTTAGTGCTAAATCAGAAAACAAAAATGTGCTAAGTCTAGCACTAAAAGTGCTTAACTGGCAAGCCTGCTCAAAGGAAATGGTATAAATAAGAAAACGAAAAGCATCTTCAGAACTTCAATATGCTCCTCCCTAAAATAGGCTGTAAAATATAATGAAATAAGATATAAAATGAGGATAAGTAGAGTATTAAACCTTTTTATAAACGTTAAATTAACCCAGCGCTGCCAAGTGTGCAGATTTATCTGTTTTTTAGTTTTTAAGAGCAACGATAGTATTACAGATTTTTTATTCGAAAACTTAGGAACTACTGGACTGATTGACACCAAACTTGGTCAATAAATTAGTTTCGTCTGGAGCCAGGTTTCTCTTAAGTTTAATCCTGATAGGTGGCGCTGTTTTCGTGATGTATTAAATTTTTTTTAATGTATGATACGATTTGGATTAAATTCACGAAATATATTAATAAAACAGAAATGAGTTTTCTGATAAAATTTTACCGACCTGGTAGATAGCGCTTGTGTCAAGATATTAATAAATTCTCCAGTATTTAGTTTTATATAAATATACAAAGAACATTTTAAATACACTGTGCTCGAAATTGAAATTTTTTTCTGACTAATAGGGCAGCCGGCGGGTTAACCTAATTCGAGTACGAAGAATCCAATGGTAATAACTGGTTTTTAGATTAGTTCATTTTCAAAAAGTAATTCAAATTTTTGGGAATACAAAATTTTAATTTCAAAAGATTTTGCTATTCGTGCTTAATTCCCAGTTTTTATTCTTGACAAAAAACACTTGAAATTTATTGTTGATGGGATAAGCTATTCCTATGCATTTCATCCATAAAGATTTTAGACAAACTAAAGATATTAAACCAAATAAAACTGTTAAACGTATAAGAATTATAGCAACAGTTCTACTTGTAACAATATCAAAGCTTGATTGAACAAAACACATCAACAATAAACAACAGTGGGTTTATCTCATCTTACATTCCCCACTACAATTAGTTGAAATTCTCTCAACATTAATTGTAGTTGTAAGTAGGTTAAGAAAATATAAAGCGGTGTTTCGAAAATTGAGGACGTTGCAGAACATTATATGAAAAGTTAAAAAAGTCGATTTATTCGTAAACTTGTGGAGGTAATAGAGCAAAAAAAAAAAAAAAATAAAAAAAAATTCAAATCTGTGATCCCTCAAATTTCTTAACAAAAATCGATTTTTGTATGAAAAAATAAAAAGTCGATTTATTGGTTAGTAAAGCTTGTAGAGCAAAAATAATTATGTGCGGTTTATGGAACACGGGCGCAAAACTCGTCCGTTTAACTTACATTTAAAACAAATACGACATTTAAAACAAATCACATTAAAACCTGTGATCACTGAACTTTCTTAACAAAAATAGATTTTATGTATTAAAAATTAAAAAGTCTATTTAGTCGTAAACAAGAGGAGAGAGCAAAAAGAATGAAAATCTGTGATCCCTTAATTTTTTTTTTTTTTTACCGAAAATCAATTTTTTTGTATGAAAAATTAAAGAGTCGATTTATTTGTTGCTAAAGCTCGTATAGCAAAAAGAATTAAAACTTGAGATCACTCAAATTTCTTAACAAAAATAGATTTTTTATGTGAAAAATTAAAAATTCTATTTATTCGTTAACTAGAGGTCCTAAAGCAAAGGAGCCAACGAGGAAATTTTGTAATGGAATTGGATTTAATATCACCGATAGTTAAAAAAGCACCAACCACTGAGTAAACAATTTTATGCGTTGAAAATTCAAACAATCACTAAAACAGGAGGTCCACACCACGCGTATATGTCAACAAAATAGAATTAGTGTAAAATTGTATTGACGAGTTACACAGCACTCGTGTAAAATGCATTTAAATTTTAAGGGCCATTGCTGAATGTGAACCACACCTTAACGTCAAGTTTTTTTCTGCATTTCATATTGTGCACCTCGTGATAGGGTAGCCAGATTTTTAATTCGGAAAAACAGTACGTTGAATACATAAAAACAGTACAATCAAGAAAAAAACAGTACATTTTTTTGACGACAACATTACCATTTGTTTTAACAAGTAACCCCCAATTTCGCCAAGTTCAGCTATAATTAACTATCAGTTCAAGCTGTCAAAACATATTGTAAGCTGGAAGTTAAAGTAATAGTTAGTTTTAACTGAACTTGGTGAAATTGGGGTAAATATTTTAAACTTTTGATTGAATATGCAACAACAATTATATAAAGAAAAAAATACACTTAAAATGTGTAACGTCAAAGGAATTATTTCCAGTTTATGGCATTTCATAAATATACATATGAAATTACTCCATTTGCGTTTAAAAAGCAAACACTACAAACGAAGCATTTTGCCAGGAAAACCATAACATTGCTGTAAGCCATATAAGAAAGGAGAAAAGCCTTACTTAGCTCAAAACAATCAACTCATTGATTTTGTAAGTACGATTTTCTTTAATCGTTCCTAAATTAATTTTCCAATTTTAAATTATTTACGGCTAATTGTACCAAGTTCAGCTATAATTAACTATTACTAAAACAATAGGTTTTTTGACTTTTATAATGAAAGTTAATTAAACCTGAACTTGGTGAAATTGGCAATTAATCTATAAAATCAAAAAAAAAATACTTTGGTTTATTTTTATTTCACAAAATCTGAAAATATTTAAAATCAAGTGCAATTGAAAACGATGAATATTTTCAAAAAAATTTTTGTAAAAATTTACTTATCTTTTTCTTATTTCAGTAGTTTAGGTAAAGAAAAGTGGTCCTCAAAGGTATTAGGTATTTTTATAAATTTTGAACACGGATAATTTTCCAAATTTGTTTGTTTTCAATTTTACGTGATTTCGATTTCCAGAACAAGCCCGAAAATTAAAAAGTTCTAAAAATTAACGATAACTGTTTTGGAATAAGTATTTTTTATTACTTAAAAAATTTTAGATTTTTTTATTGTCTTTCTCAGGTGTGGAAAGGGAAAGACTATTCGAAGAGGTAGCCATAAAATCATAACAACACGAGCCACCAATTATAATTTAGATTTCTACTGTGTATTTATGAGAACACAATGACCACAGCGTAAAAACTCTTATTATTTTAGAACTTTTTTTTTAACACAACATAATTTTTTGTAAGCCAGTTCTGTTAAATATAGACTGAGCAAAAAAAAACAGTACAAAAAACAGTACAAAGTGTAAAAAACAGTACATTTGCGTACTGTTTTAGGAGTTGTGCATAAAACAGTACAACTGCAAAAAATCAGTACATGTACTGCTTAAAACAGTACGTATGGCAACCCTATTCAGTGATGAGGCACATTTTCACCTCAGTGGATTTGTCAATAAGCAGAATTGCCACATTTGGGCGAATGATGCACCCACAAACAGTGACTGTTTGGTGCGGTTTATGGGCTGGCGGCATCATTTGGCCATATTTCTTCAAAATGAGGCCGGTCAGGCAGTTACTGTTACGAACTTTTTGTGGCTCGAATTGTAAGATGTGGATGTGGACGGTATGTGGTTTCAATAGGACGGTGCCACTTGCCACACAGCTAACAAAAAAATAGACCCTTTTGCGCGGCAAATTTAATGACCGTGTTATCTCACGTGGTGGCGATGTCAATTTGCCGCCAAGATCAAGGGATTTTACACCCTTGAACTTCTTTCTTTGGGGTTATTTGTAAGAAAAGGTAAGCGTCGATAAGCCAGCAACAATTCAAGAGCTAAAGGATGACCATCGGATGGAGGTGTGCAGCCAAGGTCGCGACGGCTATCTGGCCGTTATTTTGTTGCATACATAATTGAACCATACCAATATTATCATAATGTTTTATTCAAAATCAACATCGGCCCTCAAAATTTAAATACATGCAACAGTTACATAAAATACGTTCCACATGCTCTTAAGACAAGTACATTTTTATAATATAAAACAAACTAACTTTTTATTTAATATTGGAAGTTTTTTTTTTTTTATTTAAAAGTGTTTGCATTGAAATTCACATTATCAAGGGTCAAATAAAGATTGGTGCAATGAGTATTTCGAACAGACATGAATCGGGATAGCACCACTGGATTCGGCGTACTCGAATTAGGTTTACCCGCCGGCTACCCCATTTGTCAGAAAAAAAGTGTTAAATTTAAGCACAGTGTATTTAAGTAATTCTTTGTATTTTTAAATAAAATTAAAAAACACTTTTTCGAAGAAAAAACCTGTAATACTCATTTGCACTTAAAAACTAATTAAAAAGATAAATCTGCACACTTGGCAACGCTGGATTAATTTCAAGTTTATAAAAGGGTTTAATACTCTACTTATCCTCACTTTATATTTTATTTAATTATATTTTAAAGCCTATTTTAGGGAGGAGCATATTGAAGTTTTGGAGATGCTTTTCGTTTTCTTATTTATTACATTTCCTTTGAGTAACTGCATTCTTTTTTCTTTAGTTTAGTTTTATTTTAGCAACTGACCGAAGTGGACCAAATTTGTTAAAAAATTGCGGGAGTGCGTGAAAATACATAATATTTTTAGTGCAATAATTTTGATTAAAATTGTGTTTTTTTAAAGTAATTAATAAGTGTTTTGATTTGTATATGAATAAAAGCTAAATAATTTGTGATAGTTTAAACAAAAAAATAATATGAAATTTCTTGTCATAACAACAACAATTAAAAAGATGCTGCAAAGGTGAGTTCACATTTTTTGTTTCTCTATTCTGTTGTTTATAAAATGCTTGTAAGATAATTTTTCAGAATTATAAAAAATTATACATACTCCCGTCTGCAATATTTTGTTAAATTCATTTAATTTCTTCATAGATTTTCGTGTTTGTGGGGTTGTTGTGTTTTAAAAGGGAATGTACAATGGTAGGCTTATGGTGTTTTCTTTTCTACAAAAAATGTGACATTTTAGTTAAAAAAAAAATGTAATTTGGAGTCTGGTTCTCTCTGAGTTTTTTTAAAATAAAACAAGCCACCCTTTTTGGAAGCAAAATTTTTATGAAACAGACACCAAATTGCATTTTTTTAAATAAAATGTCACACTTTTTTGTAGAAAAGAAAACACCATTAGTGAAAATGTGTTTGGATGTGTGACACCGACGATGCTGGGTGGAAAATCAAAAAATTTAGATATGACGGCGAATATTATATCCAGCACACGTAAACGAGTGAATTCGCCGTGACGTCATATGCAAGTTCGATATTCGCCTTCATAGCTAAATTTTTTGATTTTCCATACAGCATCGTCGGCGTGACACAATTATTACCAGAATAAAAAAAAATAATTTTTTCGTATTGACTTTTACGACTGGCAACTGCTTATTAAAAATAGCTAAAAATATCGCCAACAATTTTTTGTACTGGCAGTACCACTGACATCACAGCAAATATTAAAGCCTATTTTAAGGATGATCGTAGCAAAATGACAAAGTTGCATTTAATTTATTTCCTCTTCCTTTTGTTAACTTCATTCTTTTTATTTTATTTTGTTATTAGTTTTCATTTTAAGGCCCAAATACACTTGTCAAATGCTTGACATCAAGCTCGTGTACGTGTGCTTGACATTAGAACATACATTTGCTGGATCAGCTGTCAAGCATTCATTTTGCATTTCATTTTGAAGTGACAACAACAGGAGCAAAAAATATTAAAATATAGATAAAAAGTGTTTAATTGTGATTACATACTTTTAACTGTGTTGCTTTTTAATAAATAATAAAAAAAATTGAAGAAAAGAAGGAGAAAATTATTAAATAGCATTTTTTTTCTCCAAAACATATTTTTCTTTTCATCCGACAGTTTAAGCGTCTGTTCGGTTTGAAATCACGTTTAAAGTGTGTGGGTGCTTGAAGAGTAACGCCAAAACATTCAAGAAAATCACTCGTCAAGCATGCTAAATATCTAAATTTTTTGATTTTCCATCATTTTCACTAATACAACCTTAATGCTGGATGGGAATTTGACCAGTGTATTTGGGCCTTTACAATTGATCAATTTGGAGGCAAATCGGAACGACCAGTCTTTAGTTAAATCAAATAACAAGTGTAATAAGTATTTGAAAGTGTTTAAAAATTAAGTAATTAGCTTAAAAGTGTTTGGGTTGCTGCTTAAATAGAAAATATTTCATGTTCATAAAAAGGAATTGTTGACTAGAAAAAGGTAACTTCTTGAGGTTTTATTTATTTAACGTTTACGACTGAATGTCATTACATAAAGTGGCTAATTCATTTCTCTTGCGCTGCCTCCACAGTTTTTTAATTTCTAAAGATTTTGTAAAATTTGTCTATTTTAATTTTATGAGGCAGTTAAGCCTGTTTCACACTATTTCACTACATGTCGCACAGAAGTATTTCATGAAACAGAAGAGTTGGTCGAAGTGTGTAGGGACGCTCTTTAATATGCTTCGTAAAAATGTGTGCAATTGAATTAAATTTAAGACATAAAAGTGAAATTGTAGCGTATTGTTGCAAGAAAAAAACGAAACATCTGAAGGTATACGAGTTTTCGAAGAGACGCCAAAAGAAAAAACGAATACATTTGCAGAGACATGCCGTATAAAGCCTGGTACTCTGTTCAACATTTCACTATGAAATAATGTTGATAGAGTTGTACTCTGTTCATTTTATGAAAAAGTTCCGAAATGTTTCTGGCAACATTTTTTTACAACTGCGAAATAAAGTAAGCTGCACTTATTTCACGTGGAATTTTAAGCAAAAGCAAAAAAGGATGAACCGATTATTTAATAAGAAATAAAAAATTAATATAACACAACCGGCAACAGTTTTTTTTATCCATATTTACTTTCTTTTTTATTAAAAAAAATTATTTTATAAAATACATGTGGGGTTTGTTTACATACGCAAAACAATGTCGCATACTTTGCATGAATAAAATCGGCAAATTGTACAAACTCGCATGATAGGTAACATCGATACATGCCAAAATGTTCGTGTGAAATAATAAATGTTGTTCAACATTTTTCATAAATTTGAACAGAGTACTAGGCTTAATCCGAAACATGTATTGTTGCCAATTTAGCCATTTCTGATATCCGTACACGACATGTTTTTTACATCTGACTTGTAAAATTCCCCTCTGCAAAATGCATACATAACGTATGTAACCTTTGTAACATTGCTTTTATAAAAGTCAGACGCAAAGTCATCTAACAAATTATCAATTAAAGCGTTTTCTATTTTCTTTGGACAAACCATTTGACATCAGTAGTGCGATTCTGTAATTAATTTTAACAATAGTTGTCATTATCAAAAAGTAATTTCAATTTTTGGGAATACAAAATTTTAATTTCAAAAAATTTTGCTATTCGTGCTTAATTCCCAGTTTTTATTCTTGACAAAAACACTTGAAATTTATTGTTGATGGGATAAGCTATTCCTATGCATTTCACTGGTTGCTTAGGCCAGATCATCAGGAAACTTCATCCATAAAGATTTTACACAAACTAAAGATAATAAACCAAATCAAACTGTTAAACGTATAAGAATAATAGCAACAGTTCTACTTGTAACAATATCAAAGCTTGAACAAAACACATCAACAATAAACAACAGTGGATGATGAGATAAACCCAAGAATAAAAACTGGGAATTAAGCACGAATAGCAAAATCTTTTGAAATAGTTGTCATTGTTAAAAAATTTAACAAGCAAATTAACGATTTTGCTATTCTGTAACATTTTAAACAGCACTTGTTTTCGTTAGGTCAGCTGTTTGTGTTAAGTAAACGACAACTTCTTAATTGTTGTTTATTTATTGTTAAATGTCGAAAAAATAAAAAATATTTAGTTAAAAGAAATAATATAACTTAAAAATGACAATAAAATAATTGGCATTTAATTTAATAGTAAAATGTTTGGCTTCTCTTCTTAAAAAAAAGCAAAAAACTAAAAAAAAATCTGTTTAGTTTTAATAATTTTATTTGTTTTTTTTATTCCTCTTTGTGTTTTTCGTTATTTTGCCATTTTTTTGACAGTGATGCCACTTGACGTTAATTTTTATCTATGTTGTTAACAACAATTTACAGAATCACATAATCGTTAGTGCAAACAACAAAACAGGTCGACAATTATAACAACTGTTGTTAAAAGTTACAGAATCCCATTACAGCTGTTTATTTTTAAAAAATATGTTGTTAGAAATCTATGCCGTGGGAAACCAGCAGCGGCGTTCCACTATCGACGGAATCATAAGCCAGCTGGAGTTAATATTTTACGATACCATTTAATAGAAATTTTTTTTAATACAAATAGAACAGTCTCATTTTTATTTCATTGTTTTTTTAATATTGTTGAAAATATAAATCTGTTCTTTAATTTAACAAGATTTTGCTTGTCGTGCTTAATTCCCAATTTTTATTCTTAATAAAAACATTGAAATTTATTGTTGAAGGGATAAGCTTTCTATGCGCATTTCGCTGGTAGCTCAGGCCAGATCATCAGGAGACTTCATTCAAAGATTTTAGAAGCACTAAAGATATTATACAAATAAAACTGTTAAGCGAATAAAAATTATTAGAAGAAAAAATGAACCGAAAGACAATGCCCTAATAGTAGCAATCACTCGATTTGCTACTATTTTTCTTTCGCATCAGAATAGAGAGAAGTTCCCTAGTATCAGTGTTGCCACATTTATTAAAAAAAATGACAACTTTCAAAAAATAAAAATCTATTTTGATGGGATAAAATCATACGTTTCAAATTATTTTTTAAATTAATTTAATTAAAATTGCTTATCAATTAATCACCCCTTTCGTAAATAAAAATTCCTTGGGAGTTTTGCCCTTTTCCCATTTTTTCATTTGAATTAACATAGAAAAAATGGAAAAAATTCCCAAGGAATTTTTATTCACGATAGGGGTGAATATCACTGTGCACGAAATTGACATGGCCACATGGCGGTTTAGCATAATTCGGGTACGCTGAATCCAATGGTGATAACTTTTTATACATTTGTCATATTATGTTTAATATGCAATCAAACAATTTTTACTCTCATGATATTATGTTTGCGCCATTTGTAAAATAATTTTGAATCAGTTGTGTCGTTTATTTTATATGTGAGCGGTTAAACATTTTAAAGATAAATTCCCATAAAAAAATAAGTTTAAAGATATTAAAAAATTTAAAATACTAGCGAAGTTCATTCTGTATTAGTGAATTAATAGTGCAAATGCAAAATATTCTAGTTTTCAGAAATTTCCTTATATTTTATAAAAGTGATACGATATTTCTGTTGTTTTCATGGGCAACCGCGTTTGTCTTAAATTCCGGAGAGCCGAAAAACCATTCTTGATCAAACTATGGGCTAGGTATTGCACTTTTTACACTTTGTCATTACGTTAAAAAAATCGGAATTGAATCATCTTTTTTCAAACATTTTTAGAAACATGTAAATAGCGTTTAAAACTGGGCAATATGTCATCAAAATCTCAAAATTGGAAAAATGGACATACGCGGTTGCCCATGAAAACCACAAATTTTCCATTAGCTCTTTTGCAAGCCTTATATTGAACTCCGCTATTTGATTTCCATTTAGAAAAATTGTAAAAAGCCACAAAATAAAAAATCGATGAAAAAAAAATTTATTTTATATTTTTTTATGACAGTTCTGAAATGTATCATAATATGATTGCTTCTAAATTTATTATGATTAACCTAATGATAATATGAGTAATTTCTAAGCTTATTATGACTAACATGATAATAATATGATTGCTTCTTAACTTATCATGATTAACATGGCAATAATATGATTAGTTCTTAGCCTATTATGATTAACATAACAGTAATTTGATTACTTCTTAACTTAGCATGATTAACAGAAAAATAATATGATTAAGGGGAAAATATTATGATGTAATGTTACGAGTATATTTAGTCATAATATGATTCAAGAATAATCGTAATATAGTGGCTTCAATCATGAATCTTATCATCATATGTTGCTCTTAGAATATGTTTACCACAACCCTGTTTTTTCTTTGCGTTTGGGCAAAATTCATAAGTGGCGAACATGATAGGCTTTTAACACAGCTTTTTTTTAAATCCAAACGAAGCAGGAAGCAATAGGTGACCTATCCTCGCCAAATTCCTAGTGACCCCGGATCTGAATGCAGTGGTAAAATCACTGGTAGAGGGGGAGAGTACTAAGATGACTCACCCCTCGATAGCATCTAGAGCCACCGAGTCCAAAATAGATTTGAAGGATAAGTTCAGAAGGTGGAATATAGGCTTTGACAGGACTAGTGATGCATTGGAGTCTATAGAGCGTGCTGAAGAGTTAGCCCACATGTACGATGTACGGTCTGGACCAATTTTTTTTTAAATATGAAATTAAAACTTATTTATTTAAATGTCTTACAAATTAGTTATTTACTTTTGACAGAAAATTCAGTTTATAATTAGTTTAGTACTCCCAATAGACAATTCGGACACATAGCTTATTTTTTGGTTATGAATACCAAATAATTATATTTTCATTTGTTGATCTCGAATTGAAACTATTTTAACAATCGATAATTAGCTGCAATAAATAAATAAACACTGTAGCCGTATTCATAATGAAAATTTGGCATAAAGTTAGCAAAAAGTTTATTCATAATACACTAACCAAACTCTGGCTAACGATTTGCTAAACTCTTGTTAACGAGCTGCCAAACGTTTGCCAACTTGTGAAAAACAGCCGTTTAATGTCAAACAATTTGGTTGGTTTTTTTAATTGACTTTTTTTTTTAATTTACTGTCTTTCACTTAATTTATTTTAATTTAAAAATTTTTATATGTGAAGGGAAAACAAAAAAAAAAAATAACAAATTCAGCGATGATTAATGCAAAACGTGTTGCATTTTTGAGTAATACAATGTGGCATCATACAAATTCAGAGTTGATTTATTAAAAGTTGGCAGATGGAGAAAAGTTCGTTATGAATTAACTCTGTGCCAACAAGCTGCTAAGCTTAATCGGCATTGTAGTTAACAGCTCGTTGTACGTGGTGTACACACTGTGGCTAACTTTTTGTTATGAATACGGCTGTTATATTATAAAAGTTATTGAAAAAAGCAAATTATTGATTGTAATGACCAATATTCAGTATTGCACTGCATTTAATTTGGTTGTGATAGACACTATTCGTACTAATTTTTAGTATTAAATGAAATTAAATATAATAACTAATAAAATAATTGAAAGAATTATATTTTAGTAAGAATTACGTTTTAATATTCATTAGTATTAAAAATCAGTTAGAGTTACACATTTTTAATAGTTGCAACAACATATTATACAGTGGACTCCCGATAGTTCGTAATCGCAAGGGACCGGCCATTTCTTACGAATTATAGGGGTTTTCGATTTAGCGGGGTTTCGATTCGAATAAATACGAATTAACGGGGTTTTTCAATTTATTTACTAAAACGATAAAAAAAAACATCAAAAACAATTGACACACATCAAAAACAAAAAATAGCGGTAAACAAAAAATCATTCTTTCCATGTTTCTGTTGTTTTTATTACGAATTATAAGTGGTAGTAAGCAAACAATTACGATTAGTTTTTATTCCATATGGGTGTTTCCACAGAAAATGACCCCTTATAAATAGCTAAAAATTAAATTATTATTTTGAATTTATTTTTCCGCTAATATTATACAAGATAAACGTATCTGTAATTTTCAGAAAGATTAACTTTAATTTTCTTTATACTTACAAAAATATGTTTCTTTTGTTACCCATAATAAATGAATTCAGACACAAAAAACTTTTAACTTTTTATAATGTAACGAACGTTGCTTAAATAAAAAAATTTTTTTTGGTAATTAATTTCTTTGGTTTGAAAATAAATCCATTCCTTAAACAAAACATTTCAAAGAATTTAATCAGATATTTTACTTGACATATCCTGTGCAACATTTTACAATACATTATGTGTGTTTCCGACATTTGAAAACAGCACATTTATAAAGTAACGACTGTTACTGTTCAAAAAAAATTTAATTTTTTATGAATTCTTTCGGTTGCTACCGCTGCTTGAACTTTCGTGAGTCCAAAATGGAGCAATCCTCGTGGCATATTTGGGAAGGTTTAAATTTAATTTAAAAAATCTCCGAAAATCGGTAACGACCGTTACCTTGTTAACACCCATATACTACTTCTAATCAACTATGTAGTTGTTACTTTTAACATTTTTCGATAGTGATAAAAACTATCGATAGTCCGCCAAAAATAAAACTATCGATACTATTAATAGTTTTATCGATTGTTTTGCAGCTCTACTGTGTTCGGTTCACCTCTTTTATGTCTGTTCTTTTCATTTGTGCTAAGCACCCTAGCAAAAATAAAAAACATATACAAAAAAAAAAAAAAAACAAAAAGTTAACACAAACAAAACATGTGCACAGTGCATACACATCCTATTCGTGATGTGGACGTTGCTAAAATTTTTTTGTTTGCTCATTTCTTTATGAGTGTAAAAAAGAAACACTACCGAACATTAAAATATAATGTATGTAGGTATACAGAACCACTACAATTGTTCTGTTTCATAACGGAGAACAGAAAACTATATAATGTTCGTTACTTTCTTGAAAATAATTACTAATGGTATTTAGGGTTATGTTCGTATACTCAAACACTAAAAAAAATATATATTTTCCGGGTTTGTGAGCCGTACGCTAAATAATGGTCTGTTTATTTTCAAACGCTGGTAATGAGACTAGTCACAAAATTTCTATTTTTATTCGTTTCGAAAAAAAACAACAATAAAAAAGATGACTAAATTCCGACTGCAGAGCTTTATCCGTGACGACATTTGTTGTAGAAACAACAACAATAACAACAATTTTTATTTATTTAATATATATAATTAGGTCTATGGATAAATCCTTACAGCCTAATACAAATGAGTATTTAACTTAAGTATAATATTACGTTTAACAATATTTAAATCCAGAGAAAAATCAAAAAATTCAAACATTTCATTGAAGCAACAACACAGTTTTCTAAATGGGTCTGCCATAGCATAGTTAGTTCGGAAAGTTTTTATAAATAAGGGATTATAGTACCGTACCGTACGTCGTGGAATGTTAAATGATAAACTACTTAATAAAAAATTCGAGCATACTTTTCCATTTATTAAGTTAATTACAAATGAGACATTTAGCATAACTCTGCGACTTTTCAGTGTTCGCAAACGTATTAAGGATAATCTTGTAGAATATGAGGGGAGATTATCATATCCTCGGTATCTATCTCTCAGGCAAAAAAGCAAGAATTGTTTTTGAATGGATATGATCACTATGAACCAGATTATGTGGATCCCATACAATCGAACCGTATTCCAAGATTGGTCTAACGAGAGATGTGTAAAGTTGTTTAGTGACGAAAGGATCATTGAATTCTTTCGCCCAACGTTTAATAAAAGCCAGAGTACAACGAGCCCTGTTGACAGTCATTGTTATGTGTTGAATAAAATCCAATTTTACATCCAGTAAGATGCCAAGATCCATAATTGTGTCAACTATCTCGATTTTATAGTCACCGAGCTTATAGTTATTTAAAATACTACGTTTTCTAGAAAAGCGCATATGTTTACATTTCATTAGGTTTAAATCCATTAGTTTATGTTTACACCAATTATAAAAGGTATCCAAGTCTTCTTGAAGATAAATATGGTCTAAAGAGTTCGTGAAGTATAAAAAAATTTTTACATCATCTGCGAACATTAGTATATGTGAATGTTTAATAATATCAGGTATGTCGTTGATAAAGAGCAGAAACAAAAGAGGGCCAAGGTGACTGACTACCTTGCGGAACACCGGATTTTACCAATATAGGTTTAGAAGTTGAAAACCCAAATTTTACGCATTGTATTCTGCCGAGAAGATATGACCTTAGCCAGCTTAAATAAGTTTTGTCGAAACCCATAATATCAATTTTTCTCAAAAGAAGGTTGTGATTTACCTTATCAAATGCCTTACTGAAGTCGGTATATATAACGTCGGTATGCTGGTTGTTGACGAATCCCTCATTTACCAAAGTTGTCAGTTCTAAAATATTTGTTATAGTTGACGATTCTTTACGAAATCCGTGTTGAAAAGGTGTTAATAACGGTGAAACTTGATGAACCAATGAATCTAAAATGCATTTTTCAAAACAGTTTTGGAATTGCGCTAAGTTTGGCTATACCTTTGTAATTAATCATATTTGATTTATTTCCAGATTTGAACAAAGGAATTAAATATGACTCTTTCCATATTTTTGGAAAATAGCCATTTTTCAAAGAAATATTAAAAAAAATTGACAACGGCATTGCTAAAGCTTCCATACATTTGATTAAAATACTGCTTGGTATACCATCAGGACCCATTGAGTTTGAATATTTAAAAGATTTTAAGCAATTGATAATATTAAGTGTGGTTATCGGTGAAAACGAAATAGTTTGACCAGTAACTCTATTAAATGGATAATTGACATTTTCAGCACAATGTGCATCAGAATATGTGGACGAAAAAAAGTCGGCGAATATATCACTGATTTCCTTTTCATCGTGTGTTTCAGTACCCATGACCTTCGGTGCGCCAGAGATCTTTCTTTTCGAATTTACAAATTTATAGAATGATCTTGGATCGTATTTTAAGTTGTTTTGTATATTAATCAAATAATCGTTATATAATTTATTATACTTTAAAAGTAGGTAAAAACCATGTATCAAAAACATCTACATCATCATAGAACACAAATGTGTGTTTGTTGTATAAAAAATATAAGAGAGAGAGAGATCACAAATGTACTTTTTTTAATACAAATTCTATGTCTACGTCACACAACAAAGTAAAGGGCCTGCGCAGTGCGTAGTCTTGTTTTCTTTATCATGGGTAAAACGGGCAATAACTACACTGCAAAAGTAGATAAAAACGATTTACTTGTGTTGCAGAATAAACAACAACCCTCCAAAGAACAAGTTACTTCGGCTCTTGCTGTGTTCAAGATAAATATAAACATTAAAAAACAACAACAAGGGATATGTGGGTAAAATTAAATTCTGTCATAGTTTATTGTTCATATTAAACATCTGCATGAAATTTAATAATGACGTTCATGAAACCTTCAGTATAATTTTATATTCGCTTCGTTTGTATTCCATAAGATTAATAACTATGAATCGAAACCAACAAACACTCGAAATTTAAGAGACAAAAAAGATGAAGTTAGTTTGTTTACTTTTACACGAGAATATGACAACTAACAACTCTGAAACAAAACAACCACTGAGTAAATGTCAAATAAGTTCATGGAAAAACACATTCAAAATGTATTAACAAAGTGACCTCAGTACCAGAGAATGACAACAAGAACCCATAAGAATAATGTACAGAGGTATTTACCCACGCTTTTCGTTAATGTGTATACACATATTTATAACGCAAAAAGTATGGTTATTACTTATACTTATGCACGGCAATATCTTCACGCAACCACATTCAGTAAACAAAAATACATGAATATTATGCAGATGTTATTCAATACCCATGAATGTGTTTTGGTTATCTGCCATACAAATTTGTTTAAAAAAATACCTTCAGTATTTTGGCACTTCTGTGTAAAAGTGAAAAAAACAAGTTAGAGTGATATATTCGGCGAATCTTTGATACCCTCCACCGACAGTTCGAATGTTTAAGGAGTAATATCTGTATGATGTTATTATTATCTTAAACTGTGACGATTTGTTATTAATTATGGTTTTAGGCGACTAAACTGTTTTCCGGTAGTAGGGTTTATATGGGGCCTAGGGTAAATTATGGACCGAGCATCACGAAATTTCACAGCGTCATTTCTTGTCCTTTAAAACTGTGACGTTCCAATTTCTGTGATGATAGCATTACTAATTATTTTATGACGTCCAATTTTGGACATCATGTAAATTGAGTGTTATAAATAATTGTTTCAAAATTGTTCTATTTAAAATATTTTGTGAATCATTGTAAAATATTATATTAAACAAATTCGTGTGTAATTTTTCAGTAATTTTCTGAAGTCGATTCCGCAATTCCTACTTTTACTTCTCTAAAAATAATTTAAAAAAAATAATTCAAAATCTCCATTGATTAAAACTTCATTTGTTTTCGATTTGAGAACATGGCGTTTTTAATATAAAAATCACAAATGGCAATATTTTCTAAGCAAAAATCTTAAAAAATTATTTGGTTGCTGTTTTGAAAGGGAGTTTTTGTTTTCGATAAATTATAAAAAACTTCCGTTCATTGGTAACAAATAATTAAAAAATCGTAGTACAAAGTAAAAATTATTCGAGCTTAAATAATTGTTTCAAGAAAAGTATATTCGTACGTATTATTATTTTACAAAAAAGTAACCAAAATAAAAAAATATTCACATCTCCACATTGCAAAAAAATATAACCAATTTTGGTTAGAAATAACCAAAAACGGCAGCTCTGGTATTTATACAAAAAATGAAAGAGAGTTAAAACTGTAAAACAAAAGTCATTTCATTTTACAAATTCTTTGTATTTGCTATATAAAATGAAATGTGTTTGTTTATTTGAACACGAACCAAGGTATATTTACACATGGTAAACTCGTTGGCCCATATGTTTATCAGCTACCCTGCAAATAATAGGACCAGTCCAAACACGCGTGTAAAGAGTAGCCCACATGGGACCAGGACTACTCCAAAAGTAACCCAAACTTATGGAAAAACATGGTCTATTTAACATTACGATGTCCTAGGGGAGGACCATTAAACCCACCTTTGGACTACTAAGGAGTAGTTTTAAAACTACTCCATGGTATATACAAGAGGAATAGTTTTGAAGTCGCTTAAAAACGAAACCAAGTCGTTTAAAAACGAAGACATATCGTCTCACTACAAACACTTTTTAACAATGACATGGTCCATGCTTGCATTACATCGTACCAGTCCATTAAGTAGTCCATTTTATCAAAATGGATCAGGTGGTCCAATTTTATTTGCAGGGTGTTTACCCCAGTTGGAACCGAAACGTCACATTTCGTTTATATGAGCCAAAATTTGTACATGTGTGCATTAAATTGGTTTTGTTTTATATGAAGACAATTTTGACAACTCGGTTCAACTCGGTTATTTTTATAGAGCAGCATGTCTACACTCCGAAATGAGTGTACCATTAATGTACCTTGACACGAACTTTAGTGAATAAACATTTCAGTATGTTTATGAATAAAGTTGTTAATACAGCCCTTTTTATACCCTCCACCACAATTAGTTGTGAAGAGGGTATACTATGCTTGTCATTCCGTGTGAAACTTTCTTATTATTCATCTCAGACCCCATAAAGTACATACATTCTGGCTCTTTGAGTAATTCTAAGTCGATTTAGCCATGTCCGTCTGTTAAAAAACACGCTCACTTTCGAAAAACTCAAAAGAAATAAACAAGCTTAGTGTCAAATTGCTTGTAGTTATCCTTAGCAGTTTGAGATTGAAATCCAGCAAAATCGGTTCAGTGGGATCAGAGCTATGAATAAAAATGTGGAACCACCACCTTAAAAAATTGATAATTTTGTTAGAAAAACTAACATTAAAGGTGAAACAATGCACGGAATGATATAATATTTTGCAAAAGTTCGTTTTATTCGACTGGAAATCACGCTGTGAAATTTTGTGAATATCGGTCTATAGTTTACCATAGGCCCCATATAAACCCTACTCCCGGAAAACAGTTCAGTACGCCTAAACCCCTAATTAACAATGCTATCATAACAAATTTTGGCACGTCACAGTCTACTAAAACAGGAAATGAGACTGTGAAATTTCGTGAAGATCGGTCCATAATTTACCCTAGGCCCCAAATAAACCCTACTCTCGGAAAACAGTTTAGTACGTCTAAAACAGTAAGTAATAATACAATCATAACAAAATTCGGCACGACACATTTTTATAGGCCCCATATAAAGCCCACTCTGGTAAATTAAACCGTAGCAGATATATTTATTGTGGTACAATATCTTCCAACTACACAGAAAAAATTATTTGTTCAACTCAAACAAAAAATTTTTAGAAGCAAAAAATTTTTTGTCTGAAATTGGTCCTATAAACAAATTCGCATATTCAAACAATTTATTTGCATTTTGTTTATTGAAAAAAAACACCGATTTTTTCAAACAAATAATTTAACTGAATCAAACAAAAAGTTTTCTGAAATTCATATAAATTTCAAACAAATAATTTTTCTGAATCAAACAAAAAAATTTTTGCACAAGCAATGACGCGCACACAAGCAAGCACTGTTGGAGAAGATGAAGCAGAGCAGAGCGGCCGGCTGGTTTTGAGACACATTTTTTGTTGGAATAATTTTTGAACGGAATAATCACTGTTGCTGTATACTTTCTTTTGCTAATGAAGAAGAAATGTAACCAAAAACGGCGGCAGGCCGACTCGATATGTTTTTCGTCATAATTCTGCTTTTGTATTTGATGTATTTAAGTAAACAGTTTAAAAAATTGAATACGGGATTTTTTTTTTTTTTACCAACTTTGAAACCAACCAAAAATTTATTTTGTTTCTTATAATGTTGTTGTTGTTTCTGTTGGTTACAAAGAGTGAAACGTTTTTTTTACCTGATATTATTTTTGTTGTTTTTTACTATCATTTTTCTTATTGCTGTACTTTTTTAAAGCGTCCAAAAATATACTGCATGTGTTTTTTGTTGTAGTTCTTATATTTCACATAAAGAAGTGTTGCTTACGATCAAATAAAAAGATGCAAAAAAACGACAACATTAAGGAGCGTTAAATATTTCAAACAAAATTATGAAAACTTGAAAAAAATAACGCGTTTGTTTGAAAATAATTCGGCAATAATTTTTTCTGTGTAAGCCTCATATGGCCAGAAAACATTTTATGAATTTTGTGATATACGATCCATAATTTACCTTAGATCCTAGCAGCCTTCATAATTTCACTGAACACGCTAAAACTAATTTCACCGCTGTTTTTAAATATTGAAATTTATGATTTTAATACCAGAAATCACTCTGCAGAATTTTAGGATGATTGGTTCATCTTACCATTGCTCCAATATAAATCCCCCTCCTGAAAATCATTTCAGTTCGGTTTAAACAGTTACGAATCATGATATTTAACTCAAGCTAGTTAAATTTGCTAAAAAAATTCATAACAAATAGATATCACGTAGATATCACGCCTGAAATAATTGAACCGTCGGGGAAGGGTATCAAAGTTCTGAAATTTGGGTTTGGTTTTTAGGCTCGAAACATAAAATCCCAAATTTAAAATCCTAAAATTAAATATTTCGAATAATTATACAAAAGAAAGCATGGCTGAGCCTTCGGCCTGGCGCAATGATTTTTCCCTCTTTGGTATAACGAAGACAGGCTTCGCTAAATTAATCTTCTCAACATAGCCGGTCATCGACTCGGCGACTCGGCGCAATGATTATATTCGCTACGGTAAAACAAACATCGCCTTCGGCAGGGATTTTCTCCTCTTTGGTATAAAAATTCGGGATTTTAATACTATCCCTAGACATTGTTGATAAACATTTTATAGAATTTAAACACAATTTTTTGAGGTAATTTTTCATTTCTAAAAATTAAAATTATTTGTATGTAATTAGTATTATTAGATTTTATTTGGGGAATATGTGATTCCATCGAAAAAAATTAAAAAATAAGCCCAAAAAAATATTTACCCAAAATTGGGGGCGGTGCGCAAAAGTACCGCAGGAAATATGGCCCCAAAAGGAAATACACAACTACACGCAATTTTGGGGTTATTTTTAATTTTTTCGTTAGGGTGTTTTTGCATTTTAAGAAGAGAGTTGACAAAAAATCAACCAATTGTAGTAGGTGCTGTAAGAAAATATAAGCTCACTGTTTTTTGTTGTTATTGTTTAAGCTTTGATATTGTAAAACTTGGACTTATAATTCTTATTCGCTTAACAGTTTTATTTGTATAATATCCTTAGTTTTTCTAAAATCTATGGATGAAGATTCCTGACGATCTGGTCTAAGAAACCAGTGAAATACGCATAGGAATAGCTTATACCATCAGCAATAAATTTCAGTTTATAAATAGTATGAAATGGGAACTTGGCACATTTAAACCAAACCTTGTTACATAATGAATGAAAAATTATCTCAAAATCATGGAATGAAAAATGGCCCCAAATAAAATCACAATTTTTTCTTTGGGCCTATGTTTCGTTTACTAATAAAAAAATGCAGATTTTAAGAAATTAAAAATCACCCTAAACATTTTTAAACAAATTATATAAAATTGAATGTAAAAGTTTCTAGGGAGAGTATAAAAAACTCGAATTCTTAGACCAAAGTGGAGAAAATCCTTGCCGGTTATGCAGATGTGCTTTAGTTAGCGAAGCCGGTGCTTGTAATACCATAGACGAAGAAAGACCGAAGGCCGTCTATTTAGAAAAGCTTTACTAAGCGAAGCTAGTGGTCGTTATACCATAGAAAAGAAAATCCTTTCGCCCGGCCGAAGGCTGGCTATGTTGTGAAGCTTTAGTGAGCAAAGCGAGTGTTCGTTATACCATAGAGAAAAAATTCTTGCATCCGGCCTAAGGCCGTCTATAAAGAGAAGCTTTAGTTAGCGAAGCCAGTGTTCGTTACATAGAGAAGAAAATCCTTGCACCCGGCCGAAGGCTAGTTATAACGTGAAGCTTTAGTAAGCAAAGCCAGTGCTCGTTATACCATAGAGGAAAAATCCTTGCCCAACCATGCAATCAATCGTACGATTTTTAAAACCAAAACTGTATTATTATTCGGATTTGGAAATCGGGATTCTATATATGGGATTTTTAGTTTCGAGCATATGAACTACACCCAAAATTGTTAATATAACTTTTTTTGTGTATTTTTTTGGGGTTAAAATTCATTATAATTTTTGATTTTTCATAATAAAGAATTACCCCAAATTTAGGGTCATATTTCATTTTATTTTTAGGGTTATTTTTTATTTTTTTGGGGTAATCTTTCATTAAAAGAGTGGGGTCATATTGCATTACGAAATAATGACCAAGTTTGGGGTAAAATTTCATTTATTTTGTTGGGCCATATTTCGCAGCGCCAAAATTGGGTGTGGTTGTACCTCATGTAAAATTTTGTGGCTGTTCTTCATATTATTTTTGGGCCCATATTTCCTGGTGATAGTGGTTTTCGATAGTGGCAGTTATAAGAATCCAAAACAGATCAACGTCCAACATGCCACGGGAAATTGTGTATGTTTTTAGAGTGCAATTCAGTTTGATATTACTTATCGAAGCTAGCAGGATTAGGATTAAGATTTAGTAGCATCATTCATATTTTGGTCGAAACGTATTTCTATTCTCATGAAATTTTGTTTTTCTGTCTTCAGCAGTATTGTTGGTATGAAATGAGTGTAGAAAAAGGGCAAAATAGATTGATTTCATAGCATTAATATTCATTGAATGATTTTCCGGTCTCATTGAGGCCTATGCGGCTTCTTCTTGAGCCTTGCGGGTTCTATTTAGGTGATTCTTGGCAGGTTTCATTGTATGGCTTTCTTAACGTGTATCCAAGCTTTTTGTACTTTCTTCTTTTAATTTTCGTATTTATTTTATCTTCACCGGCGAGTTGAAAAAGTTATTCATCAAAATTTAAGTTTGATTGGATTTAACAATCATGCATTTGCTCCTATTTGCATTGATTAAAATAGATAATCATTCAAAACAAATTTTGATCTACCAAAGTTAAAATACCATTTGTTTTAAAGATTGATGTTTGACCATTGGCTGCCAGCCGTCGTCAATGGCGGTGAGTGTTAAACAGCAAGCTCCCTGAAGAGATTGTGTGGTTATAATCGAAAAGTCAGTACAACCTGTTCGTGACAGCCTGGGTTCGATTCCCAGCGCAGGCAGGAAAGAAAAATTATCAATGAATTTTAATTAATTTCATCTTGTGAAATTTCTTTCTTCATAAAAATAATTCAATTAAAATTGAACTCAATGAACTCTATTCTCATTACGGTCGTCTTTAGGCAGTTGGACAAAAAAGATAGAAGAGAGTACGCATCCCTGCCTGATACCGCTTATTGTATTAAAAACTATATTTCTTTATATGCATATGTCTCTCATTTATTATAAAACCTGGGGTCATTTGTATTTGGTCCAGATTAAATAACCGGCCAATTTTAACAATTAAAATGGCCTTCCTTGGAAAAAAGTTTCAAACTGTTCCTAAATAAAAAAAATTATGCATCAACAGACAGTGAGACGGAGTAGCTTTCTAAGAACGGTTTTTGACATAAATCAATTTGTATATCGAATTTTAAGGCTTAATGTTCTTTAGCTACAATTTTATAATTTAGAATTTTTAAAAAATTATTTTTAACCTTCGACTTGTTCTCTTAAACACAAACATATATATTAGAGTTGTTCAAAAAACAACTTTTTGCGTTCTACATTTGCAAAAGGCTTATAATATGAAAGGACATATTAATGTTAACATCAAGGACATAATTCAATCTTCTACATAACGGGAAGATAGTACTACAAAAAAACAAGTTTGAGTGCTATATTCGGCTGTGCCGAATCTTTGATACCCTCCACCGACAGTTCGAATGCTTTAGGAGTAATATCTGTATGATGTCTATTTATTATTATAATCATAATTAGTATTGTGGTTATTTTGTTGAACTATTTATGGTTTTTAATCCAAATTTGTAATATTTTTAATTAGGCTTAAGTTCATCAAATTTAATTTTCATTAAATTATTTTTATGAAGAAAGGAATTTTACAACATGAAAATTAATTAAAATTGACTGATAATTTTTCATTCTTGACTCAATCTGGGCTCGAACCCAGGCGTTTTTACGGACAGGTTTCCCTGACATGTTTCGATTGCAACCACTCAATCTCCTCAGAGGGCTTGCCGTTTAACACTCGCAGCCATCGACGACTGCTGACGTCATTAGTCGAACATCAATCCTTAAACCAAATGTATTTATTATTATAATCTTTATAAAAATTGTTATAAAAAGTTTAATGCTTTTTTTTAGCAATTTTTACTAGCTTAAATAAAATATCATGATTCGTAACAGTTTAAGCCGAACTTAAATTATTTTGAGAAAGGCAACTTATATCGGAGCCATGGTAAGCTATGAACCAATCATCCCAAAATTCTGCAGAGTGGTTTGTGGTATTAAAAAACATAAATTTCAATACAGCGGTGCAATTAGTTTAAGCGCTTGCAGTGAATTTCAGAAGGCTGCTAAGATGGGATCTAAGGTAAATTATGGACCGTATATCACAAAATTCCACAACATTCCATTTCTGGCCACATAAAGCTGAGCTGGAAGAAAGTTTACCGCAATATCTATATCTGCTACGGTTTTAGGCGTATTTAATTATTTTACCAGAGTGGGCTTTATACGGGGCCAAGGGTAAATTATGGACCGTTCTTCATAAAATTTAATAGTCTTAGTTCTGGTTCAATAAAACTGTGATGTACCAAGTTTTGTTGTGATTGCATTATTTTTTACGGTTCAGTAGGGTTTATATGGGGTCTATGATAAATTATGGACCGATCTTCACGAAATTTCAGAGTCTTATTTCTAGTCTTATAAAACTTTGATGTACTAAATTTTGTTATGATAGCATTATTTTTTACGGTTTTAGGCGTACTAAACCCTTTTCCGGAAGTAGGGTTTACATGGGGCCTATGGTAAATGATGGACCGTTCTTCACAAAATGTTAAAGTCTTATTTCTCGTTCAATAAAACTGTAATCTACCAAATTTTGTTATGATAGCATTCTTTTTTATGGTTTAAGGCGCACTAAACTGTTTTCCGGGAGAAGGGCTTATATGGGGTTTAGGGTTAATTATGGACGGATCGTCCCGAAATTTTTCAGCGTGATTTCCAGTCGATTATAACTAATTTTTGCAAAGTCTTATATCGTTCCGTGCATTGTTCCACGAGTTATGTTAGTTTTTGTAACAATATTATCAATTTTTTTTAGGTGGTGGTTCCACATTTTGATTCATAGCTCTGATCCTACTAAACCGATTTTGCTGAATTTCTATCCCAAACTGCAGAGGATAACTACAAGCAATTTGACACCAAGTTTGTTTATTTCTTTTGAGTATTTCGAAAGTGAGCGTGTTTTCAACAGACGGACAGACGGACATGGCTAAATCGACTTAGAATTACTCAAGGACCCAGAATATATGTACTTTATGGGGTCTGAGATGAATAATAAAAAAGTTTCACACGGAATTACAAACTTAGTGTACCTTCTTCACAACTGATTGTGGTGTGGAGGGTATAAAAAAAAATTGAACAAAAATCATCAATCTCAC
This sequence comes from Pollenia angustigena, assembly GCA_930367215.1. NCBI lineage: Eukaryota > Metazoa > Arthropoda > Insecta > Diptera > Polleniidae > Pollenia > Pollenia angustigena. Next base: position 168,908,218 of record OV884058.1, read on the forward strand.
ATTTTAATGACACAAACATGTGATGGTACTTAAATAAAACAAATAGCCTGGTAATTGTTATGTTTTTTAAAAAAGAGTCATCAAATTTAGATATTTTTTTAACTCATACGTTGTTGTAATTTGGCTTAAATATAAGCATCAATAGCTTTTATCACAAAAAGTACTTTTTGTACAACTCTAATATACACTTATTTATTCTGAAGGTTCGTGTTTAATTTGAAAAATTTCTCATTCCATTTCAATTTAACTATAATGGAAATTTTAATACAAAAACAGAAACACATGAACTCATACACGCATGCTACTGAACATATGTTAAATATTTCAGTATCCTGAAATGCTCGTGTAATTTCATTAAGGATTATTACTTTTCTATCAAATATAGACAATAGGGCGTTTCACTATTTTGCTTGCGATTCACAAGTCTTGCCGGCCAGTTTTGTTTGCTCTTAAAGTGTATAATATTTCCGCAAACAGCTAAAATCTGCGTTTTCAACTCAATGCTTTTCGACATTAATTTAATGAGATTGCAGAAATAATAAATTAAGATTTGATTTAAAAACTTTTTTTAATACACTGCTTGTATCTCAAGTATGTGTTTTAAAACCGATAATCTTATGATGCCAACCAAACCCGACCATTTGATACCCTTCACCGCAATATATAAGGAAAAATTTGTTTGAAAGACAAAGTTCTTTGAGCCAATTACACACGCCAACAACATCATTATTCATAACATCGGATACGTCGTCATGAACTTTAAGAAAAATGTTTAACTCGGGTTTTTTAAACTTCCAGTAAAGATATCTCAGAAAAGAAACAAGCTATCGTCGCAGGAATAAAAGAACGGTGTAACTGACAAAACATAAAATGTTCACCAGAGCTAAATAACCTGTATGAAAGAAAGTAGAAAAAATTCATATCACAAAAACTGTACATCTTACACTGAAAGAAAAATGCGTCATTTATTTAATGAATCATTTTCATACAAAAATTTTCCTTGGGTTAATAAAAATGTTCATTGTCTAAATGGAATTTCATAGTTATAATGAAGTATTTTCGTTAAAATCGCTTCGTTGGATTTCATAATTACGTTAAAAATTTTCATTGGATATATGAAAACTTAAGTTTGCCCAAGTTAAACAAAAAATTTTAATTGGGAACATAAAAGAACAATATACAAACATAACTATATTCATAAATTAATACAAAATTATAGTTTCCTTAAAAAAATGTTTAATTGTTAATCAAAAAATGTAAGATTTTATTATTTCATACATCTAATTAATATGCCATTAAATTTATGAAATCAAAAATTTTTTTAAAAAAGCAACATATTTCAATAATGCTTTCATAAATTTTAATTTTCATTATGACAATGAAAAATGTCATTATAGTAATGAAACAAAAACTTTCAATCAACGTTGTACAACTTAATCTCATATTTACGCTCTTAACTGAGCAAAAAACATAGTTTTTTTATCCAAAAACTTTACTGCCCCAGTAGGCTAGCTGGTTTATAAAGAAAAAATAAAATAAAAAAAAATTTAAAAAAAAATATTTTTTTTTTATTTTATTGAAAGTATTCATCCAATGAATAATATTCATAGATCTAAAGTAATGTTTCATTAAATACATTTTATGAAACAGGTTTCATTGATCCAACGAAGCGCTACATACCCAGTAAAAACTTCGCTTACTTTTTTAAAATGAATAGCTTCTTTAACTCATTATTTAGTAGCTTTCTCCTATACCTACATTTATAACAACTTCTATAACTACTTTTTTCTGGATGTATTTAAGTAAAAAAATAATGACTTACTTAAAAATGCGTTCATTTTGGGACATCCCTTGTGAAATTCATTGGTTCTTTCAGTAGAATTGTAAGTAGTGCCTTCATGTTTTTCTGATTACTCAACACATTATTTTGTAGGCGAAGTTTTTACTGGGTAGGTTCCTTTTTAATGCAATTTTTATGGGATTAATGTCAAAATACATTGGTATTGCGAAGAAAATTCTTTCAGTGTAGGAACATGATTTTAAAAACATAGTTTTATTTTTTCTCGCTTTATATATTGGCTGTAAACTTTTCCTCTCAAGTCTATTATTCCCCGTGATTCTCACTTACAGCAAACGATTGTATCTTTTTTTTTTTTGCTTAAGTGAATTTTTTTATCGTGCAAATAAGGGACCGGGACCAATTGACGCAGTAAAAATAATGCAAAAAAACGTATTTTTGATTTTTTGTCAGTTACAGCGTTCTTTAATTCCTGTGACGATATCCTCTTTTTATGGGACCTTTGGTTCATTTTGAACCTGCAAACACAATTCTTTGTCATAACATAGTAGCTAATGTAAAATTTACTGCCGCCAAATTTTATATCAATACCAATATTTACAAGAAAGTTATGGCATTGAAAGCGGTTTTACGGAGTAGTAAATTTGGTAAGATGATTTAGATTGCAATAAAATAAGTTTGCAGCAAACTTAATGCAAATATTGGTATTTGAATAAAAGGGTTTATGGACGCAAAGACTCTATTCCATAAAGAAGCTTGTACTGTAGCTATGAGAAATTTTGACCTGTTCTCATTGTTTTTAATAAGTTTGGCCCTTGTGCCAATTAGAGCACATTGCTCCTTTATTGCAAAATAGTCATATCTCAAAATATTAAAAATATTATGTTACTTAAGCAAAAGTGTTTCTTTTTACCTTCTTTATATGTTAAACAAAAATCAGCATTATATCTCAAATTAAACCGAAGTAATAGCTAAAAATATATTTTATTAAATCTTTATACAAATTTACATTTTGAAAACTTTAATCGCATTTTGCTAAGTTTGATTTTTTTGAGATATGACTTTGTTGCAATAAAGGAGCGACATCTACAAAATTTCATGAAATTATATCAAAAATTGTGACCTGTACTTTTCCCGGCAGACGGACATCGTTAGATCGACTAAGAAAGTGATTCGGAGTAGATCAGTATATTCATACGGTATATCGAGGCATAACCGCAAAAAAACGTTTTTCTTCATATAATTACCCTGCAAGAAATGAATGAGCGAGAAGTCATTGTGACCGCGACCGTACAACAAACTTATATCACTTTCCCTTTTTATTTTTATTCGTATTCTTACATTTTGAAATTGATTTTTTAGTCAAAAATAATTTATATTGAGGTTTTCTAAAGGCGAATTCACCTCACGTAATATGAAATATTTCTTAAATTTTTTTTTGATTTTGCTTAAAAACTAAAATTTTTTGGCTAACTATCTTGAGTTATGTTGCCAGGGTATCACACGGTTTGTTGGAGCCTTATCCACAAGTCCTCGATCGACCTAGACCTTCGTATAGAAAGGCGAAGAGATTCCAGAATAAGCTCCAGAGTATATCTTGTCTCCACAGTAAAACGTCTGAGTTATTTCCTTGGTACTCCACCAGTAAATCGTCTGAGTTACACCAGTCACATGAGTTTTTTTCTTTGGTTCTCCACCAGACAACACACATTAAAACATTCAGGTTAAAAACAATTGCATATAGTTAATGTAGAAACCGCAAAAACCGTAACTCGGTACAGTTATACGACGCCGAAACACTAACCAATGCGGGGTGACAACGCAAAACGCAACAAAAGCAGACAAACAAAAACGACCTGTTTGTCCTTAAGAAATAATGACAAAAAGCGCTAGCTGCTTCTCCACTAAGAGCAGTTTTACGAGTGTGTTTCTTAAATTGTAAAACACATTTAAAATGAATCGCCATTATTTAGTGCTTACATTTTTTTTCACTTTAGTGCTGCCAAGTTTATTATTGATTTGAGAATAACAATTGATAACAATTTGATATCAAAATGATTAAACATTGTATATTTATATTTAATTTTTAAATTCAAAACATTATCAATTTGAAATTAAATGTTAAAATCAAACAATTAAAAAGGTGTCGGCATTAAGTTTGATATCATATGATAAAGCTATATCATATCCAAGGTTTTACTTCGTGTTTTCTGTGTCGCCCTCTCCACTGTTGTTGTGTGGGTACAAAAATGGTTGCAAAATCTTGCAAAATGTTGTCTGCGTACTCCAAAACACTTGCAGCGAGAGAGCCAAAATTTTTTTGACAGTTGGAAGTTAGAGAACTCGCAAAATGTTACTGGAGAAATTTCCGCTTGCAAGATTTTGCAAATAGTTTGAACATCTGTTTGAATGAAATAGTTTTTGTGAAATGAAAATAAAAATTGAAATTTAACAATGGCAGAGGTAAGTAGTTAGAATTGTGTTGATTTTTAACGTTTATAAAAAATTATAATAAACAAAACATTTTACTTCATGCTAGAAACGTCCAAATATACAGTGCGACCGTGGCGTAAGTGGAGTGGAGATGGCAGAACCGATAGAACCAGCAGAACTTTGTGGGACACACTTCGCAATTGAAGAGGCGAGTATTTGTAATTGTGTTCCTGGCGAGCACTTCACATCCAAATTATTTTTCTCCGTTGTCAACCTGTTGGAGGGATCTGTATTGGGCATTTCATTCTTTTTTTTTTCATTGTAAGCCGGCACTATGTTGGGCAATGTAAGCAAAAGAAGTTTTATAAAAAACCCGACAAATAAAACTAAAAACTAAGAGGAAATTGAACTTACCAAATTAATAACAGTGTAATAAACAAGTTTTTTAATTTACAACACTTTTTAAGCTTCACTTTAATTAATAACACTGCTTTACAAATTTTTAATTTGGAAAAGTACCAAGAACGCCACATGCCTAGATAAGTTAATTGGCACCTCCTGAACACGTAAACCGCTGTAATTTTTTTTTGCCTAAGTACCGTTTTTTAGATAACGGTACTTTTGTGTTTTTCGGTGTATGGTCCCACTCAAACCCTTGAGGAGCCCAACCAAAAAGTCCGATCGAAATAAATGTCATATCGTTGGAAAGTTAATTAAATGCCTTTTCCATCGATGCTATAAATTTCTATCTGATAAGAAATGGCTGAGTAATGGCACCTCAAAGTTCAGAAAATGTATATTTTTTACGTTTTTTTTTAAATTTTTCATTTTTGTTTCGTTTTTTTTACTACGTTATATTAAATATCTGGAATGTTTTATTTTTTAACCAAATAGAATATTTAATTACCAACATTTTAAGCGTTATTTGATGAATCGGATGAAAAATAAAGTTTTTATTAAGGATTTTGTGGAACGACAATATTTTCATCTCATATAAAATTGCGTGTTTTTTAAATACGTTAAAACTGATGGATTGTTGCCAATACATTGTGTCACTTTCGAATAACACATACACATTGGTGTTATAATTGTACCATACGTAAAATTTAACAATTTTATTGCAAGTGTATGAGCCGTTTTAGTTTTATTTTGTATTAGGTCTGTCTGTAAACTCAGTAAATTTTTTTGGGAGAGTTAGACCAATATTACTCTATCGGCTGAAAAAATTTCTCAAAAAGTACGCAGACAGTGTCCAGTGAAATCTTGCGAGAAAACAGCTGATCGGTGTGTAAACATTTGAAAGAACAAAGCAAAAGAATTTTAGCATATGTGTACGCAAAATTCAATTCTCGCGGTTAGTTAAAAAATTATTAATTAAAGTGAAGCCTAAAAAATGTTGTTAATTAAAAAACTTGTTTATTACACTGTTATTAATTTGGTAAGTTCAATTTCTTCTGAGTTTTTAGTTTTATTGGTCGGGGTTTTTATAAAACTTCTTTGCTTACATTGCCCAACATAGTGGCGGCTTACAATGGAAAAAAAGAATGAAATGCCCAAAACAGTGCCCTCCAACAGCTTGATAACGGAGAAAAATAATTTGGAAGAGAAGTGCTCGCCAGGAACACAATTCCAAATACTCGCCTCCTCAATTGCAAAGTTTGTCCCACAAAGTTCTGCTGGTTCTATCGGTTCTGCCATCTCCACTTCCACTTACGCCACGGTCGCACTGTATATTTGTACGTTTCTAGCATGAAGTAAAATGTTTCGTTTATTATAATTTATTATGAACGTTTAAAATCAATACAGTTCTAACTACTCACCTCTGCCATTGTTAAATTTAAATTGTTATTTTCATTTCACAAAAACAATTTCATTCAAACAGTAAATAAAAACAGCTGTTCAAACTGTTTGCAAAATCTTGCAAGCGGAAATTTCTCCAGCAACATTTTGCAAGTTCTCTAACTTCCAACTGCCAAAAAATTCTCTTTTTGGCTCGCTCGCTGCAAGAGATTTGGACTACGCAGACAACATTTTGCAACATTTTGCACAAAATGATGCAAAATATGTGTACGCAGACAGACCTTATGTGTGTACGAAACTGACCAGATAGAGGGTTTTGCGTTTTAATAAAAACAAATTATTTTAATTTCATTTTTGCCATCTGTCAGTTTAAAGCAAGATTTATTTAAGATAACAAACAAATGAAAAAAATTATCAATATTTAACAAAAAGTTATAGAAAAAATGTGTTGTTTAAGTTTTTTTTGGTGTTTTATTGGTGTTAATTATCGGAAAAATAATGGTATTACGCTCTTTAAATCTTGGAAATTCTTTCACTTATTTGGCCGAATTGATAGTGGACCAGAATATAGAAGTTTTGGTTCAATATATCCCGTAAAAGTTTCAATACAAACAGCTAGATCAATGTGATCTGTTTCAAAATTTTATTTTAGCCTACCATATGGGAGATATAAAAGAGATCGTATTAAATAAATCATAATATATATATTCTGCATTAAACGACTTTTTTACGATCTCATGGATAATTCTAACAGTCTTTCTGGCTACTCTAACAATTCGACTGTAATCGATTGGCAAGTAAATAGATTAATTTTTCATTTAATCTAGCATGGAAACGATCGCACTCCATTTGCGTATGACTTTTCTCTTAGAACTTCTGTTCAATAACTTTATTATTTTCCGCAGCAAAATTAGATAGATCTTTCGATAAATAATGGTTGCGGTTTACTATCGATGGGATACTATCGATATTTTCTACTATCGATATTTATCGATAGTATGACAATTTTTAAAAACTCTGATGCTGATAACCACCTTTCTAAAGGAACCATAGTAACAGGGACTTAAGATATTTAATTGCAACTTTAGACAATGTTCTACATTGGATTTGATTCTCAACACAAAAGGAAATCAATCTAGCGGACTTTTCCTCTAATGGTCGTTCATTGTTTTATCCTATGCTCGCAATTGCAATTTTATTTGATTTTTTTTTACAACATCATAAAACTATCTGACAATTTAGTCTCTATGTAAAATATGCAAATTTCGGCATAGAGGCCTTAAGTTAGTAGTAAAAAAGCACAGCTAAGCAATCCATACCACCTGCCATTATTGTTGTTTGTATACATTGCTGTAATTCTGCGCGAATTGATAATAGCAAGCAAAAACTTGCGTCAAAAAACTGTGTGTGTATAGTTGCTGTAACATGGTTCATAGCTGTATTTTAAATAATAATAATATCGATATTGATATTTTTCCTATCGATAGATTCGCAGCACTAGTAGCCACAACCACCCGAAAAAATTGTAACTGGCAATGAATCCGATAGGAAATACGTTTTTAAATAATAGATAATATATAAGTATGTGGTTCCTAAAAGAAACAAAAGGCCACTGTTATTAATTGTGGTTTCAGTAATAGTGCTTGTTTTAGACAAACCGACTTATTGTGTCACCTTGTCCGATCCTAGTGTTAGGGCTGCTTACAACCGCTATCCAGGCAAGCACTAAATCGACAAAAAAAACAACTGAGTTTCGGTGACTATTTCCAGTTGATTGTCACCTAGTTACCTGAGACAAAACGTTATTTGTATGCCATTCAGGTTAGTTATTGGTCCGCCTTCTCACTCCAGCTGCGGTTGAATGGGTATCCGAAAGGCATTACCTGGGGATTCTTGTTACAAGACCGGAAGTAGTGAGATGCTCGGAAAATTCAAGACAAAGGAATCGCTTCTAGTTATCCGCAAGTGTATAACATACGGATAGCTTTTCGCACAAATGCACTTTTAAAAAAGACCACATCCCCAAAAAAAAATCACCAAATGATTTCGTTCCACCAATAATTTTTGCACTGATGAGTGCCTCTTATGTTAAATAGTAAAATTGTGTACCTGAAGGCGTTGCATAAAATAAATTGCTGATACATTTATATTGGCGCACAATATTACTCCTTGAGTAAAAACATGACGTACACCTTTCTCAGCTGCACGATGTATTGATTGCATTCATTGTTCAGCCTTAAATCCGACACATAGATCGCATTGGTTCAAAAACAAAGAGGTAAAAGATTTTTATGGTAATTCAATTCAGAATCGGCTTTCCCTTTTTTTGATAAGTAATTAAAAAATGTCAGAAATATTCTGCATGCAAAAAAATAGTAAAAAACATGTAGTGCAAGAAGAAATTATTCCAAAAAATATTTGAAGAAATAGAGGGTTTTGCATTCAGAAAAATGAATTGTGTAAGATAGAAAAATAACAAAAATTCAAATAAAACACAAAATAAAAAAAAAAAAAAAATGTTTTCGTTATGAAAAACACAACATATGAATACACAACATACTATTTAAAAGCAATTTTCGTGAAAATCAAAGATAGAGGGTTTTGAATATAAGCCCTCGATATACATAAGCTTTAGGTGGCCTCCGACCAACAATGGATATACATTTTCTGGAAACCGAATTCGAGTGAATTTGAAATAGAACAAATATTTCAAACAATTCACAAAGGGTTCTAATTTGTAATTTTGTTTGTATTTGCTATATTTTTATGAATCACACTTTCATAAAATTATAGCATATAACTACAACCTTATGACACAATCAGCAGCTGTATTCTGTTAGGCCTTTAGCCAAATCTAAAACTCGATCGCTAAAATGCCTTAATGAATACACAACTTAAAAATTTAAGCGATGACATAAAAAGATACAATTCCGGTGAATAAAATTTTTAATGCATTGCCAAATTTAGCAATGCACGTTACAGAATTACATTCGTAGCCAAAAATTACAGAGTACGGCCACAGCTGTGTCACAGAACCAAATTAGAACTTAAGGGAAAATGAAAACGTTTTTACCTTCTCTAGAAAACGCAAAAATTTTTCGTTTTAAATTCGTTTGAAAACATTACACCTCAACTTAAGAGCACTAACAAAAAATCTATCAAATGATAGAGAATCCTGTTGTTACTTAAGTTGTGTCTTGAAAAATACCAAACCTGTTATAAATTTTTATAATTCTTACAGTTTACAAACTTAACAAGAAATAAATGTGAAAACAAAACAAAAAAGCACTGACTTACTTTTTTGTTCTTTTCCGTTTTCTATTTTTTATTTAGCAATTTTTCGAGAATAAAATTTAGTTTTTAACAAGTTTTTTTGATATATTTACGAAGTACCCAATAATCTTTCTATGTTTTTATGTTTATATCATATTTTAATTTTTTTCGGATTTATAAAAACTTACGAAAGCCGAAAAAGCAAACCAAAAACGGTACGAATTGAAAAATGTGCAAATTTTCACTTTCGTACAAATTCGGTGACATACCTGAATATAACACTACTATGTTTTATATACTTAATACTTGGAGTTTCACTTATCTTTACCAGAACTACTTTTACAATGAGGAAATTTTGAAAATCTCCATCGATTTAAATTTTACTCAAATTTTAATTTCAGGAAATGGCCGGTAATATTAATTTATAAAAAATGCATATTAAATCATAAACAGTCATTACTCAAAATCTATCAAGATCCTTTGTTTTTAATAAGCCGGTTCACAAATCAAATCTCTTAGGACCACAAAAATTTCGTTTGCATCACTACGTTTTTTAACTGGAAAAATTCCGTTATATCTGTGTCTATGTGATAGTGTGCTTATGAGTTATTTTCTCTATCCTGATTATTACGAGCTGTGACGCTATTAATATAAAAACGTGTTAGCTGTTTTTCACCAACACAAACAACAAATCATTAATATACATAAAACAAGACACACAGTGATGGGTATTAAAAATATTGAAATGGCGATTGCTATGCAGAAAAATTTCCATGTGATTTAAATGGTATTAAAACAGTATTTCTTGTACGTAAAAATACATAGATAATTTAATATTTGATAACATTATAAATTTACAATAAACAAATCAGTGTTCGAAAATAAACAGTTCATTATTTAACGTTCGGCTCACACACCCAGGAATGATATCTATTTTCGTAGTGATTGTGTAGACATACACAACCCTTAATACCGTTCGTAACTATTTTCAAGAAAGAACCGAACATTATATAATGTTCGGTACTTCGCTAAGAAACAGAACAATTGTAGTGATACTGTAGACAAACATAATATTCTAATGTTCTATAATGTTTTTTTCGTGTGTGTATTTTGTTTTTGTAAAAATGTTTTTTTTTACCAGCCAAAAGGGACGAACATTAACGAGTCGAACCGAACACATTGAAGTTTGTGGAGTTTGATAAAAACAGTAATATTTTTGTGTTCGAAAGATGACTAACAGGGAAACGTTATTTTTTTAATGATTTTCTACACAAACACTATTAGCGTTTGTGTTTTCCACAAATCTACCGAACCGAACATTAAAAAACGATATTTAGTGTTTATTTTCGAACACTGAAACAAATATGAATTTTAGCATACACATAAAAACTTACATATATTCAGCCTTATTAAGGTTGGCGTCGTAAACGGCTGTGCCGTTTTTTGTAATAGATTAAAAAAACACACAACCTGTGTTCTTTAATCTACTATAAAAACGACTTAGTCGTTTACGATAACGACAAACGCATTAAGGCTGATTTTTTTGCAAATAAGAATTCAAATAACAGGGTTTTGATATCATTAAAAACCTTTTTTATCTTGAAAATGTTTTTTAATTGTATGTTTATATGTATTTATTTATTTTATACACCTAAACATATATTTGTATATATGAAAATATGTTGTATTGTTAGTTTTTTTTTCAACAGCCCACATATATTCATTCATCCTTGTAACGGTTTTCGTTTTCGTCAAAGACAGTGTCGTTTTTTGTAGCAGATTAAGGAGCACAGGTTGGGTGTCACTTTAATCTATTACAAAAAACGACGCAGTCGTTGACCAGGATTATTACTGAAAAAAAGTAGAAAAAAGGTTGTTTAAACCCGCATTCTATTTAAAAAACCATCACTGTCTGCAACTGTCATGTAACATCATAATGAAGTTCTATTTTCTATAGGTTGGCACGTTACGGTAAATTGACGTTATACTACAATGATTATAGCCAGTTAAGCATTTTAATTGATTTCCGTATAACAGAACCGATCAGTTGTAAACACTACATTTATATTTCCACATTTTCATTCATCTAACGCGGCCTTAAGAGGGAACTGCAGTTTTTTTTTAAATAGTTGCTTTGCTAAATTCTCAAGCAGAACACCTACATACACATAATGAAATAAGCAAATTATTTACTCTCTCTTTTGCTCCTTTTGTTTACAGGGGGGCTTTCAATTATAATCAAGTATGGGCACCACTACATTGAAAGCTTTGCATGTGTGGCATTGTATTGGTTTGTTTACGTTTGCATTTGTTGGTTTTATGCTCTTTGTTTTTTGTGTATGTATACACATCGTTCGCTCTTTTTGCATTTTCATTTTGCATTTGCCCATAGCTGATTATAATACACCAGCAGAATGGTTTTCGCCTGCATTGGAATTTTTATGTATTTAACTAAGATTGGGTTTTTGAGATCTCAGTTAAACTAGGTTTAGTTAATCTGAAAATAGATTTGTGCCGCCATTACCAAGTTTGTATACAAAATTTTGACGGAACAGCTTAGTTTTGCTTAAAATGTTGGTTTTTAATAAAATAACAAAAAAAATCCCATTTCGCCAAAAAAAATCCGAGTTTCAGATTACGTTAAACTAAGTTTAAGCTTAATCAACACGTCAAAAACTCGGTCTAAATAATATTAACAAATAGAAATCGGGAATTTATTTTTGCTTCTTTTTATAAATTATTTTATTTGTTTAACTTGAAAATAATGTATGTTTTTCTTCTTGTAACAAGTTAATCGTTTAAATCTACGTTTGTAGTGTTGTTGTCTCTAAAACAACAAGTACAAACTTAGCTGGAATATAAGGAATTGATTACATTTTTTTTTCATTATTTATTTATTGTATCTTCATATATGTATTAAATATGAACTAACAATAATTAATCAAATCTTAACCTAATACGTTATTTTATGTCCTGCCAGTGCCAGACAAAAATTTTCTTCATCACGGGTTCTGTTCACTTATATAGGTGTTTATCGCTCATCTAATTGGATAAGTGCTGCAGTGTCTCTTCTTCTTAAGCGACTGTGGCCGCCATCATTTAAAATATTTCGTGCTAGTTGGTTCGGATGCAATTCGAGCTTTTTTAAGTATTTTACTGCATATTTCGTTATCATAGTTTTAACTAATGAACCATTGAGATCCTTGTGAATATTTGAGTTTTTAACATACCAGGGGCAGCTGTGATTATTCAAAGTAGTTTTTTTGGCGCCTTTGAATTTTTCGAGAGGCCGAGGCAGTGCCCCATAACTGAATACCATAGCACCAGATTGGCTTTAAGATGGAGTTGTAAAGAAGAAGTTTGCAGTCGAGACTAAGGACAGAGTTTCTTCCAATAAGCCAATGAATTTGGATGGCTTTTAGTTTCATTTGAATTAATTTTGCCTCTATATGGCACGTTAAACGGTGATATAGATGCATACCGAGGTATTTAACATGCGAATTTTGAGGTATTGTTTGATTTTAATAGGGGGGCATGATTCCCGACGCAAGGTGAATGTTATATGTACGCATTTTTGCTCATTGACCTTTATCCTCCATTGCTTTATGATCCTGTACACTCATAAAATTATTACAGTAACTGATTGTAGGTTATTAAATTCGTTTTCGGTACTGTTAAAATTGAATAAAAATATAGTTATTTTACGAATAAATTTATTTTTCAACAATTATGTTTGTTATTAAAAAAACAAACTACCAAAAAATAATGTTTTCCGTATTTTTTTTTGTTAATTTGTTTGATTTTTATCGGTTAAAATATATTTTTTAAAAGTAAAAACTATTCAATTTTAACGAATATGATGTTCAATAAATAAAAAACTTAGAAATTACTGAAAAAATCATTTGTTTTAAATGAAATGTAAATGATCCGTTTTTTAAATGAATTTTAATTTGTTTCAAATGAATTTTCGTTTGAATTTAACTACATAATATTTTGAGTGTAGGTATCGAGATGCTCCTTGACTGTTTTCGTGCACGCTTAGAAAAGCTCTATCATCAGCAAATGTTGAAGTTTGGGTGTAGTTGTTTGTTGGCATATCCGAGGTATATATTAAGTATAAAATTGGGCCCAGGCTTTCTAACAGCTCGTGTGTGTTTATTGGTAAGTTTAGCTTCAATTTATGTAATAAGCCTTCATGCCATTATCAAAAGCTTGAGAAACATCGATGAAGAGAGCGGAACAATATTTTCTTTCTTCAAAGGCTTTTCTTATTGCGTTTACTATACGATGGGTTTGCTCAATTGTGCTGTGTTCTCTTCTAAAGCCGAATTGGTGGTTAGGAATACATCTATTTTCATTTAAAATTGGGGTTAATTTTGACGCTAACAGCTTCTGAAACAGCTTTGATATATTAGAAACTAAGCTTATAGGTAGGGTTGCCAGACGGGCCTGATTTGGCCTGATTTTCAAGTTTTTTAATGCGTGTCAAGTGTCAAGTGAAAAAGTGATTTGTCAAGTTTTTTTTATAAGATAATTATTTTAACCTCAAATTTTTTATCTATGTGATAATACTGAAATAAAATTAGTTTATATTTCTAAAAAAATCTTAAGCCCATATTTATATTATTAATAAAACTAAGGAATAATATGATGCATATTTTTCTTTCTGTGCAATTTCAGTGCACTGATATTTAACCCATTACTCAATATTGGTTAATTTGCAACATTGAACAGCTGATTTGCAATACGTTAATTTAAGTTAATTTTAATTGTTATATTTTCGTTTGTTTCTTTTATTCTGTTTATTTCTACATTTTATGATATTTTTGTTTTTATTCTAATAATTTTTATGAAAAAAATTAAAAAAAAAAGTGTCAAGTTTTTTTTTCAAAATCAAGTTTTTTTTTGTCAATGTCAAGCTTTTTGGCAAATTGGATCTGGCAAGCCTACTTATAGGCCTATAGGACTCAACTTTTGTGTGATCCTTTCCTGGTTTAGGTATCATGGTGACTAAGGAAACCTTCCAACTTTTGAGGATAGTATTCAAGGCGTAAAATAGCATTAAAAATTAGAAGAATAATTTTCTTTGCTATGCTGGGTAGCTCCAAAAGCATTTTGTTCCTGATCTTATCAAAACCAGGAGCCTTTTTGGGGCTTAAATCACAAATAGCCTTTTCGATTTCTCTTATCTCAAATGTTAGGGAAGCAGCAACAGGTGGTAACTCGACCGCAATATCGTGAGATATATTTGGGGTAAATACGTTTTTTAAATGATTGACAAACAGATTTCCTTTTTCAATATCATTTCTTGCCCAACTTCCATTCAAGTTTCTTAATGGTGGTTTAGAGACAACTGGCCTTTTGAGATTTCTAGCTGCACGCCATAATGAGTAGTATGATTGTGTGGTTGCATCAAGTTCCTTAACATATTTTTCCAGAGAAGCCGTTTTCTGAGTCTGCAATAGGTTAGGTTAGGTTAGGTTAAATGGGTAGCCGTCACGAAGACGACTCACTTGGGTCCTTATAGCGGTCCCTTTGTGATACCCCTAGCCAATGACAAGGGCCAGCCAGTATCCACCAGACTATTCCCCAGAGGTCACCGCAGTCTCGAACCACCCCGATTCCCTGCAGAACAGGGAGATCGATTTCAGTCCCGCATTGGACAAATCGTCCAGACATGGCAATTCCGGTCTCCCAAAATGCCTCAACCTAACGCCCGCCAGACCGGGGCATTGACAGAGGAAGTGAAACACCGTCTCCTCCTCCTCCTCATCATGACAACTCCTGCAGTAGTCATTATACTCAAGACCCATCCTCCTAGCATGAGTCCCTATCACCCAGTGACCCGTGATAACCGATATCACTGTCCTTATCCGGTCCCTGCCGAGACCGAGTAGTACGCGCGTTTTCGCCGCGTCATAGCCAGGCCATAGAGTCCTGGCCATCAAACAGGTATGCTCGCCCTGCCATCTCCCCTGAGCCCTTCTGTACGACTCCCGTCTGATGAGAGTCCTGCAGCGGGCCATTGAAGTGCCAATTAGGCCGTCGACGAACATGTCGTCCAAGAGACAGCCTTGTTTGGCCAGACTGTCCGCAGTATGGTTGCCCAGGAGCCCACTGTGTCCTGGTACCCATGTCAGCGTTACACTGGAATGTTTCGCGATCTCATTTAGAGACATCCGGCATTCCACTGTCAACATAGATGTCGTAAAGACACCAGCCAGAGCTGCAATGGCAGCCTTGCTGTCCGTAAATATACATATATCCCTCGATATACGATAGTACTTCAGCCAGTTTGCCGCCCGCTTTATGGCAGAGATTTCCGCCTGCAGCACACTACTGCCATCTGGCAGCCTAAAAGAGACCCTGATGTCCAATTCTTCGATGAAGAAACCTCCACCCACTCTGTCGCCCATCCTGGAACCATCGGTGTAGACCCGCAGGGTCGGCTCCAGAGATCGCGTATTATCGAGCAGCTCATCATAGCTACCATGATGAACCGTGAACAAAGCACCGAAAAAGGGTTCCGGAGTGCAATAGTCCAGCCCCGCCAGGTCGTATGACGCGTGAAGCGTGACCCTGGCATGACCATAGTTCCGCGTAGACCACAGGCCCACCGCCCCCAGTCTCATAGCGGAAGTCAAGGCCTGTTGTTCGGCCATGATATCAATCGGCAACCAGTCTAGCATAGTAAACAGTGCCTTCGTCGGTGTCGAGCGGAGTGATCCCGTGATCATCAGCGCAGCCAACCTATATACTTTCTCAAGCATCCTGCAGTACCGTCCCCTTTCCACGGCAGGCCACCACACTATGACCCCATAGAAGAGAATCGGTTTTACCACCGCTTCAAAGATCCATTCGACACCCCTGGGGCCCAGGCCCCAGCTCCTGCCCAAGGATCTCTTGCAGGTGTATAAGGCCACAATAGCCCTATCAACCCTCGTCCGAACGTTGAGTTCCCATGATAGTTTGCTATCGAGAATTACGCCCAAATATTTGTCACTGTTCGAGAGCCTCAGCTCCGTGCCGTTTAGCCTAGGAAGCCTAAAGTTGCCAACCTTGTACTTCCTGGTAAAGAGTACCAACTCAGTTTTCTGTGGATTGACACCAAGTCCACAGGAAATGCTCCAAGAGCTTAGAATCTGCAATGCAGATTCCATACAATGGGACAGTGTGTCCAGGTGTTTACCCGCGACCGCCACCGCCACGTCATCCGCATACGCGACGGTTTTTATCCCTAATCTGTCGGACCGACCCAGCAAAGTGTTCACCGTCAGGTTCCACAGTAGAGGGGAGAGAACCCCACCTTGCGGGGTGCCCCTGTGCACAAATCTGCAAACATTAGTAGCACCCATTGTGGATTCAATGATCCTATTATCGAGTAGATTACCAATAAATCTACAAATTACATCGTCAACCCCAACCTCCCTCATCGACTCCAAGATGGAGTTGGGTTTGACATTATTGAAAGCTCCCTCAATGTCCAGAAAGGCCACAAGTGAGTATTCCCGAAATTCAAGGGATTTCTCAATGTAGCCGACCAGTGAGTGGAGCGCCGTCTCTACAGACTTGCCCTTGGTGTAGGCATGCTGCGATGAAGAGAGCAAATGTCTAGGAATAGACATCCTCAGATGAATATCAATGACCCTTTCAAGGGTCTTGAGAAGAAATGACGACAGGCTAATTGGCCTGTAGTCCTTAGGTCTGGTGTGGGATGCTTTACCTCCCTTTGGGATGAAAACAACCCTACATCTAGTCCATCGGATGGGAACGTACGAGAATCTAATACATTCCGTATAAATAGCGGACAGCCAAGGAACCAGAAGCCCCGCGTTCTTTTGAAGGTCGGCCGGAATAATACCGTCCGGACCAGGAGCCTTAAAGGAGTCGAAGCTCCTTATCGCCCAATTGAGCCTATCATAGCACAGAGAAATGGACACGGGTCCAGGCTCTGATAGGCAGTTGATCTTCCGTGGTGTTGGAAGGGAATTGCCAGGAAAGTGCGTGTCAATTAACACCTCCAGCGTCTCCTGACTATTCGTAGTCCAGCTACCATCAGCTTTCTGAATGTAGCTAGGGACAGTCGGGCAAGAAGCCATTATTTTGCGCAACCGGTTTGTCTCAGAGGAGCCTTCCACGCCGCTGCAGAAGTTCCTCCAGGCATTCCGTTTCGCCGATCTAACCAAATTCTTGAACCTATTCAATGCCGACTTATAATCCGCCCAGTTTCCCAGTCGTTTAGCCATATTGAATAACCTACGACAGTCTCTGCGAGACTGTGCAATCTCAGGGCTCCACCATGGTGGCTTGCCCCCCTTTTTCCTAACCACTGGCCTACAGGCCAGTGCCGTTGCCTGACACAGTGCCCCCGATAGGAATTCCACTGCCATTTCAGTCTCCGTAATGCCACTAATGACAGGGACTGAGCCCAGAGAATCAGCGAGTAGACTAGCCTGATAGTCCCACCTCGTTCTCCTCCTATTCACAAAAGTACACACCCCCAAGGGGGGTGGACCTAATTGAAACTCAACATACCTGTGGTCCGAAAAAGAACAGTCATTTGAGACCGCCCAGTTACTTATTAAGTCGGAGTGTTCCGAGCTGACCAATGTCACATCAAGAACCTCCTGCCTATTAGCTACAATGAACGTAGGTTCCGCGCCTATGTTTGCTATTTCCAAATTACTGCTACAGATAAAAGAAAATAGCGACTCACCTCTAGAGTTGGTGTTGGTGCTGCCCCACGTGATGTGGTGCGCATTAGCGTCAGCACAGATAACCACCGGGGTACCCATGGAGCCGGCTTTGGCTACCAAGCCACGAACAAGCCCATTAGGTGGCCCATTGTCCTGGTCATGCGCCATATAGCCCGAGACGATCCAGATCGGCATGTCGCCCATCTCTAGGGCCGCTGAAGTTGTGTCTTCATCACTGAAAGCAGAAAGAATGAAGATATCCAGCGTGTTTTTAGCCAAAATACAAGATCTAATTTTACCTGTTGCTTTGGCATATAGGAGCTTATAGCCCTTGAGGTTTAATCCTCAAACCCGATCCTTGTGGATCCATGGCTCTTGGATCATTATTAGCTCCTCCTCTCTCTCTACCACCCGGAGGAGCAGTGCAGCGGATGCTGCCTTAGAGTGGTGAAGGTTTATCTGTGTCACCTTCACCATGTCCAGTATTAACGACCGTGACATTGGCGTCCTCCTGATCTGATTCCAGGAGGGCGTCCTCATCAGCCAATTCACCCATGCGTTCAAAGAGGTCACCCAGCATGTCAGAGACGGACGGGGTGTCTTCTTTGTCACATGAATGAACGGAAGCGTCATTCGTGCAGTCCGCAGACTGCGTAGGCTCCACAACCTTCGGAGCGGGATCGCCCTTGTCATCACCTCGGTAGACACGGAGCAAGATGGTACTGAAACCATAGTAAATCTTGCCCTGTTTCTCCCTCAGTGGCTTGAAGGAGTCCTGATTCAGGACTACGATCGCCGTTCTTGAGGATCCTTCAGCTGCTGAAACCTTGACAACTTTCCAGTTATGAGTGGGAAGTTGGGGGTTGCAGCACTGAATAATCTTCAAGATTTCCTCCGGTGCAGAGGGTTCCGCTGGGATGGTGACGATGGATCTAGGTCTCCGTGGTATCTCACTCATCAAAACCACGTCGAGCCTAGCACCTTCCCATATTTCGCCAATCGCTCCAATGGCAAGCTTCAGCAGAAGTGCAGAGCGCTCGTCCACACACGCCATCAGCTTAACGTGACCCTGGTACCAGCCAGCATCGTCGCATTGCGGGGGTGCTCCTGGATTCTCACTAAGGATCTTCCAAAAGACACCCATCATTTGCTGCTTCACCAAGTCCCACCTAGAGTGGGAGATGGATCCATCAGCAGCACTTCTGTCTATAATAGCCCTAACAAGATGGTCTTTCGCCACCTCGCTGTAGGACCTATTAGTCGACTTTGGTGCGTACTTGGGACGTTTTGTCCCTGGTTGCTGTCTAACGGCTGTCGCTTCTTCCTCCGAACGTTGCCGTTTAGGCATTGCCTTTGCAGGGGCGGGAGGTGAAACGCTTTGAAGCCCAGCAGTAAGGGCCTTAGCCCATGCCAATGAAGCTTCCTGTTCTGCAGAAAGCTCATTGGCATCTTTGGAGCCGAATAGCTCGATAACACGCAAGGCAGCACGCCTTGAGTTAGATGCCCTCTTGGAAGGATTTTTATGCCGAGGTGTCTTCTTAGTGACGCCGGACTTGGCGGGGGGAGGTGCAGAAGTGGGACAGGATGTAATCATCTCCGTCCCTCTTTGCACAATAGGCATATGGGAGGCTGCTTTGTTGGACGACTTTGTCATTTCCAACTTTGCAGTACCCGAAGCATGGACTTTATCCGCTCTGGCGGAAAGGGCTGATGCGGCTTTTGATGTACTTGGCGCGAAAGACAGAGGTACATCGCCGCTGTTAGGTGTCGAGGCTGATACAGCCACCGACGGGATTGTCTTCGTCTCATTGTCCTTATCATTGGTCCTTTTCGTGTCCTGTTCCGTGCCATTGTTAGTTTGTTGTTTGTTTTGTTTTTGATTTGTTTTAAAAAGAGTTGTCATTTTGTTTTTGGTCCCACGAGTGTAGGGGATCTGGAGGTCCACCACGTCATAGCCCCCGATAACGCGGTAAGGGCGTAGTCTATTTGCTGAGGTGCCCAGGTATCAGCAAAGCTCCGTGATAATACAGTCGGTAACCCCTGACTGCAAACCAACCGATAGGCACGGGTCGCATAACACCTCGGTTTAGGGGATGGATAACCTTTCGTTGCCAAGGCCTTTAAGTTCACTGCCCTCATCTCGGGAATCACCAGATGCTGGCAAAATGCCCGGATCAAGACACGAACCACAGCCAAGACGTAAACCACCACATCGCTTCAAGATTGTTATCCATAATAGTGGTGGTGAGTCTGCAATAACTTTCTTAGTCTTTTTGTACACTCTTTTAGTAAGTTCTTAAGTTGAGGGGATCTGTGCAATTGCCACTCTCTTCGAGCCCTCCTTTTTTCAGACAAGAGATGCTCGACATTTGTGGAATACATTTTAATAGTTTTTGTTTTTTTTTGGGCAATATTGGAATGTTGAACAGCAAGTTTCAGAAAACCTTCAAAATTGTCAAGAACGATCTACATACTCCGGTGTACTGAGCGGAATATTTTCTGTGCAATGGGTACTGAGATATTTTTTATATTTTAACCAATTAATTTTTCGTAGCTGTCGTCGCTAAGAAACCAGTCGGAGGTACAATTCTATTGGGGTTCATTATAGTAATAATGGTAGGTGTTTGGTCGGAACATAATTCTAGGGAAGCTTCAACAAGATTCGTTTCTATGGGGAGGTTTTTAACCACGCCGAAATCGATGACATCTAGAATTTTTTGATGATCAGTAGGCCAATATGTTGGTTGTCCGCTCGCTACCACATTTCTTTGGTGTTATAAGTCGTGACCCGCAGAAGGTATGTTTAGCGTTACAATCGCCAGCGGCTAGGAAACACGGTCCTAATGATTTAAAATTTTTATAATATTGGCTTTCTGATATGGAAAATCTATTAATTCCTCAACGCAAATGTTCGTTGCTTGGAGATAATCTTCACGATGATCACACATTAGGAAGTGTTTGACTCGGGTTTTCATTAAAATGGCAGAACCTCCACAAGTTCTATCTCGAGAGTCCTTGGTATCATATAATATATAACCATTGATTTTAAACGTATTTCTTGAGGTCAAATGAGTTTCAGAAACCATCATGACATCAATTTGTTTATTTTTAAGAAAGTATTCTAATTAATTTTTATGTTGGCGGATTCCGTTTGCGGGCCAAAAACAAATTTTTAAACAGTTCATGGTTTGTTAAGTACAGCTTGCAATAACATCGATTGCATTCAAAGAACTTCCTGCATCATATTATCCATTGTGTTCGTAAAATTATTTACTGTTTGCACTAATGTTTCCATGGTTTTTTCAAGACGACTTAAAAAAGAAACTGGAGTTTCATCATTACTTGGCGAAGCACCTTGCATTGGCACATGGTTCGATTTTAGGACGTTAGCGTAAGAGATTCTGTTATTACTAGGCTGCGGAGCCTGAATGCCATTAGTGTTTACCTGATTTGTTACCTGCATTTGAGGGGGATTAGTTTTCGGTCCAACCGACTGCTTGACGATAGTATATGTAGGGCAACCTCTATAATTGGCAGTGTGATTACCGCCAAAGTTGCGACATTTTTTTACGTTGGGGTCAGTTTTAGACTTGTCGTAAAGAACTGTTCCATGTAATTCACCACATACTACGCAAACAGGGGGTAAGAAGCAGTTTGTGAAAAATGTTGAGCAACATTGGTTATTTCTCACGAAAATTTTGAGATGTATCAATGTTACCTATCTTGCGAACTTGCATAAATTGACGTTTTTATTCCTTCAAAGTATGCGAAATTGTTTTGCGTATGTAAACAAATCCCACATGTGTTATACTAAAAATAATTAAAAAAAAAAAAAATAATAAAAAAAAGTAAATGTGAATAAAAAATTGTTACCAGTTAAGTCATTTTAATTTTTTTCTTATTATTTAACATTAAGTTTAAAATTTTTTTCTTTTACTTAAAATTCCACGTGAAATAAGTGCAGCTCATATTTTTTCGCAGTTTAAAAAAAATGTTGCCAAAAACATTTCTGAACTTTTCCACAAAATAAACAGAGTACAACTCTATCAACATTATTTCATAGATATTCCGCACGAGTTTTTGACAGCATTTTACGTGAAATGTGGAACAGAGTACCAGGCTTGAGTGAAAAAAAACTAAGAATGTTTTGTTTTTGTATAGATAAAAAGAAAAAATTAAAATTCAAATATATCCACTTTCAGATGTGATATCAACATAATTTGCTTACAGTTATCTATTATAAGTCAAGTTCATTAAGCAATAATATAAGCGAAGTCAGATATTTTATTAGTGTTGGGTAGTGTATGCTTTCTAAAGTCATAAGCATTAGATACGTTTCAAATTAAGACATCTCATATAGCTCGTTTTTCTCAATATTTATTATCGCGTTGGGAAAATCTTTTAAAAGATAAAGATGCAGTGAAACGCCCTAATACACAAGTGTGTGTATTTATTCATAGCCTTTGACTTAATTTAAAAAAAAAAATCACACACACATGTGTTAGTTTGATAGTTCTTCGTTATGCTTGGTATATTTTTTTCTTTTCTATTTAATGAAATTCATGCATATAAAAAACATACTCAGCTTTATTTTTTCCCCCCAAAAATATAATTGTAATTTTTTTCTTAAATTTCATAGTTTAAACTACATTCTATGCAAATGATTTTTTTGTTTGACTATGCCGAATTTTTCATACTCTTCATACTCAGTAACAAAATAAAGAGAGAAACTAAAAATTGCCATCAACATTAATAGTTATGCCATTCAACACCACATACCACTGAATATGAAAACAAATATTTGAGACTGCAACTTATTTGGGACTCATGGGCAATAATAGACCCGATATAACAAAATAATGCTATGAATCATATAAGAGTTGCCAATTTTTATATCAATACTAGCTGACCCGGTCCGCGTTGCTTGCCCTAAGCAAACAGTGCTGTATTACCAAACGCTTTAAATTGAGCATTTAACGAAATTTACGGCCTTCAAATAAAAATCCATGGAATACATATCATAAAGTTTTTTTACAGAATAACTTACATATGGTGTAGATATGGGCTCAATCAAAAAAGAAACGCATGTATTTAACCAAATTGGAAATTATATTTATTTATTACTTCACCTTAAGGCCAGCCGATAGATAATGTTTTTTGTTTTTTTATTTGGTGTAAAAACGTATAAATTGTTAGGCGTCCCAACTCGGGAGTAAGCCACAGACAAGTGGCCGTTTAAGCCAGCAATAGTCAATGATTGGCCTTGTGCTTTGCTGATGGTAATAGCAAAGGCAAGACGCAAAGGGAATTGGAGCCGCTTGAACGGGATTGGTAAATCGTTGGAAATCATTGGAATTCGTGGATTTCGAAAGTTTTAAAATTTTGATATTGGATCATTATTAACATAGGTTTTTTTTTAAATATCTTCGGAACTACATAGTCGATTTAAGAGTTTGATATCTCGTTTTGAAAAACATGACAACGGCTTTCAAAAAAAACATACACACATCCTCTTTTATATATATAGAAGAAGATAGATATATAGATAGATAGATAGATAAAGACTAACATTTTTAAGAAAGTTATTTTATTGGTAATATTTTTGGGAGTGGTATTTGTATGGGAACTATAGATTTAGAATAAAGTTTTTGGCCCAAATTTAATATTTATACCAACATAAAAACATAGTTTATGGGCAAAAAATTTCGAATCCAGAAATAAATTTATAACTTTGAGTAATTATGGACCATTCCTCACCGTTTTCAATTACAATAAATAATTAATACCAATGTACCAAATTTCATCAAATAATTGCGACAAGTACTATGCACACTACAAAGTAACAAGCCGGACGGAGATCGTTACAACGACTCAGATAGTGATTGAGTCGATCGGGATACTAAAAAATGATTATAGTACCAATATTTTTAGGTGTTATTCGCTTTTTAACGACATGTTTTCATTTTTAAACGATTTCAATGCTAATCCTCTGGGGTATACCATAGAGTAGTTTCAAGGCTACTCCTTTGTAATGCAAATTTGGGTTATATGTTCCTCCCCTAGAACATCGTAATGTTCAAATGACCATGTTTTTTTAGGTTACCTTTGGACTAGTCCTAGTCCCTTATGGAATACATTTTACATGCGTGTATGGACTAGTCGCAGTATATGCAGGGATACTGCCGGCCGGCCCTAAATTTACCATTACAGTAGAACGGCAACAAGTTATAAAACTGTGCGGTTTTATTAATAACAATAAATGGCGTTTAAACATAATATAGTAATTTATAATAATTCGGGTACGTTGAATCCAATGGTGCTAACCGTTTTTTTTAGGTTAGCTCCTGTTTTCGAGATATGTATATGTACCGTTATTTAGAAAACTCAAAACGATTTATGGTGCATTTACACTTGCAATTTTCAAACTAGTTAACGATCGTAAACTACTTTCATAAGTTTTTTATCTTTGACAAGTTCTTAGCCCCAATAATAAAAAAAAAACGTTGATGCACATACATACGAACATATAAACAAACCTTTTATTTCCGTTGTCCATCTAAAAGAAAATATGTAAAAAAACTAACATTTCTTATAAATTTGGAATTTTTTTAAACATTTTCTTTGTTTATTTTATTTTTCTTACTATTGTTTTGGCTTTTTTTTTACAGATAAAAGTAAATTTTTGTTCACTTGATTTTTTTTATTTTTTAAGAAATGTCAAATATCACTAGCATTGCCAGAACAAAATTTGAAAGACAGAGTTGCATTAACAAAAACTGGTTGTTTGTAACTAGTTTATCTCAAAAGCTAGTTACAAACGTGTTTATAATTTGTATGGATAAACAAGTTTCTCAAACTAGTTTATCATCATAAACAACTTATAACCTGTTTATGGCGTAGGTGCAAACGCACTATTAGTTAACACGTTGACTGCCAACTACGAGATAACTCGTATATTAATTTCCCTTCCAGGAAGCCAACTACGAGTTATCTCGTACTATCTAAAACTGCCACTTTTTGTGTAGTTACGAGTAAAACGGTATTATATCAGTGCTAGTATCGATAAATGGCTTCTGGGAAAAGAAAAAAAAGTTAGTTTTGGCTTGCGTGAGCTGAACATTTATTAAAAAAATAAAAATTTTATGGAAAAATTCATTCAATATAATGGAAAAATTAACTCAAATAGAAGAAATAAAGTAATATTTTATTATTTGTGGTAGTTTTTAAAACAATTTTCCACTGGGCTTCTCTTCACAGACTGGACAGAAGTAACGCGTTTATCGCCGTTTTTTTGCTTGGTTACATACACGAGATGGCTTTGTCGGACGCTGTTTTTTTTTCCGTTGGTGGTAAACACTATAAATAATGGAGCTCTTGATTTCTATTTTTTTTTCAAAACTGGTTGAAAATCTGCAATCAACGCGAAGACGAATTCTTCTCTGAACTTTATCAGTTTTATTTAAGATGAAGTTACTTTTTGAAAAATTCTGTGAGCATTTTGTATACAGAGAAAAAAGATTCGTGATCACAACCGAATTTGGCGCCAATCGAATTTTGTCGGTTGCATGTACTATCACACAATTCGGTTCCAATTACTGAACAATTTTTTTCTTAGAATAATATTTTTGATAGCAACATTTGAATTTTAGTACACTATCAGTCATAACAACAGATATTGTTAGTTGTTAGTATGATTATTAGAAACAAAATTGTGCTTATACCCGAATAAAAGATAGGTGCAACTGAATTAACACATAATTGGTGTTCATAACAAGAGATTTGATTGTCATTATCAATATATTTTTTTTAACCGGTCAAATATAGCCCATAAGGGGCAAGGACTTGTCCAAAGGTAATCTCAATGAATGGAAAAAATGGGTTATTTTACAGTACGATGTCCTAGGGCAGGACCAAATAACGCAGCTTGCATTTCAAAGGGGAAGTCTTAAAACTACTCCATGGTAAACTCCAGAGGATTAGCTTTGAAATCGTTTCAAAACGAAAACATGTCGTTAAAAAGGAAGACATGTCGTTTCACTGCAACCTCTTTTTAATAATGACATGGTCTACACTTGCACTACATTGGACCAGTCCAGGATCAAAATGGATCAAAAAGTCCAATATAAGTTGCAGGTTATAAAAAATAATACATACATTCATACATACATATGTAAGGTATGGCCGCTATTTTATTTTTTTAAGAGATAATTTAAGGATATTACTTTTTTTTTTTGTTGGGACCTTCTCCGTGGCATTATCAGATGAAGTCATAACTAGAATTCTACAAAGATTCAAAATTAAAAGCCTCCTGAGATCCTCGTGATTTTTAAGATCGAAGGTTGATGCTTTCTTTCTGGTACCTTTGAAGTCAGAAGCTCCTGGTGTGCGGGCGTCGGACGGACTGTTGGCTTAGGCCCCCGGCGGCATGCTCTCTTAGGAAGTGGTGTCTTCATACTTGAGAAAAGCTCTATGGAAGGCACGTGTTCAGAGATAGACAAGATGAGTATTGCGTTCGTATGATGGTATGATGCAGATTCAGTGGTTTGTTGGTAGAGAGGAATAGAAAAAGAAGCAGATGAAAGGTTGAGGTATTAAGGTGCGTTGGCGTTTGCTGGGTGTGCTGTGTTTTTCCTAGGATGATATTTTTGAGCGGGGAGTGCTATTCTTTTTGTGTGCTTTACTGTTCACGTGTTGGTTGTGGTTAAAACCCCAAACTCGCGGAAATGGAGATTCCCACATGGAAGGTTGATTTTTCACTCTTAGGCCACGTTTTGTAAATGATCCTAATGGGTAGGATTCAGTAGTGTGTTAGTAGAGAGTAAGTTCGAGGGACTGATTATAGCCCAGTGCAGACTTTTAATAGAAATCAGATAAAAGTTTGAGGAATCAAGGTACGTTAGTGTTTGCAAGGTGTGCAGTGGCTTTTGATTCCTCTCATGGGATTCGCTCTGTGGCGGTCCTCCCCTCTAAAAAAGCGGATGATAGAAACCTTCGGCTCCTTAACAAGGGGTAGGCGTATAGTTTTTGTCGGATTATACACTCAAAATTGCTACCACTGTGTGTTGGTTGCGTTTTCACATATGGGAAATTCGTAAACGCATTGTTTGTCACCCAGTGGTTAAGATCCACCATGAAATTATCCGAAATGGCAAGTGCTCATGTAAATCATTTCCACATTTGTGCCAAAGCGAATATTTTGAAAAGAAAATGGTAGTTATTGGTCTTTAACTCCTTTATGGATCTATTTTGTTAATTTTCATCACCAGTAGTCAACTAAGCTTATTTTATTCTTAGCCCTGAAAGGTTACTCTTCATTTTGGTACATTAAGGTTACTCTTCGTCGTATCGACGAGCTTTAAAAAAAAAATTCTACCTGAACGATTTTTAAATTAAAAAATCAATAAAATCTTTTTTAGCAAAGCATTTTATTAAAAAAATAAACTAAAATAAAAGTTCATCCATCTCAAACTTTTGTAAGAAATTTAGCACTTTTTTGTGTATTCAAATTAACTATTTTTTAAAGCTTTTGCAATCAGCTACCGTTGTTGCAAAAAGATCGTAATTCGAGTACATATACAAAAGTTATATGATAAAATGTATATTAGCTTCGTCGATTCGACGAACAGTTACCATCCAGGGTTAAATAAACACAAAAATTATGCGCTTTGTCAAATAAAAAGAAATCAATAAGCAACAACGGATTGGCAGAGAAAGACGAATTGTTTTCGATATGCCATATATCCCATGGTACCGATTTTAGCGCTTTTAACTGTTTAGAGACTTCATGGCTGGTCATAAGTATTTGCTAAAAAAAAATTAGTTCTGATTCTAATGTAAAGCTCCCGTATTAAAAATACAAAAAATTCTTATATTTGACATATTATTACCCCATTTAGGGTTAATTTGGCAATACCCTAGAGGGAAGCAAACTGACACCAAAGTAGTCCGTTGATAGGTTCTTTGGCGGTAGAGACCGGTTCTAGTTCTAACACTTTATATGAATGGGACCTATCACATTTACATGGGGTTGTCATTGGAGGGGGTCAATTGACACCTAACAGGCACCACTTGACAAGTCACACATCTATTCTCAATGAACGTGTTCAGTGTTAGTTACTACAATGTTTGTCCTAGGTATTATTTCAATAAAACTAGTCCTTTCATGAGTTCTTCCTTTTTGTACCTTTTCTATTTTCACAAGTCCCAGGACCAGTTCTGTTGGAACAATTGACAAAAATTTCCCGCAGGGTAATAACAACAAAATCATCATCATTG
The DNA here is from genome assembly GCA_930367215.1 of Pollenia angustigena. Taxonomy (NCBI): domain Eukaryota; kingdom Metazoa; phylum Arthropoda; class Insecta; order Diptera; family Polleniidae; genus Pollenia; species Pollenia angustigena. The sequence continues at coordinate 168,936,493 of OV884058.1, forward strand.
TGAAAAGTATCAAATGTAATCGGAGCCTCTTCTATTTGCGTTCATGGAGTAAAAGTAGGAAAATAGTTTTGCAATCTGTGGCTATTTACGTACCCATAGACCCACTATTATTTTTCCACTTTTCGCTAAGTGCGTTTATAATGTCTGTTTAGATATAATATTTAAGATAAATATAAAGATCGTGATTCCAATTTAAGCTTGTATGCATTTAATCTTTTTCTACTGCTCTCCCTCTTTTAACTCAAATACTCACAAAATCTTTAGCTGGAAAGTGGGATCAGTAGGAAAAAAAATCGCTCTTGATCAAAAATTGTTGGGCTACATGATAAAATAGATATATAAAGGGTGATTTCTTAAGCGTTTTGTGTTTTGATATTTTGCTTGGGGCGATAAAATAAAATACCTTTAAATACTTTTTCATGTAAATAGTGCCCTGTTATATTGCCTTCCAGCTCTAGCATTTTAGCTGGCTTTTCCCTATAAAAGAGGAACTTTACGCATCCCTATAAAATATGTTAATTTTTTTCTGTTAGAACCAGATCTAATGCATTGTATTGTGTTGGAACTAGGAAAATGGGTTATGGGAAGGAGAATAGAGGGAGTACTAATTGTGAAGATTCGACTTGAAGTTATTCATGTTGTAAGTCAGAGGGAAGACTTCAGCAGGAAGGTTATTTCACATACGAACAATCCGGTTCTCCCTGTAATGCGTTGTAAGATTCACTTCCCAATCGATCACAAAAGGCTGGGCTCTTGAGGAAAAATGTGTATTGCGAACAAACGTACCGTTTTCGGGAGCCAGATCCCAAATTTCGTCAGAACACATGCCATTGTAGTAACGATAAAACAGGCAAATACAACCCACATTGCGATGGTGCTCAAGGGAGCCAATAGAATTGGATATCCAACTGTCACCAATGAGAACCTTCGCCCTCTCCTGTACGCGTATTCCATACGCGGTCGGATATAAGTGGTATAAATAGTAAGGAGATCAGATGGAGTGAAAATTTTTTTCACCGTCTTAAAAAACCGAGGCACTTGAATGCTTCCTTCGATACCTTGAATATATGTTCTGTCCATCGGACATCAGATTGTATCTTCATGCCCAGAACATCAAGAGATTCTAAATCCTCAATAATTATACCACCCATATATGCATATGAGTAGATAGGGTTGGAAGTTTGACGTAGGACGTCATTTAGAAAAATAAGAAAAAGAGTAGGAGAAAAAACGAAGCCTTGTGGCACCCCTGAATGAATCTTGAACTCGTTGGATGAAACCCCATCTATAACAACTCGTATAGTGCGATCTCTGAGAAAAGTCGATATAAACCGAGAGAAATTATCACCGACACCAAATGCAACAAGTTTTGACAAGGGCCGATGTTGAATGTGAACCACACCTAAACGCCAAGTTTTTTTCCGAATTTTATTTGACATTTCTCTATTTCAGACTTACTCAATTTGAACCATGGAGAGATACACAATCCAACAACGTGTTAAAGTTATCCAGACTTATTATGAAAATGGGCGTTCAAATCAAAATGCATATCGTGCACTTCGTGATTTTTTTGGTCAATTTGATCGTCCAAATGTGCGTACAATCGCAAAAATCGTGGAAAAATTCGAGCAAACCGGGTCTGTAGAAGATGTGAGAACACCAGTGCATGCTCGTACAGCTCGTACTGCAGAAAATATTGCTGCTGTTCGCGATAGTGTGGCTGAAGAGCCGTCCACCTCAGCTCGTCGTCGTGCCCAACAATTGCACCTCTCACGCTCGTCGTTGATGAACATTATGCATAAAGACTTGCATTTACACGCTTACAAGGTGCAATTGGCTCAAGAACTAAAGCCTCTTGACCATTCCAAACGTCGAAAATGGGCAGAATGGTGGCAAGAAATGGCAACAGTGGATGATCAATTTTCGAAGAAAATCATCTTCAGTGATGAGGCACATTTTCACCTCAGTGGATTCGTCAATAAACAGAATTGCCGCATTTGGGCGAATGAGAATCCAAGAGTGGTTGTCGAAAAACCAATGCACCCACAAAGAGTGACTGTTTGGTGCGGTTTATGGGCTGGCGGCATCATCGGGCCGTATTTTTTCCAAAATGAGGCCGGTCAGGCAGTTACTGTGAATGGTGTTCGCTATCGTGAGATGATAACGAACTTTTTATGGCCCGAATTGGAAGATATGGATGTGGACGATATGTGGTTTCAGCAGGACGGTGCCACTTGCCACACAGCTAACGAAACAATTGATCTTTTGCGCAACAAATTCAATGGACGTGTTATCTCACGTAATGGCGATGTCAATTGGCCGCCAAGATCATGTGATTTGACACCGTTGGACTTTTTTCTTTGGGGTTATTTGAAAGAAAAGGTGTACGTCGATAAGCCAGCAACAATTCAAGAGCTAAAGGATGAGATAATTCGGCACATTAACGGCATAGAACCTCCATTATGCCTCAGGGTCATCGAAAATTTGGACCATCGGATGGAGGAGTTCCGCCGTGGTCGCGGCGCCCATTTGGCCGATATTTTGTTCCATACATAATTGAAAATACCAATATATCATAATAAAATAAAATTACAATAATTTCCTAAATAGTTTGTGTTTTATTCAAAATCAACATCGGCCCTTGAAATTTAACCACCCTTTATGTACGTGTATATGTTCATACCTATAAGAATACGTAAATTACTTACCCCTATTTATTAAGTTTTTCACATTTTCCATTTTTGACCGCAAATATATTTTTTAAATATAATATTAAAAATTAATTTAACCTATCAAATGTTTTGACAGAAAATTTAGTAAGCAATTGGGGCTTTTAACTATTTTTTGGTTGTGAATTCCGAATAATTATATTTTCATTTGTTGTACTCGAATTGAATCTATTCCAACAATCAATAATTAGCTGCAATAAATGAATAATCATTTATATTACAAAATTTATTGACGAAAGCAAATTATTGATTGCAATGACCAATATTCAGTATTGCCCTGTATTTAATTCGGTTGTGATTCTAACCATTTGTACTAATTTTAAGAACTTAATTAAATTAGTTATCATAACTAATAAAAGAATTGAAGGACTCATATTTCAGTTGGAACATCATTTTTATAATCAAGAGAATTAAAAATAAGTTAGAACTATACATTTTTAATAGTTGCAATAATAAATCATGTTACTTGATCAATATTTTATTACTGCAACCGTTTTCCAACCAATTTGTTTTCTGTGTGTAGGATTCAAAACAGATGGCGTATAATTTGCACATCGTTTTTGTCTTTATTATGGCATTTGGGAGGTTTATCATTTATTCTAACTTGATTATCATCGAAATACTGTAAACAAATTTGTTCCATGCTTCGAAAATATAGAATTTCTTGATTACAAAACATCATTTGCGAGAAAATTTGCTTGACAATTTCAATTTAAAAAATTGCAGCTGAAACAAATCGCTTGCTCACTGAAGCTTAACCAGGCTATATTCAATCGATTTCATCTTATAAAGGACCTTCTTAGCTGAGACTATGATATGGTCATGCAAAAATTTAATGAAGATGAATTGCAGGCAGTATTTCAAGAAGATTGTTGTGAAACTCAAGAAAAATATGAAAAATAATTGGAACCCACTTAAGCAGCAAACCAACTACGCATGTAAATAACAGGATCCATTCAAGAGAGGTGGTAACCACACGCACTATAACCGAATTTAACTTTTCATCGAAACTTCACTGGCTAAGAAAATTGGAGTTTTTACGATAACCCAAAGCGCATGAAATTGCATGTGAAACCCAGCCAACAAGCCGAAATTTTATAGAGCTTCGTATTTAATGAAACCAAAATGTGTGAATCTATTATGAATCTATTAATCCTCCAAATGGGTCAGATGATCACAGAATACCTAAGCCAAACACAATTAATTGGTTTAAAGCGATTATTGCCCGAAAATGCAAATTTTTTATCATTACAACGCCCGGGCATATGTTGCAAGATACGTTTAAAACTATTCAGAAAATAGTGGTTGGGGAGTTTTTGTCTTACCCGTCTAATAATTGAGACTAGAGTTGTGCATATCACGTGAATTTTTCATGACACTTGCAGAGTTTCTAAAGGGTGGTTAAATTTTAAGGGCCGATGTTGATTTTGAAGAAAACACAAATTATTTAGGAAATTATTGCCATTTCTTTTTATAATGATAATATTGGTATGCTTCAATTATGTGTGGAACAAAATATTAGCCAAATGGCCGCCGCGATCTCAGCGGCACACCTCCATCCAATTGTCCAAGTGTTCGATTACGCTGAGGCATAATTGAGATTCTATGCCGTTAATGTGCCGAATTGTCACATCCTTTAGCTCTTGAATTGTTGCTGGCTTATCGACGTACACCTTTTCTTTCAAATAACCCCAAAGTAAGAAGTCCAACGGTGTCAAATCACATGATCTTAGCGGCCAATTGACATAGCTGTGTGGCAAGTGGCACCGTCCTGTTGAAACCATATATCGTGCACATACAAAGTTCGTTATCATCACACGATAGCAAACACCGGTCTCATTTTGGAAAAAATACGTCCCGATGATGCCGCCAGCCTATAAATCGCACCAAGCAGTCACTCTTTGTGGGTGCATTGGTTTTTCGACAATCACTCTTGGAAAATCATTTGCCCAAAATGCGGCAATTCTGCTTTTTGACGAATTCGTCATCACTGAAGATGATTTTCTTCGAAATTTGATCATCCACTGTTGCCATTTCTTGCCACCATTCTGACCATTGGCGACGTTTGAGTCAATTGCACCCTGTAAGCGCGTAAAAACAAGGGTATATGCATAATGTTCATCAACGACGAGCGTGAGAGGTGCAATTGTTGGCCACGACGAGTTGAGTTGGAGGTTGACGGCTCTTCAGCCACACTTTCGCGAACAGCAGCAATATTTTCTGCAGTACGAGCATGCACTGTTATTTTCACATCTTCTACAGACCCGGTTTGCTCAAATTTTTTCACGATTTCTCCGATTGTACGCACATTTCGAAGACTAAATTGACCGAAAAAATCACGAAATGCACGATATGCATTTTGATTTGACTGCCCATTTTCATAATAAGCCTGAATAGCCTAAGCGCGTTGCTCGATTGTGTATCTTTCAAATGAAATGTAAAAAAAAACTTGACGTTTAGGTGTGGTTCACATTCAACATGGGCCCTTAAAATTAAACCAATCACACTTACTCTCTCTTTCACGGGTAATTAATCTTTAAAGAAATTACAATCATATACTCTCACTCGTGAATCACGAGTGACACAAAAAATTCACACACACTTATTTGTTGCAAATTTTAAGATAAAATCGTTATTCTTTGTTGCATTTCGCAACTTACCGACAGCTTAAGTTTGGATTTTATCGCCTGTATAAAATGTGTTACATTATTACAACTAAACTTGACCCTAAAGTGAGCCATATGTTTAAGCTAGGTTAATTCTACCTGGTAAGTTAACGTTAGGTTGTGATAATGGCAAACTTTTTATAAGCTTATAAGTCCTACCGTTAGACATGGGTAAGTCTTAAAACGGGCCTTAAAGTGTTAAAATAGAACCCATAACAAATAATGTCCCGATTCTCAAAGCGAAATCAATTTAGAATTTAACAAGCACCCCGAATTTACAAACTTTATGGCATCTTAGATACATTTTTCTTTGCGTTACATACGGAATATCCACTCAATATACCCACATTTGCCACTTGTACTGCTAGAGACTTGAGAGCTGAAACCATTTTAATCAAAAAAGAAGAAAAAGTTTCAAAGACCAGAATTGTCCTTTACATTTTGGCATATGTATGTATGCACTTACAAAATTTATACTTTGAATAGATTTTAATTAACTTGAGATTATTACAAAATGTTGTTTACATAAATTTTTATTGTTGTTGTAGTTTGAGATTTCGGGAACAAAGAAAAGTTATTTGTAAATGTATTTTTATAGTAACACAAGTTAATTTGTTTTGTAAAAGGTTTTTGTAATTTATTGAATATTAAAAATAAAGTTTGTTTTAAGATAAAAGACGACTTCAATCAAATGTCCTTTAAAATATTTTAATGTAAAGCGGAACCAGTTTTAAATTCGAAATAGAACAAAGACGTTACTGTAAGATATTGACTAGAATAGAAAAAAAGAGAGAGAGAGCAAAAAAACTTACTCAATTATCAGAGAAAAACCACGCGCTAGGGGTTGCAGTGATCATCTCAAGAATATTTCAACTTTTGGTGTAACATGCATGGGGTAATTCAGCTATAGCCAATAGCTGGGATTTGACCAAAATCCAAGATTTAAAGATCTATTGAGAGCGCGCAAAAAAAATCTCGCCAATTTTTGTTTTCAATTAACTATTTATCAAATTTAAAATCTGTTTTAAATCAGTTGAATTAAACGTTTACTTTTATCAAAAACATTACTGCAGAAAATTTTTTAATATCAAAAAATATTAATTGGCACTATTAATTTGTTTATTGGTGTAAATTAAATTAATTTCTTAATCTTTACGACAGGATTATCGAAAACTGAATCATGTTTTAAAAAATTTACGGCGTTACGTCCGCCCTTCTTACGACGTACGACCAAATTGTGTTTTATGCTTTAGACTCTGTTTAAATTTTAACTTTCTTCACTTAAATACATAAACAATTTCTTTCCAATTGTGTGGAAACTTTAATGTTTTAACTTTTTTAAAATTGATTGTCAGAAAGAAATGTTGTTAATTTATTTAAAATAAAACACACCCAACAAACACGGAGGTTTGATTTCAAATTGAAAATGATTTGAAATCAAACGTTTTCTCAAACGATAAACGTTTGATAATGATTTGAAAATCATTTGAAAATCATAGCGTTCTCAACAAAAAGGGGAAATTATTTTCAAATTGAAAACTGCCTTTATTTTCAACTTGCTTTCAAACGTCATTCTCAAATGTGGATTATAATACAATGTGGAATATAAATAAAAATATTTTATTTTTTTTTTTAATTTAAATTTATTATTTATTTAAATAAACGGTGAGATAAACATTCGGCACCATAGCTAAAAGATGAAATAATGTTCTTTCCGTCCTCTAATTCTTGGAAAGACAAACTACTTGGCTCGCTTTTATTTTGAGGATTGTAGCACCGCGATCGTTCAACACACTCTTCACTTTTCCGTTTTATTTTCCTTTTTTTTCGTATTTTTAATTACTCACGAATAATTTTTATTTTTCACAAGAAAGAAGCTGTTCACTTTATATTAAAATTTATTTTTAATAGTAAATAAAACACATGTAAGCACAAGGGAAAAAATGTAACTTTAATCGCCATTTTTAATGATTACATTTATTTTTCGCTTTAGTATTGCCAAGTTTATTTTTGATTTGAATTTAACATTTGACATCAAATTGATAAAACATTTGATATCAAATATTTATTTTCAAATCATTATCAATTTGAATTCAAATGTTAAATCAAACAATTCAAAAACTTTTGAGAATTGTGTTTGATGTCAAATGATAAAGTCATTTCATATCAAAGGTGCTGCCCAACAAACACGAAGTCAAGTGTTTGTTGGGCAGCACTTGTTCTTAACACTTTAATCCTTAAATTTGTTTTTCTTTCAATTGATTTTAAGTCTTATTATTTGGGTTATATTCAATTTACTAATGAAAATTAAGTCTTTTAAAAGTTATCATAAGAAATTTTGTAAAAGCAACCTGTTGTTAAAACTTCTTTTAAAGTTTGAAATTAATTTTTTATTTCTTTGTGGGTTAAAGAAACACTGTAATACATTTTATAGACCATATAAAGACAGACCTACAGACAGAAAGGTTTTTTTTTTTTGTTAAATAGAACCCACAAGAAAAAAATTTTTTTTTGTAAATAAATTTTTCTTTCTTTCACTTGGCTTCAAATAAGAATATTCTATAGTATTTAAAATTTTTGTAATAAATAGACTCTTATTTTATTTTTTATATCCTTTAAAACTAGTTGTGATATATTCTGCGTCTTTGAGTAATTGTAAGTCGATGTGGCCATGTACGTCTCCACAGAAAAGAACAATTTTGGTAGCAAATTCTTTTAATTTATCCTGAACCTGCATAATTGGTTCAATAGGAAGAGAGTTATAGACCAAAATGTGGAACAACCACGCTTAAAAATTAATATTTATGCTAAAAAGAAACAAGTATATATTCTCCTTAAATTTTGCAAAAATTCGTTTTAAACGACTAAAAGTTATACATTTAAATTTTATGAAAAGCGGTTTATGATTCTCAGTAATAACTTTGGTACGCCTAAAACGTAACAAATAACGCAATTATAGTACAGTTATATCCGTCATAGTTTTACAAGGCTAGATCTCGGCATCAAATTCAAAGGAGGTCGGTCAACGATTTACCATAGGTTCGATGAAAAGTCTACTCACAGAAAGCAATTTAGTGCGCCTAGAATCATAACAATCTTATAGTCAGCGTTACTGTCGGTGCTTACAAAGTAGCAATTTACCAGTTTTTACTAGCTTGAATCCTTTCTACTTTTTCAAAAAGCATCCAAATTGCAAAATGTATGGGTACGTTAAGTTTTATGTAAGCAGCCTTCCCACCTGACCTGACATTCAAAAAAGTCGAAAGCTAACTCAGGCGAAGAATTTTCGAAACAAAAATGTTCGATGATACTTCATATAGCAAATGTTCTTTTACTTGAAACATTCTCGAAATACCGTAAAACGTACTATGCGCAGGGACCCACATTAAGGTAATGTCAGATAGGCTGCCAAGTCTGGATAGTTCCTCCTTACACTGGTTAACGAGAATGGACGTTGTTTTATGTGACTTCAGTGACATCAGAGCCGCCTGAATGATGTTCCTACTGTACAGTGTTCTACATGACTTTCTTATCGCCAGTAATTCAGCCTGAAACACGCTGGCCCAATCTGGCAGGCCGAAGTAAAATAGTTTCCTTTTTAATACTTAATTTTTATTATGAAGTTTTTGCTTGTAAAACAGGCATGTCTTGGAATTTTTACAAGCGAAGGGTGTAAGAAGGCCTTCGATATAGAAAAGCATTTCAATTGCTTTCTTCGACATTCATTACTTATCTTTTCTTCTACCGAGCAAAAAAAAAAAAAAAAAAAACGATGAAATAGACTGGAAGGGTTAATTTGTTGAAAATTGTCTAACTTGATATAACACGATCATATTTTGCCTATTAAGTTTGAATACACTCACATATTTTTACCAATACACTCATACTTTTAAAAATTGATACGAACTTGCCTTTAAAATTCTCTTTTCAGTGAATGTTTCAATTAACGTCCAAGAAAACAGCTGATTTCAAGGTTAGTGAGCAAATTTTTCGTTTGGGTTTATAAATTGTTTTCTTGATGACATCTTGAAAGTAAATTGCTCAAAAATTTAATTTAATCACAGCTTTCAATTTATGTAAATTTTGACAAGCAGTATATGTAAAAGACTATCAAGAACAACTTGACCGTGTGGCCGCAGGGTAAAATAGCTAAAGAGGCTCTCTACTTGACAGGGTATTCACTCAGTTAACCGTTAATCGGTTAACCGATTAATTACTACCCGATTAACTGATCGGTTAATTTAAAATTGGCTTTGTTCGATTAACGATTAAACCGGTAAATTTAAGTCGGTTAACCGATTTAACAAAGCTTTTAATTTTTTGTAGTAGTTTCGTGTCATATACAAAATATTTTTTCTTACAATGTATTTCCTTCTAGCAATACATTCTTAAAATACAGTACAAAAACAGAAACTTAGGAATTCGGGAATAAACGTTATCGCAGAGTGTTCGGTACTAAGCTTTGCCAGGGTGAGTCGGATAATGACCTGACAACAGCATAAACTATCGATATTAAAACAATGATTCTTTTAACAGAATTAACCGAAACAATTAGCAGTGGGAAAAATTTTAAAAGTGAAAGAATTGTTATCAAAACTAAAGAAAAGAATCGCTTAAATCCTAAACATTTAAACCAAATTATTTTTCTAAGAGATTATTATATAAGATCTCCTTAAGCTATTGAAATAATAATAAAATGATCTCACAGGTTTTTTTAAATAAATGCATACAGCCGTATCCATAATGAAAATTTGACATTAAGTTAGTACACAGTTTATTCATAATTCACTACTAAAACCTGGCTAACGTTTTTCCAAACTCTTGTTAACGAGCTGCCAAGCAAGCGTTTGCCATGGTATGCAATACAGCCGTTTAATGTCAACCAAATTTGTTGTTTTTTTTTTTTTAATTTACTGTCTGTTTTTAAATTTGCTTTTTTTAAATTAATTTTTTTGGAAATTCAGAGTTGATTTATTAAAAGTGTTGCGGGTGGGTTTTTTAGCGGCAAGATATTTGTATTTGATGTTGTCACTGTTGGTTTTTCACTTTTGTTTGCCGGGAATTTGGTTCTTGCAGTTTCTGTGTAGTTGTATGTTGTTTTTTTTATACAGACTGCTATGAAGATATTGTTGGTTTTTGATATTGCTGCTGTGTAGAATTTTTTTTGTTGCCTTAAATTTGTTATTTATTTAGTAATTTATTTATTTAATGTTTAAATTTTTTTGGCCTGTTTTTTTGATTTTTAGTTTTGATTGTCTGTTTTGTTTTGGTTTGTTCATTTACACATTGTACAGCGTAGTCCATCATAGTAGTAGACGTAAGGGGAGTATGGCAATGCTCATTTAAGAAAAACAGGGATGGCATTTTCATTCAAGTTGAAGGGAAACGCTGTGAGAAAAAGTGTTAATTTTGAATTTAAAAATTTATGAATGGGCAAATTATACTTTCTGTTTACGCATGAGAGCCTGGTAGAGAAAAAACCTATAGCTTAGATATTTAACCAGGGAATGTATGGATGGAGGTCAGCAAGATAGACATATTGAAAGGAAAATGTTAGGAAAAAGTAATCAGGATGAAAATCTAGATAAGAGATTATATAGAAAATTAATATGTATATTTAAGTAAAAAAAGATGGACATTTGGCGGCAATGATAAATTCTAGAAAATTCGGTGAGAAAGGAAAATTGAAAAAGAAAATATGGCGATGCGATGGAAAACTGTGGAAGACTAAGGAAAAATGGAAATTATGGAAAATCTGTAGGGAAAAGATTTAAAGAAAATTGCATTACAGATCAAACGTAAAAAGTTAGTCAAGGTGATCACACCTACAAAGTTTGTGTAAAGTTATTTTAAATAAATTCTTATTTTTTTTTAAAATAAGTTTTGTAAATCAGTTGATTGTGAAAAAAGTTTTTGCAGTTAGTGTTTAAAGGACAAATCTCAAATTTTATCAGGAGAGAGTCCTTGTGAAGTTTATCCTGGGAGAAATTCTAAAGTGAAAATATTTGAGGATTAAAGTTAGAACGTAAGGCTTATTTGTGAAAATGTGTAATGTAAGAAAATAAGGAAAATGGTTTTGTTTATTTAGCTGGCTGGGGAGAGAAACAATAAATTTCCTGTGCAGATAGAGGAAGGAAAGTTGATAGTTTTCCTTGGAGTAAGAAGTGAGCTCTAGAGTGTGATCCAGAAGGGTAATTACTGCCACTACAGCCAGGTAACAAATAATTTTGAAGTGTTATAAAAAGTCTTCTGAAGGATTGTGGTTATTACCAGTTTATTAGGTTTACAAATGGAAAAAGAAATTTAATTTTAATCATTTTTATAAAAAGCACAAATCCTCAGTAAATTTTGGAATAATTTTAAAAGTCAAAAAAAAAGCTAGCAAATTGAAAATATAAAAAATTAGTGTTATTGGAATTGTAAAAAAAAAAGAAAGGAATTAATATTCATAAAAAAAAAGTACAGAAAAAAAAAGATAAGAAAATAATATAAAATCTATTTAAGTGGAAAAAAATTATATTATATAGTGTAGAGTGTAGTTGTATTAATTTAATTTATTGGATTATCAATTTTTAACGTTTAGTGCTATAATTTTAGACAGTACAGTGAACGGTTTTGTTTAATATTAATTAAAAATTTAGTACCGCCTAAAAATATGTGATTTTTTTTTTGTTTTGCTTATAATGTTCTTTTATTTGTAATTACGCCGGAAGTAAAATTGTTCAATTATAAAGTTAAATCTTTTTGTTTAGTTTTTTTTATAATTTGGTTATTGGTCCTGAGAGTTTTTAAGGACAAAGTGTTAGCCTTAGGGAGCTCCTTCAGGTTAGGTATATATCATTTATTAGAAAGTTGTCAGAAAAAAGAAAAGGTTTAACTAGAAAGGAAGAATTTTATTTGTAGGTGAAGAGAAAGTTTTAATTGTTTGCATACTTAGGTTATGAATCTTTTGCTGTACGTAAAGAATATAAATATAAGTATTTAAAATTGTCGAATAGGCTTAATTTTATTTAAATTTTGTTTTTTTTTTGGAAACTGAATATATTAGTATAGGGTATATAAAAAAATTATATTAAGGAAATTAAATTTGTTTTTTATAATAAAACATGTAATTTGTAAATTTTAAATAGAAATTCAATATGAAGAGTTTGGCTTAAATTTAAAGGGTAATGGCATGAAGGTAAGGTAAGTTGGAGAAGTCGGGTGGTTTAATGGGTCACAAATCAATGTGTGTTGGATCTTCTTGTGACATGGCAGGGTGGGCAAACTGGGGGCATAACAACCGCTTCCTGAAAATATAAGGAAAAAATAAAGTATCATTTGTAGGGTGCATGTGTGTTTGTGTAGTGAATAGGTTAGATAGTACCTGATGATTTTCTTTATGTGCAGCGTACCCAGTGAGCAGGGTTGGAACCTTCTGGGATTTGTTCACCGTGGCTAGTCGGAAACCTCACTGGTCCCTACGGATGTAACATAAATGGCGCCCAATTTAGTGAAGCAAACGATTTGAGAGAAGACTGCTTTTAAGTAGTGTGCTCTGAAACCGTGTTAGATAGCATGTAGGACATCTAGACATGTAGAAATAGAACATTAGATATTTTTGCAATAGCCCAACGAAAATCTGATTTTTCTAAAACAGTAAGTAAAGTTTGTTTTTATAGCCCCTATGGAAAAGGTCTATTAGTGGAAGTATGAAAGAAGATTTAAAACTGCTAGATTAGAGAAATTGGAAATTCGACTAGTACATTAGGGAAGATTACTAATAGCTTGGAAAATTTTGATTTTTTTTAAATATTTTCCAATTGTATTGTGATTCCTTGCCTATTTTTAGTTTTTTTTTTTAATTTCAGCTTATATTTCTTAAGGGTTGACTGTTCGATAGCCACCTGTAGCCAGTTTTGGGGATTACAGGGTTAGTAGTATCGAGTGTCATTCTGTTTACCTACACCGCTCATAATCTCAGGTTCAGTGGAAATATGAGTTGGTAGGTCCATTAGTAACTGTAGATTTGCTTAATGGACCCATAAATGATGCTTTATTGATTTACTTTATAATTTTTTTTTGATAATAACCACTTCGACAACGCTACTTATCTTCATGCCAAATCCGAAAGAAAAATAAACATATAGAGAAATATTTTTTTTTAAAACAATTGTTCGAAAATAATAGTATATGTATATAGCTTAGAAAAAGTACAATTTGATTTGAATAGGTCCACCCCTCGTGCATTTGAAAAAACGTATAAGTCAAATACCCCTAACAGAAAGCTTAGCTCAAACAGAAATATAGAAATAGAAATGAGTCAGGGTACGGAAAACAGTGTGCCTAAAATTTACGATATGTCCCAAACAATAAACGCTAATGTCCCTAGTACAAGTGCTTATGCTCAACATATGCAGGATATGGAAGAGCCTATTAAAAGGGCTGTAGAACAAGGTGTTTTGTCACAGGTAGGTGACATTTAAAGGCAGATGGCTGAATTAACAGCTGCTGTAGGAAAGATAAGCCTAGTTTTACAACATACACAGCAGGATAACAAAAAACTAAGGGATGAGATAGCAAAAACCGGTAATAGTATCAATACAGAACCTATGAATATTTCACCTAGGTTTTCAGTCCATTCGTCAAGGTCATCAAATTCTAATAATAATATTGAGAGCTCTAGTAGAACTTACCATAAGATGAGGATCGATAAATGGGGACTTGAGTTTGATAGTAACACAAATAGGTTAGCCGTAGAAGATTTTGTCTTTCGTGTTGAGCGTTTGCAGCAAAAAAATGGAGTATCGTTGGATGACGTGTTAGACAATTTTCATTTGTTCGTCAAAGGTGTGGCCGAAAAATGGTATTGGCTCTTTATTAAAACGAATTATGTCTCAGAATGGAGCACGTAAAAAGAGGCTCTGTTGAAACAATACCAATCGACCAGATCCAGTTTCGAGCTTATGAGCGATATAGTCGAAAGGAAACAGCAGCCTGGTGAAGGAATAGATGCCTTTTTCTTCACGATGACACAAATGCGGTCGAGGTTAGATATGTCCATGCCTGAAAGGGAAATGATAAAAATAATTAAAAAGAATTTAAGGGAAGATCTTAGAAATAGAGTTTACCCTATTGCCGTTAGCTCGGTAGAGGAACTTAAGCAGGAATGTGTAGAGGCAGAAAAAATATTTTGCCGCAAGCAGGGCAAAGTTTTGCATCCACCTGTATCGTCACAGCGGTATAGGCAGGTAAACGAAATTTTTGATGAAGAATCCCAACAAGTAGATATGCCTGAATTATATGAACAAGTGGCAGAGCTCCAGTTTGATAAAAATAGAGCAGCCAGAAATCCTCTGATTTGCTGGAACTGCAGACAAACTGGTCATATGTTCATGGACTCTCCATCTTCTGAAAGAGCTTTATTTTGCTACAGGTGTGGAAAACCGAATACTATATCTCCCAATTGTAGCAATTGTAAAGAAAGGAATTTTTCGAGGAACGAGGTAGCAGCGGGGAACCATCGTTCCAAGGAAAACCCGCCAGTGACTCAGCTGTGAAAGAAAACAAAATTAATTTAGTCTATAGCGTAGAAAAGTTTAATAAGTTTATCCCTCAAATGCGTCATAATTATTCACTTGAGAAATGCCAAGATAATTATGAAAAAGTTAGAAATAGAATTTTTAATGAAGAATTAGTAATACCTAGAGTAATTTCAAATAGAATTAGAAAATTAAGAAATAAGTTTAAGGAGAAAAGAAAAATTAGAAAACTAGTGATAGAAACCATCAAAACAGTAGATAGTAAGCATGATCCTCGCGCTTTTGCCGAAATTTCAATAGGAAATATTTGTATTACAGGCTTATTGGATACAGGTGCTTCGATTAGCTTACTAGGTAAAGGATGTAGGGAACTGATGGAAAAATTGCAAATTAACTTTAAGCCAATATATTCCGTTATTTCAACCGCAGCAGGAAAGAAACACAGACTGCTTGGTAAAGTAAGTCTGGAAGTTAAGTTTAGGGATAAAACATTGCCGATAATATTTTATTTATGTCCAGATTTAGAACAGGATGCCTATTTAGGTGTAGATTTTTGGAAAGCTTTTCATCTGGCGCCAGAAATTTTCGAAATATCTGAAATAAATCACGAAAAGGAACCAGATGAGTTTGGCACAAATGAGTATTATTCTAATCCTCATATTTTGAGCGAAGATCAACGAAAAAAATTAAATGAAGTCATAGAGTTATTTCCTTCATTCGAAAAGCATGGATTAGGGTGTACAAGTTTAGAAAGGCATTCCATAAAATTAGTAGAGGGCGCAGAGTCTTTTAAGGACAGACATTACCCCTTATCGCCAGCTGTTCAAGAAATAGTATATAGGGAAATAGATACAATGTTATCCTTAAATGTAATAGAAGAAAGCGAAAGTCCATGGTCAAATAGGACAACTGTTGTTAGAAAACCGGGGAAAAATAGATTTTGCTTAGATGCGAGAAAATTAAACAAAATCACTGTAAAGGATGCCTATCCACTTCAAAATATTGATGGCATCCTGAGCCGAATTGACGAAACTTATTATATAAGTAGCGTAGATTTGAAATTCGCTTTCTGGCAGATTGAATTAGACGTAGAGAGTAGACCGTATACCGCGTTTACCGTAGCTGGTCGACCACTCTATCAATTTCGCGTGATGCCTTTCGGTCTTTGCAATGCTGCCCAACGACTATGTAGGCTGATGGATAAGGTGATTCCCCAAAGGCTTAAAGAGAATGTGCTTATATATTTAGATGATCTATTAGTAATTTCTGATAATTTTGAAAAACATCTAACAATTTTAGAAGAAGTTTCAAAATGCTTAAGAAAGGCTAATCTTACAATTGGCCTTAAAAAGTCTCAATTTTGCTTCCAGCAGTTGAAATACCTTGGCTTTATAATCGGCGGCGGATGTTTGAAAACTGATCCTGAAAAAATAAAAGCCATTAAAGAAATCAGGTTACCAAGAACGCCTCGCGAAGTACGCAGTTTTCTGGGGACAGCCGGATGGTATCGGCGATTTATAAAAGATTTTGCTACAAAAGCTGCGCCAATAACTGATACCCTTAGAAAAGCCAAGAAATTTAAAATGAGTCCAGAGGCTATTGAATCGTTTGAAAATTTGAAAAAAGCGTTGACTTCAGCTCCGGTACTAAGGCACGCAGATTTTACAAAAAGATTTTGGATACAATGTGATGCATGCGATTATGGTATAGGTGCTGTGCTATATCAGATTGACGACCAAAAAGAGGAACACCCAATTGCATTTTATAGTCAGAAATTGAATGCCTGTCAAAAAAATTATAGCGTTACTGAAAAAGAGTGTTTGGCGGCAGTAATGGCTATCAAAAAATTTCGCCCCTATGTCGAGATGATGCCATTCACAATAGTCACCGATCATGCTAGCTTGAAGTGGCTAATGTCATTAAAAGATTTGACCGGAAGACTAGCGCGTTGGTCACTCCAATTGCAAGCGTTTGATTTTGACATTGTGCATAGAAAAGGTTCCGAAAACATTGTTGCTGATATGCTGTCAAGAATGCAAATTGAAGATGTGAATGTGGATGAAATAAACTTTGAAGAACTATTTGGTTTTGAGACAACTGAATTCCAAAGCGAAGAATATTTAGATTTAATTCAACACATAAGTAATAACAAGGAAATGTTGCCAGATTTGAAGGTAGAAGACGGATTGGTATTCAAAAGAATGAAGTTTAATAGAGAAGACGAAACAGATCACCAATGGAAGATTTGGATTCCAGCTAATATCACCCAAGCTTTAATAGAAAAAGCCCATACGAGTGTTACTTCAGCTCATGGGGGAATCGTGAAAACATTGGAACGAGTAAAAAGGTTCTTTTACTGGCCAAAAATGACAACACAAGTTAAAAGCTACATAAAAAATTGTCAAACCTGTAAAGAAATTAAATCATGTAATCAAAATCTTCGCCCGGAAATTGGAAAACAAGTAATAACCGATAGACCATTTCAAAAGTTGTATCTTGATTTTTTGGGGAAATATCCAAGGTCAAAAAGTGGCAATAGTTATGTGTTTATTGTTTTAGATCACTTTACTAAATACACTTTTATAAAAGCCATGAAAGAAGCTACAGCCGGAAATGTTGTTGAATTTCTAATACAGGAAGTATTTCATAAATTTGGTGTCCCTGAAGTAATTCACACAGATAATGGTGTACAATTTATTTCTAAAGCATTTCAAAATTTAATTAATTCATACAAAATACATCATATTAAAACTCCAGTGTATCAACCTAGTAGCAATGCATCGGAAAGAGTTAATCAAAGTATTTTATCGTCCATCAGAGCATACTTAAAAGAAGATCAAAGAGACTGGGATCTCTATTTATCAGAGATAGATTGTGCGTTAAGAAATTCTTTTCATAGTGCCATAGGTTTTACCCCATTCTATGCACTATTTGGATACCATATGTATTCGAGTGGAGCTGATTACAAACTGGCTCGAAAATTGCAAACAATCTCCGATCATCAAATTCTCTTAAAACCAAATGAAAACCAAGAACTTATAAGGGAACAAATCAAAGAAAATATGACAAAAGCTTACGAAAGAAGTGCCGCAAGGTATAATAAAAGAGCCCGAATAGTTAAATTTATTCCTGGTCAAGAGGTTTACCGTAGGAATATGGTGCAAAGCTGCTTTGCAAAGAACATAAATGCAAAAATTTGCCGACCAGTAGGTAACAATATGTACGAACTTGAGTCTTTAGATGGTAAAAAAATAGGAATATATCATGTAAAATATATTAATGTATGATTTGTTAGATAACATATTACATAATAAATCAACTTTACAAGTGCAATAGTAGGAAATAGGCAGACAATTATGTATTTAATTATAATTTATAGTTGATTATATCATATATTTAATTATATTTTATATTTGATTATATTTTTGTAATTATACTATAATATGTTTGTTGTGTTGTCCCACTTTTTTTTAGATTTAACATTTTTTTTACTTTAATATCTGTGATAAACTATTCTAGTACCTGATATAGACTTGACGAAATAAAGTTAGATTTACATACCCATTCTATAGTGCAATATAAGATTTACAAAAACCGGTGATGCATCTGTGATATGAGTGTTTGCTGTGTTGTCCATTTTTTTATACATACATATATATTGTTTGTATAATGTAGTGCAATCATGTAGTGAATTGCAGGCAGTATTGATGATGATCATGCATAATATCTGTAAAAAAGGAAATGAAAGAAAACACAAAGTAAACTCTTATTTACATATGAATCACGAAAGTACTTCCCGTAAAATTTATTTTGTATTAAGGTATGTCCGAAGTTACGGTGACGATGAATTTCATAGCTCTTTGGTATTAACATAAAGAGTTGATGAGATGTATCCATACTCTTGGAACAGCTACAATCCATGGATGGGAAAAGTAGTAGGGGCGTTACTCTGTTAAACATGACGATCCAGTTTAATTATTAATGACTATTAAGAGAAAAGCTATTAGTGACGTGAAATAAAATGCATTAACTAAAATATAAAGAATATATATAATAATACTTACAAAGAAAAATTTGCCCCAAAATGTTTGTGGGTTTTCGTTTAAAAAATTTTGCACTATGTGTGCCCAATTGGTACATAAACCAATTACATGAAATATTTTATGGGTCTGATGTTTTATGGGTTGCCACTATGGTTTTTCACTTCGATGAAAAATTCAGCAGATGGCTGATGGTCTAAGCTGTGTGGATGATGTTTCGAACTTTTATGCATCGGGACGTTGTAGGGAAGATTACGCACGGGAGAGTGTTGCACTGGGTGAAAAGTTAAAACTAGAAACTGACTTTATTAACAACATATACATACATACGTACCTTAAATACTGTAAGTAAAAGCCCGGCTGAATGCTGGTAGAGGGTGAGACTCGGTTTTCAGGGTCATGGGAGTTCCCCACGTTTTTAGACGCTCCACAATAAGATCCGCACACCGATTCCTGCTACGAATACTAGCATGACTCGGAGTTTTGTTGCGGGTGGGTTTTTTAGCGGCAAGATATTTGTATTTGATGTTGTCACTGTTGGTTTTTCACTTTTGTTTGCCGGGAATTTGGTTCTTGCAGTTTCTGTGTAGTTGTATGTTGTTTTTTTTTATACAGACTGCTATGAAGATATTGTTGGTTTTTGATATTGCTGCTGTGTAGAATTTTTTTTGTTGCCTTAAATTTGTTATTTATTTAGTAATTTATTTATTTAATGTTTAAATTTTTTTGGCCTGTTTTTTTGATTTTTAGTTTTGATTGTCTGTTTTGTTTTGGTTTGTTCATTTACACATTGTACAGCGTAGTCCATCATAGTAGTAGACGTAAGGGGAGTATGGCAATGCTCATTTAAGAAAAACAGGGATGGCATTTTCATTCAAGTTGAAGGGAAACGCTGTGAGAAAAAGTGTTAATTTTGAATTTAAAAATTTATGAATGGGCAAATTATACTTTCTGTTTACGCATGAGAGCCTGGTAGAGAAAAAACCTATAGCTTAGATATTTAACCAGGGAATGTATGGATGGAGGTCAGCAAGATAGACATATTGAAAGGATAATGTTAGGAAAAAGTAATCAGGATGAAAATCTAGATAAGATATTATATAGAAAATTAATATGTATATTTAAGTAAAAAAAGATGGACATTTGGCGGCAATGATAAATTCTAGAAAATTCGGTGAGAAAGGAAAATTGAAAAAGAAAATATGGCGATGCGATGGAAAACTGTGGAAGACTAAGGAAAAATGGAAATTATGGAAAATCTGTAGGGAAAAGATTTAAAGAAAATTGCATTACAGATCAAACGTAAAAAGTTAGTCAAGGTGATCACACCTACAAAGTTTGTGTAAAGTTATTTTAAATAAATTCTTATTTTTTTTAAAAATAAGTTTTGTAAATCAGTTGATTGTGAAAAAAGTTTTTGCAGTTAGTGTTTAAAGGACAAATCTCAAATTTTATCAGGAGAGAGTCCTTGTGAAGTTTATTCTGGGAGAAATTCTAAAGTGAAAATATTTGAGGATTAAATTTAGAACGTAAGGCTTATTTGTGAAAATGTGTAATGTAAGAAAATAAGGAAAATGGTTTTGTTTATTTAGCTGGCTGGGGAGAGAAACAATAAATTTCCTGTGCAGATAGAGGAAGGAAAGTTGATAGTTTTCCTTGGAGTAAGAAGTGAGCTCTAGAGTGTGATCCAGAAGGGTAATTACTGCCACTACAGCCAGGTAACAAATAATTTTGAAGTGTTATAAAAAGTCTTCTGAAGGATTGTGGTTATTACCAGTTTATTAGGTTTACAAATGGAAAAAGAAATTTAATTTTAATCATTTTTATAAAAAGCACAAATCCTCAGTAAATTTTGGAATAATTTTAAAAGTCAAAAAAAAAGCTAGCAAATTGAAAATATAAAAAATTAGTGTTATTGGAATTGTAAAAAAAAAAGAAAGGAATTAATATTCATAAAAAAAAAGTACAGAAAAAAAAAGATAAGAAAATAATATAAAATCTATTTAAGTGGAAAAAAATTATATTATATAGTGTAGAGTGTAGTTGTATTAATTTAATTTATTGGATTATCAATTTTTAACGTTTAGTGCTATAATTTTAGACAGTACAGTGAACGGTTTTGTTTAATATTAATTAAAAATTTAGTACCGCCTAAAAATATGTGATTTTTTTTTGTGTTGCTTATAATGTTCTTTTATTTGTAATTACGCCGGAAGTAAAATTGTTCAATTATAAAGTTAAATCTTTTTGTTTAGTTTTTTTTATAATTTGGTTATTGGTCCTGAGAGTTTTTAAGGACAAAGTGTTAGCCTTAGGGAGCTCCTTCAGGTTAGGTATATATCATTTATTAGAAAGTTGTCAGAAAAAAGAAAAGGTTTAACTAGAAAGGAAGAATTTTATTTGTAGGTGAAGAGAAAGTTTTAATTGTTTGCATACTTAGGTTATGAATCTTTTGCTGTACGTAAAGAATATAAATATAAGTATTTAAAATTGTCGAATAGGCTTAATTTTATTTAAATTTTGTTTTTTTTTTGGAAACTGAATATATTAGTATAGGGTATATAAAAAAATTATATTAAGGAAATTAAATTTGTTTTTTATAATAAAACATGTAATTTGTAAATTTTAAATAGAAATTCAATATGAAGAGTTTGGCTTAAATTTAAAGGGTAATGGCATGAAGGTAAGGTAAGTTGGAGAAGTCGGGTGGTTTAATGGGTCACAAATCAATGTGTGTTGGATCTTCTTGTGACATGGCAGGGTGGGCAAACTGGGGGCATAACAACCGCTTCCTGAAAATATAAGGAAAAAATAAAGTATCATTTGTAGGGTGCATGTGTGTTTGTGTAGTGAATAGGTTAGATAGTACCTGATGATTTTCTTTATGTGCAGCGTACCCAGTGAGCAGGGTTGGAACCTTCTGGGATTTGTTCACCGTGGCTAGTCGGAAACCTCACTGGTCCCTACGGATGTAACATAAATGGCGCCCAATTTAGTGAAGCAAACGATTTGAGAGAAGACTGCTTTTAAGTAGTGTGCTCTGAAACCGTGTTAGATAGCATGTAGGACATCTAGACATGTAGAAATAGAACATTAGATATTTTTGCAATAGCCCAACGAAAATCTGATTTTTCTAAAACAGTAAGTAAAGTTTGTTTTTATAGCCCCTATGGAAAAGGTCTATTAGTGGAAGTATGAAAGAAGATTTAAAACTGCTAGATTAGAGAAATTGGAAATTCGACCAGTACATTAGGGAAGATTACTAATAGCTTGGAAAATTTTGATTTTTTTTAAATATTTTCCAATTGTATTGTGATTCCTTGCCTATTTTTAGTTTTTTTTTTTAATTTCAGCTTATATTTCTTAAGGGTTGACTGTTCGATAGCCACCTGTAGCCAGTTTTGGGGATTACAGGGTTAGTAGTATCGAGTGTCATTCTGTTTACCTACACCGCTCATAATCTCAGGTTCAGTGGAAATATGAGTTGGTAGGTCCATTAGTAACTGTAGATTTGCTTAATGGACCCATAAATGATGCTTTATTGATTTACTTTATAATTTTTTTTTGATAATAACCACTTCGACAACGCTACTTATCTTCATGCCAAATCCGAAAGAAAAATAAACATATAGAGAAATATTTTTTTTTAAAACAATTGTTCGAAAATAATAGTATATGTATATAGCTTAGAAAAAGTACAATTTGATTTGAATAGGTCCACCCCTCGTGCATTTGAAAAAACGTATAAGTCAAATACCCCTAACAGAAAGCTTAGCTCAAACAGAAATATAGAAATAGAAATGAGTCAGGGTACGGAAAACAGTGTGCCTAAAATTTACGATATGTCCCAAACAATAAACGCTAATGTCCCTAGTACAAGTGCTTATGCTCAACATATGCAGGATATGGAAGAGCCTATTAAAAGGGCTGTAGAACAAGGTGTTTTGTCACAGGTAGGTGACATTTAAAGGCAGATGGCTGAATTAACAGCTGCTGTAGGAAAGATAAGCCTAGTTTTACAACATACACAGCAGGATAACAAAAAACTAAGGGATGAGATAGCAAAAACCGGTAATAGTATCAATACAGAACCTATGAATATTTCACCTAGGTTTTCAGTCCATTCGTCAAGGTCATCAAATTCTAATAATAATATTAATAATATTGAGAGCTCTAGTAGAACTTACCATAAGATGAGGATCGATAAATGGGGACTTGAGTTTGATAGTAACACAAATAGGTTAGCCGTAGAAGATTTTGTCTTTCGTGTTGAGCGTTTGCAGCAAAAAAATGGAGTATCGTTGGATGACGTGTTAGACAATTTTCATTTGTTCGTCAAAGGTGTGGCCGAAAAATGGTATTGGCTCTTTATTAAAACGAATTATGTCTCAGAATGGAGCACGTTAAAAGAGGCTCTGTTGAAACAATACCAATCGACCAGATCCAGTTTCGAGCTTATGAGCGATATAGTCGAAAGGAAACAGCAGCCTGGTGAAGGAATAGATGCCTTTTTCTTCACGATGACACAAATGCGGTCGAGGTTAGATATGTCCATGCCTGAAAGGGAAATGATAAAAATAATTAAAAAGAATTTAAGGGAAGATCTTAGAAATAGAGTTTACCCTATTGCCGTTAGCTCGGTAGAGGAACTTAAGCAGGAATGTGTAGAGGCAGAAAAAATATTTTGCCGCAAGCAGGGCAAAGTTTTGCATCCACCTGTATCGTCACAGCGGTATAGGCAGGTAAACGAAATTTTTGATGAAGAATCCCAACAAGTAGATATGCCTGAATTATATGAACAAGTGGCAGAGCTCCAGTTTGATAAAAATAGAGCAGCCAGAAATCCTCTGATTTGCTGGAACTGCAGACAAACTGGTCATATGTTCATGGACTCTCCATCTTCTGAAAGAGCTTTATTTTGCTACAGGTGTGGAAAACCGAATACTATATCTCCCAATTGTAGCAATTGTAAAGAAAGGAATTTTTCGAGGAACGAGGTAGCAGCGGGGAACCATCGTTCCAAGGAAAACCCGCCAGTGACTCAGCTGTGAAAGAAAACAAAATTAATTTAGTCT
The DNA here is from genome assembly GCA_930367215.1 of Pollenia angustigena. Classification (NCBI taxonomy): domain Eukaryota; kingdom Metazoa; phylum Arthropoda; class Insecta; order Diptera; family Polleniidae; genus Pollenia; species Pollenia angustigena. The sequence goes on from OV884058.1 coordinate 168,960,524, forward strand.
ATAGCGTAGAAAAGTTTAATAAGTTTATCCCTCAAATGCGTCATAATTATTCACTTGAGAAATGCCAAGATAATTATGAAAAAGTTAGAAATAGAATTTTTAATGAAGAATTAGTAATACCTAGAGTAATTTCAAATAGAATTAGAAAATTAAGAAATAAGTTTAAGGAGAAAAGAAAAATTAGAAAACTAGTGATAGAAACCATCAAAACAGTAGATAGTAAGCATGATCCTCGCGCTTTTGCCGAAATTTCAATAGGAAATATTTGTATTACAGGCTTATTGGATACAGGTGCTTCGATTAGCTTACTAGGTAAAGGATGTAGGGAACTGATGGAAAAATTGCAAATTAACTTTAAGCCAATATATTCCGTTATTTCAACCGCAGCAGGAAAGAAACACAGACTGCTTGGTAAAGTAAGTCTGGAAGTTAAGTTTAGGGATAAAACATTGCCGATAATATTTTATTTATGTCCAGATTTAGAACAGGATGCCTATTTAGGTGTAGATTTTTGGAAAGCTTTTCATCTGGCGCCAGAAATTTTCGAAATATCTGAAATAAATCACGAAAAGGAACCAGATGAGTTTGGCACAAATGAGTATTATTCTAATCCTCATATTTTGAGCGAAGATCAACGAAAAAAATTAAATGAAGTCATAGAGTTATTTCCTTCATTCGAAAAGCATGGATTAGGGTGTACAAGTTTAGAAAGGCATTCCATAAAATTAGTAGAGGGCGCAGAGTCTTTTAAGGACAGACATTACCCCTTATCGCCAGCTGTTCAAGAAATAGTATATAGGGAAATAGATACAATGTTATCCTTAAATGTAATAGAAGAAAGCGAAAGTCCATGGTCAAATAGGACAACTGTTGTTAGAAAACCGGGGAAAAATAGATTTTGCTTAGATGCGAGAAAATTAAACAAAATCACTGTAAAGGATGCCTATCCACTTCAAAATATTGATGGCATCCTGAGCCGAATTGACGAAACTTATTATATAAGTAGCGTAGATTTGAAATTCGCTTTCTGGCAGATTGAATTAGACGTAGAGAGCAGACCGTATACCGCGTTTATCAATTTCAATTTCGCGTGATGCCTTTCGGTCTTTGCAATGCTGCCCAACGACTATGTAGGCTGATGGATAAGGTGATTCCCCAAAGGCTTAAAGAGAATGTGTTTATATATTTAGATGATCTATTAGTAATTTCTGATAATTTTGAAAAACATCTAACAATTTCAGAAGAAGTTTCAAAATGCTTAAGAAAGGCTAATCTTACAATTGGCCTTAAAAAGTCTCAATTTTGCTTCCAGCAGTTGAAATACCTTGGCTTTATAATCGGCGGCGGATGTTTGAAAACTGATCCTGAAAAAATAAAAGCCATTAAAGAAATCAGGTTACCAAGAACGCCTCGCGAAGTACGCAGTTTTCTGGGGACAGCCGGATGGTATCGGCGATTTATAAAAGATTTTGCTACAAAAGCTGCGCCAATAACTGATACCCTTAGAAAAGCCAAGAAATTTAAAATGAGTCCAGAGGCTATTGAATCGTTTGAAAATTTGAAAAAAGCGTTGACTTCAGCTCCGGTACTAAGGCACGCAGATTTTACAAAAAGATTTTGGATACAATGTGATGCATGCGATTATGGTATAGGTGCTGTGCTATATCAGATTGACGACCAAAAAGAGGAACACCCAATTGCATTTTATAGTCAGAAATTGAATGCCTGTCAAAAAAATTATAGCGTTACTGAAAAAGAGTGTTTGGCGGCAGTAATGGCTATCAAAAAATTTCGCCCCTATGTCGAGATGATGCCATTCACAATAGTCACCGATCATGCTAGCTTGAAGTGGCTAATGTCATTAAAAGATTTGACCGGAAGACTAGCGCGTTGGTCACTCCAATTGCAAGCGTTTGATTTTGACATTGTGCATAGAAAAGGTTCCGAAAACATTGTTGCTGATATGCTGTCAAGAATGCAAATTGAAGATGTGAATGTGGATGAAATAAACTTTGAAGAACTATTTGGTTTTGAGACAACTGAATTCCAAAGCGAAGAATATTTAGATTTAATTCAACACATAAGTAATAACAAGGAAATGTTGCCAGATTTGAAGGTAGAAGACGGATTGGTATTCAAAAGAATGAAGTTTAATAGAGAAGACGAAACAGATCACCAATGGAAGATTTGGATTCCAGCTAATATCACCCAAGCTTTAATAGAAAAAGCCCATACGAGTGTTACTTCAGCTCATGGGGGAATCGTGAAAACATTGGAACGAGTAAAAAGGTTCTTTTACTGGCCAAAAATGACAACACAAGTTAAAAGCTACATAAAAAATTGTCAAACCTGTAAAGAAATTAAATCATGTAATCAAAATCTTCGCCCGGAAATTGGAAAACAAGTAATAACCGATAGACCATTTCAAAAGTTGTATCTTGATTTTTTGGGGAAATATCCAAGGTCAAAAAGTGGCAATAGTTATGTGTTTATTGTTTTAGATCACTTTACTAAATACACTTTTATAAAAGCCATGAAAGAAGCTACAGCCGGAAATGTTGTTGAATTTCTAATACAGGAAGTATTTCATAAATTTGGTGTCCCTGAAGTAATTCACACAGATAATGGTGTACAATTTATTTCTAAAGCATTTCAAAATTTAATTAATTCATACAAAATACATCATATTAAAACTCCAGTGTATCAACCTAGTAGCAATGCATCGGAAAGAGTTAATCAAAGTATTTTATCGTCCATCAGAGCATACTTAAAAGAAGATCAAAGAGACTGGGATCTCTATTTATCAGAGATAGATTGTGCGTTAAGAAATTCTTTTCATAGAGCCATAGGTTTTACCCCATTCTATGCACTATTTGGATACCATATGTATTCGAGTGGAGCTGATTACAAACTGGCTCGAAAATTGCAAACAATCTCCGATCATCAAATTCTCTTAAAACCAAATGAAAACCAAGAACTTATAAGGGAACAAATCAAAGAAAATATGACAAAAGCTTACGAAAGAAGTGCCGCAAGGTATAATAAAAGAGCCCGAATAGTTAAATTTATTCCTGGTCAAGAGGTTTACCGTAGGAATATGGTGCAAAGCTGCTTTGCAAAGAACATAAATGCAAAATTTTGCCGACCAGTAGGTAACAATATGTACGAACTTGAGTCTTTAGATGGTAAAAAAATAGGAATATATCATGTAAAATATATTAATGTATGATTTGTTAGATAACATATTACATAATAAATCAACTTTACAAGTGCAATAGTAGGAAATAGGCAGACAATTATGTATTTAATTATAATTTATAGTTGATTATATCATATATTTAATTATATTTTATATTTGATTATATTTTTGTAATTATACTATAATATGTTTGTTGTGTTGTCCCACTTTTTTTTAGATTTAACATTTTTTTTACTTTAATATCTGTGATAAACTATTCTAGTACCTGATATAGACTTGACGAAATAAAGTTAGATTTACATACCCATTCTATAGTGCAATATAAGATTTACAAAAACCGGTGATGCATCTGTGATATGAGTGTTTGCTGTGTTGTCCATTTTTTTATACATACATATATATTGTTTGTATAATGTAGTGCAATCATGTAGTGAATTGCAGGCAGTATTGATGATGATCATGCATAATATCTGTAAAAAAGGAAATGAAAGAAAACACAAAGTAAACTCTTATTTACATATGAATCACGAAAGTACTTCCCGTAAAATTTATTTTGTATTAAGGTATGTCCGAAGTTACGGTGACGATGAATTTCATAGCTCTTTGGTATTAACATAAAGAGTTGATGAGATGTATCCATACTCTTGGAACAGCTACAATCCATGGATGGGAAAAGTAGTAGGGGCGTTACTCTGTTAAACATGACGATCCAGTTTAATTATTAATGACTATTAAGAGAAAAGCTATTAGTGACGTGAAATAAAATGCATTAACTAAAATATAAAGAATATATATAATAATACTTACAAAGAAAAATTTGCCCCAAAATGTTTGTGGGTTTTCGTTTAAAAAATTTTGCACTATGTGTGCCCAATTGGTACATAAACCAATTACATGAAATATTTTATGGGTCTGATGTTTTATGGGTTGCCACTATGGTTTTTCACTTCGATGAAAAATTCAGCAGATGGCTGATGGTCTAAGCTGTGTGGATGATGTTTCGAACTTTTATGCATCGGGACGTTGTAGGGAAGATTACGCACGGGAGAGTGTTGCACTGGGTGAAAAGTTAAAACTAGAAACTGACTTTATTAACAACATATACATACATACGTACCTTAAATACTGTAAGTAAAAGCCCGGCTGAATGCTGGTAGAGGGTGAGACTCGGTTTTCAGGGTCATGGGAGTTCCCCACGTTTTTAGACGCTCCACAATAAGATCCGCACACCGATTCCTGCTACGAATACTAGCATGACTCGGAGTTTTGTTGCGGGTGGGTTTTTTAGCGGCAAGATATTTGTATTTGATGTTGTCACTGTTGGTTTTTCACTTTTGTTTGCCGGGAATTTGGTTCTTGCAGTTTCTGTGTAGTTGTATGTTGTTTTTTTTTATACAGACTGCTATGAAGATATTGTTGGTTTTTGATATTGCTGCTGTGTAGAATTTTTTTTGTTGCCTTAAATTTGTTATTTATTTAGTAATTTATTTATTTAATGTTTAAATTTTTTTGGCCTGTTTTTTTGATTTTTAGTTTTGATTGTCTGTTTTGTTTTGGTTTGTTCATTTACACATTGTACAGCGTAGTCCATCATAGTAGTAGACGTAAGGGGAGTATGGCAATGCTCATTTAAGAAAAACAGGGATGGCATTTTCATTCAAGTTGAAGGGAAACGCTGTGAGAAAAAGTGTTAATTTTGAATTTAAAAATTTATGAATGGGCAAATTATACTTTCTGTTTACGCATGAGAGCCTGGTAGAGAAAAAACCTATAGCTTAGATATTTAACCAGGGAATGTATGGATGGAGGTCAGCAAGATAGACATATTGAAAGGATAATGTTAGGAAAAAGTAATCAGGATGAAAATCTAGATAAGAGATTATATAGAAAATTAATATGTATATTTAAGTAAAAAAAGATGGACATTTGGCGGCAATGATAAATTCTAGAAAATTCGGTGAGAAAGGAAAATTGAAAAAGAAAATATGGCGATGCGATGGAAAACTGTGGAAGACTAAGGAAAAATGGAAATTATGGAAAATCTGTAGGGAAAAGATTTAAAGAAAATTGCATTACAGATCAAACGTAAAAAGTTAGTCAAGGTGATCACACCTACAAAGTTTGTGTAAAGTTATTTTAAATAAATTCTTATTTTTTTTAAAAATAAGTTTTGTAAATCAGTTGATTGTGAAAAAAGTTTTTGCAGTTAGTGTTTAAAGGACAAATCTCAAATTTTATCAGGAGAGAGTCCTTGTGAAGTTTATCCTGGGAGAAATTCTAAAGTGAAAATATTTGAGGATTAAAGTTAGAACGTAAGGCTTATTTGTGAAAATGTGTAATGTAAGAAAATAAGGAAAATGGTTTTGTTTATTTAGCTGGCTGGGGAGAGAAACAATAAATTTCCTGTGCAGATAGAGGAAGGAAAGTTGATAGTTTTCCTTGGAGTAAGAAGTGAGCTCTAGAGTGTGATCCAGAAGGGTAATTACTGCCACTACAGCCAGGTAACAAATAATTTTGAAGTGTTATAAAAAGTCTTCTGAAGGATTGTGGTTATTACCAGTTTATTAGGTTTACAAATGGAAAAAGAAATTTAATTTTAATCATTTTTATAAAAAGCACAAATCCTCAGTAAATTTTGGAATAATTTTAAAAGTCAAAAAAAAAGCTAGCAAATTGAAAATATAAAAAATTAGTGTTATTGGAATTGTAAAAAAAAAGAAAGGAATTAATATTCATAAAAAAAAAGTACAGAAAAAAAAGATAAGAAAATAATATAAAATCTATTTAAGTGGAAAAAAATTATATTATATAGTGTGGAGTGTAGTTGTATTAATTTAATTTATTGGATTATCAATTTTTAACGTTTAGTGCTATAATTTTAGACAGTACAGTGAACGGTTTTGTTTAATATTAATTAAAAATTTAGTACCGCCTAAAAATATGTGATTTTTTTTTGTGTTGCTTATAATGTTCTTTTATTTGTAATTACGCCGGAAGTAAAATTGTTCAATTATAAAGTTAAATCTTTTTGTTTAGTTTTTTTTATAATTTGGTTATTGGTCCTGAGAGTTTTTAAGGACAAAGTGTTAGCCTTAGGGAGCTCCTTCAGGTTAGGTATATATCATTTATTAGAAAGTTGTCAGAAAAAAGAAAAGGTTTAACTAGAAAGGAAGAATTTTATTTGTAGGTGAAGAGAAAGTTTTAATTGTTTGCATACTTAGGTTATGAATCTTTTGCTGTACGTAAAGAATATAAATATAAGTATTTAAAATTGTCGAATAGGCTTAATTTTATTTAAATTTTGTTTTTTTTTTGGAAACTGAATATATTAGTATAGGGTATATAAAAAAATTATATTAAGGAAATTAAATTTGTTTTTTATAATAAAACATGTAATTTGTAAATTTTAAATAGAAATTCAATATGAAGAGTTTGGCTTAAATTTAAAGGGTAATGGCATGAAGGTAAGGTAAGTTGGAGAAGTCGGGTGGTTTAATGGGTCACAAATCAATGTGTGTTGGATCTTCTTGTGACATGGCAGGGTGGGCAAACTGGGGGCATAACAACCGCTTCCTGAAAATATAAGGAAAAAATAAAGTATCATTTGTAGGGTGCATGTGTGTTTGTGTAGTGAATAGGTTAGATAGTACCTGATGATTTTCTTTATGTGCAGCGTACCCAGTGAGCAGGGTTGGAACCTTCTGGGATTTGTTCACCGTGGCTAGTCGGAAACCTCACTGGTCCCTACGGCTGTAACAAAAGTTTGTTATGAATTAACTCTATGCTAGATAGCAGATCGTTATACATAGTGTACAAACTATGGCTAACTTTTTGTTATGAATACGGCTAATAATATGTATTAATTAAAAAGAATGAATTACACATTTATGTATAATTTTTTTGTTTGCTCGTTTTAGTTTAAGAATTGTTTTGTTTGTTTTGTAAAAGCTTTTTTTTTATTTTCTTTCTAAAAAACTCCAAAATATAAATTATTTTTTGCATTTTTAATTATTGAAATTACATAATTACTAACAAAACTTTATTAATCAGTTAACCGACCAATAACAAAATCAACTGATTAAACTAATTAATCGAGTGAATAACCGATTAAAGCAAAAGCCCGATTAAATGAATACCCTAGTACTTAAAGTACCAAATAATGTATACATTTTGGTAAAAAAAACTTCCTATCTTTTTATGCTTCATCACAGGTGATGAAAAAGGGTATATATCTGTGGCCGTATGGAAAAACTAGTTAACTCCACTCCACAGTGATAGTTTCATTTACTATCACTCTGTCAGATCGAAATTTACCTATAGTTTCTCATTTAATAGTTATTTGACAAACAAAAATCAGAAAAATATCAATTTTTATGTAAAAACTAGATAACTCCATGCTTTTTTTGAAAAAACAAGTTAACTCCATAGTCTCTTAGAAAACAGAAAAATTAGAAGTTTTAAGCTGTGTTGTCTCGAAAACTAAGAGACAAAGAGCGATATAGAACAAATTCGGGTCAAAATGTTGAGCCTAAAAATTGCAACTCCAGAGAATTCAAAGAATATAATTATGCATTCTTTATACATATGCATATTACATCTTTTGTACCCGGAATCTTTCCGAGTAATAGTTTTTAGCCCATATAGATCTACCGTACCCTATGTGGTACAGCAACTTTGAAAATTGTTTTAACATACTTATTTTTATTTGTTTCTGTTGCAAAGATAATTAATAGTAAAGGCGCCCGTACACGACATGTATTTGTCATCTGACATGTCAAATTTTCAAGTCACATGTAATTGTTCATGTCTGTCAAAATTGCTGTTTTACATAAGGTTTATAATATTCGGTCACAAACGTACATGTAATTTGCTTCTGACATTGTCTCTGTTTTTTTCGCATTGTTATTGCAGAAACCAAAGTAGTTCTCGGTTTCAAAATAGCTTGCTGCCGCCACGAAAATATTTATTTGCGCCGTAAAATAATTTAGCCATCTTAACTTATTTTAAAGATACCAATTTAGAATTTTATAATGAAACGGTTTTTATGTATATATTTACATAAATTCTATTCAATGGTGAGATGAGCATACATATCTTGGTATTGTAAAATATTAACTTCAGCCGACTAATGATTCCGTCAATAGTTGACGCCGCTGCCAGTTTCTTCCCGGCATAGATTTCTGATGTCAGATGGTTTGTCAGAAGAAAATAGAGCACGCTCTAATTGAAATTTTGTCAGATGACTTTGCGTCTGACTTTTACAGAAGCAAAGTTTAAAAGGTAACACACGACATGTATGTGTTTTGCAGTGGGAAATTTGACATGTCAGATGACAAAAACATGTCGTCTATACGCTCCTTAAGGTGTTTTACGTACAAAAATAATAAAAACTATTTTTATCCAGTTTTTTTTTCTAAGAATACATTTTTTGAATCTGGAAGACAAACAAACTTTATTAAAAAATGGAGTTACTTAGTTTTTATATACGGCCACAGTTTTCTTATAAAAAGAACAAATTAACTGCCTGGCCCATGATGTCGACAGGAACATTTCTTTCGTATATTTATATAGAAAACAAAAAGAATTTTAGTTTTCTATTATTGTTTTAAATATAAATATCGATACCTTCGCATAAGAATGTATTAAGCGACATTTCTAAAATTCTGTAGGAAACGAAAAAAAAACTTCTCATTTAGTTATTTATTTGTGCATTTTATTGAAAGGAACATATTTGGAAAGCGATTTTCAGAATACAAAACATTTTTAAAAATGTGGCTTAGCATAATTTCTTTGGCGGATAATACAAATTACAGGGTGCAACATTATTCCAGTGAGAAAACTTGACAGTTGATACAATTTTATTTTCTCTCTAGTTTCCTTTGCATCCGTGATAGGGCAGCGAAACCCAGGCCAAAATGTGGCGCTTAACTTCTAGTATAGTTCCACATCAAAAAGTCATTTTCTAAAAAAGTGTCGCTTAATACATTCTTATGGGAAGGTATCGATATGCGAAAGAAATCTTTTTATCGACATTGTGAGCCTGGTTGTAAATTTCTTTATTTTTAAATTAATCTAAGAACATATTCATATTTTTACACTTTACGATATTTAATACTAATAAAATTTTAATATTATAAAATTATTTTTTTCTGCAACCTTGACGATCTTCTCAATGTTAAGTGTTCATCAATAAAACTTCTCTTGAGCTTTTTCCGACTTGATTTCAGTTTGTTTTCTGAAGTATTTATTTCTAAATTTACGAGTTCTTTGTCCGATTGCTCGATCACGTTTTGCTTCCTTTTATTTTCTTTCGTGCTGCCTTGTGGAATAATTTCCTCCAACTTAGTCTGCATTTGCATGAGGTCAAGGTATGGATCTAAGTTTATGTTAGTCGGTCGCATTGTTGATTTTCTTGTGTTGATTTTTATATTTTTTGATTTTTATATTTTTTGCACATTTTTATCAAAAAAATAAAAAACAAAGTAGAAGCGTTAGACATTGTTTTTAAACTAAAAAGCTAAAAACGATCTTATTACCAAGTTTAGTATAACAATTTAACGGAACACCTTTTGTTTAAAATTTTAATATGTATTAAAATAAAATTAACCACAAAGTCAATAGCTCTTTTTCAGGTTCAACCTATGTTAAACTGATGATAACGTTAATCAACGTCCTTAAAACTGGCCAATTCATTTCATAAAATCAAGAAGGGTATACCTTTTAATTATGTTTATGCATAAAAACAGACAAAAACTCAGCTTATTTTTTTGGTGTATAACAGAGAACCTCAAAATTCACTATTTTTGTTGATTTATTCATACGCTAAAATTTACAATAACACTATACATGCAAAACAAAGTTCAACGTTGGTAATTTTTACATCCTTTCGTACACATTTTATTTTTGCATTTATTCGTTTTTTATTGAAAGTGCTTTATTTGCATTTTTGTTGCTTACGCAATATAACACAACTGAGTAAATTCAAAAGAACACATTCTTATACTTTTGTTTACATTAACAACAACAATAAACCACTCGATGAGACGCTTTTTCCAAATTACCAACAATAAAAACAACAATAACAAAAATACATTGTACATACCTACTACTACTACTACTGTACTTTTTAAAATGAAAAAAAGTCTGTTTCTATGGAAATTCCCAGTTGGCAATGTCGTGCAAGAATCATTGATGAATCGTGCACGACAATGTTAATTCCTGCACGACACGTAAGGGACAACTAATGCGAATCGTCGACGACATTTTCAAACAAGTGTCGCGTAAATCGTGCATGACACAAAGAGAGACAATGTCGCTCAGCCTGTCGTTGATGACCACATGCACGACGTTGTCGTCCATATAGTCGTTAATGACCACATGAAAGGCATTGTCGTTTGCATTGTCTTTGATGACTATATAGACGACAATGGATTCTACTTTGTCGTCAACGACTGCGTAAAAGACAATGTCGATGAAGTTACAGGAGTTACAGCTTACACGATAATGTCGCCTTTAAACCTAAATAAATAAATAAAATTATATAATACCCCAGTTGGCAAAATGGTCCTAGACGCAAATGTCGTCTACGATGTCCTCAGGACAATTTAGAATTTGTCGCTTATATAACATTGATGACGAAAACTTAAGTAACAAAACGTGTATTTTGTCGTGTTTAAAATCGTATTTGCCTTAAATAATACTTTAATGAGGACAACATAAGCGACCATTGCATGCATGTTGTCGTGTTTCAAACCACATTGACGACAAAATGCATGCAATTGTCGGTCATCTTGTCTTCAATAAGACTTGATTGAGGACAACATAAGCGACCACTGCATGCATGTTGTCGTGTTTTAAACCACATTGGCGACAAAATGCATGCAATTGTCGGTCATCTTGTCTTCAATAAGACTTGATTGAGGACAACATAAGCGACTACTTCATGCATTTTGTCGTGTTTAAAACCACATTGACGACAAAATGCATGCAATTGTCGGTCATCTTGTCTTCAATAAGATTTGTTTGAGGACAACATAAGCGAAAAATAAAAGATGCTTCAACTTTTTCTTAAAAATAACGGGGCAATAACGACAAAAGAAAGAAATCACAAACAAAAAAACATGTAAAATTATTTAGTTGAATTTTTAAAGTGCGTGGTAAAGGTTTAGTTTTGCTCTGTTATTTTTTAACAATTGTGATTTGCTGTTTTGTTTATTTTGTTAATTAATTTGGTAAGTATAACTAAAATGTCAACAAGAGGGTATTAACTCAAAATTTTTATTTTTTTACTTTTTAGAAAAAATCGACACGTAATATTCATGCCCATTTGGCCATGTCTTGAAGACATCCTTGACGACGCGTGTACGACCATATAAAATCCTTGAGGACGCGTAGACGACCGTCCAGGCAAATCGTCGACGACTTTTTCAAACAAATGTCCGCCAAATCGTTCACGACTAATGAGCTATATTGTCGCCCATATGGTCGTCGACGACATAATAAGCGATATTGTCGCTCATATATCGTCAACGACAGCGTCGCCCATATGATCGTCAACGACATATGAGCGATAATGTCGCTCATTAGTCGTGAACGATTTTGCGGACATTTGTGTGAAAAAGTCGTTGACGATTTGCTTGGACGGTCGCCTACGCGTCGTCAAGGATTTTATATGGTCGTACACGCGTCGTCAAGGATGTCTTCAAGACATGGCCAACTGGGATAGTTAATGCTGAATAAATCCATGAGTAAGATTGCTTGATTTCTGGCTTTTTTGTTTGTATTTTTTTTCTGTACCAAAACAATCATTTTCGAACCGAAAACAAAAACATCTTTATTTAAAAACGAAGCTAACGATTGTATAAAAAACAAAGCACGATGTGCGTTATTTGAATGACTGCAAACCAGCAGCGAATATTTGCGGTTGAGGAAATTTCATTGTATGACCGCAAGCGAGTGTATTTGTTGCTGTTCATTTAATGCGATTTTTTTTCAATTGCATAAAGCTGTTCTCTGATGTAGAAGCATAAAGAGAAAAAAATATTTTTTGGAAAAACTGGATAACTCCATTTGTTCGTAGAAAAAACGGGTAAATTAACGTGTTGAGTCAAATAGTTAATGTTTTTCCACAAATCATTACCGTTATTGCCTTAAATCCGTAAAATACTAATATAATTTAAGAAAAAAATTTTTTTCGGAAAAACTAGATAAATCCATTTTCCGAAAAAAAACAAGATAAGTGACATTGATTTTCGGTTTTAATGTCTAAAAATTAGTTTAATGGTACCAGAAATCTTTAACTGAATCTTAAATATTGTTTTGTTTAATGCGCATGCATAATAACATAAATTCATATGAAATAATTAGCGAAATATGTTTAAAACTTTAAATGTGTTTTTCTCGTGTTTTCAAAAAATGGAACAGATATAATGGTGTTGTCTTTTCTACAAAAAAAAAAGTGACATTTTATTTAAAAAATATGCAAATTGGTGTCTGTTTCTTAAAAATTTTGCTTCCGAAAAGGATGGCTTGTTTTATTCAAAAAAAATCAACCTTTTCGGGAGCAAAATTTTTAAGAAATAGACACCAAATTGCATTTTTTTAACAAACATTTCACATTTTTTGTAGAAAAGAAAACACCATAAGTTTGTCATATTGATCTAAGACCCTATAATGTATATATATTCTGAGTCCTTATGGTGAAGGGTGTATAATATTCGGTGTGCCCGAATAAAGCACTATTTTTTCTTTTTAATAGTGCTGCTAATTTTTTGTTTGTCCTACACTACGATAGGTGCGTTTGTGATTATGTTTGTAACACATGGAAACATTGGTTCCAGACTGGTATACCGAACGACTCGGAATCTTTTTCTAAATAGATCTGACGTTATCCGTCTAGATGGCTGACTGGCGTTCTTACCATGTTAATCTTTTGCGCGAAATACAAACCGCGAATTGGGATATAATTTAATGAAATTTGATATAAATGTACGTTTTTATATTTTTTTTTTATAATTTTTATCATTATCAAAAAAACGAATATCAACAAAATTCCCTAAAAAGAATCTTTACTTTATTCCGTAGCTTTACAATAGGAGCGGTAGGCCTTGGATCCGGCTTGTTCCTAACGAAAGCGTCTGTCCAACTATTCAAGAATACAATTATGTAAGTATAATTTTTATTGAAGATTTTACAAATCGCAGGTGTAAAAGCAGTGCCTCAACAGTTGCTGCACAATTTGGGTTAACCTTTATTAAGGCATCTTTCCATTCTGTGTGGATCGTCTCTGTATTCCAGATTTCCTTGAACAATGAATTAAATATTTCAACGATGTATTTCGGGTCGCGTTTGTAGAACTTTTTCTGATAAAAGGTTCATACCTGTGGTGTTGCCGTTTTTCTAACACAATCATAGAATTATTTTCTTTTGCAGCTGAGATCGGGTTTTTTCTCTTTTTCTCTTCAAGTAGTTTTCAATGTTATCAAGCACGTAGTTACAAACACAGCTGGCGCATTTTACTTATAAAAGTAATTTTACATTACGCCTAAACCTAAAATGACGATAAAACTGTATGAGATTTTATTTTCAATACAAGGCACACTCATAAAATTATTACAGTAACTGATTGTAGGTTATTAAATTCGTTTTCGGTACTGTTAAAATTGAATAAAAATATAGTTATTTTACGAATAAATTTATTTTTCAACATTTATGTTTGTTATTAAAAAAACAAACTACCAAAAAATAATGTTTTCCGTATTTTTTTTTGTTAATTTGTTTGATTTTTATCGGTTAAAATATATTTTTTAAAAGTAAAAACTATTCAATTTTAACGAATATGATGTTCAATAAATAAAAAACTTAGAAATTACTGAAAAAATCATTTGTTTTAAATGAAATGTAAATGATCCGTTTTTTAAATGAATTTTAATTTGTTTCAAATGAATTTTCGTTTGAATTTAACTACATAATATTTTGAGTGCACAATTGTTTTTACATTACGTCACACAAATCATGAACAGCATAAGTCTTCTTGGTTTATGTTGCGTTTTTTTATACCCTTCACCACAGGTTGAGAAAAGGGTATATATAAGTTTGTCATTCCGTTTGTAATTTCTACAATATTGATCTTAGACCCTTTAAAGTATGGCGGCATGAAATAGCCCCCCACGAAATAAGTCCCCAAAACGGAAATGAAATAACTCCCCAAAAAAATATATGAGAGGCAACAACAACGTTTTTTGGGGATTTACTTCATTTTTTTGGGGACTTATTTCATTTTCATATTGGGGAGTTATTTCATATGAAATAAGTCCCCAAAAATCTGAAATGAAATAAGTCCCTAAAAATATTTTGGGGACTTTTTTCATTTTCAAATTTATTCCAAAATCGTCAAAAATGCAGATTATGTCCCGTTATAATACGTAAAAAAAACTTGTTTTAATGAATGGTCAAGACCACTCATTCATTAAAAATAATACTTACTAGGTAGTTAGTTTGAGAAATAATTTTGAGGTAAGGAATAAAATAAAGTCATAATGGTATTATTGCCCATTTAATTATTTTTTTTTTTTTGCTGGATGCAATGAATCCAAGTTTCCCATTCAAAAGAGAGATAAAGCCTTTTATTTTTTTTTTTCATTCCAATGGGAGGCAAAGCCATCATGGCCTTAGGACACATTAGTAATATTAGGAAATGGCTTTATCTCTCATTTCAGTTTTGAAAAACTTTTCAATTTTACATTGATTAATAGTTTTCTTATTTTTATAATTAAGAGCTAATGATTTTTCCTTTTACTAAAGTTAAGTATTGAAATCTGGCTTCGCATACTAAAGTTTTCCTGCGGCCGCGCTTAGGGAGTTTTTCCCCCACGAAATATGTCCCCAACAAAATTATGAAATAATTCCCCAAATTTTGGGGTCTTTTTTCATATGAAATAAACCCCCAATTTAAGAATGAAATGAAACCCCAACGAAATGAAATAACTCCCCAAATCAAAATGAAATAAATTCCCAAAAATTGGAAAGTTATTTCATTGGAAATAAGTCCCCATTTCCTGAAACGAAATAAATCCCCAAAAAGTATTCAAAATATTAAATCAATTCAAAATAGGGGGGGGGGGGTGCTTTTTAACCATTGGAGGTAAGGCCATGATGGCTTTATTGCTCAATTGAATGGGAGATAAAGCCGTAATGGTCTTATTGCCCAATCATTGAGAGGTAAGGTCATATGTAAAATTTTGCGAAGTGAGAGATATAGTCATATTTTTTTCCCCCAAATGAGAGGCAAAGCCATATTTTTCCAGAATATTGTTACGCATGGTGTAAACATTCTGTAAAAGGGAAAATCCTTAGTTATCATTGAAAACCATTTTTTTATTCTTGTGACGCACGCAGAAAAACTTTATTCAGCGAAGCCACCTGCCGCGTCCTACTGGAGGAAAAAACCCCTAAGCGCGGCCGCAGGAAAACTTTAGTATGCGAAGCCAGATTTCAATACTTAACTTTAGTAAAAGGAAAAATCATTAGCTCTTAATTATAAAAATAAGAAAACTATTAATCAATGTAAAATGGAAAAGTTTTTCAAAACTGAAATGAGAGATAAAGCCAATTCCTAATATTACTAATGTGTCCTAAGGCCATGATGGCTTTGCCTCCCATTGGAATGAAAAAAAAAAAAATAAAAGGCTTTATCTCTCTTTTGAATGGGAAACTTGGATTCATTGCATCCAGCAAAAAAAAATTAAATGGGCAATAATACCATTATGGCTTTATTTTATTCCTTACCTCAAAATTATTTCTCAAACTAACTACCTAGTAAGTATTATTTTTAATGAATGAGTGGTCTTGACCATTCATTAAAACAGGTTTTTTTTACGTATTATAACGGGACATAATCTGCATTTTTGACGATTTTGGAATAAATTTGAAAATGAAAAAAGTCCCCAAAATATTTTTAGGGACTTATTTCATTTCAGATTTTTGGGGACTTATTTCATATGAAATAACTCCCCAATATGAAAATGAAATAAGTCCCCAAAAAAATGAAGTAAATCCCCAAAAAACGTTGTTGTTGCCTCTCATATATTTTTTTGGGGAGTTATTTCATTTCCGTTTTGGGGACTTATTTCGTGGGGGGTTATTTCATGCCGCCTTTATACCCTTCACCGAAGGTCCTACACCCTATATATATACTAGGTCCTTATGAAAAGCGAAGTTTAAATCCGGTTGTTGTGTCCTTTTATATATTTTTATGTTCTAAAAACGATTCTAAAAAAATATTTACCAGTTTTCGCTTTTTAAATTTCATTTATAATGAAGTTTTAAGTATTGTAAATATGTATGTATATGTAAAAATTATTTTGTTGCTCTGTATTCTGCTCGCACAATGGTGAAGGGTATATAAGATTCGGCACAGCCGAATATAGCACTCTAACTTGTTTTTTTTTTTTTTTTTTTTTTTTGAAAGAAAATTAAAAATATAATTTTGATTAAATAAACATTTAAGTTATTTTGCCATAAATTTTTAATTAAAATAATAATTAAATAACAAAAAATCTTAATTGATTTTTTCAGTACAAAATAATATAATATAATTGTTGTCATTTTTTTTTTTATTAAAATTACAAAATATCATTTAAAGAAAAAAAAAATAGTTCACGATTTTAAATTTTTTAAATTTTTAGTTATCTATGTAATCGTTATGGTAATAGGTGCAAAATCGACAAATTGTTTGCTTGATGCTATGAATTTGGTGATTAGAGACAGTTTTTAATTTTTTCTATGTAGCACCGCAATCGATTTTGTAATGGGCACCGTATATAATGCGAAAAGAGATGGAGTTAACGGGTTACTAGTAGGCCTAACGTTCTTCTAGTCCCATTCTAAACTCATTTCTTTTAACGAAGATCCAAAGAACCACTTAAATAATTAAATAAGAGTAAGTTAGAATGTTGATTCAAAAAGAAATAAATTTTTCAGAAGCGAAAGCAAATGCCATGTCGCGAATGTTTGTATTCCTTGTAAATAGCATTTGCTTTTCGTTTTTAAACAGCACCAATACAAACACATTTAACCATCTCTTTTCTGTTAGCCTAAAATCATAAAAACAGCTATGAAAAATAATACCTTTTAATAAAAATAATTTAATTTTTCCATGAATTAAATGAGTTTTTGTAATCTCACAACCAAATGACGAATAGCACCCATATTATGGCCATTTATTCAAACCAGCTCTACGTTCTATTAATTTTTTGTTTAAGATTCTAATAAAACAATAAGCAAACAATAGAAACAAAAATTTTATAAAAATTCCCTCGGCTTCTCTAAACAGGTTGACAAGTATTGAAGGCAGAAAACATTTTTTCATCGTCATCATCGTTATTTCACTTGCACCGGCAGTTAAGTGGTGGTTGTTTATTTCGTTTCTTCGCTCGCTTATACGGTCCTTGGTTAGATTTCTGCTGCCTGTGTGATTTGGTATTGTTTGTTTACCCATTTTTTTCTGGTTACCTGTGCAGAGTATTCAAATTCTATACCATTCTCTCATACATTGTTGTTCTATTTTTATTTCTTTTTTTCAAACTGATGTTCTATTAATTTTATTTCAACAGTAAAATATATTTTGTTTTGTTTTTGTTGTATTTTATATGATCAAGGCCACAATTAACAGAAAACGGGAAAGAGAATAGAAAATAATAATTCAAAAAGTAAATTAAAATTTTACCACAATTGAAAGCAAAGTTTAAATAAGGACTAAATCAAGGACTACAGGGAACAAAACAATTATTAAAAAAAAAATTATTAACTTTTAAATAACTAATTTTTGGTTTATACAAATAAATTCCAATTTTTTAGTTAAAGAGTTTTTTAAGCAGTGTTGCCAGTGGATTTTTCGAAAAAATACCTACACATGTTAAAAAAATCCGATTTTCCCTACACACAAAGAAAAAACATGGTTGTGGTAAACATATTCTAAGAGCAACATATTATGATAAGAATTATGATTGTAGTCACCATATTAAGATTATTATTGAATCATATTATGACTAAATATACTCGTACTATTACATCATAATATTTTTTCCTTAATCATAGTATTATTCTGTTAATCATTCTAAGTTAAGAAGTAATCAAATTATTGTCATGTTAACCATAATAAGCTAAGAAATTAATCATATTATTGTCATGTAAATCATAATAAGCTAAGAAGTAATCATATTATCATCATGTTAATCATAATAAATTTAGAAGCAATCATATTATGATAGAACACCTTTCATAGCTGTCATAAAAATACAAAATAAATTTAAATATTTTTGAATCGACTTTTTATTTTGTGACTTTTTACAATTTTTCTTAATGGTAATCAAATAGCGGAGTTCAATATAAGGCTTGCAAAAGAGCAAATGAAAAATCCGTGGTTTTGATGGGCAACCGCGTGTGTCCATTTTTTCGATTTTAAGATGTTGATGCCATATTGCCTTATTTTGAACGGTCTTTACATTTTTTTGAAAAAAGATGAATCAATTCCGATTTTTTAACGTAATGACAAAGTTTAAAAAGTGCAATAAATAGCCCATAGTTTGATCTAGAATAATTTTTCGGTTTTCCTGAACAATTTGTTTTAAGACATACGCAGTTGCCCATGAAAACCACAGAAATATCGTAGCACTTTTATAAAATATAACGAAATCTCTGTGTGTTTTGTTGTTGGATTTTACAAAAAAACTATGATATTTTGCATTTGCACTATTAAATCACTAATACTTGAATGAATTCCGCTAATATTTCAATTTTGTAATTTCTTTAAACTAATTTTTTTGTGGAATTTTATCTTTTAATTGTTTAACCGCTCACAAATAAAAAAAAACGAAACAACTTCTTCAAAATTATTTTGCAAATGGCGCTAACATAATATGATTAGAGTAAAAATAGTTTGATTGCATCTTAAACATAATATGATAAATGTATAGAAAGTTATCATGTTATGGCTATTAAATATCATGATATGGTTGTGAGAAATATAATATGTTTAGAAAGTTATCATAATTAAGTTGTTAGAAAAATAATTATTTTTCGGTCAACAATACTCAAATTCATAATTGCGATAAACATTGATATGTTTACAGTAACTATAATATTGTTGATATTAAATAAAAATAACAATTATTTGTGTACGACAACAATATATTGTTACATTAAACATAATGTTGTTGCCGTAACCATGCCCAACCATATTTTTTCTCTGCGTGTACACGTTGAAAATCCCTACGCATAATTGTCATTAAAACAGAAGAAAAACATTAGTTATAAAAAATAAATTTTATTCGAATATGTATATTAAGGCTTTGACTACAAATAAGTACAAAACTTAAAAATTAAAATACATTATATGTCCCCTAAACGCGAAAAACACGTAAGCGCCAAAAATCAAATTTTACAGGAGAGAGAAAGAGAGAGAGAGAAAATAAAAAATTATTTCATATAAGTTTTGTATGAAATTTGTCGCTTACAATAAAATTGTTCTTGCTATAAAATCCTAATGGTACCTTATGTGACCATGACATTTTAGGAGATGATGCAAGTGTTGCCAATAAAGTCATTTATTAAAAAAAAACGAAAATTGAAAATCTTGTCGCTTACGTTATTTTCGCGGTTAGGGCTCGATATATATGAACTTTTAACTAAATTCAATTAAATCTTGAACATATACATATAGATTAATGCCGCCAACTTATGAAACCACAAACAACTCTGGAAATATATTTTTTAGTTATTTTATGGAAAATAAAACCGTTTAAAACAAGAAAATATTTCTTAAAAAAAGGGTTTTCTGCATTTATCTCATAAGTAATGCGATATGACAGAAAATCCCTACATTTTTGAGATTACGAAAAATATGTCCCATTTTCCCTATGATTCTATATGAGTATCAAAAATACCTACATGTAGGGATTTTCCGTTACCTCTGGCAACACTGGTTTTAAGTATAATATGGAATTGATTGAAATAAACGTAACACAAGGGAACAAAATTTAACTTGTTTGTGCGGCCTGGAACTTTATTGCAAATTTTTACTAATTTGAGGTTACTGATTTAAAATCGTATCTCTATTATTCTCTATCAGTGCGACAGTTTCGAGATATACCGTTATGTAAAAATTAAGGCACTTTAACTACATATATCGAAATAACTTGAAAACAGTTTACCATATCCAGTTAAAAAAAATCCGAAACTTGGCAACAATATTATCTTTATGGCGTGTTTATATTGTTCTTGAATTTGCCCAGCATTTTCAGAGATATCGTTGAAGTTTTTAAAAAAATAACAATTTATAAAAACAGAAACTGGGAATTATTTCCTTCCGAAGGTTACTTTATATTATATTCAACATTTTTCATTTTTCGAATTTATTCTATGAGCTAAATTTCAGTTATGTATTTTATAAAGCTTTTTTGTAATAGTTCTATTCCTTCAATTTTTCAGAAATGACTTTATACACTACCAGACTATTATATTGTATTTTCTTTTTACATATTACCTTAGCCTTCCTTTGGAAAAATGAAAAATGTTGAATTTATAAAAACCTTTTTGATCTTTAAAATTGAATAAAAAAATTAAAAATGCGACAAAAATTAAAGTTTTTTCTAAAAACATTTGGTTCAACATGTTTCGAATGAAATAAACTTTATTGCATTGCAATCGGTGCACATTTTATGATTTTGTTCACAATTTAATGAGAAAACTGAATTGATCAAAAGTTCAATTTTGTTCCAACATACACGTTTAAAAATGTTTTTATGGGAATTGAACTTTTTATTAATTCAGTTTTCTAAGTCAAAACTTGTGCACTGATGCAATGAAATAAAGTTCATTTCATTCGAAATATGTTTAACTAATGGCCACCTTAAATATTAAAAAAAGTTTTTTTTTAATTGTTATTTTTTTTTCAAGACTTTAACAATATCTCTAAAACTGCTAGAAAAATTCAAAAACAATGTAGGCACGGCCTAAAGATGATATTGTTGCCGAATTTCGAATTTTTTTTAACTAAACTGTGAACTGTTTTCAAGTTATTACAATATATGTAGTAATAGTGCGTTAATATTGGATATTACAATATATCTCGAAAAGTCGAGACGATAGAGAATAATGGAGATAAAATTTTGAATCGGTGACCTCAAATTAATGAACATTTGAAATAAAGTTCCAGGCAAAATAACTGCTCCGCAGTGTAATAAATTAAAATAAAAACGCAAAAGATCTATCCACAACATTCTTTAGTTTTTTTATGCTATTAAAATACAACACCATCTTTTAAACTAAAAAAACTATTTACTCTTTTACTGTTTTCAAACTCAATTCTCAAATGTTTTTCAAATGTGGATATTAATACAATGTGGAACGTAAATAAAAATATTTTTTTTTTTAATTTAAATTCATTATTTATTTAAATAAACTGTGAGATAAACATTCGGCAACATAGATAAATGATGAAATGAGGTTTTTTCCGCCCTCTAATTCTTGCAAAGACGACATTTGCTTCCTTTTATGTTGAGGATTGTAGCACCGCGATCGTTCAACAAACTTTCTTCACTTTCCCGTTTTATTTTCCTTATTTTTAATGATGAAACAGAACTGAGTCTTCAACTTCAGGCAAAAATTTTAAGGCCCATAATTAGAACGTCGGCAGTAACTTCAAATTCTTTCTCATTTCTTTCGATTTCTTTTGTTCTTATTTTTCTTTGTTTACAAAATGTATGAAATTGAATGAAAGTATGGTAGCATTGTTAAGAGAATAAGTGTCTATATGTGAGAGCATTAGAAAAAACGTCCTCAAAATAAATGATGAAACAGAACTGAGTCTTCAACTTCAAGCAAAAATTTTAAAGCCCATAATTAAAACGTCGGCAGTAACTTCAAATTCTCTCTCATTTCTTTCATTTTCTTTTGTTCTCATTTTTCTTTGTTTACAAAATGTATGAAATTGAATGAAAGTATGGTAGCATTGTTAAGAGAATAATTGTATTTATGTGAGAGCATTAGAAAAAACGTCCTCAAAATAAAATTGATTTTATTTCTCGACCGCATTCTCTGGCATAATTTTATGTCAAACTGTATGAAAAACATCGTTCAGCCCCAGTTCTGTTTCATCATTAAAATTGATTTTATTTCTCGACCGCAATTTCGGTTTGTGCTTTGTTGTGATACAGACGTGTATTTTAGCCCCGCATACGATTTGAACTATTAATTAATCACATTTGATTTTGTAATATAAGCAGCGAATGGACGCTTAAAAAAAAAAAAATAATATACATATTTTGTTATTTAAATTATTTAACATAATAGTGAACAATTTAAAACGATTAAATTAAATAAAATAAAACAGTAAAAATAAATACGTATGTATGAATGTTCATACATGTGTATACATATTCTGAACAAAAACATTAAAATTTCTTGTTTTTTTTTTTGTTGTTGTAAAATACAATAAATAATAAAAATATTAAAGCAAAGCAAAACGGTGAAAAACAAAAACAACTCTTTGCATGAGTACGAACAGTGAAACAACACTAAGACAAAATGAAAGAAACGTTTACGTTTTAGTTCAATCAAACGAAAATAATGCGGAAATAAATAAAACTAAACAAAATAATATAAACTATTTAACGGCTAAGCCAATTACTAGAACACGTTCCCTATCACCCTCGGTGTTTACAAAAACAGTGGATAGTGACTCATTAAAAAAACTACAACTAGATTTGGTGACAAGTGATGCCAGGCCAGCAAGTATTGCCGTGACGTCAAAAACAAATTTAGTGGGAAATGAAACCATGAACTTAAACACAAATGCAATGGAAAACCCCCCTGTAAAAAGCTGCCAAAAGCCTACAGTACAAGTTGGTATGGACAGGTACATAACAGTGCTTAAACGGGGACGCAGCCCTACCTCTGCAGCAGTTGCTTCGGCCTCAAAAGTACCATACTTTGATAAAACAAATACACAAAATCGTTTTGCGATTCTGGAGGATGAATCCTCTGAAGCACCAAACGTCATTAAATCGTCTAAGCCACCCCCGATATACCTTAGAGAGCAAAACTCTAATGAGTTAATAAAAAGTTTAATTTCGGTGATAGGTGAAAATTCCTTTTATGTAGCTGCAATAAAGCGCGGTATCATTAACGAGACTAAAATACAGGTGAATCACGAGGATGATTTTCGAAAAGTAATTACAGTATTTGAGACTCTGAATAAAAACTTTTATACTTATCAACTGAAGAGCAGTAAAGGTCTTCAGGTAGTAATCAAGGGCATTGACTCATGCGTAGACCCCGAAGAGGTTAAAACATTCTTAGAAGAAAAAGGCTTCAAGGTAAAGCATGTAGTAAATATTAAAAATAGAGAAAAAATTCCCCAACCACTCTTTCGAGTTGAGTTTGAACCCGGCGACGTAAAACTTAAAAAAAACGAAACACATCCTATTTACAATTTAAAATATATTCTCTACAGAAGAATAACTATAGAAGAGCCGCACAAAAGAAATGGTCCCGTTCAATGTTTAAACTGTCAAGAGTACGGTCATACTAAGGCATACTGCTATTTACCCCCTGTCTGCGTAGTATGTGGTGAACTACACGGTACAGTTTCTTGCGATAAGTCTAAAACCGACCCCAACGTAAAAAAATGTAGCAACTGTGGCGGTAATCACACTGCCAATTATAGAGGATGCCCTGTATATAATATCGTCAAGCAGACGGTTGTACCAAAAACAAATACCCCTCAAATGCAGGTTGCAAATCAAGTAAACACAAATGCAATTCAAGCCCCCCAGCCTAGTAATAACAGAACCTCTTACGCTAACGTCCTAAAATCAAACCATCAGCCAATGCAAGGTGCTTCGCCAAGTAATGATGAAACTCCGGTTTCTAATTTAAGTCGCTTAGAAAAAACCATGGAAACATTAGTGCAAACGGTAAATAATTTTACGAACACAATGGGTAATATGATGCAGGAAATGCTTAGAATGCAATCGATGTTATTGCAAGCTGTACTTAATAAACCATGAACTGTTTAAAAATTTGTTTTTGGAACGCAAACGGCATCCGCCAACATAAAAATGAATTAGAATACTTTCTTAAAAATAAACAAATTGATGTCATGATGATTTCTGAAACTCATTTGACCTCAAGAAATACGTTTAAAATAAATGGTTATATACTATATGATACCAAGGACCCTCGAGATAGAGCTTGTGGAGGTTCTGCCATTTTAATAAAAACCCAAGTGAAACACTACCTAATGTGTGATCATCGTGAAGATTATCTCCAAGCAACGAACATTTGCGTTGAGGAATTAAATAGAAACCTAGTAATTTCATCGTTATACTCCCCGCCTAGATTTTCAATATCGGAGGACCAATATTATAAATATTTTAAATCATTAGGACCGTGTTTCCTAGCCGCTGGCGATTATAACGCTAAACATACCTTCTGGGGGTCGCGACTTATAACACCAAAGGGTCGTGTTTTATTTAACACAATTTCTAAAATGGATTTAAATGTGGTAGCGAGCGGACAACCAACATATTGGCCCACTGATCATCAAAAAATTCCAGATGTCATCGATTTCGGCGTGGTTAAAAACATTCCCATAGAAACGATTCATGTTGAAGCCTCCCTAGATTTATCTTCCGACCACACACCTACAATTGTTACTATAATGAACCCCAATAGAATTGTACCTCCGACGACAGATACGCAAATTAATTGGTTAAAATATAAAAAATATCTCAGTACCCATTGCACAGAAAATATTCCGCTCAGTACACCGGATTATGTAGATCGCTCTATTGACAATTTTGACAGTTTTCTGAAACTAGCTGTTCAACATTCCAATATTGCCCCCAAAAAAACAAAAACTATTAAAATATATTCCACAGATGTCGAGCATCTTTTGTCTGAAAAAAGGAGGGCTCGAAGAGATTGGCAATTGCACAGATCCCCTCAACTTAAGAACTTACTTAAAGAGTGTACAAAAAGACTTAGAAAGTTACTGCAGACTAAGAAAACGGCTTCTCTGGAAAAATATCTTGAGGAACTTGATGCAACCCCACAATCAAACTACTCATTATGGCGCGCAGCTAGAAATCTCAAAAGGCCAGTTGTCTCTAAACCACCATTAAGAAACTTGAATGGAAGTTGGGCAAGAAATGATGTTGAAAAAGGAAATCTGTATGTCAATCATTTAAAAAACGTATTTACCCCAAATATATCTCACGATATTGCGGTCGAGTTACCACCTGTTGCTGCTAGAGCAGCTGTTCCGCTAAGATTTGAGATAAGAGAAATCGAAAAGGCTATTTGTGATTTAAACCCCAAGAAGGCTCCTGGTTTTGATAAGATCAGCAACAAAATGCTTTTGGAGCTACCCAGCATAGCAAAGAAAATTATTCTTTTAATTTTTAATGCTATTTTACGCCTTGAATACTATCCTCAAAAGTGGAAGGTCTCCTTAGTCACCATGATACCTAAACCTGGAAAGGATCACACAAAAGTTGAGTCATATAGGCCTATAAGCTTACTATCTAATATATCAAAGCTGTTTGAGAAGCTGTTAGCGTCAAAATTAACCCCAATTTTAAATGAAAATAGATGTATTCCTAACCACCAATTCGGCTTTAGTAGAGAACACAGCACAATTGAGCAAACCCATCGTATAGTAAACGCAATAAGAAAAGCCTTTGAAGAAAAAAAATATTGCTCCGCTCTCTTCATCGATGTTTCTCAAGCTTTTGATAAAGTCTGGCATGAAGGCTTATTACATAAATTGAAGCTCAACTTACCAGTAAACACACACAAGCTGTTATAAAGCTACTTAGTCGGTCGAAAATTTATTATTAAAGAAGGTGATTATTTAAGCTCTCCTCAGCAAATTGACGCTGGAGTCCCTCAGGGAAGCATCCTGGGCCCACTTTTATACTTAATATATACCTCGGACATGCCAACAAACAACTACACACAAACTTCAACATTTGCTGATGATACAGCTTTTTTGAGCGTGCACGAAAACCGTCAAGAAGCATCTCGATACCTACAGGATCATATATTTCAACTCGAACTATGGTTAAAGCAATGGAGGATAGAGGTCAATGAGCAAAAATGCGTACATATAACATTCACCTTGCGTCGGGAATCATGCCCCCCTATTAAAATCAATAATCAAATAATACCTCAAAATTCGCATGTAAAATACCTCGGTATTCATCTAGATCGCCGTTTAACGTGGAAAAGCCATATAGAGGCAAAATTAACTCAAATGAAACTAAAAGCCATCCAAATTCATTGGCTTATTGGAAGAAACTCTGTCCTTAGTCTCGACTGCAAACTTCTTCTTTACAACTCCATCTTAAAGCCAATCTGGTGCTATGGTATTCAGTTATGGGGCACTGCCTCGGCCTCTAATATCGAAAAAATTCAAAGGCGCCAAAATAAACTACTTCGAATAATCACAGCTGCCCCTTGGTATGTTAAAAACTCAAATATTCACAAGGATCTTAATGTTCCATTAGTTAAAACTATGATTACGAAATATGCAGTAAAATACTTAAAAAGGCTCGAATCGCACCCGAACCCACTAGCACGAAATATTTTAAATGATAGCGGCCACACTCGCTTAAGAAGAAGAGACACTGCAGCACTTATCCAATTAGATGAGCGATAAACACTATAAAAGTGAACAGAACCCGCGATGAAGAAAATTTTTGTCTGGCACTGGCAGGACAAAAAATAACGTATTAGGTTAAGATTTGATTAATTATTGTTAGTTCATATTTAATATATGAAGATTCAATAAATAAATAATGAGAAAAAAAAAAAAAAAAAAAAATTTCTCGACCGCATTCTCTGGCATAATTTTATGTCAAACTGCATGTAAAAAAACGTTCAGCCCCAGTTCTGTTTCATCATTTATTCTTAATCATTGGAATTACTCACAAATAATTTTTAATTTTCACAAGAAATTTATTTTTAATAGTAAAACACATGCAACCACAAAGTAAAAAATTTAACTTTAATCGCCATTTTTAATGCTTTTTTCGCTTTAGTGTTGCCAAATTTATTTTTGATTTGAATTTAACATTTGAGAAATATTTGACATCAAATTAATAAAACATTTGATATCAAATGCTTATTTTGAAATCATTATCAATTTGAATGTAAATGTTAAATCAAACAATTGAAAAACGTTTGAGAATTGTGTTTGATGTCAAATGATAAAGTCATTCCATATCAAAGGTTTGACATCGTGTTTTTTGGGCATAAGTAAAATTCATACAACGCATACAATCGCAAAATGTAATAGTATAGGTTACCGATCGCAGCAATAAACATACAGTTATCGAGATCACACAGTGTGTATTGAAAAGTTGACCATACATAACTGTGTTATAGACTCACAATTGTTGTGTGTTGTGTTTTCGTTCACACCAAATTATACATTGCGTTGATTTCTTTAAATCAGACTACTGCTTAACACCGAGTTGTTAAAAACCAAATACTGTTTTACAATTGATTTTGTTTTTCATAATGTATCTTCGAACTGATTTAAAAAAAAAATTCAGTATTTGACACAACAATAACTTGGTGTGGAGAACTGTGATCAAGAAACAAATGCATTCGTGCAGGGCTTTAGTATTTAGCGTGTTAAAAATTGAATGCAAAGTTTGTACTAAGAGCGATATTCACCACGCTTGTAGCAATTTTCAACATTAAATTTTCTTTGAATTCCATAAGCGTTAACAGCACTGATTTTCAATAATTAATATCAGCTGTTGTTAAAAAATTTGCGCCAAAAAAAAAATAATTACAGTCAAATCCCGATAATTCGTACCCCGATAAATCGTAATTCCCGATAATTCGTAATAAACTGTCGGTCCCTTGAAAAAATCTCGTTAATTCGTAAAATTTCCATACATTTTGGTCCCCTCGCTAATTCGTAATTTTTTTGTCAAATAAAATCTTCTTTACCTCTTATAAATCGTAATTGTTTGCTTAATACCACTTATAATTCGTAATAAAAACAACAGAAACATGGAAAAATTGATTTTTTGTTTACCACTATTTTATTTTTGCGTGGTTTTTCAGTTTGTTACATGAATAATTTTTATGTATAATTTTTATATATTGTATTTTTAACAATTGTTTTTTATATTTTTTTTTATTGTTTTAGTAAATAAATTCATTATTCGTATTTATTTTTTTTTAACCCCGTTAAATCGAAACCCCGCTAAATCGAAAACCCCTATAATTCGGAAGAAATGGCCGGTCCCTTGCGATTACGAATTATCGGGATTCTACTGTATTAAATAGACAGAAAATAAACGAAAAACAAAAAGCTTTTATGTCCATCATAATATAACCAATATGACAATCACAGAGCACACAGAGGCGTCACGAGACAGAAAATATTGTGTTTTTTCTGTATTTTTCTTCAAAAGCTGCCCTTTTTGCATTTTTTGTTTTGATCACGCAATTTGTTTTGATAGTAGCGTCCTGTTTTTACATATTGCCACTTCGCTACCAAATAACGTTTCTTTCTCTTTCTTCGAAAGTTGCCCTCGAAAATCATTTAGGCATTTTTCTTACGTCACTTTTTTCATCTCTGTATGCTTTGTGATCACAAAATAACACAAATTGTACGCAAACACAAGAAAAAAATTAATAAAAAAAACTAGATGACCCGTGCGACTATTTCGCACCGTAATTTTTATCAATGAAAATATTAATTTTTCAATTTCTAATTATTTTTCGTCATTAGTGTTAGAAATAAGCTTTAAAATGAGATATCATTCATTAAATTTGATGCGGTGGTATGGGAGATATTTGATACCGACAAAAAAAAGTGCTTTAGAAATAATATATATGATACTTACTTGCATAAAAAAGTACTTTACGCAAAATGCAAAAAAGGATATTATCTCACACTCAATTATAACTGGGGGTAAGAAATGGAACAAATTTGCCATTTATTGGTGCAAAATATTTAGAAAGGAAAACGACAACTTTCACATTTTTTGCATATATTTTTAGAAAAGAACAAAAACCCCTGCGAATGGTAGCATACATGAAACATTTTTGTCAGAAAAGAAAAAACCATTAATATTGGCCTTACCCGGGTGTTACTGCATGTTTATTAGTGATGAGAACAAGTTTTCGTCAAAGAAATTATTTGTTTCAGCTTTTTTAAACAAAACAATTTGTTCAGTGAGTAAAGATATCCTTTCAACTGAAGCAAATTTAAGAAAGTTATTAAAGAAATAAAACCGAATGGTCCGCCGGGTGGATGGAATTAAAATTTTGTCAAATATGTATATTTAGAAATCAGATATACTTACAGGAAACATTAATCTGTAAAAGTAGAGTAGCTAAATATTTTACTTATATTTAGTATATTTTTCTTTTCTCTACATAAGATCTGCATAAGTTATATCCAACACATTGTGCTAAAATATTAACAAGATAAAGTGAGTTCACGTAAAAGTTTTTGAATACATAAAAGCATAAATATTTTATCTTAATTTAAAATTTTGTGAAAAACTGGCTCAAAACTTATAGTCTCAATGAAAATTCTGGGGGCTCATTCTGGCAGTAGCGATCGAATACTCGATGATCGATTCCAAAGTAAACTCATTTCTATTTCTTTCAGGCGATATTGAAAGAATCGAAATTTTTTTTTTCGTGTTGTAAAGCATTTATTTGAGTTTTCACAACACTAAAAAAATAGTTGCGATTCGATCCCGACTGCCAGAATTATTCCCTTGCTAAATATTAGTTACGTCATTAAATTTTCTTCATAAAGCTACGTTCACAATCAAAAAAACAATTTCGTTTTTTCTTCTATCTTTTTTCTTCCCAAAGTATTTCATATATTTTCCTTTCATTTTTAGAACAAAAATGTAACTAAAATTTTTTTAAAAATGTAACTAAAGTTGAGTCAACTAGAACTTCAGCAACAATTTGTATGAAATTGTTTCTGACGTTTAAAATAATTTTATTTAGTTTTGAATGAAAATTTTAACAAAATATTTACAAAAATAAAAATAAATGCATAATATCGTTGTGGCTAAAATTTGCGAACGGTTTCTTGATGCAAAATGTGTGTGGTTGCAAAAGAAATTGTTGCTCTATTATGAACACCAAATGAAAATGTTTTTTTGATTGTGAGCTTAAAACTTGAAAATTTTACAAAATTTCAAAAGATTTTGCTATTCGTGCTTAATTCCCAGTTTTTATTATTGATAAAAACACTTGAAATTTATTGTTGATGGGATAAGCTATTCCTATGCGCATTTCACTGGTTGCTTAGGCCAGATCATCAGGAAACTTCATCCATAAAGATTTTGGAAAAACTAAAGATATTAAACCAAATAAAACTATTAAACGTATAAGACTTAAAGCAACAGTTCTACTTGTAACAATATCAAAGTTTAAACAATACACATCAACAATAAACAGTGGGTTTATATGTAGATATTGATGCCAGGGCTCTTGGTAATGTTTAAAGGCTGCCTGTGTCTCTCACATGTCCCGTCAATATAGACAGCAGTATCTTGCACTGGAATCGTATCGAATCTATCTTAGGAGCCTCGAACGTTTCCAAATTTTGATTAGGGGTACAACGCAAGAAGGGGTGCTGTCACCATTACTTTGGAATCTAAATACCACTACCCTGTCAAGACCATGGAAACGATGTTCTGCAGAGCTGTTGCTTATGCGGACCGTGTAGCGGTTGTGGTTATGGGTAAATGGGTAATAAGATTCTTAGCTACTGTCGGAACTTTTGGAGTCCGCACTGTACGTCCTACTGAAATGGTGCCAGGGCTGTGGACTGGATGGTACTTTAAGCAATAAAGTAAAAAATGCCTTAATTTGTCACACGCAGGATAAATGGGATCGGACTGAAACTGTCAGATAACTGAAATGGAAGATGAACACCATTTCCAAGACTATACGAATGTGTCATTAAACCCATTCTATTCAACGGCGTAGCTGTTTGATTGTAGGCACTCAGGGGCCCAGGTTTCAACTTATCTTGAGAATAGTAGCAATAACAGTAACAGGTGGCCTTAGATCTACACTTTCTAAGGCACTATTTATGATTTAAAATTTTTTTCATCGCACATTTTGGCGGAAAAGTTGGCTACAAACGCAGCGGTAAGACTAGGGGCCACTGGAGCATGGATAGATTACAACCTCGGTCATCCTTATATCATGCATGACCTATTTAACTATTTCCCTAGTTCCAACACAATGAAATGCATTAGAAGAGGTCATCCCCTGAAGTTATATGTTTAATGAATATTATAACATATTTAATGAATATCTCTATTACATATTTAACAAATTGATATTGTATTCTTACATTTAAACTTTTATTTTTGTAATTAATCATTACTTGTTTTATTATTGTTAAACAAGTATTCTCTTATTTTTAAATTATAAAAAATATTGAAATAAAAAAAATATAGTAAGTTCTTTAAAAACTTTTGAAAAGAAATATTAAAAATAAATAAAAAATTAAAAAATTATATATGTTTAAAAAAGGTATATAAACTTAAGTATTCTTCTTAATTAAATTTACTCCGAGTGCTGGTTCTAACAGAAAAAATTTATGATTTTAATGTCAAACCGACTTTGATTATGTCACACCTTAGCCAATCTTTGATCCTGGCTTATCCTTAAGAATTTTGGATATCATGCTTCACTATGATGACCTACGAATTCCCGCGAATGATCTAAAACAATGCATGGTGAAAGTTCCGCCATTCAATAGATTTTTGACACGATAGGAAAATACCTCCTAGGTCAGTGAAAAAGAGGAAGTTGTTTGTTAAGCTTCAGAATAATTTACACAACCATATAAGCAGCAATAAAAGTTTACAAACAGTAGGATGTATAAAATATAAGGGCAATTACTAGAAATGACACTACTTAAAAAATTATATAAAAAAAACTAAAAAAGAACCCATTTTTATTTTTTGATATGGTATAGATGAAGGATAAACCTTTCTAA
Organism: Pollenia angustigena; assembly: GCA_930367215.1. Classification (NCBI taxonomy): domain Eukaryota; kingdom Metazoa; phylum Arthropoda; class Insecta; order Diptera; family Polleniidae; genus Pollenia; species Pollenia angustigena. The sequence continues at coordinate 168,992,794 of OV884058.1, forward strand.
AAAATGAATACACTGTAAAAAAAACCTTGATCTTTTTGGTTTTTTCGTCAATTAAAATTTTTTTTTGTTATAAATTTTTTTACAGTGTATTTCTTTTTTTTTTTAACGTGTCATAAAGCCTGTTAAAATATCTTTTTAATGATACCAAGATCATGGAAATCGGTTTAGCCGATTCTGAGTTATTGTAGTTTAAATGGAGCTCTTTTCGACCATTTTCGCGTTTTTTCGAAAACGTTCCCACTGTGTCACGCCCAAAAAATCGCAAAACAGTCATTTCTAAAAATGAGAGTTTGTTTGTATTGATCAAATTTAGCTATGAACAAAATTTCATCGATATCTGAGTTGGTCGGGTTCAAAATTTCAGTTTTATCTCGATTTTTAAATGAAATTCATCATATAGGCCTCTGCCATATAGCCTAATCTAATGACGGATATTTAACGCTATGTGACAAACTATGCGTTAAACAAAAGCACCCGCGTGTGAGAGCACAGGCAGTAATGTAAATGCATAATTTGGCAACAATTATACACCCGCCCCTTGTTAAGCAACCGGATCTATCTAACCTCCCGCTTTTTAGAAAAAGCCAGCTGCATCTGTTGAATAGCAGCAGCACTTAGAGAGAACCGCCATTGATCAAACTTTCCACTCGAAAATACATCTCATGATAATAGTCAAAAACCAACGCACACCCAGCAACCAACAACAAACTTCGATACCTCAGCCAAAAATATGAACGCAAGTTCGCATTTTTATATAAGAAAAAACATGCCACCAGGATGAAAAATCAGCCTTTCATTTAAAAGCCTTCCTCCTCGTTGGCTTGGGCTTAAATCACAGCCACTACGTGGTCCTCGAAAGTATTATTTCATCATGAAAGTACCCTTCTGTTCACCACGGTTAATAGATTCATTGTGCCAGATAATCAACTTTCCATCATAAAGGCAAGGCTGCCGCAAAGACAATCACCCTGTAAGACAAGAAGCATTTCCCGAAAGAAGCATACTGTTGGAGGGCTCAACCAATAGCCAGTCGGGTGGCATGTTCACCGGGTACTGACTTCTGTAGGTATTCTAGTGAGTACCACGGTATCAAGAAATCACGAAGACAGGGCACCTGTCATTTTGGATGTTTGTCAGATCCCAGTTATAATTGCACCTGATATATTCATACATTTACAATGTCCGAGGATAAATTATCGAGAAAATAAAACTGTCATTCTCCTCAGCCAATCATATCTCTTTTAAATTAACTCCATGGCGGTACGGCTAGACAGCAGAAATGATAAATTATTCGATAACTCTCGACGGCTTTACTATGGACGCGTCCTGTTACCAGACACTAGGTAAATTTTTAATCCTTTCGGATTTCAGACATTAAAAGTTTGAAATCCTTAAGATGGTTCACTATAACCCCTATTGGGTGTAGCACTTTCCCCCGGGCAATCAACGCCAAGTCCGTATATTAAATGCGCCAAAGATACAACCAGAAGAGTCCCATCTATTGTGAGCTGGTAAAAATATATTTCTTCAGTAAAAATAATTTAATAAAAATTCAATTTGATGAACTCAGGCCTCACTAAAAATATCGAGAATTTAAAATAAACAGTTCAACTTAAAATCACAATTGTTCTTAAAAAAGCTATGGCACAAGCTCTAATGTTTACATTTGGACTTCAAGTTATCCAAAAAAAATGTCGACGAAAGTGGACAAAACATAATTAACAAATCGTCAGCTCAGATTTGGTTTGGCGCATTTTATGGTTAAATTACTAAGCCTTTAAGGAAAGAATACGAAAAAACAGAAGAAAAGAAGGCAACTTGTAAATAAATTAAAAAATGATAATTACAGCAAATTTCGAACCACCAGTACAACTGGTTAAAAATTGATGTTTGAATGTTGGCTTGCAGGCACCGCAGTGGTGCAGAGGTTATGGCTCAAAGAATTCTGATGACACAAATTGGTGATTTTTGAAACATGTAAATTCATCCCATTTTCGAGCCCCGGCTCAGCCAAGCAAAATATCAATAAATTTTAATGAGAATTTCGTGTTGTAAAAAAAATAAAAATTCCTTCCTTCAGTAAAAATAACTTAATGAAAACTAAATTTGATGAACTCAAGTCTAACTAAAAATATCGCGAATTAAAAATTAACAGTTCAACTAAAAATCGCAATAGTTCTTAATTGTACAAATTTAATATTGTGAATATATTTTTTTTGTAACAAATTATACATATTTTTATTTTATTTTTTAATCCAAATTTTTAATATTTTTATAATCAGGCTTAAGTTCATCAAATTTAATTTTCATTAAATTATTTTTATGAAGAAAGGAATTTTACAACATGAAAATTAATTAAAATTGTTATTGATAATCTTTCATTCTTGACCGTGGCTGGGGCTCGAACCCTGGCCTGCAGGTTACCATGACATGTTTCGATCGCAACCACTCGGTCTCCCCAGATGGATTTGCCGTCTTACACTCGCAGCCATCGACGACTGCTGACGTCAATAGTCAAACATCAATCCTTAAACCAAATTGTATTTTAACCTTTGGTGGATCGAAATTTGCTTTTTCTGAATGATTATCCATTTTAATTGATTTTACATGTTTTTTCCTTACTTCAGTTTTCTGGTACTTTTTGTCAGGAATTCTTCTTGAAGTCCAAAGTACATTTTCATTTTTTTTGTTTTTACATTTTTGTCTTTCTTTTTTCTGTTGACCTTTTTCAGCACAACTTAAAGGACAAATGTACACATAGAGCTCGTGCCCTAGCTTTAACAATCATTGTGGTTATTTTGTCGGACTATTTATGGTTTTTAATCCAAATTTTTAATATTTTTATAATCAGGCTTAAGTTCATCAAATTTTATTTTCATAAAATTATTTTTATGAAGAAAGGAATTTTACGACATAAAAAATTAATTAAAAATGGTTATTGATAATCTTTCATTCGAACCCTGGCCAGCAGGTTACCATGACCTGTTTCGATCGCAACCACTAGATCTCCTCAGATGGATTTGCCGTCTTACACTCGCAGCCATCGACGATTGCTGACGTCAATAGTCAAACATCAATCCTTAAACCAAATTGTATTTTAAACTTTGGTAGATCGAAATTTGCTTTTTCTGAATGATTATCCATTTTAATTGATAAATCATGTTTTATATTAAAAAAAAGATCAAAAAATTTTGACAATTCCCAACAACAATTCAACGAGTTTCAATTATTTTATTTTAAACGAAAAAATCAATTAAGATTATTTAATTAAAAATTTATTTCAAAACAATTTAACTGTTAATTAAATCAAAATTATATTTTTAATTTTCTTTCAACAAAAAAAATAATTGATTCAATTATCACGTTAATTAAATTGAACTAGTTTTTAAGCAATTTGATTGATTGGTAAAAATCTAATGAGGTTTTTTTCTGTGTATAACTAACAAAATTGATAAGCTTAAAGCAGGTATTGCGACCAGATATGAAGCTTTAATATTCCATAGTGATAGCATTCATCTACATGTAGCGAAATCTAATTAGAAAATAATGCTTGGGAAACCTTTTTGTTGAGACGTTGTTCCATATTCTGCTGAGATGCATCGATCGGAATAAATACTAGTCGACATTTGTTTTGAACGATGCAGAATGCTCTTACCAAATACACTTCACCTCAGATCGAGGTTTTTTCGTTCTTGACCTCTTTCTTCTTGATCCATATGTTGGCGAAAAAATTTGTATTGCATTAATGCTTAACCAAAATGTTTACCATATTTGCTATTTTATAAAAAACTCTGATTTTTTGCAAGTAACAGAAAATTTTGAAAAATTTTGAATTAGGGGACGCTCTTTTTTCCACTTAACAGCAACTCGAAGAATTAAATATTAAACTTTCATTTAGAATCTCATTCTCTTGTGAGTCTTCGTCAAAACAACAAGTGTTTTTATTCAATTTTATTCTATTGAGTCCGTAATATTCTGGAAAAAATGTATAACGGGAATAAAAAAATTCGCACCACACGTGAAGGGTATGTAAGAATGAAAAAAATTAACAGTTTGTTGCTTTATTTATATTTGTTTAATGTGTGTTTATTTAAATGAGATTAAGTAGCTGAATTGTTAAAGTTTTAAAACATAAATGATGTTAAAAATATTAGCAATTGGCGTTTTTTAATAATGTCCCTCCCTTTTAAGGGACATTATGCTCTATGGTAATATTCATTGATATTCTTATACAGACTTACTGTTGCTAAAATATTGGAGCAGTTAGAATATATGGGTGTTTCTCTGGTTATGCACGCGACATTTGTACGCGTTTTATTGTGTTTGAATATTAAAAAAATAGAAGTGGATTGGAATTTTAGAATGAATTCTAGAATCGTTACATTGTTTGTGATGAGTTCTTTCTAAAAAGTATATATAATGGTAAATTGAGCACTGGGTACCCAAATGCCATGCAATCAAAGTTGACTTACTCACGTGACAAAAATAGAAGTGCCTTTTAGGACAGTAAGAAAAAGTGCGAAAGTAAGTGAATTGTAGGAGGTTTTTATTTCGGAAAAAATGTTTTTATAAAGGTTAGTAATGGGCCTTTATAATCATGTTTTGTTCAAAAGCAACTATGCATGGGTTGGCGAAGAAAAAAATAAATTGTAAATTACGCACGTGACATTACGCACGTGACACTTTTTCCATATGTTTTTTTATTATTATCTCCATGCATTTTCCCATAAATGTCTTAAAATTTGCTTAACAAAAAAACTTAATATTCGCTTTACAATTGATTGTAATGGAGAGATTATGAAGAAAGAGTGTAAACATAACATATTTCTTGCATGTAAAATAAGTTTATAAAAATGTCTTTTAAAGTAGAAAATACAGAAAATTATAAAATTTTCCAGTTTCCAGCCCAATTTCCTCAAGTAAAACAGCACAGATATGCTAGGAAACCATTCTTTAATAAGAACATAGACTTTTTTTCTAATAATAAACAATAAAAGACGATGATAATCAACATTTTTTTTTTCATCATGGTAGACCATTCTGGAGAAATGCCCATATAGACGACAACTTGCTTAATACCGACATATTTGCAATACCTCCTTTGGATGGAAATGATCAATGAATTATTCATTTTTTTTCAATTGAAAATTCTAATTTTTCTTACATAAAGGTTTTTATTGATAATTTTTTCATATCCGTGAAGATTCTTTGGCATTTGTCAGCTTCTGGAATAGGCTCATTTGGTACAATAAGCGATAGTCGAACCGAAAAATGCCCACTCCGTCCCGTTTCGAAAATGAAAAAAGATCAAAGAGGATCTACGGACTATCGTTTTTCTGATAATGGCAATATACTCGTCGTACGATAGAAAGACAATAACTTAGTCACCTTAGGAACTAATTTTGACAAAAATGAAATTGGAACGTGAAAGTAGAGTTTGCTAAAAACCGTAAAAATGTGAAACCGCGGTTTCGGTTTTGAAAATATCAAAGTTAAATTCTTACATAAACATATATCTATTTTTTTTGCAAGTTTTTTAATTGTTTCAGTTCAGGTACTTTTATTCGCCTTTAAGTGTATACCTGGGCCTGGCCAGACATTTTTTGACTTTTTCTAGTTTTTTTTTATATAATTATTAAGTATATTAGAACGAAACTTTATGTATTCCTCAATTCCGCAATTGTCCAAATGAAAATTTTGTGCATATTGTATCCACCAGGGCCTGGTCAGGCCCTTCCCTATAATATATGTACTGCAGTAAATAAAATCAAAATGAAACGTTTCAAAAAGCATACACAACACATAAGAATTCTTCCTTTTCTGTTTTTTCGAAAAATTATTTTATTTCCCAACAAAATGTTCCTACTATAGCTAAAAAACTCCATACATATAAAAGTAGTCCCAGCCTTGCCCAGGAATTCGTTAGTGTCAGTTTTTTCTATAGCCACAAGAAACTCCATACACAATTCAAGTGGCCCAGGTGGCAGTTTATGCCTCACAAATAAGATGTGTACTTAAGAGTTATAAAGATAACATTTGTTCTTCTTAGTACTTATTTTGAATTTTAAGAATTTTGAAATAGCTTGTCATTGTTGAAGGCCGTTATGTATAAAGTTTTTATATAGTAAGTACGAGTATGATGTTTAATTTGCAATTTCTTTAAGCATAAATACATTGTTAAAGTTAAAGCTAAAACCGAGGTTTTTTTGTCGGTTTTCGGTTTCGGTTTTAAGGCTTTTAAAACCGCGGTTTCGGGTTCCGTTAAAACCGAACAGCAATACCTACGTGAAAGCGTTATGCAAGAGGAGAAGGCGCCATGCAAACACCCAACCAAAAGTATTTCAACATTACAATCAAGCCATGGATGGCGTAGACAAAATGGACCAGTTAATTGCTGTTTATCGGTCATGTATAAGATAACGTAAGTGGTGGTGACCAATTTTCGCATATCTGTTGGATGCTTCCGTTGTTAATGGTTGGCTACTAATGAGAAAGCTGCATCCAAATGATCAAGATTGCTCAAACTTGTTGCAATTCCGTAGATATATAGCCACTTCTTTTCTAGAAACGCACGGTGTGCCCTCTGTAAGAGGTTACAGACCATCGATTTTCAGTGCTGCCAATCGATATGACGGTTGAAATCACATAATAGACTACTCCAAAACGGATAAAGATGTGCAAACTGCGGTAACAACTCAAATTAAATGTGCAACAAGGGCCTTAACCCGAAAGAATATTTCAAAAAATTTCACATTTCATGTGACGATATTGCATAATGTCCCTTATAAGGGACTCCTTCTAAAATCTTTAAAAAAATTTTATTCAAATAAAACTTCTAAAAATTATTTTAATAGTTGCTTTAAATTACGTGTTCAAATAGAATTTTGCTAAAAAGTACTTGGGGAACTTCATGCACTAATGGGTTAATAGGAAATGTTACAAGAATTAGTTTTTTTTGTTGATAAAAAAGTTTGCTAATTTAAAAGAGATTTCGACTTTTTGTAACAAATTTTGCATATTAAAAAAAATTGTCATTATAGAAATCTTTTGCTATTTTGTCGAAACTTTAATAAATGTTTGCTATTCAATTAAAATTTACCTAAAACTTTGCATTTGTTATGAAATTTTGCTGTATTTTATTTATTTATAGAAAATTTTCTAAAAATGCTTCATCTACTACAAATTAAGATTTAAACAAAAAATTGAGTTTAAATCCTGTTCACTTCTCAAGAATACTGGCAGAAGGTTTTCTTTTTGTTTTCATTTTATTATTATTATTATTATTATTGTCGATAAGTTTCTATAAAAATTCATAAACATGGTACAATATGTATACAGACATACGTACATATATTCATTGTACAAACATAGATCATTGAAAAAATTTGCATGCGATAATATTTACACTACCAGACACACACACTTGAACATTTCTCCACACTTAAAGTCTTTGGCATGTTCACACTGTTACATACATACATATGAGTACATTAAAGCTTCCCAACAAACACGGAGGTTGCATTTCCAATTGAAAATGATTTGATAACAAACGTTTTCTCAAACGACAAACGTTTGATAACACTATGGAACAATTTTGGGATTATTGTCTGGGGGGTGAGAAATTCCAAGTCAGGGTGATGGTACTAGGTCAGTATAGTAAAACCCTCAAAGGGTTTGGCGTTCGTATGTGTCAGTTTTTTTTATGACATTTTAAATTTTTTTCTTATCTTGATGTTTTTTTGTTTAACATAACTCGAGAACCACTTGTCCGATTTTGCTAAAACAAACTCAAAAAAATTTAGAATTACAATTTCTTTAATCCGTTCATATAACGTTTTTCTTTATAATCAACAGTTTTGCCGGTAAAAATAATTTGTGGAGAAAAAAAATATATTTTTTTGCCTAAAAATTAAAATTTTTTTTTTAAATTCATAAAAAATCCAAAACGGAAAAAAGGATCAAGTGTTATTAATTTTATGTAAAGTCACATAACATATAAAAAAATGCGAAATAGATCATAGAAATCGATTAACGCGTTCTGCTTTTATTTACAATTAAGTGAAGGTATCCCATTTTGACAAGAATATTGATATTTGTTTTTATTCAAAAAAGTGTCATTTATCGCCTTTTTTATAAATTTTCCCCAATAACTCCAGACTTCTGGCCATAAACTACTAAAAAAATTAAGTAATCATTTTTATAATTTTTTATTTTAATCCAAATTTTTAATATTTTTAATTAGGCTTAAGTTCATGAAATTTAATTTTCATTAAATTATTTTTGTGAAGAAAGGAATTTTACAACATGAAAATTAATTAAAATTGTTATTGATAATCTTTCATTCTTGACGTGGCTCGGGCTCGAACCCTGGCCGGCAGGTTACCATGACATGTTTCGATCGCAACCACTCGATCTCCTCAGATGGATTTGCCGTCTTATAGTATGTTCACATTTGGCTTCTTAAACGCGTTTAAGCAGTTCGAACGTGATTAAGCTCTAATCACTTCAAAATCGAGATGATTACCCATACATTGAAGTGATTTGTTAATCACTTCAAATCGACATGATTACAACTAAATCACTTCATAAACCACATAGAATCCACTGAACATACCCTAATAATGTAGAATCGCTCGATTGTGTACAACCGGCCAAGATGTCTGCTTAATATTTTTATTTTTTTTTTCCTTAAATAATTCATAAATTTTCACAATTTCATCATTAAATTGATTAAAATAATCTTCTGATAATTTTATAAAAGTGTTTTTATCCATTTTTAATACTTTAAAGAAATTTAAATTTGTTTGTTGTTTTTTTGTGTGCTTGTGTGTGTGTTTTTTCTTAATCATCTGTCATCTTAATCATCTCAAATGTAATGTGAACGGCTTTGATTAGCTAAATCAACATTTTGCTTAAACGCGTTTAAAAACCCAAATGTGAACATACTATTACACTCGCAGCCATCGACGACTGCTGACGTCACTAGTCAAACATCAATCCTTAAACCAAATTGTATTTTAACATTTGGTAGATCGAAATTTGCTTTCCTGAATGATTATCCATCTTAATTGATTTTACATGTTTTTTCCTTTTACTTCTGTTTTTTTTTTTTTTGTTTTTATTTTATTTATTTATTTTAATAAATATTGCCTAGACTTTTTCGATGGTGGTTGTTCGGGACTAGTGGCATCGCATTCATCGCTATCATCAGTTTCTGAACCACACATAATGTCAATGTGTGACTCCACTGTTGGCCCTTCTGCATCTCCTGAAAATTCTTTATCATCAAGATCATCCTTGTCTTGCCACACAAGCTTACTCCACCAGCAAATTTCCGCAATTATTGAACTCGGCGACTTTTTGCCTCTATATCTGTAAGTTTTTGTTTTATTAAAATGAGTTTGAAAAAATAAAAAATCAGTATTACCTCATTTCAAATGGCATGGCAACTTGATGATAGCGTTCACCTTGTTCATCAGATTCGGTAGCCAATTGTTTGCTGAAGTAGTCCAGATGATGATGTAAATAATGGATTTTCAAGGACATGTGGACATCAATTTCCGAGAATGCTCTTAACATCCTTGCCACAAAAACAACGTAGTTGTTAGAACGATGCTATTCTATTTTTCCAATCCATTAGACGGTTGTAGCAGCTTTTACACACTATATTTGGTACCCAATTTTCGTTCACTATAACATTTTGGTTGAAGTACATCTCGTATGTTTGAACAAAATCAGTACTGAAATTTCCCCTTTTTTTATGTGTTGAGACATATTGACCACAGCAGTAGCAAAAGCTATTTATATCTGCCTTGCACAGTTCCATATTCTGTTCTCTTTTGTTCACTTTAAAAAAACTGGAGAAAAATCACTTTTACTGTTCGCGTTCGTCGGCACTTGTTGAATGACAAAAATCACAGAACCAGTGTGAGAAAGAGAAGAAGTATAATGACAATGCATGTTTTATGTGAACATTACAGAACCAGTGTTGCCACATCAATATTTCTCTTTTTGTACAGTAGAAAAATATGAGAGAGTTCGGCTTGTGAGTGTCAATGTTTTTTCCTAATAATGTTGTGCATATCTGGAGCAAATTTTTGAAATTCATACATTTACCTAATTGTGAATAAATGAGAAACGCGTGCATCGATTTTCATGATCTATGCCTTTTTTTGCTCATGAGTTATGTGACTTTACGCGAAAGTAATTAGTTTTGACACTTTTTTCCATTTTGGATTTTTTATGATTTAAAAAAAAAAAATATATTTAAATTTTTAGGCAAAAAATGTTTTTTTCCCTTCATACATTCATTTTTTACTTCGAAAGTGTTGCACATATAGGAAAACGGTATAGAAACAGATAAGAGAAATTGTAATTCTTAATTTTTCTAAATTTGTTTCATCAAAATCGGACAAGTGGTTCTCGAGTTATGTTAAACTACGTTTTTGCCAAAATGTTACAACTAAGCGAAAAAACATCAAGATAAGGAAAAAATTTAAAATGTCATAAAAAAAAACTGACACATGCGAACGCCAAACCCTTTGAGGGTTTTACTATACTGACCTAGTACTATCACCCTGACTTGGAATTTCTCACCCCCCAGATTGGCTGTTGTACTGTGTAATGATTTAAAAATCATAGCATTCTCAACAAAAAGGGGAAAATACTTTCAAATTGAATAACCCTTTATTTTTATTCTCAAATGTGGATTAATGCAATGTGGAACATAAACAAAAATATTTTATTTTTATACCCACACCACAATAGTGGAGAGGGTATTATGCATTTGTGCTGATGTGTGTAACGCCTTAAAATATTGGTCCTAGACCCACTTTAAAGTATACCGATCGACTCAGAATGAACTAACGATGTCCGTCCGGCTGGCTGGCAGGCTGGCTGGCTGTCAATGTAACCTTGTGCGCAAAGTACAGGTCGCAATTTTGGAGATAATTTTATTAAATTTGGGACATAGGTTCTTATTGGAACAAGGACCAAGCCTATTGAAAATGGGCCAAATCGTAGGACCACGAGGGAAGATAGGGGGAAATTTCTTCCTCTCAGAAACTATCAAACCGATTTTAATGAAATTTAAAACATACATAGAACCATATCTTTATGGACACAAAAGGGATGAATTTTTTTAAAAATAGGACCACGAGGGGAGATAGGGCAAATTTCTGCCTCTCAAACCGATTTTAATGAAATTTAAAACAGATAGATCCATATCTATATGGACACATAAGCTATAGAGTTTTTCAAAAATAGGACCACAAGGGGAGGTAGCGGGCAATTTCTGCCTCTCACAAACTTTTAAACCGATTTTAATGACTTTTATAAACATAGATAAATCCATATTTATATGGACATATAAGCATGATGTGTTTTTTAATACTGTGGTGTAGGGTATCATATGGTCGGGCTTGACCGACTATACTTTCTTACTTGTTTTAATTTAAGTTCTTTATTTTTTTTAAATAAACTGTGAGATAAACATTTTGCACCATAGCTTAGATATGATATCCGTCCTCTAATTCTTGCAAAGGTGAAATAATTGGCTCCATTTTATTTTGAGGATGGTAGCACCGCGATCATACAACAAACTAATAGTTTCTTCACTTTCCCATTTTAGTATACCCACACCACAATAGTGGAAAGGGTATTATGCATTTGTGCTGATGTGTGTAACGGTTTAAAATGGTGGTCCTACACCCACCTTAAAGTATACCGATTTACTTAGAATCACTTTCTGAGACGAACGAACTGTCCAAGTAACCTTGTGCGCAAAGTACAGGTCGCAATTTTGGATATAATTTGATAACATTTGGGTCATACAAGGACCAAGCCCATTGAAAATGGGCCGAATCGAAGGACTACGAGGGAAGATAAAGGGAAATTTCTTTCTCTCAAAAACTATCAAACCGATTTTAATGAAATTTAAATATAGATAAAACCATATCTATATGGACACAAAATATATGAATTTTTAAAAGAATAGGACCACGAGGGGAGATAGGGGCAATTTCTGCCTCTCAAACCGATTTTAATGAAATTTAAATCATAGAAAGATCCATATCTATATGGACACATTAGCTACACAGTTTTTCAAAAATAGGACCACAAGGGGAGGTAGGGGGCAATTTCTGCCTCTCACAAACTTTCAAACCGATTTTTATGAAGTTTATAAACATAGATAAATCCATATTTATATGGACACATAAGCATGATGTGTTTTTAAATACTGTGGTTTAGGGTATCATATGGTCGGGCTAGTGGTACGGACTTAAATTTTAAAGGAATTTTGACTTGCGTGGTAATGTGTAGAAATGAGATTGCTATATTAAAATTTTACATGGTAGATACTCCCTTTGAACCGTTATTGGGATTAGAGGCTTGTGAGAAATTAGAATTGATTCAACGAATTCATACAGTACAACAATCGGAAAAAGAAATTTTTATAAAAAGTAATATGGATGTTTTTGAAGGCTTGGGTTGCTTTGTTGAAAATCTAGAAATAAAAGTTAAATCTGACTCCATTCCAGTTGTAAAGCCAGCAAGAAGAATTCCCCTATCATTATGTAGTCGCGTTAAGGATGAGTTGCAAAAAATGGTGGAAAAGGGTATTATTGAAAGAGTAGATGGACCGGTAGAAAGGGCTTCAAATTTGGTTGTAGTTGAGAAAAAATCCGGCCAGCTTCGTTTATGCATTGATCCACAAGATTTAAACGCTGACATACTGTTGGAAAATCACACAATACCTTCTTTTGATTCAATTGCGGCACGGATTGCTAACAAAAGGTATTTTACGGTATTGGACCTTAAAGAAGGATTTTGGCAAGTTGGGCTGAGCCCAAAGGCCAGTGAACTTTGTGTCTTTAATACACCATTTGGGTGTTACCGATTTAAGCGTCTGCCATATGGTATTAAAATTGGACCTGAAGTGTTTCAAAAATACAATGAACGAAATTTTGAGGACATTTCAAACGTAGTGGTGTTCATTGATGACATATTAATTGCCGCTGATACAGCTGAACAGCATGACACAATATTGCAACAAGTATTAGAGCGCGCACGTAAGTTAAATATAAAATTTAACATCAATAAAATTCAATATAAGGTAACACAAGTTAAATATTTAGGTAAAATAATATCATATGAAGGCATAAGGTGCGACCCAGACCGAGTGAATGCCATAACAAAAATAGAAAAACCTAAAACTAAAAAAGATTTACAAAAACTACTCGGTATGATTAATTACATTCGTGACTACGTACCAAAACTTTCAGAAATTTCTAAGCCACTACGAGATTTATTAAAGCATAATTCTATTTTTAAATGGCAAGAGCCACACGAGAAATGTCTTAATCAAATCAAAACAATAATTTCAAACACACCTACTCTTGCAATTTTTGATGAAACTAAAGAAATTACTATTGAAACCGATGCTTCTAAATTTGGAATCGGGTGCTGTTTAATGCAAAATGGAAGACCAGTCTCGTTTGCATCAAGAAGTCTAACCGATGCAGAAGTAAATTACGCGCAAATAGAAAAGGAGTTTCTAGCAATTGTTTTTGCATGTCGTAAATTCCACTACTACATATACGGTCGTGAGGTAACTATAAGAACCGATCATAAGCCTTTGATAGAAATTATGAAAAAACAGTTTTGCAACATACCTTCTGCTAGACTTCAAAGAATGAAATTATCAGTATTAAAATATAGTTTGAAATTGCTGTACATCCCTGGTAAATATTTATATGTTGCAGACTTGCTCTCTCGTTATTTTAATAAAGACGACAAATCAGCTGAAATAGAAGATTTAAATGAATTTGTGCACACCATAAACGTTACAGATGAGAGACTGGAAATAATAAAGAAGGCATTAGATAACGATAAGTGTCTGGTTGAGCTAAAACATATGGTATTGAACGGTTGGCCAAAAAATATTTGCAATATTCAAGACGATTTAAGATTGTATTGGAAAATTCGAAACAACATATTTATAGATAATGATTTATTGTTTTTTAATAACAGAATAATTGTGCCACAAGAGATACGGCAAGATGTTTTAAATCAATTGCACTCCGCACACTTAGGTGTTGAAAAAACCAAAAAAAGGGCTCGGAATCTAGTATACTGGCCTCGTATAGATGCTGAAATCGAAAATATAATTTCAAAGTGCCCAACCTGTCAGAAAAATCGTAATTCCAATACTAAAGAGCCAATGATTTCTCACGAAGTTCCGCCATTGCCATTTTGTAAAATTGGAATAGATATATGCGAGTACTCTTCAAAATCATACCTTATCGTTTCAGACTATTATTCTAGATTTTTAGATATAATACCCATTTCCTCAAAAACTGCAAAGGAGTGTATTAAACATTTCAAAGTATGCTTCTCTAATCATGGTATTCCAGTAGAAATTATCTCCGACAACATGCCTTTCAACTCACATGAATTAAAAAATTTTTGCAAGCAAATTGGTACGAGACTTACTGCGACGAGTCCTGGATATTCTCAAGCAAATGGGTTCGCAGAGAGATTCGTAGGTATTGCAAAAAACCTCATCAAAAAAACGTCTGAAAGCAATGATGATATATGGCTTGGCCTTCTTGAATATAGAAACACACCTCTTAAAGAGTTAAATGCTTCACCAGCAGAGCTTCTTATGAGTAGAAAAACTCGTACATTACTACCAACTAAAACCGAATTGCTTCAACCAAAAGTGGTTCCCAATATTTCCAAGAACATAACAAAAAAGCAGTTACAATCTAAAAAGTATTATGATGAATCAGCAAAATTTAAAGAGAATTTCGCAAAAGGAGAGATGATATGGTATCAAGACAAACAAGGTTGGACCAAAGCTGTTATAGTCGACATTCATGGCAGTCCTAGGTCCTACTGGATACAACTGGAAGACGGTGCTATTCTTCGTAGAAACTCTAAGTGGATTCGAAAAAGAACAGCTTAATCTAATGCAGTATAATGCTTATTAAATGAATTTAACTTATATATTTATGTATATGAATTCCATACTAAATTTACAAATATCTTTACTTTATTTAATTATATTTTAAAGGGGAGATGTTGTATATACATATACGTGTAGTATGGCATCTCCATTTAACATATGATGAATTGTCAATTACTTGTTTATTTAAATAAAGAAAGCCAGTCATTAACTGAGCGACAAACGAATAACACACATTTCATATCAAAGGATTGACTTCGTGTTTGTTGGGTTGTCACACTTACGCAATGACCCAGTTTTCGTTGCCGATATTTAGTTTGTACGAATGTTAGCATGCATGAAATAGTTATTTCATAAAAAAACTTCAATACAAATTGACAGGAAATATAAATTTTTCATTCCCCACAATTCTTAAATTTTTTTTTATACTTCGCTAAGAGTGATAGAGTTTTTTTTTTTTAATTTTCTTGTTGTAGAAACTCGTTGGCATACATGAACATTTCTCTTAGAATCGTCAAATCAAACATGTGGATTTGCATACATACATACATAGTCAAAAATAAAACTTTTATTTATTTTATATGTAGTCGAAGAAAGAATATATAAATGCAAAATTATATAAGTATTAACATTTTATGAACATGTGAATGCAGTCACAGTTATAGGAAATTCGGAGTGGATTATTAAACTGGCATTTTTATAAACATAAATATGAATACATGCAGCTGTATGCATACATATGTGAAAATGAATACATACCAGTGTTAAAACAGAATGAGTGAAGAGGACCAATATTTAGAAGGTCTTATTTAACCGAAACAAGCACTCCATACTTACACTAGGCAGAAAATACACTATCGGCCATGTTCTGGAAATCGAAATCGAGAGTAAAATTTAAATCGAAGGAAATTTTCATTTAAATTTATTTAAAAATTACCGTGGTTTTTCATGATATTTTAAATTAAGTAAGCACGTTTAGTCATAGGTTTTTTCACACAGAAAAAGTTTTCGCACAAATGAAAAATGTCATTCTAATAATCGTTGTTTTAAGCAGAGTATGAAAACAAGCAAAACATTTCGCAAACGTTTGCAAAATATACAAAACTATTCAAAATTTTTAAATTGTATTGTACATGAGCAAAACCAAAACAAAAACTTTTCAAGTGTCAAAGAGAGAAAACGAAACAATTGGCTTTCCACTCATCTGCATTATTCAATTTACCGTTACAATCGTACATATGAGCAGAGTTGTCAGATTTTTTTGAGCTCCATCGCCAAAACGGATGTCAGATATGGCCAAAAATCGCCAAACGTCATTTTTTTACAGTTTTCGTAACATTTTTTTTAAATTAAATTTTGCATAAAAATAAAAATTGTTGTCGCAATATTATAGTTACTGTAAACGTATCAGTGTTTTCCGCAATTTTAAATTTGTGTATTGTTGACTGATAATGATAATAATAATAATGATAACTTTGAAAACATATTATATTACTCACAACCATTTCATGATATTTAATAGCCATAACTTGATAACTTTCTATATGTGTAGTCATAGAATGCTTATGATGCAAACAAAATATATTTACATTAATAATTTTAAAATAAGTTCTGTCGTAATATTTTAAAGAAATTTAACAAATTGTTTATTAAAAAAAAAATGTTGTAAAAAACAGCATTGCTTACAAAATTTTAATTTTTTTTAACTTGGTGAAAGTGCAAAAAATATTCACCCCTATCGTGAATAGTTTTTCCTCGTAATTTTTCCTCTTTTCACATATTTGCGTTCATGAACAACCTCATGAAAAATTGTAATTCAAAGGAGAATAATAACGTGAAAAATGTTCACGGAAAAAATTCCCCTTATAGTGAAAAAATTTTTCCCTCGTAATTTGTTCAGATTTCCCTAAGATTTTCTCTTAGGATAACTACAAGCAATTTGGCACCAAGTTTGTTCATTTCTTTTGAGTTGTTCGAAAGTGAGCGTGTTTTCAACAGACGGACAGACGGACAGATAGACGGACATGGCTAAATCGACTTAGAATTACTCAAGAACCCAGAATATATATACTTTATGGGGTCTGAGATGAATAATAAAAAAGTTTCACACATAATGAAAAACTTAATATACCCTCTTCACAACTAATTGTGGTGGTGGGTATAAAAAAACCTGTGTGTTAGATAGCACAAAACAACATTTATGAAAAAAAACGTTTTGGGAATTTTTTTTTTTTCAAATTTAAATGACAGATGACCCTTCCGTCAGTGAACACGTTTCTAAAAAAAAAAATTTTTTTGAAAAATTTCAGATAGCACTATTTGAAAAATAACCCTCGATATACTTTATGGGGTCTTGAGATGATTAATAAAAAAGTTTCACACGGAATGACAATAAAAACAATCAGAAATAAATTTTAATTGAAGGGCATATTGATAAAACATTATGTGCAACAAAAAAGTTATTTTGAGAATAGACTTTAAAGTTAAAACAAAAAAAAAAAAGAACTATTAAATGATAAAAGAAACTACTTTGAAATCAGCCTTTATCTTTTGAGGGGAAGTTGGGATGGCTATAATGAATAGGAAAATTGTATAAACAATTGTTTTCAATTCAGGTGGCTTATGCTTTGTTAACAATATGTCCTACAATTACAAAACTATTGAATATATACATATATACATTAGACTGGTCGCATCTTGTATGGGATTTTTTTTTTAAATTTAATTGTTTGCGCTGCTTAAAATATGAGGTTTGATGTAAGAAATCATGATCTAATTTTTCAGGTCAATCCGACGGTGCATAGCCGTGCCGGGTGAGGCCCAAAGTTCCCCATATTATAAAAAAAACATCTTTTCTATCAGATCTTTATAGTTATACTAGTTGAAAAGCCGAAAATCAAAAGTATGGCTTCGTTACGATCTTCCGCAGAAAGTTGCGGAATGAATAGGACATACATGCAAACATCCTGCCATACTAAGAAATTATATATTGTTTATAGTATAAATTTTATTGCGGAATTTCGGTTTTTTTTAGTTTTTCAATAAACTAAAGCGTTTTTGAGTTGCGCGAACATATGTTAATCTATCTATACAATATATAATTTCTTAGTATGTCAGGATGTTTGCATGTATGTCCTATTCTTTCCACAACTTTCTGAAGCCATCTGATGACATAGGAAGCTGAAATTTGGCAAACTTTAAGTACTTTCTCTGCGGAAGATCGTAACGAAGCCATATTTTTGATTTTCTGCTTTTCAACTAGTATAACTATAAAGATCTGATAGAAAAGATGTTTTTTTTTATAATATGGGTAACTTTGGGCCCCACCCGGCACGGCTAGGCACCGTCGGATTGACCTGAAAAATTAGATCGTGATTTCTTACACCAAACCTCATATTTGAAGCAGCGCAAACAATTAAATTAAAAAAAAAAAAAAATTGCGACCAGTCTAATATACATATATATTCAATATAAAGCCAATATTTCCCACCTAATTTTCAAATAATGCACAGTACTTCAGCAAAGCTTTTATAATAAAACAAAAATTATAATAGAAATTTTCCTTACAAAACAAAACAGGAATATCATTATTAAAAAAGCTTTTTCCATTGTTTGTGTTTTGCTGAAAATCAAAATATGAAAACAAAAATGGAACAAAAGGAATAATTAAGTAAATTGACTTCAAACCATACCAAGTAAAGCGAGCGCAGTACAACAAAAAAAAAGTATGTTTTTTGTTAAAAACTAAATAAAACAACCAACTTATTAGTAAATGTTAAGGACCAGAGCAGTACGACCACTTTAGCATTTTTATATTTAAATTTAGTAATAACAATTTTGATTTAACTGGCAAATGTTAATTTAGCATTTGGAATTGTATCTATAATTTTTACAAACTGTTGTTAGCTTTTTAAGCCTTAAATTACAACTTTGAAAGAAAAGTTTTATTTATTAAACTCAATTTTTTTTGTATAATTTATAATTTGAGTTGTTGTCCCGGGAGGCTGGATATCAGGTTATACGGTTATTTTGTTATATTCACAACAACAAAATACCTTTTGTCTTTTCACGATGTTTTTCCCAATATGTCTGTTTTCATGTCTAAAAGACTAATATACATATATGAATATACAAATTTAAAAACATGAAAACTCGTTTCGTGTCTGTTTGGTAACCCCTCTTTCTTCCCTAACCCAATCGCCAACAAACATAGCCGAACTAAAATTATTTGCGAGAGGAGAACTTATTTTTGACCCATGGTAAATTATGAATCAATCATCACAAAACTATGTAGAGTATTTATTGTTATTAAAAACCATAAATTGGAACAAATTTCGATATAGTACAACCAGAGAAAAACATGTTGAAACAGTTTTAAGCATGTTATGTTTAATTTTACCATATTATTGTCACCGACAACCATATTATGGTTAAATTAGTCCTCCATCGAGAAGCCAGAGCCATATTATGTTTTCCACCGAAGATGTTATGGTTAAAAATAACTAAAATAAGTTTAACACTTATAATTGCTCCTGAAAAAGAGGAAAATACTATTGTTGATTTTAAAACAAATTATTGTCATATTTAACTATAACATGCTTTGAGGCAACCAAAATATAGTTGAGGCATCTTGATGGAGGGCCAATTTAACCATAATGTGGTTGTCGGTGACAATAATACGCCCTAAAAGAACAGTGACGGTCATTTGACCTGTCATATGACCGGCATTGCTGATGCAAATATCGGTCATCGCGTAGAACAAAGTTTCTATCACTTTCTTAAGGCCAACGTGAAAAAAATGACCTAAACTTTTGTGTACGTGTGATTTTGCATCCTTCTTTAACCTATGAGTTTCGTGGTTGATAAAATATATATCTGAGCTGTTTACTCTTATACTCTTTACATATCAGTACTGATGTATAAACCGGACAAAGCAGTAGTGCTGGGAAACTATCGATAGACTATTGATATTATCGATAGTTTTAAAATATCGAAAATATCGATAGGAAAAATATCAATATCGATATTATTATTATTTAAAATACAGCTATGAAGACATGTTACAGCAGCTATACACACACAGTTTTTTGCCGCAAATTTGTACATGATATTATTAATTCGCGCTGAATTACAGCAATGAATACAAACAACAAGAATGGCAAGTGGTATGGATTGTTTAGTAGTGCTTTTTACTGCTAATTAAAGGACTTTAAGTCGAAATTTTTGCACGTTTATAAAGGGACTGAAATGGCAAATATTTTTGTAATGTTGTAAAAAAATGCAAATCCAAATGCAATTGCAAGCATAAGACAAAACAATGAACGACCATTAGAGGATAAGTCCGCTAGATTGATTACCTTTTTGGGTTTAGAATTTAGAAAATTTTTTCAAGTTGAAATGGAATATCCTATAGTCCCTGTTACTTTGGTTCCTTCAGAAAGGTACTTATCAATTTTTAAAAAACTGCCATCTTAAATAACGTGCGTATATACATAAGTCTTATACAATCAATAAAGTGATAAAAACAACGAACTGTAGCCTTATAAAAAAATAATTAAAGTTTCGTGCACAAGTACAAACATTCAGTCGATAGTAATATCGATATATCGATAGTGAAATCTGAACTATCGATAAATATCGATAGTTGAAAATATCGATAGTATCCCATCACTACTAGGCAGTACTGATGCATATACCGGCCACAGCTGACTTTTCAGTACTGTTACATATATTCGTCACTGTTGACGTACTTTTTAGCTTAAATAAAACACGATTCATCTCATTCAGTTCTCATACATATTTTTGTTTTTAATCCAAAATTTTTTAGTTTTTTTAATTAGGCTAAAGCTCATCAAATTTAATTTTCATTAAATTATTTTTATGAAGAAAGGAATTTTACAACATGAAATTAATTACAATTTATTGATAATTTTTCATTCTTGACTGAAGCTGGGCTCGAACTCAGGCGTTTTTTACGGACAGGTTACCCTTACATGTTTTGATTGCAACCACTCAATCTCCTCAGAGGGCTTGCCGTTTAACACTCGCAGCCATCGACGACTGCTGACGTCAGTAGTCAAACATCAATCCTTAAACTAAATTGTATTTAACCTTTGGTAGATCGAAATTTACTTTTGAATGATTATCCATTTTAATTTCTTTTACAAAAAAACAGAAGTAAGGAAAAACATGTAAAATAAATTAAAATGGATAATCATTCAAAAGCAAATTTCGATCTACCAAAGGTAGATCGACAATATAACGAAATCTCTTTGTGTTTTGTTGTTGGATTTTATAAAAAACTATGATATTTTGCATTTGCACTATTAAATCACTAATACTTGAATGAACTGCGCTAATATTTAAATTTTTTAATTTCTTTAAACTTATTTTTTTTATTTTATCTTTTAATTAATTAACCGCTCACAAATAAAAAAACTGCTTTATTATTTTACAAATGGCGCTAACATTATATGATAAGAGTAAAAATATTTTGATTGCATTTTAAATATATTATGATAAATATATAGAAAGTTATCATGTTATGGTTATTAAATATCATGATATGGTTGTGAGAAATATAATATGTTTAGAAAGTTATCGTAATTAAGTTGTTAGAAAAATAATTATTTTTCGGTCAACAATACTCAAATTCATAATTGCGATAAGCATTGATATGTTTACAGTAACTATAATATTGTTGATATTAAATAAAAATAACAATTATTTGTGTACGACAACAATATATTGTTACATTAAACATAGTGTTGTTGCCGTAACCATGCCCAACCATATTTTTTCTCTGCGTGTAGAATAAATTGGAAAAAAAAATGTTGAATATAATATAAAGTAACTTTCGGAAGGAAATAATTCCCAGTTTCTATTTGTTAAATAAATTATGTTTAAAATTTTCTTCAAAAGTACTTTTGTTAGAGGACCATATTTAAACATGTTTTTTCTCTGAGTATCGTGATAGCGTTTTAAGTAGTTTTCAATAGGCTGCTTAGTATGCGACCGTGTGAAGCTAAATTGGAACAAATTGTACCACAATATTTATATCTGCCAGTGCTGCCAATTCAGCCATTTAGTGGCTAGATTTAGCAATTTTTCACCTATTTTAGCCATTAAAAAATGAGTTAAGCCATTAGCCAGTTTTCAACTTGTTTAGCCATTAAAATTTATTTGCCATTTTTCTTTTAAAATAATAATTTTTATTTTCTTATAAAAATTTATAAAAATGTTCAAAGTAAAGCTTCGTTCACAATAAAAAAAAAAAAAACATTTTCACTTGGTGTTCATAATAGAGCGACAATTTCTTTTGCAACCTTACACATTTTGCGTTAAGAAACCGTTTGCAAATTTAAGCCAAAACAATATTATGCATTTATTATTATTTTTTACAACGTTATGTTAAAATTTTCGGAAACAATTTCATACAAATTGTTGCTGAAGTTAAAGTAGACTCAACTTTAGTCACATTTAAAAAATAAAAAAATTAGTTACATTTTTGTTCTAAAAATGAAAGGAAAATATATGAAATACTTTAGGAAGAAAAAACGAAATTGTTGCTCTGATTGTGAACAAAGCTTTAAATAAATATTTTAAACAATTAAAACGCATTTGATTTAACTCACAACTTTAACAAATATTGAAAATCGCAAAAAATCGCGATGATGATGATACATCTTTCAAAATAAACGAACAGTACAGTATACGCTCGGTTATATGAATACCCAGTTATATGAACATCCAGAATAGTGAACAACAAAATGTTTACACATGAGGTTCTAAAGAGTGAACACAACCTATGTTTATTATGTGAACAACTTACAACCGTTGATTTTTATACCCTTCACCGAAGGTAAAAGGGTATATATAACTTTGTCATTCCGTTTGTAATTTCTACAATATTGATCCTACACCCTATAAAGTATATATATTCTGGGTCCTTATGAAAAGCGGAGTTCAAATCCGGTTGTCCGTCTGTCCGTCTGTCCGTCTGTTTGTTGAAATGGGTTTTCCGAAGCCCCCAGATATGATGGGGACTTGGTTGGGGTATCTTTATGTCAGGTATTCTTATTATAATTTTGCTATTGAAATTCAGCCAGATCGGTCCACAAATGGCTGAGATATGAGCAAAAAACCACGACTACCTCTAATTTTTCCCAAAAATCCCTTGTGTTTGTTGTATTTTGATTACTTTTTGCTGTATATCTGGGGAACGACAAAAGCCAAAGTCACCAAATTAGGTACACACATTAAGGTTGCCAATACACACCATCCTACAAAATGTGGGCGGGATTGGAGAAGTGGGCGTGGTACCTCCCGTACAAAAAAAATTAAAAATTGTATAAAAACCTAAATTTTAGGGCTGTCATATGTCCTATGGATATGACTTATATACCAAAATATATTTTTAGTAGAACATATTTTATAAAAAACTCGGGAAAATCGGTTCAGATACAAAAAAGTTATGACCAAAAATAATTTTTTTTTTTTTAAATACCCATTTTCGGTAACCATGGATCTTCCCGAGTCCAAGTTTTATAACACAAATAAATGGTAAATTTCTTGCTTAACACGTCGGTATATAAATCTGTCAAATCGGTTAAATAATGGCTGAGTTATAATCAAAATACTGAAATCCCAAAAGTTACTCTTTTTTATAATTAAGTTTGTTTTTTTATGGTTAAGTTTGCTTAAATATATGTACATATATGTAGGTATATATACATATATGCCTATAAGCCAATTTAATGGAAATTTTATTTTTAAGCACGTTGGTATATAAATCTGCCAAATCGGTTAAAAATGGTTAAGTTATGTGCAAAATACTCCAAAAAAGGACTAAAAACATTAACATTTTTATAAAAACTAAAATTTTAGAGCTGTATTATGACCTCTTCATACGTTTTAGATATCAAAATATCGGAAATCTTTAGAAAAACTCGGAATATCGGTAAAAAAAAGTAATGTCAAAAATATAGTTTTTTTTTAATACCTATTTTCGTGAACCATAGAACTTCCCGACTACAAGTTTTATCACCAAAGTAAATGGTAATTTTATACTTTAAGATGTCGGTATGACCAAATACTGAAATTCGATCAAAACTTAACGTGCTATATATTAATTAAACTTTTAATATATTTAATAGCACGCAATCATGTGCAAATAATTAAATAAAACTAAACGATATATATTTTATAAATATACATGTACATATACATATATTTAAATATATATATAAACTTCTGTTCTTTCCAAACCATGGTGAAGGGTATATAAGATTCGGCATAGCCG
Organism: Pollenia angustigena; assembly: GCA_930367215.1. Lineage (NCBI taxonomy): Eukaryota > Metazoa > Arthropoda > Insecta > Diptera > Polleniidae > Pollenia > Pollenia angustigena. The sequence goes on from OV884058.1 coordinate 169,017,063, forward strand.
AATATAGCACTCTTACTTGTTTATTTTTTTTTCTGTCTCTGGCGGGATTCGATCGCGCAACCTCGGTGCTGATAGACTAGCTCACTACCAGCTAGTCTACCGGGCCAGTGTAGTTTTTGTATAAAAAACGATGTTTTTTACTCAATTAAGAGCGTAAATATGAGATTAAATTATTGGAGGCAACTACTTACCACCCTCGCTTACAAATAGGGAGTTAAATAAGTCATTACCACATTCGCTTAAAAATAGGGAGTTAAATAAGTCATTACCACATTCGCTTACAAATAGGGACTTAAATAACTTATTACTCCGATGTCACAAAAATTACAACTAACATGTCATGACTATAAAATTTCAGAACAGCATAATTTTTCATATTCAAATTTATTACAAATTGTTTTTTATTTATAACATAAAAAAAAAAAAAATCAAATTGTAAGAACAAATATTTTAAAGCAATTTGTATTAGATTTGAAAAAACTTCAACCGTAGATGCATTTTATTACGAATAAATTATAAATTTCGTTAATCAACTCATACACAAGTACTTAGGTATCAGATTATATGTCATCCATTACCAAACTACTTCTATGTAATGCAGATGGTATGAAGTAGTCATTGAAAAGTAAGTTGTTCAGTAATGGCAAGTCATTACCAAGTTTTTGCTGGGTACATATTGCGTTTTAAAATTATCAACGCCACAAGATATGCAGCGTTTAAAATTTAAAAACTCAATATACATTTCTATAGAAAACAACAACAAAATTATGATAAAGTTTCGATTTTGTTTTTGCTTTCAATATAATTTTTGGCGTTGTGTTTGCGTTTTACAAATTTAGGGCCTAAATTTATAAAATGGATCAACGCAAACGTCACTGTTTTTTTCTGGTCGCAAGTATTTCAATACAGAGATGCAGGCGGCAACAAACAACTTTTAAGCCTATAGTACACGAAATGTAAAAAGCCACACGCGCATGTGATTCTGACGTAGATTGTCGTCATTACACAACACGAACTGGTTAATGTGGCTTTGTAGTGACGTCAAAATTTCGTCAGAACCACACTATAAAGTTGCCCTCACTTCCATGGTCTAGTGCTAAAGTAGAGAGGGTATTTAGTAGAGTTGTCAACCGATTAAGAATAAGTTGATAATTCGCTCAAACAAAAACAAACTCTTGCTAGAATAATTTTAAAATGGCGATTTTCGAATAATGAATAAATCGAAAAAATAAATTAATAATAAGACTCATAAGAAATAAAAGCTTAGAATTTGATTTATTCTCATACGTTTTTTTTTTTTAGCGATTTTATACAAAATGTAGGAAAGGTAAAACATATTGTAGCTATAACCCTTATTGTTATTAATCTCAATGTTTAGTTAGCAAAAAACGTGTTGAGTATTCATAGCATGTCAAAAATGTATTTTATGTTCTTATTAAACAAATCTTTGACAAACAATTGTAAAGGGGCCCATAGACACATACTGCTGACAGCTACTGCCGATGAACCCTTCGTATACGTGTGTGATTGATATTTTACTACACACTTATCAATCATCATTTTAAAATAAATTTTATTACGTGAAATTCAAGAAAAACCCTATTTTCTTCCCACTTTTATTTCTCAAAAATTATTTTAAATTTGTTTTAATTTAAATTGAAAAGAAAATTATAACAAAAAATTTATTTATTTATTTTATTGTTCATTTTTACAACTGTCAGCAGTATGAGTTCATTTCAAAATCAAACCTATTTTGATTTTTCATACTGCATTGTCGGTGTGACGCATACATAAATAAAAATTTCAAATTTACAAACACATGTTTATTGCATGAGCATAGGCAGTATGTGTCTATGGGACCCTTAACAGCAGTTTTTTTTTTTAAATCAAACGTTAGAAATTTTCAAGAAATGGGATCTTTCACTCTCGGGCAAAAAACTTAGAAATAAACACAAAGCTAAAAAATAAAGAATTGATTTATAGAAATCATATCATGAAAGTAGAAAATATTGGTATTATACATATCGCTCATTTGCTGCAAGACCGGCATAACTCAAAAAAATCCATTTCGAGATAAACGCATTTAAAGTTTTTGATTTGCTCTAACTACTTAGAAAAAAAGAAGACACATTCTCTTCAAACTGGTTAAGTATAAAAGATATAAAGATGAATTTAATGCACAATATAAAGAAAAACAAAGCGAACAATTCTGCATCTCTTACTCCATAATTTCAGTTGTTGAGTTATGCCGGTCTTGCAGCAAATGAGCGATGTATACAGATATATTTTAAATTATAAATATCTTTGCCATTTGCGTAATGCTATGTACACACTTGGGTTTTTAAATGTTGGTTAATGGCGATTTGTTTTTTGAGAAAAATATGTTACAGTACATACATGTAACATTTTCTAATGTTACCTAAAATCACTCGAAGTGTGACATGTTGTGGAATTTCAATAGAACACAATTAGTGCTTTTATTTACAACTATTACACTTTCATCATTAATGTACTTAATGAGCGATTTTTAAAGCTATTTAACCCATTAAGGCCCTGCGTTGCGTTTTCGCAACGTTCACTTATACCTCCCCTCAGGCATTTTGTTGTAACGTGATATTGTTATAAAGCACAGAGAAATAAAATTTACATAAGTTTTTTTTATAAAAATTTTTAATTTAAATTTTTAATTTTTCCTGATTTTTGGGTACTTTTGGAAAAAGTTTAAAAAAAATAAAGTAATATTTATTATACCTATCTGAAACTTCTGAAGGAGATAGCTTACATACGAACATTATCGTAGACATTTGAGACCTTTTTTATGATTGGATACATCCGTGATGCGAAAACGCAACACTGGGCCTAAACCATATACAAATTACATAAAATTATCAAATAAAATATATTAAACAATCACTTGCTATTTAAATAAAACATGTATACATGTAAATTATAAGTTGTTGTTATTACGCAGTAGGTAAATTCTCTATGTCAAGTGTTCTATTTTCCTAAAGGGAAGCGAACTTCCACCAAAGTAGTCCCGTGATAGGTCTTTGGGGGAAGAGACCGGTTCCAGTTCTAACAGTTTATATGAATAAGATCTATCACTTTTACATGGGTTTGTCATTGGTCAATTGACACCATTTGACCAGTCACACATCTATTCTCAATGAACGTGTTAAGTGTTAGTTAGAACAATGTAAGATTATTTCGATACAATGTAGTATGTACCGTAATTCATTACTTTTTTACCTTCTTGTTCTTTATGCACCAGTTAGATGATTAGTTCTCCTTTCACTGGTCATGAGTTCTACCTTTTTGAACTTGTTCTATTTTCACAAATCCAGAAACAATTGACACAAATTTCCAGCAGGGTTACTTCAATATTTGATACCATCCACTGACAGCTAGGATACTTCAGGAGTGGGCATTATATTGAACCTGTGGTAAATTATGAACCGATCTTTACGAAAGTTGACAGTGTGATTTCTAGTCATTTAAAACTGTGACAGAACAAAATTTATAACAATAGAATTATTTTTTATGGTTTAAGGCGTACCAAAGTGTTTTTCGAGAGTGGGTTTTATATGGGTCCTATGGCAAATTATGGACCGATCAATTTACAAATGTGAAAAAGTGAAGTAGAATTGCACCCAAAGTGCCTTGGAGCATATCATAATTGAATTAAAAATAAAATGTAAATGAATATCTTTTTTAATTTTTTTTCCTAAAGACTTGAATAAAATATTTTAATTTAAAATTTTTACAAATGCGCTTAATTTGTATATCCTTAAGGCCCAACGTTGCGTTTTCGCAACGGGAGTTATCTGGGCTCCCACGTATCCGATTTGCCCAAAATTGGTTTTCTTTCATATTTAGGTATAAACAATTAAATTGTAAAAGTTTCATCATTATTGCTCAATGGGATCATGGTTCGGGCCTTAATGGGTTAAGCGGTTTCTGCATGCTATTACGGGTTGGAAACAAATATTTACATCACTAATGGCTTATAAAAATTAAAACGATTATAATATAAATAGACTTTTTTTGATTTTAATCTGTAAATATATTTATATTTTGTTTTAAAATCAATTTTTAACAAAATTATGAGCGGTATGAATTATGTCGAACAAAATAAAACATTTGTTGTACAAACAAAGTAGTAAGCACCAAAGTTATAGAACAGGGCAGTATGAACACCTTAAGTTAAAGTAAGGGTAAAACATGCAACATGTTTTGCATGTTTTTCATCAACATATTCACAAAAGAACTTGAAAATTTTTCCCAAAGTTGTATTTTTTGTACAAACGAACACAAAAATGTAGAACATGTAACATTAATGCAACATTTTTCTCAGAAAAGAAATCGCCATAAGTTAATCAAAGCCGTTCACATTACATTTGAGATGATAAAGATGCCAGTTGATAAAGAAAAAAAAAACACAACAAACAAATTTATATTTCTTTAAATATAATCGTGGTTGGTTTACACGTGAAAGGTACGTTCATGGTGAACTATTCTATATTATCTCAGTTTGAGGTATATTCAGAGGATTCGATGTGATTAATGAAGTTATTTAGTTGTAATCATGTCAATTTGAAGTGATTAACAAATCATACACAGCTTAATCACGTTCGAGATGCTTAAAGAACCCAAGTCTGAACATAGTATAAGTGTCACAATATTATCATTGAAAACGATGTAGTAGAAGATAATCCAACGACATAAAAAAATGCGGAACTTGTTCCAACGGAAAAATACATAAAGAGGGGCAGCCGTTGTTCCATAGACGGAATTGTACGCAGAAGTTTGGCTGAAGATGGAAGGTCTGTAAACGCCTTTCGAAAATCCAAAGTTGTATCAGATTATTTAAGATTTAGGGATTTTGCGATTCTTTTAAGTTAAACAACGATATGGAGTTAAGATGAAAAGTTGTACGCATCAAAAAAAGAAGAAGTTATAGTGGATTTGAGAAAAAATAAAGAAGAAAATGGAAGGTTTTCCATAGTTGTAAATTAATGGACGAATGTATCTTATTTAAATAATTTTTTTTTTATTCGTTATTCTCATTGATTAATCGAATAATTTAAGAGATTTAATCGTTTGATCGAACGAACAAAAACAATTATTTGAATTATTCGAACAAAGCTGAAATGCGACTAATTGACAACTCTAGTATTTAGCCAAGTTAATTTGAGATAAAATATTTTATTTTCATGATTATGATTCACCTTCAAAATATATAAACTAATAGGCGTAAGTGCTTCCTATGAGATGAACAATAACGTTATCGAATTCGATTTCATTTTTAAAATTCTAAAATATTTAAATTACGTTTATTCTTATGTAACAAATTCATCACAATTTACAATTTCATTGTAAACATTTTTTAATGCATTATTTTTGTTTTGTTATTGTATTTTAATGTGCTTTTGTAAAAAAACAAAAATGTTTTAGCCGATTTTTAGCTTTTTTCCCGCGTAAATTTAGCCATTTTTAGTCACCAAGTTTTTGCAACTCTGCTATCTGCTGCAGTTCTAGGCATTATATGCAGTGTTGCCAGAACTCTTAGAGGTAAAATCAGCAAAAAAACCATAGTTTTTCATCAAAAAATATGCAAAATCTGCGCCAAGATTTTAAAAATCTTCAATAAATCTCTAAAACACATTTATAACATTTTTTATGTATTCACTTCAAAATGTACGGCTATGTTCTGGAATATAAAATCGTTGGTAGTTTTAAAAGTTGTTCAGGTCCTCGAAGTATGAGGTATAAAAAAGGAAATATTTTTTTGACCTATCAGTACAAAAAGTTTTAAAAATTTGTTCGATTTGAATTTCACTCGAATACGAATTTTAGAACATGGCTGATAATTTTTGGATATTTTTACATTAACAACATCTATCCAAATTTAATTTAGACTGAGTTAGGATTAATAACATCTTTGTTATTTTAAGCAACAAATTAAAAGCTAATTGCTTGACATGTTATTTTAACTATTTCAAGGGATCAAATATTAAAGATATTGAAAAACAAGTAAGAGTAAGTAAGAGTTGAGTTGTAATTACTTTTGATGTTTTTGTTCACCGCAATAGCAAAGTTGTAAACCATAATAAAAAAATCACAAATCAACTTATTTGAGTTGCGAATCGAAATAGGGAAATATATTCACCAAAATAGTTTGTGCCATGTATGTGTGTTTGTTTGTTTTCTTTTATCTCTTTTGGCGAAATTTTAAGTAGCAAAAAACACAAAAATTCCTAGTTTCTATTTGTTAAAATTATTTCGTTAAATAGATGACATAATAAAGAAGGGTGATAACGAAAATCATATTGGGCATTATGCTAGTATATGTAAACAATTGAAAGGGGTGGGGGGGAGGCAGAGGGACATCACATGGTTAAATCAAGTTCTCTCCTCATAAGGACCCATAATATACATATATACTTTATAGGGTCTTAGATCAATATTGCAGAAATTACAAACGGAATGACAAACTTATATATACCCTTTTCCACCTGAGGTGAAGGGTTATAATAAGTACGAATTTTTAATTTTGAAGAAATCTTTTTTGAATAAAATTCCTACAAATGAAGCTTTTTCCAAGCGGTTCTTCTATGAATGGTGATATATTTCGTTTATCAATGCAAGAAGTGGCAATAGTACAAACATAAGTGACAATAGAGAGAAGTTTCCACCGTGCTAAAAAAATCTGCATTTTTAAACCATCACTGATTATATGGGTAATATGGTAAATTATACCACGACACAAAAGAAATTAACCTGATTACGAATATGGCAATCATTTATATCTCTCAAGAAGCGGTTTCGAGATATTCGAGAAAATCGTGTTGTTCTGAAGTATTAGTAGATATTTCCAAAAATCTCGAGAACTGTTCATCTGAAATGTACAAACTAAAAACTGTTGAATAAATATGTTTTTCCTCTTTCAGCCCATGTATAAAGTAAGCTGATCGGATATAAATTTACTGAGTTAGTGGCCATTGGATCTATCTTCATCCGCCCCGGTTTATATTGAAAAACATCTTAATCTTGAGGATATGACAAAAAACTTAAAATTTGTGAACCAGTGTTATAGAACGATTTTCACGAAATGTTATATTATGATTTAAAGCCTTATGAAACTACGAAAGACCGAACTCTTCTACAAAAATATTATTCGTTACGGTTTTAGGCGTACGAAATTTTTTTCCGAGACTAGCCTTTATAGTGAATCTTTAATAAATTATGGGCCGATCTTCACGAAATTTTACCGTCTAATTTCCATTCATATAGAACGGAATTGTGGCAAATCTTATATCAATCCATGCATTATACCACCATTATCAATAATCAATTTTTTTAGGGTGGTAGTTTCACGTTTTGATTCTTAGCTCTCATCCTACTGCTCGATTTCAGTACCAATCTGCTTAGGATATCTAGAAGCAAGTGGACACCAACATCTCTTTTCTTTTCCGTTTTTCGAAAGTGATCGTGTCTTCAAGAGACGGACAGATGGGCATACAGGTGGTTTAAATCGACTTAGAATTACTCAAGGACACAGATTATATATACTTACTTTATGGTATCTGAGCTGAATAATAAAAAAGTTTCACACGCAAACAAACAAACTTAGTATACCCTCGTTAACCACTAGCGGTGAAAATGCCCTTTCATATTGATTGCATAAATTAATTGCCATTTAAATATATAAATTATATTTGATTTGTTAATGAGATACATGTAAAGAACAATGAAATTTCACCAAGGACCGGAAAATGTTTTTATACCCACACCACAATATGAAGAGGGTATTATGTGATGTGTGCAACGCCTTAAAATATTGGTCCTCGACCCACCATATAGTATACCGATCGACGCAGAATCTCTTTCTGAGTCGAACTAACGATGTCCGCCCAGGCTGGCTGGAAGGCTGGCTGGCTGTCCATGTAACCTTGTGCGCAAAGTACAAGGTCGCAATTTTGGAGATAATTTGATAAAATTAGAGACATAGGTTCTTATTGCCACAAGGACTAAGCCTATATAAAAAAGGAATCGCAGGACCACCAGGGAAGATAGGGGAAATTTCTTCCTCTAAGAAACTATTAAACCGATTTTAATGAAATTTAAAACATAGATAGAACCATATCTTTATGGACAAAAAGGGATGCATTTTTTAAAAAAATAGGTTCACTAGGGGAGATAGGGGCGATTTCAGCCTCTCAAACCCATTTTAATGAAATTTAAAATATAGATAGATCCATATCTATTTGGACACATTAGCTATACAGTTTTTCAAAAAAAAGGACCACAAGGGGAGGTAGGGGATAATTTCTGCTTCTCACAAACTTTTAAACCGATTTTAATGAATTATTAAGATTTTTGTATGACGTGAAGTTTATAAACATAGATAAATCCATATTTATATGGACACATAAGCATGATGTGTTTTTAAATACTGTGGTGTAGGGTATTATATGGTCTGGCTTGACCGACTATACTGTCTTAAGGCAGAATTAGTCTTTACTTTCCGTTCTGTTACGAATCAGCTGATTCTTCTTTGTTATTAAAAAACCTATGAAATTGATTAGTTTTTCTGTTCTGTTTCGTTTCAGTTGTTTAAATCAAAAAATTGTTAAGAATTTGTAAGTGACAGCAAAAAAAATAATAAAAAAATACATATTTTTATTGAAATAAACTGTTTTTTGATTTTAAGAATTCATAAAATTTAATTTCTTCAATTTCGTGTGCATTAAAGTTATTGAAATAAACAACGAACGGTGCAAAACTAATAAATTTGTTATAAATGGCTGATAAGTTACTACAGAAAAAGTAACTACCACAATTTCGTAACAGAACGGCACGGAACAGAACAAAAACAGAAAGTAAAGACTAACTGAGCCTTTACTTGTTTCATTTTGTTTCTAAAAAAATATTTATTGTGCAAGTTTAAAAAATTCTACATTTTACAGAAAATAAAAAATTACCAAAATTGTTTTGAAAAACAAAGCCGTCGGAAAAAATAAATAAAATAAAGTTTTTAAAATAAAAAGTTTTCTTAAAAACATAAAAACACAATAATGATATTATATTCAACATCTTTTATTTTTCAAATTTATTTTATGAGCGTAATTTCAGTTATGTATTTTATAAAGCTTTTTTGTAATAGTCCTATTCCTTAAATTTTCAGAAATGACTTAATACACTACCAGACTATTAAATTGTATCCTCTTGTTACATTTTCACCTTAGCTTTCCTTTAAAATAATTCCCAGTTTCTATTTGTTAAAATTGTTGAGTTAAATATATTCAATTTATAAAGTATCACTATTCAGTGTGACACAAAGAATTACATTCTGCTGGTGTCTAATAATTGTAAATTTTTCTGTACATACAATAGACCTCATTGCTTTCCAATATAATAGTTTGGTAGTGTATAAAGTCATTTCTGAAAATTTAAGGAATTGGACTATTACAAAAAAGCTTTTTAAAAGGCTCCGTGCAATAACTCCCAGGTGCAATAAGTCCCAAGAAAAAAATGAAGTTAGACCCAAAAATTTTTCATACAAATGTGGGAGTAATTTCATTATGAAATAGCTCCCAGCCCTCTCGGTTTTATTTCATTTTTTTGGAAGTTATTTCACTCTTTGCCTGGGAGTTATTTCATAATGAAATAAAATCCAAATGAAATAAGTCCCCGAAAAAATTAACGTGGAAGTTATTTCATTTTATTTTGGTTTTCGGTGTTATTTCATTTGCTGTGGGAGTTATTTAATTTTTTGTGGGAGTTTTTTCATTTTCAATTATTTGCAATTTCTTAAAATTGTCTAAAATTTTAAACGGTATTTATAACGGGATATTTCAAACTATTTGAATACAATGACTTAAGTTTATCAAAGAAGAAAAATTTGCTAATTGCAATTGCAGTGTCTTATGGTTACCGGCTATGCAGTGAAGCTTTAGTTAGCGAAGTCGGTGTTTGTTATACCATAGAGTATAAAATCCTTGCGCCCGGCCGAAGGCCGTCTATGCAGAGAATCTTTAGTTAGCGAAGCCGGTGTTTGTTATACCGTAGAGTATAAAATTCTTGCGCCCGGCCGAAGGCCGGCTATGCAGAGAAGCTTTAGTTAGCGAAGCCGGTGTTTGTTATACCATAGAGTATAAAATCCTTGCGCCCGGCCGAAGGCCGTCTATGCACAAAATCTTTAGTTAGCGAAGCCGGTGTTTGCTTTAGTTAGCGAAGCCGATGTTTGTTATACCATAGAGGAGGTAATCCTAGTACCTGGCGTGCTTAAACTGCAGGCAGTTGCCATTGCAGGAGGTCAGGATATAATAAAATGCCCCATTTGTTGTCAAAATTTCGAGGACTCAATGTTAGTTTTTTGGTAACCTAATATGTAAATATTCAAGTAAAACGAATACATATATAATAAATTTAATTTTTTTTGGGTCTTATTTCATTTCTTTTCGATGGACTGTTTTTGGAAGTTATTTCATTAATGTCTTTAGGAGTTATTTCATTATGAAATAACTCCCAAAAGTTGGGGTTTCTTTCATTTAAGACTTGGAAATTATTTCATTTTTTTTGGGATTTATTTCTTTTTCGAGTTTGGGACTTATTTCATTTATTTTGGGATTTAATTCATTGGGAGTTATTGCACTGGGACTTATTGCACCTGGGAGTTATTGCACGGAGCCTTTTAAAATACATAACTGAAATTTAGCTCATAGAATAAATTCGAAAAATGAAAAATGTTGAATATAAAGTAACCTTCGAAAGAAAATAATTTCCAGTTTCTGTGTTTTTAAAATTTTAATTTTAAAATAATTTATTACACTGCTTTACAAATTTTTAATTTGGAAAATTACCAAGAACGCCACGTGCCTAGATAAGTTAATTTTGATCTCCTGAACACGAAAAACGCTGTAATTTTTTTTTCAATAGTTTAGTTTTTTAGATAACGGTACTTTTGTGTTTTTCGGTGTATGGTCCCACTAAAACCCTTGTGGAGCCCAACCGAAAAGTCCGATCGAGATAAATGGCATATCGTTGGAAAGGTAATTGAATGCTAAGAATTTTTATCTGATAAGAATTGGCTGAGTTATGACACCTCAAAGTTCGAAATTTGCCTATTTTTTACGTTTTTTTCAAAATTTTTCATTTTTATTTCGTTTTTTTTTTCTACGTTATAGTAAATATCTGGAATGTTTTATTTTTTAACCAAATAGTTTATTGATATTGGATGAAAAATAAAGTTTTTATTAAGGATTTTGTGGAACGACAATATTTTTCATCTCATATAAAATTCCGTTTTTTTTAAATACGTTAAAACTGATGGTTAAAAAAAAGGCGGAATTTTATATGGGATGAAAATATTGTCGTTCCACAAAATCCTTAATAAAAACTTTATTTTTCATCCGATTTTTTTCAAATTACGCTTAAAATGTTGGTAACAAAATAAACTATTTGGTTAAAAAATAAAACATGAGTGGGACCATACACCGAAAAACACAAAAGTACCGTTATCTAAAAAACTAAACTATTGAAAAAAAAATTACAGCGTTTTTCGTGTTCAGGAGGTCAAAATTAACTTATCTAGGCACGTGGCGTTCTTGGTAATTTTTGGCTGTAAACCAGTGTTATTTGTGCTTAATTCCCAGTTTTTATTATTGATAAAAACACTTGAAATTTATTGTTGATGAGATAAGCTATTCCTATGCGCGTTTTTTAAAAATTTTTATTTGTTTTTTTTACAAAAAAAGTTTTTGCTTTCTTTGAAACTATAAATTTTGTTTTCAAAGATTTTTGCAAGGCGAATTCATACAAGGTGGTCTTATTTTGAAAACGTTTTACAACACTGTTAAACATTTTAACGTTGTGTCAAAAATTCAAAGAAATATTTAATTTTGTTTTTTGTTTGTATTTGTTTTTGATTTTGATTGTATTTGTTTGAAATTTTATAACTTAAAAAAGTTTTAAATTTCACAATTTTAATCGAAAATTAAAGAATTTAGTTAAGATTCCCCAGAACCAACGGGACGGTATACCATTTTGACACAAGGTTAGTAATCAGCTGTTGCTTGCGAAGCAAGATAAGTTCACCTTGTGTAAATTCGCCTTGGATTTTTGTTTTCTTTTTTCGTTTAAAGGCAGAATTAGTCTTTACTTTCTGTTTCTGTTCTGCTCAGTGCCGTTCTGTAACGAAATTGTAATAATTACTTTTTCTTTAGAAGAAATTAAATTTTACGAATTCTTAAAATCAAAAAATAGTTTATTTCAATATCAATATGTATGTATTTTTTTATTATTTAGTTTGCTGTCACTTACAATAACTTAACAAGTTTTTGGTTTTAACAAAATGAACCGCATCAGAACAGAAAAAGTAATCAATTTCACAGGTTTTTGAATAACAAAAACAAGTCAGCTGATTCGTAACAGAACAGAAAGTAAAGACTAATGTGCTGTTTACACAACACAAGTGACTAAACGTGTAGTAAAATTTATATGGAAAACACTCAAAAACCTGAGTGCTTTTCATATAAATTTTACTACACGTTCAGTCACTTGTGTTGTAAAAACAGCACATAATTCTGCCTTAACTAAGCCTTAAATTTTAAACACAGAAAAACAAAAACACAAAAATTGTTTATTTAAAAAATAAAATTTAATTTTGTGCTTTCCTTTCGTAATTTCCGGTCCTTAAATTTCACATTGTAGATAAAAATTCTATATTTATTATAAATGTTCAGACATTGCGTGTTAATCCAACGAAAAATCTTGAAGAAAACTTGTTCTTAACTGCTGAAAAAATTATAATTTTTAAAGTCCAAACGTTTCCAAAAGCATAGGAAATAAAATGGTGAAAATAAATTTTAAAGAATCTTTTAAATCGGAGCAAAGTATAGAAATAAAATCGGTTTTATTTCGTTTGTATCAGAGACGGCCCGAAGCCTAAATTTAAAGTTTAAACACAACCTGTGCTACGAAAAATATAAGTAGAACATATCAGGCAGATTTATTGTAAAATTTCAAGTTTTCTTTTAAACCGGACAAAAATCCTAATATATCATTTGGCTCAGAAATACTTTACACTTTTTTGGTTTAATTACCACTACTTTTGTGAAAAATAAAAATATATGCTACTTTTAAATTTTCCTTTATTTAGCATTTTACATATCGCTTATTTGCTGCAAGACCGGCATAACATAAAATGAAATTTTGGAGTTAGAGATGCAGAATTGTCCGCTTTGTTTTTCTTTATATTGTGTATTAAATTCATCTTTATACCTTTTATACTTTCCCAGTTTGAAGAGAATGTGTCTACTTTTTTTCTAAGTAGTTACAGCAAATTAAAAACTTGAAATGCGTTTATCTCGAAATGGATTTTTTTGAGTTATGCCGGTCTTGCAGCAAATGAGCGATATATTCCACGAACTTTTTTTGATACAAAAAATACTCGTGGAACATTTTAACCCTCTAAAGTGTCGATTTAGTATACTTTTGTGTGAGAGTTGGAAAAAACGGACAAAAATTACCCCTTAAAATGAGAGTTAGAGGGTTAATATATTTTAAAAAAATCATCGCCATACAATTCTATTGAAGACATCTTAAACAATTTTTTAGCTCAGAACTACATTTAGTAAATTTTGTTTGACTAATTCCAAATGCCTTTTCAACAAATTCAATAACTTCAAGGCCCGAAATTTCGGAAACCCGAACTATCTTTTCAAAACCCTTTGGCAGATTTGCTCAACCAGTGGTCTAGTTTTATTTCGCTTTGCAACTATTGAGGCTGCTTTTTTTTTGTTGCACAGTGTAATTTCTCTCCAGCTTTATCCGTTTGTCTGTGCACTGTAGTAATGTATTCTCTCAATGCTAAATCTTGTATGTATTTGTACGTTTTAAGATTTTTCTGCTTGTTTAAAATGAATTTGTATTCTCAAAAAACAATTTGAGTTACTTCGATAAGTCTACAGAATTCATAAGCAAGGCCACAGCAGTATTTTCTGACGCTATTCCGCTAGATAAGTCTGAATTTTTTTATGCTCAACTTCTTTTCAATTCTCTTTTAAAGACACCAATAAAATCACACGCAGCAATCGGTTTCAAGTTTTTTCGGTTCAAAATTTCAAAACAATTTTATTAACAGCAAATCAAAGAGAAAAATAAAATAAAAAATTACATGCAGCCAAGGTTGTGCATATACCAACGAATAAAAACACAAAGCGTACTGACCGAGTACAGGCATTTCCGTACTAACTCCCTTTCTTTTTTCTTCTCTCACCTAAAAACATAAGAGTTGAGCATCAAAAGAGGAAACGTGTGAAAGCAAACTAACGGTTTTCGGACATGATTAGAAAATATAATAAAGGAATCAGCGGTGATGGAGAATAGTTCAAAGTTCAAAGAATAATGAAATTTATGGTTTGTCTACAATTTTTTAAACGATGATACAAATCTCGAATATTTGAACGAGAATCGATTTAAATTGTAACGAAAAAACATCTTATAGAGCCGCTCACACGGTCACCCATACACCTCCTTAGTAATTGGTCTTATAAGTCTTCGAGACCTGGCCTTTGGAGCGCTTGTGAAAAAGCTATAAGAGAATCCGAGGAGGATGAGGCTCTGTCCATCCAAGAGTGTGGTTCCGCTAAAGCAGAAGTCGAGATAATCACCCTTATTGTGTTTGGCGTACTTGAAAAACGACAGCTGTCGTAGTTGCTCTCGAATTTAAAGTCCAATGTTACCGTCTAAAATTTTCGACCACCAAAATTTTGTAAATGAATAATAATGTAATAGACTACGCAAAAATAAATCATTATGAAACAGCCTGTTAAAGAACTGTCAATCAAATATTTAAAAATAACAAAAATAAAATTCAAATAGAACTTTCTGGTGAATAAAAACATAAATAAATAATAATTATAAAAATCGTGTTAATTTATTGTGTGAAAATGTTAAGTGTTGCTTTTTATTCATCCTCTGAAGATGAAGAAACAACCAGCGTTCAAGAACTAAATGAAATAAAGAAGCAGCTAAGACAGCAAGCGAATATATTTGCACTTCCTAACAAAAAGTTTGTAAAAAATACATTATTATTGCTGGGCGTACATAAATACATATTTTGTTTCAGGTTTATAAGTTATTTTAGAGTTAATAAAGATGCCTTTAAATATATCTTAAACAAAATTTCACCAAAATTGCGGGAACCGATAAGAAAGACCGGTGTACCAAAGCTTATCAAGTTTACAGCGACATTGAGATTGCTTGCGGAAGGCAGTTACCAAAAAGGTGCTGGCAATGATCGCCATGTTAACCCTTGCCAAACAACAGTAAGCGAGTATTTCCATGAGTGTATAGAAGCGATGTTCAGCGAACTGTGTCCAATATGGATTTCATTTGAAATGGATGAAGCAGAAGAAAATGAAACTAAAAAAACATTTTTATCGGAAAACAAGTTTCCCTGGCGTAATCGGTTGCATAGATGGGACACACATCTCAATTATACCAACCTGTATGGAAGATCGATTCAAATACCTGAACCGAAAAGGATTTTATTCGCTTAACGTCATGCTAGTATGTTTAAAAATTACCTATTTCAAAAGTAAAGTAAAAAGTTGAAAAGTAGACTTCATTTACTTTTACTTATCTGGAACATGTCTGGTTAAATATATTTTTGCATACTTACATTTTAGTTCCTTCCATTGAACTTATTTTTTTTATAACTTTGAGCAACGTCGTAAGCAAATATTTTAACGACCATTTTTTACACTTTTGACAGACAAATACGCCAAACACGGTACTGTTTCAACGCCGTTTTTGTAATAGATTTGAACAGGTACGATTTTGAAAAAACGACAAGTTTTCACCGCAAAAACGACAAACACAATAAGGGTGAGTATTCTAATATCTGATATTCCCGGAGACGAAGGTACGCTTGTTAACTGACGTAATAACAAGGTACACCCAAAACTAATGAAAATGACGCAAATATACTTAAGTTTTCAAATTAATGCGTTCGCATATGGAATATTTACCACTGCAGGTCTGGTTCAAAATCATTTGCGAAATTGTCTATCTCCGCAAAAGTTGAGAATACCTTGTTTTTTTAACCAAAACCTTTTTGTTTAAATATTAATAAAATCTTGTTCTGTATAATAAATCCCCAATATTTATTTTTAAGTATCGGCAAAAAGACGTATCGTATCGAGGGGAACCAGCTTTAACTGTTTTAACACTTTTTTTTAATGCTAATGAAATTTTTGTTTTATTAACTATAGCAGCAGAAGAAGAAGTATAGAACAATTTAATATATAGTTATGAATTTTAAAGCAATTTTTGTGCGCTTTTTTATAACTACTTGAAGTTGTTTAATAGCAAACATTTTAATTTAAAGCTGCAATAAAATATTATACGAAGTTTTAAATAAAGTCATTTACTTTTTTACTTTTACTTATTTCCTACAGCTGTTCAACATTTATAGAATTTTACATTTCTGATTCACTCAAGCGACCAAAACTTTGCTTAATCATGCATAAATTCATTTCGAAAATGTTACCAAAACTACTTTGAATGGATGTCAAGTGCACTGATTGCTGGCTGACTTTTTTGAGTTTGTGTATGTGTTTGTTGCTTCAATAAACAAGTAAATTTTGATTTTCGTTTAATGGCACGTGTTCCCGAAGGTTTCTTAAAAAATCATTTTGACGCATAAATGCTTTTGTTTCGATAAAAAACTTTTTCCTTTTAAGAAAACATATATGGTTTGTGACGAAATGCTGTGAATCAATCATTATCATTTTTCTTTTTCTTTTTAACGCCAACTTAACATGCAATTTTACAGGAAGCACAAAAACTCTTAAATATATTTTTTTTTTGTCTGCAAACACAATACTCGGAATTATCCGTTTCCAATGTCTATAACCAAAAATTTAAAAAGGTATGGTCGTTTGTTAGTAAATGTCTCATTTAGGACATTTGCCATTTAAAATTTTGTATTTTTAACTTGCACACTAAATCTTAAACAGGCACAAATCAAAATCTAAAAATGTGTAGGAGAGGCCGAAAACTGGTTGCAATTTCTAATCAAACTGAGTTTTTTTTTGTTAAAGAAGAATAGGCGAAGATGATAGTGACAGAAACAAAATTTGCGTAGTCGCTAAAGATTTGATTTTTGAATTGGTTTATGAAAAAATAGTCGATATTAATTAATTTTGTTTAAGATTTAGTGTGATATATTTTAGAAAGAAAAAAGTTATAGTTTAGGGCTGTTTAAAACAGTGTTCGAAAATAAACAGTACATTATTTAGCGTTTGGCTCTCACACCGAAGAACGATATCTATTTTTTTAGTGTTTGTGTAAACATACACAAACCTTAATACCGTTCGTAACTATTTTCAAGAAAGAACCGAACATTATATAATGTTCGGTTCTTCGTTAAAAAACAGAACAATTGTAGTGATACTGTAGAAAAACATTATATTTTAATGTTCTATAATGTTTTTTTCGTGTGTGTATTTTGTTTTTGTAAAAAATGTTTGGTTTTTTTTTTATCAGCAAAAAGCGACGAACATTAACGAGCCGAACCGAACACATTGAAGTTCGTGGATTTTCCAAAAAAAAAAACCGAACGGAATTTAATGTTCTCATCATTTGTTGAGTATGATGAAAAGAGCATTATTTTTGCGTTCGAAAGATGACAAACAGGGAAACGTTATTTTTTTTAATAAATTTCTACACAAACACTATTAGCGTTTGTGTTTTCAACAAATCTACCGAACCGAACATTACAGAACGATTTTCGAACACTGGTTTGAAATGCAGTAATATTTTATTGCTAATAAAAACCCCCTTTTTGATATTTTTGCGCGTTTGTATGTGTGTTTGTACAATTAAGGATTTTGAAAACTTAAAATAACCCAGCAAACAAAGGAATACACCTAATATAATGCCAAACGTATTGGCTGGATGAAAAATATTTTTGAGGCAATAATCGATTTCGCATTGCGGAAGATAGTTCCTTTGGAATGAAACGAGTCTTCTAAGCAATACGAAAGCGATTCTTCCAAATGATTAGCTAGAAACATCGCGAGATAACCACATATAAAAAAATAGGAAGATATCGCCAAAATATCATTGCGTTGATGAAAAGAAGATTTTGCACTTAGAAAAATGTTAATTTGTGTAAAAATAAGCACAGTTTTTTTAATTTAATTGGTACACTGAAAGAGTTTTCTTCGCAATACTAACGAATTTTGACATTAATCCCATGAAAAATTGCATTATAAAGGAGCCTATGCAGCGCTTCGTTGGATCAATGAAACCTGTTTCATTAAAAGGACTTAATGAAACATTACATTAGATCCATGAATATTATTCATTGGATGAATACTTTCAATAAAGTAAAATTTTTTTTTTTTTTATTATATTTTTTTAATTATTTTTTATTTTTTCTTTTTTCTTATTTTATTTTACTTTATTTTATTTTTTATTTTTTTTTCTGTCTCTGGCGGGATTCGAACATGCAACCTCGGTGCTGTTAGACTACCTCGCTACCAGCTAGTCTACCGGGGCAGTGTAGTTTTTGTATAAAAAAACTATGTTTTTTTTCTCAATTAAGGGCGTAAATATGAGATTAAATTGTCCATAATAACAATAACAACGTTGATTGAAAGTGGATTGAAAGTTTTTGTTTCATTACTATAATGACATTTTTATTGTCATAATGAAAATTTAAATTTATGAAGGCAATTATTGAAATATGTTGCTTTTATAAAAAAATTTTTTGATTTCATAAATTTAATGGCATACATGTAACATTAGATGTATGAAATTATTAAATCTTACATTTTTTAAATAACAATTAAACATTTTTTTAATGAAACTATAATTTTGTATTAAGTTATGAATATAGTTATGTTTGTTTATTGTTTTTTTGTGTTCCCAATTAAAATTTTTTGTTTTACTTGGACAAACTTAAGTTTTCATATATCCAATGAAAATTTTTAACGTAATTACGAAATCTAATGAAGCGATTTTAACGAAAATACTTCATCAAATCTATGAAATTCCATTTAGACAATGAAAATTTTCATTTACCCAAGGAAAACTTTTTTATGAAAATGATTCATTAAATATATGAAGCATTTTTCTTTCAGTGTAATCATATAGATATGATTATATGATATATAATAATTAGCAAGGCGAATTCAACAAGGTAAACTCGTCGCTACAACAATTACATCTCTAACAAAAATAACAGGCATTTTGTTAGTGTAACAAATCCGATTTGTCAAAATAGTTGTTTACGAAAAGTGTGAGTAAAAAGTAAACAATAAAAAATTTTATTGATTTTTTTATATATAAAGTTGTGTGTTTATGAACCAATCTTAAGAAAATTTAATGGATTCAATGTTTTCGAAGATTTAATGAGAAATATAAATTTTAAAGGCACGTTTTTTTACATTTGGTTATTTGACTCGTTTCCTGCTAAACCGATTGTGGTAGAGTTCAATTCCAAAATGCTTAGGAGAAGTGGAAAGAATTGTACACCAATATTGTTCTTGTCTTTTGAGAGTGTTTTGAACAGACGGACATGGCTAAATAGACTAAGAATTGCTCAAGGATCCAGCATATACATAAAAATTGAGAAAAAAAAGTCTAGCTTACCAACGCAGAAAGAAAAAATTAAATGGCAAAATTATAGGAAACGCATAGCTTCCGATTACCGGACTTCTGAAGTTTTCATATGAATTTGCGATTTTCCACTACATTTGTAAACGTATGTGGCCTTGGTGTCTTTAAAGCTTTTGAACAGATCTTTCTGAAAAGGTAAAATGTATCCAAAAGTTTTTAACTCTTTAGCTCCTGAAACAATTTTTACAAAATTTTTTATGAAAATTTTAATCAAATAAACCCCAGCTTCGCTAAGTAAACCATCTCCGCATAGCCGGCCTTCAGTCGGGCGCAAGGATTTTCTCATCTATGGTATAACAAACACCGACTTCGCTAAATAAAGCTCCTCCGCATAGCAATTGATATTCTTACTACCTATAAACCCATGTATTGTCGCAAACTCATCGCCGCACATAGGGGTTTTTTGCCAATCTAGCCGGACATTAAGCAAAAAATTAAATTTAAGAAATGGAAAAATTTAAGTACGCAGCTCGACAGACAACAAAGTTCTGCATCGGATAGTGAATTTTCAAGTCTTTTGCTTGAGATTTGTGATTTTGGGACACTGTTAAAACCAGGAAAGTTGATTAAATTGCATGCGTGTTCATTGACTTTTTACGGTTTTGGGAGGTTTACAATAATTTTTTTGTAGATAAACGAATAAAGATTTTACATTGATTTTTTTTTTCTGTGAAAGACTATATAAACAGCTAATTATGAAAATTTTTAGAAAAATTTTATTAGAAGTAATTAGTATTGTGGTTATTTTGTTGAACTATTTATGGTTTTTAATCCAAATTTTTAATATTTTTAATTAGGCTTAAGTTCATCAAATTTAATATTCATTAAATTATTTTTATGAAGAAAGGAATTTTACAACATGAAAATTAATTAAAATTGACTGATAATTTTTCATTCTTGACTCAATCTGGGCTCGAACCCAGACGTTTTTACGGACAGGTTACCCTGACATGTTTCGATTGCAACCACTCAATCTCCTCAGAGGGCTTGCCGTTTAACACTCGCAGCCATCGACGTCATTAGTCAAACATCAATCCTTAAACCAAATTGTATTTAACCTTTGGTAGATCGAAATTTGCTTTTGAGTGATTATCTATTTTAATTTATTTTACATGTTCTTCCTTTACTTCTGTTTTTTCGTACTTTTGTCAAGAATTCTTCTTGAAGTTCAAAGTACATATTTTGTTTTGTTTTTTCATTTTTTTGTCTTTCTTTTTCTTGCTGACCTTTTCAGCACAACTTGAAGGACAAATGCAAACATAGAGCTCGTGCCTTAGCTTTAACAATAATTAAGTATTGTGGTTATTTTGTTGAACTATTTATGGTTTTTAATCCAAATTTTTAATATTTTTAATTAGGCTTAAGTTCATCAAAAAAAATTTTTTTTACAGGGTCGTTCCGGGGGAGTGGGGGGGGGGGGGTTGGAGGGATACCTCCCCCTACCCATAAAAGTTCAAAAATTTTATTTTTATAGTATTAAGGCGTTAGTAAATCTATTTCTTTTAATATTTACATTTTTTTTTTAATATTATTTTATGTAACTGCCCTCAAAAGGGGGCGGGGGAGAAAAGTCAAATTTTACGATCTCATGGGTCTAATTTTAGGTTTTTTTAACTTTCGCCGACGTTAAAAGTTGCATTTGCCAAACAAAAGTATGGGAAAACTTTAAAAAAATGCAAGAGGTTGGATTAGTTCTTCTAGGTCTTGGTCCGATTTTATTTATTTTTGAGGTTTACCTGCTATGACAATATCACATATTTCTGCCAAGTTTCATCGATCTAGGGGCACTCAAAAACTTTTAAGAAGCAATATAAGCTAAAACAAAAAGTAATGTCCGGCTAGATTGGCAAAAAACCCCTATGTGCGCCGCTCCTTAATGGATTAATCATTTTTAAATAAAATGTTCATATTCAGAAAAAACTATTTAAAAGCTCTTAAATTATAACAGTATTAGCTATATGCGTTCAGAAATGTAGTGGGGAATAGCAAATTTATATGAAAACTTCTTTTTTCCCTTTTCTATTCCCCTTTGTCTTTTTTATTTGGAGCTGCGTTGGCAAACTAGAATTAAGCCACAATTTTTTTGTTCTTGCACATTTTGTTCAAATTAAGGATCTTCATTTAAAATAACTGTGTAATATAATAGAAAAAAAAAATATTTCACAAATTTCAACAATCACAATTTTTTTTTAAATGAAAAACAAACAAAAATTAAAAAATAAAATTTATTGACAAATCGGATTTTACAGCTGGCGAACAGATGTTCTAAAGAGTTTACCTTGTTGAAGACGACTTGATAATTAGTATTGAGGTTATTTTTGTTGAACTGTAATTTGGTTAAAGTGTATCAAATTTAATTTTAATCAAATTATTTTTATGAAGAAAGGAATTTTACATTTTGTAATTAATTGAAATTTGCTGACAATTTTTCATTCTTCGATTGCAACCACTCAATTTCTTTAGAGGGGTTTGACGTTTAACAATCACAGCCATCGGCGACTACTGCCAGTCAATAGTCAAGCATCAATCTTTAAACCAAATTGTATTTAAGCTTTGGTAGATCGAAATTAGCTTTGAATGATTACCTACTTTAATTGATTTACATGTTCTACCTTATTTCTATTTTTTCGTACTTTTTGTCAAGAATGCTTCTGGAAATCCAAAGTACATTTTTTGTTTTTAATTTTTTTTTTTTTTTTTTGTTTTTCTTGTTGAACATGTAAATCAATTAAAATATACAGTACAATACGCATATAAGAAACTCGCTTATAAGAAAAACTTGGTTATAAGAAAGACATCTTCAGACACCATCCACATTTGTATATATCTGCGTGCTAAATAAATCTCATATAAGAAACTCGCTTATAAGAAAAACTCTTCTATAAGAAACAAATTCTGAAGAAAATTATGCTCATTCCATAGAAAATGGTACGTGTATAAGAAAGTAGTACATATTCTCACAATTGAATTTTTTTTAACCTCGGTTAAAATTGATTTTTATTTTTCAAAGAATATCTAGACGTTGACGAAGGCAACGATACTATTTGTAAATTAGAAGATATTCTCTTAAGAACCCATGAAAAGGAGCTCGTCCAAAAGAAAATTTAAGATTTTTTTAGTGTTACTTAATAGTATTTTTTAAGTAAACACATGTTTTTAAGCTATGTATTCATTCTTCTTAGTGATGATGAATTAATATTTTTTTTACCAAATTACATTTTTCATCAAATGTGATTTTAAGTGAAGTGCAATCACCTGTTTTGTTTTTGTTATGTTTCTATCTTTAATTGTGTACTTATGTATATATTTACTTATATTTGTACGACAAATAAACGAAATTTAGTACAAAATGATGCGTAGTATGCATTAGTATTAAACAGTTTTATTTCAATTATATATTTCTATAGGAAATTTTTTAAATTCTGTTACTGATGTATATAAGAAAATATCCTTCTTATATGAGTGTTACAAATACATATAAGAAAATATCTTTCTTATATGCGTGTTTTCTTTATAAGAAAGCTTGCATATAAGAAAGAAAATCGGTGCATTTTTAGGCTTT
Source organism: Pollenia angustigena (assembly GCA_930367215.1). Taxonomy (NCBI): domain Eukaryota; kingdom Metazoa; phylum Arthropoda; class Insecta; order Diptera; family Polleniidae; genus Pollenia; species Pollenia angustigena. The sequence continues at coordinate 169,040,320 of OV884058.1, forward strand.
CTTATATGCGTATTGTACTGTACCATTCAAAGCAAATTTCGGTCTACCAATGGTTAAATTCAATTTGGTTTAAAGATCGATGTTTGACTATTGACTGCCAGCAGTCGCCTTTTCCAAATGAAGGTGGGCCACCCTAACAAGTAATCCACATGCATAACAAAATAATTTGACACCACACATGCATTAAGTAGAAACATCTAGTGAAAACAAATCGATGAACATTGATTTGTTAAAAGTCCAACATGCCATGAAACAACAAAGGGTAAATAGAATAAGAATTTAGCATAAGATTATTTTCGTATAAAAAAAGGCGCACTGCCCAAAATAAATCAGATTAAATTTAAGCTACAAATCGGCAATACCTGCCTTGAGTTTCAATTATTCAAAATCTCCTTTTGCCCTTAGTCCCTTGAGATCGGCAAAAGTAAATAGCGTTGCCAGTGGCAAACTCTGCCGGTCACATAAAAATAAAACAATAATATTTTACACTTCACAGAACCGAATTGTTGTATAAAATGTAATTAACCTTAACTTTTACATCACCATGTAATTTTTCAAAAGATAATTGTAAGTTAAGATATATGATTATTGAACAGAAACTTGAGTAAATCTTGTTATATGGCATGATTCCTTACTAGGAACAAAAAAAAAAAAAATATGTTACTTTTCCCATTTGACCCTTTAACTATGCTTTGAACAAAATAAAACTACTCCAAAACTTCATAGAGTTCTGCCAATACAAATAGGAACAAGTTTGTTCAAATCATGTTCAAACAAATTATTTTTCTATTTGATAAACAGGTCACGTTGCTAAACATTTTACGTGTGAAAAGTTACAGTATTTGTGTATTGTTTGTTTATTATACTCTCCACCACAATTAGTTGTGAAGAGGGTATACTAAGTTTGTCATTCCGTGTGAAACTTTTTTAGCTATTCATCTCAGACCCCATAAAGTATATATATTCTGGGTACTTAAATAATTCTAAGTGGATTTAGCCATGTCCTTCTGTCCGTCTGTTGAAAACACGTTCACCTTCGAAAAACTCAAAAAAAACAAGTTAGAGTGCTATATTCGGCTGTGCCGAATCTTTGATACCCTCCACCGACAGTTCGAATGTTTAAAGAGAAATATCTGTATGATGTTATTATTATCTTAAACTGTGACGATTTGTTATTAATTATGGATTTAGGCAACTAAACTGTTTTCCGGTAGTAGGGTTTATATGGGGCCCAGGGTAAATTATGGACCGATCTTCACGAAATTACACAGTTTTGTTTCTTGTCCTATAACACTTTGATGTACCAAATTTTGTTATGATAGCATTATTTTTTACGGATTGAGGCGTACTAAACTGTTTTCCGGGAGTAAGGTTTATATGGGGCCCAGGGTAAATTATGGACCGATCTTCACGAAATTACACAGTTTTATTTCTTGTCCTATAAAACTTTGATGTACCAAATTTTGTTATGATAGCATTATTTTTTACGGATTTAGGCGTACTAAACTGTTTTCCGGGAGTAAGGTTTATATGGGGCCCAGGGTAAATTATGGACCGATCTTCACGAAATAACACAATTTTATTTCTTGTCCAATAAAACTTTGATGTACCAAATTTTGTTATGATAGCATTATTTTTTTGCGTTTTTAGGCGTACTAAGTTGTTTTCCGGAAGTAGGTTTTATATGGGGCCTATGGTAAATTATGGACCGATCTTCACGAAACTTAACAGTTTAATTTCTAGGTTTATGTATCTGTGACTTGCCAAAATTTGTAATGATAGCATTGTTAGTTAGGGTTTTAGGCTTAATATACTGTTTTCCGGGAGTAGGGCTTATATGGGGCCTAGGGTAAATTATTGACGGATCTTCACGAAATTTCACAGCGTGATTTCCAGTTGAATAAAACGAATTGTTGCGAAATCTTATATCATTCTGTGTATTTTTCCACCATTTATGTTAGTTTTTGTAACAAAATTATCAAGTTTTTTTAGGTGGTGGTTCCACATTTTGATTCATAGCTCAGATCCTATTGAACCGATTTTGCTGAATTTCAATCCCAAACTGCTTAGGATAACTACAAGCAATTTGACACCAAGTTTGTTGATTTCTTTTGAGTTTTTCGAAAGTGAGCGTGTTTTCAACAGACGGACAGACAGACAGACAGACGGACATGGCTAAATCGACTTAAAATTACTCAAGGACCCAGAATATATATACTTTATAGGGTCTGAGATGAATAGTAAAAAAGTTTCACACGGAATGACAAACTGAATATACCCTCTTCACAACTAATTGTGGTGGAGGGTATAAAAATAAACAAACTTGGTGTCAAATTGCTTGTAGTTATCCTAAGCAATTTGGGATTGCAATCCAGCAAAATCGGTTCAGTAGGATTAGAGCTATGAATCAAAATGTGGAGCCACCAACTAAAAAAGTTTATAATTTTGTTACAAAAACTTACATAAATGGTGGAATAATGAACAGATGATATAAGATTTTGCATAAATTCGTTTTATTCGACTGGAAATTACGTTGTAAAATTTCGTGAAGATCCGTCCATAATTTACCCTAGGCCCCATATAAGCCATACTCCCGGAAAACAGTATATTACGCCTTAAACCCCAATTAGCAATGCTATCTATCATAACAAAATTCGGCTCGTCACAGTTTAATAGAACTAGAAATGACACTGTGAAATTTTGTGAAGATCGGTCCATAATTGTCCATAGGCCCCCTATAAAGCCCACTTTGGTAAAATAATTAAATTTTATAATTAAAAAATAAGTAAACTTTCTTCCAGCTTAGCTTGATATGGCTAAAAAAATGTTATGCAATTTTGTGATATACGGTTCATAATTTACCTTAGATCCCATTTTAGCAGCCTTCTAAAAATCACTGCAAACTAGGGCTTCCAATCGGGATTAGTTTTTTTTGAATCCCGAGATCGGGATTAAAGAAAATATTTCGGGATATTTTGAATCACAGGATTCACGGGATATTTGAAAAATTTTCGGGATTTTTCGGAATTTATTTGTTTTATACCAAATATAAATACTTTTTAAACTGTATGAAAAAAAACTTAATTTTCCAGTAAATACTCATATTTCATGAACATATACTTAGGTATTATTTATTTGTAAAAAATATAATAAAACAAACTTAACGTAATCATTGGTCACAATTCATACAGATAATGTAATAAAAACGTAACAAAAAAACATAAAATTCTTATTTTTTTTATCAATATTTACTTATTGATATAAAAATCACACCATTTCGAAATGTATTTTAAAAAATTGTGTACAGGAAAACATTTGGACAATTTTAAAATACAAATGCACAATTTCAACAAAAAAAAAAAAAGGAAAATTTAATAAAAATCCTTTCAACTTATTTAATCGATATATTTAAAACAAAACTTTTTGGCATAGTTTTTGTTTTGGTATGTTTTGTTTATTTTTGTACAACAGGGTGTATCAAAAACTTTTTTTTTCAACAAATACATCAACAAATAAATAAATCGGGATCCCGAAAATCCTGGGATTAGAAATCAGAATTACCGAGATTCGGGATTCACCTAATCCCGGAAATCCCGGGACTTCCGGGATCGGGATTTCCCGATTGGAAGCCCTACTGCAAACGCTTAAACTAATTGCACCGCTGTATTGAAATTTATGTTTTTTAATACCAGAAATCACTCTGCAGAATTTGGGATGATTGGTTCATAGCTTACCATTGCTCCAATATAAATTCCAATCCTGAAAATCATTTCAGTTCGGTTTAAACAGTTACGAATCATGATATTTAACTCAAGCTAGTTAAATTTGCTAAAAAAAAAGCATTAAACTTTCTGATTGTCGGTCAATAATTTTATACAGGTCTAAACCGCAACAAATTTTAATGCAGATGTCTGTTTTTACAAAGATTTTAATAATAAATATACATCATACAGATATTACTCCTAAAGCATTCGAACCTTCTGTGGAGGGTATCAAAGATTCGGCACAGCCGAATATAGCACTCTAACTTGTTATTTACAAAATTATTTTGAAATATTTTTTATTTTTTTTTGGTCAATGGCCATCATTATCAAAGGATTACACAATATAGTGACGCAGTGTGCACAACTTTTTCTGCATTTAAAGCACAAAAATTTATTATATAGAATATTATAAGAAATCAATATTTATTGTTTCCTTAATAAATTCCGTTTAACGCCACGGCAATTCTTTTATTTATTCAGGCAACATTAAAACAATTTTAATTTAAATAAAAAATAAAAAAACTAAGCAGTACGAAGGCAAACAGTACCTGAAGATGTGAAATGAATAACAATTGCCAACGGAATCTTTTTGGAAAGAAGTGTGAATAAATTTTAAAGAGATGAAATCAGGGCTGATGTTTACGCATAAAAAAAGTGTCGTATTGAAATGTTTCTAACTGGCAGCGGCTAGAAAAATTTTTGAACCAGTCAGTTTAGCCGGAGACGGTTAGAAAGAAAACTTTTCTACAAAATTCAAAAAAATGTTTAACCCTAGAACACACACCCGTGTACAAATGTATCCACGTGCAACTTTGCAGTGCTGTAACTCAGGAACGGCTTAGCTTAAGGAATAGAGATTTCGGATCTAGGAAACATAAGTAATTTCTAATTGTTTAAAGGTTCGGATCAGTGGTTCAGGAGCTACGAGCTTCCAAAGTCGACACCTACGTAAACACACTCCAGGGAAACGTATGTGCCACACCAGTACCTCGTTTCTGTATTTCTCGCTTCGTAAAATTTTCCGCATGAAACGTGTGAATTGCAACAAAAAATGGTTTTTCTCACGCAAGTGCTTCTGTATCTTTTCTTGGCGAGAATTATCTGTCATTTTAATAATTTTCTAGCAATTATTGGAACGATGCGAGAAAAAGTGTTTCTATATCAATGTTTTGCGAAAAGTTTCTTTCAAGAACTGTCAAAATAAGTCGCATTTGAAATTGGTGGCGAGAAAAACAAAATGTAGATATTTTGAATTTAAAATATGTTTATATACTATTTTTTTTTAAATAAATAAAAAAATAGAAGGAATATAAATGATGAATGCATAATTTATATGATGAAAATATACAAAAAACCATTGTTATATTTTGTTATTTTAAATTTTTTTTAGCCTTTTCTTGTTTTGGTTTTAATCAGCGCTGCCAGATAAATTTGTGTCAAAATCGTCAATTTTCTGAGAAAAAAATATAAAAGATCCTCCTTTTTTGTTTTAAAAAGCGTATAATTTAAAATAAATTTTAAACAAATTTGTTTCGACTTTTATTAAAACATAATCAAACAAAAACAAAGTTAAAGTTCATGGGTATTTAATAATTTCTTTAAATTTATATTTCTTTTGTTAAGCTGAAGGATAATTTTTTTATAAAACTATTTATTTTCTTTAATCCGATAACAATTAAAAATTGTTTTTCCCTGAAGAAGTCACACAAAGGCATGAGAAAATATCATATTAAACAAAAAATAAAATAAATGGCCCATAACTATAGCCATAAACAAAGCATACTTTAAGAGTTCTAAAGTAAACTTTTATTAAAAATATGCTTTTGATCTACTATAGACAAGCAAAAGCATACTTTACACGTTAAATCCGATGTTAATTTTAAAACCAGCTGAAGTTGTGTTTAACTCATTTAACAACAGCATCAGCTGTTTTTCGTCAAATAAAAAAGTACTTGCAAAAAGTTAAAAATGTTTATGTTATAAGATGTTGGCTGATATTTTGCAATTATTAATGATTTGCAGGAAAACTTTTATGGAAAGAAACACAAAATATATATGTATAGGCCCTAATTGTGTAAAACGCTAGGCCAAAATTGCCTAGTGTTTTACACAAAGTTTTGTAATTTTGTTGTTGCTTTCTACATAAAATCATATTGCGTGTTTCAACCGTACAAGATATGCAGTGTTTTATTTATATTTTAATTTTCAATGTCGGCTGCTTAAAGTTGCCACTTGCTTATATTTTGTTGTATGTTGTATGAAAAATTTGCTACATTTGAGGTGGCACCCAGTTAAAGTCGGTTCAATTTAAAACATACTTTAGTTTCGACTATAGTAGCAAAATATTTAAAAGAATGTTTTTATTTTAAAGTTGTTTTTAAATAGAACCGACTTTAGCGTTTGACTATGATTATGGGCCAATATTTTTACAAAAGCAAAAAGAAGCCAAGCTTAATAAAATAAACATACATCCTTATTTAAAATAGATAAATATAGATAAATAGATCAATTTTTTAATTAAATCAGCTTTGTGAAAAACCTAGAATTCATAGTGACAACGTTGTTTTATATTTATATCATATGTAGTCCGAAATAGTATATTATTGAAATTTAACTATATTGGTTTACAAATGGCTGAGATATAAATCTGTAATTTACCTATTCCTATAAATTTTTGTTCTTTTTTTTACCTGAAATAGACTTAGTAGAACAGCTGGTAGTTTTTAGTTAAAAAAATCGGTTCATAAATGAACGGGTTACAGACAAACAACTTTTTTTCTTGAAGAAATTATGGTTTTGGCCCAAAAATGTCCATATAAGATAAGAATATCAAAAGGGTGTTTCCACAGAAATTGACCCCTTATAGCTCAAAAATTAAATTGTTATTTTGAATTAATTTTTCCGCTATTATACAAAATCAATGTATCGTGTCATATTCCTAAAAATTAGCTTTAATTTTATTTATACTAACAAAAATATATTTTTTTGTCACCGATAATAAATGAATTCACACGCAAAAAACTTGTAATTTTTATAATGTATTATTTAAACAAAACATTTCAAAGAATTAAATCAGATATTTAACTTGACTTATCCTGTGCAAAATTTTACAAAACATGATGTTTGTTTCAGACATTTAAAAACAGCACATTTATTTAGTAACGGCCGTTACTTTGGATACACCCAAATATCAATCATATTTTGTTAATGTATATAAGAAGTATTAAATGTTCAAAATAAGCCAAATCGGTCCATTTCTTTCCCTCGAAATTTTGCTTTTGCCGATACATTTTTCAGGGAAGAGGCAAACAACTTCGAGGACAATTTTCACAAAAGGGATAAATAAAAAAATTTAAGCTGTCTTGTTTTTAAAGATATTTTTTTTACTCCTCGTCTACAACTGACATGATTTGCTGTTATAACATGATGTTATAAAAGCGTTGTTAAAACATTTGCATTAACAACCGTGTTATAACACGAGAAAACCTCTAACATGATGAGTCTATACTTAACACTAACATCATTTTAGTGTTAATGTTAAGCATTTCATGTCAGTTGTAGACTGTATGTTACTAATAAACAAACATATTAAAATATTTAAAACTATCTTATTTCGAAGACTAAGGGGCAACGCCAACAATTTCATTGAAAGAAAAAAAAAAAAAAAAAAATCAAAAGTATTTTATAAATTTGTTGTTACTTTCTACAGAAATTCATTTAGTTTTTTCAATTTTCAACGCCACAAAATATGAAGTGTTTGAAATTTAAAAATTCAATATGAATTTCCATAGAAAGTAACAACAAAATTATAAAATATTTTTGATTTTGTTTTGGCTTTCGTCACATTTTTAGAAAAATCATTAAATCGTCACTTTGCTAATTTCGGAACAAAAAGTTGTCAAAATGACAATAACTCGTCAAATCTGGCAGCCCCGTTTTTATTATATTTATTTCTTTTGTTGACGTTTCGCTTTTATTTGACACTTAATTACTGGAAATATTCCAGTATAAACAGAATTTTTTGTGTCTGTTTTCGCATTCAAATACAGAAACACTTTTATCTCATAAATCGAGAAACGATGGAATTTTTTGTTTCACACTTCATGTAAGAAATTTTACGATGCGAGAAATACAGAAACAAGGTACAGTTTAGAGTTGTCAACCGATTAAGAATAATTCGATTAATCGATCAAACAAAATCAAACTCTTGTTCGAATAACTTCAAAACGACGATTTTCGAATAACGAATAAATCGATTAATTAATGTCGATTAATCGAAATTTTTTTTTTTATTAAATATTAATTAAATAAAAGCTTAGAATTTGATTTATTCTCATACCTTTTTAGTATTTTTATACAAAATGTAGGAAAGTTAAAAAATATTGTTGCCATAGCACTGGTTGTAATTAATCTCAATGTAATTTATTTTTATTAAACAGTGATTTGCAAAACTCGTTCGTTACAAAATTAAAAATACGAGATGACAATTGATTCTAACAGTCCCTTTGGCGCTTTATGTGAAGAAATATACTAATTGTATCAATGCATGTCCTCTTCCATGATTTAGCACGGACATGCATTGATGCAATCGGAATATTTCGTCTAATAAAATGCCAAAAGAACTGCCATCTCGTATTTTTAATTTTGCAACAAATGAGCTTTGCAACTCACCTTCTTAATTGTATCAGCTGTTTTATTTTTATACCAAACGCTAAAAAATGTTCAAGAAAGGGGATTTTTCAATTTCGGGTGAAATTTAGAAATTAACAAAAAGATTAAAAAATAAAGAATTGATCAATATAAATCATATCTTGAGAGTAGAAAATGTTGTTATTGTATTAAATCTTTTTTTAAATTATATATGTAAATATATTTTTACCATTTGCTTAAGTGTCAGAATATTACCATTGAAAACGAGGTAGTGGAAGATAATCCAACGACATAAAGAAGGGCCGAACTTGGTCCAATGGAAAAATACATTAAGAGAGACAGCGGCTGTTCTATAGAAGAAATTGTAGACAGCAGTTTGGCTGAAGATGGTAGGTCTGCCAACGCCTTGCGAAAATCCAGCGTAATATCAGATTATTAAGGAATTAAGGTGTTACGATGCTTTAAAGTACAACAACGATGTGGAGTTAAGATGGAAAATGTTATGCATCAAAAAAGAAGAATTCATGGTGGATAGAATGGAAGATTTTCCATAGTAATTTTTTTGTAAAAATAATTTTTTTATTCGTTATTCTCATCGATTAATCGAATATTTTTTTAGATTTAATCGTTTGATCGAACGAACAAAAACAATTATTTGAATTATTCGAACAAAGTTGAACGGCGAATAATTGACAACTCTAGTACAGTTTATACCAAAATAAAAGGCAACAAACCATTTAATAGTGTGTTTAAATTAGATTATTTTATTTGAAAAATGAAAATTATGAATTATTGCTACATATTGTGCACTCGGTATTGGTGATCAGCTAAATAATGGCGAATGCACAACCACATCAAAAAGAAACCATTAGAATATCCAAATACTATGAGCACTTGTTTATTACTTGAATAATAGTTAACCGCATGCACTCTTTTCCTTATATCTTTTGAACCATGTGGAATATTTGCATGAAACAAAACTAAAACATTTTTAAAATATTTATTTACGCTTTTAGATAAAATTAACATAAGAAAAAGCCAAAATAAGCTAGTAGGTGCAAACGTACCCCGGGTGTGTGTTCTCGTAAAAAAATTTGGGTATGCATCGTACGGTTAAGCTGGGGACGCACAGAGACTAATTGAGAGTAATTGAGGGTATCCTTTTGATGATGTAACATTTACATTTTGCCAATATTTAGGTCAAAATTAGCAGAATAAAACATAATTTTGTATCGGAAAGTAGATTTTTATTTTATAAAATTCATAAAATTATTTCGAAGTTATCCATTTATTTGATATATAATGAAATTCATAGATGAAAAGTATAAATTTGTTCATGTGCATGCTGGGGCACAAACTCGACATACATACTTGTCACCGTCGACCTCGTCAGATTCTTTATTGTCGTCTATACCATTTGCGCCTTCTGTAATGCGATTCACTATGCTTTTTTAACCATAATTGTTTCGTTTAAAAATTAACCATTTTGCTATTCACTTTCAACGACATTTGCTGGTATTTAAGGCCAGCTGTTTCAGTCAGCTTTTTAACAAAACATATTGTGGTTTATTAGCACCAACGTTTTGGTGTGATAAAATCCGCTTTGAAAAGTGTTTATTTATCGTTGTACCTATATGAATGTAGTCGATAAATAATATGGCTTTGAGATATTTAGCCTACAATGTATACACTTCTTGTCACACACTTATTTTCAGTGGAGCTTCTTATTTAATTATCCTAAATAAAATTTTAAAATTAAAAGAAGATCTTCACTTTAGTTAAAGGCTTATCAGGGTCTCTTACGGATTTTCAGTTCATTTCAAAGAAGAAATTATTATATATGACTTGAGAAATTTTTTAAATCGAATCATATTTATTCTTGTCACATCTTTATATAAATATATAAAAACTTTCGTAATGGTACGAACATTTTTTTACCCACTATTTTTTAAAATCAACCAAAGCATCCGCCAAGCATGTACACTATTTGCCGTCTGAAAGACAACTGAATTAAAAGAGCATAACAAAGTGATGGGTGGAGCCAAAAAGCAATTGCTCTATGAAATTATCACCACTGATTTAGAGTGACGTCCCTGTATTTTTTTAGGTTATTCTTAGCAAGCCCTTTCAGTTGATACGCATATTGTAGAGGTGCATTAAAAGTAACAAGTCCGTCATCTTGTGTGTGCCGCCATATTTGATTTAGACTCACAACATTATTTTTCGAGTTATTCTTAGTAAGCCCTTTCATTTGATACTCATATTGTAAAAGTGCATTAAATATAATTAGTCCGCCATCTTGTTTGTGCCGCATTATTGGATTTAGAGTGACCACTATATTTTTCGAGAAATTCTTAGCAAGCCTTTTCATTTGATACCCATATTGTAGAAGTGGATTAAAAATAACTAGTCCGCCATCTTAGGTGGGCCCGCCAAATTGGATTTAGAGTGGCCACTTCATTTTTCGAGATATTATTATCAAACCCTTTCATTTGATACACATTTTGTAGAAGTGCATTACAAAAAACTAGTCCACCACGTTGTGCGTGACCGCCATTTTAGTTTTAGAATGACGTCACACAGTTTGCCATGCATTGTCATCCAAACTAAACGTGTATACAAAATTTCAGCTCAATCGGTTGAAGATAACTGCTTCAAAATTGAGTTGCAAGATTCCACCCGAACAAACATATATACATACGTACATACATACATACATACATACATTTTCAGTTAAATAAAAGCTTTTAAAATAGTAATGTTTTACGGACTTTGCACTTTATCATTTAAAATCTATAAATAAAAAGGTTTTTGTTTTGTTTTTTTTATTCTTCTTTGTTATTTTATCCGATATTGATGTTTCTCTTGGCAGAGTTGCCACAATATATCAATTTGAATAGGGATGAATCTAAAACTGCTTAACATGGTTATAAATAAGTTAGTGAATCACATAGTGGTTAGTGCAAACGTAAAAATGTGTGGTTGAAGTTAACACTTTTTAAGGTATTAAAAGTTTGTAAATCGCACTACTGGTGACATTTTCGGCGAAATTTGTAGCTCTTCTGCTCATTTTGGAAGGAGTTGTATTTTTATACCCAAGCCAAATTAGTGGAAAGGGTATTTTGCGTTTGTGCTGCTATATGTAACGCTTACAAATGTTATTCCTAGACCTACCCTTATGTACACTGATCGACACAGAATCATTTTTTAAATTGATCTAACGATGTCAATCAGCCCATCTGGCTGGCTGGCTGCCTGGTTGCCTCTTCATTTAACGTTTAACGAAAGTACAGGTCGCAATTTTAAAGATATTTCATGAATTTGGTGCATACATTTCAATTAAGGACGAACCCTATTGAAAATAGTGAGAATAGTTCTGTAATTTCACTAAGCCTGTGTCTATGTTTTTTTTTTTAAATTGGTCCATATGTGGCTAAGGCTCCCATACAAATAACTTAGCCGAAAAATATTAAAGTACCAGAACCTCCTTATTAATGTTGGCATTGATATCAAATTTGGCAAAGATTTCTTTTATAATAGCTTCTATGTCATGGCAATATTATCTCATTTGGATGCATTTATCCAAATTCAACACAAAGAAATTAAAGAAACTTAAGATCAGAACATAATTTTGTTTTGTCGGCTCCATGATTGCCCATTAGACTAGAAAATATGTATGTCTCTTTATAATATGGTGAGGATAAACTGACTATACTTTCGTACTTGTTCCCTTCACCGAAGGAAAACGGGAATATATAAGTTTGTCATTCCACTTGTTTGTCACTCCACTTGTATCCACAATATTGATCTTAGAACCTGTAAAATATATGTATTGTAGGTCCTTTTCAGTATCGATGTGTTTCTGTCCATGTGTATGATGCAATGTGTTTTGCCAAGGTCCTAAACAGTGATGGAAAATTCAGTACTTTGGTACTATTTTCAGTACTTTTTCCTTTCAAAAATACCACGGTACCCCCAAGTCCGTTTTAGAACTCTTTTCTGGTTATGCTTCTTTGTTTAGAAAAGTACTAACACCGACTCCAATCGTTGAAATTCAAACTCCGACTCCTAATTTAATCTTAATGCTAAATGTATGTATGTATATTTAGAATTTTGCTGTAGAAAAAAAAAAAATTATGTATTTTAGTTTTTTAACTTTAAATTTATTTTCCAAAAAAAAATATGTTTGAAAAAAGTACCAAAAGGTTGAAAAAAGTACTCTTTTGCTTGGTGGCCAGTACAATCTAAATTTTTCAATTTTCCATCACTGGCCCTAAATATTATAGGAACTAGAGTGTTTACTTAAGTCCCACAAACACCGCTAAAGTTTGTTAAAATTCATAAATGACTGAGATGTGAGGAAAAAACCACGACAGCCTCTAATTTTTGTCCTAAAATCCCATGTTGTTGTTGGTATACCCTTTACCGAACGATCTTAGACTCTATAAGGTTAATATATTCTTGGTCCTTATGAGTAGCTAAGTTGATTTCACGATGTCCGGATATCCGCGTGTACGGTGGAATGAGCTTTCGACCGACCCCAGATACGATAAAAGCTAGAAAGTTATATATTTTAGTCACATATAGTCCCGAAAAGTTTGCTATTGAAATTCAGCTAGATCGGTCCACAGATGGCGAGATATGACTGCCTCTAATTTTACCCATAAATCCCTTGTGGTTGGTTTTTGTGTATATCTAGAGAACGGCAACAGCCAAAATTGCCAAATTAGATACAAGCATCTGAGTTATCAATACAAAAAATCCGACAAATTTGGGATGGAAAAAGTGGTTGTTGCACATACTAGACTTACCTATATCTAAAGAACGGTATTTTTATAACTTTCAGTACTCATCGCATGGTGAAGTGTATATTGGATTCGTCATAGCCAAATATAGCACTCTTAGGCCGAGGCCACGCAATGAGCGGCTAAGCGTCAAGCGGCTGAGAGATGAGCGTCAAAGCGTCAAGTTTGAGCGGCAAGTGGCTTATTACTGAGCGTCACTTCTGAGCGGTTAGTTGTTAAAATGCTATTGTAAAGAGTGGCTTGTTCAATGTTATTACGCGAAAATCGTATTCATAAAAATGTAATGCGTTTTTTAAGAAAAACAAGTAAGAGAGTATAGTCGGTCAAGCCCGACCATATGATACCCTACACCACAGTAATAAAAAACACATCATGCTTATAAGTCCATATAAATATGGATTTATCTATGTTTATAAAACTCATTTAAATCGGGTTATAAGTTTGTGTGAGGCAGAAATTGCCCCCTACCTCCCCTTGTGGTCCTATTTTTGAAAAACTGTATAGCTGATGTGTCCATATATGTAGATATGGATCTATCTATGTTTTAAATTTCATTAAAATCGGTTTGAGAGGCAGAAATTGCCCCTATCTCTCCTCGTGGTCCTATTTTTTTAAATGCATCCCTTTTGTGTCCATAAAGATATGGTTCTATCTATATTTTAAATTGCATTAAAATCGGTTTAATAGTTTCTGAGAGGAATAAATGTCCCCCTATCTTTCCTCGCGATCCTACGATTTGGCCCATTTTCAATAGGCTTGGTCCTTGTGCCATGTGCCAAATTTGATCAAATTATCTCCAAAATTGCGACCTGTACTTTGCGCACAAGGTTACACTGCCAGCCAGCCGGACGGACATCGTTAGTTCGACTCAGAACGTGATTCTGAGACGATCGGTATACTTTAAGGTGGGTCTAGGACCAATATTTTAAGGCGTTACACACATCAGCACAAATGCATAATACCCTCTCCACTATTGAGGTGTGGGTACAAAAAATTGCAGCCTGTTCGTCGATTTCGAGCGAAGACTTCGTTCGCTTAACTTACATTTAAAACAAAAACAAATTATAAACAAGTAAGAAAGTATAGTCGGTCAAGCCCGACCATATGGCCCCTACAACACAGTATTAATAAACACATCATGCTAATGTGTCCATATTTATCAAGCAAGGGGAATTAAACCATGTATATTCAAATCTACCCAATACAATACTGCCGTATGTCTGTGAAATGCTTTGATTTGCTGTTGCTAAAAGTTAACACCAAATTGACAAAACAAAAAAATAATTTCTCGGTCATATTTTTATTTTTAAAATTTGATAATCTGTCTTTGCCATAATGCGGTCGGCTTTGTACGGATGAAATCATAAGTCTTGGTTCACACTATGAAAGTTTTCTTTCAGAAAGATTGAGTTTATTGGTGAGAGGGGAAGAGAACATGCTTTTTTCTCTCCTCTCTCACCCATAAACTCAGACTTTCTGAAAGAAAACTTTCTTAGTGTGATCCTAGACTATGCTCCATATTAACTTTTGCCATGTTTATTTTTTGACGCTCAGAAAACAACTAAAAATTAGAACAAGTTTTATTTCTAAACGACGCCGCTTAGCCGCTCAAAAATTTCGCTCGCATGCCGCTCATTTCGTGGCCACTTCAACAGTATTTCATATGTTTTAATTTTTTGACGCTCCTCGCTCAGCCGCTTGACGCTTAGACGCTCATTGCGTGGCCTCGGCCTTACTTGTATCTTTTTTAAATTTGCTTTTCTAAAAATAATTAGATTTGAGGTTAGTTGGAACCTATGAAGTTTATCCGGATTTAAATCCGTCCGGCTACATTTGCGCGAAAAGTGTTCTTGTTTCGAGCTTAATGGACTTCATCTAAAAGTTTACCTATCGGCAATATAGTGTGCAAACAGTTGTATATGAAAATTCTCTAAGTTTTTTGGTATCTACATATTTCATGTCCAGAAGATTTGACAAGATTGTGTGCATCTTTCAGTTAGTTCCAATTCAATTTAAGTCAAAGCAGCTGATATTTCTGTGTTTTGAAAATCATCAACAACAATTAAAAGTGAGTTTAACTTTTCTTACATTCCCCAGTATAATTGGTTCACTGTTTACTGTTGCTGTTTTTGTTTAAGCTTTAATATTGTTACAAGTAAAACTGTTGCTTATAGTTTTTTTTCGCCTAAAGGTGGAATTACGTCGACGAGTATCGTGCGTTTAAAAACTTTAGCGCGTAAAAAATTTCAAGTTACACAACACGCGTACAAAGGCCATTCCTGTCAGCTGTTTTTTATTTGTTTACTTATTTGTGCATTAAAAACGGGCTCGAAAGTATATCAAGATTTTGTTTTTTTATTGAATTTATTCTTTTTATATAAATATTGTATGTTTTTTAAGCTCTTCAATAAGTTTTTCTTTCATGATTCACAAATTTGTTAAATTATTCTTGTTATTGTCAGCTGATTACTTGTCAAAAATACACAACACGTTAAAAAGCTCAAAGTTAACCAAATTTCTGGCCCAAACGGGTCAAAATATTTTGCATGTAGCTTGTTCTATGAAAATACACTAGTTTTGCTTTTTTTGACAAAAGACGACAGAGCGCGCGCGCACTAACGCGTGTTATATACTTTTACCTTAACAGTTTTATTTGTTTAATATCTTTAGTTTTTCTAAAATCTTTGGATGAAGTTTCCTGGCGATCTGGCCTAAGCAATCAGTGAAATGCGCATAGGAATAGCTTATCCCTTCAACAATAAATTTCAGTGTTTTTATCAAGAATAACAATTGGGAATTAAGCACGACAAGCAAAATCTTATAAAAAAAAAGGAAGAGTGTACGTCAATAGTTTGGCACATTAACCACATTGAACCTCAATTCTGTGCCAGAGTCGTTGAAAACATGGACCATCGGATAGAGGTATGCCACCGAAGCCGTGGCAAGCAATTGACCGATATTTTCTTTCACACGTAATAGTCATAGATCCTTCTTTTATAATAAAAAATATTAAGATAATTCTCTGAAAACCGTTTGATTTATTTTAGCTTTGTACGTTTTGGTTGTACCACCTTTTGTTTAAATGGAAAAGTATACGTTTTTAAACATCAGTAATTTAGAGTCACATTTTGGGCTTGAGATTAAAGTTACTTTAATTCTATAATTAGCTAAACTGTTAATTAATTGTGTTACCATGCTGAGCACAAGTAATTGGCAAAATTTTTATTGCAAATCTAAGCTTTTTATCAATACAATATGGATTTTTTTAAAGAAGAAGAAGAAAATGCGCGAATTTAATATTGTTTACATGGAAGAAAGTTTTTGTGTTTAAGGAAAAAATATATTAAAGGAAAGGGAAATTATATAAAATTGCTTACAATATGCATATAATTTTTTTAAACATATTTTTTGTTTATATTTTTGCAACAGCTATTTCTGTTGAACATGTGTATGTTGGCAGTTTAAGCTTAGGTTTAAACCACCACCAGTGGCCGCTTAAACTAGTAGAAAAAGTTAAAAAATATAACTGTTAAGGTAAATACGAAGATTTAAGTTAATTTAATCGCTTATCTCTAACCCAAAAAGTGGCTTTTGATAGTTGAATAGTAAGTGTTGACAAGTTGCTCAAAGTGTTCACATTTTCTTTTAAATTTTATTGAATTTTTAGTAAAATGTCATAAAAAAAATATTAATTGTGGCTGCCTATATTGAACAAATACTTGTAAGCGCAATGGTGACAAGAAAAGTTATTAAAGAAATTTTGGTAGAGGCTTGAAAATTTCTCCAACCGGTGAAGTCAACGCAGATTTTTTTCCGCAATTGCTGTAACCAACGATAGCTAGATATTATCTTATAAGAATTAAATTAGCTCGCGGAGCTTAGAAAATTATTCTTTAGAATTTCTTGAACTATTTCTAACAAAATTTTTTTTTAAAATTTTCTTAAACAAAGTTCTCTAAAACGTTAGCAGTTAAAATATAGTCACTCAAAATTTGTTAACAACTGTTGACAATTAACTGCATGTTTAACAATACCGAACGTCATCGTTCGCATAGAAAATTACATTAAAAACAAAAACAAACTTCGAAGAATGTTCGAAAACATTTTGAACACGACAATTGGTTGTTTATTCTCTAAAATTTGAAAAGGGGGAAACAACCAAAGGCTTTTTTGCTATCGAAACTTACAGCCTGTTTAACGATATCGAACGTCATCGTTCGCATAGAAAATTACATTTAAAACAAAAACAAAATTCGAACATTCTTCGAAAAAGCCTTTGGTTGTTTCCCCCTTTTCAAATTTTAGAGAATAAACAACCAATTGTCGTGTTCAAAATGTTTTCTGTTTTGGTTTCTTTTAATCAACAAAAAAAAAAAAAAAAAAAAAAAAAAAAACACATTTTGAATCGATTTCATTAAAAAAAATCCCAAAAAATATGATTGCTAACCCTGTTCTTTTATGCCTCCCTTAGACAAATTTATAAATTTCTTTAAAAACTTGTTTTGCAAATTTCTCCATAAAATTCTTTAAAAATATTAAAGTCAAAAAATGTTTCAAGTGCGGTTTTTAATATTAGTATGAATAAGTTTTTTTGTGTTGAAATAAATACGATTTTAAAATTGTGGGTTATAATCCAAGTAAAATACAGCTCAAAATCACCAAGGTGCAGAATTGGTTTTGCTAGCAATTTAATGCATTAAATTTTGACTTTATTGAAAAAAGAAAATTTATAAATTACAACAACTAACCTGTTGTATGTGTACATCAAACAAAAATTTTGATTTAAGAAGTAATTTTTAAACTAAACCAATACACATGCAGAGAAAGTCATTTCGGGAACGCGTCCTAATTACAATCTTCAACAACAAGTCCAAGTTATTAATGACAAATTTAAGGTATTTAACACTACACGCAAAGAAAAAACATGGTTGTGTTAAACATATTCTAATAGCAACATATTATGATAAGAATTATGATTGTAGTCACCATATTAAGATTATTATTGAATCATATTATGACTAAATATACTCGTACTATTACATCATAATATTTTTTCCTTAATCATAGTATTATTCTGTTAATCATTCTAAGTTAAGAAGTAATCAAATTATTGTCATGTTAATCATAATAAGCTAAGAAATTAATCATATTATTGTCATGTTAATCATAATAAGCTAAGAAGTAATCATATTACCATCATGTTAATCATAATAAATTTAGAAGCAATCATATTATGATACACCACCCTTCATAGCTGTCATAAAAATACAAAATAAATTAAAATTTTTTTGCATCGATTTTTATTTTGTGGCTTTTACAATTTTTCTTTATGTTAATCAAATAGCGGAGTTCAATATAAGGCTTGCAAAAGAGCAAATGAAAAAGCTGTGGTGTTCATGGGCAACCGCGTGTGTCCATTTTTTCGATTTTAAGATGTTGATGCCATATTGCCTAATTCTGAACGCTCTTTACCTTTTTTTTAAAAAAGATGGATCAATGGACAAAGTTTAAAATGTGCAATACCTAGCCCATAGTTTGATCTAGAATGGTTTTTCGGCATTCCTGAACAATTTTTTTTAAGACATATGCGGATGCCCATGAAAACCACAGAAATATCGTAGCACTTTCATAAAATGTAACGAAATCTCTGTGTGTTTTGTTGTTGGATTTTACAAAAAAAAAACTATGATATTTTGCATTTGCACTATTACATCACTAATAGTTGAATGAACTCCGCTAATATTTTAATTTTTTAATTTCTTCAAACTTAATTTCTTTATAGGGTTCGCTTATTTTTTTTTGCTCATTTGGGTCCCCTTAGTGACATCTTTGTGTAAATTTAGTATAAATTTGAAAATTAATGCTTCTTAACTTTTTAAATTTATATTGAAGTTAAAAAAAGTAATGATTGTGTTGAAAAGATAGATACATTTTGATTCATTTAAAAAAAAATAATTGAATTTGTTCTTACTGTTCCAAAGTTATACCCTTTTTAAGTTTTGTACCCATTTTGTGAAAACAAAAATACCCAAAAAAAAAATTAAAAAACCATTTTTTTAACTATCAATTATTTATTAGTGCCTGTATTCATAAAAATTTTTAAAATTTAATAAAGGTTTAAAGAACAAATTTACTATGAAAATTTTCCTTAATAAACGTTTTAAATTTAATAATCGTTTGTGAATAGGGGGGTAGAACTTTTACGATGAAGCTCTATGCTCTGCAATAAATTCATAAAATCTGAATTCTGGGGTTGAATTTGTCCAGTAAAAATTAAATGAACTTCTCGTTAAAAATAAATGAAAAATAAGTAGACCGGTTTTTAACTGAATTTTTATTTATTTTATATTGCAATTTCAGTAATTTTACGTACAGAATATTGTAAGTGTATAACAAATCGCGTTAATATTTATAAATATCTTATAAATCTGAAGCACTATTGAACTGGTTAGTATACATTTCTATATAGTAGTCAAATAATTATGAGGAGTTTCGATGAAAAATAGATATGGCTTTGCTGAAGACAAGAAGTGTGTGGCTTGTGGGCAAAATGATTGATGCCTTTGATCCTGCTAAACCGCCAACGAAAATTCAAATACTGCAACGATTTTTTAAACTACATTTGGTTGAAAAATACACTATATCGAAAAGCGCCCGAAAAATTGCATATAATTTAATGGATTTGTGGGAAAGGAATAGAAAGGTTCAACACATTGCACGCGATGTAATAAAATTGCACTCAAAGTGGTTATCGTTACATAAGAATAAATTTTTAAAAAGTAAACGACAAATTGAAAAACAAGAAAACTTCATGCACGACATGAAGAGCGTGTTCGGCAAAATAGTTCAACGTTCTGCAAAATCTCAACTTCAAACCAGGTCCAGAAGATAAAATTGGAATCTGTTGCAAACATGGATAGCTGCAGCGTTGATAGCAATGATGATGATAATGACAATGATTCTGAATATGAATATGAGCCAACAACTAAATTAGTCCAAAAAGAACTTCCTACTTCCTCAAATAAGCAACAGCTTTGTGCGAGTCTGGACAGAACCGGAATTAGTTGCCGTAAAGCCGCACTTGTAGTGAATTGCTTCTCAGATCCTGGACAAAGTAAATCAAAACCTGCATGCTCAAAGAGCTCAATTTGGAGGGATCGTCAGAAACAGCGAACGATTGCCGCAGAGTCTATAAAGAAATCACTTGAGCCGTCAAATTTCATAACAGTGCATTGGGATGGAAAGATAATGCCCGAATTAAAGAAAAAAAAGAAAAAAGTTGAAAGACTTTCTATTAGTGCAACCAAGCTTCTGGGAGTAGTACCACTTCCATCCGGAAGGGGAGAAGACCAAGCCGAGGCAGTGTTTCAAATGGTAAAAACCTGGAACTTAACCGAAAATATTAAATTTATGTGTGCAGACACAACAAGTTCCAATACAGGATGTCGAATTGGCGCATGTGTTTTACTTTGCCAAAAACTAAACAAAGACCTCATATTTTTAGCATGCCATCATCATATTTTGGAGCTTGTTGCAGGATCAGCGTTTAACGCACTTGGTATTGAAGAACACACTACATCACCACAAATCAAAGTTTTCTCCACTCTTCAGCAAACTTGGGAGTCCATTGACAAGGACAAAATTTCCGATTGCATAAACCACAAAATTGTTAAAAAAATTATACCGAAATATATACGCGAAGATTTAAACATTTTTATAAAAACGCAACTTCGGGAAATGCACCCGAGAGAAGATTACAAAGAACTGCTTCAACTGAGCCTTATATTTTTGGGTGATACATCTGGGCCCCTTCCGACAATAAAAGCTCCTGGAGCCATCAATCGGGCACGCTGGATGATGAAAATTATATATTCTTTAAAAATATGCATTTTTCAAAACCAGCTGCAATCCTTCATAAACGCTTCAAAAATTGACGCCTTGCTTGAATTTAATTCATTTATTTTGAGAATATACTTAAAAAAGTGGTACCTATGTCAATGCCCTACATACGCTCCTCTCAATGATTTAAGTTTATTGAAGCAATTGGATGACTACAAAAGTTTAAACGAATCAATCGCACGCGCCACGTTGAAAACTTTTCTACGGCATCAGTGGTACCTATCCGGTAAGTTGGCTGCCTTAGCGTTTTTTGATGAACGTATCGACACCAAAACTTTGCGTTTAATGGTCCAAAATCTACACGCACCAAGTAACGGCAAAGAATTAGTTAAAGCTGAATTATCAGAAAACAGCCTTCAAAACAAACAAATTCAAGATTTCATATCCGAAGCTAGCCTAGCGTTTTTTCAAGCCAGCAAAATTTCTGTTGATTTTTTACAAACAGATCCAGAAAAATGGCATACAAACAAATCATTTAATGAAGCAAAGAACAAAGTTCAGCAATTGCACGTCGTAAATGATGTCGCAGAACGCGGAGTAGCCTTGGCTAATACTTACATTAATCTAACAACCTCTGAAACAGACTTTCAGAATTTATTGCAGAGCATAGAGCTGCATCGTAAAAGCTGTAATAAATAATTGAAAGCTTAAAAAAAATAGTTTTTTAATTTTTTTTTTTGGGTATTTTTATTTTCACAAAATGGGTACAAAACTTAAAAAGGGCATAACTTTGGAACAGTAAGAGCAAATTCAATTATTTTTAAATGAATCAAAATGTATCTATCTTTTCAACACAATCATTACTTTTTTTAACTTCAATATAAATTTTAAAAGTTAAGAAGCATTAATTTTCAAATTTATACTAAATTTACACAGAAATGTCACTAAGGGGACCCAAATGAGCAAAAAAAATAAGCGAACCCTATAAAACCTGCACAGAGAATTAAAGTTTGAGAAGTTTTCATTAAAATTATTGACTAAGTTACAAAGAAAATCTTGCTTATGGGCCGAGTAATGACAAAAATTCAAAGAAAGTCGAGAAAACTCGATTTTTGGGTTAAATTCGATTTTAGCGACCTCTAAACCTCTTCCCAAAAATCTGAAAAAAATCACAAAAATACTTTACTCTATAAGCTATAAAAATGCTGGGGCACCTATAAAAATCTTAAAAAAAATTTTTTTTGGGACACACTACTGCTGACGTCAATAGTCAAACATCTAACATAATATGATTAGAGTAAAAATAGTTTGATTTTAACATAATATGATAAATGTATAGAAAGTTATCATGTTATGGCTATTAAATATCATGATATGGTTGTGAGAAATATAATATGTTTAGAAAGTTATCATAATTAAGTTGTTAGAAAAATAATACATTTTTTTCGGTCAACAATACTCAAATTCATAATTGCGATAAACATTGATATGTTTACAGTAACTATAATATTGTTGATATTTAATAAAAATAACAATTGTTTGTGTACGACAACAATATATTGTTACATTAAACATAGCGTTGTTCCCGTAACCATGCCTAACCATATTTTTTCTCTGCGTGTAGTCATCACTAAATACACCGTAATTATTATACAAAATCTTGTTTTGAAAAGGATACTAAAACATTATTTATTTCTTATTATAAAAATGCAAAACTAGTTTGTCCGATAGTGCACAAGTCATTTCAATGAAATCAAAAAACAATTATTTTAAGTGAACATAGCCATCAGGTGTTAAACGGCAGTAGAAGAAGAAAACAAAAAAAAGCCAACTGTCAATGCATTTATCGTCAAATAAGTTATATTAAAGTGGTAGGTAACTTTCAATTCATTGTTCGTAGAGCGTACATCAATAGTCCGTCATTTCGTGAACGTGTTGATTAAATGTAATTATTGATGAAATTCTTTTTTAAGACAAGAAATAATAAAGTAGCCCCAAATATTTTACTATTGACAAAGTCAGGTCGCATTTAAACTGGCCGCTGTATAAGCAAGTCGCGCATTTATTTGAAATCGTCATTTCGTGAACGGTCATTTCGGGAACGTTTCCGTATATTATGGCACGTTCCCGAAATTTTTTTTTTCTTAATAAATTTTTTTTTTTTTTTTAATTCCCTATGTTAATCCCCGCGAAGCTTGACGCTTGTCTGCAGGAAAGAAACCAGAGTCTCTGGCGGGAATAGAACCCGCAACCCCGGGGTTGATAGACTAGCTCACTACTAGCTAGCCTACCGGCGTTCTCGGAATGAAATTATTGTTTCCTAGGGCGACTCCCTTACAATTTTTTATGGATAAGATGAAAACTTCATCATAAGAGTTTTGAATATTTTGATTTTTCTAAAATTTTATGCACGATAATATCAACTTCTTTAATTTGTTGGCTTAATTTGCTTGAAAAGGATTTTGTATGTATTGTTTTTACTTATGTTTATATAATATAGATTCATAAAAAACCCGTATTATTAAACGATGCTTAAGTTATGTACTTTGTTTTGTTTTTGTTAATTTAATCATACTTAGAAAAACGTTCCCGAAATGATGAATTTTTGAAAGATATTCGCAAAAAAGCAGTTTTATAAAAAAAGTTTAGAATTGTGTGCGCTGCCCTGTCCAAGTTTATTAATACACACATTTTACAAAAGTATAAACTTAGAGCCAACATTAAAGCTTAAAATTTTTTCTGGCATAAAATCAAACTTGAAATTTACAACCTTGGTGATTTTGAGCCATGTATGTTTTCAAAAGTATTTGATTGCCGGAACGAAGAAATATGCAACAACTTGGTAAACAACATACGTATTTGGTATGACATTTTGTACCGAGGCGTATACTTGATATTTATGACGTTTCAGTTTTACTTTATAACGAATATACTCACCGTTATGTAAATAAGCTGAAAGGTTGCTACAAATTTATAATTATTAGATTTAAGTAAATTTAAGTTAAATATTAAGTAGCAACATTTTAGTCTAGGATAATTTGAAAACGAAATTTTTAGCAAATAAACCTATAAACCAGTATTCGAAAATAAACAGTACATTATTTAACGTTCTATTTTTTAGTGATTGTGTAGACATACACAACCCTTAATACCGTTCGTAACTATTTTCAAGAAAGAACCGAACATTATATAATGTTCGGTCCTTCGTTAAAAAAACAGAACAATTGTTGTGATACTGTAGACAAACATTATATTTTAATGTTCCCTGTTTTTTAATGATTTTCTACACAAACACTATTAGCGTTTGTGTTTTCCCCAAATCTACCGAACCGAACATTAAGAAATGATATTTAGTGGTTATTTTCGAACACTGCTATAAACCTGTTATAAACCCTAGATATTTTTTAAGAATAAGGCCTTTAGTTTTTAATAACAGAAATTTATAAATTTTTGTAAAAAAAAAAACTTAAGTACAAAACATATCCTAATCAAATTATTTTCCATTTATCCCAAAATTTGCAATTTAAACTTTACAAACGTAATTTTACCGGATTACACTGATACAAAATATTATTAAATGGCAAGTAAATTTTAAGCTGACTCATTTTTGGTTTAACCTTCCGGCCATGTAAAAAAAGGAGTTAGGTTTAGGGAATATATTTTTATTAATGCCCCCTTTCTAAATCCAAACCTGTTTCGCGAAATTAAGCACTCATTTTGCTCCATATCAACAGCTTTAAAGTTTTTTTGGTTGTATTGGTTTGCTCTTCACGCCACTATTTAACGATTGCACCAACTTCTTCATAGGAATGGGCAAAAAATCGTTATAAATCACCGAAATTTAAAATACCGATATATCGATATTGAAATACGACTATCGAATTCGATATTTTTTAAAGTCAGTCTTCATTAAAAACTCAAAATTTTAGCCGTTTTTCAAACATTATTTTTTTTTAAGAATTGGCATCACTGCATGCATCATATGTTTTTTTAAACTAATATGAAGCACTGATGGGATTTGTGGTACAATTGTACCAAATTTGGTACAATCGAAACTTCTTTGGTACACTGGTACTATTCATCCGTTTTGGTACAATTTAAAAAAACAAATAAAAAGTTTTTTTATTTCTTTGAGGTGGATTAACTTACTTTTTTATCCAATAATAAAATTTTTAAAAACAGCAGTGACCAGAACTACCAGAAATTGTATTATTGTTAATTAATGTTCGGATATTATACTAAAATATAAACTACATACATACAGAAGTATATGAACTCGTATCCCTTTATGAGCCTAGGATTAAGTGTCTCCAAATCGCCACTTTAGTCGATTGTTTAGGTAACACTGTCAACAAAGTGTTTAAATTTTTGTCTGCCTTTGAGAAAAAAGAGAAATAGGCAAATGTTTGCTTTTTCTTAATTTTTATACCACAATAGTTAAGAGGGTATTATGCGATTGTGCTCATGTGTGTAACACTACAACATAATACTTTTTGAGTCGATTTAACTATTTCCCTCCGTCCGGTTGGCTTTCTGGTTGTCTGTCCATGTAACATTCTGCGTAAAGTACAGGTATTAATTTTTAAGGT
The DNA here is from genome assembly GCA_930367215.1 of Pollenia angustigena. Lineage (NCBI taxonomy): Eukaryota > Metazoa > Arthropoda > Insecta > Diptera > Polleniidae > Pollenia > Pollenia angustigena. The sequence goes on from OV884058.1 coordinate 169,065,967, forward strand.
AATTCGATGAAATGTTAAACATATGTTTTAATTCATAAGGACAAAACTTACTTCTTTCCAAAGAAGTGTTTTTGTCTATAAGCCATCCTATTATGTTGGTTTTTAGATTAAATTTGGATCAGACTTAATTTATTGCAATCTAAATCATCTTAACATTTTATATTGGAACCTCTGGTAGGTCCAAAACTATCCATATGCCCCATATGTTAACAAAGGAGAATACAAAATAAGTGAAACATGTGTTACAGGGTTTTGAATTATTCTTACATAAATGCAAATGTTGTCTGAAGCTTCTTCACACTGTTAAAATACACTCAAACCCATTTGATTCTACATGAAATTCACGTTGTTTCAACTGGAAATAACTTTCATTCAACGTGGTTCCGATTGTTATTTCAATATAAATTACATTTTGCTCTAACTTTACTGCAATGTTAAATTAACATGAATTATAGTTATACCAAAAGAAAAAAATGTTGTTCGCAGTTATTGTAAAATCAGGTTGAATTAACATGAAACCAGTATGAAGCAAAATCACCACCGAAAAAATTTAAATCAACCTTGTTTTCGACGTTTTTAACTTGATTTTTTTCTGTGTGTATCTTTGCTGTAATCAACTTTCCTGTATCGCTGTTTTAAATTTTTTATGAAAACAGATAATTTATTTTCTAAGTCCAATTGTATTTCAGTGCTATAGGAATTTAAGTTTCCTTTTTTTCGGATGTAATTTTTAACATCTTCCTCGTTTCTGTTTCTAAAATACTCTCCGGCCAATTATTTATAGCTGGGGGGTTACCGCGTATTTCGATTCGAAAGAAATCATTTACGATTTTCGTAATATTTGTTTCGAATAAACGGACGTTTTTCATACTTTATTGAAAACAAAAAATTACTTTCTTAAAAGCCACTCTCTATAACGAACAAAAATTGTTCATCAAATTTCCAATTCCTCTGCACACAGAAAAAAATCAAGTTAAAAACGTCGAAAACAAGGTTGATTTAAATTTTTTCGGTGGTGATTTTGCTTCATACGGGTTTCATGTTAATTCAACCTGATTTTACAATAACTGCGAACAACATTTTTTTCTTTTGATATAACTATAATTCATGTTAATTTAACATTGCAGTAAAGTTAGAGCAAAATGTAATTTATATTGAAATAACAATCGGAACCACGTTGAATGAAAGTTATTTCCAGTTGAAACAACGTGAATTTCATGTAGAATCAAATGGGTTTGAGTGTATTTTAACAGTGTGAAGAAGCTTCAGACAACATTTGCATTTATGTAAGAATAATTCAAAACCCTGTAACACATGTTTCACTTATTTTGTATTCTCCTTTGTTAACAGAAGCATCAGCAGAATCGCCCGATATGGTCATCATTCTACTTTGAAAACTTGATGTACTATTTAAATAAACAATTTTAATTAAAAGAATACGGGAATTGTCTTCTTTTTATAACATATTTTAAAAGGGAAAATAAAAAATGTACATCATTAAGTAGGTATGCATGTTAATTTAACAAGATAAACTTTTGATTTTAATACAAAACAGGTTTTTATGGGTTCAATATTGAATCCAGATTTATTTATATTTTAATATTTTTTTTTTTATTTTTTTAACAGTGAATAATATTAAATAAACGTAATTTAAGGTTATTTTGATATTTTTTATTAAAAATTAATATGAAATAATGATAAATTTAAGTAAAGGGCATAATTTTTCTGAAATTTAACATGATTCTCAATCAACATTTTTCCATGTTAGTTTTACATGGGTATTTTTTTCTGTGTGCGTCATCCTTTCGAACGATTACGAAAATTGTAATACACAGTACAAATTGTTCGAATCCGTAAATGATTTCTTTCCAATCGAAATACGCGGTAACCCCCCAGGGGGTGGAATAAAAATGATTAAGAAACTTTAAATCCTTTTATTTATATGCTATAAAATACCTGACACAAATTTAACAACGCATTGCATAGCTATAGGGTCATGGAATATTATTAGAGTCATAAAAACAGATAAAATAAAAAGACCAAAAAAAATTTAAAAATCCCTTCTAATATAATAAAATAATATAATATATAATATAAGGAATAGTATTTATGTTTAAATTCATTTGTACAAGATGATATATTTTCGTAAATTAATTTAATAAATTCTATTTAAAACTTTTTAATAAGTATCAAAAATTTATTATAATTATTCCAAATTGTAACGCAGAAAAAATTTAAAAATGCACCAAAAATGGTGCGAAACGCACCGAGTTGACAACTCTGAAACAATCGATTTTTACAGCTAGTTTAGATAAACTTGCGATAAAAATTGGAGAAGAGAGTAATTTTTCGTACTTCGCAAGCAGATTGAATATGAATCTACTTGCTTCGCTCTTAACATTTTGTATGGCGAAGCAGTTGCTTGGTTCATGATTGGGATGTGAAGAATGAATAGAGAGCGAACCACGTACCATGGAAATATGGTATAAGGTGTGATTCACAATATACCTGTTTAGCGTAAACGCGTGTCTTAGCTCTTTATTCTACTATAAAATACGCTAGTGTGAACGTAGTGTAACGGATAAGGATGAATCAGGGTAGCTATACGTTTTTCTGATTGTGTAACAATAATACAGTTTTTGATATGTATTTAAATTTTCTCTATATCATAACATTTTTTTGGAATGCAATAGCACATGATTTCTGTTACTTCTGCAAACATTTTTGCGGAATAAAAAATACACATTTTGCGGAATAAAGAAAACACTCACCTTTCTATCAGTGGTTTTACCTTCTTAATTCCTTTTGATCCGCAAAAGTTCTGTTCTACTAAAGTTGAAATTTGACAAAAATATGGTGGTTTAGAAATTTTTTGGAGTAATTTTATTAAAATTAAAAAAGTGTTAAACAGATGGGTCCAAACGGGTACAAGAGTATATACAGGGTCAAAGAAAACTTTGCTAAAGCTAAGTCTCGATCGCTAAAATACCTTTGATAATACGAAATTTGCCTTAAATTACTTAAAGGCAAACAAATCTCATAAAGGGGATGATATCTTAACAATAATCGACACTAAAACTCTAACATAAATCTTAACCTCACACAGAAAAAATTATTTTTCCAATTCAAACAAAAAAATTGTAGATTCAAACAATTTTTTGTCTGAAATCGGTCCTATAAAAAAATTCGCATGTTCAAACAATTTATTTGCATTTCGTTTATTGAAAAAAAACACTGATTTTTTCAACCAAATAATTAACTGAATCAAACAAAAAGTTTACTGAAATTCATATACTGAATTTCAAAATCAAAAAAAAAAATGTTTTGCACAAGCAATGATGCGCACACAAGCAAGCACTGTATTAGAAGATGATGGCAGAGAGAGAGAGAGAGAGAGAGAGAGAGAGCAGAGCGGCCGGCTGGCTTTGAGACACATTTTTTTGTTGAAATAATTTTTGAACGAAGTCTTTTTTTATACACACAATGTTTTTCGTCATCACTCACTGTTGCTGTATCCTTTCCCTTGCTAATGAAGAAGAAATGTAACCCAAAAACGGCGACAGACCGACTCGATATGTTTTTCGTCATCATTATATTTTTGTATTTGATGTATTTAAGCAAACAGTTCGAAAAAATTGAATACGGGATTTTGGTTTTTTTTAACCAACTTTGAAACCAACCAAAAATTTATTTTGTTTCTTATAATGTTGTTGTTGTTTCTGTTGTTTAAAAAGAGTGAAACGTTTTTTTACCTGCTATTTTTTTTTTTTTTTTACTTCAAACCTCTCATCTTTCTTACTGTTGTACTTTTTTAAAGTGTCCAAAAATAGACTGTGTGTGTTTTTTGTTGTAGTTCTTATATTTCACATAAGGAAGTGTTGCTTACGATCAAATAAAAAAATGCAAAAAGACGACAGCATTAAAAAGCGTTAAATATTTCATACAAAATTATGAAAACTTAAAAGCAATAACGCGTGTATTATATTTTGGAATGGTTGTCAACATTTTTGTTGGTTAAATAAAAATCAAACAAAAATTTTAATTGAATCAGTAAAAAAATTTGTAGAAATTGAAAAAATTTTCAAACAACTGTTTGTTTGAAAATAATTCGGCAATAATTTTTTCTGTGCATAATATAATTTTGTTGTGGGTCTCAATGCGGGACTGAAATCGATCTCCTTGTTCTGCAGGGAATCGAGTTGGTTCGAAATTGCAGTGACCTCTGGGGAATAGTCTGGTGAATACTGGCTGACTCTTGTCACTGGCTAGGGGTATCACAAAGGGACCGCTATAAGGACCCAAGTGAGTCGTCGTCGTGACGGCTACCCATTTAACCTAACCTAACCTATACTGTGGTTTTGATTTTCTTAATATGTATGCTTTTTTATTTTATAGCGCTATTTTGGTACAGTTTTTGTCAATTTGGTAAAATTTTGCCATTGGGACGGTACAATTTAAGAATTGTCAGATTCCAACAGTGATATGAAGATCTAAAATGATTGGCATTTATAAGAAGAAGAACTAAGAAAAAGTGGGGTTTTCAGATTTCTAATTAAAACAGTAAAGTCAAACGAACTTGAAAAGATTTATTTTATGCGGCCTTGGACCAATATATGTATGTGCCTAAAGGTATATTTTTGGAATAATAATACGATTTGTGCATATATTTTTCATTTGGTAATAGTTTCAGTAAAATACGTTCGATATATCGATATTTTGAAATAATAAATATCGATACTCTAAAAAAGTATCGATTCGATATATATCGATATATTTTTTCCATTTGCCCATCTCTACTTCTTCATACTAAAAGGTACAAAATAAATTTCACTATTGCTTTGCTTCATTGCCGCAAGATAAAAAAAGTTTAAGCAAAAGCATCGTCGAATTTTTTTTTGTAGAGTTGTGTTTTTTATGTCATACACAAACAAAGTGCGTGTTATTTCTTTTAATTGTTGTATTTCTGCATTGACCTAATAATTGGACTATGAGCTAGTGCTGGGAAACTATCGATATTATCAATAGTCTTAAAATATCGAAAATATCGATAGGAAAAATATCAATATCGATATTATTATTATTAAAAATACAGCTATGAAGACATGTTACAGCAGCTATACACACCAGTGATGACAAATTTTTGAGAGCAAAAAGCACTTTAAAATTTAAAAAAGCACTAAAAAGCACTATTTTGAACAAAACAAAAAGCGTAAAAAAGCACTAAGCCATTTTTTAAGGCTGTAGGAAATATCGCCCAAAGAAAAATGGCCCAAAAAAAAAAATGAAAAATCGCCCAAATGAAGAATCGCCCAAGCGAACATAAAAAATGACCCAAAAAGGTAAATATGAAATTTTGCCCAAAAAAAACGAAAAAGGGCCCAAAAAGAAAATGAAAAATGACCCAAAAAGCAAAAACGAATTTTTCCCAAAAAAAAAAAAAAAAAAATTACTAAATTTGCAAAAAAGTGTTTATTATTCATATAAATTTAGGTGACATGTCATAACGTCCAGTGTCGTAGTGTCCTTGGACACTTTTAAAGTGTCATAATGTCCTTCGAAGACGAGGACGAGGACGTTATTACACTTTGCAACGTCCGCAACTTAACTTATAATCAAAAATGTGTACATTTTTTTTTAAAATACCGTTAAAATTTCAAGTGATTTTTTTAAAGATACTTATTTAACCATAATATGGTTGTCGGTGACAATGATTTGGTTAAATTAAACATAATATGGATAAAATATTTTTATAGCTTTTACTCCGGGTGTATATATTAAATATATATATCCAAAATAAGGATTTCATCTTCTATGGTATAACAAATACTGGCTTCGCTAACTAAAGCTTCTCTGTATAGCGCAAGGATTTTCTCCTCTATGGTATAACAAAGACCGGCTTCGCTAACTAAAGCTTCTCTGTATAGCCGGCCTTCGGCCGGGCGCAAGGATTTTCTCCTTTATGGTCTAACAAAAACCGGTTTCGCTAAGTAAAGCTTCGAAAAACTGCCTTGTTTCCGAACAAGGCCGACTACGCAGAGAAGCTTTAGTTAGCGAAGCCCGTGTTTGTTATACCATAGAGGAGAAAATCCTTGCGCCCGGCCGAAGGCCGGCTACAGAGAAGCTTTAGTTAGCGAAGCCGGTCTTTGTTATACCATAGAGGAGAAAATCCTTGCGCCCGGCCGAAGGCCGGCGATACAGAGAAGCTTTAGTTAGCGAAGCCAGTATTTGTTATACCATAGAAGAGAAAATCCTTATTTTCGATATATATATATTTAATATATACACCCAGAGAAACAGCTACAAAGCCATTTTTAAAAAAATTCTACCGATATTATGTTTAATTAACCCAAATCATTGTCGCCGACAACCATATAATGATTAAATTAGTTTCTTGAAAAATAGTTTTGTTGTTTGCAACCATAATAAAACATGGTTTTCTCTGCTATGTAAGATTATGGTAGAATTTTAAAAATAGCCCATTTTTTTGGGCCATTTTTCATACAACATTTTTCATAATGAAAAATCACCCAAATTTAAAAAACGAAAAATCACCCAACAATAACGATAAATAGCCCAAAAATTTTGGGCCATTTTTCATATGAAATCAGGCCCAATTTTACATGCAATTTTTTTGGGCGATTTTTCATTTATTTTTTTGGGCGATTTTTCTTTGGGCGATATTTCCTACAGCCATTTTTTAAATTTAATTAAACACAAAACAAGTTGCATTCGGCTGTGCCGAATTTATATACCTCCAAAATTTAAAAAAGGCGATGGCGTTGATGGGTGACCATTTTCATTTAAAATTAAATATACAGGTATGTGATGAAAATCAATCGATTTCAAAACGACCGTTTTTAAAAGGTGTGATGAATTTCGAACGATTTTAAAATCTATTTCTGAATCTGGCCTGTTGCAATTACCGAAAATTTGCAGTGAATTTATAAAACTTAATGACAGCCCAAATTTTAATAAAAAAAATATGTTGTCAACGCTAAAAAGTAAACGTTTTGTAAAATTTCCAAATTGCTAGGAAGCCTAGCTCTAACCTCGTAAATAAAGTTTTTGGTAAAACGAATGCAACTTTCTTTTATCACTTTTTTTTATCATTTGAAACCTTAAATTCTTTATAGGCCTTCCCAAAATTGTACTCCAAATAGCAAATCTCGTCTTAATCATCCTGAATATAATCGAAGTTTTAAAAAATGGTACAAAAAAAATAAATATTGAAAAGGCAATTAAAAGTACTGTGAGAAATTGTGAAAAGCACTATAAATACCCGCTTTTCAAAAAAGGGTGTTTAACAAAATTTCGGGTATTGCATAACCAAAAAAGCACCAAAAAATACCCAAAAGGCACCAAAATGGCAACGCTGATACAGACACAGTTTTTTTGCCGCAAATTTTTGCTTGCTATTATGAATTCGCGCTGAATTACAGCAATGAATACAAACTACAAGAATGGCAAGTGGTATGGATTGCTTAGCAGTGCTTTTTACTGCTAATTAAAGGACTTAAAGTCGAAATTTTTACATGTTTATAAAGGGACTGAAATGTCAAATATATTTGTAATGTTGTAAAAAAATGCAAATCCAAATGCAATTGCAAGCATAAGATAAAACAATGAACGACCATTAGAGGAGATTGATTATCTTTTTGGGTTTATAATTTAGAACATTTTTTAAAGTTGCAATGGAATATCTTATAGTCCCTGTTACTTTGGTTCCTGCAGAAAGGTACTTATCAATTTTTAAAAAACTGTCATCTAAAATAACGTGCGTATATACATAAGTCTTATACAATCAATAAAGTGATAAAAACAACGAAATAAAAAATAATTAAAGTTTTCCTGCACAAGTACAAACATTCAGTCGCTAGTAATATCGATATATCGATAGTGAAATCTGAACTATCGATAAATATCGATAGTTGAAAATATCGATAGTATCCCAGCACTACTATGAGCAAAATAAAATGTCAAGAAAAAACAGTTATTTAAAATAATAAACACGTGTTAATAAATAGTAAAAATTTCTAAAATTTATTAAAAATATAAAAATGGAACTGTTTTTGACAAATAAAACCAAATTTAAGAAAAAATCGTCCATATCGATTTTCTAGAAACTTTTATTTCAGCAAGTTAATCAAAGCATAGCAATAATTTTAAGGATGCCGCACATAAAGCTACTTTTTAAAAATATTTTTGGAAAAGTGGCGTGTGCGGCACAAAGTAATAAAATACTATCAACTTCTAACTAAATTCATGAAAGTTGACAAAAATTTACGTTTTTCTTCTTTGTCGATTTACGCCACTCCGACATTTTGGCATATGCGCCAAACCAATAATGAGCTGACGATATGTCTAAAAAAATTCTCTTTCAATTAAAATTTTTATTAGAGAATAATTTGTTAAACTGAAGAAAATTGTAAAACTTAACAGACGTTATTTCTTTAAATAAAAGAAAATAGTATTCTTCAAAAAAAATTTTTTCGGAAATTAAACCGAGTACTTACTGGCTGTTCCAATTTGTGAAAAATGTTCAGGAATACAATTATTTATTTATTTATTTAGTAAGAGTAACAACACAATTACAAATTATATTCTAACTTAATTAATCAAGCAATAGTAACGTAGACAGAGTCTCTGGCGGGAATCAAACCCGCAACACTCGGGTATTAATGCATGAATGTAACTTATCTCGCGTGCTTGCACAGTTTGACGTTTTTACTCTTTCATTCTATACGATATTTTTCTGCGTATATAAACAAACCCGATATGTATTTTACAAAATTTTTTTTTAAATAAAAAATGAAAGTTAATTTCGATGAAAAACTATTAACGGTTGTGTTATCTATGTTTTTCCGATCTCATTTAATATTAAGTTTAAGCTTTTTTTTCATTTTCTTAAAATTTAACGTGAAATAAGTGCAGCTTATATTATTTCGCAGCTGTAAAAAAAAAATTTACCAGAAGCATTTAGTTATTTTTTCACAAATTGAACAGAGTACGACTCTATCAACATAATTTCATGGAAATTCCGTGCAAGTTTTTTTATATGAGTTTTGACAGCATTTTACGTAAAATGTTGAACAGGGTACATACCAGGCTTTACGGAAAATTTTTAATTTTTAAGAATTTTTTTCTTAAATTTATAATAAACTAGCTGGCCCGGCAAACGTTGTTTTGCCATATAACTTATTTCTTTAAGATGTTATAGTGTCTGCATGGCAAATTTAAAGAATACCGGTTGATTAGTTAAGAAGAAAAAAAAAATTATAGGCTTTAGCTCTTTCCAGATGTTACACTATTTGCCCGCCAAATTTCAAGAAAACCAATTGATTATTTAAGAAGATATAGAGAAGGGAGCTTTTACCCCTCCTGCTTCACGCCCTAACTAATAAAAACTATAGGCTATAGAACTTTCCAGCTGTAACACTATTTGGCTGCGAAATTTCAAGAAGATATTGGGAGGGGGAGCTTTTACCCTTCTTGCCCTATTTCACATCCTATTCCCTATTTCCTTTCAGATGTTACAGTGTCTGCATGCCAAATTTTAAGAAACCCGGTTGATTAGTTTAAAAGATTGGGGAGGGGGAGCTTTTACCTTTATTGTCCTATTTCTCGCCCTAAACAATAAAAAATTAAGGCTATAGTTTTTTCCAGATGTAACACTATTTTCCTGCAAACTTTCAAGATAATCGGTCGATTCGTTAAGCAGATATAGGGAGGGGGAGCTTTTACTCATCTTGCCCTATTCCATATTTTCTTTCAGATGTTACAGTGCCTGCATGCCAAATTTTAAGAAAACAGGTTGATTAGCTAAGAAGATATAGGGAGGGGGAGCTTATGCCCTATTTTGCGTCCTTAAGCGATATAAAGCAACCTCTACGACCTATTCTCATACCTAACAAAAACACATATAAAATTTCATAAAAATCAGTCAAGCCGTTTCGAAGGATTTCAAAATGGAGAGCATTTTGCTGATATTTGTATGGGAATATATAGGAAAATCTAAATGCCACATCTCCGGAACCACTGCGCCGATTTCATGCAAACTTTACACAAACCATCTACAGACTATCTCCAACGTACCCCAACGTTTTTGTTGAAACCGGTCTACCCGTTTTCCCAGTTAGTGTTGACATCAAAGTGTACACTTCTTTTTATATATATAGATATTTACTTTAATATAAAATTAATTTACCACTCATTAACTTAAATAAAAAAAAAAACAGTAAGAAAGTATAGACGGCAAAGTCCGAACTTATAATTGAGAGTGTCCCATTTGGGACCAATGGCCAATCATAGACCGGACAGAACAACATTTTTTTATGTGGTTAAGAATCATATAAAATTTATTTTTACTAATTATTTATAGGTTTTTATGAGATTTGTTCGCCTGCAAGTAATTTTAGGAAGAGGGTTTGCACGGGACTTATTGTTTATTTTTGACCTACCATTACAACATTTTGTCAGGACATGGTAGCTAGCGTAAAATTAATTGTCGGTAGTTATGATGTCAACACCAACATTTACAAGAAATGTATGTATCTTACCATTAGGAATTAGTATGTTCAAAGGGGTAACAATAAATTGAAATTTCTACCTGTGATGAGGGGTCAATTATTGGGTCCCAACTATTTTCGCTTTGTACTGATGACCTTCTGAGTCAACTTACACACTGTAAAGTCAGAATGTATGCTGACGATGTTCAGATTAACATCAGTTGGGATATATCTGAAATTTAACAATGTGTCTTAACTGTGAATACTTAGCGAAGACATTTATATAAATGTGCTACTGCTAATGGTCTTAGTATCAATCCAAAAAATCTAAATATTCTAAAAAACGAACTCACAGAAAGAAAAACGCTCGTGGATAAATCAAGTTTTTTTATAATTACCAGGGAAACCAGAAATATGCTCTAAAAAATGCGTTTTATGCCCTTGAAATATGCAGTATAAACTTAAAAATATTCCCTGAAAACTGTTAAAAATATTCAACAAAAATTTAAAAATTGCTAATTTGAAAACAAACTAGTCTTTAATTAACTAACAGTTCCATTTAATAAAAACAATCTTAAACGGACGGATGGACATCGTTAGATCACTTTTGACTTAAATCAATCTTATTTTCGGATTGTTTCCAAGTACGAAATCGGGATTGAATATGAAAAATTTAAGTATTTTGCGATTGAAAATCCGTTCTTGAATCAATCTTTCTGTACTTTATTTAAGAAAATCCGTACTCATTGTACTATTAATACCGCTTCAGACTTATTTGAGTACCGATGGATTAATTTTTCTTTTGAGTGAACCATAACCCATCATATACCTGATATTTTCCTTAGTAATAAACGTTTTGAAAGGGTAAATACAGCAAAAAATCTTGGTATTATTTTTAATAAGAACCTGACATGGTGCAACCATATTAATTATGCATGTTGCCGTACGTATTGCATGCTTAGAACTCTCTGGCAAACGCAGTATTGTACACCTATGAAAATAAGAAAACTTCTTACCAAAACCTATTTTTTGCCAATTCTGATGTATGGATGCGAACTATTTGCCAAATGTGATGCCGCAAGTGCAAGAAAATTGTACTCAGTCTTCAAAAGTATTGTACGATACGTACACAGAAAAAAATTACGACAAATCAATTGTCATATTGAATACCATATTCGTCAATCCAATTAACTTTTTAATTGAAAAGGCACCAACAACCGAATTTATAAATATAAAAAATAATTTTGTTACTTAGAATTGTTAAAACTCAACAAATATTTTTAACAATGAGTTTGTTATATTGAATAAAATATTTGTTAACATTTAAACATCAATTGTTTGTCATTTTAACAAAATATATTATTGCTTATGGATTTGAACAACAAATGTCATTTAAGAGTTATTTTTTATTAATTTGATAGTAAAATACATTAAAAGTCACATTACAAGTAACATTATAAGCTGTTTCACCAACAGACTAATCCCTGGATGCACTAGGAAGTTCCGACATCACCACAAATCGAATTTTTGGCCCCATTGTTGTTAATATTTGAAATACTAGAATATATGTATACATAAAATACCCGTTAAAATTTCTTTATGAATCATTAAATAATAGCTTTACTTACCCTCTAGATTGATGCAGCTTCTCAGCAATCGAATATCCTTTATTCCTTTTAAGATTTTGAACCAAAGATATTTTTATTTATTTTATATTTTAATATTTTTGACACAAAATAATTATTTACTATGATATACAAATTCATTTTTTACCAAAAAAAAATACAAATTGTAAATATGACAATTTACAAACATATTAATTAAGAAAATTGTTAAAAATAATAGAAAAGTTTTAATAAATCTTCTTCAATTACTTATTAACTTAAGTTATTTTTTTCTGTGTAGGTATATGGCGTGAAAAGGTTTAATTCTGTTTCTCCTTTTACAGTAAAATTATATGGTATTCAGTTCGATGGCCTTCTTAAAACAAGGGTGCTGATATTAATACACCAAATCGTGTTTACTCAAAAACCACAATATCTATATAACCGCTTAACTATATCTAGCTCTAATAGAGGTAAAAGAATTTCATTGTTTGGAATCTACTGCCGCATAATATACAAAAAATTAGTAACGCACTGAGCTTTAAAAAAAGCATTTTTAATTTTTTTGCATGCTGACTATTTTTAAAAAAAGTTGTTATGATTTTTAATATTATCAATTTGTTAATTTTCAATTTAATTTAATAACTATATATAAATCGGTTAAGGCAAAACACATGTTTCCGAAACCAGTTTTCCAATATTTCGACTATATAATCTTATATTTAAATCGACACTGGCAAATAGTTACGAACGCTTTTTTCCTTTGTTTTTCGACCGAAACTCTATGGGGAGAAAAAAAGGATCAAAAAGAGGAATTACGGGAAATTAAATTTCTTTCTTTTACTTTTCCGTGCTGCATGTGAACATTTTTTAATTTTCTATAATATTGAACTTAGAAACATAATATTATATCTGTGGCTTGGTGCTAAAGGGTAAATGTCAATACTTTGCTGTTTTGAGTTAATCGTTTCATTATGTGTATTATTTTACTCTCTTTTATTTTTCTGTATCAGCCAATGTCTAAAAAACCTCATTAAACTGTTCTGGGTTGACTTAGACATTGGCTGATACAGAAAGATAAAAGAGAGTAAAATAATACAAACCTTGGCCCCTAGACCATGGGTATTTTTCTACCCACTTCGCTATTAAAGAGTTCTAAAACACAAGATATTTTGAAAACAAAAAAATTAAAAAAATAATTTATTGCATGCATTTATGTGAGTGTTGTGTGCTTATTTCACTATGTACGTAGAAAGGAAGGAAAAGGAAGAAGTACGGATGCCTTCAAGAAGGCCTTTGTATTCTTTGTAAAGGGTGGTTAAATTCTAAGGCCCGATGTTGATTTTGAAAAAAACGCAAATTATTTAGGAAATTATCGTCATTTATTTTTATTATAATAATAGTGGTATGGTTCAATTATGTATGCAACAAAATATCGGCCAATTGGCCGCCGCGACTTCGGCGGCACACCTCCATCCGATGGTCCAAAATTTAGATGACGCTGAGGCATAATTGAGGTTTTATGCCGTTAATGTGCCGAATTATCTCATCCGTTAGCTCTTGATTGTTGCTGGCTTATCGACGCACACCTTTTTTTCAAATAACCCTAAAGAAAGAAGTTCAACAGTGTCAAATCACATCATCTAGGCGGCCAATTGGCATCGCCACCACGTGAGATAGCACGGCCATTGAATTTGTTTCGCAAAAGAGCCTTAGTTTAGTTAGCTAAGTGGCAAGTGGCACCGTCCTGTTGAAACCACATTTTATCTTCCAATTCGGGCCATAAAAAGTTCGTTATCATCTCACAATAGCGAAGACCATTCACAGTAACTGCCTGGCCGGCCTCATTTTGGAAAAAATACGGTTCGATGATGCCGCCAGCCCATAAACCGCTCCAAACAGTCACTCTTTGTGGGTGACAATCACTCCTGGATTATCAATTGTCCGAATTCTGCTTATTGACGAATCCACTGGGATGAAAATGTGCCTCAACACTGAATAACGAAGTGCACGAAATGCATTTTGATTTGAACGCCCATTTTCATACTAAGCCTGAATAACTTTAACTAGTTGCTCGATTGTGTATCTTTCCATGGTTCAAATTGAGTTAGTCTGAAATTGGGAAATGTTAAATGAAATGCAAAAAACACCTGACGTTAAGGTGTGGTTCACATTCAACATCGGCCCTTTGCAAGGCCTGCTCGCTCCATTCCATACTTATATCTTTTTACACACGTTGTCATTGCTTTCGCTTCTTTCACAGTTACATAAACTGGTAACGAAGTCAAAAAATATTTCTTGAAAAGCGCATTAGTTTACACTTCTTTAAATTAAGCTCCATTAAGTTTGCTTAACACCATTCATAAAAACAACTTAGATCATCTTGTAGATGTTGGTGATCTAACACATGGTTGTAAGTTAAAAATATCTTAACATCGTCAGCATGCATCAGAACATTTGAAAACTTTATAACTCCAGGTAAATCGTTTATAAAAAGCAAGAATAATATAGGTCCACGGTGGATGCCTTGGGGTACTCCTGATGGCACATTTATTTTTCTAGAAAACGTTTTATTAAAAAGGACAGTTTGGACCCTATTCGATAAATAAGAGCAAATCCACTTTAAGGTAAGATCTGTAAATGCCATTCTTTGAAGCTTCTTAACCAAAAGAGCATGATTTGCTGAAATCGGTGTTGATAACATCTGTTTGATTCCTTGCGAAAAAACCACGATTGATAGCAATTGTGAGCTGAAGAAGGTTTGTAGTTGTAAGTTTTGCAATACCACGGTAATTTTCAATATCAGATCTAGTGCAAAAGACTTAAACAAAGGAACAATAAAAGATTCCTTCCAAATTTTCGGAAAATACCCAAATTTAATTGACGTATTGAACAATATTGTTAAAGGGATAGAAAACGGTTCAGCACACATAATCAAAATATTACTCGGGATCTTATCAGGACCATATTTGTAAGAGAATTTTAGCTTTTTTAGACTATTTGCGACAGTTTGGGTATCAAAAAACGAAATTTATATAGCTGGATTTTCTGCTATCGGAAACGGATAATTACCATTTTTATCATAGATAGCATCTGAATAAGTGGTAGAAAAACAAGTTAGAGTGCTATATTCGGCTGTGCCGAATCTTTGATACCCTCCACCGACAGTTCAAATGTTTAAGGAGTAATATCTGTATGATGTTATTATTATCTTAAACTGTGACGATTTGTTATTAATTATGGATTTGGGCGACTAAACTGTTTTCCGGTAGTAGGGTTTATATGGGCCTAGGGTAAATTATGGACCGATTATCACGAAATTTCGCAGCGTCATTTCTAGTCCTTTAAAACTGTGACGTACCGATTTCTGTTGGGATAGCATTATTAATTATGGTGTACTAAACTGCTTTCTGGGAGTAGAGTTTCCATGGGGCCTAGGGTAAATTATGTACCGATCTTCACGAAATTTCACAGTATCATTTATAGTCCCATAAAACTGTGACGAGCCAAAATTTTTTATGATTGCATTATTTTTTACGGTTTTAGGCGTACTAAACTGTTTTCCGGTAGAAGGGTTTATATGGGGCCTAAGGTAAATTATAGACCGATCGTCACGAAATTTCACAGTGTTATTTCTAGTCCCAAAAAACTGTGACGTACCAAATTTTGTTACGCTAGCGTTATTTTTTACGGCGTACTAAACTGTTTTCCGGGAGTAGTTTTTATATGGGGCTAAGGGTAAATTATGGACGGATCTTCACGAAATTTAACAGCGTGATTTCCAGTCAAATAAAACATATTTTTCCAAAATCTTATCCCATTCTGTGGCTTGTTCCAGCATTTATGTTATTTTTTGTAACAAAATTATCAATTTTTTTAGGTGGTGGTTCCACATTTTGATTCAAAGCTCTGGTCCTACTGAACCGATTTAGCAGGATTGCAATCCCCATTTGCTTAGGATAACTACAAGCAATTTGGCACCAAGTTTGTTCATTTCTTTTGAGTTGTTCGAAAGTGAGCGTGAATTGGAAATAAATAAATAAAATAAAATCAGCACAAATGGAAGCTTTGGTAAAATATGGACGGATTCTCATAAAATTTCGATTGATAATACAGATTGCAATAAAATAAGTTTGGACCAAATCTAACCCAAATACCAATATATTAAGATGCCCGGTAAAAATTTCGCTTTCTTTTTCAAAATGAACAGTTTTTTCACTGATAATTTATTAGCTTCCTTCTATAAATATATTTTTTCTGGATGTATGTAGGTAAAAAAAGAATGACTTTTAGGATATTCCTGGTTAGATTCATTGGTTCTTTCAGTAGAATTGAAAGGTGTGTTTTTTTCTGATTACTCAACACATTGTTTTTTAGGCGAAGTTTTTACTTTATGGTTTATGGGCACAAAAACACCATTTCGTAAAGAAGCTTGCGTACAAAGTTTACATGGGCAACCAGCCGGACTAACAGACATCGCTAGATCAATCAAAAAGTGATTCTAAGTCGATCGGTATACTAAGAGATGGGTTTGCGATCAATATTTTAAGGTGTTACGAACATTAGAACAAACGCATAATACCCTCTCGACTATTGTGGTGTGGGTATAAAAATACGATATCCCAATAGAAAAAATTTGTTTGGTGTAACAAAATTACTTTAATTTTACATACGATTTATTTAGTTTAATTGAAATGTCAAATACATCTTTTGAAATTTCTTTAAAAATCTCCTCCTCCAAGCACATGTAAAACTTTCATTGTCATTAAGTCAACTGAAAAATAAAAGTTTTTCCTCTTTACTTTTGTTATTGGGTGTAAATTTACTTATTTATTGCTCTGCATTGCGTTAAAAAAGCTTTTAAGTATTTTCATGTTGAAAAATATCTTGAGGAAATTGCCATAATCAATGAAAGTTTATTTAACTTTAGGTTTGACAAATTATTTCCGTCTTTGTTTGTATTTTTCCGCTTCACTGTAAAAAAGCGTTAGAATTTAATGACTTGAACCAATTAAAACCTGCACATACGAGCAAAAAGTTTGCAACATATTGGTTGTAAAACTTAATGCAATTAATTAAAACGGTAATATTTACAAAGATTGCTACAACTGCTTTAAACTTTTTTTTTTAATAAATTGTTTTTTAATTACTTTGGAAAGTTTTGTTTTTTTTTTTTGTGTAAAAAATTAATTAAAAACAAAATTACTTGAACAACTATAAAAACAGCTCAGAAAGTTGAAACACACTTAAAAATTTGGATGAAAGCAGCTTAAAATAAAGAGTTGAACAAAATTTACACAATGGCTCAAATAATACTGAAATATCTTAATTAGAAATGTTAAACTACAATTCTATAGAAATTATTTTGCATATGGTCTAATTTCAGCAAACATTATTAGGAAACTTAAAAATAGTTCATAAAATTTTGCATTTAAAAATTGGAAAATCATACCAAATTATTTTCAAAAGATTTTGTTATTCGTGCTTAATTCCCAGTTTTTATTCTTGACAAAGACACTTGAAATTTATTGTTGATGGGATAAGCTATTCCTAGGCGCATTTCACTGGTTGCTTAGGCCAGATCATCAGGAAACTTCATCCATAAAGATTTTAGAAAAACTAAAGATATTAAACCAAATAAAACTGTTAAACGTATAAGAATTATAGCAACAGTTCTACTTGTAATAATATCAAAGTTTATTCAATAAAATCCTAATGATTACGAAATCAATAGTAGTGTATTTAAATTTAATTTTGTAAGCCAATCTAAAGTCTTCAATTCAATTTAGTCGAATAAATTTGGCTAGGATAACAAACAACCCATGGTAGAATAAGTACAAGGTATGTTCGTAAGGGGCAGTTTTCATTATTTACCCATGAATTGTCAAATTAACTTATTTCATTTTTTACTCATGTTTTAATTTTGTTCCTTATTTTCTTTTGTTTGACGTTATATGGGTTTCAAAATTTAGAATTTAATTTCTAATGACTATATCTTGTACTTATTCTACCATGATACAACCCAAATTTTAAAAGATACACTCAAAAGAAAAATCAATCCCTTCGCACTCAAATCAATCCGAAGCGGTATTAATAGTACGGTGAGTACGGATTTTCTTGAATCAAGTACAGAAAGATTGATTCAAGTACGGATTTTCAATCGCAAAATACTTAAATTATCCATATTCAATCCCGATTTCGTACTTGAAATAGTCCGAAAATGAGATTGATTTAAGTAAAACTAAGATTGAATCAATCTCAAAACGCGCTTGATTCAACTATTATAAAGTTGATTTTATCCCCAATTCGTGCTTGAAAAAAACCAAAAAAAAAAAAAACAAATTAGAGAGAAAAAATTATTATGATTGATTTACCTACCCGTTTAACACCTTAAAGAATGATAAAACACCAACATCATGCCCGAAATGGTTTTTACTTTAAAAAATCTTACGTACATATTTAACTTAAAATATAAACTAAATGAGAAGCAAGATTTCAAATTTACTTTTTAACCCTTCGTGGCACACATGAGTCTGGCAAGACCTTTTTTTTAAAAAGATTAATCCTTTTTTACTTGATTTAAACATTTTATACTTATTTCAAGAAATTCCGGGATTGATTTTCGAAAGTTATCCCATTTAGCATTGTTTTGAGTACGTTTAAGTGTTATTCGTACTTGAGTTTTTGAGTACGACTCGTACTTAAAGTAATCACAAAATACTTGATTTATCCGGAGTGTTTTTCTTTCTGTGTATATGCCCATAATTATAGCCAAAAATAAAGTCGATTTTTTTCTAAAGTATTCTTTAGAACAATGGTGTTCGCATGCATTTAAAGCCGGGTTTAGTTTAAAGTATACATACATTATTTTGACTATTAGTTTGGACCATTGTATAAGCCCTATAAGCTGTGCTTTTTTTTTTGGAGGGATAGAACTTTTCTTTTGGCTCACAAATTTCATGGCATTAAATGTTTAATAATTTCTGTCATAATGCCTCCGCGACTGCCCCTTATTAATACCATTCCCTTGTTCCAATTTGGCACCGCCGGGTATACCCGGTTTAATTTCGTCAAAGGTGTAACGAGTGATAGCTTCTTAAGAATCAATCGTAAATGGTTTATCAGCATGGACAAAAGATTGGACGTTGCCCCACAAAAACAAGTCCAAAGGTTTAAAATCACTCGCACAAGATGGCCAATCCACAGGTCAATTTCTTGAAAGAATTGAATAAAAATCTGGTTCAACTTCTAGTTGAATTTCAGCTTATTTACCAAAGACACAACGCAATTTATGGTTTGCTTGCCTTAATTCTTGCAGCAGTTGGATCTTATTTCAAGTGGTGGAAGGCTGAAAACAAGGTCGGATCGATAAATGCGATTCCTCTGCCACAAGCACGTCTACAGCGCAATTGATTTTTGTGATTTGGATAAATATCACCCAATAGAGTAAATGTGATCATAACTAGATCCATGATATTACGTATAAGCTGCTCAGACGGACGATTCTTGCAACAGTAATCTTGTGTGGAAGTGCTCTATAGGTTTTGGGAACAGAGCGCGAATTTCGGAAATAAATTTCCACGAATTGTAACGCTGTTCTGATGTAAGTCCTTGCGTTGTGATTTCTAAAAGTAAACTGATTAAAAGACAAACACACTTCATTAGTACAACAGCTTGCTTTCCAGTTATCCCTATCGGAAGTTCTAGGCGTCTAAGAAAACGCCCTTTAAAACACTTTTATGCAGTACTTGTATATTTATTCACACTTTACCGTCGAAACAGAAATACTCGAAGCTAGTACCAACACCGAAAAATAACTCAGATTTTGACGTCATCACACAACACATAATGGCAATTTTGGCTTTGCAATGACGTTAAAATTACATCAGTAACTTGGTGGCCACACGATCAAGTTTTTCCTTCCAATTCCTTTCAATTTGCAATACACTCTCAATTTTTTACTAACACCCTCACACTTTTTAAATTGACTACGAGATTGCTTTCAATTTCACCTTTCCATTTGTTTGGCAATTTCACTTTCACTTTAACAGCTGAGTACAAGTTTGTCTTTATAAACTGTTTTCTTGTTGAAAGTAAATTGCTTGAACTTGAACGTGTGGTTGCAAGGTAATGCGCATTTGGTGCGTGTGTCTTTCCACATTCCATGTACTCAAATATCGCCATATATCAAAAATTATAACCTGTTGTCTGATAAGCAATCTGGTTTTCGCCAAAACAAAATTCGTGTTTCTGCTAACTGAAAACAAAAAAATTAAACTGGAGGAATGAAAAATAAATTTGATGCTTTTTCTTGATCATTCTAAAGGCCCAACCTTGCTTAACCTACTGTCAAAAATTAACAAAAAGACTCTCAAATGTATTTAAAAAATAAAACCAAAATCAACAAACATTTGATTCCGTTCGGAATGTGCGATCAGTTTCGCAATATGCTTAAGCAAAAGTTTCCTTAAGTTCAATATGGTTTGCCTCATATGATTTACATGTAATCATACATTTTCTTAAGCCAACTTAAGCACATTATGGTTGGGCCTTAAAGCATTTGAAACGGTTGGCCACAGCACGCTTTGCATGATCATGAATTCCACGCGACTGCTACCGTCATACCTCTCTAGACTTCGGCAATTAGTGTATTCGAACAATCGTGAATCTTCGGTATTAAATTTGGTATCAATCTTTGGAACCGTCATTTTCTCCGTTTATGAAAATTATTTGCCTAAACAACTTTTGCACTGTCATCACCAATCATTTCGATTGCTGAGAATATTTCAGGACCTAATGACGATTTGAAAAAAAAAATTACTGAAACTTAACTTTGTTTAGATCCTTCGTTGTCAAAGTGTATCATAATTCATAAGAAAACCATTAATCATATTACCGATGTTTATCTTTTAGGGCGTCCTATTCATTTGCAATGCTATTGTATATATTTTTCACCATACTATTTCTATGTACATTGCCCTATATTATTCAATAATTGGCACAATGGTTTTAATTAAAATATGGTTTAAATTCAAAACAACATCGTTCAATGTTGCCAACAGATTTCACAGTATATTGCCCTTCTTTTCGTTGTGCAATAAAAATTAAAACGATTTTTATTATTGCCAATATATCGTGCCACCTTCAAATAACACATACTTGGCGAAACAATTCTTCAACACGCAAAATTTAACATTTATATTGCAAATATATTAGCCGCTTAACAAATGCAGACAAAAATCACTATTGTAATTGCTGACAACAACCTTGGATTCATTTAAAATAACAGTCGTCCTTGGCAAAACTATGTTTTAAATTACTTCTGGATTAGACCTACACAAAGCTGAGGTGTTATTGGTCCTCACAGCACAATACTCCATTCAATATTAGACAACTTATTGCAAAACTGTACCTTGTTCCTGGGTTAATCTACGGTTGTGGACCTTTTGCAAGCTTTGAAGTCTGCATATCGTTTGTATTTCTCCACGCGTTGTTGCCATTTCGGTACGTCCTTTCTTATTTTCACCAAAGCTTTTAACATTGTTCAAGTAAATGTATACAGCTGCCTTTCTTTTTCTTATTTGTTCTGTTGTTTGGACGGAATTCTGTATAATGGATTCTTAAAAGACCAACATCATGTTAATGTTAAGCATTTCATGTCAGTTTTGGACTGGGTGTTAAAAAACAAAATAATGACAATAATGACGGCTTGTTTTTCAATAATATAAAATATTTATTTTTAAAAAATTTAGGAACAATATTCTTGCGCAAATGGTTCAAAACAATTGAATTTATTAAGAAATAATCTCGTATCTTACAGCTGAATACTGTTGGTATGCCTTAATTGATAGCTTTTGCACGTAAAGCGTTCATTTACATTGTTATCTTTTTTTTAAAGTAATTGTGAGAAAAGTTTTGTAAATTTAAAATTAACTCTCTCGTTGCAAGTTTCTGCTAGTAAAGAAAATAAACACACCTTATGTGTTAGAGGGAGTTTACACGGTGTCTATTCAGACATGTCTAACAAACACGTTTGTTTTGTTTGTATGCGATCGGGGTAGAGAAGAAAGAGGGGTTGCCAAACAGACATGAAATGAGTTTTCATGTTTGTTTATATGAATTTCCATGTTTTTAATTTGTATGTATATGTATATTAGACTATTATACATGAAAACAGAAATGTTTGGAAAGACATCGTGAAAAGACAATAAGTTTTTGGAATCATGTTCAAAAGAGAATGTCAGAAACAGACATGTCTGAAAAGACTCCGTGTAAACTCCCTCTTACACAAAAAGCTTTCAGTAATTTTTGTTCGTTATGCTTCGTTATGTTCGGTAATGTTAAAATGTAAACGCATTAGGTTTTGAGAATCATTTCAATTCAAATCTACTAGATTTCGTAGATCTTATGGCAAATTTATAAGTATTAAATCCGTGTCAAACCACTAAATATATTCAGGATAAGCTTTATTAAGCAACCGATGTTCGCAAATAGTGCCTTGTTGACACAAAATTTGGGACATTTCTTTTTATGAGTTTAATAAGATCAAATGATAGACGTTTAGCTTACTTCCCAAAATGCCATTTTAAAGTTATACCTGCTCCATGATGCCCAATATTATTTTTTCAGTTTTCCGATGCTTAAGGGCATAATAAGCGTCACAAGTGGCTTGGCAAACATGTAAAATTTTACGTTTGTACAAACATTTTGTGATGTTAATTGGGGTTTTTGCTGTTTGGACAAACACTTGAAGAAATGTTTGCAGGAAAACTTTATTTAGCGAAGTCACCTGCCGCGTCCTATTGGAGGAAAAAACCCCTAAGCACGGCCGCAGGCCGTCACGCAGAAAAACTTTAGTATGCGAAGCCAGATTTCAATTCTTAATACAAAACTTTTGTGTCTCCGGAACTGAAATGAGAGATAAAGCCATTTTCTAATATTGCTAATGTGAGCTAAAGCCATGATGGCTTTATCTCCCATTCAAATGAAAAAAAAAACAAAATGGCTTTATCTCCCTATGAGAGATAAAGCCATCATGGCCTTATCTACCATGGTATTAAAGTGCCCCTTTTTACTTAAAATGTTTTGCCTTTATTTTACAATTTCTTCTCCGTTTTAAGCAAAAAGCAGCAAAATTGCCCCAGCACTATTGGCATTTGCATTCATTGAAAACATAACAAAAATAAAAATTAATGTTTGTACGGAGAATATTTGTGTTGTTAATTGGTAACCGCAAACAATGTGTGTGTTTGCCAAACACACTGATACTGAATTGCTACGCAAAATGGCAAGGTCTTCGTGTGCCAAAGTACTTAGACGGGAAAAAACTCTTCACGAGCAACGTCTTCGTGCTGAAGTTCTTGCTGCTCCCCGGGGTAGTAAAAGCTTCTGGTCATTCGTTAAAAGAGTAAGGGTTAATGCTAGTTCTTCAATACCAACTCTTTTAAAGGATGGCCGATCATTCACGGACCCGGTTGATAAGGCTTATTGTTTTGCTGAATTATTTGCTAATAATTCTTACCTACCAGCTAGCAGTCAACCACTACTACCCGAACTCGAAAAAGTATCCGTAACTATGCCTAGAATATTTTTTCGGGGTCGAGCTGTTAAAAAGGGTTCTTGCGGATCTCGACGTAAACAAGTCTCCTGGGCCGGATGGTATACCTGCACTGGTCTTGAAGCAGTGCTCTTCGACGCTAGCTCGTCCCTTAGCAAATCTTTTCAGCACTTTATACCGTGCCACGAAATTTCCAGTCTGCTGGAAAGTTGCTAATGTAACGCCAATTCCTAAAAAGGGAACCGCTAATAAACCTGAAAATTACCGCCCAATTGCAATTTGTTCGGCACTTTCCAAAGTTATGGAGAGTATGGTAAATTACCATCTTGTCAAATATTTAGAGTCAAACTACCTACTAAGCGACCGCCAGTATGGCTTTCGTAGAGGTCCCTCTACTGGAGACTTACTAGCTCTGTTATCGGAAAAATGGTGCCATTCCATTCACCATTTTGGCGAAAGTAAGGTAATTGCTTTGGATATTTCCAAGGCGTTTGACAGAGTCTGGCATGGTGCACTCTTGTCAAAACTTGCTGCGTTTGGTGTCGGTGATAATTTCTCTCGATTTATATCGAGTTTTCTCAGAGATCGCACTATACGAGTTGTTATAGATGGGGTTTCGTCAAACGAGTTCAAGATTCATTCAGGTGTACCGCAAGGCTCCGTTCTTTCTCCTACTCTATTTCTTATCTTTCTAAATGACCTCCTTTGTCAAACTTCCAACCCTATCTACTATTTTGCAGATGACAGCAACCTTTGCCATTCGTACTCATTCGAGTGCAGACCAAGCGTATCCGATGTCGTTGCTATGAGGCAGAATATGAATGATACGCTTGGCCGAGACCTTGACATAGTCTCAGAATGGGGTCGTGCAAATAGGGTCGATTTTAATGCCCGAAAAACCCAATGTTGCGTGCGGACGCATAAACGCGCGACAAACCAAGGTGCCTCATCTGTGTATATTGGTGGTATAATTATTGAGGAATCAGAATCTCTTGATGTTCTTGGCATGAGGATACAATGTGATGTCCGATGGACAGAACATATATTCAAGGTGTCGAAAGAAGCATTCAAGTGCCTCGGTTTTCTAAGACGGTGTAGGATATACTTCACTCCATCTGATCTCCTTACTATTTATACCACCTATATCCGACCGCGTATGGAATACAACTCTCATGTGTGGGCCGGTGCTTCAAAGTCTATTTTGGAGCTTCTCGACCGCGTGCAGGAGAGGGCGAGGGTTCTCATTGGTGACAGTAGGGTTACCAATTCTATTGACTCCATTGAGCACCGTCGCAATGTGGGTTGTATTTGCCTGTTTTATCGTTACTACAATGGGATGTGTTCCGACGAAATCAGGGATCTGGTTCCCGAAACCCGTACATTTGTTCGTAATACACGTTTTTCCTCAAGAGCCCATCCTTATGTGGTCGATTGGCAGGTGAATCGTACAACGCATTAAAGAGAGAATTCGTTTTCTTCCAGGACTGTTCGTATGTGGAATAACCTTCCTGCAGAAGTCTTCCCTCTCACTTACAACATGATAAAGTTAAAATCGAATGTTCACAAACCCTACTCCCTCTATCCTCCTTCCCATAACCTATTTTCCTAGTTCCAACACAATGCAATGCATTAGTAGGGGTCATCCCCTGAGTGCTGGTCCTAACAGTAAAAAAAAAAAAAAAAAAATTAAAGTATAAAAAAAAAAAAAAAAAAAAAAAAAAAAGCTTTTGAGGATTGTATTTGACATAGAATACACATTCGAATAATATGAAAAATTTAAATAATAAATGTAACTCACCATGAGAAATAAATTCCCAGATTCTATTTGTTAAAATAATTAAGTTAAATACATAAAATTTACAATAGGCACTATCCAGTAATAAGATACAAAGAATGCTGACGAAGGCCGTAGCGGGCCAGAAAATGCATTACATTCTGCTGGTATCTAATAGTTGTATAAATTTTCTTTACAATTTACTTCATTGCTAACCAAAGGATAGCTAAGGTAAGCTTCGTAACAGAAATATACAAACAAAAATTCTGATAGTGCATAGAAAATATTCCTGTGAAATATTGAAGGAATGAGTCTATTAAAGTATAAAAAAAAAAAAAAAAAAAAAAAAAAAAAGCTTTTGAGGATTGTATTTGACATAGAATACACATTCGAATAATATGAAAAATTTAAATAATAAATGTAACTCACCATGAGAAATAAATTCCCAGATTCTATTTGTTAAAATAATTAAGTTAAATACATAAAATTTACAATAGGCACTATCCAGTAATAAGATACAAAGAATGCTGACGAAGGCCGTAGCGGGCCAGAAAATGCATTACATTCTGCTGGTATCTAATAGTTGTATAAATTTTCTTTACAATTTACTTCATTGCTAACCAAAGGATAGCTAAGGTAAGCTTCGTAACAGAAATATACAAACAAAAATTCTGATAGTGCATAGAAAATATTCCTGTGAAATATTGAAGGAATGAGTCTATTAAAGTATAAAAAAAAAAAAAAAAAAAAAAAAAAAAAAAAAAGCTTTTGAGGATTGTATTTGACATAGAATACACATTCGAATAATATGAAAAATTTAAAAAAAAAAACATTTTGTGTGGTTTATTATGCCCTTTTTTTTAGACTTTAAACATTTTAATATTTAAGATTTTTAAATAATATTCTTTTGTCTAGCAAACACACAAAATAAAGACAAATAAACTTATAATATACAAATGCACATGTCAATCTACAATACTCTCCTAAGAATTTTCTTTTTCACATTCTTTTCTTAAAAAGTAAAAGAAGATTGTCTTACTTGTTCTAGCCAAACATAAATAACTCATGGATACCTACATTTATAAATATGAGCACATAGTTACAAAAAAGCAAAACGCCCTAACTACACAAAAATTAAAATTGACTTTTTCATTGATTCTAATGCTATGTTCATACGACGATATAAACCACTCGTTTCGCTCTCTGAAACTGGATTGCCAAACATGCTGTTCATACGCTTCATTCTTGTTTCATTTTGACATTTTTTTTGTGTTGTTAGTGTGATTTTATTTAAAATAGATAAAAAAGTAATTAAAAGTTAAAAATATATTTTTTAAAACTTTTATTAATATTATTATTTAATAATTATCACTTTATTTTATTAGACATCAATGTTTATTTTGTTTTGTTTTTTTTTTTTTTTTTTTTTTTGAGAGCTAATTCGGATAAACTAACGATAGTTGTTGTCAAAATTGGAGATGATAATACATTTCTCCTATTTCGCAACATGTTTCAATATGATACGACTTCTTTCGCTCTCATCATTTTGTATGGTAAAACATGTTGTTTCAATCAAGTTTGGGGCGCGAAACAGGAATGGGATAGCGAAACACGAATATTGTCCGTGTGAACATGGTATAATGTATTGCACTAACTAGTTCTGGGAAACTATCGATAGTCTTAAAATATCAAAAACATCACTAGAAAAAACATCAATATCGATAACTTTATTTAAAATACAACCATGAAATCATGTAACAACAGCTATAATCACAGATTTTTGCCGCAAGTTTACTTGCTAATAATTTCCGCTGAATAACAGTTATGTGTACAAACAAAAAAAATAGCAGGTGATATTGATGGCTCAGCTGTGCTTTTTTGTACTGCTAAAGGCTAGTTTACACGGTAATACAATGTACTTTCGACATGCCAAAAAATTATGTAGAATGAGGAAAATCTTATCATGTAAAAGCAAAATCAGCTGAGTAAGAAACAATACGGATACACAATTTGACAAGCGTTCGGTAAATGCTTATTTTCTAAACCATTTTAAAAACTTATGCATTCTTATCACATCAGAGGTGTATTTTAAAGATATATATTGAAGGTGGTAATATTTCTAAGAAATAACAAAAACAACCAAAATCAACTCAGAAAATTTTCATAAAACTGTAACCATATGCTTTTTTGTTATTAACCCAGCAGTTTACTATCTACTAATTGCATCCGTGTAACATTAAAAAAATTAACAACAGACTTTTTTTTAAACTCGGAGAGAATTTCATAACATTTTGATTCTACAAAGTCGTAATATGGAGGCGATTTTTTTTTTTTGTATACGTTTATATCGGGACTGAAACTTTAAATGTTTTTAATGTTGTAAAAAAAATGTAAATGTAATTGCGTGCATTAGATAATACTATGAACGATTAGGTGAAATGTCGTCTTGACCGATTACCTTTTGGGTGGAGAATCAAAACCGATTTTGAACATAATCCTAAGTTGCAATAAAATATCTTATAGTCCCTGCTACTTCGGTTTCTTCAGAAAGGTGCTTTTTAGTTACCCGTGAAATATTAAATAACAGGAGAAACTTCCTTAAACCAAATAAGGTGGACATTAGGGAAACAACTTTTGAAAATATCAAAATGGCCCTATCCATACCATATAGTGCATACAAAAACAACAACAACTGCATCTTTAGATTTTCGATATCGTTAAAAAAGGTTCCCCGTCAAATGAAATTAAGTTTGGGATCAGTAATAATGCATATACACCTACACACACAGAAAAAAAATCAAGTTAAAAACGTCGAAAACAAGGTTGATTTAAATTTTTTCGGTGGTGATTTTGCTTCATACGGGTTTCATGTTAATTCAACCTGATTTTACAATAACCGATTGAAATAACAATCGGAATCACGTTGAATGAAAGTTATTTCCAGTTGAAACAACGTGAATTTCATGTAGAATCAAATGGGTTTGAGTGTATTTTAACAGTGTGAAGAAGCTTCAGACAACATTTGCATTTATATAAGAATAATTCAAAACCCTGTAACACATGTTTCACTTATTTTGTATTCTCCTTTGTTAACAGAAGCATCAGCAGAATCGCCCGATATGGTCATCATTCTACTTTGAATGCTTGATGTACTATTTAAATAAACAATTTTAATTAAAAGAATACGGGAATTGTCTTCTTAACATATAAAAAATAAAAGTGAAAATAAAAAATGTACATAATAAAGTAGGTATGCATGTTAATTTAACAAGATAAACTTTTGATTTTAATACAAAACAGGTTTTTATGGGTTCAATATTGAATCCAGATTTATTTATATTTTAATATTTTTTATTTTTTATTTTTTTAACAGTGAATAATATTAAATAAACGTAATTTAAGGTTATTTTTATATTTTTTATTAAAAATTAATATGAAATAATGATAAATTTAAGTAAAGGGCATAATTTTTCTGAAATTTAACATGATTCTCAATCAACATTTTTCCATGTTAATTTTACATGGGTATTTTTTTCTGTGTGCACCATAAACAGTTTATAAGTTGTTTATGGTGATAAACTAGTTTGTGAAACTTAATTATCCATACAAATCATAAACAGGTTTGTAACTAGCTTTTGAGATAAACTAGTTACAAACAACCGATTTTTGCTAATGCAACTCTGTTTTTGCAAAATTTTATATGTGGCCCTTGGTACAACATTTGGTCTTCAGATCATTGTTACAATAACAATGACTTCGAAGCCTTAAACAAATCATAATCGAGCTTTACTAATGCTCATAAATGCTTTCTAAGACATTGGGTGAGAGATGAATCAAGAATTCCAAAAACACAACGCAGTATCATTTGTGCGGAACGCGCCATCAAAGTCGTAAAGATATTTCCCCCCAATCCAAATCAACACGAACTCTTAATCTGAAGTTAATTTCACTTAACAAAGATAGTTTTTAGATTGTGATTTTGATTATAATCATATAATTACATTAAGAAATGTAAATAGTTGAATAATTATAAAATAAAAAATTTTGAAAAAATAAAAAAAAATCTTAAAGGGCCCAATAAAAAATTTTATCATTTTGCGAAGCACTAATGGTACATTTAACAAAATAAGCGCACAATTATGCGCTACGCAATAAGACATACAGAAATGCAGTAAAGTAAGTGAAAAAACTCTCAACAACTTTTATTAAAAAAAATAACATTTCAAGTGCTACGGCATTCCCTTACTACGAAGCAGGTTTGTAAGGGAGAATACTAAAAAATAACTGTATCAAAACATTCAGTGTGTAAAGCTGATCGTTACATCCAACAATTTTTTTATGAGCTGAATAATGCGCTTCATGTGTCAAAAATGTATTGCTTCAAATTGGGAACTCGCCATATAAAATTCATGTCTTCCGTATGCGCAATGGTAAGCGCAACTCTTATGTTTCTCCCTTACAAACCTGCTTCGTTGGAATCTCCATTTTTTACTGGGGGCTTTCAGAAATCGGCTCGACGCTGAACGTTTTTGGGGAAACATTTTTCGGTTTCAGCACAACATTGGCTACAGCGTGGTGATAGGGCCTTATTTTGGTTGTACCCCTAGTGGACATGCTTGTGTTTTTATAAAAAAAATTAATTTTATCCTACTTAAGTACAAATATTTAGTCGATAGTAATATCGATGGTGAAATCTAGATTATCGATTAATATCGATAGTGGAAAATATAGATAGTATGCCAACACTTGAACCAAAACAAATCGTCAAAATTAGCGATTTTATTAACAAGCGGCACCATCAACAAAAGCGATTGTATGATAAACGCTAAAAGATCTAAGTAGCCGTTTTCAAAATATGCAACATTGTCAATTGTCAAAACAACTGTTAGGTTTTACCGTCAAGCAATATTTATTGAAGAAAATGTAATTATAAACCACAGAGCACACAAAGATGAAAAAAGTGACGTATGAAAAACGCCCAAATCATTTGCGAGGGCAGCTTTCGAAGAAAGACGTTTTTTGATAGTGAGGTGGCAATGTGTAAAAGCAGGCCGCTACAACACAAATTGCGTGATCAAAACAAAATTGCAAAAAGGGCAGCTTTCGAAGAAGAAGACAGAAAAAACAAAATATTTTCTGTCTCGTGACACCTCTGTGTGCTCTGTGTTATAAACATTTGAAGGCAATTTGTAAGTTTATTATTTTAAATAGTTTTTTTCTACTCTCTTTTCAAAATGTCAGATAGGGCGTTTAGCATTTCAGGTATACACATATCCAGTAAACTAGCAAGATAGAAAATTTACGATGCATGTGTGTACACACAGAAAAAAACAATGTAAAATTGACGAAAGGTTTATTTTGCCGTTTTCGCTGGTGATTTTGCTTCATAGTTACTTCATGTTAATTTGACATGATTTAACAATAACTTGCGAACAACATTTTTTTCTTTTAAAATAACTATAATTCATGTTAATTTAATATTGCAGTAAAGTTAGAGCAAAATGTCATTTATATTGAAATAACAACCCAAATCGCGTTGAATGAAAGTTATTTCAAGTTGAAACAATTTAAATTTCATGTAGAATCAAGTTGGTTTGAATGCGAAATAATAGTGAGAAGAATCTTCAGGGACAATATATGCATTTATTTAAGACTAATAAAAATCACTTACCCCTGTAACACATGCTTCACTTAATTTGAATTCCCCTTTGTAAACAAAAGCATCAGCAGAATGGCTCGATATGGTTTTCGTCATCATTCTACTTTGAAAACTTGATGTGCTATTTAACTAAATAATTTTAACTAAAAGAATACGGGAATTGTCTTCTTTTTACAACATATTTTAAATACAATTAGTTGTGAAGAGGGTATATTAAGTTTGTCATTCCGTGTGAAAATTTTTTATTATTCATCTCAGACCCCATAAAGTATATATATTCTGGGTTCTTGAGTAATTCTAAGTCGATTTAGCCATGTCCGTCTGTCTATCCGTCTGCTGAAAACACGCTCACTTTCAAACGACTCAAAAGAAATGCACAAACTTGGTGCCAAATTGCTTGTAGCTATCCTAAGCAGTTTGGGATTGAAATCCAGCAAAATCGGTTCAGTAGGACCAGAGCTATGAATCAAAATGTGGAACCACCATCTAAAAAAATTGATAATTTTGTTACAAAAAATAACATAACTGCTGGAACAAGGCACGGAATGAAGTAAGATTTTGGAAAAATTTGTTTTATTTGACTGGAAATCACGCTGTTAAATTTCGTGACGGTCGGTCCATAATTTACCTTAGGCCCCATATAAACCCTACTACCGGAAAACAGTTTAGTACGCCTAAAACCGTAAAAAATAATGCAATCATAACAAGTTTTGGCTCGTCACAGTTTTATAGTACTATAAATGATACTGTGAAATTTCGTGAAGATCGGTACATAATTTACCCTAACCCCATAGAAACCCTACTCCCGGAAAACAGTTTAGTTCACCTAAAACCATAATTAATAATGCTAGCATAACAGAAATTGGTACGTCACAGTTTTAATGGACTAGAAATGACGCTGTGAATTTTCGTGATGATCGGTCCATAATTTACCCTAGGCTCCATATAAACCCTACTACCGGAAAACAGTTTAGTCGCCTAAAACCATAAATAATAACAAATCGTCACAGTTTAAGAAAATAATAACATCATACAGATATTACTCCTTAAACATTCGAACTGTCGGTGGAGGGTATCAAAGATTCGGCACAGCCGAATATAGCACTCTAACTTGTTTTTATACAAAACAAGTAAAACAGGGTTTTATGGATTCAATATTGAACAATGTTATTTTAACAGTGAATAATATTAAAGTTATTTGAATACTTTTCATTTAAAATTAATATGAAATAATGATAAACCTAAATAAAGGGCATACTTTTGCAGAAAGTTACCTTGTTTTCAATCAACATTTCGCCATGTTATTTAAACATTGGTATTTTTTTCTGTGTGTACACCCAACAAACACGGAGCTTTGATTTCAAATTGAAAATGATTGGATATCAAACGTTTTCTCAAACGACAAACGTTTGATAATGATTTGAAAATCATCCGAAAATCATAGCGTTCTCAACAAAAAGGTGAAATTATTTTCGAATTGAAAAATGCCTTTATTTTAAACTTGCTTTCAAACGTAATTCTCAAATGTTTTTCAAATGTAGATCATAATACAATGTGGAATATAAATGTTTTATTTTTTTTAATTTAAATTTATTATTTATGTAATAAACTGTGAGATAAACATTCGGCACCATAGCTTAAATATGAAATCATGTTCTTTCCGTCCTTTAATTCTTACAAAGACGAAATTATTGGCACCCTTTTATTTTAAGGATTGTAGCACCGCGATCATTTAACAAACTTCTAATTTCTTCACTTTCCCGTTTTACTTTTTTTAATTCGTATTTTTAATCATTGTAATTATGTACTAACAAATAATTTTTATTTTTCACAAGAAATAAATCGTTCACTTGTCAAACACATTTAACCACGAAGTAAAAATTTAACTTTATTCGATATTTTTTATGTTCACATTTTGTTCGGTTTAGTTTAGTTTTGATTTAAATTTAACATTAAATACCAATTTGGCATAAAATTGATAAAACATTTGATGTCAAATGTTTTTTTTTTCAAATCTTTATCAATTTGAATTTAAATGTTAAAATCAAGCAATTGAAAAAGTTAGAGAATTGTGTTTGATGTCAAATTATAAAGTCATTTCATATGTGCCTGTCCATCCAACTGTTTATAACTTCTTAGCAGAGCTATTATTACTACTCTATTACAACCGTATTAGAAGCTGTATATGCCAAAATAATTTTTTATTTATTTTTAAAGAGAATCAATTTGTTTGTTTATTATTCTGATAAACAGAAGAAAGATACAACGAAAAAGTCTTTTTAGTAAATAAATATCCTTAGGGAGATTAATGGAAGAATTAAAATTAAAAATGACAGATTGATTGTTCGAAACAGATGTAGAGAAACAAAAAAAAAAAAAACTTTTTAAATTGGAAAAATTATACCAAAATAAAAAAAAATCAAAGTTCAATTTAGGTCTAAAAATAATTTAGCTTTATCTAAACTAAAACCTCATTAACTGCAAAACCAAAAAACCGAAATCTATAGAACCTTATTATTTTATTTCCTTTACAAAATTCTATTGCGTTTCCTTTAATCTTTATTCAAACATTTAATATATTTTTGTTTTCATTTCAAAATCCATTCAACCGTTATTTATTAAATATTAATTTATCATTAAACACCTTCTCACTGGAACACAAACAAAATCCATCATTATTTTAATCTGATTATTTTTCAAAGGATTATACTCCTTTATATTCTGATTTATTGTATTTTCGTTTTTCTATTTGAATGAAATCATGTTCAACTCTTTGATTAATGTTCAATTACAACATGTTTAATTAGCTTATTAGAAAAAATAATAAATCGTAGCATAAGTCAAACAAACTCAAAGAGATTTTGCCTTTTTGATGCAAACAAGCAATTAAACAAACTAATCCAAAAACATAGAACAAAAAACTTTTCATCTTTTTCGCGCCATTTGCCATTTAGGACGACATCAATTATTTATGTTTAATGAAAATTTTTTCAGCCTCATTAGTCAGACCAAAGATATATTGTCTAAAGGGCAATTGCCAGTTGCCGGACTTTAGGCCACTTAGTTGACACTGCAGCAGTCAGGCAGACAGCCGGTGTCGGTCTAACATTAAGTTTGGCATTTCGCAATGGGATGGTAAAGGAAAAAGAGAAAATAACAAGCCTACATGCAGAGAAAATATGATATGATCACCTCAAACAAACCTATTTTAACGATATTTTTTTAAACATATTATAATTAATTTAACCATATAATTGCCACCGGCAAACACATTATGGTTAAATAAGTCCTCCAACAAGAAGACATCAAGTTTGTCTCTAAACATGTTATGGTCAAATATGACAATAATTTGTATTTAAATTAACAATAGTATTTTCCTCTTTTCTAAGAATAACATGCTGTGGTTGAATAACAGCCATGCTTCTTTAAGTTTTAAGCATATTTTTCTTTCTATTAACCATAACATGTTCGGAGGCATCCAAAATATGACTGTGGATTCTTAATGGAGGACTAAAATAACCAAAATATTTTTTTTCATACCTTCCACCACAATTAGTTGTGATGAGGGTATACTAAGTTTGTCATTCCGTGTGAAACTTTTTTATTATTCATCTCAGACCCCATAAAGTGTATATATTCTGGGTCCTTGAGTGATTCTAAGTCGATTTAGCCATGTCCGTCTGTCTGTCCGTCTGTTGAAAACACGCTCACTTTCGAACAACTCAAAAGAAATGAAGAAACTTGCTGCCAAATTGCTTGTAGTTATCCTAAGCAGTTTGGGATTGAAATTCAGCAAAATCGGTTCATCCGGACCAGAGCTATGAATCAAAATGTAGAACCACCACCTAAAAAAAAATGATCATTTTGTTACAAAAAATAACATAAATGGTGAAACAAGGCACGGAATGAGATAAGATTTTGCAAAACTTTGTTTTGTTCGAAGGGGAAATCACGCTGTTTCGTGAAGATCCGTCCATAATTTACCCTAAGCCCCATATAAACACTACTTCCGGAAAGCAGTTTAGTACGCCTAAAACCGTAAAAAATAATACTATAAAAACAAAATTCAATGCATCACAGTTTTATAGAACTAGAAATGACACTGTGAAACTATGTGAAGATCAGTCCATAAGTTACCCTAGGCCCCATATAAACCCTACTTCCGGAAATCAGCTTAGTACGTCTAAGACCATAATTAATATTGCTATCATAACAAATTTTGGCTCGTCACAGTTTCATAGGACTAGAAATAACACTAAGTAATTTTTTGAAGATCGGTCCAAAACTTACCCAAGGCCCCATATAAACCTTACTCCCGGATAACAGTAAAGTACGCATAAAATCGTTATTAACAATGCTATCATAACAAATTTTGGCTCGTCACAGTTTTGTAGGACTAGAAATGACACAAATTTCGTGAAGATCGGTCCATAATTTACCCTAGGCCATATATAACGCCCACTCAAACGCCCACGGTAAACTTTCTTCCAGCTTAGCTTTATATGGCCAGAAAAAATGTTATGCAATTTTGTGATATACGGTCCATAATTTTCCTTAGATTCCATTTTAGCAGCCTTCTGAAATTCATTGCCAACGCTTAAACAAATTGCACCGCTGTATTGAAATTTATGTTTTTTAATACCAGAAATCACTCTGCAGAATTTAGGGATGATTGGTTCATAGCTTACCATGGCTTCAATACAAATTGCTATCCTGAAAATCATTTAGGTTCGGCTTAAACTGGTACGAATCATGATATTTTACTCCAGCTAGTTAAAATTGCTAAACAAAAATGCATACAATTTTCTGATTGTCGGTCAATAATTTAATAATTTAATGCAGATGTCTGTTTTTATAAAGATTATAATAATAAATAGACATCATACAGATATTTCTCCGAAAAAACATGCGAACTGTCGGTGGAGGGAACAAAAGATTCGGCACAGCCGAATATAGCACTCTAACATGTTTCTTATTAAACCACAATGTGTTTCGTTAAAAATATGTAGTTTTCTTCGAGATGACCATGTTGAAAAATGTTTTTTCTCTTGGTGTATTTACTAGAAATGGTTAAAAAAAAGTCATAAAACAAAAGTGGCCTAATTTTTTATTTTTTTATTTTTTTTTTTTTTTTTTGTTTTAGTTTTGTTTGTTTGTTTTACACAATACAGATCCTTACAAATTAGATTCGTTAAAAAAGAAGTAAAAGAGCTTTATTAGGCTATGCCGAATCTTTGATAATCTCCAAACATATTTCAGAAATGAGCTTACATTGAACCTTTAAGTTATGAACCAATCTTAATAAAAAAAAACCTTATACCGTATTCCAAAAGTACGCTTTCGAGAATTGGCTTTTTATGGCACAAACTTCACAAAATTTAGTAGTCGTTTGTTTATAGTAATTTTAAAAAAGTTTGTCCAAAATTTTTTAACAATAGTTGCATTCCGCCACGAAATTATGTTCGTTTTTGTATCAAAACTATCATTTGTTTTGAATGGTTGTTCCGGGGGGGTGCTTTAAAACCATGGTACATAAGGCCATGATGGCATTATTGGTCAATTGAATGGGAGATAAAGCCATAATGCTCAACCATTGAGAGGTAAGGCCATATTTAAAATTTTGCGAAATGAGAGATATATCCATATTTTTTTCGCAAATGAGAGATAAAGCCATATTTTTTCAGAATATTGTTATGAATGGTGTTAACATTCTGTAAAATGGAAAATCCTTAGTTATCATTGGAAAACATTTTTTTATTCTTGTGTCGCACGCAGGAAAACTTTATTCAGCGAAGCCATCTGCCGCGTCCAACTGGAGGAAAAATTCTCTCAGCAAGGCCGCAGGCCGCCACGCAGAAAAACTTTAGTATGCGAAGCCAGATTTTAATACTTACCTTTAGTGTCTCCGGAACTGAAATATTGCTAATGTGAGCTAAGGTCATGATGGCTTTATCTCCCATTTAAATGAAAAAAACAAAAAAGGCTTCATCTTCCTATTGAATGAGAGATAAAGCCATCATGGCCTTATCTACCATGGTATTAAAGCACCCCCTCATTTAAAATCAAAAACCAGAAATTCTACAATAATTTTGTCTTGTTGGGGGGGGGGGGGGTGCTTTTTAACCATGGGAGGTAAGACCATGATGGCTTTATCTCCCATTCAAAAGAGAGCTAAAGCCTTTTAATTTCTTTTTTTTTCAATTGAAGGGAGGCAACGCCATCTTGGCCTTACTACACATTAGTCATATTAGGAAATGGCTTTGTCTCTCATTTCAGTTTTGAAGAACTTTTCCATTTTACCTTGATTAATAGTTTTCTTATTTTTATAATTAAGAGCTAATGATGTTCCCTTTTACTAAAGTAAAGTATTGAAACCTGGCTTCGCATACTAAAGTTTTTCTGCGTGGCGGCCTGCGGCCGCGCTTAGGGGTTTTTTCCTCCAGTAGGACGCGGCAGGTGGCTTCGCTGAATAAAGTTTTCCTGCGTGCGTCACAAGAATAAAAAAATATCTTTTTTTTCCGTGAACACTAAAGTAAAGTATTGGATCTGGCTTCGCACACTCAAGTTTTTCTGCGTGGCTCTGTGATAACTAGTAACTGATAACACACATCTGATTAGGAACTTTTAAATATTAATTCTTATTTAGTTGTTATTTTTTCAATGATAACTAAGGATTTTCCCTTTTACAGAATGTTTACACCATGCGTAACAATATTCTGGAAAAATATGGCTTTGTCTCTCATTTGGGGGAAAAAAATATGGCTATATCTCTTACTTCGCAAAATTTTACATATGACCTTACCTCTCAACGCTTGGGCAATAATACCATTACGACTTTATCTCCCATTCAATTGAGCAATAAAGCCATTAGGGCCTTACCTCCCATGGTTAAAAAGCAACCCCCCCCCCCCTTCTGTTTCTTTGAATAGTTCAAAAGTGAGCGTGATTTCAAAAGATGGACATGGCTAAATCGACCTAAAATTACTCAACGGCCAAAAAAATTTCGACCTGGTGTGGTCTTAGATGATAAAATTATTTAAACTTATAGAATTGTTGTTGGGAATTGTTAAAACCCGAGCTATATTTAATTAAATTAATTAACACATTGTTTGAAACGGCAAAGTTTGTAGATAATTTTTTTAATTAAAATTAAAAAATGTCATTTATTGAAAAAAAAATCAAAATTTTTACAATTTTTAGTATTCTATATAATCATTTTGGTAATAGATGCAAAATCAACAAATTGTTTGCTTGATTCTATGAATTTGGTGATTAGAGAAACTTTTTCTCTAATAAGCAGTTATGGTTAAGTAGTTGTAGGAAGATGTGACCATATTGCAAAATTTGTTTTACTTACGTGCAGTAACTTGAAATTTTTATCTCGACAAAGAAAAATTTACATTTTCGTGCAATAATATTTTACGTCTTTCGACGAAGATTATAGAGACAAAAAAAGTGCATCGATAAAATTGATTTAACACCAGCTTTGGCCATTGTAAAACGCTGATATAAAGATTTTAATCGTCGCCGTAGAACACATTAGTAATGTAGGGTAATAAACCTTTGCCAGACTATACCTTCTACCTAACTCTACTCTCTATCTGGACATTCCTTTATGTACACACAGTGCTAAAAGTTAGCGAACATCGACGATAATTTAAGAATTCATTTTACTACACTTAAATTTTCACCACAAGAATAATATTAATTTTTTACGCGCTCAACCACAGTTTAATGGGTGTTTTACGTTACGATTTTGATTTAATTGTGTTATATTTTTTTATACCCACACCACAATAGTGGAGAGGGTATTATGCATTTGTGCTGCTGTGTGTAACGCCTTAAAATATTGGTCCTAGACCCACCTTAAAGTATACCGATCGACTCAGAATCACTTTCTGAGTCGAACTAGCGATGTCCGTCCGGCTGGCTGGCAGGCTGGTTGGCTGGCTGGCTGTCCATGTAACCTTGTGCGCAAAGCACAGGTCGCAATTTTGGAGATAATTTGATAAGATCTGGTACATAGATTTTTATTGGCTCAAGAACCAAGCCTATTGAAAATGGGCCGAATCGTAGGACCACGAGGGAAGATAAGGGGAAATTTCTTCCTCTCAGAAACTATGAAACCGATTTAAATGAAATTTAAAACATGACTAGAACCATATCTAAATGGACACAAAATGTATGGGGGAAATAGGGGCAATTTCTGCCTCTCAAACCGATATTAATGAAATTTAAAACATATATCTATACCTATATGGACACATAAGCTATACAGTTTTTCAAAAATAGGACCACAAGGGGAGGTAGGGGGCAATTTCTGTCTCTCACAAACTTTCAAACCGATTTAAATTAAGTTTATAAACATAGATAAATCCATATTTATA
Source organism: Pollenia angustigena (assembly GCA_930367215.1). NCBI lineage: Eukaryota > Metazoa > Arthropoda > Insecta > Diptera > Polleniidae > Pollenia > Pollenia angustigena. The sequence continues at coordinate 169,105,453 of OV884058.1, forward strand.
TGGACACATGAATGTGTTTTTAAATACTGTGGTGCTGGGTATCAAATGGTCGGGCTTGACCGACTATACTTTCTTACTTGTTAATACTGACATGTAGTTTAAGAAAATAAAAAATTTAGGCTGATGTTGACCCACTTTGAACCTGCATAGTACATACATATGTATGTATAAAAAAAGCATTCAATATTTTATAAGAAAATACATTATTTAACACGCCTGTTTAAAAAAAAAAAAGCCTAAACAAATTGTCAGCCATTAGTTTCTTAGAGAAAAGAGTAAAGCAAAACACATAATGGAAAAAAGGACACAATATAAAAAATTCTCCTGTCAAATGCGACAACAAAATAAGTACTTTTCCGACAGAAAAGGAAAAAAAAAATTAACAAAAAACATTGAAAAAGCTAAGGAAATTGTAGGAAGACAAACATTTTAAAAAGGCAGACTAAAAGAAAACACTCCAACTAAATATGTACATATGTATATTCAATAAACTGAAAATTGTGTACTACAACCATTGTTGCCAAAACTTATTGAGGAAGAAAATGCTAGATTTTGATTAAAAAAAATGCTAACAAATGCTAGAATAAAATCTAAAAAACTTCATATGAACAGATCTTCACTAAAGTAAAGCTCGATTCACCCGTGCGTTCCGAACAAAATTTTTGTCCGGACAAAATTTTTTTTATATTGAGTTTGACGTTTTACTTTTGAGAGAGAGAGAGCAATGAATTTGTTCGGAACGTTTTTTCTTGAATTTTTTTAATTCTTGTGCCGAACAAAATGAACTGAGATGCCACTTTTTTTTCAATTTGTACATAAAAGTTGTATTGAGCTGCCACATATAAAATTTTTCGTTTTGTGCTGAATAATTAAAAAAAAAATTATATTTAGCTTTTATTTGACCTTGTATCTAGCTCTAGGTCTTTTTAATATTTAATTATTTATTTTCTATATTTCGCTTACCTTTGGTTAGCATCTTCAGGAAAATATAATTTTATTAAAATTTCTTTATTTAGATAAAAATAGATTTATACAAAATGAAAACAGCTCACCAATTTTTTATCATAAATATAGAAGAGCGACTACAAAGGCAATCGACTGAAATTTTAATAATTTAACCATAAAATATGATACAACCATATCTTCTAAAGATTTATGGTTGTATAAAAAAAGTATCCAAAGTAAAAAATTTTGGTGGTTAACGAATGATTAATATAATCTTCCTTTTTTTTAACCCTTGACAAAACACCCTCATAATTAAATAAGCAATGTTTTTTTGCCATTTTTCATTGCAAAAAATAAATTATATACGTTTAATTTGTAAATCTTAAACAAATAACAAATAATTCTTTGAAAAAAACAAATATTATTATGGTAACAATACTAGAGAGCCCTAATAAGAGCCTCTGTATATTCTAATCCTTATATTAGTAACTATTGTTTATTGTAGTTATTACTTATATCTTTGCTTTCAATAAACGAGAGAAAAAAAAAAAAAAGGTAGACAAACATTATATTTAAATGTTCTATAATGTTTTTTTCATGTGTGTATTTTGTTTTTTTAAAAAATGTTTGGTTTTTTTTACCAGCCAAAAAGGACCAACATTAACGAGCCGAACTGAACACATTGAAGTTTGTGGATTTTCAAAAAAAAAACCGAACGGAATTAAATGTTCACACCTTTTGTTGAGTTTGATAAAAACAGTAATATTTTTGTGTTCGAAAGATGACTAACAAGGAAACGTTATTTTTTTAATGATTTTCTACACAAACACTATTAGTGTTTGTGTTTTCCACAAATCTACCGAACCGAACATTAAGAAACGATATTTAGTGTTTATTTTCGAACACTGCTTAAAACAAAATATATGGACAGAAATAGAAAAATCTATTGGAATTGGTCGTAAGTAAATTTTAAATGGTAAATTTTAATATTTTTTGACATAATGTTTACCAATTACACTATGCGACAAATGGTAGGGGTCAGTGATCGGGAAGGGTTCAAACTACAAGGGAAAGTTATATCGGTAAAAAATAAGTTATACGTGTCCCGGCGTTTCGCTGGGTTAAAAAAAATCAAAAAAATGGCTGAGCTATAACCGAAATACTGAATCCCCAAAAATTACTCTTTGTATACCCTTCACCGAAGGTAAAAAGGGTATATATAAGTAATTTTTGGGGATTCAGTATTTCGGTTATAGCTAAGCCATTTTTTAACCGATTTATCAGATTTATATACCGACGTGTTTAAGATTTGCCATTTGCTTGAGTTATAAAGCTTGGACTCGGGGAGATCTATGGTTCCCGAAAGTGGGTATTTAAAAAAAAAGTATTTTTTATTTTTTTTTTAATTTTGGTCATAACTTTTTTGTATCTGAACCGATTTTTCCGATAAAAATGTTGATGTTTTTTAGCCCATTTTTCAAATCGATATATCTCGATTCCTAGACGTGACCCAGCGAAGCGCCGGGACACGTATAACTTCATTTTTAGCGATATAACATTTTCCGTTGGTTTCATCCCATCCCGATTTTGACTGTCGCATAGTGTTATTGTAGGAAGTGAATGTTAATTATTTATAAACGATTCCACGTCATGAAAGCGCATCTCAGGAACAAGTGTGTGGAAAACACCGTTTTTTCTTCTTTTCTGTAATATTTTTCTAACTGCTTTTCTTTTTACTTTCAACCTTTTTTGATAAATGTGTTTTGCTAGTAAATGGGTTTTATGCAATTCAATTAAAAATAATAAAATTAATTTTCTTCTTTCTTCCATCTTCACCCACTTTTATAAAAAAAACTAATAGTTTGCTAACTGTGCTGCCACTTTGTATAATCGTTTACATCTGAAAACCATATGGTAGCTTTGTTTGTCCGGACAAATTTTCCTAGATGGGTGAATCGTTCTGCAGAACACTCTCTGTAAAAAATTATTGTCCGGTCAAAAATATTGTTCGGAACGCATGGGTTAATCGAGCTTAAGGGCCAATACATTTTTTATAGTATTCTGCGTATACACACAAAAAAATTAATGTAGGTATTTTTAACAAGGTGTGCTCAGGGACCGTAACGGTTATAAGTGATATCAAAAAAGTTATTTTATAACAGTTATTTTATGGATTAAAAAAAACTCAATTTAAATAAAAGGTCGAAACAGACTCTTAAAAATAGAGTTTTATTTTTTCCGTTAAAGTAAAAATCATTTTAGGAGTCTTATTATTTCCGTCTAAATTAAAACTCATTTGAGGAGTTTTATGTTTTCCGGCAGAAAATAAAACTCATTTGTTTATTAAAACAATTTATTTTGCACTAAGTTCATTGCAAAAATCTTATGTTTTTTAAAAAATAATCTTGATAATTAATTAATTTGTTTTTGACATTTAAAAATATTTTCAAGCAAATAAATTTTCAATTATCAAACAAAAAAATAAATATCTTCAAAAGAGTTTTATTTAATGAAGGCAAAATGAGTTTTATTTTAGACGGAAAAATAAAAACTCTTTTTTTTAAGATCTTCACAGATTCTGAAAGAGCTTGTCAGTACGAATCTATTGATAAAGGGTGGTTTGGCCGATGTTGATTTTGAATAAAACACAAACTATTTAGGAAATTATTGTAATTTTATTTTTTTATGATATATTGGTATTTTCAATTATGTATGGAACAAAATATCGGCCAAATGGGCGCCGCGACCACGGCGGAACACCTCCATCCGATGGTCCAAATTTTCGATGACCCTGAGGCATAATGGAGGTTCTATGCCGTAAATGTGCCGAATTATCTCATCCTTAAGGTATTGAATTGTTGCTGGCTTATCGACGTACACCTTTTCTTTCAAATAACCCCAAAGAAAAAAGTCCAACGGTGTCAAATCACATGATCTTGGCGGCCAATTGACATCGCCATTACGTGAGATAACACGGCCATTGAATTTGTTGCGCAAAAGAGCCATTGTTTCGTTAGCTGTGTGGCAAGTGGCACCGTCCTGCTGAAACCACATATCGTCCACATCCATATCTTCCAATTCGGGCCATAAAAAGTTCGTTATCATCTCACGATAGCGAACACCATTCACAGTAACTGCCTGACCGGCCTCATTTTGGAAAAAATACGGCCCGATGATGCCGCCAGCCCATAAACCGCACCAAACAGTCACTCTTTGTGGGTGCATTGGTTTTTCGACAATCACTCTTGGATTCTCATTCGCCCAAATGCGGCAATTCTGTTTATTGACGAATCCACTGAGGTGAAAATGTGCCTCATCACTAAAGATGATTTTCTTCGAAAATTGATCATCCACTGTTGCCATTTCTTGCCACCATTCTGCCCATTCACGACGTTTGGAATGGTCAAGAGGCTTTAGTTCTTGAGCCAATTGCACCTTGTAAGCGTGTAAATGCAAGTCTTTATGCATAATGTTCATCAACGACGAGCGTGAGAGGTGCAATTGTTGGGCACGACGACGAGTTGAGGTGGACGGCTCTTCAGCCACACTATCGCGAACAGCAGCAATATTTCCTGCAGTACGGGCTGTACGAGCATGCACTCGTGTTATCACATCTTCTACAGACCCGGTTTGCTCGAATTTTTCCACGATTTTTGCGATTGTACGCACATTTGGACGATCAAATTGACCAAAAAAATCACGAAGTGCACGATATGCATTTTGATTTGAACGCCCATTTTCATAATAAGTCTGGATAACTTTAACACGTTTTTGGATTGTGTATCTCTCAAATTGAGTAAGTCTGAAATAGAGAAATGTCAAATAAAATTCGGAAGAAAACTTGGCGTTTAGGTGTGGTTCACATTCAACATCGGCCCTTACAATTTAACCACCCTTTATATGAGTTTTTATGTTTACATTTTCCGGATAACTGTTATTTACGGTCACTGGGTGTGCTTTAATAATATTTTTATTTTTTGTTTATATATAGGACCACGAGGGAAGATAGGGGCAATTTCTCTAAAATCTATGTTCTTCTACAAAATTTAACTTAGATAATTTTCCAAAAATAAAAATATAAATTAACTTTGCTATCATTGGTAAATTTTCAAAGTTTTTAAGTAATTTTAACATAATTTTAAGATACTTTTTCGAACATGGAAATTACCTAAGTTAATATTAATACTACCTAAGAAATTTAGATACTGCCATGCTACCCTTGCGCTTAGTTAATTTTATAACATATGTTTAGGTAATTTTGCCTATGATTTTTTTGTGTATAGGTTCAACGACGATGTCAAATTGCCTTTAATAAATGTGCGACAGCTGCAATCGAACAATGCACAGCACAATAACTTAATGTCACCTCTGCTGAACTTTGTAACAAATTCTTTAGAAAGGGATAGGATTGTTTTTAGTTGTGCCCGTAACAATTTTGTGCTTTCTTTTTTCTGTGTCTTGTTTCAGGCCACCAATTTAAGACAACCCAATAAAAAATGGAGCTTCCAACGAAGCAGGTTTGTAAGGGAGAAACATAAGGGTTTCGCTTACCATTGCGCTTACGGAAGACATGAATTTTTTATGGCGAGTTCCCACTTTGAAGCAATACATTATTGACACATAAAGCGCATTATTCAGCTCACATAAATATTGTTAGATGTAACGATCATCCATACACACTGAATGGTTGATACAGTTATTTTTTAGTATTCTCCCTTACAAACCTGCTTTGTAGTAAGGGAATGCCGTAGCACTTGAAATGTTATTTTTTTTTTATAAAATTTGTTGAGAGTTCTTTCACTTACTTTACTGCATTTCTGTATGTCTTATTGCGTAGCGCATAATTGTGAGCTTATTTTTTTAAATGTACATTTAGTGCTTCGCAAAATGGTAAAAATTTTTATTGGGAATATCGCATTTTCAGTAATTGCAAAAGGTATTTCTAAAGCTGGTATCACACGATTGCCGCAAATGCACCAAAATGACACAATTTGTATTGTGCTTTATTGACGCACAATAATGAAATTGCACCAATCAAATATTCTGAAATCACACGATTGCCCTGTTTAAAATTTTAATTTAATAACCGCTAGTTGGTACAATGCGAATTGGTTACAACAATTGCCGCAGCACAGTCACACGATTGTTCTTACTTGTGATAACTGCAAAAACAGCTGCTGTGGTAGCTTTTTTATTTGTTTGAAACTTCTTGTTTGTGTGTTCACTAAAAAAAATATTTTTTTATCATATTCTTAGGCCCGTTTTCACAAATTACCGATAGCTAAAAGTACACTTTAACCGGCCTTATAAAAAGTGTTGTTAAAACTTTACTTTAACCTAAAGTGATCGATAAAGTAAATTAAGGTTTATCCTACATGGTAGGTTAAAGTACAGTTTTAATAATAGAACACTTTTTATACGGCCGATAAAATCCTTCCTTTAGTTATCGGTAAGTTGTGAAAACGGGCCTTAAACAAATTTTTGTGGAATAGTTTGATTTAAATTTTTTAAGAAATTTCAAAACTTAACAGTCTGATCAACAATTTCGTATGTTAAGGCTCGCATAGAAATATCTTTAATAAAAATATTTGCACTGAACAGCTAAATATGCTTGTGAACATACATACATATTTTTTCATAAGCAATAATTAAAAAACAATTAAAGAGCATAATAAATAAATACATATTTATTTTCATTACCTACTAAAGGAGCGTATAGACGACATGTTTTTGTCATCTGACATGTCAAATTTCCCACTGCAAAACACATACATGTCGTGTGTTACCTTTTTAACTTTGCTTCTGTAAAAGTCAGACGCAAAGTCATCTGACAAAATTTCAATTAGAGCGTGCTCTATTTTCTTCTGACAAACCATCCGACATCAGAAATCTATGCCGTGAAGAAACTGGCAGCGGCGTCAATTATTGACGGAATCATTAGCCGGCTGAAGTTAATATTTTACAATACCAAGATATGTATGCTCATCTCACCATTGAATAGAATTTATGTAAATATATACATAAAAACCATTTCATTATAAAATTCTAAATTGGTATCTTTAAAATAAAAGAAAAAAATGTTAAGATGGCTAAATTATTTTACGGCGCAGATAAATATTTTCGTGGCGGCAGCAAGCTATTTTGAAACCGAGAACTACTTTGGTTTCTGCAATAACAATGCGAAAAAAACAGAGACAATGTCAGAAGCAAATTACATGTACGTTTGTGACCGAATATTATAAACCTTATGTAAAACAGCAATTTTGACAGACATGAACAAATACATGTGACTTGAAAATTTGACATGTCAGATGACAAATACATGTCGTGTACGGGCGCCTTAAAAGAACACACAAAAAAGTAAATTTATTAAAAAAAAGGCAAATATTGGCGCGCATTGTGTTGTTTGATTGCCGCGCAAGAACACAATAAGTATTGGGGCATTTTTGTTATTTTAATTGAAGCGCGGTTGCATAGCAAACAGTCACACGAGTGCCGCATCAGGGTTGCATTTGAAAGTTAACACAATATTGTCATCGATTGTTACATGAGCCATTTGGTTGTGCAGTCACACGATTAGGGTGTTAAAAAGTGTGAAAATTGGTGCGTTGCGGCAATCGTGTGATCGCAGCTTAATGGTGTTTTCTTTTCTGACAACAATGTTCCATATATGATACCATTCGTGCGGGTTTTTGTTCCATTCTAAAAATATATGCAAAAATGTGAGAAGTTGTCGTTTTCCTTTCTAAACATGTTGCAACAATAAATGGCAAATTTGTTCCATTTCTTACCCGCAGTTATAACTGAGTGTGAGATAATACCCTTTTTTGCACCTGCGTTAAGTACTTTTTTATGCAAGCAAGTATTTTTCTTTCTTGTGTTTGCGGACAATTTGCGTTATATTGTGATTTTTAGTTATATTGTGATGGATATAAAAACTTTTTGTTTTTCGTTTGATTTACTTTTATTTAATAATTATATTTTTTTTTGTCGCAAAATTTTTAACAACAGCTGACATTAATTATTGAAAATCAGTGCTGTTTACGCTTATGGAATGCAAAGAAAATTTAATGTTGAAAATTGCTACAACCACGCTTTTAGTACAAACTTTGCATTCAATATTTAACACGCTAAATACACATTAGTGTTGAGTGTAAAACGTAGCTATTATTTTGTTCCATTGTAATTTAGAAAAATGTATCACTTTGTAAGGGTTCGTGTAACCTAATAAATATATTATACAACTATAATGCATCATTTTTTTTTTAGAAAAGAAAACACCATAAGTCATCTGTTTCTTTCACCTCATACTTTTAATTTTAGGTGCTTGCCCTAATCTATGCGAAACTTTTGTAAATAGGTTTTTACAAATTTTTTAAAATGTCTTCCTTTTTTGGATCTTTATTTCAGGGAAACATTAATGAGCATTTACATTGTTGCATTTTTAAGATCTAATTCTTTTATATTTGTATTAAATATAAGAAAAATGTAAAACATTAAAAATACCACAAGAACTAAAAAATGCTAGGAATTTTAAAATAATTCTACATGCTCAATCAGATTTTTTCATGTCAAATGACTTAAAAAAAATTCTATTTCTAACATGAAAAATGGTAAATTGGCAACGCTGACTACAACCCAATTAAAGCGAGTTTAATGTGACAGCATTAAGTAATTTTAAATGGCCCTAATTTGTTTATATGTTTGTTTTTTACATTTAATTGATTTTTTGTTCTATTGTTGTGACCTTTCTTTTCTTCGCAGAACACATAAAAACTAAATTAATTGATAGAATTATTACAAGCAAATTTTACTTTGTTGCTATTTTATTAAGTGCTAATTGTTTTGTGTTGTCTGAAATAAAGAAATTTTTTTTAAGACCATCTTTACTAAAATTAATTAGGGTCCAGTACTTTATTAAGGTAAATGCCCCAAAGCCATTTATTCATGAATTTCTTTAAATAGCAAATGGTATAATGGTATTTTCTTTTCTACAAAAAAATGTGACATTTTATTTAAAAAAATACCATTTGGAGTTTTTTAGAATAAACCAAGCCACTCTTTACGGGAGCAAAATGTTTAAGAAACATACACCAAATTGCATTTTTTTTTTAAATAAAATGTCACATTTTTTTGTAGAAAAGAAAACACCATAAAAAGCAACAAAATTTCCTATAAGGGTGATTTTTAAAAAAAAAAAACCTATACAAATTATTATTTGTTTGTTCATGTGCTATGCGCGGCCAAACCGCTTAAGCAATCGTGATAAAATTTGGTCCACTTATTCTGTGCACCTCCGGGAAAAAAGTGTTAAGTCGTGTAAAAATGCCCATGGAAAAAAAAGCGTCATAATGTCCATAGACATAATATCACTTTTAAAAATGTCATAAAATGCATGTATACAATGTCATATGTTCATGGACATTGTGACCCTTTTTGGTGTCTTAAACTCAATTCACATAAAGTCTTTTACGACTTTGTATTTTCTTCATTCCCTTCTGAAGCAACTTTAAAACAATACTTTCCGTTCATACGATGATTTATGGTTAAATTTAAATAAACGCAGAAAGAGAATTTTCCAATGTACTGGAGGCATGTTCCGCCAAAATAACTTTTTATTTAAATATTTACATAATTATACATTATTTTTTTACATAAAATTGGAAACACACAACAAAAAATTGTAATCCCGAATGCTGCGGTTACCATCTGTTATCGATAATCTAGGTCCCACTGTGTTTTTAACTTAGCACTTTAAAGTAAGAAATCAATAAAACATAACAAGATGAAGTAAAAAGAGAAATATAAAAAATGATGTTTACTCCTCTTTCTTCTATACACCGTTCGCCACCAAACAAAAAGAGACGTAAAAGCCCTCATGTGAATTGAGTATTATAATCATCCTGCAAGTAATAGGACCAGTCCAAACACGCGTGTAAAGAGTAGCCCACAATTGACTAGGACTAGTCCAAAAGTATCCCAAACGTATGGAAAAAACATGGTCTATTTAACATTACGATGTCCTAGGGGAGGACCATATAACCCCCTTTGGACTACAAAGGAGTAGTTTTAAAACCACTACATTGAAAGATTTGCATGTGTGGCATTGTATTGGTTTGTTTACGTTTGCATTTGTTGGTTTTATGCTCTTTTGCTCTTTGTTTTTTTGTGTATGTATACTAGGGTATTCATTTAATCGACCTTTTGCTTTAATCGGTTAATCGCGCGATTAATTAACCGAGGTTTTGGTTTAATCGGTTAATAATCGGCTAATGTTGTTTTTGATCGGTTAACCGATTAATAAAGTTTTTTAATAAATTAAGTAATTTCAGTATATAAAAATGCATTAATTGCTTATTTTTTGGGGTTTATAAGTAAAAAAAAACAAAAACATAGGTACGAAAAATAACAATTCTTGAACTAAAACAAGCAAGCAAAAAAAAAACAATTCAATAATGCACAAGGTGTGGTATCAAGTCATATCATCATAATATCCTAAACAAAATTTAAAATTGTTTAAAGTAAATATTGTTGTGTTTCAAACAAAATAAAAATTGTAATACTGTGTTCATTGATTCGTCATAACTGCATAGTAGAAATCTAAATTATAAGCGGTATCTTACAACAGTCATATCGTTAGCTTAATATACAAACCTGCTAATTCACTTTGAGCACATTTTAAAAAAAACTTTTTATTTTTCCTATTTGAAACTTGATAGAAAATTAAAATTACAGTCAGTTTTACACACTTCAAGACTTAAATAGAAGAAACACTACATGCTGGTTGACGAGGCGTATCTTTCTCTACCACACGGAATCAAAATCTAAATTTACATAAAAAGTGGATTTAGCCGGTTTGCATACTAAGCCGACTATATATATCTCCTGTAATTATTTTAAGACATAAGACATAATGACTACCTTGTGAAACGCCCAAATATTTACATATGTATACAAAAATAAACTGAGATAATTTTATTAGTCATTTTAATAGTTAAAGGACATCTTTTAAAATAATCTTTTAGAAAAGTAATTTGGCTTAAATGTTTAGGATTAAAGCGATTCTTTTCTTAAGTTTTGACAAAAGTTGACTTGGAAAAAATTATTTCACTTATCGTAGATGAATATCTAATTTCTCAGTCCTTTTCCAGGATTTCTCTAAACATATAAAATACTCCATTATGCCATTAGAGTTTTTTAAAATTTTTAACACTTCTCATTGTTTCGGTTAATTCTGTTAAAAGACTGATATGAGAATATATGAGAAGAAACAAATAACTAAACACATACATATAAAAAGTACGGGAAACAAAAAAAAATGTGTTGGCAATCAAATATTTAATCCATTTTTCGCCACATTCCGTTGATCGATGAAGAAGATAAAAAAGCATTGAAAAACATTGTAATTTTAGTCATCGGTCGGCGTAAAATCGGTTAAAATGAAGATCACTGAACTGTTTGTATGAAAAATATATTTTCTAAACAAATACATTTGGTATATTAGACGAAACAAATAATTAAAAACACAAAAAAAATATGTTATAATACTACAAAATATTGAAAATTTTGTTATTTCGGTTAATCGACTGAAATTAACCGGTTTAATCGTTAATCGAAAAAAGTCAATTTGAAATTAACCAATCAGTTAATCGGGTAGTAATTAATCGGTTAACCGGTTGACGGTTAACCGAATGAATACCCTAATGTATACACATCGTTCGCTCTTTTTGAATTTTCATTTTGAATTTGCCCATAGCTGATTATAATCAACTAATTGTTAGTTCCATAATTGTCAAGCTCTAAGGCAAAAGACTCAACTAATTAATAAATTAATAGCACCACGTGACAAAATTTCAACAAAGTCGTGTCCAAATGATTCTGACAGCTTATCTTTATTCCAAAATAACCGTTATTTGTGTTTTTAAAAAAGATGATGTGACTGAAATGCAAATATCTTCAAAAATATTAAACAGATTATTTAATTCTTTCTTTTAAGTGAAAGGTTATAAAATTTCTAAAATAACCATGGATTGCTTGTGAAATGACAGAGTTACAGGGGACAAAAGTTCAAGCTTAATTAAAAATTTTATGATTTTGTTCAATTTCGCTCTTTTCAAGTTATTTTTTTTAAGCCAATGATTTAAAAATCCCAATCTTTTATTGCATGCAACATAAGATTATTTTAATATGAACACTTTGCGCCCAACAAGACATATATTGGTAGAAAAATTACAAAGCTACAAAAGATTTAGTAAATTAACCCACATAGAAATTCAATAGTTTTAAGCAATTTTTAATATTTATTGTTACAAAAAATTTAGCTTTGTATATTTATTTGTTATGGGTTAATTCAATTAATCTTCTATAACTTTATCATTTTAGCACCGATCTGGTTCCTATTGGGCACAAAATGTTCTTATTGAAATAGGCTAAAATTTTAATTCTTAGATATTTGCATTTCAATCAAGGCATCTTTTTTAAAAACACAAATAACGGTTATTTTGGAATATCTCAAAAACTGTTGACAATTCTGACTTCATATTCGGATTCAGCGGAAAATTTTACATAAAGATTAGGTGTCAAATTTATTTGGTCAAAAAATTGTCACGTAGTGTAATTTGTGATTGTATCAAAATCCCGAATTATTTTCTGAATCTCAAAATTTGGTAGCTTAAAATCCAGATTTTTTAAATCCTTAATTTAAAAATACCGATATTTACCCCAAGGCAAGCCGGTGTTTGTTATTCCATATACATATTTATGTCCTTTGTTTATCTAAAAATAGCATGATAACATCTATTTCTATCTTTGACAAGTAGATTAATCTCGTTTCATGTTAAACGAGCAGTTTCATATTCTTTACTAATGGTCCGGATCCAGGAATAACGTCATCGTGAGTCTAATGAATTACAGAGAAAGTAACATAGAATATAAAATTTTTACGGTCGAATGAAGGCCGTCTACACATAGAAAGAGAAAAATGGCACAACATACCAACTTTAATGTTAAATAACTATTTTGTATGGGAGGTGCTACGCCCACTTATCCAACAACACCCAATTTTTTACGAATTTTGTGAAATGAAACCCTATCTATGTGTACGACATTGGGACCCTTCTTCCCCTACCGTTTTAAAAAATCTATTTTGTGCCACGCTCACTTCACCAATCCTGCCCATATTTAGATAGGCTGTGTATTGATAGCCCAGCTAAGTGTAACAAATTTGGACAATTTTTATCTGACCTTTTTTTATCTGAGATAAAAAAATCTCGATTTGCTACGCCCACTTCTCCACTCCCGCCCACATTTTGTCGAGTCACCAAAATTTTTTTATATAATTTAAAAGCTTTGGCTCTTGCCGGTATCCAGATATACAGAAATCCGTAATGTCTTTGAAGGGGAAGTGCCAAGCCCACTGCATGTTGTGCATTGATAACAAAAATACTTGAACCGAATTTTGGCTCTTGCCATTTCCTAGATAAACATAAAAAAATAACAAAAAACAAAAACAAGTAGATAAAATTCCAATCGTAAATTGGAAAATAGTTGTTTCTACTTGGCGTGACCGAAGTAGATAATTAAAATAATTTATTACATGTTGTATATCAGCTAATATTGTATTCAACGGGATTGAATACTCTTACTTCATTGGTGGTTGTCTGATGAAAGCAAAGATAATGTTTAAACTTTCGCAACCGTATTCATAAAAAAATCATAATCATCAATCATTCAGGTTTTAGATGAATTTTAGTTAAAAAACATTTTAAGCCTAAAAAAGCTTTTTTTTTAAATTCGTATTCATAATCAGCATTTTAACTAATAAACGTTTTACCGTATTTATTAATTGGATGGTGGCAACGCTATCTCTTTTATTTGTCACTTAAATCATATTGATGCAAAACAGTGGTTATTAATTCATACTCGAACGCGTATCTAAAATTTTTTTTGTCGTGTGTGAGAAAAAAATTGTTTTTTATAAATGAAAAGTTGTACTATGTTTCTCTTACACTTATTTTAAAAATTAAAAAGAGTTCAAGAATTTTTTAGTTAAAGTGCAATTTAGATGATGATTTTATTACTGATAAAAAAAGTATTCAAATAACGAGTTTTTTTTATTAGTTTTGATCGTTTACACATCACCAGGGCTTGGATTTTCATGCACTTAAAAATCAAAAATATGCGCTTATAACATGCGTTATTAAATGAAAAATATGCATTTAAAATATGAAAAATATGCACTAAAAATATATATAAATGCATTGAAAAAAAAATATGAAAAAATATCAAGTTTAGCTAAATTATATTTATTAATAACAAAAAAGAATAGTTCGGGTAACTACGTAAACATATATACATGTTAAGTATGTATATAAGAATATATACACAAAATTTAAGGATAAACTAAAGCAAAAACAAACTTCAATTGCTTGTTAATTTTTTTAAATAGGTACTTATTAAGATCTAATTTAAATTTCTATTTGTATAAACAAATAAAAGTTTCTTCAAAGTTCCAAAAACATAACTCTGTCTTTTCGGACGCAAAAAGTTTTTGTACATTGAAAATGTAAGCTCAACTTCATTGGAGAATATTTATTTGCAATTGGATTTGTGTTATTAATATCAAATAAGCTCACAATATTCTTTATTTCATGAAATCCTATATTTGTTTGCAATACAGATTCTAACTTATGTTTAATTTTGTCAGGTTCCCATTCTAGTGATTATTGGTTGGGGTGGAAGAGGTATCCCTGGTAGCTTTTCCTTAAATATTACAATGCAAGATGGAGCCTTTAAAAATACTTTTTTTTTACCATTCGAGATTACCAAATCTATATCTTCAAATTGGGACCATCAGCTATACGATGTACACCATGTGCTAAGCATGTTACGTGGATAATTTGGGGATAAAACACCCTCCAAAAATTTGCGGCTTTACCATATAAGGGGCGGCATCCGTCAAAAACAACAATATTTTATTTTTGTCGAACTGGTCTCCTAAAAAACTTATAGAGTCGGTTAAAGCTCGAGCAATTGTTGCATTGTTTACCTTTTCCAATTCGACAACGTCAAGTAAAATTTTTTTTTGCTAATATCTTCGTCTTTGTCTAGAACACCAACGATAACATTTAGCACATAACGTCCTTCGATATCTGTGGTTTCATCCAAAGAAAATTGTTTTGTAAAAAATTTGTAATTTTACACAATTCACGGTCGTATATTTTATTTTATCTACATTAAATTTTCTGAGACTTGAATCACTTGGAATTGCCACATTTGTATAGGTTTTAAACAAATTTCTCAAGTCAACATTGTTTAATTTATATAACGGAATGTCGGCTGAAATAAATGCTTCACATAAGGCCAAAGCAAAGTTGTTATTGCTATCGACTTTTTCAACAATGTCTGCAAGTTTTTTTCTGCAACCCGATCATACAAATCTTTTTGTTTTTGGGAATTTAGATGCTGCTCAACTAAAAATTTTCTTTCGTAATGTACACATTTATTGCAAATTTTACAAAAAAGAATATTTCCATCAGTTTTAAAAATGTCAGTCAAGATTTGCTGTTATAAAAGTGTTGTTAAAACATATGCATTAACAACCGTGTTAAAACATGGGAAACCTTTAACATGATGAGTATATTCCTAACACTAACATCATATTATTGTTATTGTTAAGCATTTCATGTCTGTTGTAGACTGGGTGTTATAGAAATAGACTGAGTTCATACGGCTCATGTCTTATTGACAAGATTCTTCCTATTTCTTCTTTGAACATGAATTGGCGTTCAAATGATTCATGTCATGTTGACGACATGTGCTTTTTTGATATTGAAAACAATAACAAAATTAAACAACGAATGAAAAAGCAAAACGTAAAGACAGTACATGCATCTGTGTACTCGATTCTTTTCCCCTCGTCCCTCTCGCCAATAAAGTAGCAATCTTGTCAATAAGACATGAGCCGTATGAACACAGACATAGACGGCATTTACATTAAGCAATTAACGCCGCAACTTGCCGCAACTTTCACATGCAACTTTTTTTTTGTTAGCAAGAGGTCTAGGGAAGAAAACGGGGTTGAAAAAGTTGAAAAAATGCTTGAATAAAATGTAAATGTAAATGTGAAAAAAGTTTCGTAGCAACTACTTTAAAAGAAAATAGAAAAAAAACTCGGCGTTAATTGCATAGATGTAAATGCCGTCATAGTGTTGTAAAATAATCAGGGTTGCCAAATAATGATTTTATTTATGTAAAGTATCAAATATTAATTATTTAATTTTAATTTCTTTTAAAAATATGAAAAAGACATCACAAAAATAAAAAAAATGCAAAATATATGCACTTTAAAGGAAAATATGCATTTATAACAAAATATGCAGAAATATGCAAAAACAAATCGATGCTATTTTGCTGCAAATCCTTCAAACTGGAAAAATAACTGGTCGAATTTGATTTTAGATAACTGACTGCAAATATGCATTTGCATGAAAATCCAAGCCCTGCACATCACTAGTTCATAATGCAGAATTAATAATTGTTAAAGCTTTAATTTGTGAAATTGACAGTTGGCTGGCGGGCACCGCAGTGGTGCAGTGGTTCGAACTCAAAGATTTTCTGAAGATAGAATGTGGTGATTTTTGAAACATGTGAAAATCAACCCGGGTTCCAATCCCAGCTTAGCCAAAAAAAAAAAAATATCAATAAATTTTAATAAAAAAATTCCAAGTTGTAAAATTCCTTCCTCAGTGAAAATAATTTAATGAATTTTTTTTTTTTTTTTAATTTTGTAATTCCCTATGCTAATCCCCGCGAAGCTTGACGCTTCTCTGCAGGAGAGAAACCAGAGTCTCTGGCGGGAATCGAATCCGCAACCCCGGGGTTGATAGACTAGCTCATCAAATTAAATTTGATGAACTCAAGTCTAATTAAAGAATATCAAAAATTTGCTTATAATTTTATTTGTTGTATATGTAAAAACGTATTGGTTTATTGTTGCGATATTGTTCGGTGTTATCCGTTATGATGTTGTTTTGTTGGTTTGTCGATGACAAGTGCCTTGTTTTCACTTCTTTTGCCTTGGCGCTTTGAACTGGGCGTTCTAACACGACGGGAACTATCACTTAAAGTCGATGTCGATCAGGTCGCTTAAAATGCAGTCGATTGATCGATCTTTGACAACAAGGTATTTATGGGAAAAATTAGAGCCAGCCGTAGATTTTGCTTATATCTCAGCCATTTGTGAAAAAATCGGGCTTAGTTTCAGCAGCAAACAAGGCCCCATCCTATGTGGGATCTTCATAACACCCATTTCAAAAGACGGACCCATTTCATAAGGTACCAGACTATATTAACTTTATAGGGTCTAAGATTAATTTTGTGGAAATTACAAAAGGAATGACAAACTTATATACACCCTTTTCACACAAAAAAAAACATGGTTGAAATATGGTTAAAAAAAAACCTATTATGATCCGTGCAATGGCAACAAACAAACTTTTGTTATTTTTAACATTACTTTTTTACGATTGATAATATTTTGTTTCTTTTTAACAGTAAAGTGTTAACCTTCTTTGAAACTTCAAATATGGTTGCATTAAACAATTTACTAAAATAAAGCTACAAACATACACTTAAACATAACCATATTACTGTCACGGCAACCATATTATGGTTAAGTTCATCCATCCAAAAGCTATAAGCATATTACGGTTGTCTCCAAACATGTTATGGTAAATTATTACAATAATATAATATTTTAAAACATTGTATGTTTAATTTTAAAGTTTAAAGCAACAACAATATGGTCGTTTGCTCTGTACAATACTGAAATGCTTTTCAATTACATACTTGCTTGTTTTGCTTAAAATTCTCATTCATTTTCTCTTGATTATTGATTAAAATATATAAATTTACGTAGTAGTATTAATGTTAAGCTGAAGGAGTGCTTTTGAAGGTCTTCAAGGCTGGAATATGATTTAATGGGATTGCTTATAAAAGTGAAATATATTATAACTTGACACTAACTAAGTTTACAAATTGGGGAAAAATGGAAAAAATAAATGACCATATTATGATTAACATTGACCATAGTATTGTAATTTTCTGATCATAGCATGATTACATTTGTCAAAATTCTGGTAAACTTTAAACATTTTATGGTTAGTTTTGATCATAATATGGTTAATTTTGACCATTTATATGGTTAATATTGACCAAAAATGGTTAATATTGACCAAAAATGGTTAATTTTGACCAATAGTATTGTAATTTTCTGATCATAGCATGATTACTTTTGTCAAAATTCTGGAAAACTTTTAACATTTTATGGTTAGTTTTGAACATAATATGGTTAATTTTGACCATTAATATGGTTAATATTGACCAAAAATGGTTAATATTGACCAAATATGGGTAATATTGACCAATATATGGTTAATTTTGACCATATTATGGTTGATTTCAAGCAAATGTTTGCGGATTTTAAACACATCATTGTCATAATTAATCATTATATGGTAACCTGCAAACATAAACATTGTAAAAATCCAACCATAGTAGAATATGGACATCCAGCCATATGGTTTTTCTGCGTGCACCTGTGGTGAATGGCAAAAATATATACATACATACATACGCATAGCAATATAACATTATTTCTTTTTGTTTATTTAAAAGTGGGCGTTGGGACACATTCACCCTTATTGTGTTTCGCGTATTTAAAATATGCCTACGACTGTTTGGAAATAGATTAAAAAGAACGTGAACTTTTGTCCTTTAATCTATTACCAAACAGTCGTAGGCGTATTTTGAATACGCCAAACACAACAGGGGTGATTAAGAAGTAAAATAATACCAAAAAGTGTCATAATACTCATGGACTTTATGACACTTTTAAAAGCGTCTTGTCGTCCATGAATATTATGATTTAGGACACACATAATTTTCTAAAAGAAAAAAAAAACCAATTTTAAAAACATTATGCAAAACTAGGCTATAGTGTACGTTTATTCTTTTTTTTTAACATAAATAGTAGACCGGGTCGATCTCCATACAAAAAAAAAGTTGTGCCAGGCACCCTCAAGTATGAAAAATATTTCAATGAAGTTTCTAAAACACGAAAAAATTTTTTTGCCGCGCCCCAAAATACAGCCTTTTTTGGTTTTTTATATGTAGCGCTGCCATGTTAAGTCCAATGTCATCATATCGCATATCGTTGTTCATGGCTCGATAGTGGCTTTATTTTTGCTTTCGGGGACTTTTAAATCAGACCTCAAATTCTTGGCGACACTTATGCCATATCGAATATGGGTATGTAATTTAGGTTATAAATATAATATAAAATAAAATTCGAAAGTATGTAAAAAGTGTAGTCAAATAAATATATGTTTTTCAGTTTTTACACACACGTGTCGCTTGTAATTAACCTACAATTTTTTATATTTTTATACCCTCCACCACCACTAGTGATGAATGAGGGTATATATTAAGTTTGTCATTCTGTGTGAAACTTTTCTATTATACATCTAAGACCCTATAAAGTATATGTATTCTGGCACCTTGAGTAATTCTAAATCGATTTAGCAATGCCCGTCTGTCTGTCCGTCTGTTGAAAACACGCTCACTTTAGAAAAACTCAAAAGAAAAGACCAAACTTGGTGTCAAATTGCTTGAAGTTATCCTTAGCTGTTTGGAATTAAATCCCTACCTTTGAATTAAAATGTGGAACCACAACCCTAAAAAATTGATAATTTTGTTACAAAAACTAACATAAATGGTGGAATGATCCACGGAATAAAAAATAAATAAGTATTGCAATCATAATTAAATTTAATACTACACAGTTTTATAGGACTAGCAATCAGACTAATGAATTTCATGATGATTGGTCCATTATTTACCAAAGGCCTCAAATAAAGCCCTTTCTGGGAAATTTACCAAAGGCCCTAATTGTGTAAAACGTAGCGCAACGCCAAAAAATTACATTGAAAACACCAACAAAGTCCTAAATATATGATGATCTGGTTGTTGCTTTTAACAGAAATTCATATTGGGTTTTGAAATTTTTAACGCCACAAGATATGTAACTTTAAAATTTAAAAATTTAACACAAATTTCTGTAGAATGCAACAACAAAATGGTGACTTTGTTTTTGTTTTAAACGTAGTTTCTGGTATTGCGTGCCGTTTTACACAATAAAGGCTAAGTTAGCCGGGAGTAACAGTAACGTTGCAAATCAGCTGTTTTATTTTGTTGTATGTAAAGCAATTAGAACGATTACAGTTAGCAGTAAGATGTTACGTCTCAATCTGTAAGAAATAGATTGGTCTTACTTTTTTACGGTAAGGTTACTGTTACTGTTACTCCCGGCTAACTGAGCCTTAAGGGCCTAAATACGCCTTAAGCCGTAGCAGATATTTTCATTGCGGTAAAATTTGTTCCAACTTAGCTTCATTTGCCTAGAAAAAATGTCATGCAATTTTGTGACATACGGTCCATAATTTACCTAAGACCCCATATTTATCAGCCTTCTGAAATTCACTGTAAAGGCTAAAACTAATTTTTCAAATTTATGTTTTTTAAAACCAGAAGCCACTCTACAGAATGTTGAATGATTGATAATTTACCATGGGTTTAATATAAATTCCCTTCCTGAAATTCATTTAAGTTCGGCTTAAACTAACTCTATTACTTGAAATTTCTAAAAAGAAAAGCATTATACTTTCTGTTTGTCGGTTAATAATTAAATATAGATGCTGTGCGGCTGACGTCGGTTTTTATAAAGATTAATAAATAATTTTAAGCAGGTTTAAGTTCATCAAATTTAATTTTCATTAAATTATTTTTATGAAGAAAGGAATTTTACAACATGAAAATCGATTAAAATTGTTATTGATAATCATTCATTCTTGACTGACCTGAGATTCGAACCCAGATTCGAAATTAGCAATAACAATTTTAATTGATTTTCATGTTGTAAAATTCCTTTCTTCATAAAAATAATTTAATGGAAATTAAATTTGATGAACTTAAGCCTGATTAAAAATATTGAAAATTTGGATTTAAAACCATAAATAGTTCAACAAAATTACCACAATACTAATTAATAAATAATATCAAGCCCTAACCGCGAAAATAATGTATGCGACAAGATTTAAAATTTTTTTTTTTTAATAAATGACTTTTTTTATTTTATTTATTTAATCAATGGATATTATCCTTACTGACTAATAACAATATTGACCTAAGATTTATGAGTAACAATATGCATTTTAAAATTTACTACACTTTACAGAATATATGTACAAACAAATTTACGAATTAAGAAAAACCATAATTTTATGCTTGATGAAATTTAAACATAAAGAAAAATCAACAAATTGTGACAGAAAATTAAATTGTCTACATAACCTTGAAAAAGGATCAGCAATAGCATAATTTTCTCTATAAAATTTAACAAAAAGCAGGTTATAATGACGCGTATTGCGACTAGGTATATTAAATTTAACAGACTCTAACAGAAAATCACAACAAACATTACCATTAATAAGATTAACCATAAAAGAAACATTTAACATTGTGCGACGACTTTTGAGCGATAGTAATTTTATTAATGCCAGTCTGCTAGCATAGGAAGGAAAGTTTGTCGAGTAACTCCGATGAAGATCACGGAAACAGAATATTAAAAATTGTT
Organism: Pollenia angustigena; assembly: GCA_930367215.1. Lineage (NCBI taxonomy): Eukaryota > Metazoa > Arthropoda > Insecta > Diptera > Polleniidae > Pollenia > Pollenia angustigena. The sequence goes on from OV884058.1 coordinate 169,127,090, forward strand.
TTTGGACCGATTCGATACGAGAATTGTGAATGTTGTAAAATGGATCCCAAATGATTGACGCATATTCTGATTGGTTTGGGTTGGTCTAACGAGTGATACGTAAAGTTGCTTCGTTATGTATGGATCGGTGAATTGTTTAGCCCAGCGCTTAATAAAGCCAAGAACTCCTCGAGCTTAATTTACAGTAAATGCTATATGACAAACAAAGTTTAATTTAGGATCCAGTAAGACTCCAAGATCAAGAAACGAACTCCAGTTGATGACCACCCAAAGCAAAATTAACAGCAATACAGTTATTTCTATAAAAACGCATGCATTTGCATTTCACAAGATTCAGCTCCATCACATTATGATTACACCATAAAAAAAAAGTTATTAAGATCCGATTGAAGATAAAAATGATCAGCAAAGCAATTAAAAGAATGGAAAACTTTTACATCGTCAGCATATATATTGACGAACTTAACCAGCATAAACTTCTACGGGATAAACCTAATAAATCCAATTTAGTAAGAAGAAGGTGATGGTTAACTTTATCAAACGCTTTACTGAAGTCAGTTTGTTTCTTTTGTGTAAATGCACAATTAATTAAAGTTGTTAAATGAAGCATTGGTTGTAGTTGAACAGCCTTTTCTAAAACCATGCTGGCATGCTGCCAGTAACGACGAGGTGTGATGGCTGAGGAAATCAGTAACTAGTTTTTCAAAAAGTTTTGGAATAGCACTCAATTTGGCAATTCCTCTATAGTTTGTTATATCCGATTAATTACCAGATTTAAATAAAGGTTTAATATACGAATCTTTCCATAATACGGGAAAATAACCACATATAATCGACGCATTGAACATAAAGTTAATGGCGTAACTAATGATTCAGCGCATCGATTTAAAATACATGTTGGAACAAGATCAGGACTATTATATAGCAAGAACAGGACCATTATATAGCAAGAACAATTTTATCTTAAGCGACAAATTTCATATAAAATTTATATTCAAAAAAATAAAAAAACTCTCCCCACAGAAAAAAATTCTCCAAAATTGTTCACCAATTAAAGCATTAATCAAAAATAAAATCAGTTTAAATTAAAAATTTAATCAAGTGAATTAAACGTTTAATTAGTACTATTAACTGGTTTAATTGATACTATTAATTTGTTTACTGGTGCAAATTTAATTACTTTTTTAATTAATATCACACATTTTTTAATTGAAATCAATTTTTATTTTTTTCTGTGCCGTAAAATTCGGTTTTTGGCGCTTGCGTTATTTTCGCGATTAGGACTCGATGTATAAGCATATATCGTATAGAGCCCTCTCCTGAGATATACGAACTGTCGGTGGAGGGTATCAAAGATTCGGCACAGCCGACTATAGCACTTTAACTTGTTAAATCTAACTTTTGCAATAAAAGTTCGTTACAAACAAGTGATAAAAACTAAGCAAAACCTAACACAAACCAAAAGAAACTAATCAAACGACAGTAGCACTACATATTTATAAAAATAGCTATAAACCAAAAAAAAAACTCGTTTCTCCACAAAAAGAACAACATAAAACCTAATTACATACTTGTGCACGCTAAAAGTGAAAAGAATAAAAACGAAATTCACTTTCTATGCCACCGCACAATATTCGTTATTGTCTCTTTTTAATAACTTTTAACCAAAAAGAAATAAAAGCGACGAATAAACTTTGTGACTTTCTTTATTTCAACTACCAAATAAAACCTTCAAATGTTGGTAACTTGCTTTTAAAACTGTCAATCTTGGCATTGTAAAGCAGGAAATTGTAAAAAAAAGAAAAACCAAAAAATTGGAAATTCTTAAACAAAACTTTTTCAAAAATCATGTCGTTACTGCTGCAATTTTTAGCTACTCAGCCCTTCGTGTGGCATTGATATTGAAAATTTGATTAGTTTTTTGACATCACGATGAAAAGAAGGGTTGAAATGAAACAGCAAGAAAATAAAACTTTGCTGACATTTCAATTGTCAGCTTTTTAAACTATAAATAAAATTGTAAATCAACAAAAAATCTTAATGGATTTTATGTGCAGAGTAGGGTTTTGTGGCAGATTTTTGTTTGAGGTTAATCTTAAAATTGAACAAAAAATAGAACGTAGTGAACTTTTTTGTATAAATCTATATAAAATTATAGACTATTTCCGGAAATTCAAATACGTGGGAAGGGATTTTAAAATAATTAAGTTGGTTATTCTGCTTATACATACATAAGTAAAATTCACACTTTTAAATTGTTTCTTATATGAAAGGTGCCAGTCAAAATCTTTAAAAAGTTTTGTCACTTTAATTATTCATCTATAAGAATTTACATTATATTTAATTTAAACTTTTAATTTGTGAACCTGTCTGAGTGCTTTAATATTCTCACGCATAAAAAAACCGGGCTTAATACGATTTTACTTAACCCTCAAACAGCTGACAGCTTACAAATGTAAAACTTACGACTTGTTGACGTTTTTTATTTTATTTACAATTGTCCAAATTTCTTAAAACTTCATAAGAGAACTACAAATTCACTTATTAATCGAATACAAGAATATATAAGTGGTGAAACATTTTTCTATTCCTCGTTTTACCAGTTTTTTAAAACTACCTGCTGAACGACTGACTGGTTTACTTTTGTAAACCAGTATAATTTGAGATATAAATAACAAAATTGTAAGAGCACCTGTGTTTTTTTTAAGAAGATTCAAATTTTATTCAAAATTAAATTAGAAAGAAATCAAAATTATGCATAATTATATCAAAAATAGAAATAATTATTGACAATCCTGCACTTTGTAATCGTGACACAGTGCTTATCACATACCTTCTTTCCGCAAAGAGAGCAACACTTTCGCGTGACGCCATTTCTCCATTGCGCAGAATACGTACTTTCCTTTAATGCCCGATGTTCCTGGATTCGCTTGCAATTGTGGCTGTGGCTGATTCGATGAAAGGGTCCTGGTGTGCAGCATGCCCAGCATAGCATTCCAAACATGAGGGCAACGATTGACGTGGCTAATCTGTGCTCGACGTCTGATGTTCGGAGTGGCCATATCGTTCGACAATGCAATAAAGAAGCTACGACCGGAATTGCTGGTCACATGCGTTTCAGAATACAGCACATGCTGCTAAACCTGACAAATCCACCATGTTGAAAAACATAGCTAATGGCCATCGACGCGATTTCCAAATGCACCTGTAATTGCCAAGTATTTGGTCCATGGTATCCACGCCAGCTTTCTATTATATTACATTCTTATTTCTAGTTTGCCAGTTTCTGCATCAATGAAGTTGTTGGAATGCATCGAGGATAAAACAAAGACTTTTTTGGCTTTGTGCAGTAAGTGACCAATGTGACGTCTTGGCATTTCCAGTGAAATACATGCTTGTTCTTGCGCATCGTGCCAACGACACTCGACTTTTTGTCAACCAATTGATGAGTCAAATGCAATCCGGTGAAAAAGTTACCCATAGTGATGTTTCGACCAGAGCACCAATATGGTTTGACGAGTTCTTGCACTACATTAGCGCCAATATTAGTGGCCATCGGTTGACGAGGCTGTCACCTCTCAGTGAATAATGAGTACAAATGAATAGACAAACACATAAATGACAAAGTGTATACACAAAAACATCAAAAAAACACCTGCGTTGTTTAACATTGCTAGGCCCAGGTGAAATTATTGGCACAACGACTGCACGCAAAGAAAAAACATGGTTGTGGTAACCATATTCTAAGAGCAACATATTATGATAAGAACTATGATTGTAGTCACCATATTAAGATTATTATTGAATCATATTATGACTAAATATACTCGTACTATTACATCATAATATTTTTCCCTTAATCATATTATTATTCTGTTAATCATACTAAGTTAAGAAGTAATCAAATTATTGTCATGTTAATCATAATAAGCTAAGAAATTAATCATATTATTGTCATGTTAATCATAATAAGCTAAGAAGTATTATCATATTATCATCATGTTAATCATAATAAATTTAGAAGCAATCATATTATGATACAGCACCTTTCATAGCTGTCATAAAAATACAAAATAAATTAAAATATTTTTGCATCGATTTTTTATTTAGTGGCTTTTTACAATTTTTCTTTATGTTAATCAAATAGCGGAGTTCAATATAAATCTTGCAAAAGAGCAAATGAAAAATCTGGGGTTTTCATGGGCAACCGCGTGTGTCCATTTTTTCGATTTTATGATGTTGATGAAATATCGTAGCACTTTTATAAAATATAACGAAATCTCTGTGTGTTTTGTTGTTGGATTTTACAAAAAACTATGATATTTTGCATTTGCACTATTACATCACTGATACTTGAATGAACTCCGCTAATATTTTAATTTTTTAATCTCTTTAAACTTATTTTTTTATGGAATTTTATCTTTTAATTGTTTAACCGCTCACAAATAAAAAAACGACACAACTGATTCAAAATTATTTTACAAATGGCGCTAACATAATATGATTAGAGTAAAAATAGTTTGATTGCATCTTTAACATAATATGATAAATGTATAGAAAGTTATCATGTTATGGCTATTAAATATCATGATATGCTTGTGGGTTATATTATATGTTTTGAAAGTTATCATAATTTAGTTGTTAGAAAAATAATTATTTTTCGGTCAACAATACTCAAATTCATAATTGCGATAAACATTGATATGTTTACAGTAACTATAATATTGTTGATATTAAATAAAAATAACAATTATTTGTGTACGACAACAATATATTGTTACATTAAACAAAGTGTTGTTGCCGTAACCATGCCCAACCATATTTTTTCTCTGCGTGTGGTAGAACTTTTTGTTGGAGTTCAAAAACTGGTAGCTCCAAAACATTCCGTGCACGTTTTGCAAATTTTCTAATTATTATTTTTGTTTTTACTCTAAGAACGCTGCACATTGTGTTTAAAACACAACTTTTAAATTCTATTATTGCATCTTTCTATGCATATTCGTACATTACATATGGGCTTACAAATATAAACCAGTCCGCTGAAATAGGTAAAAGAAAACAGTCAGCTTTTTGAGGGGTAAAAAAAACCAAGAAAACTTGAAATCAATTACATTTGACACTTTAAGCCAGTAAGAATGCTGATATCGGCTATGCCAAATGTTTTATACCCTAAGCCAAAAATTTTAAGCAGATTTTCATTAAATCTTATCCATCTGACTTCCTACTAAACCCTAAATTTCTTAACTTTTCCTCACGCCGACAAAAAATGTTTTATACTCACTACGCACAGTGGGGTGAAACATATGCAAAACGAGGATTAATTCAGGGAAACCTGTTATTTATGACAACAATTTTTTTTGGATGTGTATATTGATTAATAAAAAAAAACTTGTTGTAAAATTTTAGTGGAATTTTAATTTCGTTTTATTTTTTCGAAAAATATTTTTTTTTTTTTAAACAATGAACATTCATTGCTAAAATATGGAAATAAAAATCATCTTCATTATTATCTTCACCTTCATCAAAATCATAATTTTCATGTTATCATCATCAACATCGGAAATATTTAGCAGAAAAAGCAAATCAAGTGCTGTTTGTAGTAAATTTAAATTATGAAGCTTTTTCATTTTTGTACCAATCTATGTATTGTTGGGCCCAAAATGTTCATATTAAAATAACCTAATGTCGCATTTAATAAAACAATAACATTTTTTTTATCATTGGTTTAAAAAAATATCTTGAAAAAAGCAAAATTGAGCAAAATCATAAAATTTTCCATGAAGCTTGAACTTTTGTCCCCTGTAACTCTATAATTTCTTGACCAATCTTCACTAGCAATCCATGATAATTTTAGACATTTTATAACCTTTCACTTAAAAGAAAGAAATACATAATCCGTTAAAATTTTTGAAGATATTTGCATTTCAGTCACATCATCTTTTTAAAAATCACAAATAACGGTTATTTTGGAATATCTCAACAAATGTTCTACTTTTTACAATTCTGACTTCACATAAAGATAAGCTGTCAGATTTATTTGGTCACGACTATGTTGAAATTTTGTGACGTAATGTAATCATTTAAACGAAACAAAACAGAAAAAACTAGTTAAAGTGTTTCACAAAATCTCAAATATTTTCACATGGGGCAAAAACGGGCTAGATTTTTTTTTGATTATACAAGTTGAAATAGCATATTTTAAGAATATATTAAAAGTTTTGCCCAAGTATTCCCACGAACATTTTGAAAATCAAAATTTTATTAAAAAAACTAAATTTTTTGACCAATTTAAAAAAATTAAAAAAACTTCCTCAATATTTTTCTTTACAAAAATGTATTAATAAATTAGTTAAATACCTGAAGTTGATGGATCCATTTAAAAAAAAATGTGTTTTTTAAGAAACAATTCTCTCAAGTCGCAATTAAAATATCTTGATTTTCACTTTTTAACAAATATTTCCAAATTATAAAATACTAGCTGACCCGACAAACGTTGTCCTGTCCAAATAAAGAAAAATGTTTGCGTTCGATTTTTAAAATCCGTTAAAAAGATACGAACATTTGAATGAAAAATTAGTCAAATCGATGGAGCCGTTTTCTGATTTTAGGTAAATCAAAAAAAGTGGGCGTTAAAGTGGGCGGGACAAAATTTTCTTTCCGTAAATACCTAAGTTGGATCATGGCGATGATTTTAAAGAAAAAATCGTCCAAATCGGTCAAGCCGTTCTCAAGTAATGTGCTTAATAGAAAAAGTTGGCGTAAAAGTAGGCGTGGTACATTTTGCTTTTGATGAAAACGTAAAATGGATTAATACGAACATTTAAAAGAAAAATTTGTCAAATCGATGGAGACGTTTTTTGATTAAAGAAAAAATCGTCCAAATCGCTCAAGCCATTCTCAAGTAATGCGCTTAATAGAAAAAGTGGGCGTAAAAGTAGGCGTGGTACATTTTTCTTTCGATTAAAACGTAACATGGAAAAATTAGCCAAATCGATGGATCCGTTTTTTGATTTTAGGTAAATCGAAAAAAGTGGGCTGGACATAAAAGTGGGCGTAAAAGTAGGCGTAGTAAATTTTTCTTTCGATGAAAACTTAAAGTGGATTAATACGAACATTTGAAAGAAAAATTTGTCAAATCGATGGAGCCGTTTTCTGATTTTAGGTAATTCGAAAAAAGTGGGCGTGAAAGTGGGCGGGGAAAATTTTTCTTTTCGTCACAATTATATAGATGTCATTGGTGGTGAAATATCAAAATTGGATTTTGCCACGCCCCTCCGCCCGCACACCGAAAATCAAAAATCAGACTTAACAGTGTCAGCCGCCTGAATATTCTAAAGATTCCCTGAAAATTTCATCAAAATCGGCCCGGCCGTTTTGGAGTCGATACGTTACATACATACATACATACATACATACATACATACATACATACATACATACATACATACATACATACATACATACATACATACATATATACATACAAACATACATACATACACACATACATACATACATACATACATACATACATACATACATACATACATACATACATACATACATACATACATACATACATACATACATACATACATACATACATACATACATACATACATACATACATACATACATTCATACATACATATATACATACATACATACATACATACATACATACATACATACATACATACATACATACATACATACATACATACATATATACATACATACATACATACATACATGCATACATACATACATACATACATACATACATACATACATACATACATACATACATACATACATACATACATACATACATACATACATACATACATACATACATACATACATACATACATACATACATACATACATACATACATACATACATACATACATACATACATACATACATACATACATACATACATACATACATACATACATACATACATACAGGAAATATATGAAAGACGAGAAAATAAAACACATGCGGGTGAAAACTTCGATGGTAGAGAAAAGACACGGATAAAAGATGATGCAAGGGAAAGGCTGCTCCAAGCTTGGCAAGTACTATGGGATGAAACGGATAAATGTAGATATACCCACACTCTTATTCCGAACATAGGGGCTTGGATGGATAGAAAACATGGGGAAATTAACTACACTCTTACCCAGGTATTTAGTGGGCATGCCAACTTTGGAACATACCTAAAACGTTTCGGGAAGAGGGAATCGGATGTTCGCGAACTCTGCTGTAGCTCCGAAGACAACGTTGAACATACTGTTATAAAATGCGGCTTTTCGAGGAGCAGAGGAAACATATTTCAGGAAATGTCTGAGAATATCAAGATAGCTGATATATTTAACTTAATGCTATCAACCCCGGAGAAATGGAAGTAATATTCACGTGCAATTTAATCTATTCTGAGGGCGAAAATGGAATGGCAACGAGCACAGGCGCCGAACCCCTAATCTCATACGGATGTATGCTGGACGGGGGAGTAGGAAAAGGTGATGGTTGATGACCAGTAAAATGAAATCCACCCCAAAGTAATTCTAGAGTGGTTCCGGGGTGGTGGTTCCGGTGTAGGGCCACTAGTTGATAGCTCGCTATCACTACGTCCAATTAAAAAAAAGCATACATACATACATACATACATACATACATACATACATACATACATACATACATACATACATACATACATACATACATACATACATACATACATACATACATACATACATACATACATACACATATCCTGTTTTATATATAGATTATTCAACTTTGGCAGCGTATAACAAAAAAAGTAAACAACATAGATCCACAATTTTTACAGTTAGTCGTGTTGAATTTTATCTACTTTTATATGGTACCAAATACTTATACGAAAAACTAACTTTATTTTTGAATTAATCCTCGTTTTTGGTACTGTTCACCCCTCTGTGCAACGGCTTAAAATTTTTGCCAATTAGTGCAAAATTAGTGCTATCTATGCCTCGCTTGCCAGATAAAAATTTGCTAAATGCTTGAAAAGCTATAAAAAACATTGATTTTAAAAAGAATTCTTGACCATTAAAAACTTCCTTAAATCAGCGTTTAAAAAACTGCCATTTCTTCCACTTCTTCATTTGTCATTGGCCAAAAAAAAACTGTTGCTTTTACTGCTGATTCTTTAAATGTAAACATTCGCTGTCAAACCAACTCAAAAAGCGACATTTTCGTTTTTTGTTTGGTTTCGACTGCAGTTTAAAACCAGAGAGAAACCCAGAGAACACTATATACTGTACCTTAGTGTTACGTACCGTAGAAATATGGAAAACATAAACGCTTATAGTGTTTGTGTAGTAAATATTAAAAAAAACGATTATCTGCTTGTGATCTTCGTTTGCAATAAGAAACCAACTCAACATAAAGATGAGAAAATTATACTGCGTTCTGTTTTTCGTTAAAAACCACAAGCTTCGTTGTGTTCGGTTCAACACTTTAATGTTCCTTTGTTTCAGTTATGCTCAGCGCTCTTTTGACTGGTAAAGACAATTAAAAATTTTCTACAAAAACAAAATACATATTTATGTGTTTTTAACATAAAAATAGAAAAACAAAAACCCAAATAAAAATCTTTGCAAAAACCAATCATGTACACAATACATACACAGGCTTTTCGAAGTGTGGTCGTGTCAATTACCAAGCAACAACAACTACACTAGTGACAAGAGATTTTTAAATGTTTTGTTTGCATATTCCTTCATTAATATGAAAAAAAACACTACAGAATATTTAATTTTAAGGTATGTTTACAGAAGAACTACAATTGTACTTGTACAAAGTAAAACATAAATTTAAGGGGCCCATATTTCCGGAATCCAAGCTAACTTTTCAAAACCCTTTGGCAGATTTGCTCTATTTTTAGTCTACTTTCATTTCGCGTTGCAAGTGCGAGCCGAATTTTGTTGCACTGTGTTATCGACCGACTGGCCAGTCGACTCCTCTTTTTTTACCTTAATAAAAAATGAAAATTAAATTCGTGGGATTCTTATAAAATGTAGCATATATTCGTTCTATAAGACTAAAACTTTAATGAACTACCGAATTCTATTTCGCTTATCGCTCTATAATTTACTAAAGTCCCATTAAAAACCCACTCTCAAACAGAAATGAGCAAAAATATTGTGTTGAGATTTGTTCCAGATTGGTTCAAACCTAAAACCGAATCGAGCAATCATAATGTGATAATGTGAAAAAATTGGCCCCATAAAGTTTTACATAAAAAAACTATTGCTTTTTATATTTTATAGATCGGTCCAAAATTCAAAGTGGGTATCTTCTAAAGCATACCTTTGTAAAATTACCTTTCGTATTCCTAAGCCCGTAAAAAATAACGTTTATAGTTCGAAATTTGGACCACTTTAGTTTTATATGACCAGAAATTGTGCTGTCAGATATTGTAGAGATTATTTCATTGTTTGTCACAGATGTAATATTAAGTGAGCTCATATTAAGTGAACTCCTAAGAAATTTAAAAGATGATAAAGGTGATCAGATATTCGGTACAAAGTTTGTATACCCACACCACAATAGTGAAGAGGTTATTGTGCATTTGTGCTAATGCTTCTAAAACGTTAAAGTCTTGGTCCTAGATTGTTTCGCCTTTAAGTACACCGATCGACTCAGCATAACTTTCAGAATAACTTTCTGAGTAGATCTAACGATGTCCGTTCAGTTGGCAAGCTGGCTGTGCATGCTAACCTTGTGTGCAAAGTGCAGGACGCAACTTTAGAGATAATTTGATAAAATTTGGTAAAAAGGTCCTTATTGCCAGAGGACTATAGCCTTTAGAAAACGTGGCGAATGGGTTCATAATTTCACGTACAAGCTTCTTTCCGGAATATCTTTTTGTGCAAAAAAAAAACCATCTTATTATGTTGGTATTTAGATAAAATTTAGTGCAAACTTATTTTATTGCAATACAAATCATCGTACAAAATGTTATTGGAAGCGACCGATATTTGACCATAGCTCCAATACAAATACGACTGCGAAAAATAGATTTTAATGCCATAACTTTCTTATAAATGTAGATTAGGGTGGTTACAAGAAATCAATGTTAGATTTTTCATCGGCGCAACCACCTTATATGTGCCAATAGCATAAAAAATGCGATTGACAAAGTTTCAGCTTAATCGGATAACGCTAACATGTGCCTCATTGAGAATAAATTAAGGAAAAACAGCGAATTTTCATTAAAATTCGTATTTCCTTACCTTTATAACCGATACCATTCATTTTAGGAACCTAAGTCGAGTCTTGTTTTATAGGAAATTTTATTCTTATTTATTTTGATATTGATAGTTTTGTTCCTTTCACCAATAGATAAAGTGATATTTAGCATTAATTAAGGACAAAGAAATACGAATTTTAGTGAAAAATCACTGTTTTTCCCTAAGTTATGCTCAATGAGGCACGTTTTGGCGTTATCCTTAAGCTTAAACTTTGTCAATCGGATTTTCTAGGCTATTGGCACATTTAAGAGGGGAGCACCAAAAGATAGCCCCCAAAAAAAAATTTACCATATCTTGTAACTACCCTAATAGGGTGGTTACCAGAAATCAGTGCTGGATTTTCCGTCGGGGCACACCCCTAATATGTGCCAATAGGATAGAAAATGCGATTGATGCAGTTTCAGCCCAATCGGGTTACGCTAACATGTGTCTCATTGAGCATTAATTAAGAAAAACAGCGATTTTTCAATAAAATTCGTATTTCTTTATCTTTATAACCGAAACCATTCACTCTAGGAACCTGAGTCGAGTCTTGTTTTATAGGAAATTTGATTCTTATTAATTTTGATTTTAATAGTTGTGTTCCTTATACCAATAGATAAAGAGATATTAATATTATTATTAATTAATAAGAATAAAATAAAAAAAGAATAAAAAGGTTCCTAGAAAATCGCTGTTTTTCCTTAATTTAATCTCAATGAGGCACATGTTAGTTAGCGTTATCCGATTAAGCTGAAACTTTATCAATCGCATATCTCATGCCATCGGCACATATAAGGGGGTTGCGCCGATGAAAAATCCAACACTGATTTCTTGTAACCACCCTAATGTCAATATTATAATAAAAATGTGTCATGATAAAATATTGTCCTGATAAGTCCAAAATTAACCATATGCTCCATATAAACCTCAATACTAAAGTCTCATATAGATGAAGATATCTAAATAGTATACGGCACAAAGAACTTTTACATGAATCCTCAACTCATAGCATAATTTTGCTCAGGCGGGTCCATGGTTGCCCATAACTGGCAATAAGTCTCAAATAGCGTACAATAGCAAAAATTTTTTTTATATACGGACTTGGCCGACTATTCTTTCTTAGAATTAAAAAAAAAATAATTATTAAAATAAAATATGACAAGCAAAAGTTTTCTTTTGCTAAAAATAAATATTTTTTTTTTTTTTCTTAATATTTCCAAAGCCGAAGTCCCAAGCAGAAGGATTAAAAAAGAGTTGGGAAAAAAATTTGTTTAAAAACTTATTAAACATTAGCTAATTAGAACTTGTCACTAATGAATTACATAGTGTAAAATACACAGAAAGAAAAACACTCGGGATAAATCAAGTTTTCTTTGATTACTTTAAGTACGAATCGTACTCAGAAACTCAAGTACGAACAACACTTAAACGTACTCAAAACAATCCTTAATGGGTAACCTTCGAAAATCAATCCCGGAATTTCTTGAAATAAGTATAAAATTCTTAAATCAAGTAAAAAGAAGATTAAACTTTTCGTTGTGTTGAAACTTCCGTCTTACGCATGTTTTGATTTTCTATGCACATTGAAAAAAGGCCTTGCCAGACTCATGTGTACCACGAAGGGTTAAAAAGTAAATTTGACCTCTTGCTTCTCATTTAGTTTATATTTTTGGTAAAATATGTACATAAGATTGTTTAAGTAAATACCATATCGGGCATGATGTTGGTGTTTTATCATTCTGTAAAGTGTAAAACGGGTAAGTAAATCCATCATTATAATTTTTTCTTATAATAGTTGAATCAAGCGTATTTTGAGATTGATTCAATCTTAGTTTTCTTAAATCAATCTCATTTTCGGATTATTTCAAGTACGAAATCGGGATTTAATATGGATAATTTAAGTATTTTGCGATTGAAAATCCGTACTTGAATCAATCTTTGTGTACTTGATTCAAGAAAATGCGTACTCACCGTACTATTAATACCTCTTCGGATTGATTTGAGTGCGAATGGATTGATTTTTCTTTTGAGTGTACATTAATTATACATTGTTAGAAATTTAGCAACTTTTTTCGCCACTTTCTCATTTTGCTCTCTTGTTCTTAAATTTTGCTTCCAAACAGCATCTTGTAAATGTTCACTTTCTCGTCTCACTTATAACCAACCAATTTAGTTTCGAGTAAAGAAATAAGCCCTTAAAGCATTTGGCTTTAAGAAACTTTTCAAGAAGGAAGCATTTGGTAGAAAGTATTTTAGCATCAAAAAAAAAAAAAAGAATCAAAAGTTAACGGGTTAATAAAAAGTCTTAAGAAATGCTCAGAAGTAAAAAAAAAATATTTTTGGAAGTAGTTTCCCACTGGCGGCAATTATATTGTCCTTGAATCTGTACGTAAATTGTTTTTCTTCTTTTTCCTTTTGTAGCTGAAGTTTAAAAGAGGTTCAGTTGGAAGAACATAAATATAAGTTTTTGTTTCTTTTGCATTTGGTTTTCGTATTGGATTTTTATATGAATAACGGAACTAAGAAGAAAACAATAAACAAACCTTTCTTAAATAAAAGAACAAATAAAAGCTACAAAAAACTTCTTATATTTTCTTGATGTTATTGTTTATTTTTGTTGTTGTTATATGTAAATATTATTTATGTTAGTAGAGTAGGTCAAATTAGGTTCTAATAAAACATTATGTGGACCCAACTCCCATTTAAACCCATATTTCTGTTCTGTTTTCGCAAAGTTAACTACTCAGAAAACCATTGGTTACTTTTTAATGTATCTTAACAAATAATTTCAGCTTATCCCCCCAACAAAAACTATTAGTGTTTTTATCAAGAATAAAAATTGGGAATTAAGCACGACGGACAAAATCTTACTAATTCAAATTTTGTATTCCCAAAAATTACTTTGGTAATAAATCTGCAAGTTCACGTGCATAAAAACTGAACTGGCAAGTGGTTTTATTTTGATTTTCTTGCAAAAACCACAAAGCAATTATTGCTTTTAATTTTGTTTTGTCTTAACCCACTTACAACTAAAATTAATGTTGGGAGAACTTCAACTAATTGTAGTGAGGAAAGTAAGAAAACATAAACAAAAACTGTTTCTTGTTGGTATTTTGTTTAATCTTGATATTGTTGCAAATAATACTTTTTGAGTGTTGGCAATTCTCATTCACTCTGCAGTTTTATTTTCTAATATCTTTTGCTTTTCTTAATTTTTTTTTCTTTTTTGGGAGAATGTTTCCTGATGATCTGGCTTAAGCAACCAGTGAAATGCATAAGAAACTAGCTTATCCACCAACAATAAATATCAGTGTTTTTATCAAGAATAAAAATTGGGAATTAAGCACGAAAATTAAAATTAATTTCATAAGAATCTAAGAAAATTGCAAAAAAATATGATCTCCCTACTACCCGCTTAAACACATAACCTTGAAAACATGAATTGTGAAACTGAAGTATGAAACATATATTGGCTTAAAGACCAAAAACAATTCAGGCAGATTTCAGATATGTTGGGTTCATATGCCCGAAACTTAAAATCCCGATTAAGAAAATTCCTAATTTCAGAATCCTCCATGTTAAACAAGAACAAATTCTCAAAAATTTATTGTTGTAAGTTTTTGTCAAATGTATTTATGCGAAAGAAAGCGTTCTTTTGACTTCGTGAAATCGGCAGTTAATATCCCAAAAAAATGTTCAGTTGCAGTTGTGAAAATCGCTTGATAGCATCGGTTGATAGCATGGATGGACCTTCGGGCGGGCGTAAACATTTTCTCCTCTATGGTTTAACAAATACCGGCTTCGCTAAATAAAGCTTTCAAATTCGGGATTTGATATCGGTATTCCTAAATTTAGAATTTCAAAACTCGACACTATAAAGTAAGGGATTTTAAAATTTAGAATCTGGAAATTCTGGATTATGAAATTCGGGATTTTGATACTATCCCATTTTAGATACCTTTTTTTTGGATTTTTTTAGGGCCAGGGGATGACCCACCTGTGGACATTCGACTTGACAGCGGCAGCGGCATATCTCAAGCCGAATGATGATGTTTTTAGGAAAATCTTGTACTACGAACAACCGTAAGAGTTCCGCGAACCAAACCACTAATTTCATCAGAACACACCCGATTATAGTATGATGATACAGGTAATGGTGCTCACGGTAGTCAATAGAATGGAACCCTTACTGTGAACAATGAGAACCTACGTCCTGTCTTGCACGAGGTCGTGAAACTCCAAAATATACTTTGACGCGCCAACTCACTCATGTATTGATACATTTTTGGTTTTAACCATTCGTACTCCAATCAATCCGAAGAATTTTCTTGAGTCAAGTACAGAAAGATTGATTCAAGTACGGATTTTCAATCGCAAAATACTTAAATTATCCATGTTTAACCCCGATTAGGTACTTGAAATAATCCATAAATGAGATTGAATTAAGTAAAAATAAGATTGAGCCAATCTCAAAATGCGCTTGATTCAAGTATTAATATAAAGTTGATTTTATCAGAATTCGTGCTTGAAAAAACCAAAAAAGGAATTAGAAAGAAAAAATTATTATGATTGATTTACTTACTCGTATTACTCTTTTCAAATACTTTTCAAAAAAACTTCAAGAGTTAAAAACATATATAAAATTACACAAATAATATTACCTTTTAATAATTTTTATTAAAGAAGAACGCAAAATAAACAATATAATTTTAGTAAAGTAAAATACAGACAAGTTACAGAAGTATTGTGCCCCAAATAAAGAATTTATGAAAATAACTTAAGTTAGTTTTAAACATTCCTAGATAAACTAAAGGAAGGCAAAGTGTACAAGCTCTTACGGTGTAGAATATTTGGCTTTATTTCTAGCCTTACTCGACTTTAGTAAACACTGTAAACGCTCTACAAAAGATCTTTTGTGTCGCGGTGTTTTTGGCTTTTAGATAATAATCCAGAACATCAGGAAACCCTTTCCGTAAAACTTAAGAAAAGCCTAAGATATTAGATATGCAAATAAAACTGTAGAGTGAATGAGAATTACAAACACTCAAAATTTAATTTGCAACGATATCAAAGCTTAAACAAACTACCAACAATAAACAGTGAATTTATGTTTTCTTACATTCCCCACTACAGTTGGTTGCAAGAAGTATTACAATTTTTTTTTTACAATTTATACTTATCAACGCAAGATTTTTTCAATTAAGTTTTAAATATCCAGTGGCGCTAAAGTTCAGATTAGATACTTGTATTAGCATTCATATTCGGCGAATATTGGCGCAGATATTCATATTCCCGAATATTAAAAACAACATTCGTTACATCACTAATGTGGAGAGTATTTTAAATATATAAAGAATCGAGTTATTAAGGCCCTTATTATGTAACACTCAACGCAACGCCAAAGAATAACATTGAAAGCAAAAACAATGTCATAAATATTTTTTTATATTGTTGTTGCTTCTACAGAAATAACTTGTGGCGTTGAAAATTTTAAAACGGTACATGAATTTCTGTAGAAAACAACAACAAAATTACAAAATATTTATGACTTTGTTTTTGCTTTTAATGTAATTCTCTGGCGTTTCGTTTAATATAATTAGGGCCCTAATAAAGTTTGCTTTAAGGCGTATGAGTATTATTTAATTATTTATCCTCGTATTAAAAGATCAATCATATGCCATGGTGTACAGTATGTATCTTAAATCTAATTTTGTGTATTTTTTATACTCACCGGGTAGACTCCATCAATATAATCTTTGGCGATCCTTTAAAGTTTATACCAACATTTCTAAGCTCTTGATTAACTTAAAAACGACTTAGCGATGCATGTGTGTCCGTCCGTATATTTAAAACTCAAAAAAAGAAAAAAAGGACTCTATATAATATACGCCCGCAAAAGGGCTTTTGGCCAGATAGCTGCCATGCTTAATGAACTAAAGCAATGAAATTTTTTATGCTTGTACAATGTACAATGTACATCGCTTGTTTACTTCAATAGTGTTTTAATTAAAAAAGCACGATTTTTTTTCCCAAGAATGCAGTAATTTTCGCAATATCATGATTAATGATGTGTCAAAAATTTAGATCTTATTCATTTGAAGTTTACCGCCTGTTATCAAAAGGTGCCATTATTCATATAATAACACATCTCAGATTTGGATTAAGGAATAATTTATATATGTATTTTAAGCAAGAACTATTTTTTTGGTATTTTCCATAAAAAATTTTATATGGCTCTACCAAAAAGTACTATTTGAATTATTATACTATCGGGTGATTTTTTTACTATTATCTTTTTGGCAACACTGGTTTAATGAGCTGACGGACGTTTCGTGTCTTGTTTCACTGTCAAACATCTTCAGTTTGCTCTATAATTTAACCATGAATCGTCTTACAAACGAACAACGCTTGCAAATTATTGAACTTTATTGTCAAAATGCGTGCTCTGTTAAGAAAGTTCATCGCGCGCTTCTTCCATTGTATGGTCAGTTTAATCGACCCACTGAAGCTTCTATTCGGGCTATTGTGACTAAATTTCGCACCAAATTTACATTGTTGGACATTAAACCACCAACACGCTTACGTAGAGTGCGTAGTGAAAAAAATATCGCAGCTGTATCGGCCAGTGTTAGTGATGACCATCAATTATCGATTCGTCGCCGTTCGCAGCAATTGGGCCTCTGTTACTCAACAAGGTGAGATGATATCCAACTTTTTCTTGCCCAAAATGCAAGAGCTTGACTTGCATGACATGTGGTTTCAACAAGACGGTGCCACGTGCCACACAGTACGCTACAAAATGGACTTATTGAAAGGCGAGTTCGGTGAACGTTTTATTTCATGTTCGGGACCGGTCATTTGGCCGCCTAAAGCTCATGTCTATATACACATACCCGTTTCAATTGACGCATTGGAAGATAACATTGAAGCATTTATTCATGAGATACCGGCCGAAATGTTGGAAAGTGTATGCCAAAATTGGACTAAGCGGATGGACCATTTGAGGCGCAGTCACGGTCAACATTTGCATGAAATAATGTTCAAACATTAAATTCAAAATTCGATTCAAATAAAGATTTCATGCATTTTTCTGAATTTTATGTGTTTTTTTAACTTTCCCATAGCTCTTAAAAAATCACCCATTATATAGTAAATAAGCGATATGTTCTGAACCTCGAAACTGCACTATATCAATTAATTGTTTACATAGCTGTAAAATATCTAATATCTGTGGCATTTTGACAAAACAGCTTAAGTCAAATTTTAAAAAGTTGAATAAAATGTTGTTAAGCATACGAATTTTCATTAAAAAGAAAATTTTGTTTACGTTTTAAATATGTTGTGTAATTCATAAACGAAACTGTTCATTAATTTTGGTTTATTTTATTATTTAATAAAAACTATTTTTTTACTGAGTTTTTTTTTTAAACTTTTTTGCTATCTTATCTCCACTTAAGATGTTTTGTCAAAATACCACAGATATAAGATAAAGTTCCTTTTTAAAAACAATTTCTCATAAGAATTTCCTTTTTAAAAACAATTCCTTATTTATGAAAATAAACCAATTAGGTCCATCATTTTGACAAACTCCCATATAAAAGTCATCAATAAATAAAAGTTGGCGACGTAACGGCTACACTGAATGAGTTAAAGTAAAGAAGTATTTTACTTTGGGTCTGTACAAATGCTTCTTTACAAAGCAGTCATTTCTAAATACATACTTTGTTTATACAAGAATGAGCCTCTTAAATAACTTAATTAACTAGTCTCTTAATTCTAATCCACATACAAATATGATGGACATTAACGATACAGTGTCTCTTCTCCTTAGAGACACTGCAACTCACCCAATCAGAAAAGCGTTAAACAGCTACAGATTGAAACAGAAACCGTGATGTCGAAGTTTTCCGTTAAGCACTGGCGTCCTTTAAATAAAGTAAAGGGATAAGATTTGATTAATTATTGTTTGATCATATGAAGAGGTCCATAAGAAAAGATAAACTCACTGTTTATTGTTGGTGTTTTGTTTAAGCTTTGATATTGTTACAAGTAAGGCTTTGAGTGTTTAAAATTCTAATTCGCTTTAGGGTTTTATTTGTATAATATTTTTAGCTTTTCTAAAATCTTTGGAAAAGGTTTCCTGATGATCTGGCCTAAGCAACCAGTGAAATGCGCATAGAAGCTAGCTTTCCCTCAACAATAAATTTCAGTGTATTTATCAAATATGAAAAATTGGGAATTTAGCACGTCATACAAAAATCTTAATAATAAATTTTGTATTCCCGTAAATAACTTTGACGAAATAATTACATTTTTCAAGTTTTTTGATTGAATCCTATTCAAGACATTGAAATCTACATTAGGGTGTCCCAAAATTTTTTTTTGTCAGAGGCTCAAGCATAATTTGAAAGCTTATAGGGTCCAGTATTTTTGAGTTTTTTTTAGATTTTTTGGAAGAGGTTTAGAGGTCGCGCAAATCAAGTTTTTGTTAAAAAAAAAAACTTTAAGTTACGGCAATATTTTTGTCCACTAAGATTCCACATATTAATTATTTTTTACTAATTTTTTAACAAATTCATTCTGTAAAAAACGGCTTATTACTTTTCAAATTTATATGAAAGGTATTAAAACTCCTGACGCGATTTTGAATACCAATAAGTTCTAAACAATTAAGAAAAACAAAAATGGAATTTTGTCCTACAGTTTCCGAGTTACACTATTTTTATAGTTTGTACCTTTAAAATGGTGATACTTTTTTCGTTATAATTATTGTATATTTCCATTAATTTTTATAGTTACGGTCTAACTGTCATTAACTTCTGACATTTATTGAGCTAAACCGTTACACGCTGTCATTTTCACTTTCTATTTTATGTGTGCTCCAGGAGCTATCAATCGGGCTCGCTGGATAATGAAAATTATCTATTCTTTGAAAATATGAATTTTCCGAAATCAGTTGCAATCTTATAAAGTTGATGCCTTGCTTGAATTTAGTTCATTTATTTTAAGAATAAATATCAAATATTGGTACCTCTGGCAGTGCCCTCGATACGCTCCTCTCAATGATCTGAGCCTATTAAAGGAATTGGATAGCTAAAAAATTATTAATAAAGCAGTTGCAAAAGCCTCGCTCTAGGTCGTCAGTGCTACTTAACTCCGAAATTGGCTGCCTCAGCGTTTTTTGCTGAACGTATCGACACCAAAACTTGCAGATACTGCATGCAGCGATTATGCGGTAGCAAATGGAACTTTAACAGAAGCAAACTTTAGAAATAAAGAAATTCAACAATTCATTTCAAAAGCCAGTCTAACTTTTTTTTAAACCTTGCAATATTTCAATCAATTTTTTAAAAATAGAACAAGTCATTTCAAGAGGCAAAGAAAAAAGTTCAACAATTACAAGTGGTAAATGAGTTGGCAGAACGAGGTGTGGCTTTGGCTAATACTTATATTAATGTCACAACTTCTGAAACTGATTTCCAGAATTTATTGCAAGGTATAGAACTACATCGCAAGAACCTCAATAAATGATTTTTCACAGAGCAAAAGAAAAGTTTTTTTTTTTTGATTGGGTAAGATTGGTGAACTGGCAAACAGCTTATAATAACATATACAGGGTATAAAGATAAAAACGGGTATAACTCAGGAACGGTAAGAACAAATTTAAAAATGGTTTATTCATATTAATAAGAATTAATTTGTCTTTCAAACTGCATCATTAGTTTTTTTCGTTTCTTTTCAAACTTAAAAAGTTGTAAAGCGTTATTACAAAATTTTTGAAAAAATTACGAATAATTGTAATTAGGGGTATATAAATGAGTAAACTCATCACCAAAACTTATAGTTTTTTCACACAGGAACAAAGCCTGGATACTTTTCTTTAAAACTGTTTCCTCAGGAGTGAAGAAACTCGTGGTATGAACCAAGTTATGAGTAAAGTTAAAAAAAGGCTGAAAACTCCGTTTTTTTATGAAAACTCCATTTGCGCGACCTCTAAACCTCTTCCGAAAATTCTTTAAAAAAAATACTTTACGCTATAAGCTTTTAAATTTTAATTGAGCACCTATGAAAATCAGAAAGAAAAAAATTTTTGGGACACCCTAATCTACATATATTACTATTATTATAAAGCATTCCAAAACTCAATAACTGCACTGCAATACAATATCAAATATAATGGTTCAGAGCAAAATGCAATATTTACACATCTTTGCAATAAATCGCTACAAGAAATTTAAAAAAGTCAACTTTGTAAATTAATTATGCTCTGGTGGCAACTCTTACATAACTGTTAAACGTAAGGAATTTTTATTATTAATACGATCTTCGTATGACGTGCTAAATTCCCAGTTTTTCATATTTGATAAATACACTGAAATTTATTGTTGAGGGAAAGCAAGCCTCTATGCGCATTTCGCCGGTTGCTTACACCAGCTCATCAGGAAACCTTTTCCAAAGATTTTAGAAAAGCCAAAAATATTAAACAAATAAAACCTTAAGCGAATAAGAGTTATAAACACTCTAAGTCTTACTTGTAACAATATCAAAGCTTAAACAAAACACCAACCATAAACAGTGAGTTTATCTTTTCTTACATCCCCCTACAATAATTAATACCTTTTGCTTTTGTTATGCTGATTGTGAATAATATTTTCATACAGTTCAAAGCAAACTTAAATAAATACTCGATTGATTCGGACCAAAACGCAATAATTCCAATTTGTTATCTAAATAACTTTAAAACAAACTGTCAGATAAAATAATTAATTTGTGATTAATATTACTTTTTGTAGACAATAATACCTCACTACTTGTTTTTTAAAAAAATTATGTGCTACTTACTTAAATTACATTTTGTCGTTTATCCAAAAAAAATGTTATGGTGTAATTATTGCGTTTTTTTATGGACCTCCTCATATTTTATATATGAAGATTAATTAAATAAATATTGAAACAAAAAAAAATATAAATCCATTATTTTTACTTGTAACAAACAAGTAAGAGTGCTTTATTCGGCTGTACCGAAACTTTAATACCCTCCACCGAGTATCTATTTATTATTGATTTATCTTTATAAAAAACAGGCATTAGCATTAAAATTGTTTGCGGTTTTATCATATGGGCGATTCTTTTCTGACGGGTGCAACATTTATACGCTTTAAACGTCTTTTACTAATAGAAAGAAACACATTTTCAATTAAGTTATTTCTAGGGGGGGTAACATTTTTTTATATACTATTGTTATCTTTTTACAAGAATTTATATAAAACGATCAAAAAGCCACGATAGAGCTTTAAAGTGCATGACGGGTGCAACCAAATTGGCCAACTTTCATAAGATCATACCACAAAAACACAAAACTCTGTTAATTTTTAAACTTTTATTGTATTTTTCTTTTTTATTGTGAAAGATGAGATATCAGACGATGATTATCAAATCAAACATCGTAGAGAAATATAATCCAATAATAAGAAATTTGCTCTTAAAGCCATGACGGGTGCAACATGCAATGCATTTTCTGTTCGCGCCAAATCTATGAATCTTAATGCTTCGAAGTGCACAACAAATTTATATTTAAGCTTACGTTTAAAAAAAAACTATACTTTTATAAAATATAGATATTTTACTTTAAATTGGCATCAAAAAGGTATCAAAAAGTGTGATTTGAAAATTGATGTTAAAAATTGTCTAGAATAGAATCGCCCATATAGTAAATTACACTATGCCACAAAAAAAAACATAACGTGCCCAGCTGTAAAAATAAATAACATCACTGTTCCGGTAGAAAGCCATGTTAAGTACTTCATATGGACAGACGCTTGACCTGATCTCGTCATATTGAAGCGAAAATAACGGCTATTAAACTTAAAGCAGCTCAACTACATTGGTAATCGGTCGAAACTCAAACTTATCCTTAGACAACAAAGTTCTCTTATGCAAGTCTATCATAAAACCAATATGGACATATGGCATCCCATTATGGGGTACTGCATGCGCATCAAACATCCAGAAGATACAAAGAAGACAGTCTAGGATATTACGGCAAATTGGCTGCGCCCCATGGTATATACGTAACGACATTATCCACAGAGATCTTAACATCGCTACCATCCAGGAAGAAATTAAAAAGTGTTCAGTCAAATACATAGATAAACTAATGGTCCATCCCAACTACCTCGCTCGGGATCTAATAAAGTTTAAAGGTCAACGGAGGCTGAAAAGATTCGACACTTTGAGCCTAGCAGGCTTTTTTGACTCTTGAATGCAATAAATTAGCGGTTACATTGGTAATGGCTAACAAATACAAATAAGAATTAGGATTAAGCTTTGAATACATATTGTAATTTTCGACAAGAAAGATTTAATAAAAAAAAAAAACAAAAAAATTAACCTCAAAAATTAGAGATTTTCTAATAGAAATTGGTGCCACTGCACAGTGGCTGAAAATCGTTTTTCATTGGCCAAAAATCTGTAACTTTTGAACCGAAGGAGATATTTTAGTGAAATTTTTTTTAAGTCGACAGCTAGATTCTTAAGCTTTCTTCACTTTAAATTTCATTAAAATCGGTTGAGTAGTTATTGAGGAATTTAAGGTCAAAGTGGAACTTTAAATTTTTTTTTTAATTTAGCGTGCAATATGGTTTTTTTAATTCTTTTAATTATTTAAAAATGTAATTTTTTGATTTAAATAATAATCATTAACAGTTTTTGAAATAATGGGACACTCAAAAAATTAAATGCTTACTATAAAAAAAATTTTAACATAAAAAAAAAATAGTAAAATCCACTGGAAATTTTGCTATTATTGCTGAAAAATATACAATTTTTTGCTTTCAAATTTGTTTACACTTATTTATTCTTATTTATTAAAACATTTCATACATATGTGGATAATGTATGAATAATAGCAGCAATAGATTTTAATAGCTTTTGTAACAACGTGAGCTTCTATTTATTATTATTTTTTACTAATACAATGTCTGTCTTTGATCTAATGAATTATAATTATTGTTCATTTAATTGAAAGATTGATTGCAAATATTCCATATTTTGTTCTGTGTTATTTCTGTTCTTAGGTAGTTTTTTGACTTCTTCATCTAAATCCCGATGTTCCACTTTCCATTGATTTCGAATACTGGAGATAAACGGATCTGACGTTGCCAATAATATATTAAATAGATCTTCATTAGTGGAATTTCGTGAAATTTTTCTAGTATTGTGCTCTCTATAAAATCTGTAATCCTTATTCCTTTTTTCCTGAGCTTCCTCTGATAAATCTCCAAGTGGCACCAACTGATATTTAATGACATCTTCTCCATGATAAAGGATTTTGTGAACTGTAGCAGACATATTTCTCCATGGGTACTTGGTTGTATATATTTTTGCAGTTTCCTTAGCAAAATCTCCAAATTTTCTAGAGTCAATTTCTTCATTGCACGCAAGTACTTCTAGGATTATTTTAAATCTAAAAATTAGGTTAAAATCAACACCTGTTATTTCAGATGCTGTTTCTGGATCTGAAAAGAATCTTCTTGCGGTATTGCCATCATTTGTATTGCCTGACCCTTGTTTCGGCTGATCTATAATCAACCCAAATTTGCGATATTCATCTTGAACATGTTTCCTTTTTGAACTTCTTAACTCCTTTTTGAAGCTCTCCATGTTTATGAAAAACGTTGTTATTGCTCAGATATATTATATCCACTGAGTTTGCATCCGAATGTCACTTGCTTTTAAACCTTTTCATACCAAGTACAGGTAGAATAAAAAGGATTAAAAAACTTAAAATCCTTTTATTTATATGCTATAAAATACCTGACACAAATTTAACAACGCATTGCATAGCTATAGGGTCATGGACTATTATTAGAGTCATAAAAACAGATAAAATAAAAAGACCAAACAAAATTTAAAAAGCCCTTCTAAGGTGGGAGTCACAATATACCTGTTTAGCGTAAACGCGTGTATAAGCTCTTTATTCTACTATAGAATACGCTAGTGTGAACGTAGTGTAACGGATAAGGATGAATCAGGGTAGCTATACGTTTTTCTGATTGTGTAACATTAATAAAATTTTTTATATGTACTACCTGTATTATGTTCAATCACGATCAATTTTCCCTATATCATAAAATTTTTTTGAAGACAATAGCACATGATTTCTATTACTTACAATTTAAAAAAATTTTTTTTTCTGAGTAATTTCATTAAAATTACCTTTCTATCAGTGGTTTTACCTTCTTAATCCCTTTTGGGCCACAAAAGTTCTATTCTTCTAAAGTTGAAATATGACAAAAATATAGTAGGTTAGAAATTTTTTTTGAGTAATTTCATTAAAATTAAAAAAGTGTTAAACAGACGGGTCCAGACGGGTACAAGAGTATATACAGGGTTAAAGAAAACACTTTCACCTTTCTATCAGTGGTTTCACCTTCTTGGTCCCTTTTGGGCCGCAAAAGTTCTATGCTACTAAACTTGAAATTTGACAAAAATATAGTAGTTTAGAAAATATGTCCTAACATCTCAATTATAAATAACACAACAGTCGCAAATATTACCTTTTTAAAGCTAACAAGACTACCAACCAAGCAAAAAAGCAAGCAGGTCATTATCGCTGATAGTTTTTGTGCAATGATAATTTCTTTCGGATTAAATATTAAAAAAAAAAAACACTTTTTTCTGAATTAAAAAAAAAGTTGTGTTTAACAACATGGCACAACCACTATTACCAATATTTTGACCTAATTGTTTGGCTACCTTAGTTTTAATATGTTTACTATTAAATCAAATTAAAATTTTTGAAATCGGTGGCAAACAAAAATTGGACTTTTGGCCAATGAAATAAAATTTTCAGCCACTGTGCGCTGATCACGAATATGGCATTTATTTATTTTTCTCAAGAAGCGTTTTCGAGATATACGCGAAAATCGAGTTTTTCTGCAGTTGTTTTAGGTATTTCGAAAAATCTCAACTTTTTTAATTCGCTCCTTAAATAATAATTTG
The DNA here is from genome assembly GCA_930367215.1 of Pollenia angustigena. Classification (NCBI taxonomy): domain Eukaryota; kingdom Metazoa; phylum Arthropoda; class Insecta; order Diptera; family Polleniidae; genus Pollenia; species Pollenia angustigena. The sequence goes on from OV884058.1 coordinate 169,153,379, forward strand.
TTTCCAACGTAGCAAGCGTAAAATTGTTATCGTCGGACAAAGAATAAAGAAATAACGGCATATTTAGTGAAAACATCCGAATTTGAGTTAAAATAAAAGTTTTTTTAAGAATGCTACAATTACACCGCGGAACAGTTAGTTTGCGGTCTGGAATTTGATTGGAATTTGATTGCTTTGATTTGAGGTCGCTGATTTCAAATCTAATCTCCATTTTTCTCTACCAGCTCTAGTTTTCGAGATATACCGTTATGTCCAAAATTAAGGCAGTTTCACTACATATATTGAAATAACTTAAAAACGGATGACTATATTCAGTAAAAAAAAAAAATCCGAAAATCGGCAACAATATTATCTCTAAGCCGTGCTTACATTGTTTTTAAATTTGCGCTGTAGTTTCCGAGATATCGTAGAATTTTTGAAGAAAATATTCGTGATCAGCATCCCCGATTTATCTTAGAAAACATCTCATTTTTGAGGTTATGGCAAAAAGTTAAAAATTTGTGACAATCCGATACGACAATCAGAAAGTTTTATGCTTTTTTAGCAATTTTAACTGGCTTGAGTAAAATATCATGGTTCGTAACAGTTTAAGCCGAACCTAAATGATTTTCATCATCCCAAAATTCTGCAGAATAATTTCTGGTATTAAAACATCAGAACAGCGGTGAAATTAGTTTTAGCGTTTACAGTTAATTTCAAAAGGCTGCTTGATATGGAAACTAAGGTAAATATCACAAAATTGCATGACATTTTTCTGGCTATATGAATCTAACATAGCGTTTACATTTGCCAGTACTGGCAAGACAGTAGCAATTCATTCAAACTTTTTCACTAATACATAAACACTTTTACAGCTTTTTTGTTTTTGCATTGTTTTGCCAACTAATATGTATATGCTTACTGTCTTGCCAGTACTGGCAAATGTAAACGCTGTGTAAGTTGGAAGACATTTTACCGCAATATCTATATCTGCTACGGTTTTAGGCGTATTTTAATTATCTAAATTATATAGTAATTTATAGGCCGATCATCACGAAATTTATTAGTGTGATTTCTAGTCCTATCAAACTCTGATTTCCGATAGCAGTAGTTATTACGATTTTAAGCGGCTTTTTATGAATTTAAAAAAACAAAAATTTAGACATTTTGATAAAAAAATTATTTTTTTTTCTAAAACGACTGCTCATATTATAAAAGGTGGGCACCATTGCATTAAGCGAATTATGCTAAACGGTATGTGCTAAAAACGGCTTGTCTAAAAAAGTGTCAATTTCGAGCACAGTGTAATTAATAATATTATAGAAGTTACAAATACTAAAACTAATAAAATAAATCAATTAATTTTTTAATCTCTTTCTATATATTCTTTTCTATGTCTTATAGTAAATTATGGACCGATCTACACGAAATTTTATAGTGTGACTTCTAGTCCTATTATGATAACATTATTTATTACAGTCTTAGACGTACTAAACTGTTTTCCGGGAGTAGGTGTGTATGATTTCCAGTCGAATAAAACGACGTTTTGCAAAATCTTATAGCATTCCGTGCAAGATTTGTGTAACTTTTTGTAACAAAATCATTAATTTTTTAGAGTGGTGTTTCCACATTTTAATTCATATGATAACATGTTCCTATTATGATAACATTATTTATTACGGTCTTAGACGTACTAAACTGTTTCCGGGAGTAGGTGTGTATTATTTCCAGTCGAATAAAACGACGTTTTGCAAAATCTTATAGCATTCCGTGCAAGATTTGTGTAACTTTTTGTAACAAAATCATTAATTTTTTTGGGTGGTGTTTCCACATTTTAATTCATAGCTTATAATCCTACCAAACCGATTTTGCTGGATTTCAATTTCAAACTGCTTAGGACAACTACAAGCAATTTGCACCAAGTTTGTTCATTTATTTAAAGTTTTTGAAAGTGAGCGTGTTTTCAACAGACGAACAGAAATACAGGAAGACGGACATGGCGCAGAGAACGGCTTTGTGCGATTGCAAAAAATCGCATTAAATGAACACCAACAAATACACTCGCTTGCGGTCATACAATAAAACTTGAGCAACCGCAAACATTCGCTGCTGGTTTGCAGTCATTCAAATAATGCACATCGTGCTTTGTTATTTATACCATCGTTTAGCTTCGTTTTTTAATAAAGATGTTTGTGTGTTTGGTCCGGCAATGATTGTTTTGGCAAAGAAAAAAAAAAAATACAAACAAAAAAGCCAGAAATCATGTAGGCATTCAGCAGTTGCTGTGTAGTACAAGAAAAAAAATTGAAATGAAACTAAACCAGTGATCTTTTTTAAAGAAAACATAAATAAAACAAAACAGAAACAAAGATAATAAGCAAAATTTTGACATCCAACAATGATAAACCAAAAAAAAAGTTATCAGCAGGGCTTCTAAGACCACCTGTAATGCTTTCGCCTTGCACAACTATAAACATATTATTTCTGTAAAGAGGCCTCAAAACAGGCTTTGCGATATTTGCGATATTTCCCGCTGAATGAGAGTGTTTCTCAGTAAGCAATTATATTTTACGATTGTAAAATAAAAGAGCGTAAGCGAGTTCTGTATGTACAATGTATTGTTATTGTTGTTAATGTTAACAAAGCGTCTTATCGAGTGGTCAATGACTTCTTCCCTGCAAATAATAGGACCAGTTCAAACACACGTGTAAAGAGTAGACCCCAAGGGACCAAAACAAGTCCAAAAGTAACCCAAACGTATGGAAAAACATGGTCTATTTAACATTACCTTGCCCTAGGGGAGGACCATATAACCTACCTTTGGACTACTAAGGAGTAGTTTTAGAACTACTCCATGGTATACTCAAGGGGATTCATTTTGAAGTCGTTTAAAAACGAAAGAATGTCGTTAAAAAAACGAAGACATGTCGTCTCACTACAAACACTTTTTAACAATGACATGGTCCATGCTTGCATGACATCGGACCAGTCCATGGAGTAGTCCAATTTATCAGGGTTGAATGCAAAAGTATAAGAATGTGTGACTTCCCAGCCAGCAAAATAGTCCGACGTCGTTCAGATATCTGAGAGAAACGTCAGCAAAAAAGTCGGAATCGTATACGAATTCTGTCAGATTTCTGACCCAAAAATGTATGAAGTGGTTGACACGAATTCTGACAGACATGTCGTGAAAAATTTTGGTTTTTTGTCGACATTTCTGATGGATATCTAACAGAAATCTAATGAAGAAGGCATGGGAAGTTCTGATGTGTTAGCCGAGATTTTTTTGCTTTCGAACTAATAGCTGAAAGAAATAATTTAATTGCAAAATATGAACATAATTATAAATTTTACACGTACGTAACTTTTTTATGCTTTTAATCTTGAACAAATAAAATAAACTTAAAATTATTTCCAACTGAATCCCAATTGTTATTATTTAAAAAAATATTAAGTCTCTTTAGACAAATCTGAATGAATTCCGTCGGAATGCTATTGGACATACCTGTACATAAATTCCCCCCGATATATCTATACGAAATCGATCAGAAATCGGCCAGACAGTAAGAATATTCAATGTCTGACAGAAATCTGAACGAAATCTCTAAGAATGAAGTCAGACATTTGCACAAAATATCTGATTCCGCCAATGTCGAAGTATTTTGCTGGCTGGGTTTTGACTTAACACAATTGTGTTGTGTGCGCAACAAAAAATGCAAACAAAGAAAGCACTTTCATTAGCATAGGGAATTAAAAAAAAAAAAAAAAAAAAAAAAAAAAACTCACACATGCACAAATCAAATGTGTACAAAACGATGTTAAAGTTACCAACGTTGAACTTTGTTTTGCAGGCATGAAGTTAATGTAAATTTGAGCGTATGATTAAATCAACAAAAAAAGTGATTTTTGCAGTTCTCTGACATGGCTAAATCGAGTTAGAATGACTCAAGGAGCCAGAATATACATTAGACTGGACGCAATTTTTTTTTTTTTTTTAATTTAATTGTTTGCGCTGCTAAAATATGAGGTTTGGTGTAAGAAATCATGATCTAATTTTTCAGGTCAATCCGACGGTGCCTAGCTGTGCCGGGTGGGGCCCAAAGTTCCCCATATTATAAAAAAAAACATATTTTCTATCAGATCTTTATAGTTATACTAGTTGAAAAGCCGAAAATCAAAAATATGGCTTCGTTACGATCTTCCGCAGAGAAAGTACTTCAAGTGTGCCAAATTTCAGCTTCCTATGTCATCAGATGGCTTCAGAAAGTTGCGGAAAGAATAGGACATACATGCAAACATCCTGACATACTAAGAAATTATATATTGTATAGATAGATTAACATATGTTCGCGTAACTCAAAAACGCTTTAGTTTATTGAAAAACTAAAAAAAACCGAAATTCCGCAATAAAATTTACTTTAAGAAAGTTACAACTTTTTTCTTTATGTTGGCTTTGGTTTTCGAGATATACCGTTATTTCGTAAATTAAGGAGGTTGCACAACATATGTTCGCGTAACTCAAAAACGCTTTAGCTTATTGAAAAACTAAAAAAAAACCGAAATTCCGCAATAAAATTTACTTTAAGAAAGGTAAAACGTTTTTCTTATATGTGCAGCCGTTTTAGAAACATAATTTTTTTTTATTAAAATTTCGGAATTTTTGTTTTTAAAAATTCATAAAAAATTGAAAAATGCAGGTATGCTTCTAATTTTATGCAGACATATAAAAAACAACATTGCAAACAAAACAAGCTATAAATGATTAAAATCTGTTAACAACTTTTGATTTTATGTATTCACAAAAGACGAAAAATTTTAATTAATTTAAGAATTTTATTAAACCGCCACATCTTATTTCAGGTAGGTAGTGCTTAAAAAAGTAAGTTTTTTTATGGAATGCCCTTTCCTGTTTTTAACACCTGACCAAAAGTTTGTTCTTCATCATTATAACTCATTTTTTTAATACCTTTTATGTTAAATTTTAGGGATTGTTTCCAATTTTGCAATCATTCGCGAATTTTAGTGCTGTTCAGGATTGAAGTGATTTTTTCCCGTAAGTTTTCTGATTCTTTAATAAAGTTTTTACAACTTTAAATAAATAATCGACTTAGATATCATACCTTTGTTACCAAATATTTGAAAATTTCAGCAATTTTTACCAATTTGTTTTCATTTCTGTTAGTTTAAGGGGCTTTTTATCAATTTTATGGCACTATCTATGCAAACTTTTTTGAGTTTTTAAATTTTTGCTCTTTAAGGCAATCGTCGCCGTTATAAAAATAGCCCCAATAATAAACGGAAGTCACCTAGTTCGGTTTGTGCTTTGTTGTGATACAGACGTGTATTTTTAGCCCCGCATACGATTTGAACTATTAATTAATCACATTTGATTTTATAATCTAAGCAGCGAATGGACGCTTAAAAAAAAAACAAAATAATATATTTTGTTAATTAAATTATTTAACATAATAGTGTACAATTTAAAACGATCAAATTAAATAAAATAAATCAGTAAAAATATATATGTACGTATGAATGTTCATACATGTGTATACATATTCTGAACAAAACATTTCAATTCTTGTTTTTCTTTTGTTGTTGTAAAATACAATAAATAATAAAAATATTAAAGCAAAGCAAAACGGTGAAAAACAAAAACAACTCTTTGCATGAGTACAAACAGTGAAACAACACTAAGACAAAATGAAAGAAACGTTTACGTTTTAGTTAATGCAAATGAAAATAATGCAGAAATAAATAAAACAAAACAATATAAACTATTTAACGGCTAAGTCAATAACTCGAACACGTTCCCTCTCACCCGCGGTATTTACACAAACGGTGGATAGTGACTCATTAAAAAAACTACAACAAGATTTGGTGACAAGTGTTGCCAGGCCTGCAAGTATTGCCGTGAAGTCAAAAACAAATTTAGTGGGAAATGATACCATGAACTTAAACACAAATGCAATGGAAAACCCCCCTGTAAAAAGTTGTCAAAAGCCTACAGTACAAGTTGGTATGGACAGGTACATAACAGTGCTTAAACGGGGACGCAGCCCTACCTCTGCAGCAGTTGCTTCGGCCTCAAAAGTACCATCTTTTGATAAAATAAATACACAAAATCGTTTCGCGATTCTGGAGGATGAATCCTCTGAAGCACCAAACGTCATTAAATCGTCTAAGCCACCCCCGATATACCTTAGAGAGCAAAACTCTAATGAGTTAATAAAAAGTTTAATTTCGGTGATAGGTGAAAATTCCTTTTATGTAGCTGCAATAAAGCGCGGTATCATTAACGAGACTAAAATACAGGTGAATCACGAGGATGATTTTCGAAAGGTAATTACAAGATTTGAGACTCTGAATAAAAACTTTTATACGTATCAACTGAAGAGCAGTAAAGGTAATCAGGTAGTAATCAAGGGCATAGACTCATGCGTAGACCCAGGGGAAATTAAAGCTTTTTTGGAAGAGAAGGGCTTTAAAATCAAAAACGTAACAAATATCAAAAATAGGGAACAAAATCCCCAACCACTATTTCGAGTGGAACTTGAACCCGGCGACGTTAAGCTCAAAAAAAATGAAACGCATCCAATTTATAATTTAAAATATATTCTATACAGAAGGGTAACTATTGAGGAGCCGCACAAAAGAATTGGTCCTGTTCAATGTCTAAACTGCCAGGAATTTGGCCATACTAAGGCATACTGCTACTTACCCCCTGTTTGCGTAGTATGTGGTGAATTACATGGAACAGTTCATTGCGACAAGTCTAAAACCGACCCCAACGTAAAAAAATGTAGCAACTGTGGCGGTAATCACACTGCCAATTATAGAGGATGCCCTGTATATACTATCGTCAAGCAGTCGGTCGGACCGAAAACTAATCCACCTCAAATGCAGGTAACAAATCAGGTTAACACAAATGCAATTCAAGCCCCCCAGCCTAGTAATAACAGAACCTCTTACGCTAACGTCCTAAAATCAAACCATGAGCCAATGCAAGGTGCCTCGCCAAGTAATGATGAAACTCAATTTTCTAATTTAAGTCGTTTAGAAAAAACCATGGAAACATTAGTGCAAACGGTAAATAATTTTACGAACACAATGGGTAATATGAAGCAGGAAATGCTTAGAATGCAATCGATGTTATTGCAAGCTGTACTTAACAAACCATGAACTGTTTAAAAATTTGTTTTTGGAACGCAAACGGCATCCGCCAACATAAAAATGAATTAGAATACTTTCTTAAAAATAAACAAATTGATGTCATGATGATTTCTGAAACTCATTTGACCTCAAGAAGTACGTTTAAAATAAATGGTTATATACTATATGATACCAAGGACCCTCGAGATAGAGCTTGTGGAGGTTCTGCCATTTTAATAAAGGCCCGAGTCAAACACTACCTAATGTGTGATCATCGTGAAGATTATCTCCAAGCAACGAACATTTTCGTTGAGGAATTAAATAGAAACCTAGTAATTTCATCGTTATACTCCCCGCCTAGATTTTCAATATCGGAGGACCAATATTATAAATATTTTAAATCATTAGGACCGTGTTTCCTAGCCGCTGGCGATTATAACGCTAAACATACCCTCTGGGGGTCGCGACTTATAACACCAAAGGGTCGTGTTTTATTTAACATAATTTCTAAAATGGATTTAAATGTGGTAGCGAGCGGACAACCAACATATTGGCCCACTGATCATCAAAAAATTCCAGATGTCATAGATTTCGGCGTGGTTAAAAACATTCCAATAGAAACGATTCAAGTTGAAGCCTCCCTAGATTTATATTTCGACCACACACCTACAATTGTTACTATAATGAACCCCAATAGAATTGTACCTCCGACAACAGCTACGCAAATTAATTGGTTAAAATATAAAAAATATCTCAGTACCCATTGCACAGAAAATATTCCGCTCGGTACACCGGATTATGTAGATCGCTCTATTGACAATTTTGACAGTTTTCTGAAACTAGCTGTTCAACATTCCAATATTGCCCCCAAAAAAAACAAAAACTATTAAAATATATTCCACAGATGTCGAGCATCTTTTGTCTGAAAAAACGAGGGCTCGAAGAGAGTGGCAATTGCACAGATCCCCTCAACTTAAGAACTTACTTAAAGAGTGTACAAAAAGACTAAGAAAGTTACTGCAGACTAAGAAAACGGCTTCTCTGGAAAAATATCTTGAGGAACTTGATGCAACCCCACAATCAAACTACTCATTATGGCGTGCAGCTAGAAATCTCAAAAGGCCAGTTGTCTCTAAACCACCATTAAGAAACTTGAATGGAAGTTGGGCAAGAAATGATGTTGAAAAAGGAAATATGTTTGTCAATCATTTAAAAAACGTATTTACCCCAAATATATCTCACGATATTGCGGTCGAGTTACCACCTGTTGCTGCTAGAGCAGCTGTTCCGCTAAGATTTGAGATAAGAGATATCGAAAAGGCTATTTGTGATTTAAACCCCAAGAAGGCTCCTGGTTTTGATAAGATCAGCAACAAAATGCTTTTGGAGCTACCCAGCATAGCAAAGAAAATTATTCTTTTAATTTTTTATGCTATTTTACGCCTTGAATACTATCCTCAAAAGTGGAAGGTCTCCTTAGTCACCATGATACCTAAACCTGGAAAGGATCACACAAAAGTTGAGTCATATAGGCCTATAAGCTTACTTTCTAATATATCAAAGCTGTTTGAGAAGCTGTTAGCGTCAAAATTAACCCCAATTTTAATTGAAAATAGATGTATTCCTAGCCACCAATTCGGCTTTAGAAGAGAACACAGCACAATTGAGCAAACCCATCGTATAGTAAACGCAATAAGAAAAGCCTTTGAAGAAAGAAAATATTGTTCCGCTCTCTTCATCAATGTTTCTCAAGCTTTTGATAAGGGGTGGCATGAAGGCTTAATACATAAATTGAAGATCAACTTACCAGTAAACACACACAAGCTCTTAGAAAGCTACTTAGTCGGTCGAAAATTTATTATTAAAGAAGGTGAAGGTGAAGCTCTCCTCAGCAAATTGACGCTGGAGTCCCTCAGGGAAGCATCCTGGGCCCACTTTTATACTTAATATATACCTCGGATATGCCAACAAACAACTACACACGAACTTCAACATTTGCTGATGATACAGCTTTTTTGAGCGTGCACGAAAACCGTCAAGAAGCATCTCGATACCTACAGGATCATATATTTCAACTAGAACTATGGTTAAAGCAATGGAGGATAGAGGTCAATGAGCAAAAATGCGTACATATAACATTCACCTTGCGTCGGGAATCATGCCCCCCTATTAAAATCAATAATCAAATAATACCTCAAAATTCGCATGTAAAATACCTCGGTATTCATCTAGATCGCCGTTTAACGTGGAAAAGCCACATAGAGGCAAAATTAACTCAAATGAAACTAAAAGCCATCCAAATTCATTGGCTTATTGGAAGAAACTCTGTCCTTAGTCTCGACTGCAAACTTCTTCTTTACAACTCCATCTTAAAGCCAATCTGGTGCTATGGTATTCAGTTATGGGGCACTGCCTCGGCCTCTAATATCGAAAAAATTCAAAGGCGCCAAAATAAACTACTTCGAATAATCACAGCTGCCCCTTGGTATGTTAAAAACTCAAATATTCACAAGGAGCTCAATGTTCCATTAGTTAAAGCTATGATTACGAAATATGCAGTAAAATACTTAAAAAGGCTCGAATTGCACCCGAACCCACTAGCACGAAATATTTTAAATGATAGCGGCCACACTCGCTTAAGAAGAAGAGACACTGCAGCACTTATCCAATTAGATGAGCGATAAACACCTATAAAAGTGAACAGAACCCGCGATGAAGAATATTTTTGTCTGGCACTGGCAGGACAAAAAATAATATTAGGTTAAGATTTGATTAATTACACAGCCCGACAAAATTAAAAATTGCTTCTTTGAATTTATCAACTGATTCTAGTTAATTTTGGTGCGCTGAATTCAAATCTGTAATCAGTTTGTCTCTATCAGCTCTAGTTTTCATCATATAGCTTATTTGTGTTTTTAAAAAAGATGATGTGACTGAAATGCAAATATCTTCAAAAATTGTAAACAGATTATGCATTTCTTTCTTTTAAGTAAAAGGTTATAAAATTTCTAAAATAACCATGGATTGCTTGTGAAGATTGGTTAAGAAATGACAGAATTACAGGGGACAAAAGTTCAAGCTTCATTGAAAATTTTATGATTTTGTTCAATTTTGTTCAATTTTGTTCTTTTCAATTTATTTTTTTTTAACCAATGATTTAAAAATCCTAATGTTTTATCGCATACGACATTAGATTATTTTAATATGAACATTTTGAGCCCAACAAGACATAGATTGGTACAAAAATGACAAAGCTACAGAAGATTTAGTAAGTTAACCCACAGAGAAATTCAATAATTTCAAGCAATTTTTAATATTTATTGTTACTAAAAATTTAGCTTTGTATATTTATTTGTTGAGGGTTAATTCAATTAATCTTCTGTAGCTTTGTCATTTTTGCACAGAAATTAGTCTCGTTGGGCGCAAAATGTTCGTAGCAAAATAAACTAATGTCCCATGTAATAAAACAATAAACTTTTCAGTTGTTTTATTTTAAAAAAATAACTTCAAAAGAACAAAATTGCAAAAAATAATAAAATTTTTCATACATTTTCAGATTTTGTCCACTGTAACTCTGTCATTTCTTGACCAATGTTTACAAGCGACCCATGGTTATCTTAAAAATTTTATAACCTTTCACTAGAAAAAAAGAATTACATAATCCCTTTAAAATTCTTGAAGATATTTGCATTTCAGTCACATCATCTTTTTTAAAAACACAAATAAGCTATATCATGAAAACTAGAGCTGATAGAGACAAACTGATTACAGATTTGAATTCAGCGCACCAAAATTAACTAGAATCAGTTGATAAATTCAAAGAAGCAAATTGAGTGTTGGCCTGTGTTATTGTTAGTTCATATTTAATATATGAAGATTCAATAAATAATTAAATACTTTAATAAATTCTTCAAGCTTAAGGTCACTTATTTATAAAATTAATTAAAATATTTTTATTTTCAATATTTCGATTTCCGTTGGAAATCTTCTTCAGGAAATTTTTTTATTTTTTTATTTTAAAAAAATTTCCTGAAGAAGATTTCCAACGGAAATCGAAATATTGAAAATAAAAATATTTTAATTAATTTTATAAATAAGTGACCTTAAGCTTGAAGAATTTATTAAAGTATTTAATAAAAAAAAAAAAAAGGTCGAAGAAATAGGACTATAATTTACTAAAGATTCAATAAATAAATAAAAAAAAAAAAAACCTATTTTACAGGGCACTCTTAACATTTTCTATTTAAAAAAGTTCAATGCTTTATGCCATTATTAAGGGTGAATATTTTATCATAAAACTTGCTTCTCTTTAAGAGACCAACAAATTTTTAAGAAACAAACACATAATTGCATTTTTTTTTTTAAATAAAATGTCACATTTTTTTTTTTTAAAGGAACCACCATAAGTTATTTAATAAATAGAAAAATACTAAATTCGTTATGAGTTATGTTTGCAATTAGGGAAATTGTACTTTACTATCTAAAATCTAATTTAGAAGTCATAACAAATTTATTTACACAAACTTTTTACGAATACTAACTACTTTTTAGGAATTCGCGTTCTATATTTGGTATTAAATCTTCACTTGAAGTTCATTCCTCCATCTCCGCTTATTTACAAAACATTTGTTTAGCACTAATACTACATTTACACCTACGCAAAATCTAGTACTTACGAGATTTCTAGCCAAATCTAGTTGTTTTTGTCTAGTTTTCCCATACAAAACAAAATCTTCTCAAAATGTAGTAGTTCTTAATGATGAAACTATGGTTTTTTTCAATTTAGTACTAAAACTTACTTCCCTGCACAAGAAAAAATGACATTTAAACAAAAAAAACAAAACAAAAATTTAAAAAAAACTAAAAAAGTTTTATAAAAATTGTAAAAAAACAAAAAAAAAAAACGAATAATATTGATAAAATAAATATCGTTGATTATTAGTAAAAGGTAATTCAAATTTGTTAATGTATATTTCTTTTTGTGTTTGCATGTGTAACGAACAATTTATAGTCAGTTGTTTTGTTATAAAAACAAAGTCTCGCTTATGTCAACAAAGTATAATGTAAACGCACTAGATTTCGAAGAAGATTTTAAATCAAATCTACAAGTTTTCGGCCTAATGTAAATGTAGTATAACGTTCAGCTGTGTTGACAAAAAAACAAAATGTGAGTGCTATTTCCAAAAAGGGTCAAAAAGTGGCACAAAATAGGTGAAAATTATACAAAAGTACAATTTAAAGAAAGGGTCATAAAAGGTATCAAGACCGTCGAAAAAGGGTCACATTGATACTTTAGTATCACAACGGTAACGCTGTATAGAGCACATAAATAACAAAATTGTTAAAAAGTAATAACCGAATTTAGTACTTTAAAATTACACTCTAGCCCCCGTATTCAATTATTTAACAAACGTTTATTAAGGAAAATTTTTATAGAAAATTTGTTTTGAGAGCCTTTATTAAATTTAAAATAATTTTATGAAATCTGCAGTAAAAATTTAAACAAGTCTAAATTTGTTATACAGTACTTTTCGCTTATAGTTTATTCTGCTTAAAGGCTAAAAACGGATTAAAGCCAAAACTGTCATATTCACTTGCACATTTTTTCGAATTTCATTCAAATTATTTGTTCTAAGGTCAGTTTCGCTTGTAGTCCATTTTCGTTTAAAAGCCACGTTTTCTAAGCACGCATTTATAATTCTTTATGCAAAAATGGTCGCTATAGTCCACTCTGTTTTTTATATTTATTAACCAACAGGCAACATGTGTTTATTTACATTTCTCGCAACTATAATTTTTAACCATTTATTTCAATTAAATCAATATTTGGTCATGATTTAAATAAACTTTTCTTTTATTTAAAAATAATGGTTTTATTCAAGAAAATAATATTTATATAGTCCAAAATGTGGATTATAATAGATTTCACTTATTATCCATTAAAAATGGCTTATAAAAAAAATCTGTTATAGTCCAAATTCGCTTATAGTCCATAAAAGTTGTGCAACTAGAGTAGTGGACTATAAGCGAAAAGGACTGTATAATTCTTAGGGTGTTTTAGAGCTTTTTTCCAAACATTTTTTTTTATTTACTTTTAATTTCCACACATAAGTCTTTTTTTAGTTTGGCATAAAATTGTTTGGGTGTTAGAAAGTGTTTCTTTACAAAAAATTTTTTTTTATTTACTTTTAATTTCCAAACTTTAGTTTCACATCGTCCCAAAAACCCTCATTTCAACCTATACATGAGTTTTGTTTCGTGTTAACCTCAATTATCCCAAAAACTCTATCTTATCATACTCGTATATTCTTCTTTTATTTCTCTCCTGTTGTTTCTTCACTTAAAATAGTGTTAATTCCACATTCAGTAACATGGGAATACGAGCATCTGTCATTATGGACACTAAAAGTTAAACGAGTTACACAATGTTCCTAGATAAGGAAAGGAAAACAACAATAGCAAACAAATATTTCAAGTGATAGGCAATGTAAATACTGTCCCATTTGTAGAGGGTGGCGCATAAGTAAATTAATAAATTTGTTAGTATTTTTTCTCCGTTTTGAGGTTGTTATTATTTATATTTTTAATATAAATTTTCATATTAATTCGAATGGATGTACATTCTGCTGGTATCTTATAGGTGTATAAAATGTTTTGTACAATTTACTTCATTGCTAGTCAAAGGATAGCTAAACTAAGCCTCGTAATATAAATATACAAACAAATTTCTGATAGTGCTTACAAAATATTCCTGGAAAATATTGAAGGAATTAGACTTTTAAAGTATACAAATTGTAATTTGACTTAGAATGCACATTCGAATTAATATGAAAATGTATATAATAAATTATTATGATTTTTGTATGACGTGCTAAATTCCCAATTTTTCATATTTGATAAATACACTGAAATTTATTGTTGAGGGAAAGCTAGCTTCTATGCGCATTTCACTGCTTGCTTAGGCCAGATCATCAGGAAACCGTATCCAAAGATCTTAGAAAAGCTAAAAATATTATACAAATAAAACCCTAAAGCTAATAAGAATTTTAAACACTCAAAGTCTTACTTGTAGCTTTAGGGTTTTATTTTTATAATATTTTTAGCTTTTCTAAGATCTTTGGATAAGGTTTCCTAATGATCTGGCCTAAGCAACCAGTGAAATGCGCATAGAAGCTAGCTTTCCCTAAATCGTGAAAACTTGGTAGCCAGTAAAAATCAGAACATAACAATATCGATGGCCCAAAAATAGGCACTATATTGTATGCATACCGCACCTTTATTGCAACATAGTCATATCTCAAAAAATCAAATATTTGGAGTTAGATAAGCAAAAGTGCTCTTTCTTACTCTCTTTATATTATAAAAAAAAATAAGTGTTATATCCCACACTCAAAAGAAAAATCAATCCAAACGTACTCAAATCAATCCGATGCGGTATTGATAGTACGGTGAGTACGGATTTTCTTGAATCAAGTACAGAAAGATTGATTCAAGTACTAATTTTCAATCCCAAAATACTTAAATTATCCATATTCAATCCCTATTTCGTACTTAAAGTAGTCCGCAAATGAAATTGATTTAAGTAAAACTAAGATTGAATCAATCTCAAAAAGCTCAATTTGTGCTTGAAAAAAAACCAAAAAAGAAATAAGAAAGAAAAAATTGTTATGATTGATTTACTTACCCGTTTTACACCTTAAATATTGATAAAACACCAACATCATGCCCGATATGGTTTCTGCTTTAAAAATCTTATTTACACATTTTACCAAAAATATAAACTAAATGAGACGCAAATATCAAATTTACTTTTTAACCCTTCGTGGTACACATGAGTCTGGCCAGACCTTTGTTTAATGTATATAGATAATCAAAACATGCGTCTGCCGGAGGGTTAAACATAAAAATAATACATTCATATATACATATGTATATGTTTTTCTTCTTGTTCTGTTGTTTTTGTTGTTACTACAAACCAAAAGCAAATCGTTTTGTTCGAACTTGTGTTGTGTTGTTGTAATTGTACAACAAATTTTGAAAAACACACACGTACGAACGCATAAAAAATGCAATGCTGAGTGATGAGACTAATAAGTTTTATGAGATAAACCCCTCATTTTGTAATTTTCCTCTCAGAGTGGCATTATCAACGAAAAGTTTAATCTTTTTTGTACTTGATTTAAGCATTTTATGCTTATTTCAAGAAAAATCGGGATTGATTTTGAAAGTAATCCCATTTAGGATTGATTTAATTACGTTTTAATGTTATTCTTACTTGAAGTTTTAAGTACGATTCGTGATTGAAGTAAGTATAAAAAGATTAATTTATCCCGAGTGTTTTTCTTTCTGTGCAAACTTAACCGAAGTTATAGCAGAACATATTTTTCTAAATGTGTAGAAGAAAGTTACATTTTGAAAACTTTAATCGCATTTGGCCGAGTTCGATATTTTTGAGATATGACTATGTTGCAATAAAGGAGCGATATCTATATTCTCATGTTAACGTTTAAACTTGTAAATCAATTAAAACTGATATGAGAACCGACATAATTTATGGAAAATTTAGTCTGTCCGACTGTCTGCTGTAAAAGTTTTTGAGTTTTTCTCAATAATTGTTTGCGCCTGAACAAAGTTTACATTAAAAACTAAAATTGCGGCGAATTAGATTTGTATGAAATAGCCAAATTTAGCAATGCACGTTACAGAATAACATTCTTAGCCAAAAATCGTTAAAACAACTTTAGAGATTTTAGCGAATTACAGAATACGGCCTCTGTTCGCGAGAGGTTACCACAGGTACCCCTTGCAGCTGAAAATACTGAAATACTTTTCAGCATTTTGAGCTGCAAAGAAAATTTCGATATAATTGTTGTGTCTGAATATTGAAATGACAACTTACAGAGAATTATACAATACATTTCTCAAGTTACATAATTAAAAAAAAAGAAGAAAAAAAATTATATATGAATCAAAGCGTTATTTATGCGTAACCCTGTATTTCCATCCACATATTCCGAACAGTTTTAATCTTAAAACTGAACTTAAAACTCAATAAAAAATATTTAAAATATGTGAAAATACTGAAGAAAATCTTTACAGGTAAATGCAAAAAAAAAAAGATTTTGTAAATTTTTTTGAAGTTTTTGGTTGTAAACCAAGGCTGTAGGAAATATCGCCCAAAGAAAAATGGCCCAAAAAAAAAAATGAAAAATCGCCCAAATGAAGAATCGCCCAAGCGAACATGAAAAATGACCCAAAAAGGTAAATATGAAATTTTGCCCAAAAAAAACGAAAAAGGGCCCAAAAAGAAAATGAAAAATGACCCAAAAAGCATAAACGAATTTTTTCCCAAAAAAATATAAAAAAAAATTATTAAATTTGCAAAAAAGTGTTTATTATTCATATAAATTTAGGTGACATGTCATAACGTCCAGTGTCGTAGTGTCCTTGGACACTTTTAAAGTGTCATAATGTCCATCGAAGACGAGGACGAGGACGAGGACGTTATGATACTTTGCAACGTCCGCAACTTAACTTATAATCAAAAATGTGTAAATTTTTTTTTAAATACCGTTAAAATTTCAAGTGATTTTTTTAAAGATACTTATTTAACCATAATATGGTTGTCGGTGACAATGATTTGGTTAAATTAAACATAATACGGATAAAATATTTTTATAGCTTTTACTCCGGGTGTATATATTAAATATATATATCCAAAATAAGGATTTCATCTTCTATGGTATAACAAATACTGGCTTCGCTAACTAAAGCTTCTCTGTATAGCCGGCCTTCGGCCGGGCGCAAGGATTTTCTCCTCTATGGTATAACAAAGACCGGCTTCGCTAACTAAAGCTTCTCTGTATAGCCGGCCTTCGGCCGGGCGCAATGATTTTCTCCTTTATGGTCTAACAAAAACCGGTTTCGCTAAGTAAAGCTTCGAAAAACTGCCTTGTTTCCGAACAAGGCCGACTACGCAGAGAAGCTTTAGTTAGCGAAGCCGGTGTTTGTTATACCATAGAGGAGAAAATCCTTGCGCCCGGCCGAAGGCCGGCTATACATAGAAGCTTTAGTTAGCGAAGCCGGTCTTTGTTATACCATAGAGGAGAAAATCCTTGCGCCCGGCCGAAGGCCGGCGATACAGAGAAGCTTTAGTTAGCGAAGCCAGTATTTGTTATACCATAGAAGAGAAAATCCTTATTTTCGATATATATGTATATATTTAATATATACACCCAGAGAAAAAAGCTACAAAACCATTTTTAAAAAAATTCTACCGATATTATGTTTAATTTAACCAAATCATTGTCGCCGACAACCATATAATGGTTAAATTAGTTTCTTGAAAAATAGTTTTGTTGTTTGCAACCATAATAAAACATGGTTTTCTCTGCTATGTAAGATTATGGTAGAATTTTAAAAATAGCCCATTTTTTTTGGGCCATTTTTCATACAATTTAAAAAACGAAAAATCACCCAACAATAACGGTAAATAGCCCAAAAATTTTGGGCCATTTTTCATATGAAAGCAGGCCCAATTTTACATCCAATTTTTTTGGGCGATTTTTCATTTTTTTTTTTTGGCGATTTTTCTTTGGGCGATATTTCCTACAGCCGTAAACATAACTTTAATTTGGGATAAAATTTAAAGTTTAACCGAAGTGAGGTTAAATTGAAGTGTTTGCAGAAAGAAATTTGAAGAAAGGAGCAAACTTTTAAAATAAGACATTGTTTATTGGACAATACACGCAGAGAAAATAAATTTTTCGATATGGTTACCTCCAACAAATCTTATTTAAACGTAAAGTTTTTGAACATAATATGGTTACTGTAACCATATTATTGTCATCGGTATGCATATTTTAGCTTAAGGTGCCGCCCGTTCACGGCATGTTTTTGTCATCTGACATGTCAAATTTCCCACTGCAAAATACATTCATGTCGTGTGTTACCTTTTTAACTTTGCTTCTGTAAAAGTCAGACGCAAAGTCATCTGACAAAATTTCAATTAGAGCGTGCTCTTTTTTCTTCTGACAAACCATTTGACATCACTGTTGTTATTTTGAAAAAAAAATTTGTTAAAAATCTATGCCGCAAGGTAACCGGCAGCAGCGGTGTACTATTGGCGATTTCATTAACCAGCTGAGGTTGTGTTATTACAGTACCGATAAATGTATTTTCTTTTAACCTTTAAAAAGAAATAATCTACATACATTTATAAAAAACGTTTCATTATTATATTCAAAATTGGCATCTTCGAATTTAAAGAAAAAAAATTTTAAGATGGCTGAACTCTTTTACGGCGCAAATAAAAATGTTTGTGGCGGCAGCACGTTATTTTCAAACCGAGAACTACTTTGGTTTTTGCAATAAGTATGCAAAAAAAAAAACAGAGATTTTGTCAGAAGCAAATTACATGTACGTTTGTGACCGAATATTATAAACCTTATGTAAAACAGCAATTTTGACAGACATGCACAATTACATGTGACTTGAAAATTTGACATGTCAGATGTCAAAAACGTGTCGTGTACATGTTAGTTCTCCATCAATAAACCACAACCGTATAACTCTTAAAATGTTATGGTTACAATAAATATGGTTTTTAATTAACAAAAATATTTTTCAATCCTGAAGACGTAACACAAAGGAATTACGAAAATTCGAAATAAAAAGAAATATTAACATTTTTATGAAATAATGAAAAATAGACCATTAGCTCGATTAAATAGAAATTAAAAATAATAATATTTTCTCATCAAATGAAATATTTGGGATTGCTTAGGGCAGATCATCATGCAACTTCATCCAAAGATTTGAGAAAAACTAAAGATATTACACGCAGAGAAAAAATATTGTTGGGCATGGTTACGGCAACAACACTATGTTTAATGTAACAATTTATTGTTGTCGTACACAAATAATTCTTATTATTATTTAATATCAACAATATTAGAGTCACTGTAAACATATCAATGTTTATCGTAATTATAAATTTGAGTATGGTTGACCGAAAAATAATTATTTTTATAACAACTAAATTATGGTAACTTTCAAAACATATTATATTACTCACAATCATATCATGATATCTATTAGCCATAACATGATAACTTTCTATACATTTATCATATTATGTTAAAGATGCAATCAAACTATTTTTACTCTAATCATATTATGTTAGCGCCATTTGTAAAATAATTTTGAATCAGTTGTGTTTTGTTTTTCATTTATTTGCGGTTAAACATTTTAAAGATAAATTTCCATAAAAAAATAAGTTTAAAGAATTTAAAAAAATTAGAATACTAGCGAAGTTCATTCCGTATTAGTGATTAAATAGTGCAAATGCAAAACATTGTAGTTTTTTTTGTAAAATCCAACAACAAAACACACAGAAATTCCCTTATATGTTATAAAAGTGCTACGATATTTCTGTTGTTTTCATGGGCTACCGCGTATGTCTTAAATTCCGGAGAGCCGAAAAACCATTCTAGATCAAACTATGCGCTAGGTTTTGCACTTTTTAAACTTTGTCATTACGTTAACAAATCATCTCTTTTCAAAAATTTTTAGAAACATGTAAATAGCGTTTAAAATTAGGCAATATGGCATCAACATCACAAAATCGGAAAAATGGACACACGCGGTTGCCCATTCAAAACCACAGATTTTGCATTTGCTCTTTTGCAAGCCTTATATTGTACTCCGCTATTTGAAAAGCCACAAAATAAAAAATCGATGAAAAACAAATTTTTTTTTTATATTTTTATGACAGTTATGAAATGTATCATAATATGATTGCTTCTTAAGCTTATTATGACTAACATTATAATAATATGATTGCTTTTTAACTTACTATGATTAACATGACAGTAATTTGATTACTTCTTAACTTAGTATGATTAACAGAATAATAATATGATTAAGGGAAAAATATTAGGATGTAGTATTACGAGTATATTTAATCATAATATGATTCAAGAATAATCGTAATATGGTGACTAGAATCATGAATCTTATCATAATATGTTGCTCTTAGAATATGTTTACCACAACCAGGTTTTTTCTTTGCGTGTTTTAAGTAGGTTAATGTTGAAAGAGTTCCAATTAATTGTAGTCGGGAGTGTAAGAAAAGATAAACTCACTATTTATTGTTGTTGTTTTTGTTTAAACTTTGATATTGTTACAAGTAAAACCATAATATATTTGCCGGTGACACCAATATCTTGAAAGTAAGAATAATATTCTTAAACATTTAAAGTTTAAACAAAATGAAAAATGGGGTTTCTCTGCGTGCAGGTTAAAACCAGATTTATAATAATTTTTTTTTTTTAACAACTTCTGTAATCGTTTTAATACTCATCTACACATTTGTTTTTAACTATCTACCCTTGATTATTTTCCCTTAATTATTAACTAGTTTCCACTTAAATAACTTTCTCTTTGAAGCAAGAAAATTCACTTTTAATTACTTGTAATTTCTTCTAATAAATCTAAATTTAAAATTTTGTTCACTTACTTTCAATTTATAATGAAATTCAAATTATTAATTTAACAAAGTTAATTAAATTGTTCCACCAGTCTTAGTTTTCTTACCATTTGTCTCTGGGCCTTGAAGATTATCTTAATAGTCTGACAATTATAGCTTAAATTGTTTTTCTCCCATCCTTTGCCAGGCCTTGAACACAAAATTTCCAATGTCTGTTTTCTAAAAGTTACTTTTGTAATCATTTACATGCATTTCAAATTTATACAGCTGCCAGCAAGGATACATAAACACATACATACATATTGGCAGTAGCTGTATTTTGTTTTCAAGTAAGTTTGTATAAGTGTGTGTTTAAGAAGAATTAACCAAGATCATTTACGTTGAACAAATATACAAATGATGCAGTTAACTCTTCTAATTACAAAATTTAGTTTTTTCTGAAGAATGCTATGAAAAGCTTCTCCCATTAATGCAAGAAATTTTCTTTGAAAAGTGAAACAAATTTTTATCAAACTTCTTATTAACAACAGAATTTTCTTTTAATACGTTTTTTCAAAAATATTTTATTAATATAGAAACAGATTTTATTTTTTAGTTTGGGCCTCATTTGGATTCTAGAAATTATGAAGCAATTTTTATTAAAACACCTCACAGCATTATAATTCGTTGCGGTTGTAGGCATATTAAAGTCCAACAGTCCAATAGTACGATTTATGTGTGGCTTTTGTTAAATCATGGGACGATTTTTAAGAAATTTGGTAGTGTAATTTATGTGATACTTGCACGCAGAGAAAAAACATGTTTAAATATGGTCACCTCCAACAAAACTATTTTTAAAGAAATTTTACACATAATATGGTTAATATAACCATATCTTTGTCACCTACAACCATATTCTGGTTAAATTAGTCCTCTATCAAGAAGCCACAACCATATTATGGTTGCCACTTAACATGTTATGGTTAAATATGACAATAATTTGTTTTAAAATTAACAATAGTATTTTCCTCTTTTCCAAGAGCAACCCACTATGGTTGAAACCAACCATGCTATTATAACTTTTAAACATGGTTTAGTTATTTTTGACCATAACATGCTCGGAGACAACCATAATATGGCTGTGGCTTCTTGATGGAGGACTAATTCAACCATAATATGGTTGTCGGTAACAATAATATTTTTAAATGAATCATACTATGCTTAAAGATGTCTTTTAAAATAGTTTTGTTGGAGGTAACCATATTTAAACATGTTTTTTCTCTGGGTGTATGGATCTACGATAATAGAATTATTGATTTAGGTTTTCCACGAGCGGATTTTATGTGAGTCCTTTGTTAAATTATGGCCTCATTTTCAGAAAATAATGGTCTGTTCTTCGATTTCAAGCGAAGACTTTGTTCGCTTAACTCACATGTAAAACCAAAACAATATTTTATATTTTTTTTTTTAATGTGCGTTAAGCGAACGAAGTCTTCGTTTGGAGGTAGATGAATGGGCAGAAAAAAATATGAGCTCTGGTTCTATAAAACTATAAATGTTTTAGAAAGATTTTTTCACATTTGGGTCTATGATTCTGTATCTACTAAACCGATTTGGTACAATTTGACAAGCAAATTCTTTTTTTTGTATTCAAACACGGATATGGATGAATCGGCGTAGAAGTACTCAAAGACCCACAATTTACATATTT
Organism: Pollenia angustigena; assembly: GCA_930367215.1. NCBI lineage: Eukaryota > Metazoa > Arthropoda > Insecta > Diptera > Polleniidae > Pollenia > Pollenia angustigena. The sequence goes on from OV884058.1 coordinate 169,175,689, forward strand.
TCGCGTTTCTACCCTACACAGAAAAAAATAAAAATTGATTTCAATTAAAAAGTTTGTAATATTAATTACAAAATTAATTAAGTTTTCACCAGTAAACAAATTAATAGAATCAATTAAACGTTTCAGTCACTTGAATCAACGTTTAATTCCCTTTATTAAACATTTAATTTATTTGATTAAAGTTTTAATTAAAACTAATTTTATTTTTGATTAATGCTTTGATTGGTCCAAAATTTTGGAGAATATTTTCTGTGTAACGTCCTAAGCACGATTTTTCCATAATTGACTTTCTTGCTTTTTATGGTAGAAAATAACATTTGCCAGCCAATTGCATTCTTATCTTGACAACTTTGTATGAAAAAAAAAAAACTAAAGCCATTTCGAAAACCTCGTAGGCGCCACACAAAATGACATTTGCATGCAAAATTTAATGCTTTTTCATATTTAAAGCTTGAAATGTTAAAGTCTCACCCATCAATATTTTAATCTTTGATTTTTTTCAAAAAAAGTGTGGAAATTGTCAGACCAATCGGAGCATTTTTGGTGCTGCGTCAGGCTTTTAATATCAGTAATTTGGGTAAGATCGACCCTTTACGTCGAGTAACACAAAAACTATATATCCTATGCAGGTCAAATATTTCCTCAATCTCTATATCTTAACATGGCTGCCCTACAAAAGAAATTGTTAACGAATGTCCAAGCGGGGCTAATCTAACTTTCTAGCTCCATACAAACCGTACACAAAAAAAAAATTGATTCAAATTAAAATTTTGTGACTTTATTTCAAATCACATGTGTTTCTTAAAATCACACTTGTAGAGTTAAGTTTTTGTGTTTTTCGGTATGATTATCAATTGCAGTACACCGAGAAACACAAAACGGTGTTTTTTTAGAACACCACAAAATCACACGTGTGTTTTTAAAATCACGTGACTCGAAATCACGTGATTTGCAGGGCATGCCTGATTAATTAAAAAATTAATTGAATTTGTGCCAGTAGACAAATTTAAAATATCAATTAAACGTTTAATTCAGTTGATTAAACGTTAAAGTCGCTTGATTAAATTTTTAATTAAAACTAATTTTATTTTTAAATTATGCTTTAATTGGTGAATATTATTGGAGAATTTTTACTCTTCACCCTCTTCACAACTAGCTGTATAGTAAGGTGGGTCGAAAAAAAAGTTGTGCCAGTCACCCCTTAGAATGAAAGATATGTCAATGAAGTTTCTAAAACAGGAAAATTTTTTTTTTTGTATGGAGGTCGACCCGGTTTACTGTATAGGCTATAAAAATTGATTTGTTTTTTAAGTTTCTACAAAAAAAATCATATTTAATTTTTGAAATTGGAATTTTTTTGCATAATTTCCTATCAACGACTATTTAGACTTGAACCATTTTTTTATTAACATATCGCTCATTTGCTGCAAGACCGGCATAACTCAAAAAATTCCATTTCGAGATAAACGCATTTAAAGTTTTTGATTTGCTCTAACTACTTAGAAAAAACGAAGACACATTCTCTTCAAACTGGGAAAGTATAAAAGATATAAAGATGAATTTAATACACAATATAAAGAAAAACAAAGCGAACAATTCTGCATCTCTAACTCCAAAATTTCATTTTTTGAGTTATGCCGGTCTTGCAGCAAATGGGCGATATCTGCAAATTGCATAACAAATTCGCCGCAATTTTTGTTCTAATGTTTTGCTTAAATCATCATTATTTGTTGGTTTCACGTTTGAAATTTATTTTTAAAAATAAGTCTACGATAAAGGTGTCTATGAGTATCAACTGATAGGGGAAGTATAATTGCAATTCTGCCATTACAGGCCTGGCCGACCAGTAGCAATATCTTGTAAAACTAAAAAGAAAAAAATAACGCCCGACATGCAACTTGATAAAAAAACTGTACACTAGACTGTTACTCGAGCTGGATGTAATTCCACTTCATGTTGATTAGAACCGCTCCATATTCGACAATTTTGTGGGTTGAAAATGCTATTTAAATCAAAATGGGAATTGTCAGACATAAACATACAGTTGCATATATTTTCGTCTCAAGCCACTATTTAAATAACCTTCTAGCATTTCAAGCAAAAGGAAAAATCTTTAGAAATTTGTTTAAATATGCAAAATTGTCTGCTCTGCTACTTACTAAAGCTAATAAGCTCCTAGCGAAGATGTACAATTAACTTGTTTGGCAACATCCAAATTGAGGAAAACCTGCGTCAGAGCCATTGTGATTGTCATTCTTTACGAATCTCTTAATAGTCCAACTGCTAGAATCTAAATTTTTGCTTCATCTTTCCATTCGCCCGTTTTTTCTGCTGAAAATTAATAATAATAAATAAAAACAATTGTTTACATAGAGAAAATATATTAGGATTTATTTATTTTTTTTTTTTCTTTTTTTTTTTGTTACAGCATTCATTAGTCACTCCTAACAAATTAGCAAACTTTCCTATAAAATTGCATTTCTGGGCAAAATGTTTCGCCAAATTTGCATTTTGTATAAAGGAATTAGTATCATTATTATTTATTTTATTCATGAATTCATTTTACATTCAGCGCAATTAATAATAACTATGTGCACAATTTCAAAATATTCGTGTTTGTTGTAATTATTAGAAATTTTATACCCAATAAACAACAGTGGAGAGGGTATTATGTGTTTGTGCTGTTGTGTGTAACATCTTGAAATAGTCCTAGTCCTTTTGGTCATCTTGAATCGATCTAACAATGTAAGTCCGTCCCGCTGACTAGCTGGCTGTCCTTGTAAACCTTGTCCGCAAAGTACAGGTTGCAATGTTGGAGATAATTTCATGAATTTTTGTACACAGGCTCCAATTCACAATCACAAGGACCATTATAAAATCTTTGAACCTTAAAACTATCTTATTATGATGGTATTTAGATTTAATTTGTTTAAATTTTATTGGAATCGGTCCATATTTTAACACAGCTGCCATACAAATATTACTTCCGAAAATAGCTTTTAATGCCATAACTTATTTTTAAATGTTAGTATCGACATAAAATTTGAACTTTTCGTTGGTCGTGCCACTCTGAGAGTAAAATTACTAAGGGAGAGTATTATTCTCATAGAACCAAGAATCATATATGTAAGCAAGATTACGTATTGCGCAGGTTTACAAAATTCAACTGTTGAATATAACGTCACATTCAAATATTATACACATGTTTGTTTGCTTGTGTTTCTATATTTTTGCTGTACTTATATGCTGCAGAACGGTTGCATATGCGGATGACGTTGCAGTTGTGGCTCTGGGTAAACATCCCAGACTATTGTCTGAACTAATTGAGTCCGCATTGGACGTCCTAACAAAATGGTGCCCGGGATGTGGACTGGATGTAAATCCTGCCAAAGTGGAACTGGTACTTTTCACAAGGATATACAAAATTACCGAATTTGATACCCCGAGGATAAAGGGGATCTCACTGGAACTGTCTGACAGCGCCAAGTATCTTGGGCTAATATTGGACAGCAAACTGAACTGGAGGATGAACACCATTTCCAGGACTAATAAAGCGGCAACTGCATTATATTGCTGCAAAAGGGCCATTGGCCTAAACTGGGGAATTAACCCGAGAAATGTATATTGGCTATACGATTGTGTCATTAAACCCATTCTATTCTACGGGGCAGCTGTTTGGTGGCCGGCGCTCGAGGTGGAGAGTCATCAAATTAGGTTTGAACGTACAATGAGAATGGTGGCGATAGCGGTAACAGGTGCCATTAGAACAACCCAATCTAAGGCACTGTTTACGATTTTAATCTGGTTACCACCAGACATTTTGGCGAAAAGTTTAGCTGCGAACGCGGCGGTAAGACTAAGGGCCACCGGAGCATGGAGGGATTACAATATCGTACATGCTAATATTCTGAACGAAATTAATTGGAACATGGATGTTGATTATGTCACAACCGAGCCAATCTTTGATCCTGGCTTCACGGTAAGCATTTTGGATAATGTGGTTCACTATGATGACCTACAAATTCCCGCGAACGCGATTCAAATTTTCACGGACGGGTCTAAAACACTGTGTGGTGTCGGTTCTGGCATATACTCCGAGCAGCTAAACTGGAGAATTCCTATAAGGCTGCCGGACCACTGCAGTGTCATCCGAACGAGATAATGGCCATCCACACAGCCGCGAGACGCATCCGGTACGGTGATATATCTGGAAGTGATATTCACATTATTACCGATAGCAAGGCGGCCATAAAATCCCTGGAGAATGTGTTCATCACATCGAGAATTGTCCGAGAATGCCGGATGTCTCTGGAGGAGATAGCGAGACATTCACTGGTCACCCCTTATTGGGTCGCCGGACACAGGGACATACCGGGGAACTGCATGGCGGATTCGTTGGCGTATGCAGGCACCACCTTGAATCGAGACGGTTCGACATATAATGTAGGTGTTTCACTCCCAAGGAGTAAGCAACTCATTGCGCACAAGTTTCATATCATCGCCAGTCAGAGGTGGCTCGTTGAAACTACCTGTGGGGAAACCAGGAAAATCTGACCCATCATAGATGAAAAAAGGACACGGCGGGCATTACAGCTGTCCAGACATCATCTTAGAAACCTGATTGTGGTTATAACCGGCCATTGGCCCGTTGGGAGGCACGCCTAGAGGATGGGGCTCCCTTACAATGACTTATGTAGAAGTTGCGGCGAGGAGGAGGAAGAGTCAACGGAACATCTTCTCTGTAATTGCCTGGCATTCGGAGATCTAAGACTCAAAATGTTTGGTCGAAGAGCCCTTGGGGACAAAACTTGTCTCTCTGATGTTGATGTAAACAGGATCCACTCCTTTACTGAATCGACCGGATGGCTGCGTGGGAACACTAGCAGCCAGATAACATAGGACCCATGGGAGACGGTGTGACATGGCAACACAACGGGAACTAATTAATGGACCCACGTGAGCTGTGCTTGATCACGGCTGCCAATGGAACCTATCCTAACCTAACCTATATGCTGATGTGAAGAAGATACGCCGAAACATTTAATTTTTTAAAGCTAAATGCGTCATCTTGTTTTCTTTGTATCATGTCACAGAAGCTTTTAGTATCATCTCTCACCATTGCATTCTATCAGTGTTGCTACTTCGTGGGTAATTACCCACACTGGGTGTCATTTTTCATCAGGTGCAATTTCTAATTTATACCATTTTAGATATTGTACGATCCTCCTCTTAGTATTCTATAAATATTGGTATTATAGTAATTTAAAACCCGAAGTTAATTGGCGACAGGTATGCAAACTAAAAAATAATCTGATAAAAATAAAAGCAGTAAAAAATTTCATTTGTATTTTGGCATCTTTAAATGCTCTAGTTGAGAGAATTCTTAGCACCTCTTAGCATTTGTAAAATTGATATGAGAAAGATGCTGTATGTAGAAAGAAAATGAAAATTTTCCATTTATAAGATTTTGTTTGTTGTGCTTAATTTCCAATTTGTATTTTAAAATAAGTTCCTACCAGTGTTCGAAAATAAACAGTACATTATTTAGCGTTTGGCTCACACACCGAAGAACGATATCTATTTTTTTAGTGTTTGTGTAAACATACACAAACCTTAATACCGTTCGTAACTATTTTCAAGAACATTATATAATGTTCGGTTCTTCGTTAAAAAACAGAACAATTGTTGTGATACTGTAGAAAAACATTATATTTTAATGTTCTATAATGTTTTTTTCGTGTGTGTATTTTGTTTTTGTAAAAAATGTTTGGTTTTTTTTTATCAGCAAAAAGCGACGAACATTAACGAGCCGAACCGAACACATTGAAGTTCGTGGATTTTAAAAAAAAACCGAACGGAATTTGTTGAGTATGATGAAAACAGCATTATTTTTGTGTTCGAAAGATGACAAACAGGAAAACGTTATTTTTTTTAATGAATTTCTACACAAACACTATTAGCGTTTGTGTTTTCCACAAATCTACCGAACCGAACATTAAAGAACGATATTTAGTGTTTATTTTCGAACACTGGTTCCTACGAGCATTTCACTGGTTGCTTAGGCCAGATCATTAGGAAACCTTTTTTCAAAGACTTTGAAAAAGCTTAAGATATAATGCAAATAAAACTGCAGAGTGAATGAGAACTACAAACACTCAAGTCTTATTACCAACGATATCAAAGTATGATCAACTCTTTACTGTAGTTAAGTTCTTAAACAAATGCTGAAGAGAAGTGTAGACAACTGATTTACGTAAGAGTAACTGAATTCCAAAACATTTTAATACTTTGCAGTCAAAGTCAAAAATATATCATAAAGTTTAGCGATGCACAATTTGCTTATTGTGTCCACATAATTTAATTTCTGTTGCACCTTGGGATGGATAACTGCATAAAATTCTACATGGTTGCATTGAAGAATGTATTTAAAAAAGCGAGTTGCTTTGCATCTGACGTTGTGCAAATCAGCCTAAGTGAACGAGTTGAAGCAAAAAAAAAAAATAAATTAATAAAAAGTGCGGGTATAAAAAATACTCTCAAAAATTTGCAAGGGAATAAAAAATACACGTAGCAATGAAATTGGGAGAAATAATACACACATCTAAATGTGAATTTGGGATATGCATGTATTTTGTATGTTTTTTTTCCTTGATAATATTGCCACAACAATTTTATGGAAAAATAATTTTTTATATGCGTTCACAAATTATTATTTACGACCCTCAAGTAAACATTCTCGCAGACTGCACAAGGTTTTTTTCAAATACTAGGAAAATACATACAATTTTTTACTGAATCGAAAGGTTTTGAAAGAAACGAGTGTTGTATTGATCCTTTACAACACTATTTAAATTATGCGACATAGCATTTCGTCAGCTTAATATGCAAACCTGCTTACTTCAATTTTTAAGTAAATTGAGATTTTGATGCCGTTTGGTAGAGAAAGATACGCCTCGTCGATCAGCATGAAGTTTTTCTTAAATTTGAGTTTTAAAGTGTGTAAAACCAACTTTATTTTTGGGTTTCCTGTCAAGCTACAAATATGAAATATAAAAATTTTTTATCTCTCCTGTAAAATTTGCTGAAAGGGAGTTAGCAGGTTTGTATATTAAGCCGACGATTTGTCATAATGGTTGTAGACTAATGTTTTGTACACTAATGTTTTGTACACTAATATTTTGTACACATATTCGACTTTTCTTGCACCTAACCTGGCGTTTACATTTGCCAGTACTGGCAAGACAGTAGTAATACATGCACACCTTGACACTAATACATGCACACTTTTCCAACTGTCTTGTCCACTGTCTAGCAAATTTTGCAGACAGTAAAATTGGACAGTGATTTGACATTTGCTAACAGTAATCTAAAGTCTGCTTTGATTTTTAATATTTTGGTTAAGTTTTATGTTTGTTAACACAATTTAGTTATTTTAACCTTTTTTTTGCTGCAACATTAACGTTTGACATATATTAAAAAGTGAACTGTCTTAACTACTGTCTGGACGCCTACGTCACGAAGACAGTTAGTAATGTTTTGGCAATTAAGATGTATTTTCTTACTGTCTTGCCAGTACTGTCAAATGTAAACGCTGTGTAAATGTGGAAAAAAACTCATTATTTCAAGCCTTTTTTGATTATAATTTTTTTTAAATTTCTCTTGATATTTCTCTTAATTTATTTTAAGTTTCTGTATGAGTCTTAATAGTATGACTTGTATTGATCTCCTTTTGATTAGATTTTTATGCTCGTCTCTTTTGCCTGGGCTCACACTAAGAACGTTTTCTTTCAGAAAGCCTGAGCTTATTGGTGAGAGGGGATGAGAACAGAGAACTTTGACTTTCTGAATGAAAACTTCCATGGCGTTAACCCAGACTTTGTTAACTTTTTTTTATTAACTAAAACATTGATTTGAAACCAGGTGTAATTAATTTTCATCGGGTAGTTTTGCTTTACCTCAAGTCTTATTTTGCATTTTGCTGGTGCTAACACTGCAGTCTATATGCATGCATACCCGTGTATTTTTAAAAGTTTATTTGTAGAATTAACACAAACACTACCAAAGTAGGTAGATAGAAAAAATATGGTTTGGCTTGGTTACGGCAACTACTCTTTGTTTATGGTAACAATATATTGTTGTCGTATACAAAGAATTGTTACTTTAATTTAATATCAGCAATATTATAGTTGCTATAAACATGTAAATATTTATCGCAATTATAAATTTGAGTATTGTCGACTGAAAAATAATTATTTTTCTGACAACTAAATTAAAAACAAATTATATTACTCACACCCATTTCATGATATTTAATAGTCATTACATGATAACTTTCTATACGTGTAGTCATAGTATTCTTTAGAAGCAAACAAAATATGTGTACTCTTATAATATTATGTTAGCGCCATTTGTAAAATAATTTTGAATCAGTGGTGTCGTTTGTTTAAAATATGTCTATCTAATTATTTCTTAGTGAGTGGTTCAACAATTAAAAAAGTAATAATCAAAAAACAAGTGTAGGGAATTAACCCTAGAAAGATAACGTTATTTTTTATACTGAAAAGATAACGACACGTCTTAAAGACGTATGCTTGTTTTTATCCTTTAAAGGATATCACCGAAAATAATATTGATCTCATCTTCGATAGAAGTACCATGCTATCACCTCTCAAAATATATTGGACAAATTTAAAAAAATATTATATTAGAAAAATATAATATTAAAAATTCGTTAGAACTTAAGGCAAAATTCGAAAATATAACTTTAGACGAAGATGAAATTCTGATCTCTCTCGACGTAGTATCCCTATTAACAAATATACAAATTCACTTAGCAATAAATAATATAATGACACAATGGAATATTTTAAACAAGTTAGAAAGTATAGTCGGTCAAGCCCGACCATATGATACCCTACACCACAGTATTTGAAAACACATCATGCTTATGTGTCCATATAAATATAGATTTATCTATGCTTATAAACTTCATGAAAATCGGTTTGAAAGTTTGTGAGAGGCAGAAATTGCCCCCTACCTCCCCTTGTGGTCCTATTTTTGAAAAACTGTATAGCTAATGTGTCCATATAGGTAGAGATCTATCTATGTTTTAAATTTCATTAATATCGGTTTGAGAGGCAGAAATTGCCCCTATTTCCCCTCGTGGACCTATTTTTTACAAAATTCATGCATTTTGTGTCCATATAGATATGGTTCTATCTAGGTTTTAAATTTCATTGAAATCGGTTTGATAGTTTCTGAGAGGAAGAAATTTCCCCCTGTCTTTCCTCGTGGTCCTACGATTCGGCCCATTTTCAATAGGCTTGGTCCTTGTGCCAAGAGGAATCTATGACCCAAATTTCATCAAACTATCTCCAGAATTGCGACCTGTACTTTGCGCACAAGGTTACATGGACAGCCAGCCAGCCAGCCTGCCAGCCAGCCGGACGGACATCGTTAGTTCGACTCAGAAAGTGATTCTAAGACGATCGGTATACTTTAAGGTGGGTCTAGGACCAATATTTTAAGGCGTTACACACATCAGCACAAATGCATAATACCCTCTCCACTATTGTGGTGTGGGTATAACAAACTATTACTATTAAAAAATTTAATGTTAGATTATAATATATATATATAATTAATTATATATATATTATATATATATATATATATATATATATATATATATATATATATTATATATTATAATTAATAGTAATAGTTTGTTTTCATTTGTGTTGTTAATAAAAAATTTATGTTTTATGTTGTGTGTATAAAACTGAATTTGTAAAATAACGTAAAATTAAAACAATTGACGAAAAGTAAGTTATATTATTCCTGTGAAACTGTATTGTTGTGGTTTTTATTAAATTATTGTTTTTTCTATTGTTTATGGTTACCAGATCAATAAAAATATCTCCCTGAAGATGTTGGGAATCTCCAACGAAACGTCGGAGGAAAAAATTATGTTATAATCTTTTTATTTTCATAAAACACAAGACCTTAATAAGCCCGTTTAGAGTTTTCTTAAAAACATAACAGTTCGGTTCTAAAAAACTTAAATAATTTTTTGTTTGTACTTTGTGTAGATAATGCTATCTGTATTAACATATCGATACCTACCCGCAAGAATGTATTAAGCGACATTTCTAAAATTGTGTAGGAAACGAAAAAAAAACGTCTCATTTAGTTATTTATTTGTATATTTTATTGAAAGGAACATATTTGGAAAGCGATTTTCAGAATACAAAACTTGACATCATTGCAAAACCAAAATTTTAGTCAGATAAAAAGTTTTTATCGCTTACTACATTTTCGTGGTCAAGACATTGGCGCTTGATACAATGGTAAATGGCGCTGAAAACATTGACATGGACACAAAAAAAAAGGTTTGAAATAAATTGTGTCGTTTAATTCATTTTTTATTTTTTCTGTTAAACAATACAATAATTCAAAATCTACATAAAAAGTAACAAAACATTTATTTCAAAACAAAAATTCAAAAATTACACTTAGAGATCAAAACGGACATTTTTTTTAGATTATTAATCATCATTTTGATTGTCAGACAATTCATCTTCTTCGTCTGTCTCTTCCAATTCGTCTTCTTTCTCACCAAGTGTATTTTTTATAATATCCTCGAATTCTTGTATGTATCGTTCAGGAATAAACTTTCTTTTGAGCAGACTCTCTAAATCCTTTCGTTTCGGGCCTGATACTGGCAGTTTTGAAGAATAGAAACAATTTTTAAAAATCAAGGACAATCATAATCTATAGTGTTATAAGCGACAAAAATGGATCAAGTTTAAGTTGGATGAGTGTGCTAAGCGACAATTTCGGTTAAACTAAGCGACATCTAACAAAATTTTTGTTTGGACCTTTTGTTGCTTACGACAATGACATTTTAAAAAATGTCGCTTAGCATAATTTCTTTGGCGGATAATACAAATTTCAGGGAGCAACTTTATTCCAATGAGAAAACTTGACGGTTGATACAATTTTATTTTCTCTCTAGTTTCCTTTGCATCAAAACCCAAGCCAAAATGTGGCGCTTAATTTCTAGTATAGTTCCACATCAAAAAGTCGTTTTCGAAAAAAATTTCGCTTAATACATTATTGCGGGAAGGTATCGATATGTGAGCCGTTTATTTTGAAAGTGGCATTAGTCACTTTTTCAAAAAAAAATCGAGTTAATAATAAATAATAATAATAAATCATAATAATAAATAATAATAATAATACTGAGAAAAATATCATTATCATGATGTATCAATTACAAGTGAATCTTCTCGAAAGTTAGCATCCATATTTTTAAACGTGTTAAAACGCAAACCCTTAAATATCTCGACTTAAAAACCGAAATGACTTATGCCACTTTCAAAATAAACGGCTCATGTATATAAACAAAAAAAAAAATAATTTTAATAACATTGTGTGCAAGATTTACAAATTTAAGTTTTGTGGTCGCCAAATACAGGTATACCGCATTTGACACATACCATTTTGAACACATTTTGATGGACAGAAGCCACCATATTATCTCTTTTTTGATTCACCCTTTTCTCCACTACAACCTCAATCATTGGTTACTGCATCTGGTAATATGGTCTGGCACTGGTCCATTGAACAATTTCAGAAATTATTTCGATAGTAAAAAATATCGAAGCATGAAATTGGGTCATACAGTGATTTGTATTCCCGAGTTGGTCCACTTGCCAATAATTCATCTTCCGATTTCCATTTTTAAAACAATACCTTAAAACTCAATCAAAACACAAAGTTATCTTCGCTACAAAAGTAACACTAAAGATAACGATACGTCTCTCAGACACATGTTGTGTTTATTTCTCCAAAAAATACATAACTTACAACATAAAAACTGCCACCACCAACTAGGTGCTGCTAACAACTGAGATAATTCAACGTGAAAAACATGTACGTTAACAAATGTGAAAGTAAGAGCACAAAATTAAAAAAGCGTACGTCTCGCAGACGTACCTTTCCTTTCTAGGGGTAAAAAACTAAAGAAATAGTATTTACATTAAAAAAAATTGCAATGTGCTAGAGTTGGGCAAAACCGTTCCTTTTGTGGAATCGTTCCGACCGATCCGAAAGATCAAAGGAACTAGGTCGTTCCTTTGGCTCATCGTTCCGGTTTTTACATTGAACAATGAATGAACGAGGAACGAAAAAACTTCTCTGTCGTTCGTTAAAACGTCAACAATCAAATATTTGTTATTGTTTGTTTTTATGTTGTGGCGTAACAACTACCTACATAAGAATTATGTATTTTTTTAAAATGTTTATAAAAAATAATAATGAGTGGTATATTGCTAAAATATATTGCTTTGTATAACATTAGTAATTGATTTAATAAGCAATTTTTTATCAAAGGTTTTTTCGGGAATACAAAGTTTATTATTAACACGATAACCCTCCGGACGTTCCGGAATGACACAACTCTACAATAGGGTGGTTACAAGAAATCAATGTTAGATTTTCCATCAGAGCAGCCCCAAATATGTGCCAATAGCATAGAAAATGCGATTGACAAAGTTTCAGCCCAATCGGATAACGCTAACATGTGCCTCATTGAGCATAAATTATGGAAAAATAGTGATTTTTCACTAAAATTCGTATTTCTTTGTCCTTAATTAATGCTAAATATCACTTTAACTATTGGTATAAGGAACACAACTATCAATACCAAAATTAATAAGAATAAAATTTCCTATAAAACAAGACTCGACTCAGGTTTCTAGAATGAACGGTTTCGGTTATAAAGACAAAAAAATAAGATTTTTAGTGAAAAATCGCTGTTTTTATTTAAATAATTCTCAATGAGGCACAAGTTAGCGTTTTTCGATTGGGCTGAAACTTTCTTAATTGCATTGTCTATCCTATTGGCTTATATAAGGGGGTTGCACCGACGGAAAAAACACACAAGTTTCTTGTAACTACCCTACTCTACAATGTGCCACAAAATAAAAAATCGACGCAAAAAAGGTAAAATTGTAGGAATAGAACTATTACAAAAAAGCTTTATAAAATACATAACTGAAATTTAGCTTCTAGAATAAATTCGAAAAATGAAAGATGTTAAGTAAAATTTTTTTTTAATTTTATATATTATAATATACTAGTCACAAATCCTGTCTCTGCCAGGCATAAAAATCTTTAAGATAATAACTAACATAGTAACGCTCAGAGAAGAAATTAAACAAAAAAATTATTACTCAATGTTTTAATACATTTAATAGGTATATGAAGAAAAAATATGTAACAAATAACAATAAGTTAGTAACTAAATTATAATACTTCTTTAAAAACAACTGGTTTGGGTAAATATATCCCCCCTCTCTAACGTTTGACCTTGAGCTTTATCGATGGTGATGGAAAACGCCAACCTTATAGGAAACTGTGTCTTACGCAAAATAAATGGTAGGTCGGGATTTATGGGAGCCAAATCAATTCTTGGAATAAATGCAGGATTGCCTTTTGCAGTGCCGGTTAATATAGTTGCGCATATTAGATTCTGTGACAATTGTGTAACTTGCAGTCTTGTGCCATTGCATAGCCCTCTTTTAGTGTTTAAATTGCTCAGAAGCATGATAATGGCTCCCGTTTTTCCCGTTCAGCTATGTTATTGCTCTCCACCGTGTCAACGCTCAAAAATGTAAAACATTAACCCTCTAAAAGACTTAGTACTTCTTCATTAATTTAGCATACTTCATCATTCTTAGGGCATAAAATGGCAAATTTACAATACTGTTCTACATCAGACGGCTTTAAACATTCACCGAAGATATTTTTAACGATTGAGTTTTCAGCCAGCATTTCGTTTGGTAATGCAATAATGTCCTCTCCAAATACCGAACTGAGTTCACCATTCCCCATTTTTAAAAGCCAATCTCTGTAAATATTGTCCACTGCACGAATATTGACTTTAAGCTGTAAAATTTTAAAGATGGACCAAAGATTAGAAAACTTAATACATGATTCGATGGCCGTCCTGTGAGCATGTGGTATCACTGGTAAACATTGGCGTAAATCTCCTCCAAGAAGCACAACTTTACCTCCAAAAGGCTTGTTATTTTTCATAAATGTTTTAAGCAACTTGTCAATAGCATTAAATGCATAGGTAGGTGCCATTGTTGTCTCATCCCAAATGATTAACCTAGCCTTTCTTATCTGCTTTGCATCCACTGAATTTGCTCTCATATTTGAAGTTGATGTTTCTGTCAATGGAACTGGTAGCTTGAACTGAGAATGATATGTGCGGCCCCCTCTAAATAATTTAATAATGCTATTGCATTAGCCTTTCGCTGCCGGTATTAAACTGTAGGTCCCTTCAATGAGTTTAAAAATAGAATCGGGTGTAGATCATTCACTGGAATAGGCCTTTCCATGCCCTTAACGGAATTTGTTTTTAATAGGAAAATGTTGGAAAAAATAACGAACAATTAAATACTCTTATAAAGAGTGGTTAAATTGTAAGGGCCGATGTTGAATGTGAACCACACCTAAACGCCAAGTTTTTTCCGAATTTTATTTGATATTTCTCTATTTCAGACTTTTTCAATTTGAACCATGGAGAGATACACAATCCAACAACGTGTTAAAGTTATCCAGACTTATTATGAAAATGGGCGTTCAAATCAAAATGCATATCGTGCACTTCGTGATTTTTTTTAATCAATTTGATCGTACAAATGTGCGTACAATCGCATAAATCGTGGAAAAATTCGAGCAAACCTGGTCTGTAGAAGATGTGAGAACACCAGTGCATGCTCGTACAGCTCGTACTGCAGGAAATATTGCTGCTGTTCGCGATAGTGTGGCTGAAGAGCCGTCCACCTCAACTCGTCGTCGTGCCCAACAATTGCACCTCTCACGCTCGTCGTTGATGAACATTATGCATAAAGACTTGCATTTACACGCTTACAAGGTGCAATTGGCTCAAGAACTAAAGCCTCTTGACCATTCCAAACGTCGTGAATGGGCAGAATGGTGGCAAGAAATGGCAACAGTGGATGATCAATTTTCGAAGAAAATCATCTTCAGTGATGAGGCACATTTTCACCTCAGTGGATTCGTCAATAAACAGAATTGCCGCATTTGGGCGAATGAGAATCCAAGAGTGATTGTCGAAAAACCAATGCACCCACAAAGAGTGACTGTTTGGTGCGGTGTATGGGCTGGCGGCATCATCGGGCCGTATTTTTTCCAAAATTAGGCCGGTCAGGCAGTTACTGTGAATGGTGTTCGCTATCTAGAGATGATAACGAACTTTTTATGGCCCGAATTGGAAGATATGGATGTGGACGATATGTGGTTTCAGCAGGACGGTGCCACTTGCCATACAGCTAACGAAACAATGGCTCTTTTGCGCAACAAATTCAATGGCCGTGTTATCTCACGTAATGGCGATGTCAATTGGCCGCCAAGATCATGTGATTTGACACCGTTGGACTTTTTTCTTTGGGGTTATTTGAAAGAAAAGGTGTACGTCGATAAGCCAGCAACAATTCAAGAGCTAAAGGATGAGATAATTCGGCACATTAACGGCATAGAACCTCCATTATGCCTCAGGGTCATTGAAAATTTGGACCATCGGATGGAGGTGTGCCGCCGTGGTCGCGGCGCCCATTTGGCCGATATTTTGTTCCATACATAATTGAGTAATACCAATATATCATAATAAAATTAAATTACAATAATTTTCTAAATAGTTTGTGTTTTATTCAAAATCAACATCGGCCCTTGATTTAAATCCTCGGCATTTTACATGTTGCTGGTTGTAAACCATCCACCAAACCGAAGTATATTAAATGTAAACGTATGAAACAGTTGATACCAAACACCGAAAAAATCTCTGCTTATTTATACAAAAACTTACATACATCGTACGAAATATTCGTAAAAACGTGTTTCGAAATAATAGACAACGAAAGTTTTTCGTAAAATTCGCATTGGATGTACATAACAAAATATAACGTACCTTGAAGAGTACTTTGAGTAGATTTCAAAATTATTAATGATTTAAGTTAATTAGTTGATTTTTGTAAAAAAAAGAACTTTAACTTTATATTTATAACATTATATAAATTCAGTTCAAATAGGTAGTTAAAATTTCTTCCTTTAATGATAATTTAAAAAACGCGCAACGCACCGTAAATATGTAGTTCAATCCAATTCGAATGGGCACAATGAAGAATAAATTCCAATAACTCAATATTATTATTTTTTAATTTAGATGAATGTAAATAACAGTTACTTTCTCTTAGAATATGATTGTTCTTTAAATCACTTTACAAACAAATCTTGAAAATCAAAACAAAAACCCAGTATATTTGTTAGTAATTATGTATGTGATACAATAAGATTATCTCCACTCTTCAACAGCAGTATTAAAATCTGATTTCACTATGATTTCTGGCAGAGAAAGTACTTTGAGTATAACAAATTTTATGTAACATAATGCAAAATTGAGGGTTTTGATGATGAAATAAAACACATGTACAGCCCGGAGACCGAAAATTAGGAATCTGACAATGCTATGATCTTCCTCAGACAGAGGGCTTTAAATATAAAAAGTTTCATTAGGAAAACTCCTGCAAAAAATATAAGAAAACGTGAATGGTTTATTCAATGACCACGCCCACAGAAAATCAAAAATCGGGCTCCGTCTTGCACCAGTGGAGCAAATGAGATTTACGTATGCCAAATTTCATCTTTCTGCGACGTCAGACGGCTTCAGAAAGGCGCGGAAAGAGAACCGGACATACATCCGGACAAACAACGAAATTATATATATAGATGATTACCATATTATTTTATGATGAACAGGATAAGAATATGATTAAAGGAGAAATACTATGATGTAATATTACGAATAATATGATTCAATAATAATCGCAATATGGTGACTACAATCATGAATCTTATCATAATTTGCTGCTCTTAAAAAATCGAGCCCTAATAGCAAAAATTATGTAACCAACAACATTTTAGATTTTTGATGAAAATCGATAATCTTTGATCATCTGCATCATCTCTAAAAATCTCAAATCTCTGGGAAGCACCGTTGCGAAATAACTAAACCCTAGACATGCCCTGCGGGCAATTTGTGTCAATTGGTACAACAGACTGGTTCTGGGAGTTGTGAAAATAGAACAGGTACAAAAAGAAAGAACTCATGACCAGTGAAAAGAGAACCAATCATGTAACTGGTTTATGAAGAACATAAAGGTAGAAAAAGTAATGAATTACAGTAAAGTCTTCACCGGTGGTGTGATACATTTTTTTGGGACTTTCTAAAATTTGGCTCTTGAATTTAATTGTAGGACTTTTTTATTGAAATAATACTACATTTTAGTAACTGTCACTAAACACGTCCATTGAGAATAGATTTGTGACTGGTCAAATGGTGTCAATTGACCCCTTCCAATGACAACCCCATGTAAAAGTGATGGGTCTTATTCATAGAAAGTGTAAAAACTAGAACCGGTCTCTACCACCAAAGACCCTAGAGGGAATGGAACTGACACCAAAGTAGTCCCGTGATAGGTCTGTGGTGGATGAGACCGGTTCTAGTTCTAACACTTTATATGAATAAGACCTATCACTTTTACATGGGGTTGTCATTGGTGGGGGTCAATCGACACCATTTGACCAGTCACACACCTATTCTCAATAGACGTGATTAGTGACAGTTACTACAATGTAGTATTATATTAATACAAAGTAGAATAATTTCAATAAAACAAGTCCAAGAATTAAATTCAAGTACTAAATTTTATAAAGTCCCAAAAAATGTGTCACACCACCGGCGAAGACTGTACTGTAATTCATTACTTTTTCTACCTTTATGTTCTTCATAAACCAGTTACATGATTGGTTCTCATTTCACTGGTCATAAGCTCTTTCTTTTTGTACCGGTTCTATTTTCACAATTCCCAGGACCAGTCTGATGGACCAATTGACACAAATTTCCCGCAGGGGACCTATCACGGGACTACTTTGGTATCAGTTTGCTTCCCTCTAGGGTGAAGCTAAAATATTAAAAAAAAAAATCCTGTAAAATTTTATTTTTGTTGGTTACATCATTTTTGCTATAAGGGCTCGATATGTTTACCGCAACCATAATTTTTATTTGCTTGTTTGTTCTCACTCATTTGTTTTTAAATATTGCGGTGTAGGGTATTATATGGTTGGGCTTTACAGACTCTACATGCTTTCTTACTTATTTATTTACCATTCAACGTCATTTTGCCTTGTGTTTTAATTACAAATGCAAATTTACACACTAAATTTGCAAAGCGCTTGCTTCGCTCTATTTTGTCTTCCATGGATTGTAATTATTAAAGATTAAATGATAAAAATACAATCGCTAGATGGCAAGTGACTGGTTTATTGTTTGATTGGGCTTAAATGGCCTTATTAGGTAGATTTAGTGGCATTTTGTGTTTTTATTTATAGCATTGGATTAAATTGAATTTTATATTGTATCTGCTTCCAGAAAGCCAAAAGCCACAACAAAAGAAGAAATTTACACAAAAACATAAATTTACTAATTAAGTTTTAGGAGCAATGACACTGGAGAAATTAGATTAATAGCATTCAATGATTTCTATTAACGAAATAAACCGATTTGTTATTAATGATGGATTTGTTAAGGGGAATAAGAAGAAATTAGAAAATTATTTTATATAAATATTGCAATTTATGAATTGTTCTTTATTTAAAGGTGACTTTTATTTCTTGCGAAAAAATATTAAAAATCATAGCTGGGGAATTTGGAATTAGAATTAGAAATCATTACGATTAGAGAAATAATCTTATCATTAGAATTGAATTTTGATAAAAATTTCAGATTACTAAATGATTTGATTAGAAATAATCAAAAATCTAATCACAATTAGTGACGATTAGCATTTCTAATCAAATTTAATCAAAACTAATCCAAAAAATAATTGATTAGATTTCTTGATTATTTTTGATTAGATTTGATTAGAAATGCTAATCGTCACTATTTGTGATTAGATAAATAAAAGAAAAAAAATCCGTGCATTTTTACTTACCATTAATTTTGAACACTTTAATTTGAATAAAACAAAAAATTGCAATCTTACAAAACAAAGAATTTACTTTCAATGTTAAGTAAACAAAAAAATTATTCTTGTACTTCCACAAAACACGTTGAAAATTAACATTAATAATACCACAACAACAAAGTGAACCAGCTGTGTCAAGTGTTTATGTAATTTTATGCAATATTCAAAAACTGTTACATTATGCAAATATAGCAACAAATGTGATAAATAAATATTTTCTTTTCACAAAAATAGTTGATCTAATCAAAAATAATCAAGAAATCTAATCAATTATTTTTTGGATTAGTTTTGATTAGAATTGATTAGAAATGCTAATCGTCACTAATTGTGATTAGATTTTTGATTATTTCTAATATCATCAATAAGTAATCGTGTAAAATGGCTGACTAATCAGAATTAATCAATTTTTCAACACAATTAAAATTTCTAATCCAATTACTAATCATTAGGATTTCTAATCATTATTCCCAAGCCATGTTAAAAATATTAAAATTCTTGAAATTTCCAATTAGCTAGACATTAATTACTTCGCTTGCTGACAAGCCTTAATTATCTACTAACCGTTTACATTATTACCAATGCATATGTGTAAGTCTTCAAACATTTCTTAAAAATCCCTTTTGCAAGTCACTTTAATTGGACTTATTTTATCATTTTTAATTTGTTTGCAAAAATCTTTACACAGCTATTGCATGTTGTATAAAGTATACAGGTAAAAACTCAAAGTACTTTTGCAAAAACTACTCACTACGGTTCAACATTTGCTTCTTCATTACAAAAAGAGTGTCATGCAGTAAGTAATCATGACTTTGTAAGGAAGTGCCATGACATTCAAGAATATTTTTTTTTTTTTTTGGAAACTTTAGGATAAATAATGACTAAATGTTTTTATATTTAAGCGTCTTGTCATATTTGAAAGTTAAAGAAAATTATTGCCTTAGGAAGGATTTAAATTACAACATAACCTTGAGAATATTTTAAACAAATATGTGCAGACATAGAAGCAAAAACAAACTTGTGCATTCATGTATGAATTTCTACAGAGCACATGACTGCAAAAACACAAAAATACTGAAAAGTGAAACAAAACCAAAAAAAATTAAACACGTACAAATGCACAATTTATTTAAATAAGAACGAACAAAATGTTTATGCAAACCCAGCGAGCAAATCTACTCGAAAAACATTAAATAAACTTATTTCATAGTCAAAATGTGTTTTATATACAAAACAAGGGAAAGTATAGTCGGTGAAACCCGATCATATGATACCGTACACCATTTACAAATTTTTGAGACTGTACATTGCTTGGGATCCACAAGCAATCTTAGACACGCCAAAAGAAAACTCTGTTATGAGATTAAGCTTCAGAGCACTGAATATTTTGGAAGGTCTTTCAAAAAGAAATGTACACCTTCTAGAAGGCAGGATATCATAGGAAGCGCATCTTTTAGAAAGGATAATATAGTCCTTCAAAAAGGCCTGTCCTTTCAATATTTACCGCCGGGAAGCGTTCAAGTAAATAAACAAAATTTATTCCAATTACACAAAGTATTTTCTATCAAATAATAAAAATAGGTTGGTCAATTATTCGACATTTTTCAGAAACCGGTTTTCGAATATTTCGACTACATAAAACTTATATATTAATCGGCACAGGCAAACCAGTTATTAACTCTTTCTTTCTCTGTTTTACAAACGAACCTCAATGAGAGGAAAAAATCTCAAAAAGGGGAAAACAGGAAATTAAATTTCTTTATTTTACTTTTCCGTTTTGCATGTGATAATTTTTGAAATTTCTACAATACGGAACTTAGAAACTTAATATTATAGGCGCAGGGTCCTGAGTAAATCAGAGCCTATAAGATGAAAAATTTTGGTACTTTTTTTTTGTTTTTTATCTGGTACTTTTTAAATTTTTCCTAATATTCGACCTAACTATAAACATAAAATTAAACATGCATGTTCCTGAGTGAATAAGAATATTAAGGGGAAGCTTTTTAGTACTTTTCCGTTATGCATCTAGTACTTTGATGAATTTTCGGCAATACAGTAGAATCCCGATAATTCGTAATAGCAAGGGACCGGCCATTTCTTACGAATTATAGGGGTTTTCGATTTAGCGGGGTTTCGATTTAACGGGTTTAAAATAAAAGAAATACGAATAATCGGGGTTTTTCAATATTTTTACTAAAACCATAAAAAAAACATAAAAAAAACAATTACCTTTTTAATTTAAAAGGCAACAACAACTGAATTTGTTAATATAAAAGATAATTTTGTTAATTAAAATTGTTAAAACTCAGCAAATATTTTTAACAATGTGAAAAATATTTGTTAACAATTAAACATCAATCATATTAACAAAATATTTTATTGCTAACTGATTTAAATAAGAAATTGCATTTAAGGGTAGTTTTTATTAATTTTTTAGTAAAATATAATTAAAGTCACATTACAAATAACATTTTGACCTATTTTAGCAACAGACATTTCCCTGGATGCACCAGCAAGTTCCGACATCCGAAATACTAGGATATGGGTAGTTCCAAAGTGTTGAACGTGACAGTCGTACGCATCAAAAATGCAATAACATTTTAAACAAAAAATATTTTTACGTTCTCTTTTCCCTTAAATTATAGCACTAAGAAAGCACGGTTTGTTATCTATCCTAAAGTTTATGGCGGGCGCGATTCTAGATCAAAGATAATGGCAAAAGAAGTAGCGGTTCGAGCGTGAACAAAACAGAAGTAGTTTTGTGGCCATGTATAAAAAGGCGTAATTTAGCGAAACCTGCCACAATTTTTTAGTCAAACTACTTTCAGAATTTTACGTAGCAATGTAACATTAAAATGTCTTGGTTTGATTCCAAAATCTTCTGTATTTTCTTTTTTTTAAGCCAAAATCTGGGTCGATACGTGACATTTCGAACGTGAAATGTTTTCCTTAAAATTTAACTGAATAATGATTCAAACAAAATAAAAATTTACCGGTAATTCGAATAACATATTTCTCTTTGAACTCTTCCTTAGATTACAGACCATGTAAAACAAATATAACCTCTTTTAAGCAAGAAAGAGATTAAAGAAAACATATAATAAAACATTCTCACAAATAAGAAATTACGTTTGCACAACATCTAAGTGAACAGATTTATGGGTAAATTTATAAAATTAGTAAAATCGAAATATTTCTCTATAACAATATCGTAAAATAATCAGCTCTTAATAGCTTTGAAATTTTCGGTCACGGTGAACCTTTTGACGGAAATGCCCATATATAAAATACCCGTTAAAATTTCTTAACCTGTACTTACCCTGTAGACTGATTCAGCTTCTCAGTAATTGAATGTCCTTTAAAGATTTTGAATCAAAGATATTTTTTTTTTTGTTTTGTTTTGTTTCATAAACCATTTGACACAAACTAATTTTTTACTATTAATTTTCTACAATATAAAATACAAATTGTTAATATTAGACACTATGATTATTATACTTATAAATGAATTATTATGAATTATTATTTTGAAGTAAATGTATTATTTAGAAATCGTATAATTGAATTTATCTTTATGCTATTAATTATTATTACTTAAATTGTTACTGAATTAAATCAGAGCTGTTAAATTTGGATTACGATTAGTAATCAATTAGATTAAATTTATAAAAAAATGGTATTGATTACATAATTCTCTTTTTTACAATTCCTGATTATTAATTAATTATGATTACAAATAATCCAAAAATAATTAAGATTAGTTAGGATTACGAGAAAATAATCAAAAGTAATCAAAAAAATAGTTGACTACATTCAAGGATTATTTTTGATTATTTTCGATTATATTTTAAAAATTCAGAATGCGCATCATTTTACACTTACGTTTCATTTTGAAAAATGAATAAAAAAAGTATTGCACTAATTTCGCAAAATAAAAAAAAAAAAATAATCAAAAATAATCAAAAGTAATCTTCGAAAGTAGTCAAATTATTTTTCGATTACTTTTTATTATATGTGATTATTTTTTCGTAATTTTTATTAATCTTGATTATTTTTTGATTATCTGTAATCGAAATCAATTAGTAATCGTGCGAATCTGAAAGTTATAGTAATGTAATCATTAATTCACCTTTCAAAAAAAAATCTAATTACTAATTATTATGATTAGTAATCATTACTTAACAGCTATGAATTAAATTAACTTATTTAAGGTATATGAATTTGTACACCCTAATGAATTTTCAATATAAGTTAAGTAAATTAAATTATAGAGGGCGTTGGTGTCTTAGCGCTTGTTTAGATAGAAAATAATGTAAATAGAATTATTATCAAAAAGTAATTTCAATTTTTGGGAATACAAAATTTTAATTTCAAAAGATTTTGTTATTCGTGCTTAATTCCCAGTTTTTATTATTGATAAAAACACTTGAAATTTATTGTTGATGGGATAAGCTATTCCTATGCATTTCACTGGTTGCTTAGGCCAGATCATCAGGAAACTTCATCCATAAAGGTTTTAGACAAACTAAAGATATTAAACCAAATAAAACTGTTAAACGTATAAGACTTATAGAAACAGTTCTACTTGTAATAATATCAAAGTTTAAACAAAACACATCAACAATAAACAGTGGGTTCATCTCATCTTACATTCCCCACTACAATTAGTTGAAATTCTCTCAACATTTATTGTAGTTGTAAGTAGGTTAAGAAAAACAAAATGAAAAAAACAACAACTTACAAAAGATGTTGTCAATTAAGTGTTTTTAAGGCCGTGCACTGCCTGTTTATTAGCAAAAAGTAATTTCAATTTTTGGGAATACAAAATTTTAATTTCAAAAGATTTTGTTATTCGTGCTTAATTCCCAGTTTTTATTATTGATAAAAACACTTGAAATTTATTGTTGATGGGATAAGCTATTCCTATGCATTTCACTGGTTGCTTAGGCCAGATCATCAGGAAACTTCATCCATAAAGGTTTTAGACAAACTAAAGATATTAAACCAAATAAAACTGTTAAACGTATAAGACTTATAGAAACAGTTCTACTTGTAATAATATCAAAGTTTAAACAAAACACATCAACAATAAACAGTGGGTTCATCTCATCTTACATTCCCCACTACAATTAGTTGAAATTCTCTCAACATTTATTGTAGTTGTAAGTAGGTTAAGAAAAACAAAATGAAAAAAACAACAACTTACAAAAGATGTTGTCAATTAAGTGTTTTTAAGGCCGTGCACTGCCTGTTTATTATCAAAAAGTAATTTCAATTTTTGGGAATACAAAATTTTAATTTCAAAAGATTTTGTTATTCGTGCTTAATTCCCAGTTTTTATTATTGATAAAAACACTTGAAATTTATTGTTGATGGGATAAGCTATTCCTATGCATTTCACTGGTTGCTTAGGCCAGATCATCAGGAAACTTCATCCATAAAGGTTTTAGACAAACTAAAGATATTAAACCAAATAAAACTGTTAAACGTATAAGACTTATAGAAACAGTTCTACTTGTAATAATATCAAAGTTTAAACAAAACACATCAACAATAAACAGTGGGTTCATCTCATCTTACATTCCCCACTACAATTAGTTGAAATTCTCTCAACATTTATTGTAGTTGTAAGTAGGTTAAGAAAAACAAAATGAAAAAAACAACAACTTACAAAAGATGTTGTCAATTAAGTGTTTTTAAGGCCGTGCACTGCCTGTTTATTATCAAAAAGTAATTTCAATTTTTGGGAATACAAAATTTTAATTTCAAAAGATTTTGTTATTCGTGCTTAATTCCCAGTTTTTATTATTGATAAAAACACTTGAAATTTATTGTTGATGGGATAAGCTATTCCTATGCATTTCACTGGTTGCTTAGGCCAGATCATCAGGAAACTTCATCCATAAAGGTTTTAGACAAACTAAAGATATTAAACCAAATAAAACTGTTAAACGTATAAGACTTATAGAAACAGTTCTACTTGTAATAATATCAAAGTTTAAACAAAACACATCAACAATAAACAGTGGGTTCATCTCATCTTACATTCCCCACTACAATTAGTTGAAATTCTCTCAACATTTATTGTAGTTGTAAGTAGGTTAAGAAAAACAAAATGAAAAAAACAACAACTTACAAAAGATGTTGTCAATTAAGTGTTTTTAAGGCCGTGCACTGCCTGTTTATTATCAAAAAGTAATTTCAATTTTTGGGAATACAAAATTTTAATTTCAAAAGATTTTGTTATTCGTGCTTAATTCCCAGTTTTTATTATTGATAAAAACACTTGAAATTTATTGTTGATGGGATAAGCTATTCCTATGCATTTCACTGGTTGCTTAGGCCAGATCATCAGGAAACTTCATCCATAAAGGTTTTAGACAAACTAAAGATATTAAACCAAATAAAACTGTTAAACGTATAAGACTTATAGAAACAGTTCTACTTGTAATAATATCAAAGTTTAAACAAAACACATCAACAATAAACAGTGGGTTCATCTCATCTTACATTCCCCACTACAATTAGTTGAAATTCTCTCAACATTTATTGTAGTTGTAAGTAGGTTAAGAAAAACAAAATGAAAAAAACAACAACTTACAAAAGATGTTGTCAATTAAGTGTTTTTAAGGCCGTGCACTGCCTGTTTATTATCAAAAAGTAATTTCAATTTTTGGGAATACAAAATTTTAATTTCAAAAGATTTTGTTATTCGTGCTTAATTCCCAGTTTTTATTATTGATAAAAACACTTGAAATTTATTGTTGATGGGATAAGCTATTCCTATGCATTTCACTGGTTGCTTAGGCCAGATCATCAGGAAACTTCATCCATAAAGGTTTTAGACAAACTAAAGATATTAAACCAAATAAAACTGTTAAACGTATAAGACTTATAGAAACAGTTCTACTTGTAATAATATCAAAGTTTAAACAAAACACATCAACAATAAACAGTGGGTTCATCTCATCTTACATTCCCCACTACAATTAGTTGAAATTCTCTCAACATTTATTGTAGTTGTAAGTAGGTTAAGAAAAACAAAATGAAAAAAACAACAACTTACAAAAGATGTTGTCAATTAAGTGTTTTTAAGGCCGTGCACTGCCTGTTTATTATCAAAAAGTAATTTCAATTTTTGGGAATACAAAATTTTAATTTCAAAAGATTTTGTTATTCGTGCTTAATTCCCAGTTTTTATTATTGATAAAAACACTTGAAATTTATTGTTGATGGGATAAGCTATTCCTATGCATTTCACTGGTTGCTTAGGCCAGATCATCAGGAAACTTCATCCATAAAGGTTTTAGACAAACTAAAGATATTAAACCAAATAAAACTGTTAAACGTATAAGACTTATAGAAACAGTTCTACTTGTAATAATATCAAAGTTTAAACAAAACACATCAACAATAAACAGTGGGTTCATCTCATCTTACATTCCCCACTACAATTAGTTGAAATTCTCTCAACATTTATTGTAGTTGTAAGTAGGTTAAGAAAAACAAAATGAAAAAAACAACAACTTACAAAAGATGTTGTCAATTAAGTGTTTTTAAGGCCGTGCACTGCCTGTTTATTATCAAAAAGTAATTTCAATTTTTGGGAATACAAAATTTTAATTTCAAAAGATTTTGTTATTCGTGCTTAATTCCCAGTTTTTATTATTGATAAAAACACTTGAAATTTATTGTTGATGGGATAAGCTATTCCTATGCATTTCACTGGTTGCTTAGGCCAGATCATCAGGAAACTTCATCCATAAAGGTTTTAGACAAACTAAAGATATTAAACCAAATAAAACTGTTAAACGTATAAGACTTATAGAAACAGTTCTACTTGTAATAATATCAAAGTTTAAACAAAACACATCAACAATAAACAGTGGGTTCATCTCATCTTACATTCCCCACTACAATTAGTTGAAATTCTCTCAACATTTATTGTAGTTGTAAGTAGGTTAAGAAAAACAAAATGAAAAAAACAACAACTTACAAAAGATGTTGTCAATTAAGTGTTTTTAAGGCCGTGCACTGCCTGTTTATTATCAAAAAGTAATTTCAATTTTTGGGAATACAAAATTTTAATTTCAAAAGATTTTGTTATTCGTGCTTAATTCCCAGTTTTTATTATTGATAAAAACACTTGAAATTTATTGTTGATGGGATAAGCTATTCCTATGCATTTCACTGGTTGCTTAGGCCAGATCATCAGGAAACTTCATCCATAAAGGTTTTAGACAAACTAAAGATATTAAACCAAATAAAACTGTTAAACGTATAAGACTTATAGAAACAGTTCTACTTGTAATAATATCAAAGTTTAAACAAAACACATCAACAATAAACAGTGGGTTCATCTCATCTTACATTCCCCACTACAATTAGTTGAAATTCTCTCAACATTTATTGTAGTTGTAAGTAGGTTAAGAAAAACAAAATGAAAAAAACAACAACTTACAAAAGATGTTGTCAATTAAGTGTTTTTTAGGCCGTGCACTGCCTGTTTATTATCAAAAAGTAATTTCAATTTTTGGGAATACAAAATTTTAATTTCAAAAGATTTTGTTATTCGTGCTTAATTCCCAGTTTTTATTATTGATAAAAACACTTGAAATTTATTGTTGATGGGATAAGCTATTCCTATGCATTTCACTGGTTGCTTAGGCCAGATCATCAGGAAACTTCATCCATAAAGGTTTTAGACAAACTAAAGATATTAAACCAAATAAAACTGTTAAACGTATAAGACTTATAGAAACAGTTCTACTTGTAATAATATCAAAGTTTAAACAAAACACATCAACAATAAACAGTGGGTTCATCTCATCTTACATTCCCCACTACAATTAGTTGAAATTCTCTCAACATTTATTGTAGTTGTAAGTAGGTTAAGAAAAACAAAATGAAAAAAAACAACAACTTACAAAAGATGTTGTCAATTAAGTGTTTTTAAGGCCGTGCACTGCCTGTTTATTATCAAAAAGTAATTTCAATTTTTGGGAATACAAAATTTTAATTTCAAAAGATTTTGTTATTCGTGCACGGCCTTAAAAACACTTAATTGACAACATCTTTTGTAAGTTGTTGTTTTTTTCATTTTGTTTTTCTTAACCTACTTACAACTACAATAAATGTTGAGAGAATTTCAACTAATTGTAGTGGGGAATGTAAGATGAGATGAACCCACTGTTTATTGTTGATGTGTTTTGTTTAAACTTTGATATTATTACAAGTAGAACTGTTTCTATAAGTCTTATACGTTTAACAGTTTTATTTGGTTTAATATCTTTAGTTTGTCTAAAACCTTTATGGATGAAGTTTCCTGATGATCTGGCCTAAGCAACCAGTGAAATGCATAGGAATAGCTTATCTCATCAACAATAAATTTCAAGTGTTTTTATCAATAATAAAAACTGGGAATTAAGCACGAATAACAAAATCTTTTGAAATTAAAATTTTGTATTCCCAAAAATTGAAATTACTTTTTGATAATAAACAGGCAGTGCACGGCCTTAAAAACACTTAATTGACAACATCTTTTGTAAGTTGTTGTTTTTTTCATTTTGTTTTTCTTAACCTACTTACAACTACAATAAATGTTGAGAGAATTTCAACTAATTGTAGTGGGGAATGTAAGATGAGATGAACCCACTGTTTATTGTTGATGTGTTTTGTTTAAACTTTGATATTATTACAAGTAGAACTGTTTCTATAAGTCTTATACGTTTAACAGTTTTATTTGGTTTAATATCTTTAGTTTGTCTAAAACCTTTATGGATGAAGTTTCCTGATGATCTGGCCTAAGCAACCAGTGAAATGCATAGGAATAGCTTATCCCATCAACAATAAATTTCAAGTGTTTTTATCAATAATAAAAACTGGGAATTAAGCACGAATAACAAAATCTTTTGAAATTAAAATTTTGTATTCCCAAAAATTGAAATTACTTTTTGATAATAAACAGGCAGTGCACGGCCTTAAAAACACTTAATTGACAACATCTTTTGTAAGTTGTTGTTTTTTTCATTTTGTTTTTCTTAACCTACTTACAACTACAATAAATGTTGAGAGAATTTCAACTAATTGTAGTGGGGAATGTAAGATGAGATGAACCCACTGTTTATTGTTGATGTGTTTTGTTTAAACTTTGATATTATTACAAGTAGAACTGTTTCTATAAGTCTTATACGTTTAACAGTTTTATTTGGTTTAATATCTTTAGTTTGTCTAAAACCTTTATGGATGAAGTTTCCTGATGATCTGGCCTAAGCAACCAGTGAAATGCATAGGAATAGCTTATCCCATCAACAATAAATTTCAAGTGTTTTTATCAAAAATAAAAACTGGGAATTAAGCACGAATAACAAAATCTTTTGAAATTAAAATTTTGTATTCCCAAAAATTGAAATTACTTTTTGATAATAAACAGGCAGTGCACGGCCTTAAAAACACTTAATTGACAACATCTTTTGTAAGTTGTTGTTTTTTTCATTTTGTTTTTCTTAACCTACTTACAACTACAATAAATGTTGAGAGAATTTCAACTAATTGTAGTGGGGAATGTAAGATGAGATGAACCCACTGTTTATTGTTGATGTGTTTTGTTTAAACTTTGATATTATTACAAGTAGAACTGTTTCTATAAGTCTTATACGTTTAACAGTTTTATTTGGTTTAATATCTTTAGTTTGTCTAAAACCTTTATGGATGAAGTTTCCTGATGATCTGGCCTAAGCAACCAGTGAAATGCATAGGAATAGCTTATCCCATCAACAATAAATTTCAAGTGTTTTTATCAATAATAAAAACTGGGAATTAAGCACGAATAACAAAATCTTTTGAAATTAAAATTTTGTATTCCCAAAAATTGAAATTACTTTTTGATAATAAACAGGCAGTGCACGGCCTTAAAAACACTTAATTGACAACATCTTTTGTAAGTTGTTGTTTTTTTCATTTTGTTTTTCTTAACCTACTTACAACTACAATAAATGTTGAGAGAATTTCAACTAATTGTAGTGGGGAATGTAAGATGAGATGAACCCACTGTTTATTGTTGATGTGTTTTGTTTAAACTTTGATATTATTACAAGTAGAACTGTTTCTATAAGTCTTATACGTTTAACAGTTTTATTTGGTTTAATATCTTTAGTTTGTCTAAAACCTTTATGGATGAAGTTTCCTGATGATCTGGCCTAAGCAACCAGTGAAATGCATAGGAATAGCTTATCCCATCAACAATAAATTTCAAGTGTTTTTATCAATAATAAAAACTGGGAATTAAGCACGAATAACAAAATCTTTTGAAATTAAAATTTTGTATTCCCAAAAATTGAAATTACTTTTTGATAATAAACAGGCAGTGCACGGCCTTAAAAACACTTAATTGACAACATCTTTTGTAAGTTGTTGTTTTTTTCATTT
The DNA here is from genome assembly GCA_930367215.1 of Pollenia angustigena. Taxonomy (NCBI): domain Eukaryota; kingdom Metazoa; phylum Arthropoda; class Insecta; order Diptera; family Polleniidae; genus Pollenia; species Pollenia angustigena. The sequence goes on from OV884058.1 coordinate 169,206,231, forward strand.
TGTTTTTCTTAACCTACTTACAACTACAATAAATGTTGAGAGAATTTCAACTAATTGTAGTGGGGAATGTAAGATGAGATGAACCCACTGTTTATTGTTGATGTGTTTTGTTTAAACTTTGATATTATTACAAGTAGAACTGTTTCTATAAGTCTTATACGTTTAACAGTTTTATTTGGTTTAATATCTTTAGTTTGTCTAAAACCTTTATGGATGAAGTTTCCTGATGATCTGGCCTAAGCAACCAGTGAAATGCATAGGAATAGCTTATCCCATCAACAATAAATTTCAAGTGTTTTTATCAATAATAAAAACTGGGAATTAAGCACGAATAACAAAATCTTTTGAAAGTAAATAGAATTAATTATGAACATTCGTTGTTAGGAGCTATTCCAACCTGCTTCGGTTATCCGCAAACCGAGGATGTTGGTAAATTCTAGATTATACATTTTTTATTCGTTCAATTGGCCCTTAGAAACAGCGTCAACAACTTGAATTTATCTTCCGCCGACTAAATCAATATTTACAATTGTTAACTTAACCTAAATTTAAAATAAAGATATCATTAAACTTAATTTGCCTACTTAAATCTATGTGTTTTAAATTCTAAGTAATTATCAACCTAACTCCCTACAAGGAAAAGAAACCCTCACATACTTACCAGTGTGAACAAAGCGCCCACTCGCCCAATCAATGTAAATCCCTGCATTTAGACAATTCTCTTATTCTCTAATTGTCATTTATTTCTTTTCCCTTCATTCCATAATTTCAATCACTCTTATGAGTGATTGTATTACAATCAGCACTTTACAATTTCCCAAAATTAAAGGAACCCTTCATCTCTGCAATAAAAGTGACGATTGGTTATAGTTCTGTGTGGCTCCCTTAGACACAGAACTACAGACAATTTACAAACATATCAATTAAGAAAATGTTTAAAAATATTAGAAAAGTTTTAAAAAATTTTCTTCAATTACTTAATAAGTTTTCCTTTTTTTGTGTTAGTTTAAATGTCAATTAATAAATCAAATACTTTTTCGATTTGAAATCAATTTTATTTCTTAATTTTACAGCCGATACTGAACGAATCGAAATAAATTTTTCATTGTTCTAAAGCAATTATGTATATAAATTTTCAAAACACTGAAAAATAATTTCGATTCGTTCAGTATCGACTTAAAAAATTTTAAATAAAATTGCTTTCGAATCGAAAATATATTCGATCGAAACTACCAGAATAAGCCCTTTCTATGATGTAACATTTGTTATCATATTTAAAAATTTCAATATTAAAACATTTGAATTTTTTGCTTGTTGGGACATTTATAATTTTACACAGAAAACAAGTTAAAGAACAAAAATGGAAAATAATAAAACAAATATTTACATTCCTTTTTGTTTTGAAGTACTTTTATGTGCGTTTGCCAACCAACACTATATTTTGGTACTTAAAAATGCTTAATTATATATTTTTCGAAGAACTTAAAGAACCTAGATAACAAGTTTTGAAAAGAAAAATTTCTTAAAATATAGATAAAAAAAGTATTTTTTTTTTGTTTCGTTTCTGTAGTGCAATTTACTAACTTTTAACGAACCGACAATCGTTATATTTGTCGACAGATATATTCGCTTGCAGTAACGATAGTGTGATTCTGTAACTTTTTTTTAACGGCAGAAAACAGCTGTATTTTTGTAACATCTCTGTCTTTAAAATTTAAAAAAAAAAAACGAAAAGCACAAAAGAGAATAAAATAAAAACAAATGAAACTGTTCTTAACCCCCTATGTTACACATGTTTTTGGAGTCAAAATGCATTGAAAAAGGTCTGTAGTGCGATTAATAACTTTTATAACGATAATCGAATCGTTAAAACAAATATAACGAAAATTTATTGAATATGCTATTCAGTAACAATTTTATCGATATTCGCTGTCGTTTAAAATCAGCTGTTACTTTAAGCAATTTTTTTGTAGTTATATAAACGACAATAATTTAGGTTGTGTTTATTTAATCGATTAAATGTATTTAATGTTTAAAATAGCTTACATACATACAAAGATATATTAATATGTACATTAGACCGGTCCTTATTAATTTTTTTTTAATTTGTATCACGGCAAGCACTAAAAACATTTTATTTGGTCTAAAAAAACCACACAAAAATTTTGAGCACGATAGGACAATTTTTAGTTCTGCCTCCAAGCAATCTTTATTATCACTGGATTGATTTGCAATTATTGAGTCACATAATTCTTGTGGTCTTTCATTTAGTCGTTAATGAAACATGTTTCATGGATGCCTTAATAATTTTGATCTTACTTTACACTAATACAACTGCAATACAATTTTATCCATCTTACAAGTATTCAAAGGTGTCAGTCAGGGTTTAAAAGCACTCATCAGCTGGATGCGTTTTATTTTCGCTTTTGTCACTGCTATTGAAATTTTAAATTTTTTTCCAATAGTCAATGTTTTGTTTTTCGTTTGTGCAAAAAAGCAAATCTCCTATTTTGTATATTTTTATTTTTTGACAATTGCTTTTTTACAAGCCAGCGACAAAAATGGTCATCCACCTAAAAAGCAAAAGCTTAAAAAAATTATATCGCGTTTTGCTTTTTTACTTTTTCCTAAAAGAAGAGCAAGGTAAAGACAAACCAAAACTCATAAAGTAGACGCGATTACAAAGAATTATTACAATTAGTAATTAATTTTCTTGGCGGTACGGCGCCGAATTTTAACAGCTTTCGAATACCTGGTGCAACTTCTCATGCTAGATGGATGTCAAAAGCTAATTATATACTTAAAATTTATTTGTTACGTTATCAATTTAATATGACAAACAAAGAGCTGAACGGTATACGTAGTGTCTGTCTTTTCATAGTTCGTATTTATGTAAAAGCCTGGTTTGGATGCACCAAAGCAATCGAAGCACCAAATCAAGAACTAACTAAATTTAATAAAAAATATAATTGCTTATCCTGAACAAGATATAGCTTTTGCTTTGTTACAAAAAGTAAGCAATCACTTATGGTATTTGTCCGAAGAAGCAGTTGGTCTTTTATTCTTCGATCCTAATGTTTGTGTTGATATTAAGAGAACAATGGTTAAAGCAACTAATGTTCAAGAAAATAAACAAAAATGCAAGCGGATCATAGCTAAGCCAACAAATATCCTTGAAACATATTAACAAAAAGATTTAAGCGATTTTGTAAATTCAAACACACACGCGTTCTTTGACCGCTTAGAAATTTCAAAAGTCGATCCATCGGATTGGAATGCAAGATTTGACTATGCTCAAGCATCTCAAATTTGTCAAAACTTATCTGTAGTAAACGATGCTGCTGAAAGAGGAGCCAAATTCATTACAGATTATAATAATAAATTAACACACAATGAAGAAGAGAAACAATTCCTTTTTCAAGTGGTCAAAGAATATAATATGAATTATCCCACTTTAAAAAAGACTTCACTATTACACTAAATTTATATTAATATGCATACATGTAATTCCTAGAAATATTTTATTTTATTGTTAATTTTTCACATAATTTTTAATAAAATATTAAAAAATAAATTTTTTTGTCTTATTTCTAATAATAAATACAAATTATTTAGCTTAATTTCTTCGACCTTCTTAATATTATTTCCTTTCAATAATTTTTCAAGCTCAAGGTCCGTTTTATATAAAAATTCTTTATTTAAAATTTATCCAATATTTCGCTATCTCAATGGATAGCTTCTTCAGGGATTTTTGGTTTTTTTATATAAAAAAATAATAATAAATAAATAATTTTTATATAAAACGGACCTTGAGCTTGAAAAATTATTGAAAGGAAATAAATACAAATAGTTGCTTGAGGCAGAGCTAAAAATTATCCAATCGTGGTAAATTTTTTTTTCGTGCTTTTTAATACTAAATGAAATATTTTTAGCGCTTGCCCCGATATAAATTCTAGAAAATAAATTTCTTCATATATATAAGAACCGGTCTAATGTATATGTATGAACAAAAACAAAATCCTAAATTTTAAATTTGCAAAAAAGCATATTAAGAACAAAAACAAAATTCTAAATGTAAAATTCACAAAAAAAAAATATAAAAACTATAAATTAACCCTTCGTCTTACTCATGAGTCTGGCCAGACCTTTTTCAATATATTTTGAATGCTAAAGCATGTGTAACACAGGGAGTTAAGAACAATTTCATTTGTTTTTATTTTATTCTCTTTTGTGCTTTTCGTTTTTTTTTTAAACATTTTTAAGACAGAGATCAAGGCGAATTCATGTAAACGGTGGTGTCGATACTACAACAATTAACAACACCAAAAACACAATATATTTTGTTGCTGCTTTCGTTGGCCGATAAGTCAAAAACACAAGTAACTTTTGACATTCCTCTTTCTAATTTAAAAAAAAAGTAGCACAGCTGTGTTTTCAACGCCACCTGAAAGTCAATTCGCCTTGACAGAGATGTTACAAAAATACAGCTGTTTTCTACCGTTAAAAAAAGTTACAGAATCACACTATCGTTACTGCAAGCGAATATATCTGTCGACAAATATAACGATTGTTGGTTCGTTAAAAGTTAGTGAATCGCACCACTGGCCAGACTCAAGAGTAAGACGAAAGGTTAATTTGTGGTTTTATATATTTTTTTTTTTATTTTTTTGTGAATTTTACATTTAGAATTTTGTTTTTGATCATACATATGTATACAAACATATGAATATATCTTTGTATGTATGTAAGCTTTTTTAAACATAAAAAACATTTTATCGATTAAATAAACACAACCTAAATTATTGTCGCTAAAATAACGACAAAAATATTGCTTAAAGTAACAGCTGACTTTAAACGACAGCGAATTACGTTAAAATTTTTACTGAATAGCATATTCGATAAATTTTCGTTATACGTATTTTAACGATTCGATTATCGTAATAAAAGTAAATGAATCGCACTGCTGTACCTCAATTCTGTAACTTTTTGAATTTAACTACCGATATCGTTAATAAGCAGAAACCTCGGTTACTTTAACGAATTTGTTATTATGTATTTTAAATAAACAAATATTTTTGTTTAGAAATATTGACGACAAATATCGGTCAAAGTAAAAAATTTTTAAAATTAATAAAAAATACAAAATAAATTTGCTTTATTGCATTTATTTTAACAAAACATGAATGAAAACGTGTAAATATTGATTATATTTCTAAACAAATATGTTGGTTTTAAATCTTTCTATACATAGGGAAAAATTTCCAGGTGACTGAGCCACTGCAGTGCACTGTAGCACAACATTCTGCTCTTACTTTTTATACATACACTACTGTATGTGAAGAGGATATTATGTGTTTGTACGAATGTGTGTAACACATTTAAATAAAGATTCTGGGACTGCCTTTTAGTGTACCGATTGACTCAGAATCAGTGGCAGAATCCATTTAACGAAGCTCGTCCTTCTATCAGGATGGCTGGTTGTCTGTACAAGATAATCTTGTGCGCAAATTACAGGTCGCAATTTTAAAAATAATATTATAAAATTTGGCACATATGCGTTTATTGTCACAAGGTTGAAGCCTTTTTGTAATGGTGAGAAGCAGTTATTTAATTTTAATATCCCACATGAAAACTTCTTTCCGGAATAGGGTTTTGTGCCTCTTAATAGCCATTTTGTTTTATAGACATTTGAGTTGAATAAGATCCAAAAATATTTTGTCGCAACCTACATAAATCACCAGAACAATTTTTTTTAGAATCTGTCCATATTTGACCCAGCTCCCATACGAATACACTAATAATGGTAGTAGAAACTTAGATAATATTTGGCACAAAAATGCCTTATGTGAATATTAACCTCACAACATACTCTTTTTACGGAAACATGATCGCCCAAATACTGCAATGTAGAGTCGGACTTGATCGACTATACTTTCTTACTTTTTTTGTGTAAAAAATTGGCTACTTTCTCTATATTTTTAATCTGTTAACAGTACATTTATTGTCGTTATTATTTAACAAGAACATTTTTGTGTCGTTAGCTACCGACATTTTTTGCCGATAAGAATTGTTAAAATTTCATTACAGAATAGCTCTTAACGACAACTTTCGTTAGCTAATGAATTTTGACTACTACAAAAAATTGTCGTTAAAAAATTACAGAATTTCAGTACTGGTATAAAATAAATTAAACGCAAAAATATTATGTATTAATAATTAAATAGTAAAGCCAGTTACATTAAAGTACATTTGTTTTATTGATTAAACCTGCGAAAGTTTGTCCACTTTAATAACACTTTTCTGATTACATCTGCCCCAAATTAAGTACCAACTATTGCATGCCCGTCTCAAAGTATTTTCCACAAACAGCAACAACAATAACGACCAAGAAGCTAAATTAACACTAACAAAAGCTTTACAATAACAAACACTAAAAAAGACCTACAATACATATAATGAAAAGAAAACAACAACAAAAAATAATTCCAGTCAAAACAAAACTACAAATATCAAACAGTAAAAAAAAAACATTGTGAAGCAGAACAGCTGACGCACAAAAACAGCTGTAGCCATAAAGTGTTTAAATATACAAAAGAGAAAAAAATTATTATCACAAAAAAGGAAATTAAGAGCGTAGTTCTCGCACATGCTCCGTTTGAACAGAATACACATGCTGCTGAGATGTCGTTGACTTGTAAATTGTTTTCCCTAATAATTTTCATCTAATGAAAAGTAATAAACAATTTGTATGTTTGCCGGTTTGTTTTTATGTCTCTTTCGTTGGTAAAATTGCTAATAAAAATGTTAATAATAAAGTTTACCACGAATTTCATTCAATTACCCTCTTTTGGTATATAAAAATATGGATAAGCGCATGAAAGCAAAAGTAATTGTTCTTTGTTGTATGAAGAGGATACAAGAGGAATCAATGTATAATGGCTTTAATATCCTGTTTGTTATATATTATGAATTATTTATTGATATCTTTTATATGTATATTAATAAATTGTTTGATGTGCGTATCTACATAAAAGTTATTATTCAAAAAAAAAAAAAAAAAAAAAAAAACATTAATTTATAATAAAAATATTTTAGTTTTACAGATGGTAATGAAACGAAATTTAATGAAAAGCTGTTTAATGAACCTTTAGAAATCCTTAATATTTTTTCAATAACGAGGGGTGCTAACATTTAACAGAAAAGGCAGAATATTCTGTCAAGTAAATAGCTTTCGTTTCATCAAAGCAAGCGAGTTAGGCAAAAGCATTTATAAACTCTAACAACGATAATTGTGTTAGTTTTAAAAAAGATCTTCTTAAAATATGAAAACGCTTGTTTCAGCTACGTGTTACTTAACAAGCTTGGACAGTAACCTAGTTTAGTCTAGAACCCAAAAGGTGGCGCTGTTGTCGTGATATTTCAATTTTTTTAATTTATGGTACGATTTGCCTGAAATTCACAAAATAGACGGGGTCAAGCTATTAACAAAGTTCTCCAGTATTTAAATGTTATCTATTTGAAAAATCCCGGGCAGTGCCGGATCCAAATAGCTGGTAAATTTATAAACTTGTAGCTAAAAACGATTAACCCTAATACTGTCCTAGCCAACCATATTTGAATGTTCAAGAAAGGTAAACATTTTATGGTTAAATAAAAATAAAAGTCTTTTTGTGATAATAGTAATATTCAAAGCAGTGTTGGAAAATAAACACTAAATATCGTTTTTTAATGTTCGGTTTGGTAGATTTGTGGAAAACACAAACGCTAATAGTGTTTGTGTAGAAAATCATTAAAAAAATATCGTTTCCCTGTTAGTCATCTTTCGAACACAAAAATATTACTGTTTTTATCAAACTCAACAAATGATGAGAACATTAAATTCCGTTCGTTTTTTTTTTAAAATCCACGAACTTCAATGTGTTCGGTTCGGCTCGTTAATGTTCGTCCCTTTTGGCTGGTAAAAAAACAAACATTTTTTACAAAAACAAAATACACACAAAAAAAAAACATTATAGAACATTAAAATATAATGTTTGTCTACAGTATCACTACAATTGTTCTGTTTTTTAACGAAGAACCGAACATTATAAAATGTTTGGTTCTTTCTTGAAAATAGTTACGAACGGTATTAAGGGTTGTGTATGTCTACACAATCACTAAAAAAATATATATCGTTCCTGGGTGTGTGAGCCGAACGTTAAATAATGTACTGTTTATTTTCGAACATTGATTCCAAGCGATAGTAGTTAATTAAATAACGTGATTTTTTCTTGCGTGTAATTTTAAAAATTATAAAATTCATTGAAGGCATTTTGCAAAAAAGATACGAAAAATGTGTTTTTTGAGTGTTTGTCAGGAACAAAAATTTTTATTTATGCAATAAAAACTTACTTAAATAAAATGTAATGGAATTTTACAGCTGAATAGAGCAACTATCTCGTTTTTTCTTCTATCTTATTTCCTCCCAAAGTATTTCATATATTTTTCTTTAATTTTATAAACAAAAATGTAACTAAAGTTTTTTTTAAAAGTTGAGTCAAGTAGAACTTCAGCAACAATTTTATAAAATTGTTTCTGACGTTTAAAACAATTTTATTTAGTTTTGAATTAAAATTTTAACAAATTCATTATTTGCTTTTAATCCAAATTTGTAATATTTTTAATTAGGCTTAAGTTCATCAAATTTAATTTTCGTTAAATTATTTTTATGAAGAAAGGAATTTTACAACATGAAAATTAATTAAAATTGTTATTGATAATCTTTCATTCCTGACCATGGCATGTTTTGATCGCAACCACTCGGTCTGCTCAGATGGATTTGCCGTCTTACACTCGCAGCCATTGACGACTGCTGACGTCAATAGTCCCACATCAATCCTTAAACCAAATTGTATTTTAACCTTTGGTAGTCGAAATTTGCTTTTCTGAATGATTATCCATTTTAATTGATTTTAAATGTTTTTTCCTTATATTCTGTTTTCTCGTACTTTTTGTCAGGAATTCTTCTTGAAGTCCAGAGTACATTTTTTGTTTTGTCGTTTTCGACCTTCTCTTTTCTCCTGACCTTTTTCAGCACAACTTGAAGCACAAATGCACACATAGAGCTCCTGCCTCAGCTTTAACAATAATTAGTATTGTGGTTATTTTGTTGAACTATTTATGGGTTTTAATCCAAATTTTTAATATTTTTAATCAGGCTTAAGTTCATAAAATTTAATTTTCATTAAATTATTTTTATGAAGAAAGGAATTTTACAACATCAAAATTAATTAAAATTGTTATTGATAATCTTTCATTCTTGACCGTGGCCGGGGCTCGAACCCTCGCCGGCAGGTTACCATGACATGTTTCGATCGCAACCACTCGATCTCTTCAGATGGATTTGCCGTCTTACACTCGCAGCCATCGACGACTGCTGACGTCAATTGTCAAACATCAATCCTTAAACCAAATTGTATTTTAAACTTTGGTAGATCGAAATTTGCTTTTCTGAATGATTATCCATTTTAATTGATTTAACATTTTTTTTTCCTTACTTCTATTTTCTCGTACATTTTTTTGTTTTCATTTTTGTCTTTCTTTCTTTCTTCTGTTGACCTTTTTCAGCACAACTTGAAAGACAAATGTACGCATAGAGCTCGTGCATTAGCTTTAACGGCTCCGTGCAATAACTCCCAGGTGCAATAAGTCCCAAGGAAAAAATGAAATTAGACCCAAAAATTTTTCATACAAATGTGGGAGTAATTTCATTATGAAATAGCTCCCAGCCCTCTCGGTCTTATTTCATTTTTTTTTTTTTTTGAAGTTTTTTTCATTTTTTGCCTGGTAGTTATTTCATAATGAAATAAAATCCAAATGAAATAAGTCCCCGAAAAAATTAACGTGGAAGTTATTTCATTTTATTTTGGTTTTCGGTGTTATTTCATTTGCTGTGGGAGTTATTTCATTTTTTGTGGGAGTTTTTTCATTTTCAATTATTTGCAATTTCTTAAAATTGTTTAAAATTTTAAACGGTATTTATAACGGGATATTTCAAATTATTTGAATACAATGACTTAAGTTTATCAAAGAAGAAAATTTTGCTAATTGCAATTGCAGTGTCTTATGGTTACCGGCTATGCAGTGAAGCTTTAGTTAGCGAAGCCGGTGTTTGTTATACCATAGAGGAGAAAATTCTTGCGCGCGGCCGAAGGCCTGCTATGCGGAGAAGCTTTAGTTAGCGAAGTCGGTGTTTGTTATACCATAGAGTATAAAATCCTTGCGCCCGGCCGAAGGCCGGCTATGCAGAGAAGCTTTAGTTAGCGAAGCCGGTGTTTGTTATACCATAGGGGAGGTAATCCTTGTACCTGGCGTGCTTAAACTGCAGGCAGTTGCCATTGCAGGAGGTCAGGATATAATAAAATGTCCCATTTGTTGTCGAAATGTCGAGGACTCAATGTTAGTTTTTTGGTAACCTAATATGTAAATATTCAAGTAAAACGAATACATATATAATAAATTTAATTTTTTTTGGGTCTTATTTCATTTCTTTTCGATGGACTGTTTTTGGAAGTTATTTCATTAATGTCTTTAGGAGGTATTTCACTATGAAATAACTCCCAAAAGTTGGGGTTTGTTTCATTTAAGACTTGGAAAAATTTTAATTTTTTTTGGGATTTATTTCTTTTTTCCAGTTTGGGACTTATTTAATTTATTTTGGGATTTAATTCATTGGGAGTTATTGCACTGGGACTTATTGCACCTGGGAGTTATTGCACGGAGCCGCTTTAACAATAATTAGTAGTAATTATTTGTGTTTTTGTTTTTCACATTATATTAAAGATTGTTGTTTAGTAAACAATTGCCAAACGTGAAAGTAAAAATATGCAGGGATTCTCATATATCGACTCCGAAACAACACAAAATTTTTGTTGTATAAGTGTAATCTTGAATTGAGAGACTAATTGTTAAATCATGTCGCATCTTCTTGAATTGAGAGACTAATTGTTAAATCATGTCGCATCTTGTAATACCAGGAATCAGAATGGCATTCCATTTGGCTGCTGCGCTATGTGAAACTTTCGGTTGATTTCGCTAATTTTAAAAACCAAACAATTAACATATTTAGAGAATTTAAATTTTAGTTTTTTTTAACCTAGCTTTTTTTTTTGTATCGACCCTATCGTACCAAAACCCTTAACTCGGAAGAACACTTGTATGGGCGTATTTTAAATATTTGGTACTCGTTATATCAATGAATTATCTGGTTTGGTCGCTAACCATTATTTCAGGAAGAAAACCAGTTGTTTTTTGTGGGCCTTTACGACGTCGTTTTTTCTTCATTCCCCTTTTGTAGCAACTTCCACAAACACTTTGCGTTAATGAGATGATTTTTGGTTGCATGTCTTTTTTATTTACAGTAGGGCCTTGAATATCCGTAATTCAATTGACCGGCAGCATCAATTTACTGGAAAATAATAAAAAAAAATTTGCATTGATTAAAATTTTTTTCAACGATTACTTCTACTATTCGGCATAACCTCTGTTATCCGAAATTATAAACAAATTATCCATTTTCTTGTTTACTTTTGAACAATAAAATAAAAATAATAAACGAAGAAAGAGAATTTCCCAACGTGCTGGAATCATGTTCAGCCAAAATAACCTTTTTCCGCATATTTAAATATTTACATAATAATAATAATACATTATATTTTTACATAAAATAAGAAACACACAAAAGAAAATTATAACTGAACAAATTTATGGGTAAATTTATAAAATAAGTAAAATCTTAAAATTTCTCTATAACAATATCGTAAAATAATCAGCTTTTAGTAACTTTAAAATTTTCGGTCACGGTGGACCTTTCGACGGAAATGCCCATATGTAGTGAAAGAACCTTAATTTTGGACATAACGGTCGAAAAGTCGAGCTGATAGAGAACAATTTAGATAAGATTTGAAATCAGCGACCTCAAATTAAAAAAATTAGCATTAAGTTTCCCTGTGTAATCATTCGCCTATACGTATGAGCATTGTTCACAATCGGCAATATTACTCATACGTGATTTCATGCGACACATTTCTGTTATGTTTTCAAAAAAATGCATTTTATTTTTTCATGATTTACTACACAAACAGTTTTGTCGTTTGTGTTTTCCACAAATCTACCGAATCGAATACTAAGGAGCAATATTAACTGCCAGGCCCACGATGTCGACAAGAACATTTCTTTCGCATATTTATATTGAAAACAATAATAAAAAACTAAAATTTGTTTTTGTTTTCAATACAAATATACGAAAGAAATGTTCTTGTCGACATCGTGGGCCTGGGCCTAAGTGTTTTGTTCGAACACTGGTCGTATGTAGGTTTTTGTTACATAGTGTACATATAAATGTGTGCCAATGCACCACCGAATGAATTACTAGTGTGCGAAATACCACACAAATCATTTGCTATACTACATAATACCAAACATAGCTCATTTATGTGAATTCAATGTGGATGTTATGTTAAGCTTAACAGATATACAAATTTATTTCTCTTTCAGAGAAAAAAGAGAATTTGTATTAACAAATCAGCTGTCAACGATGCTCTTACGCGACCTTATAAATCAAAAACTGTTGCATTTTTTTACTGTCTTGTATACATACTGTTGCCGCAAACTGTTTTCAACTAACAAAAAAAACCATTTACTGTTATCTTCATTTCACTTTTAAGTAACATTTTTCAACATGTGTTTGTTTTGTGAGCTTCTTTTTTTAGGATACACAGATCCAGGCTGCTCTGTAAAATTTTATTTTGCTCTTGATTTTTTGTTTTAGTTTTCACTTTCACTTGCTTTATTTTGGGTTTTTGTGATGCCAGTGAAATTCTACAAACAGTGGCGTTTAAACGTGTATAAACGAATTTAGCGGACTACAAAAGAATACAGACACTTTTGAAATAAAAAAAAAAATTTTTCGTTAAATTTTCATACTGTGGTATGAAAAAAAAAACGTTTTAGTTTTCTGAAGCAAAGGAACAGCTACTGAAAAAAAGTGCTTACGGAAGCAGAAAAAAAGATAATTGATATGAAATTATAATAAAATTTACATAATGATACAAACGGAATATTAAAGTGAAACAAATTACGAAAAAAATTTATATCCTATAATATGAAGGCAGTTTTAACTTGAACCTTAAAATTTTTTAAAGTTTAAAAGCAAAATATACCAAAAAAGAAAAGTTAAATCAAAACCATTTAAAACAACTTTAGCATAAAAACGTGTTTTTGAGTGAGGGTGTGTGTGTGTGTGTAAGTGTATATGTTCAACAAAATATTTTAAGCCACAAAAATGCTTTTGTAATAATCTCAACCATTTTATGATGGTCAACAAATTTTTTTTATACTCGTGTTACTTTAATCCGTTGAAAACCTTGTTGCCCATTATTACTTTTCCCTTTATTTTTTATTTTAAGAGATGTGTGTATAAAATTTTTGACAAGGGTCCAAAACTTTTGAAATTAAGTCAATTCTATCCATGTGATGTTAAAAAAGAATAAAGAAAAAAATTTAAAAAAAAGAAAAAAACTATTACATTTATTATATTTTTGTTCAAATCCTTGCATGTGAATGTATTTGAGTAACACTGTGTGAGTAATTATACATTTGTGCAGAAGAGTAAGCTCAATTCAGGATTTGCTACGCTGGAGTATGACTTCTGTGTAAAAAGGAATCTAATCGTTATAAAAGTATTTATGTAAGTATTGCACTGCTTTACAAATATTTAGTTTGGAAAAGTACCAAGAACGCCACATGCCTAGATAAGTTAATTGGGACCTCCTGAACACGAAAAACGCTGTAATTTTCTTTTCCTAAGTACCGTTTTTTAGATAACGGTACTTTTGTGTTTTTCGGTGTATGGTCCCACTCAAACCCTCGTGGAGCCCAACCGATCGAGACAAGTGGCACATCGTTGGAAAGGTAATTTCAAAATTTGCCTATTTTTACGTTTTTTTCAAAACTTTTCAATTTTATTTCGTTTTTTTTTTCTACGTTATATTAAATATCTGGAATATTTTATTTTTTAACTAAATTGTATATTTAATTACCAACATTTTAAGCGTAATTTGAAAAAAACGGATGAAAAATAAAGTTTTTATTAAGGATTCTGTGGAACGACAATATTTTTATCTTCATTGCTCACACACTATATTCGGCGTCCATCAGTTTTGACGTATTAAAAAAAAAAACTGAATTTTATATGAGATGAAAATATTGTCGTTCCACAAAATCCTGAATAAAAACTTTAATTTTAATCCGATTTTTTTCACGTGCCATTTATTTCGATCGGACTTTTCGGTTGGGCTGCACAAGGCTTTGAGTGGGACCATACACCGAAAACACAAAAGTACCGTTATCTAAAAAACGGAAAAGAAAATTACAGCGTTTTTCGTGTTCAGGAGGTCTCAATTAACTTATCTAGGCATGTGGCGTTTTTGGTATTTTATGGCTGTAAACCAGTGTTATTAATATATATATGTATATATATATTCCCGTCGTTCCTATAAGGAGCATAGGGCCTCAACAAATGTTCTCCATTCGGATCTATCCATCGCAATAGTTTTCACTTCATTCCGCGTTCTTTGCATTTTTCTGGCTTCGTTATGGATTTACCTCCGCCATGTGTGAGCTGGTCGACCCTGTCTGCGGCTTCCCTGCGGGTTTCATTCAATAGCATTTCTAGCGATGTTTGATGGTTCTTTGCGGATGGTGTGTCCAATCCAATTCCACTTTCTTTTTCGAATCTCTGTGGATATTGGTGTTTGGTGTGTTTCGTTCCACAGGTTTTGATTTGAAATGGTCTGTGGCCAAAAAATTCTTAGAATTCTGCGAAGACACCTATTTACGAACACTTGAAGTGATTGTGTTATTAATGATTAGGAGTAAACATTAGGGGGTTTCACTTACAAATCCCTTCTTTCTATTTATTAAGGAAGAATTTTATTTAACAAAAGGTTTTTTAAAATTTTTTTTAAAAATTGAAGACAATTTTCTAGAGTATACAAAAACTTGCAAAGGTAACAACTACAACAATTGTTTAATGTTTTTGTAAGTCGAAGTGTTATTTATTAGACTCATTACTACGGTATTCATTCGGTTAACCGTCAATCGGTTAACCGATTAATTACTACCCGATTAACTGATCGGTTAATTTCAAATTGGCTTTTTTCGATTAACGATTAAACCGGTTAATTTCAGTCGATTAACCGATTAACCAATGTAACAAAATTTTCAACATTTTGTAGTATTATAACTTTTTTTTTGTGTTTTTAATTATTTGTTTCGTCTTATATACAAAATGTATGTGTTCATAAAAGTGATCTTCATCTTAACCCATTTTCCGCCGACCGGCGACTAAAATTACAATGTTTTTGAATGTTTTTTTATCTTCAACATCGACCAACAGGAATGTGGCGAAAAATGGGTTAAATGTTTGATTGCCAACACCTTTTTTTTGTTTCACGTACTTTTTATATGTATGTGTTTAGTTACTTGTTTCTTTTCATATCTTCTCATATCAGTCTTTAAGCAGAATTAACCGAAACAATTAGAAGTGTTAAAATTTAAAAAAACTCCAATGGCATAATGGAGTATTTTAAAGGTTTAGAAAAATCCTGGAAAAGGACTGAGAAATTAGAAATTCATCTATGATAAGTGAAACAATTTTTTCCAAGTCAAGTTTTGTCAAAACTAATGAAAAGAATCGCTTTAATCCTAAAAATTTAAACCAAATTACTTTTCAAAAACATTATTTTATAAGATCTCCTTTAACTATTGAAATAACTAAAAATTATCTCAGTTAATTTTTTTATAAATAACTCGACCAAATGATTCACAAGGTAGTCATAAAGTCTTATGTCTTAAAATAATTACAAGAAATATATATCGTCGGCTTAATATGCCAACCGGCTAAATCCAGTTTTAATGTAAATTGAGATTTTGAGGCCGTGTGGTAGAGAAAGATACTCCTCATCGACCAGCATGAAGTTTTTCTTCAATTTGAGTCTTGCAGTGTGTTAAATCAACTATATTTTTGGTTTTTCTCTTAAGCTGTACATATGAAATAAAAAAGTTTTTTGTCTCTCCTGAAATATGTGCTGAAATTGAATTAGCAAGTTTGCATATTAAGCCAACGATATGACTGTTGTGGGCTACCGCTTATAATTTAGATTTCTGCTGTACAGTTATGACGAAACAATGAACACAGCAGTAACAGTTTTATTTTGTTTGAAACACAACAATATTTATTTTAAACAATTGTTTGCTCGTTTTGGTTCAAGAATTGTTATAAACAATAAATAATTAAGGCATTTTTATATATTGAAATTACTTATTTTATAAAAAAACTTTATTAATCGGTTAACCGATCGAAATTAACCGATTATTAACCGATTAAACCAAAACCTCGGTTAATTAATCGAGCGATTAACCGATTAAAGCAAAAGGTCGATTAAATGAATACCCTACTCATTACATAATTTTTCCACTTGCATAGAAACAATCGATTACTATACATATACATTTATAAAAAATAATTCATTTTTATATGTAAAACTTAATATTTTTCTAAAGTTACAAAAATTTAATCGATCTCAAACTCTGTATTTGTATTAATACATGTCAAAAACTCAAGTAATATGACAAAGTGTGATAGTGTGAATGCAATGTGTCACGAAAATGACAAGTATTATGAAAAATGTTTGACATCCCATACGATTTTATCGTTTTTTGAAAAATATCTAAACAATAATACTTTTCATTGGATCAGGGTTGCATTTTATTTCATGTGTAAGTGTTTATACTTTGTGTGATGGTGTGAACACAAACTGTCATGTTACATTAGATTTTTTGACAGTCGCATCAAAACTCATTAGATTTCTATCTCACAAAGTATTATGGAATACGAAAGACTTGTGAGATAGTGTAATCTAGGCTTTACTTAATGGCCTATCAAAAGTTACTTTATACATTTTCATTAACTGTCTACATGTAGAGTTATTCATGTTTAAAGTTGGAATCAATATAATGTTCACTTATTATAGTGCACTGAGTGCAACAATTTTGAACTTATCGAGCGCCAACACCCGTTCCAAAGGAAAATTTAGTGCGATTAAATTCATAACTATTAAAAATTTGTGTATGGCCGGAATCGATTAAGTGCGTGTAGAAGTTTCCATATAAAACTAGATGACATAAGATCTTTAAATTCATTTCATAACCACTGACATTCCTATACGATGATTTGTGTTTATTGGATAATCAAAATATTTAAATACCTCAGCATTATAAGTCTTATATGTAAGAAAACTGTAATTCTTTGCATGCGATCGTTCCTGTTTTCGCACCACGAAGTTCTTGCGAAGATTGTGCGAAATCAGGGCTGTGGATTCGTCAAAAAATAGTTGTAACCTTGACTCTGAATCCGACCGCTAAAATTTTTTTAAGTGCGACTACGACTTCAACTTACACTCCTACACCCAGAGAAAAAACATGTTTTAATATGGTCACCTCCAACCAAACTATTTTTAAAGAAAATTTTAAACATATTATGTTTATTACAGCCATATTATTGTCAGCGATAACCATATTATAAAATTAGGCCTCCATCAAAAAGTCCTAATCATATAATTGTTGCCTCCAAACATGTTATGATCAATAATAACTAAAATGTGTCAAACACTTACAATAGCATGGTTGGCTTTCAACCATCGTATGTTGCTCTTGGAGTAGAGGAAAATACTATTGAAAATAAAAAAATTATTATTGTCATATTTAACCAGTGTTGCCATTAGGATACGAAAGATACATTTTTCGTATCTTTTGGTGGCTTCACGTACCATGTATAATCCTGACATTTTTCGTATCTTTTGAATCTGTATGCAAAATGTACTGAAATGTATTAAGACTGATCATCGTTATCGACTCAATACTTATACAATAGCATCTTTCATAATGGTGAAAGAAAACATTAGAGAAGTTTTAACATACGATTCGTCAAATCGAGGATTACAAGTAGTGCAAAGTTGTTGGGAGAAAATATGAACATCTTTTATTTTCAGGAAATTTATATGAATTTTTGATATAATCGCCTTGGTATAAACGCCTTAACTCGTTTATTCATTTGTACAAAAATGAATTTGTTTCGATAACATCCAAAGATTGTTACATATAATTAATTTTAATGTTTGCTTATTGTATTTTTAAAAATTACATAAATAATATTTATGACTTAAATAAATACAAACATGAATTTATATGATATCATTTTCTTTACAGTATTCATTTAATATGAAATAAAAATGTATGTTAAACGTTAAAAATGGACTTAAATTTTTTTTTCAAAATGTTTTTTTTTGGGAAAGAGTGTGTCTTTTTGGATACCAAAATGTATCTTTCTCGAAATTTCACTGGCAACACTGCATTTAACCATACTATTTTTGGAGGCAACCATAATATGGTTGTGGGTTCTTGATGGAGGGCTAATTAAACCATCATATAGTTGTTGCTGACAATTATATGGTTATATTAACCATACTATGTTTAAAATTTTCTTTAAAACTAGTTTGGTTGGAGATTACCATATTTAAACATGTCTTTTCTCTACGTGTACTCTTACATTTGATGCTAAATGTATATGAGACTGGTTCTTATTTGACTTTAAACTCTTAATTTTAAAGCAGTACTTTTTTGATAGTTAAATATAGCAAGAATATTATTCTGTAAAATTCTCAAATCGATATTTTAAATATTGCATCGCCAATTTCTAAAAATGTTTATTTTGTAAAATATTAGAAAATTGTTTAGGACGAAAAATTTTAAAGTCGGAGTAGCAAGTTTTTGCTAGTACTTCGACTCCTGCTCCGACTCTGGTTCTGGTACTAAAACTTAAACTCCAACTCTTCAACTCCGACTCCACAGCCGTGTGCGAAATGTTGAAGCAAAGTGCAAAATAACTGTCTTTAATAAAACAATTAAAAAATTTATGTTTTTTAAGAAATATTTTTGTAAATTGCATTTAAATTATTGTATTTTTGTAAATTAAGTTAAATATATCGAGCCGTTACCGCAAAAAAGGCTTAAGCGAAAAAAGCAAAATTTTACAGAAGAAGGTATTTTAATTTTTATTTCTTAAAAATATTGTATGAAGGTTGTCGCTTAAGATAAAATTGTTTACGCTATAAAATCATGACAGTACCTTTTTAGGGAATTTTAGTAGCTGATGCAAGTGTTGCTAATATATTCATTTAATAAAAACAAGGAAAATAATGTCGCTTAAGATATTTTTGCGGTAATGACTCAATATATTTAGTATTCTTAGGCCAGTTTTCACGACTTACCTTTAAAGATCGAAATAGTTAATGGTACCTTTAGCACTAGTGAGGAATAAAGTTACCTTCAACTATTTTTCGTTTTCACAACTTCTGTATAAAATAAACTTTTTTTTTTTTTTTTTTTTTTAATTTATTTTTATTATTGAATCTTTCTTATCGAAATTTACAATATGTATTCAAATCTTAATTCTACTTGTTGTTTATTAGTTGTTACCAGTGTAACCACTAACTGCTGTATTCAAATTTTAAAAATGTCTTCTAGTAAGGCTCAAAGTATCGGTTCTTTTTAGCCTCTGGTGACCTTCGAACTGAAGCAAACCCCTAGCGAGGTAGTTAGGGTGGACCATTAGTTTATCGATGTAGCTTATTGAATATTTTTTAATTTCCTCCTGGATAGTGGGGACGTTGAGATCTCTGTGGATAATTTCATTACGTATATACCATGGGGCGCAGACAATTTGTCGTAATATTCTAGACTGTCTTCTTTGAAGCTTTTGGATGTTAGATGCGCATGCAGTACCCCATAATTGGATGCCATATGTCCACATTGGTTTTATGATGGACTTGTATAGCAGAATTTTGTTGTCTAAAGACAAGTTTGAGTTTCCACCGAGAAGCCAATGTAGTTGAGCTGCTTTAAGTTTCATAGCCGTTATTTTCGCTTCGATATGACGAGACCAGGTCAAGCGTCTATCTATATGAATTCCCAAGTACTTTACATGGTTTTGGGCACGTTTGTCTTCTGAGCGTGAAAGTTAAGTGAGCACATTTAGCCGGGTTAACCTTTATTCTCCATTTTTCTAGCCATGCCTCTAGTTCATTGATGTGGGACTGCAGATTTTGCGATGCGACTTTTGGGTCATGGTTAACGCTAATAAATGCTGTGTCGTCTGCAAATGTAGAGGTATGCGTGCTCAGGTTTGTTGGCATATCCGCTGTGTATATTATATATAGAAGCGGTCCTAATATGCTGCCTTGGGGAACACCAGCAGTAATTTTCTTGAGAGGGGAGTATTTATCTTGCGACCTTACTATGAATGTTCTGCCTGTTAGATAGCTCTCCAGAAGCTTGTGAGTGTTTTGAGGAAGCATTCGTTTTATTTTGATGAGTAGCCCATCATGCCAAACTTTGTCAAAAGCTTGGGAAATGTCTATAAACAGTGCTGAGCAGTAGTGCTTTTTCTCAAACGCCGATCTAATAAGGGTGACAATTCTATGCAATTGTTCTATTGCACCATGTTTCGCTCTGAATCCGAACTGGTGGTCCGGGATGATGTCGTGTTCATTTAGATGAGGAGTTATACTTAAAACGAATATTTTTCGAAAAGCTTCGATAGGATTGACAATAAGCTTATCGGTCTGTACGACGCAACCTGGCTAGCATCTTTTCCTGGCTTGGGAATCATAACAATTATAGACCTCTTCCATGAGGATGGGAAGTATCCGACTCTTAATATAGCGTTAAAAATGAGCAGCAAGATTCTGGAAGCAGGCGATGGTAGGTTTCTTATCATTGACCCTGTGATGCGGTCAGGTCCGGGAGATTTTCTAATATTCACTTTTTCTATTGCAGATTTTACTTGAGTTATGTTAAATTTTAATGGATGGTTTACCTTATCAGGAATGATTGGACGACAGGAACAAGTATGTGCATCATGTGGCGTGAAAACTTTCTCAAGGTGGCCCGCGAAAGCGTTTAATTTTTCATGTGTGTTTTTGGCCCAAGTGCGGTTTTCCAGTCTTAATGGAGATTCTTGGGTTATAGGGCATTTCATATGCCGTACAGCCTTCCATAAGCTATAATTGGTGTTTTTTGTGGCGTCTAGGCTGTTTAGATAGCCTTCTATTGCGGACTCGTGGTTCTGTCTCAATTTGTTGCGAAGTGTGGTCAGGCATAATTGTAGTTGGGCCTTAGTAGTTGGGGAACGACTGTTTTGCCATTGTCTTCTTAACTTCCTTTTTTCTCTGATAAGGGCCTCTATATCCGTCGATGTATTGTAAGGGGCACGTTTAATTGTCCGCTTGATTGGGGTTGCATTTCTTGCTGCAGTATCCAAGACTTCTGTAAATCGGTCGACAGCTATTTGGATGTCAGATGAATTTTTTAGGGGAATGCTCTGCGATAGGTGAGAGCTCACATACATTTTATACTTTAACCAATTTGTGTTTCTGTTTGGATAGGAAATAAGGTTTGCAGCTGCAGCGTCAGAGTTACCTTTTAAAATGAGGATTGAAGGTGAATGATCAGACGAAAGATCATAGGAGGAACCAACTAGTACTTGATCGCGCTTGATGTTTTTAATTACAGAAAAGTCAATAAGGTCTGGTAGCTTATTGAAGTCGGTTGGCCAATAGGTAGGCTTACCACTCGATACCACATCAAAATTATTTGCAGTTACGGTATTGTATAGCTGATTACCTCTAGGACTAATAAGTCTGGAGCCCCAATATGTATGTTTAGCGTTGTAGTCGCCAGCAGCAATGAATTTCTGGCCCAAATAAACTTAACATTTTTAAAAATGTGGCAATACTTAAGTAAATACCGATTATTTTGGCCAAAATAAAAATACGAACTGGCAACTACGTACTTTCTTTTACTTTTCTCATTTGAAATTTTTGTGTGCACAAATATTAAGGAAGTACCGCATACACGCAAATTTAACATTTTGTAAATTTTATTTGTCAAGGTACGAGTTTGTTATTAATTTACAAAATATACGTATATTTGGAGTTGCCATATATAAAAAATATGTGAATATAATATGGCAATCTCAAATCTTAAACTAAGGACAAAAGTTAAAGGTAAAACGTTCCTCTATTTACCCTATCCTTCACTTTTAGATTAATGGGAACTTGTGGTAATTAAAAATTAATTATCTGTTCGATAACTTCCTACATTTAGCTATCGTTAAGTCGTGAAAACGGGCCTAAAGGTGTTATGATACTTGCTATTTTTTGTATTGGATTTTTTTAGGATTGACTGAATGAAACAACAAATGCGAGAAAGAACAAGAAATTCAATTTGTTAAAATGTAAACAAAACAAACAATACTGCCCACGTTTTTTCCCCACAAAAAAACCGCCATAAAAGCTAAAAATCGCAACAAAAAAAAAGTTAAAACCCGTTTCTTTCGATCAAAAACTAAAAAAATTGGCAACAGTGCTAACAATTAATCTGGAAATGTCAATTTTAAGTTAAAAAGTTTTATATTTTTTTTTTTTGACAGTCTTAGATTATTTATCAATAAAACATGTATATTTGTTTGACATTTCAAGATTTTTTATGATATAATCATACTCTTTACACTTAGTCAGTTTTCCTATGCAAATATATTTGCATTGTTCTCCAATATAGAAAAAATACAAAAAATAGCAAGTATCATAACAGCTTAAGAAAATAATGTTGATTATTATTATTTTATTTAAAATGCCAGTTTTTCAAAGAAAGGCTTGGAATTGGAATAAATGACCACCATGTTTTAGCAATCGAAATCACTTGAAATTATAATCGATGAAGATTTTCCATTTGTAAAATTTTTTGTAAAAATAAACGTAACTCTTTTTGATTTTAAAAGTAGTTTGGGTAAAAGAAAGTGGTCATCAAAGTATGAGGTATAAAAGGAAATATGTTTATGAACTTTGAATACGGGGACAAAATTTGTTCGATTTCAATTTCACGTGATTTCGATTTCCAGAACATGCTCGTAAAAGGAATTTTATATTTGTTCAATAAAAGCCACTTCGCATTCCAAATTTTCATTCATTTTAATAGAATTGGTTTAGATATCAATAACATATTTCTTTGCCATTTGTCTGTCGCCATGTAGTTTCACAGATAAAAGCATGCAGTACAGGGTCAAGTGACTCTCCTAAACTTTTCGTTTATTTCTTGCAGCTAAAACTAGCAAACCCTAAATGGGGGTTTGTTAGTTTAAAGAATAACTTCGAAAAATTCCACACTTGAAATTTTTTTTGTGTTGCACTGTGTATGTTAACTAGTAATTGATTTTGATTTATCTAGGCTTTTGAATTCGCAACAGTCAAAGAAATTTTTTACTTATTTCTTATAAAAAAATGTTTCAAAAAAATCAACTCTCGCAAGCCCCTAAGCGTCCTTTAAAAATTCTTAGAAATCTTATAAAACTTTTGTAAACTCCCAACTATAAAAAACTACTTATTATTTTGCTTTGCTTTTTCTTAAACGATTTGTTGTACTATTTTCGTGTTCTTATTATGACGGTTCTTAATATCCTTTAATACCCTCAGCTTAAATACATTTGTTAAGGTATAAAGGTTAGTTGCAAAAAAGGGTTTATAATACTAAATCCTTTAAATATTTTAACACGAAATAAAATTAAGTAAAATTGTTGAAAATAACTGCTTGTTTTTAGAAAATGAAAACAAGGGAGTGAGTGAGAAATTATGTTGAAAACAAAAACAAATTTTCGTTTTTATTGGTTTTTTTCTTTTCTTCTCTCTTTTACCAGAGGAATTTCGTATAGAACTGGAAAATCATGCAAATCCACAAAATGCAACAATGCTGTTAACTTTTTCTACACAAATGGACAAGAAAGTTCCAAACAAAACAAGCCATAAATGATTTAAAACTTACCACAACTTTTGATTTTATTCGCAATATTAATATGTAAAAATGTATGACTCTATTTTTTTTCTTAATTCTAATAATTTTTGAATCGGAATCGATAATTACTTAAAGGTAACTTCGGAGTCTCGGTTCTTTAGTTTATTCAATTAACTCAACCGTTTTGAGTTACGCGAATATATCGGACTTATTCCTCTTAAGAGAGTCAACTCGAAATTTGCAAGAAATTGATGAACAGTGGTCATATCAATCTATGCCAAAAAAAATACAGTCGTTTCCCCTTTTGTAGTATAAGACTACATAAAAAAAGAAAACAGTTTGTTGTCTCTACTGCAAATTTATAAATTTTGAGTTGACACACTTAAGAGGAACCAGTGCGATATGACGTGCAACCTGCTCCATTGTCGAAATAACTGCATTTGGATTTAACGCACTCGAGTTAGGTTTATCCTAGTCTAATTCTTAAGGTAACGGCATACCAATGCCGGACAAAAACTCTCTTTATGACGGTTTCCGTTCTCATATGTTTTTAACGCTATTCTAATCGTATACGTTTTCCAGTATATCATCTCCTCAAGCGAATGTTTCCGAAATCATTTAAAATATTTCGTGCTGGTGGACTTAGGTAAGACTTAAGCCTTTTTAAATATTTTTATTGAATGCCTTGTGATCATAGTTTTTGCTAATGGTAAATTGAGTTCTTTGTGAATGTTCGATTTGTTTTCATACCAGGGAGTGGATGTGATGATACGAAAATTTTTGTTTTGCCACCTTAAGAGTTTCTTTAGGTTGGAGGCCGAGGCAGTGCCCCGTACTGGAAGCATATTGGCTTTAGAAAAGAGTTGTAAATAGGAGTTCACAATTTAGACTTAGAGCTTAAGAGGCTTTCCCTCCTGAAAGGTAGTATTGAATTCGCAAAATAGCATTAACATACTTGAAGGAATATTTGCATTCCTATGCCGAATAGCTCCATTGCAATTTTAAATCTTATTTTATAAATATGAGGTGCTTTCTTGGTACTGAATTCAGCAATAGTATTCTCAGATTTGAAAAATTTTGTTTTGCCACCTTAAGAGTTTCTTTAGGTTGGCGGCCGAGGCAGTGCCCCTAACTGAAAGCATATTGACTTTAAGAAAGAGTTGTAAATAGAAGTTCACAATTTAGACTTAAAACTTTAGAGGATTTCCCTCCTGAAAGATATTATTTAATTCGAAAAATAGCATTACATACTAGAAGGAATATTTGTATTCCTATGCCGACTAGTTCCATTGTAATTTTATATCTTATTTTATAAATATCAGGTGCTTTCTTGGTGCTGAATTCAGCAATAGCCTTCTCAATTTCCCTTAACTTAAATCTAATGGGTATACACCCAGAGAAAAATTTGTTTTACTATGGTCACCTCTACAAAACTATTTTTAAAGAAAATTTAAATCTAAAAATTGTTATCGACAACCATATTATAGTTAAATTAGTCCTCCATCAAGAAGCCACAACCATTTTATGGTTTCCCCCAAACATGTTATAGTGAAAAATAACTAAAATATGTTTAACACTGATAATACTATTGTTAATTTAAAAAGAAATTATTGTCATATTTAACCAAAACATTTTTAGAGGCAACCATAATATGGTTTTTTTTTCAGATGGAGCACTTATTAAACTACTATAATATAGTAAACATAATAGTTATAGAAAACATATGTTAAAAATTTTCTTTAAAAATAGTTTTGTTGGAGGTGACCATATAAAAATATGTTTTTTTATGCGTGTAGCTGTTTCGCTAATTACAGGTGGCAACTGAATTTGTATATCGTTTGGTTAATAAAGGGTTAATACATTGTTCAAATGCCTAACAAACAGGTTTCCTTTTTCAACATTATTTCTTCCCCAACTTCCATTCGCGCTTTCCAAATAATTAGTAGTCAGATTATGGAGTTTCAGATGTTACATTGGACGAGGCGGATATAAAAAGGAACTCGAAATAAAAACACCCAATATTTAGTTATTTATCTACTTGCACAAGACTATCAGTAATATTGTCAGTATATTATATATCGTGCATTTGCTGTAACGTCGTCATAACTTCAAAAATGAAGTGTTGAAGTTAGTGATGCAGAATTGTTTGCTCTGTTTTTCTTTATATAGCGTTTAAAACTATAAATATATCTGTTTAACTTTACTCGCTTGAAGATTTTCTATGTGGTTTTTAAAGGTTTTTATATAATAAAAGTCCTAATTCCGCATAACATAACAAATTTCTATCTTCAGACATTGAACCAAAGAGTGATGTAAAACAAGGATGCTAAATGTCTCCGCTCCTATTCCTAGTTGGACGACTAGGACGACATACTCAACAAGTCACACGTAGACAACCGCAGTATATCCTGGGACATGTTCGGCAATCTTGAAGGACTATCATATGCAGATGACATCTTTTTACTGTCGACAAGAACATCGCACATGGAAATAAAACTAAACCGCTTAAGCCAAAATGCCGAAGACTATGGCCTACGTGTTAATGTTAAGAAAACGGAATATCTCGCAGCATCACAAAATCTTCCTCCTTTTAGCATCTTTAATAAAACAAACTTATTAATTTAGTTACCTTGGAATTATGATAGCCCCCAGCGGTGGCGCATCCGAGGATATTACTTCCTGCATAATTAAGGCCAGAGGAACCTTCTCTAAACTCCAAAAAAATTCGGCTTTCAGCTGTATATAAGTCAAAACCAAAATCAGAATAAACAATTGAAATGTAAAGTTGGTTCTGCTTTACGGATGCGACTCTTAAAGCTAACATCAGCCTCAATAAGAAAACTTTACGATCCTATGTCTACGGAAAATTGGGTGGCCTCAAATAATCTCCAACTAACAACTTCTTGCTGCAACTTAAGAAATTCTATCGACCTTGAAATTAAAAGAAGAAAATGGCAATAGATAGGCCATACCCTCAGAAAAGACGTTAAGAAAACTCGTCGTAAAGGATTGTGATGGAACCAGCAAGGATACATAAACCGCGGTCGACCGGAAACATGATGGCGACGCAACACCATTGCTGAAGTAAACAAGGCGAATAAATCCTAGAATGTATTGAAAAAACTATCCAAAATAGAATTGACTACAGATATTTCGTTGTGGCCCTACGCTTCACTCGGAGTTAAAGAAAATATATATAGGCATAAACAAAATATGGTTGGAGATAACCATTTTCTAAAAGCATCATACTATGGTTGGACATTGACAATGTTTATTTTTGCAGGTTACCATATTATGGGTAAATATGACCTTAATATGATTAAAATTAACAAAAAATTCTATAATATGGTAAAAATTCACCATTTTTTGATCAATAGTAACCATATAAGACTGTGAAGTACCAGATTTAATTACATTTATATTATTTGTTACGTTTTTAGGCGTTCTACACTGTCCTCCCGAGAGTTGGCTTTATAGGGGGCCTACATCAAGAAAAAAAGTATGGTTGGAGATAACCATATTCTAAAAGTAACATACTATGGTTGGATTTAAACAATGTTTATGTTTGCAGGTTACCATAGTATGTGTAAATATGACCATAGTACGGTTAAAATCAACAGAAATTTTCCCGAAATCAACCATAATATGGTCATAATTTACCGTTTTGGGTCAATATTAACCATAATAATGGTCAAAACTAACCATATTATGTTCAAAATTAACAATAATATGGTTAAAACTTCTAGAATATGGCCAAAAGTAACCACATTATGCTCAAAATCAACCAAACTATAGACAAAGTTAACCATATTATGGTTATTTATTTCATATATTTTTCAATTTGTTTATTAACATACAAGGTTTTGAAATATTATAATTTCAAACATAGTTATTACATATTAACCATAATATGTTTGGAGACAACCATAATATGATTATGGCTTTTGGATGAATGAATTAAATCAAAATATGGTTGCCAGCGACAGTAATATGTTTAAGTTAACCATAATGTGTTTAAGTGTATGGCTTTATTTTATTAAAACATGGTATTGTTAAATTCATCCATATTTGAAGTTTCAAGGAAGGTAAACACTTTGGCCCATAACTATAGTCATAAACAAAGCATACTTTAAGAGTTCTAAAGTAAACTTTTATAAAAACTATGTCTTTGATCTACTATAGACAAGCAAAAGCATACTTTACACGTTAAAACCGGTGTTAATTTTAAAACGAGCTGAAGTTGTTTTTAACTCATTTAACAACAGCATCAACTGTTTTCGCCAAATAAAAAAGTTCTTGCAAAAAGTTAAAAATGTTTATGTTACAAGATATTGGTCGATATTTTGCAATAGTTATTAATTTAGAGGAAATCTTTTATCTTTTAACACAAAATACATATGTATAGGCCCTAATTGTGTAAAACGCAACGCCAAAAATTACAATACAAGCAAAAACAAAGTCAAAAATATTTTGTAATTTTGTTGTTGCTTTCTTCATAAATTCACATTGCATTTTTAAAATTTTCAACGCTACAATTTATGCAGTGTTTTATTTGTATTTAAATTTTTCATGGCAGCTGCTTTGAGTTGCCACCCTAGAGGGAAGCGAACTGACACCAAAGTAGTCTCGTGATAGGTCTGTGGTGGTAGGGACTGGTTCGAGTTCTAACACTTCATATGAATAAGACCTATCACTTTTACATGGGGTTGTCATTGGAGGGGGTCAATTGACACCATTTAACTAGTCACAAATCTATTCTCAATGGACGTGTTTAGTGACAGTTACTAAAATGTAGTATTATTTCATTACGATGTAGTATTATTTCAATAAAACAAGTCCTAGAATTAAATTCAAGAGCCACATTTTAGAAAGTCCCAAAAAAATTTATCACACCACCGGTGAAGACTGTACTGTAATTCATTACTTTTTCTACATTTTTGTTCTTCATAAACCAGTTACATGATTGGTTCTCCTTTCACTGGTCATGAGTTCTTTCTTTTTGTACCAGTTCAATTTTCACAATTCGCAGGACCAGTCCGCTGGACCAATTGACACAAATTTCCCGCAGGGCACTTGCTTATATTTTCTTGTATGTTGTATGAACAAATTTTCTACATTTGAGGTGGCACCCAGTTTAAAACATACTTTAATTTCGACTATAGTAGCAAAAAGTTGTTTTTTAAAAGAACCGACTTTAGCGTTTGACTATGATTATAGGCCTTTATTTTTAAATGGAAAGAAAATATTATTCAGGTATGTAATGGAAAACGATTTTAAAAACAAAACGATTTGAGACCGAAAACAACGTTTTCAGTATCTTTTAAAATGGATTTTAAATACGTGTTCCTACAATGTTCAGTCTTTATTCTTTTAAAATTTATATTTATTCTGAACGAAATTTATAGACTATAATTCAGAAATGGATTTTAAAATCCCTCGAAATTCATCACACCTTTTAAAAACGTTCGTTTTGAAATCGATCGATTTCCATTTAACCATACTTCAACCAGGGTTTTTTTCCCTGCGTGTACATATATATGTTTGGAGATTTCCGCAAAAAACGCAGCCTTTGACTATTTTCATATTTAGAGACGGCAACAATTTCTATCATACTCCAAACACTTATTCGAATGTGCCAATTAAACTGTGAACACCATGAATATTCATACACAACACAATTGCTTCGGAATTCTCAATAGAATCAAACATGTTATCGGCAAATATCAAAAATATTTACATAACAACAAAAATTCCCAGCAGGCATAATATAATGATTTGTAACTCGTGGTTGACTCTGTGTTTTTTTTTTTTTTTTTTGCAATTATAATTTGTGTATATGTTTCGCATATTTCTTTATAAATATCTTTGAAAGTATGTAGCCAAAGTTTTTTTTTTATTATTCTTACATATTTGATAATAAATATATTCAAAATTCTTAAATTTCAACAGGAGTATAAATTTCAAAGAAATTATTTTAAACTCTTGGAAAAAATGAAATCAGTAAAGATTTTTAATGTAGCGCTTGTAAATTATAAAAAGGTCTTTGAAGTTATTACCATAAATATAAGGAATTTTAATTAAAACTGAATTGGTCTTCTCACTTCTTCTTCTGACATTGCGTGTGTGTGTGTGTGTTTTTTTAATTAATTACAATTAAGAATTCGTGACATTTTCATTTTCAACAGATTTATAGAACATTTTCATTTAAGTAAAATCCAAGAGGTTTATTTATTTTGTGTTTTCTTTAAAATAAAATAGCAAAACGAACTTGATTTTATTCGATCAACCACGTTTACTGAAATTTATGGCTTGAAAAGATACAGAAATGATTTTGTAATTAGCAGTGCTATAAAGGAATGTATCGCATGATTTCTACTTTTTTATTTTAGTGTAAATCATAAAAGGATACAATCAAATCACTACTATTGAAACGATTGAATCAATTGTTGGAAATCAGTTTATGTACTAAATGATTGCAATCAAATTTGATTGCATTTACTTTACCCTGCGGCCACACATTCAAGTAGTTCTTGATAGTCTTTTACATATACTGCTTGTCCAAATTTACATACATTGAAAGCTGTGACGTACGTAGGCTGCACTCAATTTGTAAGCAATTTACTTCCAAGATGTCAACAACAACACAATTTATAAAGACAAACTTATACTCAGCTGTTAAATTGAAAGTAAAATTGCCAAACAAATGGAAAGGAGAAATTGAAAGACATCTCGTGGTCAATTTAAAAAGTGTGAGTGTGTTAGTAAAAAAGTAAGAATGTATTAGATTGAAAGGAAGTGCAAGGAATTGAAAGGCAAAACTTGATCGTGTGGCCGCCAAGTTAACTGCAATTGAATCCTGTAATTGGAATCAAAGCTAAATCAGAATCCAATTTTCTTTCTTCAATTGAAACACATTTTTCTTGAAATAAAGATGACTCCGATGATTTTAAATTGCCAAAATTTAAAGTTTTGTTAACAAGGTATCTAAAATTGGATTCTAAGTTTTTAAACAATAAGAAAAACACTCGGGGCAAATTAAGTTTTTTATAATTATTAAAAATTTTGTTTGTTGCTCTCAATTTTTAAACCTACACAACGTCAAACAAAAGAAAATAAGGAATACCAGACTAAAACAAGCGTCAAAAATCAAATAAATTAATTTGACATTAGATGGGTAAATAATGACCACTCTCTCTTATTACCCTTCCTTGTCCTTATTCTGTCATGAGTAAGAATAACATTAAAACGTTTTTAAAACAATTCTTAATGGGATAACTTTGGAAAGCCAATACCGGAATTTCTTAAAATAAGTATTAAATTCTTCAATCAAGTACAAAAGTTGAACTTTTCGTTGATAGTGCCACTCTTAGAGTAAAATTACAAAGTGAACGTTTGAATCTCATATAACTTCTCATCTCTCAGCTCTGCATTTTATATGCGTGCATACGCGTGTGTGTATGTCAAAGTTTGTTGTAGAAACTACAACAACACCACACAAGTTGGTTAAAAAACGATTTGCTTTTTTTGCGTAGAGACAACAAAAATAGAAAAACATACATTATTTTCATGCTTAAAAAGTAAAATAAAAAGCAAATGTTCCCATTTAGTTTATATTTAGTTGAATACATAACATTTTTAAAGTAGAAACCATGATGCTGGTATTTTATAATTCTGCAAATTCTGTAAGGTGTAAAACGGGTTAGTAAATCAATCCTAATGATATTCTCCTTTTGTCTCTGTTTCTCTAACGTAAATGTTTAAGGTAATTATCAATCTAATTTTACTTTCCGATTATATCAAGTACGAATTCGGAACTAAATCATAATTAAATCGAGCGCATTTTGAGATTGATCCAATCTTAGTTTAACTTAAATCAATCTCAGTTTCGGATTATTGCAAGGAATACGAATTCGGGATTAAACATGGATTAGTTAAGTATTTATCACTTGAATAATCCGTAATTGAATACATTTTTCTGTAATTGATCCAATCCATACTTAACGTACTACTGATATTGCTTCGGGTTGATTTAAGTACGGATAGATTGATTTTTCTTTTCAGTGTATTATTTCGTTGGACTTTCTCTAATTGATTGAAATCGCAAGATTTTAATAAATATTTGATCACAGTCGAATTGGTTGCCTTTAAATGAATTAAATGTAATGCCCGACCACATGATACCCATTTAAAATTTTCGGGAGGGTTCCCTCTTTGGGACACGGGGGCAATCATGAACCTGCCGCAACAATACTATGCTATAAGATTCAGGTAAAACTTCTTATTCCGAATATAATTAAGCTATCTTCATTTTAGTGAGATGTGCTGGCCTTAAAGTTTTTTAAGAAGGAGGTTTTAATTTTTAACATACCACCACAATATTTTGTCAGAAGAAAAAAGCTTGTATGGGGCCGATTTGAAATTAAAGACCGATTCTTGACATTTTCAATAGGCTTGATTCTTGTGCCAATCAAAACCTACGTACCAAATTTCAACAAACTATTTTCCAAATTAGGACCTGGAATTTGCGCAAAAAGTTTTAATGTACAGCCCGCCGGACGGACGGACATCGTTAAATCGATTCAAAAAGTGATACTAACTCGATCGGTATACTTGTAGTTGCCCAGTATTTTAATCATCACAAACGTATAATAATACTCTCCACTATTGTGGTGTGGGTATAAAAATGATTACACTCACAAAATATTGCAATTTTGACCAGATATAATTTTAAAATCTGAAAGGATTTTGAAATCAAAGAATGAAATCAGTTTAAATAAAATCATTTTGATTTCAATGCCAATTGATTGCATATTTTTACAGCACTGCTAATTAGCTGTATTTTTTTATTTAACGAGCATTTTATTCGAGGTTTGTACTTCGTAATACGAGTCGTTACCAAAAACCATCAATTCATTTTGCTTTCATTTTATTTACTTCATTAAAGAATGAAAATGAGAACCTTTTGAGGGTGCAAAATTATTTTCAATGACTCTTGTTGGCAAAATTTAAATAATTTATTGTGGTCTATAAATAATATAATTAATCACTTGCTAAAGAAAAAACAACGCAGAGATTTGTACAATAAACCAAAATGTGAAATCTTCGGGTTGAATTGGGCTACACGCACAAGATTTATTGTGTAATAAAATCGTTTAACAGGTTTTTTTCATGAAATTATTGTGTTCCGTTTAGGACTATTTTGTATTCAGAACGTTAAAAGCTATTAAAAATAAGTTTTAAGGATCAATTTGTATTCTTTTACCTTTCGGACAACATACTTAATCATAGTTTGAAATAGTTTTTGTGATATTAAGGTACAACAAAATTCTAAGTATGTTATTAATTTTTTTTTTTAACCTTAAATGAATAAGGAATTTTTAACTGAACATGAAAATCTTCATAACAAATAGGAAATGTGAGTACTGGCCATTGCAGAGAGAGAGAGAGAGAGAGAGAGAGAGAAATCCGTAGATATCGTAAGAGATGACAACCTCTTGGCGTTACGGAGATATACTTAAGTACGTTCTTTGTAAAAATATTTATCTTTTTTTGCAAAAGCATATTCAATATGTTAGGTTTCTACACGATATGCTAGAAATACCAAATTTGTCGAATTCAACATATGCCAGCAAATGATATTTCAACATATAAGTTGGCATATAATTTTTGTGTCTACACGATATGTTGATTAACGTTTGTTGAGTGTTAAGAACATTTCAGCGTTTGCCATATTGTTGAGATCCAATTAAACTTTAAAAGATATTGGTTAGGAATTTTTCAAATTCTATGGCGTATAACCCTTATGCAATTGTATATCAATTTTCGCTCCTTGTTTGCCGATGAGTAGTAAAACGTAAGTAATTCCAATTTTTTTAAAACATATTTTATACGCTATCAACTTTGCCGTATGTTGAAAAGCTTGCATACGACATTCAACAAATAATATATTTGTCAACATTCGTAGAAAATTTGCTGAACAGTAAAAAAGTGTCTAGACAACATGCTTTAATTGTAAACAACCGATTGCTGACATCGTAAACAAATGTGGTTAAGCATACGTTTGTTGAAAAGATAAGTTGGCACTAAAAGCAAATTTTTCAAGATAAATTATTGTAAATTTGTTTTCTTTAATTTTATCGCTAACGTGCTTTGGTGGACATATCGTATCACATGGCGTTAGGAGCACATAAGATAGGGAAACGAATGCAAATGCCTCAATTTTTATACATTGCCAAACGCACGCTCTATTGAGCACGTACACAGAAAGAAAAACACTCGGGATAAATTAAGTTTTTTATGCTTACTTTAAGTACGAGTTGTACTCAAAAATTCAAGTAAGAATCAGAGAAAGTCAATGGGTATAAAAAAAATTAAAGAACTCTAGCACATATCGACAATTTTCAATACGTGTGCGTACTCGTATCTGTTTATTCTCATACTTGTGTATATCCATGCGCATTTGATTTCATTCATGTATGTTATCATACTTATTGTGTTTCATACTCGCACATATTCAGACACACCCATATTTATAGCATTGACTTCAAACATTTTTTTTTTTTTTTTTGTTAAATTTTTTCATAAATGTTGCCAGAATTTTTTTTCCAAATTGCTGAATCACAAATTCATACGTTTTTTCAAAATCGTTTGAGTACAATTCAACAAAATTTTATTGAAAAACGATTGTTGACTTTAAAAAAATTTCTGTAATATAAAGATTTGCGTTCTTACTTATTATAAGAAAATCTAGAAAAATGACTAAATGGATGCAAATTAAAATACGTCGTGTTATTTTAATCGTTCTTAATAAAAACAAAAAAAGTTACCGTAATCCAAAAAAAAAAAGAATATTCATATTCGCAGTTAAGAAATGAGATATCACAGGTAAATACATTCATACATATTATGAGTTTGAGTAGTTTATCTGTTGCCAGTTGCATTTTTAAGACGTTAAAAAATGGTTTAAAATTTAATTGCTGGAGTCAATCAGTATGCCAACGAAAATTTTAGCCTTAAAGAAGACTTCGACATCATGCTATGGTGGAAAAACAACTCCACAAGGTATCCACGGTTGTCTTTATAAGAATCAAGTATTTTATGAAATTTCCAGCCTGCAGCGCAGCATTAGATTAAGATTTCTCTTTAGCTGGAAACATAAAAAAAGAAACAGAAAAGATCCCAAAATAGTTGATAGCCTCCTTTTTTAATTATTTTTATAAAAAAAACCTCTTTCGTAAAATAGATTATAATTTATTATAGCTTTAGAAGCATTTTTTTAATTTGATAGCAAATATTTCTGTTATAGGGTGTGTGTGAAACGGTAGCAAAGTTCTATGGTGAAATGAAATTTATTTGTGGTAGAAAATTTTCATATTTGTGCTGTGTGAAATTGTAACATTTTTGACAACGTAAAATTTTGACATAAAGAAAAAAACAATTACTAATAGTTTTGTGGAAATGAATAATTTAAACAAACGTTTACCAATAATCATTTCAATTATGTTGGAAATGAGATCGTCCCAATTATTTGATGAATTCGTTCTGATATATTACCAATTTTTACAAAAACTGTAGGCAAAAAATCATATACATATTTAAATATTTACATCTTGTATAATTCTTTTTAATTTTTTTTTTTGCCACTGGTCCTGCTTCCATATTATTTTTTGTTTTGTTTAAACAAATTTTATGAAAAAAAATAATTTTGTGGTTGTCAAAAATTTCTACACTAATGTCAAAATTTATACTAGCCCCCAGGGCTAGTGGCATTTTATTCACCTCAATAGTGTCAAAATTTTACTTCCATGAGTACTTTGTTACCGTTTCACACACACCCTTAATATAACTTTAACATAAATTTTTAGGTCGTGGCAACACTGCTGCTTTAAAATAACCATACAAAATGTTGAAGTTACTTGTCGATACTTACGATACATGCCTATACTCATACGCATTCAAAGGATCACCCATAAGCATGCGTGTTTGTTCATACTCATACCGGTCGATATACAAACTTATTCATGCTCATACTTATTGGTAGTCATACCTGCCTGTACTCGTGCTCGGTGGCGTATGAATAGGTTATAAGTATTAAAAATATAACTTTTTGGCTTTCTCTGGTAAGAATAACATTAAAACGCTCTAAAAACAATCCTTATAGGATAACTTTCGAAAACCAATCCCAGAATTTCTGAAAATTAGTGCAAAATTCTTAAACCATGTAAAAAACACATTAAATTTTCGTTGGTAGTACCACTCTGAGAGTTACAAAGTGAGCATTTTAATCTCATTTAACTTATTAAAGTTTGTTGCAGACAGTATAACAACACGACATAAGTGGTTAAAAAAAATTTCCTTGTTGTGTGCTGAAACAACAAAAACAATAGAACAAGAAAAAAACACACTATTTTCATGTTTAAAAAGTAAAATCGACAACTCTTGCTTCTCATTTAGTTTATATTTTCAGTTATATATGTATCATGGGCGGTATAATCCTAACAACGCGTGCAGACTAAATCCTGCCCAACCACAGCGGCCAGCTTGATGGCGTAAAGGCGGCAGCCCCATCATCAGGATGTGGGCTGATTACCCATTGTTTCTGAATTTTTTGTATGTTTTTGTTTGATTTATTTTTGTGGAAGAAATATTCTAAGTATATATATATATGATGATACTTATATCAAAGTATATTTATATTTTTTATTAATTTCCAGAACGCCTAAAAAGAAAAATGAAATTTTGATCCTTGTATGTACATTAAGTTTTTAAAGTAAAAACCACATCGGGAATGATGCTGGTGTTTTATAATTGAAATTCTGTAAAGTGTAAACGGGCATGTTAATCATAATAAAATTATACTTCTTATTTCACTTTTGGTTTATTTAGTGTACGAATTCCGGATTGAATCCACTTTATAATTCTTGAATCAAGCGCATTTTGCGATTGATTCAATCTTAGTTGTACTTAAATCAATCAAATTTTCAAATTATTTTAAATACGAATTCGGGATTGAATATGGATAAGTAAAGTATTTTAAGTGAAGCATTGACTTGGCCTTTGCCATAAAAGAGCAAACGAGACTTTGGTGACCGATAACGGGCCGCATAACTCTTTATAAAGCCTGTAGGCCATGTTGGCAGCAACAATACCAGAATCGGATGCTCTGTCTCGTCTTAAACTGTCAGATTACCAAAACCGAAACAATTACAGATATTTCGGCCCTATGCTCCTTGAGAAAGTGTTAAAAGAACCAATACATTCATGTATATACATACATATATACATATTTTGCCAGGCATTTCACGCCAAATCGGGTGTTTTAAAAATAATTAAAATTTTGTTTCCCCAATTTTGTGATATTTTTTGGTACTCTACAAAAGGGCCTTCCGCGAAAATTTTGAAATTTTTCTCATTCATCCTTGAAATGATTCTTTTATTTTTTGTTTTTTGCTCATAGCTTTACTTATAATGGACCAAACTGGAACTTTTATTTGTGAAATATTTGTTTTTAGATGATTTTTACAGAAAAAAATATTCCAAGTTTTTTGTTAAGATTTTTGGATTTAGAATATTAAATTGTATGTTTGAAAATGGTTGTTTAATTTGATTTTTTTTTTATGTGTAATTTTAAACTTCTATCCACTAAACAACTTTTAAGCACGATCCAACAGTGGGGCTTCATAATTACAATTTTTTTTTCGATTTTTGAAGATTAAAAAAAAATTTTTTTAAGGTAATGTAAGAAAATATAAACCGATTGTTTGTTGTTGGTGTTTTGTTTATGCAAAATTATCGAATGTTACAAAAACCAAATTTTACAGGACATCCATTTTTCTACTTTTCTCTGCTTTCGCTTGCAATATCAACGAAGTGGAATTCGTCTACAATATTTTGTCAGGTGACGTCTCTGTGAATTGAGAACCAGATTGCATCAAAAACTCAATTTCAAAAAAAAATTGGCCTATTTCTAGCTTTTCTAAAATCTTTGGAAAAGGTGTCCTGATAATTTGGCCTAAGCAACCACTGAAATGCGCATAGAAACTAACTTTCCCTCAAGAATAAATTTCAGTGTATTTATCAAATATGAAAAATTAGGATTTAGCAAATCCCATTCCATTGAGACATAAGGGCATATGCCATTAAGTCTCAATATAATGGGACTTAACGCCATATATTTTTTCCAAAAAATGAGAGATAGAGCCAAATTTTTGATAGTGATTGCATATCACCCTTTTCATGTAAAAAATGCATTGTAGTTTCATGTCGCCCTGTTTTATGTCAAAAATGGCGGTATGAACTAAGTCCCCAATGAACTTTTCTCCTCTATGGTATAACAAAACTGGTTTCGCTAACTAAAGCTTCTCTGCATAGCCGGCCTTCGACCGGACGAGAGGATTTTCTGCTCTATGGTATAACAAAGACCGGCTTCGCTAACTAAAGCTCCTCCGCGTATTCGGCCGGCTAGACAGAGAAGCTTTAGTAAGCGAAGCCGGTGTTTGTTATACCATGGAGGAGAAAATCCTTGCGCCCGGCCAGAGGCCGGCTATACGTAGAAGCTTAAGCTAGCGAAGCCGGTCTTTGTTATACTATAAAGGAGAAAATCCTTGCCCCCGGCCGAAGGCCGGCTATACAGAGACGCTTTAGTTAGCGAAGCCGGTCTTTGTTATACCATATAAGCATTTGTAACGCAAAACATCAAATGGGACACAAAACCATAATGGCTTTATGTCCCATTCTACTAAAATTGATATGAGACTTAAGGCCATATCAAAATTATGGCTTTATGTCCGTTTGAATGGCTTTATGTCCTATGGCCTTGTGACAGCCCACCTTTAGCACGTCATACAGAAATCTTATTAATAATTAATTTCGTATTCCTGAAAATAACTTTGATAAAATTTTCGTTGTTTTCTTACGAAGACAATAGAATAAAGCGGTTTGTTTTTTAATTTTGTTTTTTCTTTTAACCCACTTACAACTACAATTCGAGTCGGAAAGAACCCAACCAATTGTAGGGGGATGTAAGAAAAGATAAACTCACTGTTTATTGTTGGTGTTTTGTTTAAGCTTTGATATTATTACAGGTAAGACTTAGAGTGTTTATAACTCTTATTCGCTTAAGGTTTTATTTGTTTAATATTTTTGGCTTTTCTAAAAGCTTTGGAAAAGGTTTCCTGATGAGCTGGTGTAAGCAACCGGCGAAATGCGCATAGAGGCTTGCTTTCCCTCAACAATAAATTTCAGTGTATTTATCAAATATGAAAAACTGGGAATTTAGCACGTCATACGAAGATCGTATTAATAAAAAATTTTTTCATTTTAGATACCGATGTTTGATTTTTTAAATTTTCAGTTCGAAGTTTCGAATTTCTATTTTTATTCGGATAAACATAATGTAGTAAAATTTATTTAAAAATTTTATTGAGTAAAAAAAGTTTAACATTCACAATTGAAAAACTTGTGTTCCGAAATACCAAAGGTCAAAACTATAAGGCTTATAGTTTTAAACTAAAAACATTCGATCCATTTGATTATCGGGATTTTAGTATAGTTTAAGAAATATTGCTGTAGTTTCAAATTTTAATATAAAATATAAAATTTCTATTAATAGATAAAACTCGTTAATGGAATAAATTTTCAGTTTAAGCCCCGTTTCGCGAAATTTATGATTACTTGAATGTCAATCCTCATTTGTTCATATAAAAAGATTTAGTTTTAAAAAGTTTGCAAACAGAATTTTAAGTTATAAAGTTTTTATTTGTTTGTTGTTCGAACCCTTTTATTCGAATTTTACTAAAGAGTATAATGTATAAGGAAAAATATCATTCAAATGTGGCAATTTTTTCAAAAACCTCTTTAAATTTTGTGGCCTTAAGAAATTTCATTAAATTAAACACCCAAAACTTACACACTTTAAATATCCAATATGATATTTTACTTATTAAAACACTTTTCAACAGATATCCCCCAGCATTAACATTTACATTTGCGTACACATACGGTTTTATGTCATGCCTAAAAACCCAACCCGCATATCGACAAACAACCAAATATTTATACGTAAGAAAAACCGTTTCACAAAAAGTAAAATCGCAATACTTGTAAGTGGAAGAAAAGAAAAATATACAAAACAACTTTTAAATACTTAAACGAAACTTTTATAAGGGTAAATAAAAAATATAATTTAACTAAGAGATAAGTCATTCCTTTTTCTTTACGCTTCCACTTTTACTGGAAGGAAAACAAAAGACATACTCTAAGTAAAGAATATCTAACTTTTGAAAACTCATCATCTTGAAAATAAGTTAAGCACACATACACACACACTCGAACACATGCCTAAGCAAATACTTACTTATGGTTTTATTTACATAAAGGATTAAAAAGGAATTCAAAAAAAAAAAACATTCATATGTCTTCGTGTTGTATTAGCAAAATGAACTTAAGTCAAAAGTCTATTTCAAGTTGGTTGGATTTCTTTGGTGGTGCGAGACATATTAAGTTTTAGAAACTTTTACTTTGGTAATGACCGAATTAATAAATGCCAGGAGTAAGTAATAATTAAGTTGTCCTTTGCACGAAAGCATTTAGTGTCAAGTGTTTAATGGAAGAAAAATATTCCGAAAGTATGAATGTCACAGTATTGCGATTAGCTAAAGGCCATGGGCAATAACAAAGATTTACATACAACTGTTAGAGATATTGATTAAAAATTTTTTATTTTTTTTTTTGATTAATTCTCATTGGTCTTTAAAAAGTTGGACAATACTTTAATTATTATATTTGAAACTATTTTACTTTTAACTAAGTTCAACTTGTAAGCTTTACAAAAACTTAATTATTAACAAGCAAGCATTACCAAATTCCAATGACAAACTTTTATATTTATAAATTTATGAACTGTTTCCAAATGACAGGCGATTGCTTGTGTAGCAAAATTTATATACAACGCACTCAGTTTTTTGAGTTTAGCTGGAACAACATTAGCTTAAACTTAGTTCGAGCTTAAGCCTTAAACTCTTAAGTTCAGCATATTTATAAAAATCAAGGTATTGTTACGTTTTTACTTTATAAAACGCGTTAATGTTTATTCACATTTATAATAAACCTTTGAGTATTTTTTATTTCAAATCAAATAAAATTTTATGTCCACAATATTCTGTTTGTAACGAACTGAACCGCTTAATGTCTCAAAAAAAACAAAGCTA
The DNA here is from genome assembly GCA_930367215.1 of Pollenia angustigena. Lineage (NCBI taxonomy): Eukaryota > Metazoa > Arthropoda > Insecta > Diptera > Polleniidae > Pollenia > Pollenia angustigena. The sequence continues at coordinate 169,247,381 of OV884058.1, forward strand.
AATCTATGGTCACACTTAACGAAAATGGGATATGCCACACGTAACCACTAGTTTTATTGAACAATTGTTCTATTTTGCAAAACGTTTGTTAGTTCAAACACTATTTAAGATTATATGAACTATATTATGCTTCGATCTTTTCACCAATAAATTTTAGTTATTAAAATAAAAAATTAAAATAAGATAAAGTGTTATCAATTTAGTGTTCACGCTTTTTTCTGATTGCTTTCGTCAAGTATTTGTTAAGTGTGAACATGCTTTATTTACTTAGCATTTAAACATGCCAGTTCTAAAAACTCAAGTCAGTTACGGTTTTTTACTTGGTCTGTGTTCATACGGATCCTGACTTATTGACAAGATTGCTACTTTATAGGCGAGAGGGACGAGGGGAAAAGAAACGAGTACACAGATGCATGTACTGTCTTTACGTTTTGCTTTCTTATTCGTTGTTTAATTTTGTTTTTGTTTTCAATACCAAATAAAACAAAATAAAAAACATATCGTCAACATGACATGATTCATTTGAACGCCAATTCATGTTTAAAGAAGAAAGAGGAAGAATCTTGTCAATAAGACATGAGCCGTATGAACTCAGATTCGGCAGCAACATTTTCTTTCATTAAATGTCAAAACGATGTACAATGTTACCCTGTTAAAAATTTAACGCAAATTTACTGGATTATGTAAAATCGTAATTAAAGTCTTAACTTGTTATATGTTTTATTATGATAAATTCTTTGAAACGCGCTTTTATAAAAGCAACTTTGTTTATTATAGAGCATTAATAATGTTGAAATAATGCAAATATTAATAAATGTGAATTATTGCCCCAAAAATGTTCCTATATTATAAACTCGGTAACTCTTTTTTCTTTTCTGATACTTTTTTTAATGTGACAAGTAGAACAGTGGCATGCCACTTCTGGTATGTGTAATACAGCATTTTAGTTCACACCAGAGACCTGCGCCGAAGCGGCTTAGCCGGCTGTTAGTCAACCGCCGATGAAAATATTTTTAGCCACCGCCGCCGAAAATTCTTCGGTTAAAAATCGGCTTCAACTTAGCCACAGATTGCTTTGTAAATAATTTTTATTCTCTTTTTTTAACACCTTGCCACATTCTTTTTTGTTTGTCTATCCTTTAAAAGTGCAACTCTTAGTTTCTTGTTTATAAAGCACCAAAATTTCTTCAAAATTTTCAAAATAACGACATATAGGAAAATGAGTGAACACTGGTGCAATCGTTGATTATTGTTTGTGATAACTATTCTGTGTATTTTCCCGCCGAAAAGTTTTAACTCTTTAAAAATTTGGCCAAATCGCTTTCGTTAAACAGCCTTAAGCCTTGATTGTTTTTAAAACTATATATTTGGCTGCAGTTCAAAATTAAATAAATATGTGTGAGAAAAGTAATGGAGGATGAAACTGATTCCAACGATACGGTTGCCGAGATCAGCGAGTTCAATTCAGATTTCGTGCATTACGAAAATATGCTTAACAAGAAAAGTGAATTTAAGAGTAAAACGCAAATATGTCGCTACGGAGGTATTCGTGTACGCGGTCAACACACCAAGACTACCCTGCAACGTGGTCGAAATTTTGGTGTGTCACTGTACCACATTTTGTCCTTTTTTAAGAGACCGTTTTCAAGCCGAACAAAGATAAATAGAAGTTCTAAAAATATATGGTATATTTTATAATAATTGTTTTGTATGTAAAAAATTTAAATTTTGTACCTCTGGAATAGCTTATTATTCAATTAATGTCTGATTTCCTGTGTCATTGAAAGCATATGAATCTTGTTTAAACAAAAACATATTTTTATGCCATGAGTAGTGAATTATATTATGAAAAATGGCTTAAATTGTTTGTTATAATATAAACACATACAATTATGTTTACACAAATGTACATACATATAATTTTAATATACATATCCCATCGGCTGACAGCCACATTGGCTAACAGCCGGAGCGATCCGCCACCGTGTATTTTTTTGCGTCATGAAATCCCACGGCGCAGGTCTCTGGTTCACACCCGTTTTCTAGAGTTTACTTTTATTTACTTAAATCTAAGCTCGGCTTTTAGGCGTAGCAAATATTTTTCTAGGATAATCCGTACAACGGAATCGAAATACAATTATGCATAACAACTTTTAACAAATACGACTTTAAAAAACCTACAAGATATCTTATATCAAGGCAAACCATAAATATTCAATTGCATGTTTTCCTAGTGCTAAGGCAGAAACTATATATTTATAATATCAAAGTTATTTTCGGGAATACAAAGTTTATTATTAATACGATCTTCGTATGATGTGCTAAATTCCCAGTTTTTCATATTTGATAAATACACTGAAATTTATTGTTGAGGGAAAGCAAGCCTCTATGCGCATTTCGCCGGTTGCTTACACCAGCTCATCAGGAAACCTTTTCCAAAGATTTTAGAAAAGCCAAAAATATTAAACAAATAAAACCTTAAGCGAATAAGAGTTATAAACACTCTAAGTCTTACCTGTTACAATAAATTTCAGTGTATTTATCAAATATGAAAAACTGGGAATTTAGCACGTCATACGAAGATCGTATTAATAATAAACTTTGTATTCCCGAAAATAACTTTGATAATATAATTGCATGTGCCCGTGCATAAAACTGAATTGGCAAATTGGTTTAGTTCGTTGTTTTCTTACGAAGACAATAGAATGAAGCGGTTTGTTTTTTAATTTTGTTTTTTCTTTTAACCCACTTACAACTACAATTCGAGTCGGAAAGAACCCCACCAATTGTAGGGGGATGTAAGAAAAGATAAACTCACTGTTTATTGTTGGTGTTTTGTTTAAGCTTTGATGTTGTTACAGGTAAGACTTAGAGTGTTTATAACTCTTATTCGCTTAAGGTTTTATTTGTTTAATATTTTTGGCTTTTCTAAAATCTTTGGAAAAGGTTTCCTGATGAGCTGGTGTAAGCAACCGGCGAAATGCGCATAGAGGCTTGCTTTCCCTTAACAATAAATTTCAGTGACTTTATAATTTTTAGAACTTTTTATGAATTTTGGCATCGATTTTTTAGTGTAAATTTTTGCATATTTTTGTGCATAATTCAGTTAAAAGAGCTTTTTCGCAGCATTTTTTAAGTTTATAACGCAAATTTTTGGCCTGTTCGTCGATAGCGAATGAAGTCTTCGTTCGCTTAAATTACATTTAAAACAAAAACAAATTATAAAATGTTGTTTTTGTTTTGCATGTTAGTTAAGCGAACGAAGTCTTCATTCGCAATCGACCAACAGGCCATTTGTCTTTTTATGGCATATTTTTATAAATTTTAGATTTCTTTTGGTGCCTTCTATAGAAGAGCTTTCGAAAAAAAAAGAATTTTATTTTTGCGAAATTCTGTTTTAAATATTTATATGTACGCAACGTGTTGCCTTAATTTCTCCAACACTTTTTAAAGTAATCTAACGATGTCCATCCTTCCGTCTGGCTGGTTATATGTCTATGGTAGCATATTCCAATTTTGTAGATAAGTTGAGAAATATAATTTTAGGATTGTTTTTTAGGGACCGTAACAGATACGCCTTTTTTCATAAAAGTCAGATGAAAACAGTTATTTTTTGATTTTTTCGATCAAAAATAACAGTTATCAAAGTTATTTACGGGAATACAAAATGTATTATCAAGATTTTTGTATGACGTGCTAAATTCCCAATTTTCCATATTTGATAAATACACTGAAATTTATTGTTGAGGGAAAGCTAGCTTCTATGCGCATTTCACTGGTTGCTTAGGCCAGATCATCAGGAAACCTTTTCCAAAGATTTAAGAAAAGCTTAAAATATTATACAAATAAAACCCTAAAGCGAAAAAGAATTTTAAACACTCAAAGTCTTACTGGTAACAATATCAAAACTTAAACAAAACACACAATGTTATATTCAACATTTTTCATTTTTCGAATTTATTCTATGAGCTAAATTTCAGTTATGTATTTTACAAAGCTTTTTTGTAATAGTTCTATTCCTTCAATTTTTCAGCCATTTCTGAATAATAAGAATAAATTCGAAAAATGAAAAAATGCCAGCCACCCAGCCAGCCAGCCGGACGGACATCGTTAGTTCGACTCAAAAAGTGATTCTAAGCCGATCGGTATACTTTAAGGTGGGTCTAGGAGCAATATTTTAAGGCGTTACACACATCAGCTCAAATGCATAATACCCTCTCCACTATTGTGGTGTGGGTATAAAAAGCTTTATAAAATACATAACTGAAATTTAGCTCATAGAATAAATTCGAAAAATGAAAAATGTTGAATATAATATAAAGTAACCTTCGGAAGGAAATAATTCCCAGTTTCTATTTGTTAAAATAGTTGAGTTAAATACATTCAATTTATAAAGTAACACTATCCAGTGAGACACAAAGAATGCTGACGAAGGCCGTAGCGGGCCAGAGAATGCATTACATTCTGCTGGTGTCTAATAATTGTAACTTTTTCTGTACATTCAATATACCTCATTGCTTTCCAAAGGAAGGCTAAGGTAAAATGTTAAAAGAAAATACAATATAATAGTATGGTAGTGTATTAAGTCATTTCTGAAAAATTTAAGGAATCTAACTATTACAAAAAGCTTTATAAAATACATAACTGAAATTTAGCTCATAAAATAAATTCGAAAAATGTTGAATATAATTTAAACAAAACACCAACAATAAACAGTGAGTTTATTATTAAATCACGTACATTTATTTAGAGAATAACTTTTATTTTTGCTCGAAAAAATAAAAATCAAAAAATAACTGTTAAGTTTGATCGAAAATATAAAAATCAATATATTTTATCATTGACAAGTGCATGAGGAACAATATGGTAAACTTGAATCAGTTTTTCCACATTTAATTCTATATGCTTTTTTTGTTTTAAAATTTAAATATAACTGTTATTTTCGGTCCCTTTTGTTTTTATTATTAAATGAAAGTGTTAATAAATTGTTGAATATTTTGTTTTAAAATTAGAAATTTTTAATTTTTTGGGTCATATTTTTTTACCGTTTTCAGGTCATATTTTTAAGTTTTTTTTGCATATTTAATGCGCATAAAACGCTTTTTTTAGAGCATATTTCTCGTTTCCCTGCTTATAACTAAAACTATAAAAAATTCTTAGATACTTGTAATTTCGTAACAATATGTTCTATGGAATTCAATCCAGAAAAGGGATTCTTTCTGTATATTAGAAATGATAATTCCGACACGGAAGGCAAAAACCGCCGAGGTCCTGTGCCTTTTATGAGAGAATATGAATTTGAAACTGCTGTAGGGCCTTATTTGATGGTAAGCCTTAACCACTGGCTGACAAACAATACCTTGACCAACCGCCGCTAAATGTGAGATCAATAGACTGGACTTAAATTTTTTTTTAGCAAAAAAAGTGTACCGCCCCCTCAAATTGTTCCTTTTTACGCTTATAGTGAAATTCCAAAATCTTAGACTGATTGCCCCAGGTTAAGGCGTGGCACATGCCCACTAAAGTGGCTAATACTGGTTTATATGGACTTTTCAAGAGACAAGGCACGAAAATTTAAGAAAATGTTTCATATAAGTATGTTTGTAATATATTATTTTACTGAAATTAACTTACGTTCAATGATTACTTCTAAGCTGCCTTCCAATGGACAAGTTTTGGTTTATAACATACACAAAGTGAAATTAGATCTTCGTTCAAGTGCATATCTGGTTATCAAAGAGGCCGAAATTTATTGGAGTAAAGCCCGTATTCCAGTTCGTCAAATTGATTGAAGTGTTTCAAAAAGTTGAATCTTTATATCACCAATGGAAAATCTGCAAGAAACGTGCAAACGTAGCACACCACTTTAAAAAAGGCGAGAAGATGAGTTTATTAAAAATATGGAAAACTTATTTGACATTGCGCACGGAAATGCGTTAGATTTAATTAAAATAGAAGAAGATAAAGAGTTTTTGAATTATCAACGTAAAGAAGGTAGACCTGGCGCAATCGTGGGATGCGATCGTTCATTATTTGAAAAAGAAAAGCGAAGAAATATTCGTATTGAAAAAGAGGTAATGCGAAAAGAAAAGCAGGGCGAAGAACAGTTCCAAGTATTTAGATTTAATATTGAAACTAACTTTCTAAAACTTGACCCTTCCAAGTGGTACAATGAATCCGAATTTCAAAAGGGAATGAATATTGTACAAAACTAACATGTTGTTAATGATACTGCAGAGCGTTTTGTAAAACTAATGGAAGAATATAATGCAGCTTTAACAAAAAACGAAGAAGAGAAACAATATATCTTGCAAACAGTAACTGATTATAGGTAAAAGTACGGTAGCATTAATAAATCAGAAATTTGCGATTAAGTTTAAATGTTTATCAAGAATAGTAACCATTATACGTTACAGAGCTACCTAAACAAGAGCGGCAAGCGTTTTTTTAAACATGCAAATTCTATTGCCAATACATTTTCAATAAAATAAAACTACGAAGCGAACTATCAAATAAGATTTTCCAGCCGGGTGGTGTTAAATTCGCGTTCTAAAGGTTTGTTTAGTATAAACCGTATGAAAATGAAAAGTTTTGACATAAAACAGACGCTTTCCGCTCTTATTTAGGTAGCTCAGTAAGTTAATTTCAATAAAATAATATATTACAAACATATATGAAACATTTTACTTATATGTTCGTGCCTTGTCTCTTGAAAAGTCCATATAAACCAGTGGTTAAGGCTTACCATCAAATAAGGCCCTACAGCAGTTTCAAATGCATATTCTCTCATAAAAGGCACAGTTTTTTTTGTTCAAAAAATAACTGTTAAGTTTGATCGAAAATATAAAAATCAATATATTTTATCATTGACAAGTGCATGAGGAACAATATGGTAAACTTGAATCAGTTTTTTCCACATTTAATTCTATATGCTTTTTTTGTTTTAAAATTTAAATATAACTGTTATTTTCGGTCCCTTTTGTTTTTATTATTAAATGAAAGTGTTAATAAATTGTTGAATATTTTGTTTTAAAATTAGAAATTTTTAATTTTTTGGGTCATATTTTTTTACCGTTTTCAGGTCATATTTTTAAGTTTTTTTTGCATATTTAATGCGCATAAAACGCTTTTTTTAGAGCATATTTCTCGTTTCCCTGCTTATAACTAAAACTATAAAAAATTCTTAGATACTTGTAATTTCGTAACAATATGTTCTATGGAATTCAATCCAGAAAAGGGATTCTTTCTGTATATTAGAAATGATAATTCCGACACGGAAGGCAAAAACCGCCGAGGTCCTGTGCCTTTTATGAGAGAATATGAATTTGAAACTGCTGTAGGGCCTTATTTGATGGTAAAGCCTTAACCACTGGCTGACAAACAATACCTTGACCAACCGCCGCTAAATGTGAGATCAATAGACTGGACTTAAATTTTTTTTTTAGCAAAAAAAAGTGTACCGCCCCCTCAAATTGTTCCTTTTTACGCTTATAGTGAAATTCCAAAATCTTAGACTGATTGCCCCAGGTTAAGGCGTGGCACATGCCCACTAAAGTGGCTAAAACTGGTTTATATGGACTTTTCAAGAGACAAGGCACGAACATATAAGTAAAATGTTTCATATATGTTTGTAATATATTATTTTATTGAAATTAACTTACTGAGCTACCTAAATAAGAGCGGAAAGCGTCTGTTTTATGTCAAAACTTTTCATTTTCATACGGTTTATACTAAACAAACCTTTAGAACGCGAATTTAACACCACCCGGCTGGAAAATCTTATTTGATAGTTCGCTTCGTAGTTTTATTTTATTGAAAATGTATTGGCAATAGAATTTGCATGTTTAAAAAAACGCTTGCCGCTCTTGTTTAGGTAGCTCTGTAACGTATAATGGTTACTATTCTTGATAAACATTTAAACTTAATCGCAAATTTCTGATTTATTAATGCTACCGTACTTTTACCTATAATCAGTTACTGTTTGCAAGATATATTGTTTCTCTTCTTCGTTTTTTGTTAAAGCTGCATTATATTCTTCCATTAGTTTTACAAAACGCTCTGCAGTATCATTAACAACATGTTAGTTTTGTACAATATTCATTCCCTTTTGAAATTCGGATTCATTGTACCACTTGGAAGGGTCAAGTTTTAGAAAGTTAGTTTCAATATTAAATCTAAATACTTGGAACTGTTCTTCGCCCTGCTTTTCTTTTCGCATTACCTCTTTTTCAATACGAATATTTCTTCGCTTTTCTTTTTCAAATAATGAACGATCGCATCCCACGATTGCGCCAGGTCTACCTTCTTTACGTTGATAATTCAAAAACTCTTTATCTTCTTCTATTTTAATTAAATCTAACGCATTTCCGTGCGCAATGTCAAATAAGTTTTCCATATTTTTAATAAACTCATCTTCTCGCCTTTTTTAAAGTGGTGTGCTACGTTTGCACGTTTCTTGCAGATTTTCCATTGGTGATATAAAGATTCAACTTTTTGAAACACTTCAATCAATTTGACGAAATGGAATACGGGCTTTACTCCAATAAATTTCGGCCTCTTTGATAACCAGATATGCACTTGAACGAAGATCTAATTTCACTTTGTGTATGTTATAAACCAAAACTTGTCCATTGGAAGGCAGCTTAGAAGTAATCATTGAACGTAAGTTAATTTCAGTAAAATAATATATTACAAACATACTTATATGAAACATTTTCTTAAATTTTCGTGCCTTGTCTCTTGAAAAGTCCATATAAACCAGTATTAGCCACTTTAGTGGGCATGTGCCACGCCTTAACCTGGGGCAATCAGTCTAAGATTTTGGAATTTCACTATAAGCGTAAAAAGGAACAATTTGAGGGGGCGGTACACTTTTTTTGCAAAAAAAAAAATTCCCATACAAAAAAAAATCCAACACTCTCAGGTAACAATTTGAGTGCATAAGATTATATAGTCGCCCCTTGTTAAGGAGTAGGAAATATCTTACCCTCGCTGCTTTTATAAATATGCCAGCAGCAACTGCTGAGTAGCAATAGTTCCTATTAGAAATCTGCTTTGAATAATTCACTTGTTTGCCTCTATTCAAAGTGCACAACATTTACTCAAATATTAAACATTTAAAAATGTAAAAAAAGAGTAAACCATATACAAATATAAGAGAGAATGAATTGAATAAAATACTTGTTTACTGTAAATGAATTTGAGAGCCATTCATAAATAAAAAAAACAGTGGAATGACCCGTTAGAGAGAGCAAGTTTACAAAAAATATTCTAATAATGTTTGAATTATTGAATGTCCATACATTTATTTGAATACATTGACATAAGATGTGTGTATGCTTGTGGCTTCTTTTATTTGTAAGAGTTAAGCTTACACATACATACGTTATGTGTAGGTTCAGAAATTTTACATTCAAATTATATATGAATATTTCACTCATTTGACTTGAGTTGACTGAATTGAATGAGTTTTTATTCGTTTTGTCTTTGGTTATTCTTTCATTTGTTTCTTTATTATTGGGTGCTCGACACATTATAGTTAAAAAACAAATGAGTGCGTTGAAATTGGATTTTATTTATTCTTACAGACCTCAAGTTCCTATGAATGATCCATCCGTCAGGCGGAACACTCCCACAAATGTTGAAAAATCAGATCTTCCTTTCCACGACTTTGGGCTTAAACGACTACTCAACCGAAAAGGATGGGATCTATGATAATTAGTTTGAGTCGTATTTAGTTAAATTCCAAAAGTACGCGTTATGGGACTACTTTAAACAATAGGACGATTATTACAAAGTTTTATGTATTAGTCATATAAAACTCACTTAGGGATAATTGGGCTCGTATCGTATTAAAGTTACTTTGATAAGGCAGCTTTTTATTCGGCCTATGGCAATTTATTATGGACAATTGTGACAAGATTTACTAGACCAATTTTCACAAAGTCGCATGGTGTAATTTCTAGCCATAAAGAGATATTTATGGACCGATCTTGCCAAATGTTGGCAGTATAATTTATAATCATATGAAACTATGATAGATCGCATTTAACTACAATAGTTCTATTCCTTACGTTTTAAGGCGTTCTTAAGGGCACGCAGGGAAAAACATGTTTAAATATGGTCACCTCCAACAAAACTATCTTTAAAGAAAATTTTAAACATATTTTGTTTAATTTAATCATTGACACCGACAACAATATTATGTTAAGATTAGTCCTCCTTTAAGAAGTCACAACCATATTATGGTTGCTTTTAAGCTTGTTATGGTTAAATATGACAATAATTTGTTTTGAAATTAACAATAGTATTTTCCTCTTTTCCAAGATCAACATGCAATAGTTGAAAGCCAACCATGCTATTAAAAGTCTTAAGCATATTTTAGTTACTATTAACCATAACATGTTTGGAGGCAACCATAATATGTTTGTGACTTCTTGATGGAGGTCTAATTGAACCATAATATGGTTGTCGGTGACAAAACTATGATTACATCAAACATAATATGTTTTTAATTTTATTTAAAAATGGAGGTGTTTTATTTCAAACAATTCAATGTCCTTCACCATGTCACCATAGTTACGGCAAAAATGCTAAAGCGCCATAAATAGCCGTTATCTACCTCATATATGAAAAAAGTATGGTCCAATTTATACTTTGGACAACACAAACCCTTCATACAAAGTTTCGTTAAATTAACTGGGTTTAAACAAACTATAAGAAAAAAGAAAAACTTCTCCTGTAAAATTTCGTTTTTGTCGCTTAAGTTTTTTTTGAGTTAAGGGCTCGAACTGTTTGGGTTAACTTCTCCTGAATTTGTTTTCAGTTTAACTTCTACCATATTCAATTAATATAATAAAACTAAATACTAAATAAGTGTCAATTAAAGGCTTTAAAGTTGATCTAATTCTTAATTGAACTTAATTTATACTATATATGTATATAAATGACTTTAATAGTTACGATTAACGTTTTTTAAAACTAGTGTAACGACTTTACTTTTGGGTTTACTCAGCCTTTGTCCAGGATCGTTACAAGAAAATAATGACACGTGCATAGTTTCCGCTGAAAATAAAATAAACCAGTTTTAAACAATATATTTTTCTTATAATTTACAATTCATGGATTAAATCATGGGTACTTTAGCAACTACTTTGCGTGTTATATCCTTCCTCGCCCTGCTGCTGTATAGCCCTGGCTTCTTATGTTATTGCAGGATTCTGGCGGTTTGGAACTGCGCTGTGTCGTTTATACGGGGGGTACGGGGAAACACTAATTTACACAAACCTTTTTTATAAAAAAGTATGGTTTATTTAATATTTAAAACGATTTTCTATCTATCGTATTTTGAACATTGAAAAAATAATTATAAAAAGTTAAAGGAATTTCAATGAAAACAATATTATAATAAATCAAAGTTTTGTTTAAACAGGTAGATATAGTTATTACATTCCCCCAGACTTATCTAGTTCCGCACGAAGTTTTTTCCTGATTCTTTCAGAACGTCTCGGTGTAAACTGCTGTTGTCTCTTTTGATTACGCGTTTCCATAAACATTTCTTGGCGTTGAATAGGTGCTTGAGTATTTGAAGTTAAATTAGTTTGATTCTGTAAATTTTCATTTAGGGGTTCTGGTTCTCTTAAATACAGGAGTTCTCGTGACTCTGTTATGGCTCGTTGATTAAATAAAATGTTGGGGTTATTATTTGATAGATCCCTTGTAATGGAAACTGGAGTATGTAATTCATTTCTTAAATCTACTTGGTGTTGGTTTAACTGTTTATTTGGAAGTATAATGTCAAAATCTGTATTTTCGAAGCTTGGAAGATTAGTTTGTGGAGTTTTATTTGTGAACTGTGCTCTAATTTTCATCGGATTTTGGTGCCTTTTTATTATACCATGTTTAGTTTGAATTAAATACATTAAATTACCAATGTTTTCTTTTTCTTTTCCTTGCATCCAACGCATATTTCCAGAAAAAAACTCCAGGACATGCTGAAATTTTACTCCGTGAAATAGTCTACTGGTAATTTGCTTTGGTTACTATAATTTCATTCTGTGTAAGAAACAACGTGGGAAAATTTTCTACTGAGTATTTTTTGTCTACTAGAATTACACTCTGTGTACGAAACCACGCGGTGAAATAGTCTACTGGTTATTTGCTTTGGTTCTATAATTGCTCTATGTGTTAGAAACCACGAGGTGAAATTGTGTACTGGGTAATTGTTTTGTTTACTATAATTCTTCGCTAGATACCAGTTCTTACCTTATATGTTCTCGAGCTCGGCCAGAATAAAATTGATCTGTTCCCAAGTTCTGTAGCTTTAGTGAGACCTTCTCGCATCGAAAAGACGTGAAACAAAATATTCCTCGAAAAGTAAGAAAAAACTTTGACTGTAACTCATGTCGAAAACTATCAAAAGAGATTACGTCGTTACGTTATACATGTCATAACATTGCACTCAAAGCCGATGTGACATTGCAAACGCTGAGGACGCCAGTCAAACATATCGTTGACGGCGCCCAAAATTTACTAAAACTGAAAAGACAACCGTCGGCCATACCAAATAGTGTAAAGTGCGACTTTAATGTTTGTTGTTGGCAAACGAGCTTTGAAAACATTCGTATATTTTATAAAAATGTTAAAAGCAAAATAATTAAACAGTCAAAAAAATGTGCCAAGAACAAAATATTATTATAATTATTCCTTGCATTTGGCATTTTTAATTGTTTTTAAGTGTTAAAATTTTTTCTCGTTCCATTTTTATTCGTAAGTTTATTTGACCGGTTAAGCGGCTCATACACTTGCAATAAAATTGTTCAATTTTACGTATTGTACCAATGTGTATGTGATATTCGAAGGTCGCACAATATATTGGCAGCAATCAAAAGACTTTTGATTTTTATTGCACAACAAATAGAGAGTGAAATGTGCTGCCAACATTGTACAATGTTGCTTATGTTATTCCTATAGGGTTATGTTCACCTTTCTATTGAATGAATGAAACTTTTGTGCGACTTATTGCATAATATAGGACAAAAAGGAAATAATATGGCGAATATCATATACAATAATATGACAAGTGTATGGGCCGCTTTACAGACACACTTTTTCTGTAAATTGGCGAGTAATTTCCTTACATTACAGCTTGTACTCGCCAAAAAAAAAAAATTAACAGACACAGTTTAGTGAGAAAAACAATTTTTAATGGCATTTTTGTTTCATTTCTCACATTTCAATCGAAAAGTTTCTCGACGCGGGAGTTACAGAACATGGACACTGTTCAACGTTAATGTTATCCTTTTTATAGTAAATGTGTTATAATGTTTTACATTAATAACAATAAGTAGTTTTTATTGTTATTTCCTTTACTCGTTTAAAAAAAGCTTGCTTTGTTATTGTTACTTGTTTGTTATGCGTGTTGTTAGTGTTATTTGTTTACTGGCTTGTCGCGATTGTGTGTTTTGTTATTGTAGCTTTTTAAAATAACAACAGGGTCTTATGGTGGGCTTTATTTATTTCAATATTTGTTATGGTTTTACGCGTACTAAAGAGTTTTCTTTGTTATGGACCGATCGAATTTTGAAGCTTTGATTTCTCGTCATATGGAACGAATTTGTGCAAAATTAAACATCAATCCTACTTTTTGGATTCATAGCTCTAATCATATTGTACCGATGTTGCTGGATATTAATCCCAAGCTGCTAAGGATTATAAGAAGCAATTTGACGCCAACATTGTTCGTTTCTTATGAGTTTCAAAGTGAGCGTATTTTCAACAGACCGACAGAGAGATGGACATTTCTTAATTGACTTAATTGAATTACTCAAGGAGCCAGAATATATATACTTTATGTAGTCTGAGATGAATAAACAAGTTTTGCACGTCATGACAAACTTCGTACAACCTCATTCGTCTCTGGACTGAGTGGTGGAGGGTATAAAACAGAAATATTTTAATTAAAAAATTTATTTCCATAAAAAAGCTTGTTCTTACATTTCAAAAACTATTTGTTAGCACTTTGTGTTTAATACACGCCCTAGTTAACTATTATATATTTTATTGCTTATTAATGACAAAAGCGAAATAAAAACAAAGTGAACAATAGTTTAATTAAAAAACTTCAAGTTGGAGAAGTAAGAATATTAAATTCAGCTGTAACGAATTTATGATACCCTCCACCAAGAACTAGAACTAGAAAATGTTGCATTATTCTAACATTTGTTTAACAGAAAGAGATCGGTCAGTTATAAAAAGGTTCATCCCCATTTTAAGTAAAGTTGTAATAAGTTGTTATTCATCAATTGTAACAAAAAAAATTATCAAAAAGGGGAAGCACGGGAAATTGAATTTATTTCTTCTACTTTTTCGTTAAGATGCACTTTAGTGGCACTTTTTGAATTTTCTACATTGAAAATTTTTTTTCTCCATTACGATTACACTGTCCTTGTCCTTGGAGTATCGATACGTTCAGAATTGTTTTTTTGCCTTCTATCAGTTTCATTATTCGGTTGTTGTTCCAGCTAAGTAGATAATTGGTATGCTGCAGCAGGGCCCTGTTTCTGAAAGCTACAAGTAAAATATATTTGAAACAAAAACAAAAATTGTAAAATGTTTGCTTTTTTAACGTAGTTTACTTATAGTTTTAAGAAACAGGGCCCGGGTCGTAGCAGGTAATATTGTAAGATTGCAATTTCGTAATTCTTTGAGTTTCGATAAGTCTAGTGTTGTTTTGCCTTGATAGGTGGCGGTGCGGCTAGTGATTAAAGTGCTTAGCTCCAAGTCACGCACCCAAGGTTCGATCCCTGGCGCAGGACGAAAAATATTCCTCGTGGGTTTCGAGTTTTAAAAATTAAGTTGCTTCAACTCATCTCCAAACAATCCATCCAAGAAGACCCCTGACAACAATTCCCCTTTGGAAAGAGTATAACATAAATATACCGAGGGCGTTGTTTCTAGGCAACGATAGATGATCGTCCAATTATACTGCAGCAGATCACTCAGCTAGTCAGCTGGAACAACAACCGATTATCAAAAATGTCGCAAGGTATGATATTAAACTAAGAAATATAAAATTATAGGTGCAGGTTCCTGAGTTGGCATATAAATATGTCCACGTATGAAAGGAACGCGCTCAATAAAAAGCGGGTTAAATGTTAATTTCTTATTAATAATTTTCAATTGTGCCCTCTGTATAAGCTTCTTACTGAACTTTGCTAGCTGTTTCCCATAATTGGATACCATATGTCCAAATATGTTTTTTGCAGAATTACTTTTACAGGCTCAGTTTTAATTTGTTCGTAATTGTCAAGAAAGATGGAACCATAATTTTTTTGTCGCATAGATGGATTATAAGCTAAATTTTGTCACCTTTTTTTATAGTCATTTAACGTATTTTGTCGCATTCTTCTGGTGTAGTGACAAAAGTGGGCGCGTCAAATTTGTTTAACCCAAAATTACACTATATTGGCAACATAGATTAAATTTGTTAAGGAATAAGCATTGGTTTTGAATAGTATGCACTGTTTAGCCAGAATGTAAATATTCAGTTTTGTTTTGAGGTTGGTCCAAGTTGGGATCCATAACGCTTTTCCTGCAAAAAAAAATTTTGTGGATTTTAATCGGCTACAGCTTTGTCTTTGATTATTATTTCTTGGTGTTACATACGGAATGTTAAACTTAATATACTCCAATTAACTTTACAGCTTACACGGACTGGGAGAAACAATTACTTAATTACAATACTGAGTACTTTTTCTGCAACAATACCAAAGAGTTACCTCCCCCATTCCTATCAACCGTTATGGGGAAAGCGGCAGCTACATTTGTAATTGTATTATTTTTATATCTCGTTTCAAATTTAATAAAAATTAACCCATTAAAGCGTCATTGTCAGCCACACCAGCTACCGATATGTTGTAAAATTGTATTTGTTTTGGTTAGATGGTATAATATTGTCAATAAGTATAATAGATAATGGCATTATTACTCTTAATAGATTAACAATTATCTTTATAAAAATTCAATATCTAATCAAATGTTTGTCAGATACTTTTAAAGCAATTTGTGCTAATAGAATAAAAATGGGAATCAATAGCAATAAAATGTAATAAAAGTTTATCACTTGTTGGAATTGGTAGAATACACACACATCTTGTTTAGTAATTGAAGTATAATGATAATAATGAGCGAGCTTTTGCACATCAAATATATTTATTTTATTGCTATTTATGAGAAGGCAACAGGACCAACTAAGTTTTTAGCTTTAAGAAACAATAATAGATGCATGAGGGGTATAGAAGTAAATGCTACAATCTTATCTAGTGTATTCTTTTCGTAAGTTAAATTTAATTTATATATTCTTTTAATGTTTTGTATAGTCAATAGCGATATATCGTGTTACCAGATGTGTGTTTTATTCAATTATTGCAGAATCTAAGCAAAGTGAAGATAATGGACTTTGTTTTTATACCCCTTGATTTTTTAATGGAAATTTTGTTAATAAATTTTAAGTACATACTTATTTAGGTAATTAACCATTAAACCACATTTTAAATGTTTGCTTATTTCTGGTATTAAAGTTGAATTTTCGACTTCTGAGTGTTCGGGACCAATAATAGAATTTCATGACAAATATTTTCGCAGAATATTTCAACAAAATGTTGCTTGTTATGTTCTGAATAAATCGTTTGAATACACTATTTACCAAGAACCTAAGCAATAGAAGATTTGTCACGTTTTTTTTTTTTACTACACAAGGGTGCAACTGTAAATAGGCCGCAAAATGAGTTTCAGATGTCAACTTTTAAAACACCCAAAATCTTATATCTTTTTTAATTTCTTCTCAACCAGAGTCAGTAGGAATCTTTTCATTAAACGCTTTTATATTCGAATAATTTGTCTCTCAAAATATTTCCGCAAATAAATAAACTTAAGTACTTCAAAGTAATTGTTACTTTCATTACATGCCATTTTCCATTCTGACGTGCAGAGAATTCTTTTATTCCCACACATATTCACCGAAATATCAATTTTACAGCATATAAAAAAAACGCCATAATAATTCTCCTATTTTAAAAGTTAACAACTACACACATTTTCTCTCAGTCGCTGCGTTGCCTCTGCTCTAATCATTATTTTATGGCCTTGTGAAAGTTGCTTCTGTTGTTCTTGATAATTTTTTAAAAAAAAATCTGAAAAAAGAAAGAAATATTCAGCAAAAATGTAATGAGCAGCAACTGTTTATGTTCATACTTGTTGTTTTAGATTTCAAGCAGCTTTACACTCGAAAGAGCTTTTTATGTGCATGTGTTTTTTGCTTTGTGAATGAGTGTTGCAAACATTAAGTACGTTTTTATACCCTTCACCAAAGATAAAAGGGTATATGTATATACGTTCGTCATTTCGTTTGTAATTTCTACAAAAATTATCCTACCCACAATAAAGTGAATATATTCTAGGTCCTTATGAATAGCGAAGTTGATTTAATGCTGGCCGTCTTACAGTGCGTCCATTGAAATGGCCTTTCCGAAGACCCCAGATGCGAGGTGGACTAGGTAGTTATTTATTTAGGTCACATAAAGTCCGGAAGCGTTTGCTATTGAAATTATGCCTGATCTAAATATGGGCTTAGATATAAGTTAAAAACCACGTCTGTCTCTATTTTAACCCACGAATCCGTTTGTGCTATTGTTTTTATATGTACGTATATCTGGAGAACTGTTAGAGCCACAGATTCGAAATAAGGGAGAAGTATCTAAGTTATAAATTGAAACCATTCGCCAAAATGTAGGCTTGGAATGGAGAAAAGAGGTTTGAGCCTCTATGCTCCTTATGGGAACAACATGAACATACACAAAAAGCGGTAGGAGAAAAATTCTCCAACAACAATATAAAAACAGTGTTATCAATACACAACCTCTTTAAAAAAGGGGCAGTTTTGAAGAAATGGGCATATATTAAAGTGATTTTTGTGGAAGGGTCTCTATTGAACTTATTGTCATTTCTGCACCGACTGATGTGTCATCCCATTGATGACATAATTTAAGTTTTTGAACCTGATGACAATTTGGTAAAGTCTGACGTCACAATGATGAAAATGTCATTAGGTCAAAAAACGAAGACACTTGTCATAAAACTGATATAAATCAGTGTTATGACGCCTTTTCTATCAGTGTAGATAAACAATAGATTTCATTATTTTCTAAACAATCACATCTTTCATTCAAAGCTAATTATTCGTAAATCGCCAATTTTTGGGACTCTAAACTATTCTGCATCTTAGTTTATTCATCAATTGTATTTTCTTATAATGTTCGAAGACTTTTTTTTAGCGAAATAGCGTCAGGAAATGTAGCAGTGTCTTCGCTTATGGATTTTGTGGTCTCTTCGAAGTAACCCAAAACTTGTAGCGAAGTGATTTTGATTTTCACAAAAATCTATAAAAATTAGCCGGAAATTCTGCTGCAGTTCCACACCAAGCGTTCAATGCGTTAATGCATCAGTCTAAAACGTCGTAGTGTAAAATTATATTGACAAGGTACACAGCAAACGCGTAAAATGCATAAAAGTATGTATATATCGAAATTATGAATAAGGATAAAATTTTTTTATTAGAATGCTATATGTCTACCGTGTTTTGTATAGACACCATTATATAAAAAGTTACCCAAGGAGAGGGTGTATGAATCATTTAAAGGATATTGCATCTTTTGGTGTTACATCCTCCTGGGCAAATAAGGGCTAGATCATTCCTGGGATTCATAAGGTGACAATTTGATTTTAAATGGCTAAGCTGTCAACAGTATGTGTATCATAGAAAAGCCGTCGAAAGACTTACATTTTTCGTTTTATAGTCCTATTTTGATGGAGTTCTTCGGATCAGAGATATGGTAGCGAGCTAGAGGAACATGACAGTTTACTGTTGTATTAATGCTTTTTCCTTGGACAGCCCCCGGTGAGTAGCACATCGGTCTAACTATTGGTTGAGGTCTTCGTGAGTATGGTTTTCAAAAAAATGCTTCCTTAGTCTCCAAAACTCGGTAGATCGTCTTTTTCTTCTTTATAGATATATACCCAAATGGCGGGTTATACGGGGTGTCATTATTCGTAGGGCAGCCCATGTGGAGTGGTTCCAAAAATGATTCTCGCATTTTCAAGGACACTTGGAACATACCTTTACTAAAAGCCTCTCGTACAAAACATTATAGATTCTTTCCAAATTTAGTACAAGGATCTTGTTAATCAATACTCAACCTGCGCCAAAGTGTAGGCGAGATAGTAGAAGTGGGCATTGCAAAGAAATAAAATTATTTATATCTAAAGAACGGTATTTATAAAACTAACTGTTCATATCGCACCATGGTAAAGGGTATATAATCTAGCACTCTAATACTATGTTCACACTTGGGTTCTTAAACGCGTTTAAACAGCTCGAACGAAATGATTACTAGAGTTGTCAATTATTCGCCTTTCAACTTTGTTCGACTAATTCAAAAAATTGTTTTTGTTCGTTCGATCAAACGATTAAATCTAAAAAAGTTTTCGATTAATCGATGAGAATAACGAATACAAAAATTCAACATTTTTCATTTTTTGAATTAATTCTATGAGCTAAATTTCAGTTATGTATTTTATAAAGCTTTTTTGTAATAGTTCTATTCCTACAATTTATCAGAAATGACTTTATACACTATAGTGAGACACAAAGAATGCTGACGACGGCCGTAGCGGGTCAGAAAATGCATTACATTCTGCTGGTGTCTAATAATTGTAAATTTTTCTGTACATTCAATATACCTCATTGCTTTCCAACGGAAGGCTAAGGTAAAATGTAAATAGAAAATACAATATAATAGTCTGGTAGTGTATAAAGTCATTTCTGAAAAATTGTAGGAATAGAACTATTACAAAAAAGCTTTATATTTAGAAAAATGTTGAATATATTATAAAGTTACCTTCGGAAGGAAATAATTCCCAGTTTCTATTTGTTAGAATACAAAAATTATTTTTTAAAACAATTACTAAGGAAAATCTTTCATTCCATCCGCTATGACTTCCTCTTTTTTTGGTGCATACAATTTTTCATCTTAACTCCATATCGTTGTATTACTTAAAGGCATTTTAAAACCCTTAATTCCTTAACAATCCGATACTACTCTCGATTTTCGAAAGGCGTTGGCAGACGTACCATCTTCAGCCAAACTTCTGTCAACAATTTGATCTATAGAACAGCCGCTGTCTCTCATAATGTATTCTTCCATTGGACCAAGTTCGGCATTTCTTTATGTCGTTGGACTATCTTCCACTACATCGTTTCCAATGGTAATACACAGAAAAAATTATTTTTCCAATTCAAACAAAAAATTTGTAGAATCAAACAATTTTTTGTCTAAAATCGGTCCTACAAACAAATTCGCAAATTCAAACAATTTATTTGCATTTTGTTTATTGAAAAAAACGCTGATTTTTTCAAACAAATAATTTTACAGAATCAAACAAGAGTTTACTGAAATTCATATAAATTTCAAACAAATAATTTTGCTGAATCAAACAAAAAAGTTTTGGCACAAGCAATGACGCGCACACAAGCAAGCACTGCTGGCGAAGATGAAGCAGAGCAGAGCGGCCGGCTGGCTTTGAGACATATTTTTTTGTTGGAATAATTTTTGAACGAAGTCATATTTATACTCACAGTGTTTTTCTTCATCACACACTTTTGCTTTATCCTTTCCTCTGCTAATGAGTCGGCAGACCGACTCGATATGTTTTCCGCCATCATTCTATTTTTGTATTTGATGTATTTAAACAAACTGTTTGAAAAAATTGAATACGGGATTTTGTTTTTTTTTTACCAACTTTGAAACCAACCAAAAATTTATTTTGTTTCTGATAATGTGTTTTTTCTGTTGTTTAAAAAAAATTAAACGTTTTTTTTTTACCTGTTTTTGTTTTTGTTGTTTTTTTACTACAAACCTCGTCACGCTATTTTATCATTTTTCTTATTGCTGTACTTTTTTAAAGCGTTCAAAAATAGACTGCATGTGTTTTTTGTTGTAGTTCTTATATTTATCATAAAGAAGTGTTGCTTACAATCAACAAAAAAATGCAAAAAGACGACAACATTAAAGAGCGTTAAATATTTCATACAAAATTATGAAAACTTCAAACCAATAGCGGCAATAATTTTTTCTGTGTATGGTGACAGTCGGTGAGTTGCAAGACTCTTTTGCTGCAAAATTAAAAATACGAGATGGCAAAATAACGAAATATTCCGATTGCATCAATGCATGTCTGTGCTAAAATCATAGAAGAGGACATGCATAGATACAATCGGAATATTTCTTCTTATAAAGCATCAAAAGACCTGTAAGAATCAATTGTCATCTCGTATTTTTAATTTTGTAACGAACGAGTTTTGCAACTTTTGTTTAATAAGAACATAAAATACATTTTTGAAATACAACAAGGGCTATGGCAACAATATTTTTTAACTTTCCTACATTTTGTATAAACTCACTAAAAACGTATGAGATTAAATCAAATTCAAAGCTTTTATTTAATTAATTTTTTAATAAAAAAAAAAATTGCTCGATTAATCGACATTAATTACTCGATTTATTCGTAAATCGTCGTTTTAAAATTATTCGAACAAGAGTTTGGTTTTGTTTGATCGATTAATCAAATTATTATTAATCGGTTTACAACTTTAATGATTACCTATACATTGAAGGGATTTATTAATAATTGACGTGATAACAACTAAAACACTTCATTAATCACACAGAATCCTCTGGGCACACCTCAAACTGAGTACAATGTAAAATCGGCCAACATAAAAGTGTACAAACGGCCACGATTTCTGCTTAATGTTTTTTTTTTCCTTAAATAATTCATAATTTTTCACAATTTTATCATTAATATGCCTAAAATAATCTTCTGATAACTTTTTAAAAGTAGTTTTTTTCCATTTTTAATACTTTAAAGAAATATTATCAAAAAGTAATTTAAATTTTTGGGAATACAAAATTTTAATTTCAAAAGGTTTTGTTATTCGTGCTTAATTCCCAGTTTTTATTATTGATAAAAACACTTGAAATTTATTGTTGATGGGATAAGCTATTCCTATGCGCATTTCTTCGGTTGCTTAGGCCAGATCATCAGGAAACTTCATCCATAAAGATTTTAGAAAAACTAAAGATATTAAACCAAATAATACTGTTAAACGTATAAGACTTATAAGCAACAGTTCTACTTGTAACAATATCAAAGTTTAAACAAAACACATCAATAATAAACAGTGGGTTTATCTCATCTTACATTCCCCACTACAATAAGTTGAAATTCTCTCAACATTAATTGTAGTTTAAGGGCCATTATTACAACTTGAAGTTAGCTAAAGTTAAGATTAAATTGACAGATAATAATGTGTTATCTGTCAAAAAGCGTCTGTAACTGTCGGATAACAGCTAACGCCAAGTTATAATAATGGCCCTAAGGCCCGTTTTCACAACTTACCGATAGCTTAAAAAAGACTTTAAACGGTCTTATAAAAACTGTTCCATTATTAAAACTTTACTTTAACCAAAAGTGAGCGATAAAGTAAATTAAGGTCCATCCTACCTGGTTGGTAAAAGTAAAGTTGCAATAATGGAACACGTTTTATACGTCCGAAAAAATCCTACCTTTAGCTATCGGTAAATTGTGAAAATGGGCCTAAGAAATATAAATTTGTTTGTTGTGGTTTTTCTGAATCATCTGTCATCTTAATCATATCAAATGTTTTTTTTTTTTTTTTGATTTTGCTTAACACTAACAGTTTTTGGCAAACTATTAAAGTTATAATGCCACAGGTTATCACACAATTTTTGGAGCTTCAATCGCAAAAACCTTATTTGACCTAAACCTTCGTATAGGAAGGCGAGAGCTTCCAGAATCCGCTCCAGAGTATTTTGGTCTCCACCAGTAAACGTCTGAGTTATTTCCTTGGTACTCCACCAGTTAAATGTCTGAGACTGGTTCTCATCATTCACATTGAGTTTTTTCCTTTGGTTCTCCACACTCTAAAACATTAAGGTTAAAAACGATTGCATATAGTTAATGCAGAAACCGCAAAAACTGTAACTCGGTACAGTTATACGACGCCGAAACACTAACCAATGCGGCGTGACAACGCAAAACGCAACAAAAGCAGACAAACAAAAACGACTTGTTTGTCCTTAAAAAATAATGACAAAAAGCGCGAGCTGCTTCTCAACTCAGAGCAGTTTTACGAGTGATCTCAAATGTAATGTGAACGGCTTTGATTAACTAAATCAACATTTTGCTTAAACACGTTTAAAAACCCAAGTGTGAACATAGCATTACTTGTTGTTTGCATTGTTGTTTTAAATGAAAAAAATGTTGCATAGACTTTGGAAGAAAAAATTTTATTTATTGCTGAATTGATTGTACTTCAGTTTTTTTTTTCAATTTTGCGTAAAAGTGTTTTTAGATGTCAGTTCATGTTACTTGCAATGCATTACATGTTTAGGAGCGATAATGGACACAGATATTTGATTATTCTGAATGTTATATCTTTTAACATTCATGTTCGTGACACTGAAACTAATTTATATTGAGACACAAGAAATACAATCGTTTTTATACAAATTGAATATCAAGCTTTTTAACACTTCATACAATGAGATGAGCAGCGATTCTTTCATTCAATCAATCAGTTATTCTATCATCTCTCCATCCGACCAATACATACATACATATATTCTTTAATGTAAATTGTATTTGAAATGTTTTATTTTCATTACTTTCAATGTTAACAAAATTTAAATAAAATTTAATACTCTTTAAGATTGCTAGAATAAAATAAAAAGTTCTTTTAAAAACTCCCATTAAAAGAATACTTTCGAGAAAAATTTTTCCTTAAGAATTTATCTTTGAACAATCTTGCAAAAAAAAACGTACTTATGTATAACAGGAAATTTTTAAGATTTATAACATATTTTAGAATATTGTGTAAAATTTTATAGAAAATTTTTCAAAAATTTTAAATGTTTTAGGAGATTAATTTTTAATTTTAAAGAAATTTTTTTTAAAGAAATTTCGCAAATAAATATTTTTTATAGGAAATTTTGCAAATTTATAATTTTTATAGGATATTTTGCAGACACTTATTTTTATAGGAAATTTTGTAAGGATTTTAGTTTTTATAGGATATTTTCCAAAAACCTTCTTTTTATATGTAATTAGACATTTTATAGCAAATATTTTAAAAATTAACTTTTTATAGAAATTTTGCTAACATGTTAATATTTTTCATAGGAAATTTTGCATACATATACTTTTTATAGGAACTTTTGCAAAAATTTACTTTTTTTAGAAAAGTTTTCCAGAACTTTTTTTTATAGAAAATTTTTCAAATACTTTTTATAGGAAATTTTTGAAATATATACACTTTATAGGAAATTTTACAAAAATTTACTTTTTATAGATAATTTTGCAGAAATTTAATTTTTATAGATAATTCTGCAAGAATTAACTTTTTATAGAAAATTTTGCAAAAATTTATTTGTTATAGGAAATTTTGCAAAAATTTATTTGTTATAGGAAATTTTGCAAAAATTTAATTTTCACAGGAACTTTTGAAAAAATTTACTTTTTTTTTTTTTTTAAATATTTTTAATTAGGCTTAATTAAGTTCATGAAATTTAATTTTTATTAAATTATTTTTGTGAAGAAAGGAATTTTACAACATGAAAATTAATTAAAATTGTTATTGATAATCTTTCATTCTTGACGTGGCTCGGGCTCGAACCCTGGCCGGCAGGTTACCATGACATGTTTCGATCGCAACCACTCGATCTCCTCAGATGGATTTGCCGTCTTACACTCGCAGCCATCGACGACTGCTGACGTCACTAAGAGAAAGGTCAACAGAAAAGAGAAAGACAAAGTGAAAAAAACAAAAAATGTACTTGGACTTCAAGAAAAATTCTTGACGAAAGTACGAAAAAACAGAAGTAAAGGAAAAAACATGTAAAATCAATTAAAATGGATAATCATTCAGGAAAGCAAATTTCGATCAACCAAATGTTAAAATACAATTTGGTTTAAGGATTGATGTTTGACTAGTGACGTCAGCAGTCGTCGATGGCTGCGAGTGTAAGACGGCAAATCCATCTGAGGAGATCGAGTGGTTGCGATCGAAACATGTCATGGTAACCTGCCGGCCAGGTTTCGAGCCCGAGCCACGTTAAGAATGAAAGATTATCAATAACAATTTTAATTAATTTTCATGTTGTAAAATTCCTTTCTTCACAAAAATAATTTAATAAAAATTAAATTTCATGAACTTAAGCCTAATTAAAAATATTAAAAATTTGGATTAAAAACCATAAATAGTTCAACAAAATAACCACAATACTAATTAAAATTTACTTTTTATAAGAATTTACTTTTCATAGGAAATTTTGCAAGATTTTACTTTTTATAGAACAAATAAATACTTTTTATAGGAAATTTTTGAAATATATGATCTTTATAGGAAATTTTACAAAATTTTACTTTTTATAGATAATTTTGCAAAAATTTGCTTTTTATAGATAATTCTGCAAGAATTAACTTTTTATAGAAAATGTTGTCAAATTACTTTTATAGGAAACTAGAAATAAAATTGGAAAAATTTTTTTAAAACAGATCTCGTGTATTGATAACTACATTCAAATGCTTTAACTGTAATCGTTCAACAGATGTACAGAAATTTCAAGTTAAGTACTCCAAATATGTAGAAATCTTTATTTATTGTATGGGAGGTGACATGCCCACTTGAAAATAAAAATATTAATAGACTTTGTGGTGCGCCGGCTAATTAGAAAAGTACTGTGAAAATTTTAGGAAAATAGATTCAGTACTTTAGGTGTCTATATGGAACAAAAAAAGATGAGCTTTTTCATTTCTATATAACTTATTGCTCCCCCTCCATCTACGCCCTTAATTTTTAATTTTAAAGGTGTAGTTTACCATAAGAGTGGGTCAAGCTTGAAGACTTTTGTCCTCAGATATACGGTATTTTGTAATTTCGTCTTTCAACAACCCCCCCCCCCCCCCTCCGCCATTTTTATTTTAAAATTTCAAATTTACCACAATAGTGGCTTTAACCACGTTTGAAGACTCTAGCTATAATAGATCTTCAGTAACGCGATATTTAATATATGCATCCTATGGGAGGTATTGCTCCTCCTGCGCAGTGTTGCCAAAACTTGGTGACCAAAAATGGCAAAATTAACGGGAAAAAAATGGCTAAAAATGGGCTAAAAAATGGCTAAAAGCTTTTTTAAATAAAAACACATTAACATTCAATAAAAAACAAACATTTAAAGTTGTTTACGATGAAATTGTGAGTTAAGATCAATTTGTTAAATAAGAATAAACGTAAATTAATATTATAATAAATTAATATTAAAAAATTAAATCATCGAAAAATTCGATGTCGTTATTGTTCATCTAATAGGAATCACTCATTAGTTTAAAATAATCATAAGTTTTAAATTATTTGAAGGTAAATCATTTACCCAACCTTTTGAGTCCAGATCCACACTAATTTCTAAATTGCAACCTGTACTGTGCGCACAAGGTTTACATGGACAGCAAGCCAGCCGGACAAACATTGTAATTTGACTCAGAGGGTGATTCTGAGTTAATCGATATACGTAAAGGTGGTCTAGGGAATAATATTTTAAGGTGTTACAGACATCACCACAAACGCATAGTGCCTTCTCCACTATTGTGGGGGTAGTATAAATATTGTATTGTTATGGTAAAAATATTTACCTAATTTATAAAATTGAATTAACGGTTGCTTTATGTAACCTATTTCTCAAATTACTTTTAACGATGTTAACTTGGCTAAACACCCTCTCTACTTCAGCATTAGACCATGGAAGTGAGAGCAACTTTATAGTCAATTCTGAAATTTCTAAAACAATTTTGTTACCGCCTGCATCTCCCTTTATTGAAATACTTGCAACCAGAAAGAAACAGCGATGTTTGTGTTGATCCATTTTGAAAGATCTTTCAGCGTCATAGTTTATAGCGATTTTCAACATTTGTAAAAGTTGTGATTTAAATTAAAGGCGTTTTAATTGTTCAAAATGTTTATTTTACTTTAAAACAACTTTAATAAAATAAAAATTATTCTTTTAAAAGAAAAACGGCAAAAAAAATTTATCGCTAAACAAGTTCAAAAATGGCTAAAAAAAATGGCTAATGGCTAAGCTCATTTTTTAATGGCTAAACAGGCTAAAAAGGGTGAAAAATGGCTAAATCTAGCCACTAAATGGCTAAATTGGCAACACTGCTCCTGCGCCTTTCGCCTTAATTTTTTAAAAGGTGTAGGTTACTATAAGAGTGACTCCTACCAAGTATGAACATTCGCAATATAACAGCTCTTAAGATATTCAGTATTTAGCATTGGCGTCCTATGGGGCTTCCACTTCCCCTGCTGATATCTTTTTTAAATTTCGCGGCTTAAAAGATCCTACTGCATAAAGTTAAAGAAAAATGGTGCAGCGGCTCTTAAGATACGCGATACTTAATCTTGGCATCCTGTAGGGGTACCGCTCCCCCTGCCCCTATCGAAAAAATAAGTAGCAAATTTTATTTTCAGGGCTCACGTGGTTACTGTAGTAATTTCAGGAAAATCGATTTGGTAGTTTAGCCAACAAACAAACAGACAAACATTTTTCATTCTTATATATATAGTAAAATGCACCACTGCGGTGCCCGTAAGTACTACTGGTTAAATATTGATGTTTGACTGTTGGCTAACGGGCACCGCAGTGGGTAGAACTCAAAGATCTTCCGACGATAGAATGTGGCAATTTTTGAAACATGTAAAGATCAACCCGGGTTCAAATCCCAGCTCGTAAGTACTACTGGTTAAATATTGATGTTTGACTGTTGGCTAACGGGCACCGCAGTAGGTAGAACTCAAAGATCTTCCGACGACAGAATGTGGCAATTTTTGAAACATGTAAAGATCAACCCGGGTTCAAATCCCAGCTCAGCCAAGAAAAATGATCAATAAGTTTTAATAAAAATTCCAAGTTGTAAAATTCCTTCATTCAGTGAAAATTATTTAATGAAAATTAAATTTGATAAACTCAAGCCTAATTAAAGAATATCATAAATTAACAGTTCAACTAAAATCAAAATTGTTTTAAATAAATAAAAATTTTAATCCTGTGTGAATTGATTCGTCATAACTGTACAGTAAAAATCTAAATTATAAGCGGTAGCCCACAAAAGTCATATCATCGGCTTATTATGCAAACCTGCTAACTCACTTTCAGCACATTTTACAGGAAAGACAAAAAACATTTTTGTTTTCCATATTTGTAGCTTGATAGAAAATAAAAAATACATTCAAGACTTAAATAGAAGAAAAACTACATGCTGGTCGACGATGCGTATCTTTTTCAACCACGCGGCATCAACATCTGAATTTATATAAAAAGTGGATTTAGCCGGATAAAGCCGACGATATATATTTCTTGTTATTATTTTAAGACATAAGACTTTATGACTACCTTGTGAATCCCCCAAATATGTATTTATAAAAAAATAAACTAAGATAATTTTATTAGTTATTTCAATAGTTAAAGGAAGTCATATTTTTTTTTTTTTAATTTCTTTATTAATGCAATCTATCTTTTTTGATATTAAACATTAGATTTGAGTTATATACATCTATATTTTTTAAATGGCTATGATCCAGTGATCATACCATAATGTTAAGAAGGTTTTGCTGTGGTTATGTAAAGAGTTGTGTATCTCCATTTTAAAAGAAAATAGTTTTCATCGCATTAAGTCTTGAGGAGCCCTGCGCCTTAATTTTACAAATGTTGTGTTATTTCTCATGAGGTTTGATGCAAACGGATTTGGATGTTGTTCAATTCTATTTTTATAGGATGCCAGCTGAGTTTTTTTTTCGTCTTTAATGGTAGGTATTTTGAGATCTTTGTGGAGTTGATTATTTGTTACATACCATGGTGCGTCAACAATTCTTCGAATTGTTTTCGATTGAAAACGTTGGAAAATTTCAATGTTTGAGGTGAAGGTGGTGCCCCACAACTGGATGCCATAGGTCCAAATAGGTTTCAGAATACATTTATATATTGTTAGCTTGTTTTCAATAGAGAGTCGGGAATCAATGAGAACCCCGAATTTTCTTAGTTGGATATCTAAAGCTTTACGTTTAACTTTTATCTAGGTGTATACAAAGATATTTCGCCTCGTCCTTTTGGGGTATTTAAGTGTCATTTAATTCTTATAAATTAATCTTTTGGAAAAGTAATTTAGGTTAAATGTTTAGGATTTAAGCGATTCTTTTCTTTAGTTGGACAAAACTTGACTTGGAAAACATTATTTTACTTATCGTAGATCAAATTTCTCAGTCCTTTTCAAGATTTCTCTAAACGTACATATAAAATAATCCATTATGCCATTAGAGTTTTTTAAATTTAAATTTAATTGTTTCGGTTAATTTAAAGACTGCTATGAGAAGATAATGTATGAGAAATGTGAAACAAAAAAAAAAAGATGTTGACAATCAAAAATTTAACCCATTTTTCGCCACATTCCTGCTGATCGATGATAAAGATAAAAAAAATTGAAAAACATTATAATTTTACTCACCGGTTGGCGGAAAATGGGTTAAAATGAAGATCACTGAACACCTTCTTTGTTTGTATAAAAAAATCTTTTCTAAACACATACATTTTGTATATGAGACGAAACAACCCAGCGGTAACTAGAATGAGTAAAGGGGCCTAGTAGAAGGCCTTATTTAGCAGTCAGAAGCCCTTCTCGCCGCATTCCATACTTATTTATTTTTTACACAGGTTGTCATTGGGCGCAAGGCCTTCCATACTTCCTTTAAAAACAACATCGATCCCTTCCCAAAGAAGGGAGTAAGGAAGGTCACTAAAAATAAAAAGTAAATAAAACTGAACACCTTCCTTTCTCCCTTTTCACAGAAGGGAGTAGCGAATGTGTACTGAATATTTCAGAAGGTCTTTTAAAAAGAAGTTTATGCCTTCTAGAAGGCATACTTCTGAAGGCAGGATATAATGCGAAGCGAATCTTTTAGAAAGGAGTATAGAGGCCTTCAAAAAGGCCTGCCACTTGCGGTCCTTTCAATATTTACCGCTGGGAAATAATTAAAAAAACACAAAAAAATATGTTTATAATACTACAAAATATTGAAATTTGTGTTACATCAGTTACGGCCATTTTCACCAAGTTCGGTTTTAATTAACTATCGGTTATAGCTGTCAAAACATTTTGGTAACCGGAACTTTAATTGGAAGTTAGTTTTAACCGAATTTGGTGAAAATGGCCGTAAATCGGTTAATCGAAAAAAGCCAATTTTAAATTAAACCTTCAGTTAATCGGGTAGTAATTAATCGGTTAACCGAATGAATACCCTAATATATAGATAGATTTCGCAAGAATTTACTTTTTATAGGAAATTTTAGAAAATTAGGTTTCAATAGAAAACATTGCTATTAATAAGAATTCTCTTTGTCGTGCTAAATTCCCAATAATTTTTTTCTGATAAATACACTGAAATTTATTGTTGAGGGAAAGCTAGTTTTTATGCGCATTTCACTGGTTGCTTAGGCCATATCATCAGCAAACCTTTTCCAAAGATTTTAGAAAAGCTAAAAATATTATACAAATAAAACTGTAAAGCGAATAAGAATTAAAAGCACTCAAAATTCTACTTGTAACATTATCAAAGCTTCAACAAAACACCAACAATCAACAGTGAGTTTATCTTTCCTTACAATCTCCAACAATTTATTGGCTTTTTTCCAACTCGAACTGTAGTTGTAAGTGCGTAAAAAAAACACAAATTAAAAAACAAATCGCTTCATTTGATTGTTTTCGCAAGAAAACAAAACAAAAAAAAAAACAATTGCCAATTCAGTTTTTTTTTCGGGAATACAAAATTTATTATTAATTAGATTTCTCTATGACGTGCTAAATTCCTCATTTTTATTTTTGATAAATACACTGAAATTGCTATTAATTGAAGTTTGAGATGAGCTGAAAAAAGTTTTTTCGTATTATTTTTTTCTTCCTTAAAGTAAATTATTTATAAAATAATTAAAGTCTTACATTCGATACATTAAATTGGCTTGGAGTTTTTTATAACTTAACAAAACATAATTAAACAAAAGACTTTTTGTATCTATTGTAAATATGATAACGAAATCTCTTGAAATAAAAATTAAACATTAACAAAAAAAAAACTCAAGAATATCATATACTGATTTAAGTTTAACTATGTCTAAAGCCATAATATTTTAATTTCATTGTTTAATAAAAGATAAACAATGCTGAGTATGAAAAAAGCATGAAATAGAAGCAACATTGACAGCTGAGCAGTACGGAAAAATGTAAATTTTATACAGTTTCCATGCTAAGATTTGTCTATAAACGCAATAAAACGAATCCTCTTTGCGGCAGCAGCAACAAATATTTAATGAGTTTTTTTTTTTAATTTATTCTCTTGTTGTTTCTTTTGGTAATGAAAAACAGTGAATTGCCTTTTATAATGGAAATACAGTGAACTTTTTTTATTGTTTTATTATAAAAATATTTCAAAAGTGTGTGTGAATATAAAAAGCATGTATTTAAATAATATTGAATAATGTTTCTTTTTAATGAAGTCAAAGAAACAGCTGTACGTACAAACATAAAGAATTTTTTATTTGAATATTTAAATAAACATTAAATCGGCTTTTAAAAAAAAGTAACATTAAATTTAATAACTTTTGGAATAACGTAAATTTTGGAGAAAAAAAAACAGAAGTAAATAAAAATTTTAAATAATTTGTTAACAACATTTTTTTCAGTATAGTTTTTGTGTAAGATGTCTGTAAGCATATCAAATTTCGTACTAAATGTTCATCTTGTATTGGCTTCATAGTCATAAGTAGTCAAATAAATGGATGGAATGATATTTTATGTCGTCTTAAAATTCCACTTAAACCAAGAGTATTTAAATTTCTCAAGTTGTTCCTTTATATTAGTTCTGTAACAAAGTTAGAACAAAAATGAATAATTTTTATAAAACGTTTATACTGTTAATAATGGCTCCTAAAAGTGTACTTTAAACTACAATGACGACCATAAGTTGAGTGCTCAAGTTGCTATACCACATATAAACTGAGCAGTTTTTATAACCTCCACCAGAAGAATTGGAAGGAAAATCTTCATTTGGCGAAAAAAGAATCTTATTTTGAAGAGAAAAATCTTAAAATTTTTGATAACAAGGGCAAAAAAGTAAAAATTAATAATTTTTTAAAAGAAAATACTTCTTATTATGGAAATTGAAATACGTAATTGCCGCATTTATACAAAATTGTGTTTTTACCCAGCAAAAACTTTACTTACAATCCTACTTTTAATGACTTCAAGAATTCATTACTTTGTAGCTTTATTCGCCACTTTTTGGATTATTAGTTATATATTAAATAATAACTTTATTATTATATCTTAAATATACAGAAAAATTTTAATTTTCATTATGACAATAAAAATGTCATTATAGTCAAAAAACAATCAGCCCAATTATAAATATTCCCGGGGAAATGAGCTCCCGGGGAATTTGTTTTTCCCGGGAATAACATTCCCCTATTCTAAACAGACGGGGAGAATAGTATTATGGGAAAGGGAATTTCGAATTTTCGCTCTCAGTTGTTTTCCTTTCAGCTGTGTTGTGTTAACTTAAAACTTGTAAAAATTTTGCAAAAAACAAGCGAATAAGTGAAATATATGTTGTGTTGACTAAAAATAATAAAAATAAAATATTTTTTAATAAAAAACAAAAGAAAATGTTTAGTGTAGCATTCGGATAGTAGCTGAAGAAGCAGAAAATCAGCAACATTCAAAAAACGAGCAAAGGGTTGCGTGATAACGCAAACCCACTTGAGCTGCCGCAAACGTTATAAGTGTATAAAGATATTCACCCTTATTGTATTTGGCGTATTTAAAATATGTACGCCTACGACTGTTTGGTAATAGATTAAAGAGAACGTGAACTTATTTCCTTTAAGCTATTACCAAACAATCGTAGGCGTATTTTAAACACGCCAAACACAATATGGGTGATTATTATACATAGGCGACGCAGAGGGGTTGACCGAAATGAAATTCATTTTAAGTGCCGCAATGTTATTGAAATAACCAATGGTGTCCTCAAAAATAGATGGAGGTGCGTTTTTGGTGCTAGGGAGCTGCTGGTGCCCCGCCCACTTTTTTTCGATTTACCTAAAATTAGAAAACGGCTCCATCGATTTGACTAATTTTTCTTTCAAATGTTGGTATCTTTTTAACGGATTTTAAAAATCGAACGCAAACATTTTTCCTAATTTGGACAGGACAACGTCTGTCGGGTCAGCTAGTTGTAAATAAAACATAACGTTTTTGGAGAATTATCTTTATATTTTTTATTATTATAGAAGGCTCTATGACACCTATTTGTGAAACAAAATATCGGCAAAATGCTCGCCACCTCTTCGGTGGCATACTGAGATATAATTAAGGTCCAATATCGTTAATGTGCCGAATAATCTCATCCTTTAGCTCTTGAATTGTTCTTGGCTTATTTACGTACACTTTTTCTTTTAACGCAGCCGTTGAATTTCTCGCGCAAAAGAGCCATTGCTTCGTTGGATGTGTGGCAGGTGGCACTATTCTGTTGGAACCGCATATCTTCCATGTCCATATTCTCAATTTATGGCTACAAGAATTCCGATATCAAAAAAAGATGAAGTCAAAGCGGATTTGAGAAAAAAATAAAGAAGAAAATGGAAGATTTTCCATAAAGATAAATGGACAGATGTATCTGTAAAATAATTTTTTTTATTTGTTATTCTCATCGATTAATCGACTAATTTTTAAGGTTTAATCGTTTGATCGAACGAACAAAAACAATTATTTCAATTATTCGAAATAAGTTGAAAGGCGAATAACTCTAATATTTAGGTACCTCAATTATATATTTTAGTAACGATTTGTATATTTAAAAAAAGGGAAGAAATCAATTTATTAAAAAGAAAACTTATAATATTCTTAAAAAACTAAAAGGAAAAACTAAACAAAATAAAAATAATAGTTCAAAAAATAGTTTAAAGCACAACTCCCTTGCAATTTTTTGGCGGAATTATTTTCTAAATTTGTTAACACATTCTTCCTTTAATTGCCTTTCGTAATACCTACTTTTTTCCCGGGGAACAGTTTCCCATTTTCGAATTCTGTTTAGAATAAGGGAAAAGGGAAAAGAGAGAATTTTCCCGGGGAGATTTTATTTATAATAGGGGAACAGGGAAAACGGAAAAAATTCCCGGGGAATTGTTGTTCATAATTGGGCTGAATGTTTTTCAATACAAAAACTACACTGCCCCGGTAGACTAGCTGGTTGCGAGCTAGTCTATCAGCACCGAGGTTGCGCGATCGAATCCCGCCAGAGACAGAAAAAAAAATAAAAAATAAAATAAGAAAAAAAAAATTAAATTAAATTAAAAAAATAAAAAAAAAAATAATTAAAAAAAAAAAAAATTTACTTTATTGACTTTGTGTAACTATATATTTTTATAAAAATTTTAAGTATAAAAAAAACATATTATTTTTTAGATTATAATAGGCTAAATTATAAAGGATTACTTTTGGGACATCTCGAACAAAAATATGTACTTTTTCTAGTAGAAAAGTAAGTAGTTGGCTCGTCAAATTCTCATTATTTTTCTGCTTATTTTGTAAGCAAAGTTTTTGCTGGGTAGTTATATTTTCCATAATATTCTTTCTAAAAATACATTAAAAATCCATTTAATTTCTAATAAATAAGAACGTACAAAAGTCCATCTAAATAATCGAAAGTAAATTAAATCTTATATTAGAGATGTATACATTTTGGACAAAAAATTTTAGTTAGGGAGCTATGAAGCTCATACATCATAAGGGTTCTCAATTTCATATTATATTGTTACGTTTTTCCTTTAATAAACGCGTTCGGTTTACTCCCTTTATAATAAACCGTTGAGTTCTTTTAATTGCAAATCCGAATAAAAAAAACACACACTTATTCAACTTAACAAACTTTATTGAAATTAATTATTTTGTTCACAATTGTTAGTTACGAACAGAACCGTTTTTCAAAACAGACTAAACTAATTTTACATGAGTCACCCCTTTTTTATATTTCATAATTATTTCTAGATTTTTCCTGAACCTTCCCGTAAAAACTATTTATTATGTTCTATAACCATTTCTAGAAATTACTGGGAATTTTATATAGGAATTATTTTTAAAATAACAGTTGTGTTGAAAATTATACATGACAATTTTAAGTAACATAAAACTATATTTTACAAGATAACTTATAACTATAACTATAAATAATTCTTAGATAATTTAACTTTCGTAACACTGCCCTCCACTTAAGCCTGTTCGTCCCGAATAGGCTCAGATTCTCCTTTTCCATAATGGGCTAGTCGTTCTAGATGTACCACTTTCATTTTTGATCTTGGGCTCTTATATTTCTGGATCCGATACACCACGTCATTCAATTTCTTTATTACTTTATATGGGCCATCCCAATGAGTCTGCAGCTTTGGAGATAGTCCTTTCTTCCGTTGCGGATTAAAAAGTAAAACCAGCTGGCCTTCTTTGAAGCCTTCCGAATTTGCCACTCCATTGTTTCTGGCTTTCATCTGGTCATTTGATGAATTAACACGCCTTCGTCTTAACTCGTTTTTCTGCTCTTGGGTAGAGTCATTATTATTCGCTGGTACGGATAGTTCACCAAAGTTGTACTGCTGGACCGGATTTCTACTTTCTCCAATTAGACCACTGTCTGCAACGCACTGTGGGCATGTAATTACGCAATCAATCACGGCTTGCTTGCAACCGATCCAATAGTAGCTTGCTTTTAACTTCTTTATGGTTTTCGTAACGCTTAGATGCCCACCACCAGTACCTTCGCGGAATTTCTTCACAACTTCACATACTTTAGAAGTCGGTACTACAATAAGGTTTTTAACCATTTTGCCATCAGTACTTTCCCATGTACGGTATAGGCAACCATTTATCATCCGCAGACTACTCCACTGCGCCCAATACGCTTTCATTAGTGGACCGTTCAATTTAATTTCTTCACGAGTCGGCCTTTCACCTTCTTTTTTAGCCATCATAATTTGCGCTAATAAGGGGTCACTTTTTTGCGCCGTTGACCAGTCTTCGCTGGGTTCCACATCTAATAAGCGAATGTCATTTATGCGTTTCTTGTTTTTAGACTCTATACCGTGCTTGCTTTTATGTTTACTGAGCCGTCTTGAATATGTGCTCGCTTTCCCACGTTTTTCATCGTTTCTTTGGGAGGACAATTTCTTATGATCACTAGTGACTAGCTGTCTTACAAGGGCTTCACTTCCATTCCCAACGTTAAGGGGTACTTCTAGACCAAACCAATTCATAATTTGTCGTCCCATGTCTAGACTAATGCCTTGACGAATCATAAAATCTGCTCCAATTATGACCTCGTCCATAATTTCAGCCACAATAAACTCATCAAAAACTATCATATCGGCCATTCTTATTTCCACTCTTGCTTTGCCATAGACAATAACAGGCTCTCCCGTAGCTGTTCGCAAGTTTACACCACTTAGCGGCTCGACAGCTCCCTTTATCAAATCAGCTCTTATAATGGAATGTCCTGCACCAGTGTCGATAGTCAAAATGCGGATTTCACCATTTATGTAACCACAGGTCGTAATATTTCTGTTACTCGTTTTCACTACTAAATTGATCGTAAGATCTTCAGTTTCCTCTGCACTGCTAGCTCTTCTCAGCTTTAGCGGTGGCTCCCGTGATGATTGTTGACTTGCTCTTCGTTTGTTCCTTTGCGACGAAGCAGATCTCGATCGTTGTTTGGGTGCTTTGCAGTTTCGCTGAATGTGGCCAATCTTACCACAATTATAGCATTTTGCCTTGTTTTTACCTTGTTTCTCGCTCAAAGCTCGCAAAACTGCCTCCTTCATGCTTCTCATTTCCTTTAAAATATATCTTCCTTCTTCAGCAGCAAAATCAAGTTTCCGCACCATATACGTTTGTGGCCTTGAAATTATCCTTGCGGTTTCTTGTGCTAGGGCAAATGATACCGTTTCTGCAAATGATGGCTTCTGTGATGCACATACCGCTAGTTTTACATCAGCATCCCGTATACCGTTTACAAATGAATCGATCTTAAAATGATCCAGCAATGGATGACTTTCACCTGGATAAGTAAGCTGCACCAAGCGCTCAATCTCTAATGCAAAATCCTGTAGTGTTTCGTTTGCCTTTTGTACTCTTCCTCGTAATTGCATTCTGAATATTTCCTTTCTGTGTTCACCACCATACTTGCGCTGCAATGCTACCATAATGTCATCATAATTGTTTCTGCAACTTACTGGTACACTTTCTAGAATTTCAGCTGCAGTTCCTTTTAAAGCCAGAATCAGCTCTATGGCTTTTTCTTCATTGTTCCAAGCATTTTTATTGGCAACTGTGTCAAACTGGAACTTAAACACATTCAATGGTGAGCTGCCGTCAAAACTTGGAGCTCTTATTCTATTCGAGACTTCTGGAAAAACTCGCACCACTCCCTCTTGGCACTGAAGACTATTTACTCTTTCTTCCAGATGATGAAGTTTTCCATCAAAATCCGTGACTTGTGTTTTTACATCAGTGACTTGTATTTTTACATCAGACAATTCTATTTCCATATCGTCTACTCTTTCGTTTATAACAGTAGAAATCTCTTGAAGCTTCTCAAGTTTGTCATTAGTAGCCTGAAGTTTCTCGTTTGTCACTTTAGAATTTTCTTGAATTTCGGCTAAGATGGTGCTTGAATTTTCTTTTACCATCCTCTCAATGTATTTAGAATTTTCTTCCATTTTTCTAGAATTTTCTTCCATTTTTCTAGAGGTTACAGCCGAATTTTCTTTTACCATTTCCTCCATTTTTCTAGAATTTTCTTCCATTTTTCTAGAAGTTACAGCCGAATTTTCTTTTACCATTTCCTCCATTTTTCTAGAATTTTCTTCCATTTTCTCCATCATAGCAGCAAACATTGTACCAAGATCCATGTTGCTTGTTACTGCACGGGTAGCAACTTCTATTTCTTCTTTTTCTTCAAATTCATAAGTTGCAATGTCAATATTGCGTCGCTTAAATTTATCGATTAATCTTTTCTGCAGCTCAGCTTTATTTCCTGCAGTAGGCACATCCAACTTGCTCAACTCCTTCTTGAGCTGTTCAACTTTTAGCTCATCGAATTTCATTGTTGTTTGTATAGTTTTTTTTTTTTTTTATTATTATTTTATTGCAATTTCACTTCTGACACCAATTGTTACGTTTTTCCTTTAATAAACGCGTTCGGTTTACTCCCTTTATAATAAACCGTTGAGTTCTTTTAATTGCAAATAAAAATAAATACACACCCTTATTCAACTTAACAAACTTTATTGAAATTAATTATTTTGTTCACAATTGTTAGTTACGAACAGAACCGTTTTTCAAAACAGACTAAACTAATTTTACATGAGTCACCCCTTTTTTATATTTCATAATTATTTCTAGATTTTTCCTGAACCTTCCCGTAAAAACTATTTATTATGTTCTATAACCATTTCTAGAAATTACTGGGAATTTTATATAGGAATTATTTTTAAAATAACAGTTGTGTTGAAAATTATACATGACAATTTTAAGTAACATAAAACTATATTTTACAAGATAACTTATAACTATAACTATAAATAATTCTTAGATAATTTAACTTTCGTAACAATATTTTTATATTATATATTTTGAGAAAATTGCATTTAAAAAAGTTCATTGAAAAAATAAGGATTTTCCTTAATATATTCCTAACGAAATTGTTATTAAAATAATGTTGGTAAACCTTTTAAAAGATATTCTTAAGCACTCATATATATATGAGGAGGTCCATAACAAAACGCAATAATTACACCATAACATTTTTTTTGGATAAACGACAAAATGTAATTTAAGTAAGTTGCACATAATTTTTTTAATAAACAATTATTGAGGTATTATTGTCTACAAAAAATAATGTTAATCACAAATTAATTATTTTATCTGACAGTTTCTTTTAAAGTTATTTAGATAACAAATTTGGAATTATTGCGTTTTGGTCCGAATCCATAGTATTTATTTCATTTTGCTTTGAACTGTATAAAAATATTATGCATAATCAACTTCACAAAGGCAAAAGGTATTAACTAAACAAAAATTCCTTACGTTTTACAGTTATCTAAGAGCATAATTTATTTATCAAGTTGACTTTTTTAAAATTTCTTGTAAAGATTTATTGCAAAGATGTGTAATTATTGCATTTTGCTCTGAACCAGCATATTTGATATTGATCTGCAGTGTAGTTATTAAGTTTTGGAATGCTGTATAATGAAGGTAATATAGATTTCAATGTGTAGAATGGGATTCAATCAAAAAATCAAAAAACTTGAAAAATGTAATTATTGCGTTTTGCAATGGACCTCCTCATATACCTTGTTTAAAAATAATCATAAACATGGAATGTGAAATTTTCAATCCAAAAGCTTCTTAAATCTAGTATTCTCGGTAACTCTTCACCAGTAATTTCACATCTTGATCTTTGCAGACCAAAATTAGAACACCTTAAAAACCCAATAAAATAAAAAGTAAATATGTAACTATAATTTTTAATTAAACGTATGCTTATTATGCTACATTATACGAATTTATTATATAATTTTAATATTTCATTATTTTTTTTTACATGCAAGTCATCGAATATGTAGCCGTTAATTTGGAACATTGCTTTCTCGCATCTACCACACATTTCATTTAAACTTGATTCATTCATTTCAGATCATATCAGTTATAGAATTCATGTTCCTGTTTTTTTTTTTATAATTTTTTTATATTTTGTCCAATTTGAAAGAAAACAAGAACTTGGTCTGGCCAAGATGGTAATTTCATAGACTTTTACATATAAAATAGAATTTCGTCCCACATGTTTGTCCCAATCGAATCCAAATTAATTTCATTCGATTCCACACATTCATTTATAGAATTCACGCCCCGGGTTTTTTGTTATATTCGAAAAATATTGCAAGGAATCCCTAAATTTGGTTTGGCCAGACCAAGACGGTAATCCTAGTTCATTAGTTTTACCTTTTGGTACTAAATACATGAAATTTTTTTTTCTTTAATAAATAACTCCTTATAAAAAAAAGGTTTTTCTTTACACAAATTTTTTTCATCAATATTCCCAAAATGAACAACCGCTAATCTATGATGCTTTTTTAATATTTTGTATGCCCAGAAAAGTGTGCAAAACCAATAGACAACAAGCTGATATAAAACCTCATTGTTTTAAAAATTTACTGTTTTAAAAACTGTAAAAAAATTATTATTAAAATTTGAGAAAAAAAATCTGAAATTCTACGTTACTATTGCTCGGTTAATTAAGTTAGAATATAATTTGTAATTGTAAACCTTATTAAATAAATAAATAAAAAATACTATCAAGACTTTATAAAAATCGGTTCAGTTGCTTATGAGCCTACAAGATACAAACAAACTCAATTTGTTCTTTAGACATATTTTTAAACTGAAGTGCAATTAAAATAGTACTTTTGATACAAATAATTTTGGTTACATTTTGGTTACAAATTTTTTTTGGTCGTGGCAACGCTGGTCAGAACTAGGTACTTTCACCAAAAATAATGGCTGAATTAAAAAATGATTTTAGAGAAACTTAAATTTGGCGTAATTAAAAAGGTTTTGACGGATTGCATAACCAAATCGAGTACGTCATTCCAAAGTCACGATAAGATGTAAGGGGCAGCCGTTTCAAAAATCTTAAATTTTAGATAAAAAAAAAACTATTTTAAAAAAAAAAAACATTACCATACAAAGAATTTGAAATAATGATAATTTTTCTATAGCGGATTAAAAAACATAGTGGTTCTTCAAAGAATTTTTGCTTGTTGCAGAGTGTAATCGATCTCCTATGCAGTACCTTTTAAATGGTTAAATATAGCAAGAAAATTACCCTCTAAAAATTTCAAATCGATATGTTAAATATTGCATCGTCAATTTCGAAGAATTTTATTTTGGAAAATATTATTTTTAAATTTTTTATGCCGAAAAAAACCTCAACTCCAACTTTTCAACAACGACTACACAGCCCTGCTGTTAACAAATGAAATTTTTGGCTGTCACTTTAGTGCGATGGTGTATGCCCCAATTAATGCTAGGAACACAATTGAAGGCTCTTTACTTTATGTTTCTGTTCTGTTCCGTGCCGTTCTGTTACGAAATTGTAATAGTTACTTTTTCTGTAGCAACTTATCAGCCATTTATGACACATTTATTAGTCTTGAACCGTCCAATGTTTTATTTCAATC
This sequence comes from Pollenia angustigena, assembly GCA_930367215.1. NCBI lineage: Eukaryota > Metazoa > Arthropoda > Insecta > Diptera > Polleniidae > Pollenia > Pollenia angustigena. The sequence continues at coordinate 169,288,903 of OV884058.1, forward strand.
TCTTTAATGCAAATAAATTTGAAGAAATTAAATTTTATGAATTCTTAAAATCAAAAAATAGTTTATTTCAACATAAATATGTATTTTTTATTATTTATTTTGCTGTCGCTTACAATAACTTAACAAGTTTTTGATTTTAACAAACTGAACCGCAACAGAACAGAAAAACTAATCAATTTCACAGGTTTTTTAATAACAAAAACAAATCAGCTGAAGCGTAACAGAACAGAAAGTAAAGACTAACTGACGTTGGACGTAACGCCGTAAATTTTTTTAAAGCACGCTTCACTTACCCACATTGCCGTCGTAAACGTTTATTGTTTATTATTTATTGCTCATTTTTCTATCATTTTATTTTGTTATCAAATATTCAATTCAATGAAAACACAAAAATATTTTGATTTTATATTTTTATTTTTTTTTTCTATAACCGTCTTTAACTTTTTCGCCAGCTTTGGTGTGCCTTTGAATAAAAAGTTACTGTGACCTTGAAAGCCTGACTTAGATACTTCTAAGAAAAAACGACATAATTATAGATAAGGTCAATAAAAATTATACTAAGTTATACGTTTAAATTTGACAACGTATTTACGTCGTATGCAACTACGTTTATACGGTGCTATAAGAAAATTCTTTTCCAGTTTTTAATTTTTAAGGCAAATAAAAAACAACAAATATAAGAAGGCACTAATAAAAAAGTCGTATATAAACCATAATGTAAAATATTTATGCGAGTTTATGTGATGTTAAATATAAAAAAATAAATTACTCGGTTGTATGAATTTTATGTATTCAATACAAATTAAAATAGAATGTCAAAATATCACATATCAAAATTCATAAAATATTTATACCATCAGGCCATGATTTATTAAGGAAAATTAATATACATATGTAATTTCTATATGCGTGTATAAGGATTTTTTTCTAATTCTGAGGTTTTATTCTGATGTTTTATAAACTTCATTGATATTAATGTAAAACTTTACATTTTCTGGTAGTTGAAATGTTTTTTCGTTTTATCGAGGGCTTTTATTCAAAAAGAGGTATCTACAATTTTTTTGAAAATAAGTTTTTGGTAGCAATGCGTTCATTGGCTAAATCGTCATCTTTTATTTTAGGAAAAAAAAATTATTTCCAAAACGATGTTTTTAATAAATTTGTTGTTGTGCTATCTAACACCTAATTTTCGCGATGATTTAGAAGACATGTCTTTTTTGTAGTTCTTTTTTAAAGAAACTTCAAAAGACATGTTCAATTTTCACAATGTTTCTTAGGGGGAGTTTACACGGTGTCTATTCAGACATGTCTAACAAACACGTTTGTTTTGTTTGTAGGCGATCGGGGTAGAGAAGAAAGAGGGGTTGCCAAACAGACATGAAATGAGTTTTCATGTTTGTTTATAAGTATTTTCATGTTTTCAATTTGTATGTACGTGTATATTAGACTATTAGACATGAAAACAGACATGTTTAAAAAGACATCGTGAAAAGACAATAGGTTTTTGGAAGCATGTTCAAAAGAGAATGTCAAAAACAGACTTGTCTGAAAAGACTCCGTGTAAACTCTTACTTTGTTTGTTTTTTTTTTTATTTTCCTTATAAATGTATGTATGTATTGAATTTTTTTGAATTAAATTTGTTTATTTTTTATATTTTAATAAGCAATTGTAATTTTGAAATAAAAATACAACATTAATTAAAAAACAAAATTAAATGCAAAGAGGAATGTCAAAAAAACACAGAAAATACGATTCATGGCTTTTTTTCTACCCTGCTTACTTCTCTCCTCCGCTCGCTATCAAACTAAAAAAGACATGTTTCAAAAATAGGGAAAAAAATCATCATGAAAATTGGGTGTAAGTCTGTGTTCATACGGCTCATGTCTTATTGACAAGATTGCTACTTTATAAGCGAGAGGGACTAGGGGAAAAGAAACGAGTACACAGATGCATGTACACTCTTTACGTTTTGCTTTCTTATTCGTTGTTTAATTTTGTTTTTGTTTTCAATATCAAATAAAACAAAATAAAAAACATGTCGTCAACATGACATGATTCATTTGAACGCCAATTCATGTTAAAAAAAGAAAAAGGAAGAATCTTGTCAATAAGACATGAGCCGTATGAACTCAGACTAACACACACGTTCTTTTGTTGGTACAAAAGTGCATAAAATAAAATAATAAATGTTGTTTTTACAACCCTGCAAATAACAGGACCATTCCAAACACGCGTGTAAAGAGTAGTCCACAAGGGACCAGGACTACACTGAAAGAAAAATGCTTCATATATTTAATGAATCATTTTCATAAAAAAACTTTCCTTGGGTAAATGAAAATGTTCATTGTCTAAATGGAATTTCATAGTTATAATGAAGTATTTTCGTTAAAATCGCTTCATTGGATTTCGTAATTACGTTAAAAATTTTCATTGGATATATGAAAATTTAAGTTTGTCCAAGTTAAAAAAAAAATTTTAATTGGGAACATAAAAAAACAATATACAAACATAACTATATTCATAAATTAATACAAAATTATAGTTTCCTTAAAAAAATGTTTAATTGTTAATTAAAAAATGTAAGATTTAATAATTTCATACATCGAATGTTACATGTATGCCATTAAATTTATGAAATCAAAATTTTTTTTTATAAAAGCAACATATTTCAATAATTGCCTTCATAAATTTAAATTTTCATTATGACAATAAAAATGTCATTATAGTAATGAAACAAAAACTTTCAATCCACTTTCAATCAACGTTGTTATTGTTATTATGGACAATTTAATCTCATATTTACGCTCTTAATTGAGTAAAAAACATAGTTTTTTAATACAAAAACTACACTGCCCCGGTAGATTAGCTGGTAGCGAGCTAGTCTATCAGCACCGAGGTTGAGCGCTCGAATCCCGATAGAGACAGAAAAAAAATTAAAAATAAAATAAAAAAAAGAAAAGATAAAAAAAAATAATTAAAAAAATAAAAAATAAAATAATTAAAAAATATAAAAAAAAATGTTTTTACTTTATTTAAAGTATTCATCCAATTAAATTAAATCCTTTTAATGAAACAGGTTTCATCGATCAGACGAAGCGCTGCATAGGTTACTTTTTAATGCAATTTTTCATGGGATTAATGTCAAAATTCATTGGTATTGCGAAGAAAAATTCTTTCAGTGTAGTCCAAAAATAACCCAATCGTATGGAAAAAACCTGGTCTATTTAACATTACGATATCCTAGGAGAGGACCATATAACCCACCTTTGGACCACTAAGGAGTAGTTTTAAAACAACTCCATGGTACACTCAAGAGGATTAGTTTTGAAGTCGTTTAAAAACGAAAGCATGTCGTTAAAAAACGAAGACATGTCGTCTCACTACAAACACTTGTTAACAATGACATGGTCCATGCTTGCATTACATCGGACCAGTCCATGGAGTAGTCCATTTTATCAAAATGGATCAGGTGGTCCAATTTTATTTGCAGGGAAATTATGTACTCACATACATTTGTAAACATATATATGTAGATTAGGGTGGCCGTTATTTTCTTTTTTTCGATTTCTTATATTCTCCCCCCCCAAATCGGTTCAGATTTATGTAAAAAAAATTACAAAAAAATTTCGTAGCGATAAGTTGTGTTTTAGGGGGGGTGTCCGCCCCTCAAAGTTTGCCATCAAGCCATTTATTCCAATGTAATTTGTTTGCATATGACTATCTCTTAAAAACAACATTTTACAAGAATATGATATATGGCAATATTTTAGCCCTTCTAGTCAGCAACATTACCCTCGAAGAAAGTTTTTTGCTAAAATTAATATTTAAGAAAATAACAACAAAATTCCCAACATTTTATATACGTTTTATATATATAAAAGGGGGATTAAATGTCAAGTGACCAAATTTTGAAATCGATGTCTTTCGATTTGGATGAAATTAACACCATGGTTAGTCCTATTGGAAAGTAGCTTAGACACAAATTTTCAACAAGATAGGTCAAAAAAGTTTCTGAGTTAGGGGGGGTCAAAGTTTGAAATTTTGGCCATACAGGTGTTCTTTCACATCCATGTAACTTAGTACCAATTGGTGTTAGCAAAATTTGTCCCAAGCAGCTTAGATAGCTATTTGATCAATCTTTTTAAAAACAAATTTTTTTGTTTATTTTTTAAAATTTTTTTTTAAATTTAAAACTTGGCAAAAAAAAATAAAAAAAAGTTTTAAATATAAAAAAAAAAAATTTTAAAAATTGTTTAAAAAAACAAAAAAAATTTTTTAAAAAGATTGATTAAATAGCTATCTTAGCTACTTGGGATAAATTTTGCTAACACCAATTGGAACTTAGTTACATGGATGAGAAAGAACACCTGTATGGCAAACCTTGACTTCTCTAACTCTGAAACTTTTTGACCGATCTTGTTGAAAATTTGTGTCTAAACTAATATTCAATAGGACTAACGTTGGTGCAAATTTCATCCAAATCGAAAGACATCGATTTCAAAATTAGTTCACTTGACATTAAATCCCCCTTTTGTATATATAAAACGTATATAAAATGTTTGGTATTTTGTTGTTGTTTTCTTAATTATTTTCTTAATTATTAATTTTAGCAAAAAACTTTCTTCGAGGCTAATGTTGTTAACTAGATGAGCTAAAATATTGCCATATATCATATTCTTGTAAAATGTTGTTTTTAAGAGATAGTCATATGCAAACAAATTACATTTGAATAAATGGCTTGATGGCAAACTTTGAGGGGCGGACGCCCCCCCTAAAACACAACTTATCGCTACGAAATTTTTTTGTAATTTTTTTTACATAAATCTGAACTGATTTGTGGGGGGAGAATATAAGAAATCAAAAAAAAAAAGTACTCCATACAACTAACGGCCACGCTAATGTAGATATGTATATGTAGGTTGAAATTTGTGATTAATCAACAAAAATAATTCCCTACAGCGTTTTGCAAAGAAGACGAGGCCGATCTTATAAAAGGTTTGTCGTTCAGAATCTTTACAGTTCTAATTGTAACCAAAACTTCACTCCAGAATGCAAGAATGAACATGTTAACCATAATGAAGAAAACGGTTCTGCAATATTTACAATTTGCATCTGTTTAGTTTAATGTAAATTTAATTTACTATAATATCGAATTCTAAAACGTGTTTCTTAATATTTTACTTAAACAAAAAAAAAACGGGTTATCCATTTAATGGTTTTAAAACATAACTTGCCGAGTCTGGAAGGGTTCTTACTGTACAAGGAATTGGCAAAAATAAAAAAAATTAATAGATTCGAATCATTACAAATTCAGTCCGGTCTGTGCATCATCGTAATGTGCGCAGTTCCGAAATATCGCTTCTTTTAGCGAAAGTGTTGAGAAACCATTTCCGTCAACTCAGAGTACTATGACCTGGAATTGAAGATAATAGACTGGAAGATATGTGTAAATAAGACATTGCTACGAACCACACAGCACGACCGTTCTTGGCTGTATTGCACGGGAAGTTTCTAGAACTCGTTGTTTTATATTTTGACGACCGTCAAATGGCCACCAAGATCATGAGATTAAATCAGGGCTGTGGAGTCGGCGTTGAAGTTTTTGTACAAGAGTCGGAGTCGGATTCGAAGTACCCACAAAAACTAAAAAAATTTTTAGGGTGTCTGCTTTAAAACTTTTGAAGTCAGAAAACAAGGACCAGTCTATTTTGCATATCGTCATCTTAAACACCTAATACCCTATCTGCATCAACACGATAAAAGTATAATTTTGTTGCACAGTGTAATTTAAACAAACATTAAGTACTTTTTCTGCTTAAACCAGTAAAAGAAACTATAATTGTTATTATTTAATTTATATAATATTCATATGTATAAAAAAAAATGTTATTTATTCACACTTATTAGTACTGCTGAAAGGTTATTTGGTTTCAGATTTTTACAATTCCAAATAACCTAAGTACGTAACATAAGCTGTGTTTAGAAAAACAAAATTTTTTTCAACCGATATATACTTCTGGTTTCATTTTAATAAAAATGTGTAATTTTCGTTTCTATATTGTAAATAGTACAAATTTTATAATGTTTTTTCCCTCTCCTGTAATCTTTTGAAAACTGCAGGTAGGGTTATTTCGTCTTTAAGGTGACGATATGTAAATAACTACATTATCTAATGCTATGTTCACATTTGGCTTCTTAAACGCGTTTAAGCAGCTCGAACGTGATTAAGCTCTAATCACTTCAAAATCGAGATGATTAACCATACATTGAAGTGATTTGTTAATCACTTCAAATCGACATGATTACAACTAAATCACTTCATAAACCACATAGAATCCACTGAACATACCCTTATAATGTAGAATCGCTCATGATCGTGTTCAACCGGCCAAGATGGCTGCTTAATGTTTTTATTTTTTTTCTCTTAAATATACATAAATTTTCACAATTACATCATTAAAATTATTAAAATAATCTTCTGATAACTTTATAAAAGTGTTTTTATCCATTTTTAATACTTGAAAGAAATTTAAATTTGTTTGTTGTTTTTTTGTGTGCTTGTGTGTGTGTTTTTTCTTAATCATCTGTCATCTTAATCATCTCAAATGTAATGTGAACGGCTTTGATTAGCTAAATCAATATTTTGCTTAAACGCGTTTAAAAATCCAAATGTGAACATAGCATAAAGCTCAAGGCGGCACGTGTTAAAATTCAAATATCGATTTGAAATTTAAACAAAATCATGTTCTTGCTCTATTTAACCATTCAAAAAAAAGTTTAAAGTCAAATAAAGACCAGCCTCATATACATTTGGCATCAATATTCTAGTCGGAGTCGGAGTTGGAGGCAAAGTCGCAGTCGTACTTAAAAAATTCCAGCGGATGGTGTCGAAATCGGAGTAAGAACTATTTTATTGTTTGAGTTTATTAGTGGGGTTACGTCAAACATCGTGGCTATGCGGATAATCCCCTAACGTTGGAGCATTTGAAAACCAACATTCGACAAGTTGTCGCCGAGATACCGAACGAAATGTTCGAAAAAGTGGTAAAAAACTACCTCAAAAGAATCGACTGCTGCAACCAATCAAGATGAGGTATTTTCTATGACATTATATTTCATACTTAATGGCAAGTTCCAAGCATTTCAATGAAATAAAAGTTTTACCGAAATCTTAGCTTGATATATTTTTTTAAAATTTTCTTTCAAAACCGTTTAGTGGATAACCCTGTATTTTAAATATTGCTTTATTTAAAAAACTAATTATTTAAATAAAAAATCGTGCTACTTAAATTGAAGTCTCAATTATTTTTCAACCCAGAAAAAATTATCGGTAGTTTTTTTTATCAATTAACATAATTGCTTCTTAAATAGTATCAAAGTAATTTTTTGGGAATACAAAATTTTTTAATTTACAAGATTTTGTTTGTCGTGCTTAATTCCCAATTTTTATTCCTGATAAAAACACTGAAATTTATTGTTGAAGGGATAAGCTATTCCTATGCGCATTTCACTGGTTGCTTACATACAGAAAAAAACACCAATGTTAAAATAACATGGCAAAATGTTGATTGAGAATCATGGTAAATTTCTGCAAAAGTATGCCCTTTATTTAAATTTATCATTATTTCATATTAATTTTAAATGAAAAATATTAAAAAAACCTTAAATCACGTTTATTTAATATTATTAACTGTTAAAATAACATTGTTCAATATTGAATCCATAAAAACCTGTTTTATATTAAAATCAAAAGTTTATCTTGTTAAATTAACATGCAGACATACTTAAGTATGCACATTTTTTATTTTCATGTTTAAAATATGTTATAAAAAGAAGACAATTCCCGTTTAGTTAAATAGTACATCAGGTTTTTGAGTAGAATGATGACGAAAACCATATCGGACCATTCTGCTGATGCTTCTGTTAACAAAGGAGGTACAAAATAAGTGAAACATGTGTTACAGGGGTAAGTGTTTTGAATTATTCTTGAATAAATGCATATGTTGTGTTCACGCTGTTATATCACACCCCAACCAATTTTATTCTACATGAAATGCACGTTGTTTCAACTTGAAAAAACTTTCATTCAACGTGATTCGGGTTGTTATTTTAATATAAATGACATTTTGCTTAAACTTTACGGGAATAAAAGTTATTTTAAAAGAAAAAAAAAGTTGTTCGCAAGTTATTGTAAAATCATGTTAAATTAACATGAAGCAAAATCATGTTAAATTAACATGAAACAACAATGAAGCAAAATCACTACTGAAAAATGTAAAATCAACCTTGTTTTGAACGAATTTACATTGATTTTTTTTTGTGTGTAGGCCAGATCGTCAGGAAATTTCATCCAAAGATTTTAGAAAAACTAAAAGTTTTAAACAAATAAAACTGTTAAGCGAATAAGAATTATAACCAACAGTTTTAATTATAACAATATCAAAGCTTAAACAAAAACAACAACAATAAACAACGAGTTTATGTTTTCTTACATTCCCCACTACAATTGGTCGGAATTCTTCCAACCAAGGTATATTTATAGCAGGTAGCCGCGAGATTACAACAATTGTACAATAAAACAAACAACAGGGCTTTTTATTGTTGTTTTGCGATACGAACTGTCAAAGAGCAAAGGGGTTGAAAAGAGACAAAAGATACAGCAAAAAACTTGTTTACTTGTTTACTATACAACATTTGACAGTTTGTATCGCAAAACAAGCAAATAAAAAATAACCAGCTGGCTTTCCGAGACTACCTGCTATAAATATACCTTGCTTCCAACATTAATTGTAGTTGTTGTTAAGAAAAAACAAAATGAAAACAAAAACAACTTGCATATAGGCATGTTGCCCGTTTAGTTTTTTTAGCCGTGCTTGTTTGTTATCAAAGTAATTTTTTATTTTTTTGGAATACAAACTTTTTTTTTAATTCACATGATATTGTTTTTCGTGCTTAATTCCCAATATTTATTCTTGATGAAAGTATTTCAATTTAATTAATGTGATAATTGAATCAATTATTTTTTTTTATACCCTCCACGACAATTACCTGTGAAGAGGGTATGCTAAGTTTGTCATTCCGTGTGAAACTTTTTTATTATCCATCTCAGACCCCATAAAGTATATATATTCGGGTCCTTGATTAATTCTAAACAAGTTTGCCATGTCCGTCTGTCTTTCGAAAAACTCAAACGAAATAAACAAACTTCTTGTCAAATTGCTTGCAGTTATCCACCACCTAAAAAAAATTCATAATTTTGTTACAAAAACTAACATAAATGGTGGAACAATGCACAGAATGATATAAGATTTCGGCAAAATTCATTTTATTCGACTGGAAATCACACTGTAAAACTTCGTGAAGATCCGTCTATAATTTACCCTAGGCCCCATATAAGCCCTACTTCCGGAAAACAGTTTAGTACGCTTAAAGCGTAATTAATAATGCTATCATAACAAAACTTGGCTCGTCACAGTCTTATAGGACTTGAAATGACATTGTGAAATTTCGTAAAGTTCGGTCCATTATTTACCCTAGGCCACATATAAATCCCACTCTGGTAAAATAATTAAATACACTTTAAACCGTAGCGGATATAGATATTGCGGTAAACTTTCTTCCAGCTTAGCTTCATATGACCAGAAAAATGTTATGCAATTTTATGATATACGGTCCATAAAAAACCTTGGATCCATTTTAAGCAGCCTTCTGAAATTCACTGCAAACGCTAAAACTAATTGCACCGGTGTATTGAAATTTATGTTTTTTAATAACAGAAATCACTCTGCAGAATTGTGGAATGATTGGTTCATAGCTTACCATGGCTCCAATATAAATTGTCCTCCTGAAAATCATTTAAGTTCGTCTTAAACTGTTACGAATCATGATATTTTACTCAAGCTAGTTGAAATTGCTAAAAAAAAAGCATAAAACTTTCTGATTGTCGGTAAATCATTTATTATAGGTCTAAACCGCAACCAATTTTAACGCAGATATCTGTTTTTATAAAGATAATAATAAATAGACTCCTAAAACATTCCAACTGTCGGTGGAGGGTATCAAAGATTCGGCACAGCCGAATATAGCACTCTAACTTGTCTTTTTTTTTTTTTTTTTTTTTTGAAAGAAAATTAAAAATATAATTTTGATTTAATTACACGGAAAAAATTAAAAATTTTATCTATAAACCAAATTCATTGAATCAAGCAAGCAATTTGTTGATTTTGCACCTATTACTTAAATGATTATATTGATTACCAAAAGTTGTAAAAATTTAAAATTGTGAGATTCTTCAATAAATGATATTTTTAACATTTATTAAAAAATGATCAAAAAACTTTGCCGTTTCAAACAATGTGTTAATAATTAATCAATTATTTATTAAATTAAATATATAACAGGCTTTGACAATTCCTAACAACAATTCTAATGTTGAAGTTATTTTATTTTAAAAGAAAAAGTAATTTAAGATTTTTTGTTATTTCTAAAATTTATCTCAAAAGAAGTTAAGCGTATCCGCTTAAAAGTTTTTTTTTTTAGCATACTCTTTCCAACATTTCGGCCGGTATCTCATGAATAAATGCTTCAATGTTGTCTTCCAATGCGTCAATTGAAGCGGGCATGTGTGTATAGACTTGTGCTGGGAAACTATCGATAGTCTGAAAATATCGAAAATATCGATAGGAAAAATATAAATACCGATTCATAAAAAAAAAATTGGATATTGTTAATGGCCAACCGGAATATATATTAAGCACTGTGAAAAAATTATGCATGATTTTTTTAAATTTTTCTGTTAAGGTTTAGGGGTCGCTACCAGCCCCCGAAACTGTGGTGTTAATAAAAATCGCTGCCCTTATAACTTTTTCTTTGTATTTTTCCAGTGTGTGTTTAAATAGTGGAAACAAATTTTTTTTAAGACCGTAAATAAGACGACTGCGAGCGTAGTTTTAATATATTTAAAGATTTATTTCATAATTAATCGGGTATTTTGACAAAACATCTTAAGTCGAGATAAGATAGCAAAAAATTTTTAAAAAAAAAACTAGAAGAAAAAATAATTTTTCGCAAATAATAAAATAAACCTAAATTAAAGAAAAGTTTTTTTTAATGGAAATCAGTATGATTAACAACATTTTTTCAACTTTTTAAATTTGACTTAAGATGTTTTGTCAAAATGCCACAGATATGCATATTAACATTCAAATTTTTAAATAGGTTACATGTTTTTATTGTAACTTAAAATATAAAATATAAAAATGTTTAAACGTAAAATAGAAACTTAAAAAAATCTGAAATTTATGGTGATAAACATGAAATATTTTTTTAACCTTTAAAGAATGTTCAAGTTTTGCAAAATAATTATTGGAGAAAAGTTGATTTATTAGAATTTGGGTATTTTTGTCTATAATCTTATGTAATTTATTATATCCCTCCATCAGTGCTACTCCTCGATCTACTATATCGTTCACAACTCTCATAGAACGAGCTATGTCTCTACCATTTACGTTACCCTCATCTTCCTCCCAATCTTCAACACTTTTCTTTATGAAATGGGATGAAATGCCCGTTATGCTAAAAAATCTAAGTGTTTTTTGAAACTAAATCTTCTAATTGTTTGCCAATTATTAGAGAGGCGTCTAATGTAATTCGTTTCCGGGCGAATGCAATAAGCTCTTCTGATAAGTACCAAAGATGACCAAAGATTTTTTGATGGCTTCAGTTCCAATCAACTCATTTACTTATGCATAATATTTTAGGTCCTTTTAAAGCTGCAGATCATCTCTAGGCGCACAAACCGCTGATGGGGTTACAAACCAATATTTAACACAAATTCTTACTGAAAACATACAAACATCTCGAATTGAGGATGCTTCGATTTTAGTTAGCTTGAATTCATTTCTAAATAAGTAAATCTTCAAACAGTAAATGGCTTTAGCCATCCATCTAACCCGGTTATGACTTCCAGGTACTCTAAAACACATTCCAGATTCGGGAATACTTCCTTGGTTAAGTAGTCAATTATAAATTTTGAATAGAAAATTTTAATTTTTTTAAATGGTAATTATTTTATATCAAAATTTAACACAAAAATTCAATCTGTAAAAAGAAAAAGAACAAAAACTGTAGTTTCGGTTCCACAGTCTTAAAAGAACGCGTTTGCGCTTGATATAAAATCGATATGTTAGAGTTTCAGGGGGCGGGCACTTCGGAAAATTGTGAGAGACTAGGTCTCAACACGGACAGATTCTTGCTAATTTCACCCAGATCCATGATATATTAAAAGTATTTGTAGCAAATTTAAACACAATATCTTTATTATTAATAAATTCTAGCTTGTTATTTAATTTAAAATTACAATCGAAGGACGATCGCACAAAAGTCGCTTAGTCGTCTCAGTAAATGATTCCGAAAAAAATGTTTCCCTCTTTTTGAAAATCTTTATTCAAAATAGTGTGCATAAAATTTACTTTTTCACGAGTAAGGCGCTCGCGTTCTATAAACCACACATAAGTAATTTCAATAAATAAAAATTAAAAATTATTTATTATTTGGAGTTTATTAGTTAAAAAAAACAATAACATAACAAATATGACACTTCTTTAACTAAAACGAGCAAACAAAAAAATAAGTCATAACTTTGTAATACATATTTTTTTATTTATTAATATATTTATAAAAAAAAAATAAACTGTGAAATCATTTTACTAATTATTTCAACCGTTTAAGGAGAGATATTATAAAATAATGTTTTAGAAAAATTAATTGGCTTTTATGCGATTCTTTTCTTAAGTTTTAATAAAACTTGACTTGGACAAAATTCTCTTACTTTTCGTAGATGTTGAGAAATCGAAAGCAACCCATAATACGGATTATCAAATTTCTCAATAATTTTCCTGGATTTCTCCAAACATATAAAATCTTCTATTTTCCTGCTTTAGTTTTTTAAAAAGTTTAACACTTCTAATTGTTTCCGTAAATTTTTGTCATTTAACTCATCCTGACGAAGCTCAGGACCGAACATTCTGCAAAAAAATTTATTTCTGAAATCCTTAATTTCTGTTTTTGTACTGTATTTTAAGGATGAATTTCTAGAAAAAAATATATTGTATGAAAAATATTTCTAAACACAACTTTTTTGGTGCACTTTGGTTACTTTTTTGGTGATCTTTTGTACAGATAACATTGTAAAATTCTACATGGTTGCATTGTGAATATATTTAAAAAGCGAGTTGCAGTTGACGATTTGGAACTCAACCATAACTAAAAACACACAAAAATATGGTTTAATACTACAAAATTTGTAACATCGGTTAACCGACTGAAATTAACCGGTTTAACCGTTAATCGAAAAAAAATAATTTTAAATTAACCGATCAGTTAATCGGATAGTAGTTAAATGGTTAAACGATTAACGGTTAACCAAATGAATACCCTAATACACACCCAAATGGAAGAATATATAAAGGCAGCAAGTTTTTTCAAAAACGCCAAAGTTTAAGGGCTGGTAGCGACCCCTAAATCTTATTAAAAAAATTTAAAAAAAATCATGTGTTATTTTTTCACTGTACTTAATATATATTCCGGTTGGCCCACATTAAAATGCAAAAAAACGTGCCATATAGGAACCAGCCTAATACACACACAGTTTGTTGCCGCAAATTTGTACTTGCTATTATTAATTCGCGCTGAAAACAACAAGGATGGCAAGTGGTATGGATTGCTTAGCAGTGCTTTTTACTGCTTATGAAAAACCTTTAAGTCGAAATTTGTACATGTTTATATAGAGACTGAAATGTCAAATATTTTTGTGATGTTGTAAAAAAAAAAATGCAAATCCAAATGCAATTCCAAGCATAGGACAAAACAATGAACGACCATTAGAGGATAAGTCCGCTAGATTGATTACCTTTTTGGGTTTAGAATTAAGAAAATTTTTTAAAGTTGCAATGGAATATCTTATAGTCCCTGTTACTTCGGTTTCTTCAGAAAGGTACTTATCATTTTTTAAAAACCTGCCATCTAAAATAACGTGCGTATATACACACGTCTCATACATTCAATAAAGTGATGAAAACAACGGACTGTAGCCTTATAAAAAATAATTAAAGTTTTCCAGCACAAGTACAAACATTCAGTCGATAGTAATATCGATATATCAATAGTGAAATTTGAACTATCGATAGTAGAAAATATCGATAGTATCCCAGCACTATTATAGACATGAGCTTTTCTTTTCTGACAATAATGTTCCATATATGCTACCATTCGTGCGGGTTTTTGTTCCATTCTAAAAATGTATGCAAAAATGTGAAAAGTTGTCGTTTTCCTTTCTAAGCATGTTGCAACAATAAATGGCAAATTTGTTCCATTTCTTACCCGCAGTTATAACTGAGTGTGAGATAATACCCTTTTTGGCATCTGCGTAAAGTACTTTTTTATGCCAGCAAGTATTTTTTTTCTTATGTTTGCGGACAATTTGCGTTATATTGTGATTTTTAGTTATATTGGGATGGATATAAAAACCTTTTGTTTTACTTTTATTATATTTTTTTTGTCGCAAAATGTTTAACAACAGCTGACATTAATTATTGAAAATCAGTGCTGTTAACGCTTATTGGAATTACAAGAAAATTTAATGTTGAAAAGTGCTACAAGCGTGGTGAATATCGCTTTTAGTACAAACTTTGCATTCAATATTTAACACGCTAAATACACATTAGTGTTGAGTGTAAAACGTAGCTATTATTTTGTTCCATTGTAGTTTAGAAAAATGTATCACTTTGTAAGGGTTCGTGTAACCTAATAAATATATTACACAACAATTAGTATTGTGGTTATTTTGTTGAACTATGTATGGTTTTTAATCCAAATTTGTTATATTTTTAATTAGGCTTAAGTTCATGAAATTTAATTTTCATTAAATTATTTTTATGAAGAAAGGAATTTTACAACATGAAAATTAATTAAAATTGTTATTGATAATCTTTCATTCTTGACGTGGCTCGGGCTCGAACTCTGGCCGGCAGGTTACCATGACATGTTTCGATCGCAACCACTCGATCTCCTCAGATGGATTTGCCGTCTTACACTCGCAGCCATCGACGACTGCTGACGTCAACACAACTATAATGCATCATTATTTTTTAGAAAAGAAAACACCAATAGCCCCACAAAAAATAGTCTAAAAGCGTTAAATCGCACGATCTAGGCGGTCAATTGACCGGTCCCGAACATGAAATAAGACGTTCACCGAACTCGCCTCTCAGTAAGCCCATTGTTAAGCTGGCATGTGGCACCGTCTTGTTGAAACCACATGTCTTGCAAGTCAAGCTCTTGCATTTTGGGCAAACAAATTTGGATATCATGTCACGGTAGCACTCATCATTCACAGTTACGTTACGATTCGCATCATCTTTGAAAAAGTACGGTCCAATGATGCCACCAGCTCATAAACCGCACCAAACTGTGACTTTTTCTGGGTGCATTGGTAGCTCTTGCAATGCTTCTGGCTGATTTTCACTCCAAAATCGACAATTCTGCTTATTAACGTACCCATTGAGACAAGAAGCGCGCGATGAACTTTCTTAACAGAGCACGCATTTTGACAATAAACTTCAATAATTTGCAAGCGTTGTTCGTTTGTAAGACGATTCATGGTTAAATTTTTGACCAAACTGAAGATGTTCGACAGTGAAATAAAACACGAAACGTACGTCAGCTGTTTAAACCTGTGTTGCCAAAAAGATGATAGCTAAAAAATCACCAGATATTTATTTTGCGTAAAATTTCAACATACGAACGCAATTTGCCCAGCAATTCTTTTTCTTTATAAATTTTTAGCAGTTTTTTGATATCTCCCTCTTTTTTCGCCGCCAATGTTTTTTTAGTGCACAAGCTTCGAAGACAGTTTTTGTCACCTTGGACTAAAAGGAATCGTAGTTAAGCCCCGTCATTCTAATTTTATCGAACAACTTGAAATCGAGGCTATCAAAACTTCTAATCATCTGTCGTGCATGCAGATTCTTTAATATAAAATGAGAACGAGTATATTTTTTTAGCTTTAAGTTGATAAATTAATTCCTTAAAATAAAAAAGTCTGACTACTATTAAAAAAAAAAAACATTTAGAACCCGTCAAACACACAACAATCTTAACGCTTTGAGAGCAAGAGGGGGAAATAAGGCTAATTGTATTTTTTTCTACTTTTAATATTCCGACTTTTGCTACTTATTGTCCAAAAAGATTTATATTTCATCTTCATTTACAGAAGCTAAAAAATTTCTTTTTTTATTTATTTAGACGTCTCTTAGCTTCAGTTAATGTGGTAGGGGAAATATCCTGTTAAGTTGCTCTTAATAATTCTAAAAAAAAAAAATGTTTGTGTCTGACACCGATGAATGAAATTGTTTTTTTTTTTAACTTACCGGTCTTTTAGAAATAATTTTCTTCTCATCCTCTTTACAACATCGAAATCAATCACCAGAGGAGGTTTCCTAAGAAAGCCATATATAAACATTCGCAAGAATAAGTTGACTTCCGGCATTCATTTTCAGAATAAATAATCCGGAAAAAACACTCTTCCTCATGCAACTTTAGTTTTCAAATTTAACTTGTTGATTTTTGTAAACATTTTCTTAAAAATACCACAAAATTAAGATTTTTGTTAAGATTTTAATTAAGATTTACTGTTTTTTTTTTTTTTTTTTTTTTTTGATGTGTGAAAGAATTCTTCCTTTCCTATCGGGTAATTTTTTTAAGAGCTATAGGAAAGTTTAAGAAAAAAACTCATAAAATTCAGAAAAATGCATGAAATCTTTATTTGAATCGATAGTACGGTCCATATAATTTAATGTTTGAAGATTATTTCATGCAAATGTTGACCGTGACTGCGCCTCAAATGATCCATCCGCTTAGTCCAATTTTGGCATTCTCTTTCCAACATTTACGCCGGTATCTTATGAATAAATGCTTCAATGTTGCCTTCCAATGCGTCAATTGAAGCAGGCATGTGTGAAAAAAGTTATACCTTTTTTCATAAAAGTCAGATGAAAACAGTTATTTTTTGATTTTTATTTTTTTGAACAAAAATAACTGTTATTTTTTGATTTTTATTTTTTGAACAAAAATAACAGTTATTTTTTGATTTTTATTTTTTTGAACAAAAATAACTGTTATTTTTTGATTTTTATTTTTTCGAGCAAAAGTAACAGTTATTTTTTGATTTTTATATTTTCCAGTAAAAATAAAAGTTATTCTCTAAAGAAATGTACGTGATTTAATAATTTAGTTGACTTTAAATGTTTATTTTAGTGTGTAATTATCATTGGAATTCCTTATACACATTAAAATAATTATTAAAGTCATCTAAATTATTAAAACACGTAAATTTATTTCGAGAATAACTTTTATTTTTGCTCGAAAAAATAAAAATCAAAAAATAACTGTTACTTTTGATCGAAAAAATAAAAACCAAAAAATAACAGTTATTTTTGTTCAAAAAAATAACTGTTATTTTTGCTCAAAAAAACAAAAATCAAAAAATAACTGTTATTTTTGATCGAAAAAATAAAAATAAAAATTTTTAAAATCAATATATTTTATCATTGACAAGTGCATAAGGAACAATATGGTATAGTTGAATCAGTTTTTCGACGTTTACTTCTATGTGATTTTTTTGTTTTAAAATTCCAATATAACTGTTATTTTCGGTCCCTGGCTTTAACATGGTCCCACAAAAAATAGTCTAAAGGCGTTAAATCGCCAATTGACCGGTCCCGAACGTGAAATAAAATGTTCACCGAACTCGCCTCTCAATAAGTTCATTGTTAAGCGTGCTATGTGGCATGTGGCACCGTCTTGTTGAAACCACATGTCATGCAAGTCAATCTCTTGCATTTTGGGCAAATAAAAGTTGGATATCATCACACGTTGTTGAGTAACAGAGGCCCAATTGCTGCGAACGGCGACGAATCGATAATTGATGGTCATCACTAACACTGGCCGATACAGCGGCGATATTTTCTTCACTTCGCACTCTACGTAAGCGTGTTGGTGGTTTAATAATGTAAATTTTTTGCGAAATTAAGTCACAATAGCGCGAATAGCCGCTTCAGTGGGTCGATTAAACTGACCATAAAATGGAAGAAGCGCGCGATGAACTTTCTTAACAGAGCACGAATTTTGATAATAAAATGCAATAATTTGCAAGCGTTGTTCGTTTGTAAGAGGATTCATGGTTAATTTATAGACCAAACTGAAGAAGTTTGACAGTGAAACAAAACAAGAAACGTGCGTCAGCTGTTTAAACCAGTGTTGCCAAAAAGATAATAGCTAAAATATCACCCGATACAACATTTTTAGTTTTAAATGTAAATGTTTCATCAACTAAAGCATTAATACAATTATAAAATAAGTTCTAATTAAAATTTTAATCAAGTGAAACGTTTGATCAAGTGAATTTAACGTTTAATTGAATTTGTTTACTGTTGCAATTTTAATTAATATTTTAATTTATATATCAAGTTTTTTAATTGAAATCAATTTATATTCTTTTCTGTGTATGTATGTGTAAACAAAGCACACAAAAAACAAAAACAACTGGAGATTTAATGACGGAAATGGTTTTAAGTAAATTCAGACCGATCTGGCTGAATTTCAATAGCCAACTTAAACGGAGTATTTTTGATGACACAAAAATAAAACGAACTACACTGGAAAGAAAAATCCGTCCATCCGTATTTAAATCAATTACAGAATGCTTAATTCAAGTATGGATTATTCAAATGCCCCGTACTTAGAATAATCCGAAATCGGAATTCACTAAAGTAAAAGTGAGATAAAAATTTATCTTAAGCTGTGCGCTTGATTCAAGAATATCTTTGCTAGTTTTATTCCAACACACAGAAAAAAATCAAGTTAAAAACGTCGAAAACAAGGTTGATTTAAATTTTTTCGGTGGTGATTTTGCTTCATACGGGTTTCATGTTAATTCAACCTGATTTTACAATAACTGCGAACAACATTTTTTTCTTTTGGTATAACTATAATTCATGTTAATTTAACATTGCAGTAAAGTTAGAGCAAAATGTCATTTATATTGAAATAACAATCGGAATCACGTTGAATGAAAGTTATTTCCAGTTGAAACAACGTGAATTTCATGTAGAATCAAATGGGTTTGAGTGTTTTTTAACAGTGTGAAGAAGCTTCAGACAACATTTGCATTTATGTAAGAATAATTCAAAACCCTGTAACACATGTTTCACTTATTTTGTATTCTCCTTTGTTAACAGAAGCATCAGCAGAATCGCCCGATATGGTCATCATTCTACTTTGAAAACTTGATGTACTATTTAAATAAACAATTTTAATTAAAAGAATACGGGAATTGTCTTCTTTTTATAACATATTTTAAAAGTGAAAATAAAAAATGTACATAATTAAGTAGGTATGCATGTTAATTTAACAAGATAAACTTTTGATTTTAATACAAAACAGGTTTTTATGGGTTCAATATTGAATCCAGATTTATTTATATTTTTTTTTTTTTATTTTTTTAACAGTGAATAATATTAAATAAACGTAATTTAAGGTTATTTTGATATTTTTTATTAAAAATTAATATGAAATAATGATAAATTTAAGTAAAGGGCATAATTTTTCTGAAATTTAACATGATTCTCAATCAACATTTTTCCATGTTAATTTTACATGGGTATTTTTTTCTGTGTGAAGTTCGTATTTTAAATAATCCAAAAGTTAGATAAGGTTGATTCTAACCTTAACACTTAACCCAGTGAACCAGAGAGAGAATATTTTTATTTACTTACCCGTTTAAACATATGTTTGGTTCACCTTTGTTGCATTCCCCGCTTTTTTACAGAAGAACTCACAATTAAAAGATTCCAGCAGCTTGTCCGATATGGTTTTCGTAATCATTCTTTTTTGAAAATTGCATGTACATATTGAACTAAATAATTTTAACAAATAGAAATCGGGAGTTTTTGCTTCTTTTTTTAGTTTTAAAACATGGAAATTATGTATGTTTTTCTTCTTTTAGTATCATTGGTACTTCTACACAAATGAAGCAAATCGTTTGTTATATACTTTTTTAGTGTTGTTGCTGTTGCTACAACAAACCGTAACAAAGTTAAGCCGAAGGTCCGCACCACACGTTTTAGCCTCCATACATACATACATTTGGAGCGTATTTTATGCGGAATCACCCCACGCAAATATAAATTTTTATTTGTCAAGACAATTAAAAATGAACTGCTTTTCAACTATCAGTGCAAAAATAAAACAAAATAAAGGGTCCAAACATAATGCACGATGTTAATTTTGAGTCACAGCTAAACGTCAAGTTTTTCTTTCAACTTAATTTGGCATTTGTTTGTTTCAGTGTTTGACAATTTCAACAATGGTGAGGTACACAATCGAGCAGCGCGTTAAGATTGTTGAAGCCTTTTACAAAAATGGGCATTCAAATCAAATTTCGTGCACTTCGTGATTATTTTGGTCAGCATAATCGACCAAATGTGACCACAATCGGGAGAATTGTGCGCAAATTTCAGCAAACCGGGTCTGTAGGAAATATGAAAACTCCTTTTTGCTTCGGTTTATAGCATGGCGGCATTATCGGGCCGTACTTTTTCGAAAATGAAGTCGGCCAAGCAGTTACCGTGAATAGTATTCGCTATCGTGAAATAATAGCGGACTTCTTGTGGCCAGAAATTGAGGATATGGACGTGGACAATAGGTGGTACCAACAGGATGGTGCTACTTGCCACACAGCCAACGAAACGATGGCTCTTTTGCACGATAAATTCATGGCTGTGCTATCTCACTTTGTGGCGATGTTAATTGGCCGTCACGATCTTGTGATTTAACACTGTTGGACTTCTTTCGTTGGGGTAATTTAAAAGAAAAAGTGTACGTTTATAAGCCAAGAACAATTCAAGAGTTAAAGGATGAGATAAGTGACAGTAAAAACCAGTTCAATAGAAAACGACGATGTTACCAAACTCGAACTATGTTAAAGGCAGAAATTGTCGGATGTACTGCAAAATCTTGCGCTAGCAAATAAATGCAGTTTTAAAGATAAAACGGTAAAGAAATACGAAGCACATATGAGAGTAGTCAAATGTGCAAAGAAACTCATTCCAGCTGTCTCAGGTACGCAATGAATTGAATCTTAGATGATGGTAGCTACCTTACAATGGAAGTAAAATAATGGACACCAAATCAAACTATTTAGGCGAATTTGAAAAGATATATCTATGGAAAGGGATAGGAACCAGGAAACCTAGGCCATGTCATACCAAGTTCATAGAATCAAGCAACCCGTTTGTTGATTTTGTACCTTTAACCAAAATGATTATATTGATTACTAAAAATTGTAAGTATTAAAAAATTGTGAATATTTTTTTTTTTCAACAAGAATTTCACAAGCTAAAATAATTTTATTTAAAACGGAAATTTTTTTTGTTATTTAATAAATATTTTAATTAAAAATATATTTCAAAACAACTAAAATGATAATAAAATCAAATTATCTATATGTATTTTTAATTTTCTTTCAACAAAAATAAACAAATTGACTCGATTTTTACATTAAATTTATTTGAATACTTTTTAAACAATTCTTTTAATTGATAAAAAAAAACTACTAATAATTTGTTCTGTGCTGATATATCATTGAAATTAAATGGATTCCATAGACAATAAACACAAAGGGGATTCGAAAGACTTTGCGTAGGGTGCCTCAATATATAAAAAAAAAACCCATTGATGAGGCTAGATATCTGTTGGTAAATTAAGTTTAAGTTGTGTATTTTAGTAAATCGGTATTTCCACAGGAAAGACTACTTTTTGTCACGTTACGACACCAACCATTTTAAATTGTTTTTCCAAAGAAAAATTTGTCTTTGATTTAATTTTTTTGTTTTTTGTTGTTAAGCGCTAATTAGTGAAAGAAAGGAAAAATTTAAACAACATGTGTCTATAATACAAGATTAATTGCTTGATGGCGTAACGGGACACTTCTGGTGATGTACCCATATGTATACTAACTTTTAACTTTTAATAATTGATTAAAAAATTATATTACTGCTTATGTCAGTCCATATTTCATTCCGCATACGCCACAAGGCGAACCCCCCCCCCCCCTCCCCTAAAATTGATATATGTATTGTAGATACGTATACGTTCTATAAGACATTATGATAACAGCATCACGTTAACTATCGTTAACGTTGTTGAAATTTGAAGGGTCATTTACAAGGGGGAAAATATATTTATTAAGTATATTAAATAATAATTATTAAATAATTAGTTTTACAAATTAATGTAAAAAAATCAAAATGTGTATATAATTATCGTTCTAATCTTCTTCTTCATCTATATATATAAAAATGAAAAATGTTTGTTTGTTTGTTGGCTTATAGACTCCTAAACTACTGAACCGATTTTCCTGAAGTTTTTACAGTAACATCACGTGAACCCTAAAAATAAAATAGGCTACTTTTTTTTCGATAGGGGCAGGGGAATTGGTACACCCCATTGGATGCCAATATTAAGTATCGCATATCTTAAGAGCCGCTTCACGCATTGTGTTGAACTTTTGGCAGTAGGATCTTCTGAGCCCCAAAATTGAAATAAAATAGCAGCGGGGACAGTGGTTTCCCCCATAGAACGCCAATATTTAATATCGCTTATCTTAAGAACTGTTATAGTGAAAATGTTTAAACTTTGTAGAAATCGCTCTTATGGTATACTACACTATTGAAAATAAAAATAAAGCGGGTATGCGCAGGGGGGGAAATACCTCCCATAGGATGCATATATTAAATATCGCTCAACTGAAAAACTATTAAAGGGAGAGTCTTCAAACGTGGTTAAAGCTACTGTTATGGTAAACTATAAATTTCGATATTAAAATGGGCGGGGTTGACAGAGGAGGAGCAGTACCCCTCATAGATAGAAATATAATTAAGAGCCGCTGCACGCATTTTGTTGAAGTTTTGGTAGTAGGATCTTCTGAGCCCCAAAATTGAAATAAAATAGCTGCGGGGGAAGTGTTACCCCCCATAGGACGCCAATGTTTAATATCTTTATAGTAAGAATGTTCAAACTTTGTAGAAATCATTTTAATGGTATACTACACTTTTGAAAATGAAAAGAAAGCGGGTAGGCGCAGGGGGGAAATACCTCCCATTGGATGCATATATTAAATATCTCTCGACTGAAGAAGTAGTTAAAGCTGTGTAGCGAAGCGCACGGGTTAAGCTAGTGATATATAAAAAACAACAATTTGGGTCAAAAAATGTTAAAGTTATTAAAATTTCCCCAGCCCATTAACATGTCTTAGGCCACTTGAACAAGAAATGTAGCAACAGATTTAACATATTCTCAGAACTCTTTCAATAGGAGCTAATTTTTACTTATAATATATCCGCAAGCCTATTCGCAGGTACTACCAAAAAAAATAATTTATTTTAAAGCAATTTCAAAACTACATTTTGAAGTTTAAAAAATTTTTGTTTTTTTCAAATTTTACAATTTTTTGATCATCACATTGGGATTAATTGAGGCTATAAAAGGTAATACAAATATGAAAAAATAAAGTCCCGTAGTTTTTACGTACCTGTGATTTAAATTTTGCGATTTTCGGGAAAAATTTATTTTTGGCACATTCACCCTAAAATCATTAAGGTCAATTGTTAAATTTTGACATATTTGGAATTTGTAAAGAAAAAATAGTTAAATATTGGAAATTTTTGTTCCGGAAACTGGAGAAAATTTACAGTGCAAAAAGGAAGATTACCTTCTAAATGCACTTGGGGTCAATATGACCCCAAACTTTGCCGGATATTTTGTAAGTATACTTCCTTAAATTTAAAAAAAGTATTTATTAAGAAATCTATAGTTTTTTTAAGATAAAATGCAATATATATTTACTTAATATTTTGTTACGTCTTTTCCAATACATATTTCATAAATATTTACATGTTAATGTACCAAATATGTTACATGTTAAAAAAGAAAAATTAAATTTCTCATATTTATTTGCCCTTTTTCTGGAAAGTAAAAAGATTTACTCCGGTTATAACTAATTAACAAAATTATCCGGTCGCGCGTCGTTGATTATAACCGTACTCCACTGTACATCGTACTGGGGGTAAATTACGGCATTCGATATCGATCGGAATTTCCATTTAAATTGAATTGTAATTTAGATTAATATCGAATGCCGTAATTTGCCCCTGGCTTTATGCCCGTAATTTCTACAAAAATAAATCTAGCTGTGTATAGAAATCTATGGTGTAAAATCTGCCATATTTTAAAAAGAATTGAATTAAAAGCACTTAGGCCAACTAAACTTTAAAAAAGGTTAATATAACTGCAGCTTTTTTTTGTAAAAATTACGGGCATTAATTAATTTTTTTTTTCATTAATCAAAAAAATGGTTTAAGTGGAATTGTTGCCCTTTGTAGTGGTTAATTTTTTTTTGTTCATATTTTTATACGTGACATATTTATGAGTTCAATTATTTTTCAGGAACTTTTTGGGCTGTGACTAAAATGCTAAAAAGTATTTGACAAACAACAATTCAGTTATCTTTATTGTTTGAGTGATGAGAAAGATAAAAGGTATGTGCTTTAGTCGAAAGCAAAAAGAGCTTCACGTGTACAACAAAAACTTTTTCAATGCTAACTTTTACTAAACAACTTATCCATCAAAATATACAATTTTTCTTTTTATTAACTTCATCGCTCTTAAGTAAAGCCATAATGAAACCAGAACCATAGATATATTTCCATCACAAAACCATACGAACCCTCAAAAAAGAGTCTGAAAAAAACTTTCTTATCACTGTTCCTTAAGCTATGTTTACACTTATTAAATATTTAAAGTCCTACACGCTACCACTAGTTTTATTAAACAGATATTTGTTTTTGCAAAACTTTTGGCCAGATCAAACAGCTTCTTAATAACATTAAACAATTATCTTCTTTCAAAAGAAGTTTAGTGAATCAATAGAACTTGTTAAAAATATAACCAAAGTTTGATCATTTTACTGGTCACGCTTTTTTTTTTGACATTTTCGTCGAATATTTGTTAGGTCTTAACATTCCTTTATTCGCTTGCAGTTTTTATACCCTCCACCAAAATTAGTTGTGAAGAGGGTATATTCAGTTTGTCATTCCGTGTGAAACTTTTTTACTATTCATCTCAGACCCGTTTTAAGTCGATTTAGCCATGTCCGTCTGTCTGTCCGTCTGTTGAAAACACGCTCACTTTCGAAAAACTCAAAAGAAATCAACAAACTTGGTGTCAAATTGTTTGTAGTTATCCTAAGCAGTTTGGGATTGAAATTCAGCAAAATCGGTTTAATAGGATCTGAGCTATGAATCAAAATGTGGAACCACCACCTAAAAAAAATTGATAATTTTGTTACAAAAACAAACACAAATGGTCCAAAAATGCACAGAATGATATAAGATTTCGCAACAATTCGTTTTGTTCAACTGGAAATCACGCTGTTAAGTTTTGTGAAGATCAGTCCATAATTTACCGTAGGCCCCATATAAAACCTACTTCCGGAAAACAACTTAGTACGCCTAAAACCGTAAAAAATAATGCAATCATAACAAATTTTGGCTCGTCACAGTTTTATAGGACTACAAATGATACTGGGAAATTTCTTAAAGATCAGTACATAATTTACCCTAGACCCCATAGAAACCCTACTCCCGGAAAACAGTTTAGTACGCCAAAAACCGTAAAAATAATGCAATCATAACAAATTTTGGCTAGTCACAGTTTTATAGGACTACAAATGATACTGTGAAATTTCGTGAAGATCGGTACATAATTTACCCTACTCCCGGAAAACAGTTTAGTACACCTAAAACCATAATTAATAATGCTAGCATACCAGAAATTGGTACGTCACAGTTTTAAAGGACTAGAAATGACGCTGTGATATTTCGTGATGATCGGTCCATAATTTACCCTAGGCCCCATATAAACCCTACTACCGGAAAACAGTTTAGTCTTCTAAAACCATAATTAATAACAAATCGTCACAGTTTAAGATAATAATAACATCATACAGATATTACTTCTTAAACATTCGAACTGTCGGTGGAGGGTATCAGAGATTAGGCACAGCCGAATATAGCACTCTAACTGTTGTTTTTCTTTTCTTCTCAATATGTACATACTAACTGCTTTTATTTATTGGCTTATTTTTCAGTTAATATCAAACCAACTTACAAAGCTTTAACGAATTTATTTAAAATTTCTTAAGATTTCATTTTGTTTTTGCCATTTCAGCGGTCATAAAAATATTTCACAATGTGTTTTTTATAACCGAAATAAATTGTGTGAGAAATTAATTCAGGGACCAAATTAATAGTCCGTAATGAAACGGAAAAAGAAAAAAGAAAAAGGAAACGAAAATAAAATAAAAAAGCGGCCGAAAGCAACAATTCTTTGCTACGACTTGTTTAAAATGTTCTTTTTGTTTTATTAATTATGGTTAAATGCTTAAACTTTAAGTAGCACCATTGAGACCAACAGCAGCAACATTTTATTAGTATTTATTTCTTTTAACAATTTTTTTTTTAATAAAAAAAACAACGCATGAAAAGTTGACTTATAAAATGGAATCCTAAAAAAAAAAATCATCTTAAAAAACAACTCTTAACTTGTTTTTCTTTCTTTTTGCTCTGTTCATATGATTGATTGAGTCACTTCTGTTTATTACTAAGTGTTGTCATAAACGTAAATCATAACAAAAACACATTAACAAACAAGGAAAGCATATACATATGTACATATGTATGGGTATATTGTTGGAAACAAGTGTTTATGTATAGGGTGGCGCAGAAAGAGCTATATGGTTTAAATTTTTTATAACTCTTTTATTTTAAGAGATCTGCGTTTGTGACATTGTTCGGCCAGAATGTACGACTAGTTAAGCCCAGCCATTTATTTAAGAAACTGCGCTACTGCACTTGTAATTTTTCAGTTTTCGCTGTCATATCGACCCCTTTTTGCGAAATTATCAAAGGATTTTTTCTAATTATTTTGAAATCTATCCGAAAAGTCCAAAATGTTTTTGTGCACGATTTTAAATCTTTGTTCAATACTTGACATTAAGGGGCTGGCCCCTACTTATGCATTGCAATGTGTTGAAACTAGGAAATTTTGTTATCGGAAGGAGAATGAAGGGAGTAGTCCTTGTTAACATTTGACTTGAACTTATTAATGTTTAAAGTAAGAAGTTCAATTTACCTACGCGTAGGTACGTAGCTACGTACAGTCCGGCCAAAAAACGAATTTTCCCTTTTTTACATTGCACAATGCAACGGCCCATCGACCAGAAAAGGATGGGCTCTTGAGGATAATCGTGTATTACGAACAAACGTACGGGGGAACCAGATCCCTAATTTCATCAGAACACATCACATTGTGGAAACGATAAAACAGGCAAATACAACCCACATTGCATTGAGAGAGTCAATAGAATTGAATAACATGTTGTCACGAATGAGAAATTTCGCTCTCTTTTGCACGCGGTCAAAAATCTCCAAAAAATAGACTTTGAAGAACCGACCCGCACATGAGAGTTGTACTCCATTTGCATAGAGGTGGTTTAAATAGTAGGGAGATCAGATGGAATGAACTATCTCTTATATCGTGTTAAAAAAAAAGAGGCAATTGAATGCATTTTTCGACAACTTTTCATACCCACAAGCAAAATCACTTGGTCTGGTACCGCAAAAATTATTCCATCCATATATACAGATTAAGCACCTTGATCCGTCACGCGTTTATGCGTCAGCATGAAATATTGGGTATTTCGGCCATTAAAATCTACACTATAGGCGTCACGACCCCATTCCGAGATTATCGGGGCTGTGCTCTAAAGCGAAAACGTAAAACACAAGAATTTAGAAGTAGTTTTAATTATTATTATTAAAAAATAATACTTGTCATAAAATTTGTTTAATACATATATCTTATTAAAACACGACTTCAAGAATTTTGCGTTTTACGTTTTCGATTTCCAGCACACCCCTGTATATCAAGGTCAAGGCCAAGCGTATCAGTCATGTTTTGCCTCATCGCATGACGATGTGTGTAGAGCATGTAACATTTATGCAACATATTTATCAGAAAAGAAATCGCCATAAGTCAAATCGTTATACTCGATTTCGTTGTTACTTATACATATTAGATTTCATTTTTAAGAAATTCTAAAAAAAAAACAAAGAAAAACATAAATAAAACAAATCTATAAAGAACATAATTCATCTTGTCCAGTTAATATTCAAACCTGCTAAATCCACTTTTTAAGTAAATTGAGATTTTGATGCTGTCTGGTCGAGAAAAATACGCCTCGTCGGGCAGCATGTAGTTGTTCTTTAACTTTAGTCTTGAAGTGTGTTAAACCAACCATATTTTCAAATACGAAATATAAAAAGTTTTTTGTCTCTCCTGTAAAATTTACTGATAGAGAGTTAGCAGGTTGGCATACTAAACCGACGATATAGATCATTTTGCGTCACCCTGTATATGCCTTGTAGCAAGTAAAGTTACATGTTGTGTTAACCAAAACGGAGGAAGGGAAACTTTGATGGGAAAATATAGATTGTATAAAAAATTCTTTATGACACCTTTTTTTAATTTATGTGTACATGTGTTTTATTCTATAAGTGTTTAGAAAATATAAAAAGTGACGTTAGAAAAAATAAATAAAAGCAACTAGTATAAATCGCCTTACAAATATATCATTTCGTAGAGATAAAAGATAGCAGGCCATAAAAAATAAATGGTTATTGCTTTTTGTATCCACCATCGAAAAGAGGGCAGGTATATTGATTTAGTCATTCCGTTTGTCACAAAGAGAATTATGACTTCTTGATTTTGTTTTGGCGAAAACCAAATTTTACATATCGTAGCCAAGAAGGCCCTTAGAAAATACCAGGATACAGAATCTTACCTTTTGCTGCTTTCTAAGTTCAAATTTTGTCTATTTTGTTTTGGCTTTTTTTAAATATTTCCCTGCAACTTTTAACGAATTAAGTTTTAAGCAAATGAAGCTGAAAGCACATACATTTTTTTGACAGTTAAGATATCTGCTGAAATTACCTTGTTTTATTTCCACGCCGTTTACAAGTTGTGGAGAATGAGGGTATACTAAGTATGTCATTCCTTTGAAACGTGTTAAATATTCATCTAAGACCACAGAAAGTTATAATCTTGGTAATTATAAGACGACTTATAAGACCATGTACACCTGTCTTTCCGTCTGTCTGTCCGTCTGTTGGAAACAAACTTACATCCAGTTCATCGATATCGAACGTTAACGTTCGCATAGAAAATTATATGTAAAACAAAAACAATATTCGAAAATTTGTTTTTGTTTCAAATGTAGTTTTCTATGCGAACGTTGACGTTCGACATCGTTAAACAGGCAGTTACCTTCGAAAGAATTAACAGTCAATTAATATTTTGTTAAACATCCAAAAAAAAAAAAGAATTTTCGAAGTTTTGCTTGAAATACATGCCTTTGGGCATTGCAGTTAAGTTAAGTTTTTCATATTTTTATAAAACTGGAAAACATACTGCCAAATTTCGGAAAGTTCGGTCTGTAATTAACCACAGGCCCCATATCGACAGCTCAATTCCAAAACATGCTAAGTTTACTTAACATGTTTTTAATTAATTTTTGAATAAAATATTGTTGAACTTAAATTAAACTGAATGTTGTATCGCCTGTAAGCTTTAAAAGCTTCTCCTGCAAAACACACTTTTTCGACGTAGCATATTTCGGAACTAATCGATATAAAGGCCACCCTCGGAAATCGCTTAAGTATGATTAAAACCGTAACGAATAATTTTATTGTAGAAAAGTTAATATCTCATAGTTTAGGTAAACTATAAATTACACCACCAAATTTTCTAAATATAGTTCCATAACTTATCATAGATCCCAAACAAAGCCCACTTTCCTAAAACGACTTAAAACGTAAGAAATTATGATATTTCAGAAAAATTTGGTCTGGCAAAGTTTTATAAGATATCAAACTGCCATATTTTGTAAAGGTTGGTCATAATTCCCTATAGACCACATATAAAGTTCACTTGAATATGCAAATTCTCGCTGGAGGGTATCAAAGATTCTTTAAAGCCGAATATCGCAATTTTACATATTTTTATTCAGCCTTATTACGGTTGTCATTGTCGTAAACAACTAAATGTTTAAAAGCTGGTTTAGTTAAACTAAGATGAACGATGACACTAACCAACAAGGTTTTGGGCTGGAGCAACCAAATATCTTTCCTGGAGTAATTTGGTGGGCTGAATTCGAATTTGTAATTGGGTTTTCTGTGTTTTTTTTTTATTCGTTTCTTACATAAAAAATCACTAGTTTATTTAAAAACAAGTAAGAGTGCTATGTTCGGATATGCCCAATCTTATATACCCTTCACCATAATGAGATAAGAACAAAAGGTTATATACATAAATAACGTTCTTTAGATATGTAGGTATAAATAAATATTAATTGAGCCACTCCAACTTTTATAAACTTTTATAAAACTTTATATATGTACCTAAGCCCGTTTCCTCTTTTGCCAAAGTTGATGATTGAAATTCGTTTTATAATCTTATAATCGTTTTTTAGAACATAAAAAAATTATTTTTGGGATTCGAACTGGCAATATCATCAGTCTCAGGAGAGAACTTAACAACTCGGCTACGAATGCTTTTACTGAAGAAGCGTTAAATTAAAATATATTGAGTCTATGAGTTTGATTCTTTTTTTGAGCGGCATATCATATACATGCATTAATGTGTATGTGTTTGCGTAAAATTAAACACATTACAAATAAAATCCACCACTTGTAGTGAAGGGTATAAAAAAACAACAAAAAAACCACATTACCACATTTGGTAATACAGTGTTGGTATGATAATGTCACGTCTAATTGGACCTTTAAAGAAAAAAATTTGAGGCAGTCGTGGTTAGTTTACTCATATCTCAGCCATTTGTGGACCGATCTTGCTGAATTTCAATAGCAACCCAATAAAAAATTAAGCTTCCAACGAAGCAGGTTTGTAAGGGAGAAACATAAACGTTTCGCTTACCATAGCGCTTACGGAAGACATGAATTTTATATGGCGAGTTCCCACTTTGAAGCAATAAATTTTTGACACATAAAGCGCATAATTCAGCGCATATAAAAATTGTTATATGTAACGATCAGCCTTACACACTGAATGTTTTGATACAGTTATTTTTTAGTTTTCTCCCTTACAAACCTGCTTCGTAGTAAGGGAATGCCGTAGCACTTGAAATGTTTTTTTTTTTTTTTTTATAAAAGTTGTTGAGAGTTCTTTCACTTACTTTACTGCATTTCTGAATGTCTTATTGCGTAGCGCATAATTGTGCGCTTATTTTTTTAAATGTACCATTAGTGCTTCGCAAAATGATACAACTTTTTATTGGGAAGCAAGTCCGGACCATATGTGAAATAAATGTATAATAACCTGGCCCCCATCATATATGGGGTCTTCGGAAAATCCATTTCAACGGACAGACGGACATCGTTAAATCAACTTCGCTCCTGATAAGGACCCAGAATATATATACTTTATAGGGTCTTACATCAATATTACAGAAATTACAAACGGAATGACAAACTTATATATACCCTTTTCACCATCTGTGGTGAAGGGTGTAATCAATGAATTTTCCAAACTGAATGGCGTTATTTGAACGTCGTTTGTATTTTGTTGGTTCGGTTTCACGTATTAGAGTCCAGCAATATTCTCCCAGCATGCTTTTGTCTCAAAATCATTGATAAGTTCTTTCAATTTTCATTAAATCTTGGTGAGCGCTCACTGCACCTAGTTTTTTTTTTTTTTTTTTTTTTTGAGAAAAATCTATATGCGAATGAAGAATATGCAAAACATTGTCGGTGTCCACGGTTTGTCCAAGTTTCTGACTGCAAAGCCAAAATAATGTAAATATGCATGTTTAAATGATTCTGATATTGAATATCCTTTTTTCAACCAAATATTCACTACACACAAAGCAAAAATTGCTTGAATCAGTAACACCCGATTTCCCTGACATACTTAAACGCTAATATTAAGAAGATTTAGAATGAATGTGGGCTGCTGTCAAATAAATAATTTTGAAATTGTAGAGTCAGTATTGACTGTGTTACAGTATTGCCAGCATGCGATAAAAAATGAACAAGCCGTGACAGCCAAATTTGTATGCCAGATACGAATTTAGCGCACCCAGATTTGTTTAAAAAACATGCTACGTTTCTGCAGTTAATTTTTTCCAAATTTGCAGACCAGTGTAGTTGTTGTTAAATTCATATGGTCTACATACATATATTTTTATATGTTTACTGATTGTTAGATTTGTCGGTTTGAACACATTTTAAGCCAACAAAAAGAGTCTTACTTGTTCTGATTTACTAGCCCTTATTTTTTGTAGTAGATTAAAGAACACAGGCTGTGTGCTACTATGATATATTACAAAACCCGACGCAGTTGTTAATGACAACGACAACCGAAATAAGGATGAAAAATATTCATTATGATGTCAGCTAATATACATAATTAACATGTGGAGAAAAACTGCTACTAAATTACCTTTTAAGAAGAGCCGGCAGTCACATAATTTTTCAAAAAAAATGAGCTGTGATAAAATATAAAGCGAATTCAAAAGAATGTTATGCCAAGTAAACAGCCGGTAATGGTTTTGGGGTATGAGTTGCCAAGTTTTGTTATGAAAACTACAATGTTTTATGTAAAAAAGAAATTTTTGCTTACAAACAATATATTTCATGTTTTTTCGTAGAAGTATAGTATTGCATGTTTACTATGGCAAATAAGAACAAAAGAATGTGTCAAACTAAACTTTGCTTGTGCAGAACTGAATGAAAGTTTAAAAGCAAATTGAGAAGATTTTGTCAAAGTAAATTTCGCCTGTAAGAAAAGCGTGTCAAATTACTAAAACTTTAACTTTTTGTTTGCGTTAAGTTTGCTAAAGATTGATTTGTAAGTATTAAATTGTGTTGGTTAAGTTCACAAAAACATCAAACAACAAACTTGCAACAACAACAATAGCAAAATAAGAATAAAAAATTAATTTCACTTTACTTTCCTCTGAACACAAAATACACTTTTTTTGTCAATTTGTTGTTGTTTTTGCAGTTATTTTTTTCTAAAAGCAAACAATGACTTTTATTTTGTTGCTCCCCTGTTTCCTTTTTATTTAATTTTTTTTTTCTATTTTTTTCTTTAAACAAGGAGAAAAACAGTAACCATTTATATTCATTAAATGCACAATGCATTTGCTTGTGTCATTGAGTGTTTTTCTTGATATTTTGTGAGTAGTTTTTTAATTTTTTTCTCCATTTAAGATTAAATAGAATTTTTTCTTTAAAACATTTTTACCAGCCTGTATTTTTCGGCAGCCATTCTATTTAACAAAATTGTTTAATTGCTTTGAAAAAAATTTAATTTTTCAATATGTCTGTTTTGTGTTTGCATGATGATTGATATTAACAAATAAACAAACAAAAAAAACTTTGAATAGGGGTGGAAAATAAAACAGCGAAAAATAATTTGTGAAAGAAAAACAAAAACCCTTGAATGATAAGTCGGTTAAAATAACTCTTTCAATTGTATCTTTAGATATTCGGTTGTGATAAACATTGAAATTATTATAAACTTACAAAGACAAGCAAAAGTCATTAAAGGTGTTATGATACTTGCTATTTTTTGTATTGGATTTTTTTAGGATTAACTGAATGAAACAACAAATGCGAGAAAGAACAAGAAATGCAATATGTAAACAAACCCTTTTTTCTGATTGACATTTCTCATGTATATTTTTTTCTTTGACTAAAACAAAAAAAAAATGGCAAAGGCTTGGCCAGATGAAACTATTTTGTTTTTGATAAACGAAATGAAGCAGGTGCCCTTCATATGGGATTTCAAATCATAAATTTTAAATTAAAGAATATACCACGATGTAATTCGTAATATGTTCATTATTTGCATTAAATTTTATTGTATAAAAAAAATTGTTTGTGATTCCAAAATAAAATGTTAACAAGACATATAATGTTGCCCACGTTTTTTTCTCACAAAGACCCGTCGAAAATGCTAACAATCGCAAAACAAAAGTTTAAAACCGCTACTTTCGATCAAAAACTAAAAAAAATTGGCAACAGTGCTAACATTTAATCTGGAAAGGTCAATTTTAAGTTAAAATTGTTTATATTTTGTTTGACAGTCTTAGATTACACATCCCGACAACATTAAAAAATATTTTTGCTTCTTTGAATTTATCAACTGATTCTAGGTAATTTGGGTGCGCTGAATTCAAAACTGTAATCAGTTTGTCTCTATCAGCTCTAGTTTTCATGATATAACTTTTTATACCCTCCTTTTATGACCTCCAATTACACCAATTACCCAAATAAAATACATAACTGAAATTTAGCTCATAGAATAAATTCGAAAAATGAAAAATGTTGAATATAATATAAAGTTACCTTCGGAAGGAAATAATTCCCAGTTTCTATTTGCCAAATTTTTTTTCCAAAATTTTTTTTTTTTTTATCAAAATTTTTTATTTACTGTTATAGTTATTGCAAAAAAAAAACTACCAAATTTTTTTAAGTATTTAGAAAGTAAAACTTTTCCATAAGAATTTAAAAAAATAAAAAGAAGTAAAACTGTTTCATACAGATTTATTAAAATAAAAAAAAATACTTAAAAAAATTTGGGAGTTTTTCTTTTTTGGCAATAACTATAACAGTAAATAAAAAATTTTGGAAAAAAAATTTGGGTAATTGGTGTAATTGGAGGTCATAAAAGGAGGGTAAAAAAGTTATATCATTAAAACTAGAGCTGATAGAGACAAACTGATTACAGTTTTGATTTCAGCGCACCCAAATTAACTAGAATCAGTTGATAAATTCAAAGAAGCAAATTGAGTGTTGGCCTGTGTTATTTATCGAATATAATCATACTCTTTACACTTAGTCAGTTTTCCTATGCAAATATATTTGCACTGTTCTCCAATATAGAAAAAATACAAAAAATAGCAAGTATCATAACACATTAAAGCTGGGATCACACGATTGCCGCAATGCACCAAATTTCACACTTTTTAATACTCCAATCGTGTGACTGCACAACCAAATGGCTCATATACCAATCGAGGACAATATTGTGCTTACTTTTACCAATCAAATGCAACCCTGGTGCGGCAATCGTGTGACTGTTTGCTATGCAACCGTGCGTCAATAAAAATAGCAAAAATGCACCAATATTAATTGTGTTCTTGTGCGGCAATCAAACAACACAATCCGCGCCAATATTTGCCATTGTTTTTATTAAATGTACTTTTTAGTGCTTCTTTTTAGATAAATATGAATTTATTTATTATGCGTTATAAGTTTTTTTTAAAATTTTCTATTAACAAGCATAGCTATTCAGTGTGAATATTTCTATTCAAGATATTTAAAAAAAATAAGTATAATTTCTTTTATAGATATTTGTCTTTAATATGTAACTTTTCTTAAATATTTCAAATAGAAGTATTCAACAAAAATATACTTATGATAAACTTTTCTTCTTTTTTTAATAAACAAACCCATTAGAATACAAAAGCTACCACAACAATATACTTTGATATAAATATCATCATATATATACTAAGAATATTACTTCCACAAAAAAAAAAAAAAAAAAAAAAAAAATCAAACAAAAAACTGCTGTATTCGCAGTCGACACAAGTAGGAACAATCGTATGACTGTGCTGCGGCAACTTTTGTATCCATTTCGCTTTGTACCAACTAGCGGCAATTAAATTTGTATAAAACAGGGCAATCGTGTGATTTCAGAATATTTGGTTGGTGCAATTTCATTATTGTGCGTCACTAAAGCACAATCAAAATTGTGTCATATTGGTGCATTTCCGGCAATCGTGTAATCCCAGCTTAAGGCCAAGGCCACGCAATGAGCGCCAAAGCGTCAAGTTTGAGCGGCAAGTGGCTTATTACTGAGCGTCACTTCTGAGCGGTTAGTTGTTAAAATGCCATTGTAAAGAGTGCCTTGTTCAACGTTATTACGCGAAAATCGTATTCATAAAAATGTTATGCGTTTTTTAAGAAAAAAAAATTGCAGCCTGTTCGTCGATTTCGAGCGAAGACTTCGTTCGCTTAACTTATATGTAAAACAAAAACAATTAAGAAATTATATTTGGTCAAGCCCAACCATATGGCACCCTACAACACAGTATTAATAAACACATCATGCTAATGTGTCCATATTAATCAAGCAAGGGGAATTAAACCATTTATATACAAATCTACCCAATACAATACTGCCGTATGTCTGTGAAATGCTTTGATTTGCTGTTGCTAAAAGTTAACACCAAATTGACAAAACAAAAAATAATTTCTCGGTCATATTTTTATTTTTAAAATTTGATAATCTGTCTTGCCATAATGCGGTCGGCTTTGTACAGATGAAATCATAAGCTCCATATTAACTTTTCCCATCTTTATTTTTTGACGCTCAAAAAACAACTGAAAATTAGATCAAGTTTTATTCCTGAGCGACGCCGCACAGTGGTATTTTTTTGGCAAAAAGTCTATTTTTGTACAGTTATTTTTTAGAAATCTTATGATGCAATTCTGTAGAGAAGTGTTTCATTAGTAGAAAACCATGATTTGTTTTCGAAAAAAATAAAATTTTGTATAAAAAAGAGTGTGATAAAGTTATCTAAATATTATACAACGAAAACTGATGAAAATTTTACTACATTTCAGTTGTTTATACAATAAAAATGGTTTAACTACGAATAGTTTTAGAGCATTCTTATTAAAATATTGTATTTTAAATTTAATAGGAAAGAAAAATTATTTAAATTACATATATAGTTTAAGAGATCTGAGCAAATCAAAATGACTCCAAAAAATTTTGCATTTGCAGTTTTCATTAGAAAAAGAAAAGTTAGCTCGGTCTACCTCCGTGTTAGTACTACTACTAATTAAAGTTTGGAATGTTTTCTTTCATTTCATGTAAAAAAATTCTGCGACTTTTTGAGATCGCTGAACAAACTTATAAATTTTGTGATAAAACTCACGTATTTTTTGTGAATATTTACAATAAATTGCAATGCATATTTACAGTAAAAGGTTTTGTATGCTTTTAGGCTTTTACTTTTACTTTTTAATAACTGATTGACAGCAATATCGAAAAAGTGCATAACAAAAAAAGAAAAACAAAACCATATGATTATTTGAAATAATAATATATGCCAAAAAAAGTTTAAGAAAACTATTAAATCTCACTAATTTTTAAAATGGGTTCCTTTTGTGTTTCATACAGTGAATTGTGCAAGGAACTTATAAATTGCAATAATAATGTGGATTTATGAACTGATTTCATTTTGGGTTCTATGGACGGTGGGTGGAGGGCGTGGCCAATTTTGATTAAACTTTATATTTTTCTTAATTGAGCTAAATGAAGGCTCAGAGCAAAATTTCAAAAACTTTGGGCCAAAAAAAAATTTGGGTTCTATGGGTGGTGTGTGGAGGGCGTGGCCAATTTTGATGAAAATTTATTTTTTATTTAATAGAGCTAAATAAAGGCTCAGAGCAAAATTTCAAAAACTTTGGTCCAAAAAAAAATTTTGGGTTCTATGGGCGGTGGGTGGAGGGCGTGGCGAATTTTGATGAAACTTTATATTTTTCTTAACTGAGTTAACCAAAGGCTCAGAGCAAAATTTCAACATTCTACGAGCACTCCTTATATTTTTTGCCAAACATTGTATGGACAAATCCCTCTGTGCGCCGCTTAGCCGCTCAAAAATTTCGCTCGCATGCCGTTCATTTCGTGGCCACTTCAATAGTATTTCATATGTTTTAATTTTTTGACGCTCATCGCTCAGCCGCTTGACGCTTAGCTGCTCATTGCGTGGCCTCGGCCTAAGACGGGTTTAGGTGGCTAGATTCTTATGATGCGTATAAGTAATATTAAACTTTGAGTATTGCTCATACGCAAAATGATGTGATTTCGTAAATGGATAGTGGCTCAGAAATTAATTTCATTGACAAAAATTTAAATTTTTTGCCGTCATCGATATTCAAAATTTTAATGGCATTTATTTGTTAACATAAAAAACAAAGGAAGCCAAAAAATTAGGCCAAAACAAAGATATGAAAGGTTTCCAATTGTGGTCGACGACTGGACAGATATTTCATACAAAAAATATGTTCATACTACGATCCGTTTTTATAATACGAACGAAATCGTTTGAAATTTACATTTATTCTTTGCTAAGAGGTTTTGTTTGTTACTTTTCAAAAATATGATTATGACGTCCTACTGATGCCTTAGAATTAGTAGCAATTAAATCGAGTCATAAAGACATGTAGAATCACCAACAAATTAAAATGATTTCAAAACAAAATTGGGAGAAAATCTCAAATAATAAAATTAAGAAATTCCTAAAAAATTTTCAAAACCAAAACTCTTTAAAAATTCTAAGCCATAACAATGTATTTTGTTCGTTCCTTACCATTGTGAATTGTTTTGTTTTTATTTAAATAAACATTTTTATTTTTTTATAAAATAATTTTATTTTTATTTTTAAATTCTAAACCGAACCCCGTTTTATTAAAAATAGCAACTATTCGGAGCAACCGACATCTGGTTTTTGAAAAGAGTCGAAAAATCGAACTCCCTAACAACGACTTTTTTATCGAACGAATCATCAAACGTAGACGAACAAATCCTATATATTTATAAGGGTATTCATTTAATCGTGCTTTTGCTTTAATCGGTTAATGGCTCGAAATTAGAAAAATAATTTGTTTTAAATGTTAAGGATTTCAGCGATTCTTTTCTTTAGTTTTGATAAAACTTGATTTGGAAAAAATTCTTTTACTTATCGTATATGTTGGAGAAAAGCAACCCGTAATACAGAGTATCGAATTTCTAGTCCTTTGTGGATTTCTCTAAACATATAAAATCTTCCATTATGCCATTAATTTTTTAAAATTCATAACACTTCTAATTGGATCGGTTAATTCTGTTCAAAGATTGTTTGTGTCACTATCGATAGTTTTGTTGTGGTCAGGTTATCATCTGACTTATCCTTTCAAAGCGCTCAGCACCGAACATTCTGCAAAAAAGTAAGTTTCTGTTTTTAAACTGTTTTCTAATAATATATTGCTAGAATGAATATTAGACTAGTCGCATCTTGTATGGGATATTTTTTAAATTTAATTGTTTGCGCCGCTTAAAATATGAGGTTTGGTGTAAGAAATCATGATCTAATTTTTCAGGTCAATCCGACGGTGCCTAGCCGTGACGGGTGGGGCCCAAAGTTTCCCATATTATAAAAAAACATCTTTTCTATCAGATCTTTTATAGTTATACTAGTTGAAAAGCCGAAAATATGGCTTCGTTACGATCTTTCGCAGAGAAAGTACTTCAAGTGTGTCAAATTTCAGCTTCCTATGTCATCAGATGGCTTCAGAAAGTTGCGGAAAGAATAGGACATACATGCAAACATCCTGACATACTAAGAAATTATATATATTGTATAGATAGATTAAAGTATTTGCTGTTTAATATTTTAGTATGATACGAACGAAAGATTTTTAACCTAATTCGGGGTTGCTGAATCCAGTGGTGTTAGCCGTTTTTTAGGTTAGCTTTGGTTTTCGAGATATACCGTTATTTCGAAAATTAAGGATGTTGCACAACATATGTTCGCGCAACTCAAAAACGCTTTAGCTTATTGAAAAACTAGAAAAACCCGAAATTACGCAATAAAATTTACTTTAAGGGCCATTATTGTAACTTGGCGTTAGCTGTTATCCGACAGTTAACAGACGCTTTTTGACAGATAACACATTATTATTTGTCAATTTAATCTTAACTTTAGCTAACTTCAAGTTGTAATAATGGCCCTAAGAAAGGTAAAACGTTTTTCTTATATGCGCAGTCGTTTTAGAAACATAATTTTTTTCTGGAAAAAAAAATAATTTTTTTATTAAAATTTCGGAATTTTTGTTTTTAAAAATTCATTAAAAATTGCAAAATGCAGGTATGCTTCTAATTTTATGCAGACATATAAAAAACAACATTGCAAACAAAACAAGCTATAAATGATTAAAATCTGTAAACAACTTTTGATTTGATGTATTCACAAAAGATGTGGCGGTTTAATAAAATTCTTAAATTAAATAAAATTTTTCGTCATTTGTGAATACATCAAATCAAAAGTTGTAAACAGATTTTAATCATTTATAGCTTGTTTTGTTTGCAATGTTGTTTTTTATATGTCTGCATAAAATAAGAAGCATAGCTGCATTTTGCAATTTTTAATGAATTTTTAAAAACAAAAATTCCGAAATTTTAATTAAAAAAATTATTTTTTTTTCAGAAAAAAAATTATGTTTCTAAAACGACTGCGCATTTAAGAAAAGCGTTTTACCTTTCTTAAAGTAAATTTTATTGCGGAGTTTCGGTTTTTTAAGTTTTTCAATAAGCTAAAGCGTTTTTGAGTTACGCAAATATATGTTGTGCAACCTCCTTAATTTTCGAAATAACGGTATATCTCGAAAACCAAAGCCAACAAAAAGAAAAAAGTTTTAACTTTCTTAAAGTAAATTTTATTGCGTATTTTATTTCAATAAGCTAAAGCGTTTTTGAGTTGCGCGAACATATGTTAATCTATCTATACAATATATAATTTCTTAGTATGTCAGGATGTTTGCATGTATGTCCTATTCTTTCCGCAACTTTCTGAAGCCATCTGATGACATAGGAAGCTGAAATTTGGTACACTTAAAGTACTTTCTCTGCGGAAGATCGTAACGAAGCCATATTTTTGATTTTCGGCTTTTCAACTAGTATTACTATAAAGATCTGATAGAAAAGATGTTTTTTTTTATAATATGGGGAACTTTGGGCCCCACCCGGCACGGCTAGGCACCGTCGGATTGACCTGAAAAATTAGATCATGATTTCTTACACCAAACCTCATATTTGAAGCAGCGCAAACGATTAAATTTAAAAAAAAAATTGCGACCAGTCTAATGAATATATTGCATGAAAAATATTTTATAAACACTCACCTTTTGTATATAAGACGAACAAATAATTAAAAACACAAAAAATTTGCTATAATATTACAAAAAATTAAAAATTTTGTTACATCAGCTAATCGACAGAAATTAGCCGGTTTAATCGTTAATCGAAAATAGCCAATTTAGAATTAACCGCTCAGTTAATCGGGTAGTACTTAATCGGTTAACCGATTAACGGTTAACCGAATGTATACCCTAATATTTATATGTTGATATTTGATTAATATTTCACACAACGAACTCTTATGTGAATCTACAAAATCGAAAATGTGTCTAAATACATTTAAGTTAATTTTAGTAACTTTGTATCATACAAAGTTAAGTAAAAGTCGTTTTTCTCTAGATTTTTCTGTTAAGCTTCGTTCACAATTAGCAGCAATATCTTAACATTAAATTATATGGACCGTACTATCGATTCAAAAAAAAGATTTCATGCATTTTTCTGGATTTTATGTGTTTTTTTTTAAACTTCCCCAAAGCTCTTAAAAAATCACCTTATTTCTTATTTCTTCCCAAAGTTTTAATATATTTTCCTTTAATTTTATAAACAAAAATACAAAAATGTAACTAAAGTT
The DNA here is from genome assembly GCA_930367215.1 of Pollenia angustigena. NCBI lineage: Eukaryota > Metazoa > Arthropoda > Insecta > Diptera > Polleniidae > Pollenia > Pollenia angustigena. The sequence continues at coordinate 169,330,704 of OV884058.1, forward strand.
TTTATAAAAAGTTGAGTCAACTAGAACTTCAGCAACAATTTGTATGAAACTGTTTCCGATGTTTAAAATAATTTTATTTAGTTTTGAATGGAAATTTTAACAAAATGTTCCAACAGATAATAATCAATGCGTAATATTGTTCTGTGAGAAATTTGCAAACGGTTTCTTTATTTAACATGTGTGTGGTCGCGAAATAAAATTGTTGCTCTATTATGAACACCAGTGAAAATGTTGCTGCCTATTGTGAACAAAGCTGTAGACACAACTTTTTTTCGAAAAATGAAAGGAAAATATATGAAATACGTTGGAAAGAAAGAAGGAAGAAAAAAACAAAAGTGTTGGTATCGTTGTTAACAAAGCTTTAACATTAATTTTTTTTATTTTAAGTTTTATTCCCTCCACCATCAGTAGTGAAAATGGGGGTATACTAAGTTTGTCATTCCATTTGAAACTTTTTTTATTATTCTTCTTAGACCCCACAATATACATTTATTCTAGCTCCTTGAGTAATTCTAAGTAGATTTATCCATGTGCGTATGTCTGTCCGTCTGTTGAAAACACGCTCACTATCGAAAAACTCAAAAGAATATAACAACTTTGGAGTCAAATTGCTTCTAGTTATCCTTAGCAGTTTGGGATTGAAATCCAGGAAAATCGGTTTAGTAGGATGGCAGCTATGAGTCCTAATGTGGAACTATCACCCAAAAAATTTATAATTTTTCTACAGAAACTAATATAAATGGTGTTACAGTGCACGGATTGTGTAGTGTGTTTGTCAAAACGTATCACAACTACCTAAAACAATATAAAATTCTTTGTTTGATTTATTGCAACTTAAAACTGCTTGACACACTTTAGTGAGACCACACATAATACAATGTTTATGTGTACAAGCAAAAGGCATTGCACTTGAAAAACATGTCAATGCAAGCAAATTGACTAAAGGCATTGCCTTCAAAATATTACGAGGGATAATATTCAAAAACACAATTGGGGGATTCACAAGGTGTCATAAAGTCATAAGTCTTAAAATAATAACATGAAAAAATACGACTCTTGTGAACAACCCCTCATAAATTAGTGTGCTATTTTGAATTTAAGTCAGCTGATTTAAAACAAATATAAAAAAATAAATATTTACGTAACATCATAATATTTTTTAATTCTAATCCATGAATAAATAAATTAAATTAGATCTTTCCTGACTATTTTCCATTTTTTAGACGCAAATCACATATTAATTTTATTTTGTCTGTTTACCAAACATCAGAGTCCTAAGCCGATATAATTTAACGCTGCAAGTGTTTTGTTGCAAAAATTGCTAGCCGCAGGACAAATTCGGATATTAGCCGGATAAAACTATACCATCAACTGCGACGGCTTCAAAAACTAAAGCGGTTCGGCTCAGCCGCTCAGCGCAGGTCTCTTCTGATTAATTACGACAACACAATAAACATAGCAAGCAAAGATCTATTAATTTAAGACACTTTTTGTTTACAAAGCAACAACAATATTTTTAAACCATTGTCAAATGTTAAAACATTATGACGTTATGACATGAAAGCACACCTTGGGAATACCCCAAATGTGTAAATGCAAGCATATAGAAAATAAGGCAATGCACTTGAAATAGTGCAACGAGCAATATTTCGAGTAAAAGATTGAATGAATGATGGATGAAAATTTAGAGTAAGAAATTGAGTGAAAATTATGTTAAAACACTGATCAATCGAAAACAAGTGTTTTGACTCAATAAACCTCATTATAGGTTAGAGAGGGTAGAATATAACGTAGAATTAAAAATTGTTAATAATCCAAATTTGTATAACTAAGAAAAATTTTTTAATAAAAAATCAGAATACTTTTGAAATTCATACTTGTTCTCAACTTTCTAGCCGGGCACCTTCAACAGTGCTTAGAAGAACCCAGTAAAAAATGTTCTCCAAAACTCATACCTCAAATCGCTTCAAACCTGCTGATGGGATGCCTGATTTTTGTATGGGGTGTTCCAGGTTTCGAGAACTATTTTCTGCTGCGCTCCTAAAGTGCTTTTTTAAGGGCTTACTATATTAACATATTCATTAATGTTTTTGCTTTTACTTGTTGAAATGCCTTTTTTCAATCATTTTCGTAAACTATAATTATTTTTATTTTTTTCGCTTTAAAACCTTCTTCGTTGTCAGCACTAAAATAGCAGCATTTTTGTATGTTTTATTCTTTATTATTTACTGCTTTATAAGAGCTCTCTAATTGATGCGCTTAATTATGCGCTTTTTCGCTGTAGTGCTTCAAAAAACCCAAATTTTTTGTACTGGGAAGTAAAACGTGATGTGGCTAAGCAAAGCATTCAGAATAACTTAGCAAAACCTCACTAACTAAACACAAGTAAAATCAAAACATTTATAATTCTTTATAATTGATATACGATTCGGCACAAATTTGTTCTATATGACTGGAAATCATATTGTTAAAAGTCGTGAAAATCGGTCTATAATTTACCTAGGCCCCAAATAAAGCCAGCTTTTGAAAAACAATTTAGTTGCGCTAGTGCTTATGTCACAATGGTTTAAACATTGATGATGTTCAGTGTTATGTTGTCTCTTTTTATTTGTTATTGGTAAGTTTATGTTGCCGTTATATTTCGTTTTGTTTCTATATTTTTAAAAAGACACCACTATATAAATGAACAAATTTCACATAAAGGGGAAGAACTCAAAAAACTTGTTATTTTTCAATAATCCCGGACACAAATTACAAAAACAACTACCGTTATATTCTACATTCTCGTATTTCTTTACAATGTCATAATTGTTTTCAACTTTCATTGTAAATATTAAAAATGAAGAGTTTTTGTCTCTTATGAAAATGTGGAAATTTTAAGTTTTTTAGAAAAACCATTGCGACGAATTTTTATATTGACGTCCGTTTTTATAAAGTTTAATTAATAATTATTATTGGCCCGCGATAGGGGATTTCAAAATGGTTGGTTTTCTGGTGGGAATGCAAGGGGGATACACTAAATATCCGTGTTACCTTTGCTTATGGGACAGTAGAGCCGATGCACTTCACTACCAGCAGCATTCATGGCCTCAACGGAGCGAGTTTCAAATCGGACAACATAATGTAAAAAATAAACCAATTGTAGAGCCTGATCGTATTTTAATGCCTCCACTGCACATAAAATTAGGACTCATGAAGCAATTCGTAAAGGCTCTTCGTCAAGACTCCGAAGCCTTTCAATATTTAAAAACAATTTTCCCAAAACTGTCAGAGGCTAAAATTAAAGCTGGTATTTTCGTCGATCCACAAATAAAGAAAATAATGGCGAGTGAACATTTTCTTCAGTACTCATGAAAAAGAAGCGTGACTCAGCCTTAAAGCAGTCATTCATGGCTTCCTTGGTAACAAGAAGGCCGAGAATTATGAAAAGCTTATTTCTAATATGCTTGACAGCTTCAAAGTCATGGGTTGCAGAATGTCACTCAAACTGCACATGCCACATGCGCACTTGGATAAATTCAAAGATAACTTGGGTGAATATTCAGAAGAGCAAGGGGAACGCTTCCACCAGGATATAATGAACTTTGAAAAAAGATATCAAGGACAATATAATGAGACCATGATGGGTGACTACATTTGGATGCTCATACGAGAAAGTTCTGACGATTACACTAGAAATACTAAAAGTATTCATTTTTGAAGCTTCTTTTGTATCATTTTTTTGAATTTGTATGTTTATTTGTGCTGTCTTTTATAATAAAAATTAATTAAAATATATAATTCATAACCCAAATTTTTAATTAGGCTTAAGTTCATTAAATTTAATTTTCATTAAATTATTTTTATGAAGAAAGGAATTTTACAACATGAAAATTAATTAAAATTTATTGATAATTTTTCATTCTTGACTCAATCTGGGTTCGAACCCAGGTGTTTACGGACAGGTTACCCTGGCATGTTTCGATTGCAACCACTCAATCTCCTCATAGGGCTTGCCGTTTAACACTCGCAGCCATCGACGACTGCTGACGTCATTAGTCAAACATCAATCCTTAAACCAAATTGTATTCAACCTTTGGTAGATCGAAATTTGCTTTGAATGATTACACAGTACAACAGCCAATCTGGGGGGTGAGAAATTCCAAGTCAGGGTGATGGTACTAGGTCAGTATAGTTAAACCCTCAAAGGGTTTGGCGTTCGTATGTGTCAGTTTTTTTTATGACATTTTAAATTTTTTCCTTATCTTGATGTTTTTTTGTTTAATATAACTCGAGAACCACTTTTCCGATTTTGCTAAAACAAACTCAAAAAAATTTAGAATTACAATTTCTTTAATCCGTTCATATAGCGTTTTTCTTTATAATCAACAGTTTTGCCGGTAAAAATAAATTTGTGGAGAATTATAATTGATAAGTGCAAAAAAATGTTCAAGCCTGGATGTATGCAGCAGATTTTATCACAAACCTGCACTGCAATTTTTGTGACTTTTTTTAAGCGATCGGTGAAAATCGTCGGACTTTTGTTTGTTATTTTAAAGAATACACCCACATTCAGTGATGCCAACAGTAGGGGACTTCTCCTTTTCTACGGATTTTTTTTTCGGAAAATTTCAACCGTAGGGAAAAGAGGACACAATTTTTTATTTTAGGGCATATTTATTTATTTATTTATTTAATCAATGGATATTATCCTTACTGACAAATAACAATATTGACTTAAAATTAATGAATAACAATATGCATTTTAAAATATACTACAAATTTACAGAATATATGTAGTACATAAAAATTTACGAATAAAGAAAAACAATAAGAAAAATCAAAAAATTGTGACATAGAATTAAATTGTCTACATAATCAGCAATAGCGTAATTTTCTCTAAAAAAATTTAACAAAAAGCAGATTATAATGACGCGTATTGCGACAAGGTATATTAAATTTAGCAGATTCTACAGAAAATCACAACAAACATTACCATTAATAAGATTAACCATAAAAGAAACATTTAACATTGTACGACGACTTTTGAGCGATGGTAATTTCATTAATGCCAGTCTTCTAGCATAGGAAGGAAAGTTTGTCGAGTAACTCCAACGAAGATCACGTAAACAGAATAATAAAAATTGTTTTTGGACCGATTCAATACGAGAATTGTGAATGTTGTAAAATGGATCCCAAATGATTGACCCATATTCTAAGATTGGTCTAACGAGTGATACGTAAAGTTGCTTCGTTATGTATGGATCGGTGAATTTTTAACCCAGCGCTAAATAAAGCCAAGAACGCCTCGAGCTTTATTAACAGTTAATGTAATATGAGAAACAAAGTTTAATTTAGGATCCAGTAAGACTCCAATATCAAGAAACGAATCAACCAACTCCAGTTGATGACCACCAAAAGCATAATTAACAGCAATACAGTTATTTCTATAAAAACGCATGCTTTTGCATTTCACAAGATTCAGCTCCATCATATTATGATTACACCATAAAAAGAAGTTATAAAGATCCGATTGAAGATAAAAATGTTCCGAAAAAAAATTCCTAGAAAAGGGGAAATCCCCTACTGTTGGCATCACTGAATGTGGGTGTATTCTTTCAAATAACAAACAAAAGTCCGACGATTTTCACCGATCGCTTAAAAAAAGTCACAAAAATTGCAGTTCAGGTTTGTGATAAAATCTGCTGCATACATCCAGGCTTGAACATTTTTTTGCACTTATCAATTATAATTCTCCACAAATTTATTTTTACCGGCAAAACTGTTGATTATAAAGAAAAACGTTATATGAACGGATTAAAGAAATTGTAATTCTAAATTTTTTTGAGTTTGTTTTAGCAAAATCGGACAAGTGGTTCTCGAGTTATGTTAAACAAAAAAACATCAAGATAAGGAAAAAATTTAAAATGTCATAAAAAAAACTGACACATACGAACGCCAAACCCTTTGAGGGTTTTACTATACTGACCTAGTACCATCACCCTGACTTGGAATTTCTCACCCCCCAGACAATAATCCCAAAAATGTTCCATAGTGTTATCTATTTTAATTTATTTTAACATGTTATTCCTTTACTTCTGTTTTTTCGTACTTTTGTCAAGAATTCTTTTTGAAGTTCAAAGTACATATTTTTTGTTTTTTCATTTTTTGTCTTTCTTATTCTTGTTGACCTTTTCAGCACAACTTGAAGGACAAATGCAAACATAGAGCTCGTGCCTTAGCTTTAACAATTATTAGTATTGTGGTTATTTTATTGAACTATTTATGGTTTTTAATCCAAATTTTTAATTAGGCTTAAGTTCATTAAATTTAATTTTCATTAAATTATTTTTATGAAGAAAGGTATTTTACAACATGAAAATTAATTAAAATTTATTGATAATTTTTCATTCTTGACTCAATCTAGGCTCGAACCCTGGTGTTTACGGACAGGTTACCCTGACATGTTTCGATTGCAACCACTCAATCTCCTCAGACGGCTTGCCGTTTAACACTTGTTTGCATTTGTCCTTCAAGTTGTGCTGAAAAGGTCAACAAGAATAAGAAAGACAAAAAATGAAAAAACATTAAATATGTACTTTGAACTTCAAGAAGAATTCTTGACAAAAGTACGAAAAAACAGAAGTAAAGGAATAACATGTTAAAATAAATTAAAATAGATAATCATTCAAAGCAAATTTCGATCTACCAAAGGTTGAATACAATTTGGTTTAAGGATTGATGTTTGACTAATGACGTCAGCAGTCGTCGATGGCTGCGAGTGTTAAAAGGCAAGCCCTCTGAGGAGATTGAGTGGTTGCAATCGAAACATGTCAGGGTAACCTGTCCGTAAACACCTGGGTTCGAGCCCAGATTGAGTCAAGAATGAAAAATTATCAATAAATTTTAATTAATTGTCATGTTGTAAAATTCCTTTCTTCATAAAAATAATTTAATGAAAATTAAATTTAATGAACTTAAGCCTTATTAAAAATTTGGACTAAAAACCATAAATAGTTCAATAAAATAACCACAATACTAATAATAATTCATAACTTGTTTTAATTTTAAATATGATTAACATTGAAAAATAGACCTTTTCCATAAATGTTGAAATTTCGTTCTGGTATCTACAAAAGCAAACTTTATTAGATAAAAATATTTTTTCTTTCTTTAGTTTGGCATAAGTAATCAAAATCAGAGGTACAGAACTCAGACTCAAAAATCGTGTTGACCTGTGTAATCTATAGACACCATATGGGGCCCACGACTAAAATATTCTAATTTTCGGTGGAGGTTATCAAAGATTCGGCACAGCCGAATAAAGCGCTCTTAATTGTTAACAATTAAATTTTATATTCAAATTTTCTTATAACGAATAATTCTGTTTTAAAATATTATTTTATAATAAATTGCTTTCTTTTAAAGTTTTCGATCTATTTTTATTTTATTTCCGAGTTTATTTTATAATAAATTGTTTTCATTATTTTCATAGTTTTATAAAAAAAAATTGTATTTTAATGTTATTTAAAATTAAAACTAGTGCTTTGTGCTTGTGCTTTTTTAGCGTACTATTTCTCCACAAACGTCAAACAAATCACAATTACCTTAAATTTCTAAAAGTCAACATGAATTGTGAAGTGGACGATGCACAGTGTCGTGTTTTTATATAACGAGTGGCCAAAAATATAAGGAGTTGTCGTAGAGTTATGAAATTTGGCACACTTGTTTGTATTGATGAAAAATAGTCAAATTGCAAATATGGAAAATTTTGGAGCAAGGATTCGGGTCCTTCTCTTATATCCTGAAAATTAAAAATGCCATAACAGAAGAAAAACAGGTTCTTCCATTATGAAATATTCAACGCTGATTACCTTAAACAATGTTAACGTTTCGGCCAATTATGGTCCAATTCATAGTAAGGACAAGCCGAGTTCAAAAATGTCCTTTTTCGAAAATTAAAGAAAAATTGTTAACCAAATTATTATTAGCTATTATTTTTTGATACATGAAACTATTAGATCATTCTGAATTTATAAATTATTTTTTTTCAATTTTGAGCAAGGACCCACCACGTATATATCCTGAATAAAAATGAAATCGAAAAATTTAACCTCTAACTAAAACTATTTTTATTGCTTTGTAAACGCAATTAATTCTGTAAAATTTTAACAAAAATCAGATGAGTGAAACCATATTAATACGAAATGTAATAACTTGCATATTCAAAAAAAGTCAAAAAAGTTTACAAAAGGGCTTTTTAAAAAAATGTTCATACAAAATTCATTAAATAAAAATTCATCAAGTCTATTTTAATTTTTGTGTAGACCCTAGTAAATTTTTATATTTTCATTACCAGGTTGTTATGTTTTTTGAGTAAAAATAATTTAAAAAACCATTTTGAATATTCATTTATTTTTAATATTGCCAAAAAAAAAAAACGAAATTCCTCAATAAGGATCGTTAAATTTTCGTTTACAAGTACTGTGACCCGAACTGCCATCGAAACCCCACTTAACTTCACAGATAACATAATTTTCTGATTCAAACTGATACAGATCTAAATAACTATTCACAGTCATAGTGAGAAAAGTTTGCATTGGAACTTCAGCAGACGTTTCTGAAACAACAATTGGTTCTGGAATTTATGTTTGGTTCGCATGTTGCAAGGCATAATAGGATGGAAAGCAGTCTTTATGCAATTCATTAACAACTGTTTTACTATCTTTAAGATAAATACATGTCCATAAAAAGTGCCAATGTTTTATCTACAGAAATAGTGGTTGAAGTTTTTGGATTTAAAACTCTTTTTTTAAAGCTTTTTCTAAAAGGGTTAAACTTGTTGGTGCCACAAGCTCTTTAACTTTTCTCCTTTTAGTACGTTCGGAACAACTTTCTATGTTTACTAAAGGTCTGCCTCTTCGACTGGTGCTTGGTTCCTTAAGAGGTATTACTTTCGTACAGAAAAATTTAACTTATGTTAAATAATAACAAAATTCTTCACATAAAATGTTTTTCATCACTTTCCTTTTTATGTAGGTTTATTTCTGCTGCACTTTGTGTTTTATGTCTTAACCAAATATTAAAAAACTGACGAATTTGACCCTGCTTAGTCACTGAAAATCGCGAATAAAAATTAGAGGTGGACGAAAGTCTTTGAAAAAAACTTACTTGCAGAAATCTTATAATTAAGTATAAAAAATAACTTTTTTTATCTTTTTTTTATTGTCCACTGAAGTTAAAAATTTCTAATATTAATTTCAAAAGATTTTGTTATTCGTGCTTAATTCCCAGTTTTTATTCTTGACAAAAACACTTGAAATTTATTGTTGATGGGATAAGCTATTCCTATGCGCATTTCACTGGTTGCTTAGGCCAGATCATCAGGAAACTTCATCCATAAAGATTTTAGAAAAACTAAAGATATTAAACCAAATAAAACTGTTAAACGTATAAGAATTATAAACTGGGAATTAAGCACGAATAACAAAATCTTTTGAAATTAAAATTTTGTATTCCCAAAAATTGAAATTACTTTTTGATAATTTCTAATATTATTACGTTTTTATATTCAGATTAACGGTACATCGTATTTGACAATCACATTGTAGTAAAAACCAAAGTTGCTAAAGTTTAACACCACTGCATTTATATTTTAATAAAAATAGCGCTGCTTCGTCGACATTTTATTTAAAAATTAACTCTTAAAAGCAGTGTTCGAAAATAAACACTGTAGTTCGTTTCATAATGTTCGGTTCAGTAGATTTGTAAAAAACACAAACGCTTATAGTGTTTGTAAAGAAAATCATTAAAAAAAATAACGATTCCCTGATAGTCATCTTTCGAACACAAAAATATTACTGTTTTTATCAAACTCAACAAAAAATTTGAACATTTAATTCCATTCGGTTTTTTTTTTTTTTTTTGAAAATCCACAAACTTCAATGTGATCGGTTCGGCTCGTTAATGTTCGTCCCTTTTGGCTGGTAAAAAAACATTTTTACAAAAACAAAATACACACACGAAAAAACATTATAGAACATTAAAATATAATGTTTGTCTACAGTATCACTACAATTGTTTTGTTTTTTAACGAAGAACCGAACATTATATAATGTTCGGTTCTTTCTTGAAAATAGTTACGAACGGTATTAAGGGTTGTGTATGTCTACACAATCAACAAAAAAAAAAAGATATCGTTCCTGGGTGTGTGAGCCGAACGTTAAATAATGTACTGTTTATTTTCGAACATTGCTTAAAAGTTATAGCATTTTTTCAGATTTTTTTTTTCAATAATTGAAGCACAGCCGCGAATAACGTTGTAAACGCCACATTTTGCAAAAACTGTTTTTTTGCATATAACCGTTGACCTTACTCTCTTACTCAGTTTAAACATCAAATCAACCAAAACTATGCACCTTAACGCCTTCAATATGGCGTACAAAGTGTCAGCCAGTGGAAGAACATTGCAAGTTACTAACATAATGATGAAACCGAAATGGTTTTGCAGTGCGGAATAATGTTTTAAAAGCCTTTTGCATTAAAGTTTTTATTATCATTATTTTTAATAATAGAAAAATAAATTTTTTAAAACAAATAATGCTGCCTGTCAGAAAACGTTTTTTTGCTCTCCTGAAAAATTATTATTTTGTAACTTAAAACGTTATTCGCGGCTGTGCTTCAATTGTTTACTTAGTTATAACTTTGAACTTTTAATGCTCAGAACTACATTAAAAATTGACTTTTTTTAAAAATGCTTTCTGCTGTTTCTTAATTGGAATGTACAAAGTAAAACCATATTAACACTTTTTTTTTTGGATGGTTGATTTTTTTTTATATTTGGCCGCCCTCACGACACAGTGCGATGCAATTAGATTTTTAATAATTCATTTGTTTACATAACACAAAAAGAATTGAAAAAAACTACAGAAAATCGAAAAAATTTAATATGCTAAACAACTCCGCAATAGATACAATTCGACATTTTGTTGTACACTAAAATGAAAAATTTTGAAAATGTTCACGCACAAGTCCACTAACACATCGAACAAATCACAAGTAATTTAAAATTTTCAATTACTTGTGATTTGTGCGCGCAGAGTCCCATTTACAAGACATCGAGCTCGCACAAATCACATGCACAAATCCCTAGTGTGTGGCCAGCTTTAGTTACACATTTCTGTCAAATGTTTTAATTTTCAAATGAATGTGTGGAATTTTGATTTTAAATAAGTTCTCTTTTTTACATAATATGATTGAAAGTTTATTTAATTTTCAAATTTTAATTTGTACTGCTTTAATAACTTTATATAATATTTTTTTTAAGAATACATATTTGTCCAGTCTGCCTCTTACAAATCCAAAACGTGTACTGAATAATGAATAAAGACTGAATGAAAATAAAATACTATTCCTGAAACATGAATAGAAAGAAAGAATTGAATAGAAATTTTTTCCTTTTCGTTTCATTGAACAATATTGATCTTACAGCATTGCAACAATTTTAGATAATAATGAAAAGTAGAAATGAATAAAAACAGTTCCTTCGTTCAGCTACAATTGCAAGCATTGAAAGAAATTACAAAAGAGTTAATTATAATTACTCCCCACGCTACGCTTAGCAACTGATAGTTACTTCTTCTCAATATAATAAAATAATAAATCCAGAGTTACTATAAAGGTTCGTTTAGTTATACTCGCACTATGTTATACATATGTATGTTAAAAAGTGATTGGGCTTGAACGACTTTACTTTCTTAAGGATTACAGATGTTATAGACAGCACAATACCAGAAAAATCTAATGAAATTTTATATAAGAAGACCTAATTTATATATTATTTCTAGCGTCAGATCCGCTCATCTGTAGTAGTCGAAATCAATGAAAAGTATAACATCGGGACATTTACGAAGAAGCAAAAGGGCTGTTAGAGGACAGAAATGATACAGAACTAATAATGCAATTTTTGCTGGTAATTTTCCCACCGAATTAATACCAGTTATGATTTGCTTTAAATTTTATTTAAATACAAACAAGTAAGAAAGTATAGTCGTTCAAGCCCGACCATATGATACCCTAAACCACAGTATTGAAAAACACATCATGCTTATATGTCCATATAAATATGGATTTATCTATGTTTTACTTTCATTAAAATCGGTTTGAGAGGCAGAAATCGCCCCTATCTCCCCTCGTGATCCTATTTTAAAAAAAAAGGCATACCTTTCGTGTTCATGAAGATATGGTTCTATCTATGTTTTAAATTTCACTAAAATCGGTTTGATAGTTTCTGAGAGGAAGAAATTTCCCCTTATCTTCCCTCGTGGTAATACGATTTGGACCATTTTCAACAGGCTTGGCCCTTGTGCCAATAAAAACCTATGCCCCAAATTTTATCAAATTATCTCCAAAATTACGACCTGAACTTTGCGCACAAGGTTACATGGACAGCCAGCCAGCCAGCCGGACGGACATCGTTAGTTCGAGTCAGAAAGTGCGTCTAGGACCAATATAATTTAAGGCGTAACACACATCAGCACAAATGCATAATACCCTCTCCACTATTGTGGTGTGGGTATAAAAAACAAAACAAACATAACAGAGGGTCCACTTGTATTATTTTTTTTTTTTTTTTTTCGTCCAAAAAACAGCCACCTCTTGTGTTACCTGTTGTAGAATTAATAAACTGGAAATCAGCTCACAAAATTATCCTGTTTCCATGTTCTGTAACTTTAGTGAGAACTTCTCGCATCGAAAAGATGTGAAACAAAATATTCCATAGTTTCGCGAAAAGTGAGAAAAAATGTCTCTGTAACTCATGTCAAAAACTATCAAAGGAGATTACGTCGTTGCGTTATAAATATCATAACATTAAGGGTCAGTTAGTCTTTACTTTCTGTTCTGTTACGAATCAGCTGATTTGTTTTTGTTATTAAAAAACCTGTGAAATTGTTCAGTTTTTCTGTTCTGTTGCGGTTCAGTTTGTTAAAATCAAAAAATTGTTAAGTAATTGTAAGTTTTTTTTTTTTTTTTTTTTTTTTTTTTCTTCATTATTTATTTATTGAATCTTCATATATTAAATATGAACTAACAATAATTAATCAAATCTTAACCTAATATTATTTTTTTGTCCTGCCAGTGCCAGACAAAAATTTTGTTCATCGCGGGTTCTGTTCACTTTTATAGGTGTTTATCGCTCATCTAATTGGACAAGTGCCGCAGTGTCTCTTCTTCTTAAGCGAGTGTGGCCGCTATCATTTAAAATATTTCGTGCTAGTGGGTTCGGGTGCAATTCGAGCCTTTTTAAGTATTTTACTGCATATTTCGTAATCATAGTTTTAACTAATGGAACATTGAGATCCTTGTGAATATTTGAGTTTTTAACATACCAAGGGGCAGCTGTGATTATTCGAAGTAGTTTATTTTGGCGCCTTTGAATTTTTTCGATATTAGAGGCCGTGGCAGTGCCCCATAACTGAATACCATAGCACCAGATTGGCTTTAAGATGGAGTTGTAAAGAAGAAGTTTGCAGTCGAGACTAAGGACAGAGTTTCTTCCAATAAGCCAATGAATTTGGATGGCTTTTAGTTTCATTTGAGTTAATTTTGCCTCTATATGGCTTTTCCACGTTAAACGGCGATCTAGATGAATACCGAGGTATTTTACATGCGAATTTTGAGGTATTATTTGATTATTGATTTTAATAGGGGGGCATGATTCCCGACGCAAGGTGAATGTTATATGTACGCATTTTTGCTCATTGACCTCTATCCTCCATTGCTTTAACCATAGTTCGAGTTGAAATATATGATCCTGTAGGTATCGAGATGCTTCTTGACGGTTTTCGTGCACGCTCAAAAAAGCTGTATCATCAGCAAATGTTGAAGTTTGTGTGTAGTTGTTTGTTGGCATATCCGAGGTATATATTAAGTATAAAAGTGGGCCCAGGATGCTTCCCTGAGGGACTCCAGCGTCAATTTGCTGAGGAGAGCTTAAATAATCACCTTCTTTAATAATAAACTTTCGACCGACTAAGTAGCTTTCTAACAGCTTGTGTATGTTTACTGGTAAGTTTAGCTTCAATTTATGTAATAAGCCTTCATGCCAGACTTTATCGAAAGCTTGAGAAACATCGATGAAGAGAGCGGAACAATATTTTTTTTCTTCAAAGGCTTTTCTTATTGCGTTTACTATACGATGGGTTTGCTCAATTGTGCTGTGTTCTCTTCTAAAGCCGAATTGGTGGTTAGGAATACATCTATTATCATTTAAAATTGGGGTTAATTTTGACGCTAACAGCTTCTCAAACAGCTTTGATATATTAGAAAGTAAGCTTATAGGCCTATATGACTCAACTTTTGTGTGATCCTTTCCAGGTTTAGGTATCATGGTGACTAAGGAGACCTTCCACTTTTGAGGATAGTATTCAAGGCGTAAAATAGCATTAAAAATTAAAAGAATAATTTTCTTTGCTATGCTGGGTAGCTCCAAAAGCATTTTGTTGCTGATCTTGTCAAACCCAGGAGCCTTCTTGGGGTTTAAATCACAAATAACCTTTTCGATTTCTCTTATCTCAAATCTTAGCGGAACAGCTGCTCTAGCAGCAACAGGTGGTAACTCGACCGCAATATCGTGAGATATATTTGGGGTAAATACGTTTTTTAAATGATTGACAAACAGATTTCCTTTTTCAACATCATTTCTTGCCCAACTTCCATTCAAGTTTCTTAATGGTGGTTTAGAGACAACTGGCCTTTTGAGATTTCTAGCTGCACGCCATAATGAGTAGTCTGATTGTGGGGTTGCATCAAGTTCCTTAAGATATTTTTCCAGAGAAGCCGTTTTCTTAGTCTGCAGTAACTTTCTTAGTCTTTTTGTACACTCTTTAAGTAAGTTCTTAAGTTGAGGGGATCTGTGCAATTGCCACTCTCTTCGAGCCCTCCTTTTTTCAGACAAAAGATGCTCGACATCTGTGGAATATATTTTAATAGTTTTTGTTTTTTTGGGGGCAATATTGGAATGTTGAACAGCTAGTTTCAGAAAACTGTCAAAATTGTCAATAGAGCGATCTACATAATCCGGTGTACTGAGCGGAATATTTTCTGTGCAATGGGTACTGAGATATTTTTTATATTTCAACCAATTAATTTGCGTAGCTGTCGTCGGAGGAACAATTCTATTGGGGTTCATTATAGTAACAATTGTAGGTGTGTGGTCGGAAGATAAATCTAGGGAGGCTTCAACTTGAATCGTTTCTATGGGAATGTTTTTAACCACGCCGAAATCTATGACATCTGGAATTTTTTGAAGATCAGTGGGCCAATATGTTGGTTGTCCGCTCGCTACCACATTTAAATCCATTTTAGAAATTATGTTAAATAAAACACGACCCTTTGGTGTTATAAGTCGCGACCCCCAGAGGGTATGTTTAGCGTTATAATCGCCAGCGGCTAGGAAACACGGTCCTAATGATTTAAAATATTTACAATATTGGTCCTCCGATATTGAAAATCTAGGCGGGGAGTATAACGATGAAATTATTAGGTTTCTATTTAATTCCTCAACGCAAATGTTCGTTGCCTGGAGATAATCTTCACGATGATCACACATTAGGTAGTGTTTGACTCGGGCCTTTATTAAAATGGCGGAACCTCCACAAGCTCTATCTCGAGGGTCCTTGGTATCATATAGTATATAACCATTTATTTTAAACGTACTTCTTGAGGTCAAATGAGTTTCAGAAATCATCATGACATCAATTTGTTTATTTTTAAGAAAGTATTCTAATTCATTTTTATGTTGGCGGATGCCGTTTGCGTTCCAAAAACAAATTTTTAAACAGTTCATGGTTTGTTAAGTACAGCTTGCAATAACATCGATTGCATTCTAAGCATTTCCTGCATCATATTACCCATTGTGTTCGTAAAATTATTTACTGTTTGCACTAATGTTTCCATGGTTTTTTCTAAACGACTTAAATTAGAAAATTGAGTTTCATCATTACTTGGCGAGGCACCTTGCATTGGCTCATGGTTTGATTTTAGGACGTTAGCGTAAGAGGTTCTGTTATTACTAGGCTGGGGGGCTTGAATTGCATTTGTGTTAACCTGATTTGTTACCTGCATTTGAGGGGGATTAGTTTTCGGTCCGACCGACTGCTTGACGATAGTATATACAGGGCATCCTCTATAATTGGCAGTGTGATTACCGCCACAGTTGCTACATTTTTTTAAGTTGGGGTCGGTTTTAGACTTGTCGCAAAGAACTGTTCCATGTAATTCACCACATACTACGCAAACAGGGGGTAAGTAGCAGTATGCCTTAGTATGGCCAAATTCCTGGCAGTTTAGACATTGAACAGGACCATTTCTTTTGTGCGGCTCCTCAATAGTTACCCTTCTGTACAGAATATATTTCAAATTATAAATTGGATGCGTTTCATTTTTTTTGAGCTTAATGTCGCCGGGTTCAAGCTCCACTCGAAATAGTGGTTGGGGATTTTTTTCCCTATTTTTGATATTTGTTACGTTTTTGATTTTAAAGCCCTTCTCTTCCAAAAAAGCTTTAATTTCCCCTGGGTCTACGCATGAGTCTATGCCCTTGATTACTACCTGAAGACCTTTACTGCTCTTCAGTTGATACGTATAAAAGTTTTTATTTAGAGTCTCAAATCTTGTAATTACCTTTCGAAAATCATCCTCGTGATTAACCTGTATTTTAGTCTCGTTAATGATACCGCGCTTTATTGCAGCTACATAAAAGGAATTTTCACCAATCACCGAAATTAAACATTTTATTAACTCATTAGAGTTTTGCTCTCTAAGGTATATCGGGGGTGGCTTAGACGATTTAATGACGTTTGGTGCTTCAGAGGATTCATCCTCCAGAATCGCGAAACGATTTTGTGTATTTATTTTATCAAAAGATGGTAGTTTTGAGGCCGAAGCAACTGCTGCAGAGGTAGGGCTGCGTCCCCGTTTAAGCACTGTTATGTACCTGTCCATACCAACTTGTACTGTAGGCTTTTGACAACTTTTTACAGGGGGGTTTTCCATTGCATTTGTGTTTAAGTTCATGGTATCATTGCCCACTAAATTTGTTTTTGACGTCACGGCAATACTTGCTGGCCTGGCAACACTTGTCACCAAATCTTGTTGTAGTTTTTTTAATGAGTCACTATCCACCGTTTGTGTAAATACCGAGGGTGAGAGGGAACGTGTTCGAGTAATTGGCTTAGCCGTTAGGTAGTTAATATTGTTTTGTTTTGTTTTATTTATTTCTGCATTATTTTCATTTGCATTAACTAAAACGTAAACGTTTCTTTCATTTTGTCTTAGTGTTGTTTCACTATTTGTACTCATGCAAAGAGTTGTTTTTGTTTTTCACCGTTTTGCTTTGCTTTAATATTTTTATTATTTATTGTATTTTACAACAACAAAAGAAAAACCAGAATTTAAATGTTTTTTTTTCAGAATATGTATACACATGTATGAACATTCATACGTACATATATATTTTTACTGATTTATTTTATTTAATTTGATCGTTTTAAATTGTTCACTATTATGTTAAATAATTTAATTAACAAAATATATTATTTTGTTTTTTTTTTAAGCGTCCATTCGCTGCTTAGATTACAAAATCAAATGTGATTAATTAATAGTTTAAATTGTATGCGGGGCTAAAATACACGTCTGTATCACAACAAAGCACAAACCGAACTGTAATTGTAAGTGACAGCAAAATAAATAATAAAAAAAAACATATTTATATTGAAATAACCCTGTAGGAAGTCAAACACATTTATAACTAACTTCAAACTGGGTTTTTTATAACCACATCTAGTTGATTAAGTGACTTTTTTCCTTGTCGACGACTCATTATTTTAACATGGGCATGTCATAGGCAGTAGTCAATTGGCCATCTTTGCATGACTTTTTAACTGACTACTAACTACTTATTTTTCAACCTATTTGTAATTAATTAGAAGTATTGTCAGTTAATAATAAATTATTTAAATTTTAAATAATTTTTGTCAAAAAAATATATGTACATATGAACATGCATACATATGTATATCTTTATATATTTTGATAAAGAAATAATTATTTATGAAAATTTTGCATTAAACTGCCCTACATGATGATGTATAATAGTCCTGAAATAAATACGCCACATAATTGCTAGTACATAAACAGATTTGTATTGATTTAATTTTTCATTATTTTAAAATGTTTGTATATATTTTTTTCTTTTGACTTCATGGCATGCTTGTTTTACTTATTTTGCTTTTATTTGTGTTTTACGTGTGCCTTTTTGGTTGATATCTGCATGAGATTTAAACCAATTTGTAGTCATTTAAAAAAAAGATAATTTATAGTTAGTGTTTTTTTGCAACTGACTATTTTATTTACTACAGGGAAACTATTTTTTGATTTTAATAATTCATAAAATTTAATTTTTTATAATTTATGTGCATTCAAGTTATTGAAATAAAAAAATTTGTCATAAATGGCTGATAAGTCGCTACAGAAAAAGTAACTATTACAATTTCGAAACAGAACGGCACGGAACAAAACAGAAAGTAAAGACTAATTCTGCCTTTACACTCAAAGCCTATGTGACATTGCAGACTTTGAAAACCCATATCGTTAACGGCGACCAAAATTTACTAAAATTTAAAAATTTTCAAGACAGCGGCGAAAATACAACTGTCGGCTTTACCAAAAAATGGTTAGTGCGTCTTTAATGTGTGTTGTTTCCAAAAGAGCTTTAAAAACATTCGCATATTTTATGCGATTGTTAAAAGTAAAATAATTTAACAATGAAAAAATGTGCCATGAACACAATATTATTATTATTATTCTTTGCATTTTGCATTTTTAACCCGAATCAACCCAGAACTTTTTTTTTCGATTTTTTCAGAAATATTTAATAGGGCGGATATAAAGATCCTCTGGATTACAAAGGTGCAATTTTTTTTCTCCTCGTTGTTTTGTATCTCGAGATATAGGGTGTGACCGTATGGTCACTTTGGGTACGATTAAGAATAATTGTGTTCGTTCAAACAAGAAAAAAATAAAGCAACATTTTTTATACATTTTATTATTTATTTATTTATATGTCAAATTGGGTATGATAATTAATAAAGCATTTGACGCAGACCCCAACATCGCAATTTGAGCATTCAGTGCGTCCAACAGAAGTACAGTTGTCGGCTGCACAACGTCTTCTTTTTGCACACGGGCGAACCAGGTGATCTTTTCTATCATAGCGCAAAGTTTCTTGTGAAGATTCCTGGATATTTCTTTTGCGAGGGCCAAGAGATTTTGGATTTTCTCCAAAACGTTTGCAGTAATAAAGAGCAATCTGTCGTCTAAACTGTAGTTGTGGCCTATCAGGATTAGCCGAGCGGTGTAGTTGCCATGCGTTATGTAGCGAAACATCAACTACCCATGTGAATATGCTGCTCCACCACTTTTTTCCTCTGACTCCAATTCTGTACATGTTGACGTTCTGATCCATTCGGTCTACACCACCCATAAAGTTATTATATTCTTTAACTACGCATGGTTGTTCAACATTAATTTTTTTCTTTTGTTCTCTACAATACCGTTGAACATTGCAAATAGGACTTCTTCCATATACACTCGATGCTACATTTACAACAGCGTTGCCATTCCACTTTGTTAACACAATATCGGTCTCCTTCACTTTAATGGATTCTACATAGCCTCGTGCTTTCTTCTGTATGATTTTTTTGTCTGCAATGGGGCAATTTTTGGGTATACGATTTTCACGGATTGTTCCTGTTGCATTGTATCCACAGCTTTTTAAATAATGCAGTACAGGAAAGCCGGTAAACAAATTGTCAAAAAAAAAAACGAAAAAGGCATGCTTTGAACCTCCGGAAAGAAATCGTCGATCATATTTATAAGAGGTGCGGTGCATTTGCCAAATCTTTCTTCATAGATGGGCTTTGACCGAGGATTTTTTCCTTGGTAAATTTCAAAATTTACCAGATACCCAGAAGTCGTACACAATGACCACACTTTAAATCCAAAGCGTAATGGTTTTCCTTTAATAAATTGTTTGCAGCCATGGCGTCCAAAGTATGATATAATACTTTCGTCATACGATAAATGTTGCACTGGATGGAAATTTTTCAGCATATTTGCTTTCAAGTGATCTGTTAAGGGCCGAAGTTTCCACATTTTATCACCATCGTCAACTTTCTTACCACTATCTTCAAAATGCAGAAATTCCGATATCTGCTGAAACCTGTTTCTTCGCATAGCCGAATATATCAACTCGTTTCTCATGTCTTCATCTGCACCCCAGAATGATCTTTAACTTGTGCGACCGTCGTAGCCACTCACTATCAAAATACCAATATACGTTTTTAGTTCTGCAGTAGTTATATTTGGAACATTCTTTCCAAGAAAGACTGCGTATCTATGAGATTCGATGATAATGTGATCCAACAATTGCTGATCAAAAAACTTTTCAAACAGTTCGTAAGGTTGCAAGTTCTTGCAATCTTCAAAACTTGGGGACGGAAATGTTGGAGGCATGGCAATGGAAGAATCTTTAACCCACGTAAATGAAGCGTTCTTATTCGATAGTGGAATTTCCAATTCTGATATGGTTGGTTTAACCTTTTGTAAACTATTTAACACTGCAGCAGCTGCTGATGTCGATGGCTCAGTCGATAAATTTAAATCAAAAACGGTGCGGGAAGTTT
This sequence comes from Pollenia angustigena, assembly GCA_930367215.1. NCBI lineage: Eukaryota > Metazoa > Arthropoda > Insecta > Diptera > Polleniidae > Pollenia > Pollenia angustigena. The sequence goes on from OV884058.1 coordinate 169,351,427, forward strand.
CCAAGGTAATTTCTGAGTTTCTGAGCATTAAATAATCTTCGGCATCACTAACTTCCAGGCCATCAAGCGTATCAATGCGTCTGCCGTTGTTCATAACCAGTTCACAAGATGATTTTAGTTGGCCAACAGAATGTCAACTGGCATTCCAACATCATCCTCATCCGCATCATCCGTACCACTAAGTACGCCACTTTCAACTTCAGGTGGGAGTATATATAAAGCAACAGGCTCGTTTTCATCTTCATCACACAATTCATTTATGAAGTCTATGGCTTCTTCTGTACTTAGGGCCCTAAAAATAACAATAAAGTATTTTTTGAAATCTTACCCAGCGTGACCATATGGTCACAATGATAAAAACTGTTCAAACTAACATGCAAAATGTTTGAAAACTTACAAATCACATTTTTCAATCATTAGTGTAATTCATTGGCAAACAAAATATATTTGTTTTAAACCAAGAATCCCTTATTTCATAAAAATTATTGGTTACTTACTTTTTGTAGTAATGCGTTTTCATGTTTTTTTAAAATTTTTTTTTTACACCAAGTTTTAACATCCAATTGCTCTAACAAAAATACTCTTACTGATAGAAAAATGCATTCTGCAGCAGCACACATATTTTATTATAAGTAAACCAACCAGATTCAAAAAACAAAAAAACCCGAATTTTTAACTTAATTGCTACACTGTTTGTGGGTTGTTAAATTCGTTTTCCGTACTGTTAAAATTGAATTAAAATAAAGTTATTTTACGAATTACCTTTTGTTATTTAAAAACAATCAACCAAAAAATAATGCCATTACGTAATTATTTTGTAATGTAGTTTTATTTTTGTGGGTTATATTTATATGTATGTATGTATATATTTTTTTTAAAAGTAAAAACTATTAAATTTTACGGAATATGCTGTTAAATAAATAACAAATTTTAAAATTAATGTAATATTTATTTATTTTAAATGAAATGTAAATGATCCGTTTTTTTAACGAATTTTAAATTGTTTAAAATTCAATTTCGTTTGAATTTAACTGCATAATATTTTTAGTGTGAAAAAAATTAAAAATTTTAACTTTAACTTTAAATTTGTTTTTGATTTAAATGTAAATTAAACCAGTGAGTTTTGCGCTTAACATCTACAAACCGTAGCTTAGTTTGAATAAAGTATCTATGGCTAAATGTAAAAAAGGGGCAACTTAATTTCTTGCAACAAAGCATTTTTTGTTTATCATGGTTGAAAAATGCCAAATGAACCTTTGTTTTAAAATATGCAACAAATTTTATACTATAACACTCAATTTACATGAGGGCTTTTACGAAGTCGTTTTATCTTGATTCCCTTTTAAAGCAACTTTCAAAATCTATTTGCGTTCTTACGATGATTTTTGATTGCATGTCTTTTTTTTATTTACAGAACGGCGTTGATTATCCATCATTCGATTAACCGGCAGCTTCAATTAACTGGAAAATAAAAAATTTCTTTGCATTGATTAAAATTACCTCTCTATTATCCGGAATTACTTCTGTTATCCCAAATTATAAACAAATTATCTTTTTTTTCGTTTACTTTTGAACAATCAAAACAAATTTAAATAAACAAAGAAAGAAAATTTCCCAACATGTTCTGCCGAAATTACTTTTTTCCTCATGTTTACATAATAATACATTCTATATTTACATAACTTAAGAAACGCACCAAAAAAAAATAAATAATCAAGAATGCTGCCGGTCCCGTATATAATCGATAATCGAGGTCTCACTATATTCTTAACCACACACTTCAAAGTAAGAAAAAGAATAAAACGTAAAAAGAAAAAGTTAAAAAAGAAATATAAAAAACGACATGCAAAACACATAACGAGTCTTTGTTTACCCCTCTTTCTTCTCTACACCGCTCACCTACAAACCAAAAGAGACGTCGACAAAGCGACGTCGTAAAAGGCTCCATGTGAATTGGCTGTTAAACTATTTTTACTAAAAATTAAAACTTTTTTTATTATTCATCTCAGACCCCATAATGTAAATTTATTCTGCCTTCTTGAGTAGTTTTAAGTCGATTTGGCCATGTCCATCTGCCTGTATGTCTGTCTGTCTTTTGGAAACACGCTCACCTCCGAACAATTCAAAAGAGCAATATTGTTTTCAAATCGCTTCTAGTTATCTATAGCAGCTTAAGATTAAAATCCAGCAAAATCGGCTCAGTTATGATGGTATAATGCACGTATTAATATAAGATATGGCACAAATTCGTTCTATATGAATAGGAATCACATTTTCAAATTTCGTAAGAAGCGGTCCGTAATTTACCATAGGCCCCACATAAATTTTTAGCGATAGACATGGAAATATATGAAAAAATCGTATATTTTAATGTTTCATAACTTTAATGAAAAATATGATAGCGAAATACGGTTTTAAGCTAAATGTTAGAAATATTTAGGTTTAAAAACAAACAACGCGAAAGAAAAAACAAGAGCAAAAAATTCTCCCATTCTTTTTTCTTTAATTGTTAATTAAAATAACAAGAGGCAGATGAAGGTCGTCGCGTGCCGAAAAATGAATTAAGTACAATTTACCTATAGGGGTAAGCTAAAGAAAGTAGAACATAACATAATGTAAAAGAAATAAAATGATGATGATTTGAAACAGGAATAAAAAAAAATAAAAAGCACAACAACTCAAAACCCACATTGAAAAAATTGATAAAATAAATAAACATAAATATATAAACATAACAATCATTAAACTAATAAAAGACACATAAAAATGTCATTGAGAATATATTAAAAATTTCATTCAAATATAAAAACATTTATGTATATTAAAAAAAATTCTTCAAGCGTTTGACATTTAAATAATGCAAAATGTTTATCATATTTATGAAACATTTCATTAACGGGGGGCTTATGTAACATTCTTCATTAAACCAATGAAGGGTTACAAAGGTTGACTTCAAATGTAATATTTCATTGGATTAATGTCAAAATCCATTAAATCCGTGAAGAAAATTCTTTCAGTGTGTGAACTCACAACTAGAAGATTTAACACAACATAATAATAATCAATTTTTGCTGTTTTTTGTACGTTAATAATTTATCAATATTATAGCCAAGAAGATGTTTTTCAAAGAGAAATGAAATACCGGCACAATTAAATAAATTATTATAAAATAAAAATTATAAAAAAGACCTCGAGCTCAAAAAAAAATTAATTTTGTTTTTAAGAAATAAATTGTTTGCTCTTTTTTATCTAAATAAAACAAGTTTTGACAAAAAAAAAATTCTAAAATAGGTTAATTTTGGTTTATTACAAAATTCTGGCAAAAATGTTACCTGTTTTTTATCCATTTAGCTTATTTTAATTTGTTATTTTGAAGAACACCGATAAAGATTTGATTCACAAAGGATATTCTGTCAGTTTTAATTTATATAACATTCAAGTTGTGGTCTTAACGTTTTAAAAGAATGCCCGTCTTTTACTCCTTTCCATTTCTGTTTTACATGAATCACTTTCTAATATTTTTTTTTAATATAAACTTTTTCTTCTTGTCTGAAATTTTTTTGCGAAATTTTCTTCTGGAATTTAATAACATTTCAATAACATATAACTCAACAGGCTGAATTTTTAAGTTTTATGAAATTTCAAAAGTTTTCCTTATGAATCAATAACATCTTCTCTTTTCTTCTTTTCAGGCTATTGGCTGAAGTAAAACTATAAAATCTTTTTTACGCTCCAAATATTTAATGTTTTTTTCTACGACTAAAATATGCAACATGTCTCTGAATACTTCCCAAATAATTTACTGTGATAAAAATATTGATGATTTTCATACAAAGTAAGTAAGCAAATTTATGAAATGAAAAAAATGCAATAGCAGAGTTCAGTAATTGGAGCAAATGGTATTGCGAATGACAAATTCAAAATATCGTAGCTCTTTTGTCAAATTCAACAGTAAAATACGCAGAGCTTTCGTGAGATTTCATAAAAGAATTACAATATTTTTTATATTCAAATTAAAAAAAGTAATAACCAAATTTTTAAATTTTCTTAACGAAACTCAAATCGATAACAAGACTCCTACGAGAAAATCCAATTGATACCCAGATGTCTTGCAAAAAATTTTATGGGAAACAAATTTTTCTTTTGAAAATTTTATCGATGACAAATTTTTGTACAGATATATTGTCGATAAAAAAATTTACAATAACTTTTTTCGATAACAAATTTTTCTAAGGTAAATCTAGACGATACCAAAATGTTCTATAGTAAATCTATAGATGGTAACAAAATTTTTAATAGAAAATCCAGTTGATAACGAAACTTTCTATGAAAAATCCAGTCGATAGCAAAATTTTCTCAAGAAAACAATATTTTCTTTTGAAAATCTAGTCGATCACAAAATGTTCTATAGAAAATCTAGTAGATAGCAAAATTTTTTATAGAAAATCTCGTCGATAACAAAATTTTCCATAGAAAATTTAGTCTATAAAAAATCGAGTCGACAACAAAATTTTCTATAGAAAATCGAGTAGACTACAAAATTTTCTATAGAAAATCGAGTCGACAACAAAATTTTCTACAGAAATCTCGTCGATAACAAAATTTTCCATAAAAAGTTTAGTCTGTAAAAATTCGAGTTGACAACAAAATTTTCTATAGAAAATCGAGTAGACTACAAAATTTTCTATAGAAAATCGAGTCGACAACAAAATTTTCTATAGAAAATAGAGTCGACAACAAAATTTTCTATAGAAAATCGAGTCGACAACAAAATTTTCCATAGTGAATCGAGTAGACTACAACATTTTCTATAGAAAATAGAGTCGGCAACAAAATCGAGTTGATAACAAAATTTTCTATAGAAAATAAAGTCGACAACAAAATTTTCTATAGAAAATCGAGTCGACAACAAAAGTTTATATAAAAAATACAGTATACTACAAAATTTTCTATAGAAAATCGAGTCGACAACAAAATTTTCTATAGAAAATCGAGTAGACTACAAAATTTTCTATAGAAAATCGAGTCGACAACAAAATTTTCTATAGAAAATCGAGTCGACAACAAAATTTTCCATAGAAAATCGAGTCGACAACAAAATTTTCTATAGTAAATCGAGTCGACAACAAAATGTTCTATAGTAAATCGAGTAGACTACAAAATTTTCTATAGAAAATAGATTCGGCAACAAAATCGAGTTGACAACAAAATTTTCTATAGAAAATCGAGTCGACACCAACATTTTCTATAGAAATTCGAGTAGACTACAAAATTTTCTATAGAAAATCGAGTAGACTACAAAATTTTATATAGAAAATCGAGTCGGCAACAAAATTTTATATAAAAATTCGAGTAGACTACAAAATTTTCTATAGAAAATTTAGTCTGAAACAAAATCGAGTTGACAACAAAATTTTCTATAGAAAATAAAGTCGACAACAAAATTTTCTATAGAAAATCGAGTCGACAAAAAAATTTTCTATAGACTTACAATCATGACTTACGAAACCAATTTTTTATGAAAATGAAAGTTAATAAACGCTTATGAATACGGGGGCTAGTCTTTAACAAAATTATCTATAGAAAATCCAGTCGATAATAAGCTTTCAATAGAAAATCCATCGACAACTAAATTTTCTATAGAAAATATGGTCGATAACAAGATTTTCTAGAATATCAAGTCGATAAAATTTTCTCTAGAAAATCAAGTCAATAAGAAGATTTTTTATACAAAATCTAGTCGATTACAACATTTTCTATACAAAACCTAGTCGATAACAATATTTTCTATAGAAAATCTACAGAAAATCTAGTCGATAACAAAATTTTCTTTAGAAAGTCTAGTCGATAAGAAGATTTTTTATACAAAATCCAGTCAATAACATAAGATTCTATAGAAAATAGAATCTAAACAAAATGATCTCGAACTAAATCTTTGACCGCGTAGAATTCGTTATTGCCAAGCTCTGCTGTGTTATAAAATACCTTGCACAAATGTACATATATTAAACTGATTTATATTTTTATAAATGCATATAAATAAAAAACATTATTTAACTCTTTTATCTTGCTTCTTTCTTTTGCACTATTTTGGTTACAGCTATAAACGTATACATGGCTACCTCTCGCTCTCAGTCTGTCTTTTGGGTACTTTAGCAAACACCCTTAATATTATTGTACTAACACGTCGCGAATTGCGTACTCCAACGAACGCCATCCTCACTGGGTTGGCAGTGGCAGATTTGGCTGTTATGCTGGAATACATACCCTATGCTGTGCATGACTACATCTTAACTGAACGATGGCCACGTGAGGAGCAACTCAATTATACCTGGGCTTGTTATATTAAGTTTCACGCCATCTATGCTCAACTTTTGCACACTATCTCCATTTGGCTGACAGTTATGCTGGCGGTGTGGCGTTATGTAGCTGTAACGTATCCACAAGTGTCTAGAGAGTGGTGTGGCATGCGTAACACTGTGCTTACAATCATTTTAGCTTATGTTTTATGTGGGGTGGTGGTGACACCCTGGTTGTATTTAGTCAGTTCAGTAGCGCAATTCGAGGAAGTGGTGAATGCCAATGGCAAAGTAGTGCACTCGAAGCCATTGAGTGAATACATTTTAAATTATCAAGCCAAACACGATTATGCCAATTTCTCAAAATTCAGCACTTTCAATGGAAGTAGCAGTGGTGGCAGCCTAAGTGATAATGTGTCCAGTAGCGATGGTGGCAACAATGATACCACTGTGGAGCGCAATATAACTGTATACCGTTTGTATCACAGTGACCTGGCCTTACGCAACAATGCACTACGTTTGGGCACTCTACTTATTTATTCGGTACTTATAAAACTCATACCATGCATTGCCTTGACTATCCTTTCGTTACGTTTAATATCGGCGCTTTTAGAGGTCAAAAGACGCAGACAAATGTTGCGAAATCAATTATTAAAAGCTGAAGAGAAATCTGCTCAATCCACAACAATGAATACTTTGGTGCCACCCTCCTCCGCCGCAGATGGTAGCCAAGCGAATATGGTGAGTTCCTCATTTGCGATACGCAAGAAAATCGATAAAGCAAAACAGACAGATCGTACAACACAAATGCTTTTGGCTGTCCTGCTGCTGTTTCTCATCACTGAATTTCCTCAGGGAATTATGGGTCTGCTAAACACCATTTTGGGTGAAGCGTTCTTCATGCAGTGTTACCTTAAATTAAGTAAGTAGCCAACAAATTTATAAATGTTTAAGAAGTTGTGGTAACAGATTTTTATTAAGAATATCATGTGGTAATGTACTATATTATTATGGAACACAATTACCAGTTGATTTATAATTTTATTATATAAAATAATGGCAGTGAACAGCAGTTAGAAAGTTACTAAAAAGTTAAAATTTTGTATGAAAAACGTTATCGATAACAGAATTTTCTACGAAAAATTATTTCAGTAATTAGGTTTACTTGAGAAATTCTATCGAAAATAAGATTTTGTTAGAAAATGCTATAGACAACAAGAGTATATCGTTAGCTAAAATGCAAAAAGGCGTAACTAACAAAAAATTCAAAATCGTGTTTTTGATTGGTTATTATGAATGCCATTGAACTACATGTCTTGACAAAATTTTACACTTCTGCGATCAAAAATTACGATTTTATTAACAAAAAACAAAGGGGCGTAACTACAAGATGGTTTATTTTATATATGCAAAACTACATAATAACCCATTTTGTCATAATGTCCGTGGGCATTAAGACACTTTGCAAATGGCCATTATGTAATTTTTAAAAATGTCATAAGGTCCATAATTACTAAAGACGTTAAATACAAAAAAAGAGAAAAACGTGTTTTATTATGGTCACAACAAACAAAACTATTTTTAAAGAAACTTATTTAACCATAATATGGTTGTCGGTGACAATGATTTGGTTAAATTAAACATAATATGGTTAAAAAAATTAAAAAAATGGTTTTGTTGTTTTTTTCTGGGTGCATATATTAAATATATAACAGAAACACTTTCGGGCGAGTGGTTGCGATCGAAACATGTCATGGTAACCTGCCGGTCAGGGTTCGAGCCCGAGCCACGTCAAGAATGAAAGATTATCAATAACAATTTTAATTAATTTTCATGTTGTAAAATTCCTTTCTTCATAAAAATAATTTAATAAAAATTAAATTTCATGAACTTAAGCCTAATTAAAAATATTAAAAATTTGGATTAAAAACCATAAATAGTTCAACAAAATAACCACAATACTAATTATTGTTAAAGCTAAGGCACGAGCTCTATGTGTACATTTGTCCTTCAAGTTGTGCTGAAAAAGGTCAACAGAAAAGAGAAAGACAAAGTGAAAAAACAAAAAAATGTACTTGGACTTCAAGAAAAATTCTTGACGAAAGTACGAAAAAACAGAAGTAAAGGAAAAAACATGTAAAATCAATTAAAATTGATAATCATTCAGGAAAGCAAATTTCGATCTACCAAATGTTAAAAATACAATTTGGTTTAAGGATTGATGTTTGACTAATGACGTCAGCAGTCGTCGATGGCTGCGAGTGTAAGACGGCAAATCCATCTGAGGAGATCGAGTGGTTGCGATCGAAACATGTCATGGTAACCTGCCGGCCAGGGTTCGAGCCCGAGCCACGTCAAGAATGAAAGATTATCAATAACAATTTTAATTAATTTTCATGTTGTAAAATTCCTTTCTTCATAAAAATAATTTAATAAAAATTAAATTTCATGAACTTAAGCCTAATTAAAAATATTAAAAATTTTAAATAAATGATAGATTCTATGCAGAGTTAAATTTTTTGGTAACGTAGCTGAGTCATTTGATATTGCATATTTTTTGTGTGGCATTGACAACAGATTTTGCAAAAAAATTTAAAAAAATTGGAAAAAACAAAATTGTTATAATTGTAATGTTCTAATATGTAAATAAAAGAACACAAGCGCAAGCCATGATCAACGTTAATTAATTGATTTTTATTTACAACTTAGTTGTCTTAAATACTGCTTATGAGAATAATGATTAACCTAATAATTGAGTAGTGGCTTTACAAAATTCCACTCAATTACGTACTTGGCACTAACTTACATACAAATATACAGTATTGTAACAGGCACACAGAAATAAATGAGTCATTTTATTAATTTCAATATTAATGTATTTTTACTTTGAGCGGTGTTCAGTGTATCATATAATTTCTTCAAAGTGAAGAATTTGTTAGTTCAGCATAAATAGTTAAAAATGTACTTTGAACTATTTATGTCGGTATTTTTGTCAATATGAGTAAGCGAGCGTTGACCGAAGTTCATTTAAAATATCATATTGCCCAAAAGAATTTATGCTTGCGACAGAGTAAAACAATTTGGATATTTTACTGACCTATCTTAATACGGCAAGTCAATTTGTTTATTTTCTACAAGAACGTATAAGCGGTACATTTTGTTTAACGAGTGAAAGAATGTGTTTGTTTACTATTGCAAAGAATTTATTAAGTAGAATTGTGTGGATACACTACATAATTTTTCCCAAATTCATATAACATGTAATAAAAGAATACAATTATATTAATCAAATTTAGTTTTGCGACCTTTTTGACATGGTAGGTATTATCAGAGCTGCCGTTTTTGGTTATTTCTAACCAAAATTGGTTATATTTTTTGCAATGTGGAGATGTGAAAATTTTTTTCATTTTGCTTACTTTTTTGTAAAATATATATACGTACGAATATTTTTTTCTTGATACAATTATTTAAGCTCGAATAATTTGTACTTTGTTCTACGATTTTTTCATTGTTTAGCTTTTTAAGATTTTTGCTTAGAAAATATTGCCATTTGTGATTTTTATATTAAAAACGCCATGTTCTGAAATCGAAAACAAATGAAGTTTTAATCAATGGAGATTTTCTATTATTTTTTTTAAATGAATTTAGGAGTAGTAAAGATAAGTAGTACTTAAAGTAGGAATTGCGGAATCGACTTCAAAAAATTACTGAAAAATTACACAAAAGTCGTTTTAGTGTTTCTAAAAACTTGAAAATAAGTTTGTGCAGAGAAGCTTTAGTTAGCGAAGCCGGTACTTGTTTTATCAAAGAAGAGAAAATCCTTGCGCCCGCTTGAAGGCCGGCTATACTTTCGAGTTTGTAAGCATGTTGTGGACATTATGATACTGCTCTGATGGGCACTGTAAAACTGGACGTTATGACCCCCCCACATAGTGTTTACAGTTTTTATCGCTTATTGATAGAATTTTAAACTTATGGGTATAAAAACAGTATGAAGGTTAAAGATTTATCTGAGATTGAATGGGATAGAAGCTAGAAAGTAAGTCAAGAGCAAACATTTAAATTTTATAAATTTTTAATTAAAATCACTAATTTTTTAATTGAAATCAATTTGTATTTTTTTTTTCTGTGTATAAGTAGCGCCGTTATATATTTATGTCGCATATACTCCGTCAAAGTTTGCTATTGAAATTGAATCAGATCGATCCACAAATGGCGGAACTATTAAGAAAATTCATGAATGCCTCTTATTTTTGCCATTCATTTCTACTTGAGGGGTATAGAATCAAAGACTGCAAAGTCCACATTTATAGTTTTCGTAATAAATAGTAAAAACCTATAGCTCAAAGTGTATTCATATTTATGTATTGTTTATCTGCTATTCAGTAAATAAGAATATGATGCAGATATGACGCAAGTTTCAACCAAATCGATATAGCGGTTTGCTGGCAATTGATCTAATCAAATGGAAATTGCTGCTTTTTTAGCATGGGCAAGTACTTAAAAAAAATCAGAAGTTATAAAATTCTTAAACTTAACAAAGACTTAGTTATTTCTTGATTGATTTGGAGGAACTTCATAACAACTTAGCTCCATAATTACGACTAAAGACAAAGTTATAAAATGAACAATAAAACAAACTGCTTCATATAAAAAAAAAATTTGTTATATTTTTAATTTCTTTTTAGTTTTGTTTTGCAAAAAGGAAAAAAAAATAGCCTGCATTTTCGAAAATAGTTGAGAGAAAAAGAGCTTAACAAACTGTGATCATCCATTGGACATTGTCGTTTTTGCATCAATTCTTAATTTTTGAACTTACTTTTTTATGGGATAGAAGTGTTTCTGGTAATGTAATATTCACTAATTGGAAGCATTCATTAAATACAACTAAATGGCATTTTAAGTTACGTTGGTGAAAAAAGTGGACTTACATCTTCCCTTTAAAAAAAAATTAAAATAATGTTTTAATTAAATAATTATAAAGGCTTACAAAAAGTTACTGGTAATCTGATACGACTACTTCTGCGTAGATTGACAGTATTTTCACTCATATTTTCGTTGCTATTATTTATAACATTATTATTTGTTTTTCTATGTTTAATATGAAAAGAATTTCTTCTATAAGTTTTTTCATCTATCAGACTTTTAACAATATAAGACCTTGGAGCATTGTGATATGCAATTATTAGACCAGGTATCCACTTCTGTGAACAATTTATTTTAAAAAATATGTTGTCGCCAATTTTAAACTCTGATTTTCTTTTTGTATTTCGATTATAATACTCCTCAAAATTTTTTATTTTTCTTTCCATTTCCTTCCTTATAAATTTATTATTTATATATTTTGTATCAGGCTTCAACCATTTGTCAATGATTGGAATTTTAGTTCTAAGACGCCTATGTAATAGTAGTTATGATGGAAAATAATTTAAATCTTTAACTGGAGTATTCCTGTACTCTAATAATGCATTATAAACCTCTTCTTTAGTTTCACATTTTTTTTAAATTTTCTTCGCAATTCCCACAGTTCTCTCTGCTAATCCATTACTCCTGGGAAAATTTGGGGTACTTGTTATTATTTTAAAATTCCATTTGTTAGAAAATTCTAAACATTCGTAAGAAGCAAATGGCATATTATCGGCTATTATAATCTTTGGTATACCGTACCTTGAAAATATTTCTAACCACGCCTCAATTACATCCGAGGATGTCTTCGATTTTAAATACATTAATTCCAACCATTTACTATAATAATCTACAACTACTAAATAATTTTTTCCCGAATATTCTAAAATAGCACAACCAATTTTCTCAAAAGGTAAATTCGGAATTTCATGACAAATTATTGGTTCTTTAGCATTTGAAGGCCCTAATTCCTGACATTTCCTACATTTTAAGATATAATTCTCAATATCTTGATTCATATTTATCCAATAAAACAATTCAGAAGCTCTTTTTCTTGTCTTCGAAATTCCCATATGGCTTTCATGTAATCTTTCTAAAATAATTCGTTGCAAATTTTTCGGCATCATGATACGATCATTATAAAATACTAATTTACCATCTAGTGTAATGTCATTTCTTTTATTATAATATCCTTTAATAAAATCCGGAATTTTATCTTTTCCTGGCCATCCATCCAAAGAATACTTTCTAATTAAACAAAGCAGTTCATCATTTTGTGTTTCATTTCCTATTCTTTCTAAAGTATCATCTGCTACACTTATACTATGTATCATTTCCATTACACCCGATTCATGTTCCATATCACCAGTGTCAATGAAATTCCTAGAAAAATAATCTGCTGCAACTATACTTTTACCAGGTTTATATATAACTTCAACATTGTATGGAAACATTTTTTACCTTAATCTTTGCAATCTAGAAAACCCTATTTTATTAATATTTTTCTTAAAAATTGTCTCCAAGGGTTTATGATCGGAAATAACAGTAATTTTCTTCCCATATATAAACTGATGAAATTTTTTACATGAAAATACTATTGCCAAAAACTCTTTTTCAATTTGGGCGTATTGTTTTTCCGCGTTTGATAACGACCTTGAAGCAAATGATATAATTTTGTCATTTTGAAACAAACAACAACCTATACCATCTTTTGAAGCATCAGTTTGAATTACCACATCTTTTTATTCATTAAAAGGTGTTAAAATAATATAATTTGCTACCATTTTTTTTTTATTCTGTTAAAACATTAATCATGAATAGGTAACACTTTATAATCAGTACCTTTTTTCAACAATTCTCTCAAAGAAGATGTCATATCCGCTAAATTTGGTATAAATTTTCTTAAATAATTTACAAGACCAAAAAACGATTAAAGACTGGTTTTATCTTTTGGAAATTTTAGTGCTAAAATAGATTCCATACGTTTTTTATCAGGTGTTATACCCCTATTCGAAATAATATGTCCTAAAAAATTTACTTCCTTTACTCTAAATTGAATTTTATTCTTATTCAATTTAATATTCTGTTCCCTTGCTCTTTCCAAAAACATAGTCACATTTCTGTCATGTTCTTCTATTGTTTAACCTCCAATCATTATATCATATATATTTACTCCTGGAAAATCCCCAAAAGTTTCATAATTATATCTCTGAAATACTTCCGATGCAGTTACTAACCCAAAAGACAATCTCTTGAATTTATAACAACCAAAAGGTGTACTAAATGAAACTAAATTACTAGATCTTTCCGTCAACGGTATATGCCAAAATCCATCTTTTAAATCAAAAACAGAAAAGTATACATATTCAACTAAATTCACACTAAGTTCTGCAAATGTTGGAATTAAATAATGATTCGGAATTATGTGTTTATTGAGTTCCCTTGGATCTAAACATAAACGTAAACTACCATCTTTTTTTTTCACGTATAACTAAATTGCTTACCCATGCTTGTGGTTTATCCGTTTTTACTATAATATCCTTATTTACCAACTCGTCTAATTTATTCTTTAATTTGTTTTTAATTTTCATTGGAACTCTTCTGGGAGGATAAGCAACTGGAACAGCATTTTGTTCTATTTCTATATTATATTCTTTACTAAATTTTCCAACACCATTAAAAATATCTTTATATGTATTGCACAATTCTTCTAGAGAATCGGCAGACTTCTCTAAATTATAAATTCTTTTTATCAACCCTAATTTAACACATGTATCTCTGCTTAAAATTGGTTTATAACCATCATTAACTATTAAAAATAACTCATTTGAAGTATTACTTTTCGAAATACATTGACGTCTTATTTCACCCAAAGCTTCCAAATTAGAAACAAGAATCTTGGTTAACAATGCACAACATCTGACAAAATTTGCTAGGGATTGGGGAAGTGACCGTGGAACAAACTAGAGTTTTTTATATCTTAAGAACAGAAAGGGAAAAATTGTCCCAACCGAGGCCCTGTTTCTCAAAACTACAAGTTACAAATCTAAAATTTTACAATATACGTTTTTGTTTGTTAACATGTAGTTTTGAGACACAGGGCCCTGGTACACATACCTTAGTTATCAATACACAACCTATCTCTGATTAGAGAAATGAGCGTAGCAACAAATTCATAAATTTATATCTGAAGAACGGTAGGAGAAACGTCTTCCAAATTTCGCTAGCTAACTTATCAATGCTCAAAACTCTTAAAAAAGTGGGTGTTATTCGATAAGTGGGACCTCCCATAAATTTTTAAGTTTTATTTATAAACCCTCGTACACAATTCATTGTGTTGGTGTTCATAAAAGAGCCAAATATAAAGTGTAACAAAAGTATATCCCAACTAGGGTATTCATTTAATCGACCTTTTGCTTTAATCGGTTAATCGCTCGATTAATTAACCGAGGTTTTTGTTTAATCGGTTAATAATCGGTTAATTTTGTTTTTGATCAGTTAACCGATTAATCAAGTTTTTTTATAAATTATTTAATTTCAATATATAAAAATGCATTAATTATTTATTATTTGGAGTTTATTAGTAAAAAAACAATAACATGCCAAACATAACAATTCTCGAACTAAAACGAGCAAACAAAAAAACAACTCATAAATATTTAATATGCATTTTTTTCAATTAATACACAAGGTGTGCTATCAAGTCATATATTCATTATATCCAAAATATGTGATATATTACAATGGTTTAAAATAAATAAAAATAAAAATTTTAATGCTGTGTTCATTGATTCGTCATAACTGTACAGTAGAAATCTCAATTATAAGTGGTAGCCCACAACAATTATATCGCCGGCTTATTATGCAAACCTGCTAACTCACTTTCAACACATTTTACAGGAGAGACAAAAAACTTTTTATTTTCCCTATTTTTAGCTTGATAGAAAACTAAAAATACAGAAAAACTACGTACGAGGCGTGTCTTTCTCTACCACACGGCATCAACATCTCAATTTACATAAAAAGTGGATTTATCCGGTTTGCATATTAAGCCGAAGATATATATTTCTTGTACATCATTATTTTAAGACATAAGACTTAGCTGAACTGAACGAAATTACTTTTATAAGCTGAGATAATTTTATTAGTTATTTCAATAGTTAAAGGAGATTTTTTAAAACTTTAAGAAAAGTAATTTGGTTTAAATGTTTAGGATTAAAGCGATTCTTTTCTTTAGTTTTTGACTTGGAAAAAATTCTTTTAGTTATCGTAGATCTAATTTCTCATTCCTTTTCCAGGATTTCTCTAAACATATAAAATACTCCATTATGCCATTTGAGTTTTTTTTTAAATGTTTAACACTTCTTATTGTTTCGGTTAATTCTGTTAAAAGACTGATATGAGAAGTATGTATTAGCCTTTTAACACTTGAACACATCTTAAAGGTATGCGGGGAAGATGTTAAAAATGAAAAAAACTTGTTTACATTTGTAACATTTTTCATCTTTCATCATAAAAATATTTATTTTCAAGTCTAAGAGCGAATAAAAAGTAAACAAATGATATTGCTGTCCTGCTCTTTTGTATTTTTTTTCTAGTGATGGTATAAACTTTTTAACAAATTATTTGTTTTTTCTAGTGATGATACTAAAATAATCGAAAGATGTTGAATGAAACAACATGAGATGGGAACATCTTTTAAAGATGAAGAAAGATGTTAATTTTAAGATCTGTACAATTCTTATGGGAAGATGTTATCATCATTGCGATAAGATGAAAGATGTGAGCAAGTGTAAAAAGCCTATATGATAAATGTGAAACAAAAAAAGGTGTTGACAATCAAACATTTAACCTATTTTTTGCCACTGCTGATCGATGACGAAGATAAAAAAAACATTGAAAAACATTGTAATTTAAATCACCGGACGGCGGAAAATGGCTTAAAATGACCACCTTCTATGTTTGTATAAAAAAAGATTTTCTTAACACATACATTTTGTATGTGAGACGAAACAAATAGTTAAAAACACCAAAAATATGTTATAATACTACAAAATATTGAAATTTTTGTTACATCGGTTAATCGGTTAATCGACTGAAATTAACCGGTTAATTCGTTAATCGAAAAAAGCCAATTTGAAATTAACCGATCAGTTAATCGGGTAGTAATTAATCGGTTAACCGATTGACGGTTAACCGTATGAATACCCTAATCAAAACCCTTGAAACTTGAAATTCGAACTTAAAAATTTTTTTTGCACTTGATTTCCAGCAAAATTGAGCGATTCTATTCTAGATAACTTTTAACATCTATTTTAAAACCACACTATTTGATCATTTTTGATGCCAATTTAACCCATTAGATCCCAAGCTTCTTTTAAATAAAAAATTCACACGTTTTTCTATTAAATCGAGCTTATAAGAGTTCAGTTAAGGAAAAAAAATAAAAAAAATTTTTTGAAGAGTGCCCAGCGGTAAATATTGAAAGGACCGCAAGTGGCAGGCGTTTTTAAAGGCCTCTATACTCCTTTCTAAAAGATTATCTTCGCATGATATCCTGCCTTCAGAAGTATGCCTTCTAGAAGGTATAAACTTCTTTTTAAAAGACCTTCTGAAATATTCAGTAAACATTCGCTACTCCCTTCTTTGAGAAGGGAGAAAGGAAGGTGTTCAGTTTTATTTACTTTTTATTTTTAGTGACCTTCCTTACTCCCTTCTTTGGGAAGGGATCGAAGTTGTTTTTAAAGGAAGTGTGCAAGGCCTTGCGCCCAATGACAACCTGTGTAAAAAATAAATAAGTATGGAATGCGGCGAGAAGGGCATCTGACTGCTTGTGACTGCTAAATAAGGCCTTCTATTAGTCCTCTTTACTCATTCTAGTTACCGCTGGGTGTTTTTTGGCCTGTACTCGTACGAATACCATGGGACAATGGGGTGTATAATAAATTAGATCTAAAAGAACACAACATTTTTGACAGCGGTCTTATTTTCGCTATTCTATCACTCAAATCCAATCGAGAGTTATCAGCAAGATGGAAGTAGCGTGTAATTTCCTGGAAACGATTTCTAGGCATGTTATTGGAAATAAATGGTAAGTGCGTATCCTCGTCTAACTGCCAATACATACGCTCTCTTGGTAAGGAGTGATAACCGCTGTAGAGAAGAATGCCAATAAATACCTTTAGCTCTTCCGGAGTAATGTTAAACTTATGCATGTTGTGTTGTGAGGCGTATTTCATAGTTTGGTCAATGATCAACAACATCATTATCAACAACTGTTTCAAATACTTCTACAGGAGATTTGCGTTCAAGTGCAGTGTTCATATAACTCCTAAAAGTTTCAAAAGAGCTCGGTATATCTATATTCATGGGTCTCTTCCTCCATTTTATTGCCGATGGCCCTAACATCGATTTTCTTAACTCTGAGAGTGGAACATCATTATCATCACTGTCGCTATCTGCAAGCAATTCTATCTCCCCTGGAATGTGGAAAATCATTACGTACTAAATTTCCGTCGTCAATTTCTTCTTTATCTGTTTCGTGATCGGCATTAGCAGGAATTATGGTAAAGCCAAAATTCGTTTGACTATTACTTTTAGCATAATCAAATGCAGCAGCAATATTTTCAAATTTTTTACCATAAAACATGTTAACGTCCATCGCAAAATAACTACAATTATTATATTAAAATTATAACATGTATTATCCCATTGTACTCATACGAGTACAGCAATAATAATGCTTAACAAAAAACACTTTTTACCACTTCTTCAACAAATTTTAATAATTATACTTAAATTTAGTTAGATTAACTTTAAATTTCAAGCGATCTTCTCCGCGTCATGCTCAACACTAGCAAAATATAAAAAAAATAGCTATGACAAGTGCAAAATACTGAAAAACGGGGAATCACCTTTTTAAGAATATTGAAATATAAGTTCACTCTTACACATGTTTAGTTTCTTTTGATACAGATTTACTCTCTACACTCTAAAGTAATATTTTAAGCGAACAGCTATTCAAAAAAGATAATAACGATATTGTTACGAGGGCATAAAATTCGGAAATTTTCTGTACTCAAGCGAGTACAGTGGGATCTAATGGGTTAAAGTAAAGTATCTATATTTTATAATAATATAATTTTTTTAGACGTAAGCTTAAATATAAATTTGTTGTGCACTTCGAAGCATTAAGATTCAAAGATTTGGCGCGAACAGAAAATTCATTCCATGTTGCACCCGTCATGGCTTAAAGAGTAAATTTCTTATTATTGGATTATATTTCTCTACGATGTTTGGTTTGATAATCATCGTCTGATATCTCATCTTTCATAATAAAAAAGAATAATACAATAAAAGTTTAAAAATTAACAGAGTTTTGTGTTTTTGTGGTGAAAGTTGGCCAATTTGGTTGAACCCATCATGGAATTTAAAACTCTCTCGTGGCTATTTGATCGTTTCATATAAATTCTTGTAAATAGATAACAATACTATATAAAAAAATGTTACCCCTTCTAGAAATAACTTAATTGCAAATGTGTTTCTTTCTATGTATTATTAAAAGACGTTTAAAGCGTCTAAACGTTGCACCCGTCAGAATAGAATCGCACAATCGCTTATTGGGAAATATAATTATTATAAGCGTCATTTTGAATTTCATACAAACTGTTAATGAATAGAAGTATTATCAACTTTTTAAACAAACTTTATTTACATGTTTGTTCGAAAAAATTAAAGGAAAATATATGAAATACTTTGGGAAGAAAAAAAGATAGAAGAAAAATCGAAATTGTTGCTCTTAAGCTTCGTTCACAATCAAAAAAACATTGTCACTTGGTGTCCATAATAGACAGAGCATCAAGTTCCTTTGCCACCACAAATTTAAGCCACAACAATATTATGCATTTATTATTATTTGTTGAAACATTTTGTTAAAATTTTCATTCAAAAATTAATAAAATTATTTTAAACGTCAGAAACAATTTCATTCAAATTCTTGTTGAAGTTCTAGTTGACTCAATTTTTTAAAAAAATACTTTAGTTACATTTTTGTTCTAAAAATAAAAGGCAAATATATGAAATACTTTGGGAAGAAATTTTTGCTCGGATTGTGAACAAAGTTTTAACTGAAAATGTCGTTTATTTTTATTAAGTTTTATATTTTAACAATATGTTTTAAAAGTAATAATAAATATACAATTTTTTTTTTTTTGAAAAAATTAGGGAAAACAAGTAAGAAAGTATAGTCGGTCAAGGCCATATGATACCCTACACCACAGTATTAAAAAACACACCATGCTTATATGTCCATATAAATATAGATTTATCTATGTTTATAAACTTCATTAAAATCGGTTTGAAAGTTTGTGAGAGGCAGAAATTGTCCCCTACCTCCCCTTGTGTTCCTATTTTTGAAAAACTGTAAAGGTCATGTGTCCATATAGATATGGATCTATCTATGTTTTTAGTTTCATTAAAATCGGTTTGAGAGCCCCTCGTGGTCCTATTTTTTAAAAAAAAATTCATCCCTTTTGTGTCCATAAACATATGGTTCTATCTATGTTTTAAATTTCAATAAAATCGGTTTGAGAGGCAGAAATCGCCCCTAAATCCCCTCGTGATCCTATTTTTTTAAAAAAAGCATACCTTTCGTGTTCATAAAGATATGGTTCTATCTATGTTTAAAATTTCATTAAAATCGGTTTGATAGTTTCTGAGAGGAAGAAATTTCCCCCTATCTTCCCTCGTGGTCCTATGATTCGGCCTATGTTCAGTAGGCATGGTCCTTGTGCTAATGAGAACCTATATCTTTAATTTTATCAAATTATCTCCAAATTACTTTGCGCACAAGGTTACATGGACAGCCAGCCAGCCAACCTGCCAGCCAGCCGGACGGACATCGTTAGTTCGACTCAGAAAGTGATTCTGGGTCGATCGGTATACTTAAATGTGGGTCTAGGACCAATATTTTAAGGCATTACACACATCAGCACAAATGCATAATCCCCTCTCCACTATTGTGGTCTGTCTATAAAAGTGTTGCTGTATTGTGAACATCAGTGAAAATTTTGCTGCCTATTGTGAACGAAGCTCAAACTTTCTTTTAAGTCTTCTTAGTCTGCTTTTGCACACATACATAAACTTTCCTTATGTATGTATCTTCAATTCTTTTTTTAAGCTTTTTATTTGTTTCTACTCAGACATGTCGCCATATGAGAATGACATAACAAAAGAGAATTGGAGTTTTTTTTTTCCTTCCTCTCTCACGAATAAACTCTGAAATGCTTCAAGAAAAAAAAGCACACTTAGACCGAGTAAAAGACAAAAAAAAATTTTTTTTTCTTCCTTAAATAATGGTTTAGTCACAATAGCGCTGAAACCAGGTATTTTTTTAGTATAACGCGTATTAAATAATTAAACTAAGCCAAATCTATCTATTATTTCACCTGGTCCCCATACAAGTTTTCTTCCGAATTTAAGGTTTTGGTACGATAGGGCCATACAAAAAAAACTAGGTTGAGAAAGATTTCACTTTATTTTCTACATATGATATTTGTTAGGTTTTGAAAATCAACCTAAAATTTCACATGGCGCTCCCGGCTTTTATTTTGTTATGCAACACAATGGGATGCTATTCTGATTCCTGTTATTACTAGACACGACATGACAACATTTAAGGCTCAGTTAGCCGGGAGTAACAGTAACGTTGCAAATCAGATGTTTAATTTTGTTGCATTAGAACGATTACAGTTAGCAGTAAGATGTTGCGTGTCAATCTATAAGAAATAGATTGGTCTTACTTTTTTACGGTAAGGTTACTGTTACTGTTACTCCCGGCTAACTGAGCCTTTAGTCTCTCAATTCAAGTTAACCCTCATACAAGAAAAATTTTGTGTTGTTTCGGAGTAATCACTTTTGTATCGCCGTGTCGTCAAGAAACTTGTTTACTAAATAATTATCTTTAATGTTTTTCAGAACTTAGTACCATATTTACAAATAAAACACAAAATCATCAACTCACAAATGGAATTAATGTTGAAAACAGAAACACAAATAATTAATTTGTCTCCATTACCGTCTCTTGCGTAATGAAACACATATTTAAACAATTGACAATAAAACTAATTATAAGCAATTTTCCGGTACTTTAGTAAAACTGACAACACAATAGTTTTGATGTTAAAGAAAATTGCAAACTTACTTGTTTTGCTTCGATAACAAAATCAAAGCAAACAAAACATACATTAATAAGGATAAAAGATCGATAATGGTTATACATACAAATTATTAGGAGGGCTCATCGAAATGTTTTTTCATTTCCAGTAAAACAAAGAATACAAAAATTAATCGATTATTGAAATACCAGTACTATTTGCAATGACACAGTCTTCGACTAGCTTTTGCCTCGCGCGGTTGACTTTCTTTGCGATTGTACTCCAGTGCTTTTTACTTTATCATTTATTTTTGCATACCTTTTTATCTAATACAGTGAACAACAGTAATCTTCGGTCAGTAGTGTTAAAAACATAAGTAAACATTATTGTGTAGTGACATGTCCGGTCCGCCCAATTGGGGGGACAACCGCTTCTCGTTATTAGCGGACGGCCCCCGTTCAAAAAAAAACGCTCTAATCAAAATATCCTAGAAGTCTTTCCAGAACTTCCGCTAATTCAAAAACCCGATCCTAAGTATATCGTGATTTCTGCAACAACAGGTGATAAAACCCTGCAACAATATTCCTGTTTCTCAGTTCATCGATCCCTAAAATTGATATGCTCCGACATTCTATCAGTCTCCGAATTAAGGGATGGTAATCTCCTACTTCTTATTGGTAACAAACCAGCAGCTGACAAATTGATTGCCACAAAAACTCTTCCAGGTGTATGTAACATTCAATGCGCATATCACCCCAATTTAAACTTTTCTAAGGGCACTATTTACGCGCCGTACTTAAATAACGTGCCTGACTCTGAAATAGTTGAAGAACTTAAGTCTCAAGGAGTCGTCGAAATTTATAAATACCAAAAAAAAAATGTAGAAGGCAAACTTAGCCCTTGTGGTGTCGTCCTCTTAACCTTTGATCGCTATTCAACTCCAGAAAAAATGGATATCTCCTGGCATAAAGTCAAAGTAAGGCAATACATACCAAACCCTATGCGATGCAAATCGTGCCAATTACTCGGACATACAAAAAAATGGTGCAAAAACAGCCCTCTATGTGAAAACTGTGCTCTCCCCCCTCATACACCAGAAGAGTGTACGCGCATTTTTTGCGTTAACTGTTCTGAAGATCACCCCTCCTCTTCTAGAGACTGCAAAAAATTTAAGCAACAAAAAGAAATTCTTAAAATTAAAACAATTGAAAAATGTTCGTTAAAAGTTGCTAAAGAGAAATATCAACATACAACATCAACACCACCGTTAGTCCAGTCTTTTGCCGACATAACTAACAAAAACAACAATAAGACTCTAAACAAAAATACCACTGAGGAAATAAATAACTCTCTTGATAAAAACAATTTAAATTTACCATCGACATCATCTCAATCAAACAAACAACAAACAGAAAAACCTAAAAATACAAGTGACAATTCCAAGGTCACAATAAACAAAAATACAGAAGTACAAAAAATACAAAAAACTTCTACAAAAAACAGTAACATAAAAGCAACATCAACAATTATAACTCGCTCAACAGCTAAGGCCTTAGCTAATAAATCAGCAACAACAATAAACAACAAAAATAGCACATCAACTCTTAATTTAACACAAAACCAAAACCTGGCTATGCCTGAGTTTACAGCAACAACTAGTAACAATTCTTTTAACGAACAAGAAGACATAATGTTTGTAGACAACGAATAATTCTATTCCCTACTTTTCCAAAATGGATTTTAAAATTATTCAGTGGAATATTAATGGTTTATATAACAACTACCACGAACTACAACTAATTATTAATAACCATAATCCAGATATTATTTCTCTTCAGGAAACTCATATTCCCTATAATTTCAAAAACATTAATTACCCCAAACAATTCATTGCCTTTTTTCTAAATCTACCATCCAACAACTCTGCCAAGCAGGGTATAGCAACATTAATCAAGAAAAACATACCACATAAATTAATTTATTCAGATTACAACACAGCATCTATCGCAATTGAAGTCGACATTGGTCTAAAATTCACTTTTATAAATACATATATACCGCCACATCAAACCTTCTCTGAGATCAATTTGAAACATATTCTAAACAATAGCAACCCTCCAGTTATTTTTACCGGGGATTTGAACTCATGGAGTACACTCTGGGGTTCCACTGAATCAAACAGACGTGGTAAAATAATTGAAAACTTTATTCTGAATGAGGATCTTATTATATTAAACAACGGTAACCCTACATATTTCTCCACACACAGTACTTTTTCACATATCGACATATCTCTATGCTCATCCCAACTTGCCCCTATATGCTCGTGGAAAACCCTTACCGACTTACACGGCAGCGATCACTATCCTATATTAATAGAAATAGAAAAATGCATCCCATATCCCAACATAAAACATAAAGCTAAATATAAAACCAACTATGCTAACTGGGTATTGTACCAAAAACAATGCGAAGACAACGCTTCCAAAATTATAACCGTTGGAAATGTAAACCAACAAGCAGCATCCATGGCAAAATGCATAAGATCGGCAGCAAACATAAGCATCCCTCAGACAAAAAATAGGGTATCCCACTCTCGAGTGATATGGTGGAACTCTAACCTACAAAAACTTAGAGACCAAAAACAATCCCTTTGGCATAATTACAAAACAATAAGAAGCGACGAAAACTTAATTTTATATAAAAAGTATAATGCAAAATTTAGAAGGGCTGTCAAAGAAAGTAAAGCTGCTTGCATGCAAACATTCACCTCTAATATCAACCCGACTTCAACGCCCCACCGCATTTGGAATGATATTAAACACATTACTGGTGGTAAACGTTTCAATTCAATAAAATACTTAAAGTCAAGATCCACCATGCTGTCACTCCCGACAGACATTGCAAACTGTTTCGCTGAGCACTGGTCATCTCAGTCCGAAGATAAAAACTTTTCTCCCAGTTTTCAACTCAGCAAATCTATTCTCACAAATCAAATCTATAATCCACAATTCTTAAACTCTTATGCTTCAAAAATAGAAATCCCGATAAATATGATTGAACTAGAAGATGCTTTACATTCATCAAAGGGTAAATCCCCTGGTGATGATCGAATATCATACCCAATGTTGAAAAATTTACCAACATCAGTGGGGTAATTCTGTAACTCTTTAACGACAAAAATTTGTCGTTAAGTAGTAAATTTTAAGAATTTTTAAATAAAAATGTTCTACTTAACGAAAAATGTTTGTCGTTAAAAAGTTACAGAATTACCCCACAGCTAGGAAACGCCTTTCTACAATTTACAATAACATATTTTTATCCAGTGTTTACCCGCAAGCTTGGAAAACTGCAACTGTCATCCCGATTCCAAAGCCTGGCAAAGATCATTATACAGTCGCCGGATATAGACCAATTTCGTTACTTCCTTGTATAAGTAAAATATTAGAAAAAGTGATTGCTAGGAGATTAATGTGGTTTTTAAAGGTTAATAACTTTATTACACCAAATCAAGTAGCCTTTATGAAAAAACAAGGGACTGACGATGTCTTACTATATGTGCAACATTTTATCACTAGAGCACTATCTAGTAAAAATCATGTCAACATTCTTTCCACCGATTTTGAAAGAGCCTTTGACCGCGTTGGAATTCATGTAGTACTGCAACAACTATCTGATTGGAATATCGGAAAAAGAATGTACTCCATAATTAAAAGCTTCCTAATCAACCGTAAGTTCAATGTTCGAATAAACAACCAACAATCCAACACTTTCCCACTGTACAATGGGATACCACAAGGATCTCCATTATCAGTCGTATTATTTATTATTGCATTCAATCAATTTAGCAAAATACTTTCAATGCAAAAACATGTTGAACACGCTATATATGCGGATGACGCAATTATTTTCTCCAAAGCAAAAGACAATAATAAAGTTAAAGAAATTTTTTCAAACGTCTTGAGAAACATTGATAATTGGTGTCTTACATCAGGGGCTAAACTTTCTATAGACAAATGCAGTTTATTACACATCTGCAAAAAACATAACTGTGATATCTTCGACTTAGAGTATAAAAATATAAAAATAAAACACGTCGACCATCTTCGAATACTAGGTGTCATCTTTGATAAGAGTTTTACTTTCAAAGAGCATTGTCTACAGCTAAGAACAAATCTAAACTCCCGACTAAACATAATAAAATACCTTACATCAAAAAACTTCGGGATTCATATCTCAACAATGGTAAATATCACCCGCAGCATTATCCTCTCCAAAATTGACTACGCTTTGCCAATATACGGATGGTGTGCACCGTCACACATTAAACTTTTATACGGTCCTTATCACTCAGCAATTCGCCATAGCATTGGCGCTTTTCGTACAAGCCCAGTCAAAAATATATTAGCTGAAGCTGGCCTACCATCCATTGAAGACCGAACATCACATCTAACTTTAAAGTTAATTCCCAAGCTCTTTGTATGTCGCAACAAACTACTGTTCCAAGAAGTAGCAAAAGCAGCTACTTACAGCAGAATTCCTAGGCTTGAGTCCACCTTAGTAAAATGCATAAACTTTTCCCGTAAAAATTATTTACAACTTACTCCTATCCTTATGAAACAACAACCCGAACCACCTTGGTTGCTAGAAAGATCGTCCTTCATTCTAAGCCTGGTCCAACTCCCTAAAACCACTACACCTCCAACAGTTTATATTCAAACTTTTAAAAACATTGTTAATATATTCTCTGAAAAAAACTGGAACTTTTTGTTCACAGATGGCTCGAAGTCAAGCGACTCTACAACATTTGCAGTAGTGCATAGTAGTGGCCAACAAATAATAACGGGATACATTGAAAACACTTGCTCTAACTTTACAGCTGAAGCGATTGCCATACTTTTTGCATTAAAATTCGCAGCCCAAAACGAAACGAATCATATAATATGCACCGACAGCCTTTCCACCATTCTCGCCACAAAAAACTCGTTACATGATTCTCCTTTAATAAATCAGATTAGAAATACTCTAAGTCAACATCCCAATAAAATAAAACTAATGTGGGTACCATCCCATGTTGGTATAGCTGGCAACGACTATGCAGATGCCGCTGCTTCAGAGGCTAAACGTAGACCCCTTCACAAATTCGCCACTTGTGAGTACCGCGATACCTATAACACAATCTCAAACTATTTAGAAGATACGTATAACCAAAAATGGTCGAACTATCAACACATGTACAAACATTTTAATCCGTCTGGGAAAAAACAAAAATACCCAAAAAAAGCGACAAGGAAAGAAACAAACACTATAGTTCGTCTAAGAATTGGACATTGCCAACTCTCGCATAAGTACCTTCTGGAGAAAAACCAAGCACCACAATGTACAACTTGCAACACGCTACTTACTGCTACCCACATTTTAGATGTGTGTCCTGCTTACAGCTCTTCCAGAACAAAAATATTCGGATCAACTTTACCAACTAAACTCTTAACAAATGTCTGTGATAGTAACATCAAACTAATCTGTAAATTCTTGTCAGTAAATGGACTACTCACTCAAATTTAAATAAATACTTACTCACGGAGTCGAAAGCCTATGCTGCTAGTACCCCTCTTTTTCACATTAGTTATAATAATTGTATTATGTAATTAATAAAATAATAATAATAAAATATTTGCAATGAAAATGTTTTGGTGAGAGCTCGATTTAGTTTATAAACATTTTATTTTGGGCCAGTCTAATACTTTAACATTAACACTAGTTTTGTAGTTGTGTTAGTACGTACACACAAATATGTCTCTATTTATTTAAACCAGACATCAATTAATGATAAAAGACGATGACTACATCTATTTATAAAGATTCTAATCAACCCGTGGGGATATTTTTTATAGTATTTATCAAAACACTGGATACTATTCATATTTATTTTTTTCTGGGATGTATTGTTAATATGTTGGAGGAAGGCCTCTTTATGTAATGAAATATCAATGCTGTTTATAAAAGTCGACACAAACGCAAAAGTATGATTCAGCTCCAGATAATCTATTGTAACAATCACCAAGGGAAATTAATAAAAGATTAAAAAGCCAAAAGCTTTATAGCAAATATGAATTTTTTTTCATAATTTTGAATGTATGTACAGTCTGACAAATAAGTAACGTTATGATTTATAAGTGAAAAAAATGTTGGTTTACGTTTTTTTTTTTTTTTTTTTGTCAAATAATAGTATTCCACACAAAAATTAAATGTTTTTTAAACTAATTTTGGGCTAGTGAACAAAAAGTTGAAAGTTGACCAATAAATTTTTGCAATTTTAATTCAATTTTGGGTACTGAATTTAAAATTCGTAAACCAGTGTATTATACGATGAACCCCATTTTCACCTCAATGTTCGCGTAAATAAACAAAATTGTTGAATATGGGGGGCACCCAAATTCCAAGAAAAATTGTCAAAAATCAAAAACAACCACTTAGATGGACTTATTTGTTTTACCATATTTTTTTCAAAAACGATGAACTACTTGCGGATAATGTGAATGGCACTTTTTTAAGGCTCGAGAAAAACAATGCAGAATTGTGGTTCTCGCAAGCTGCTCACACAGCTCCTTCAACTATGGCCCTTATGGGCAATAGTTTTGATGATCGAATAATATCGCGCTTTTCTGACTTAAGCTTTCCACTGCGTTCGCTCGATTTAACGGCTTCCGATTTTTTTCTTTTGGGTAACTTTAAGAGTAAGGTGTATGTCAGTAAGCCCGCTTAACAGCTGGGACCTAAAATTCTTAGAAACATTATGGGATGTGCTATGGCAAGATTACATCAGCTCGAATCAAACCATGCGCACCATTTGATAGATGTTATCGTCAAAATATTATGTCAACATACATATTTCCAAACAATAATCTTAATATAAATAAATGCCAACGTTAAATAAAATCAGAAAGAAAAAAGTTATTCATGAAATTAATCATAACGTTGCTTATGCTCCAACCTGTAGCTATACAAAATTAATTTAATTTTAAAGAACACTCTTGTAAGTTGAAGTTCTGTACTTTGCAGAAAACTCGTTTACTTTGAAAATTGTTTGTTAATAGATTTTAGTCAGTAAAAGGCACTTCAAAGCATACGATGCCGAAGGCAAGCATTTTTATCACAGGCAAACAATTAAAGAAACTCGTTACAAAACAGTAAGTAAAACAATATATTAACTTCCTATTTTAGTACATTTACAAATCGATGTACCTGCTTTATCATGTATTCATTCAATAACTTTATTAAATTCTCAAGCTGGCATGGTCGGGATGTGTTTGATACTTTCTTGTCGCTTTCCAAGACGCACGCAATGTTAAACGTAATCCTAGTTTATGCGTTTGATGCGTATATGCACTCTACACGTTTGCTGTTTGTAGGCTTGCCAGATTCATTTTCGAAAAATTCTTGACACTCACTAAAAAAAATTCTTAATTTTGAAGCGTACTTTTTTTTCATTATTTATTTATTGAATCTTCATATATTAAATATGAACTAACAAAAATTAATCAAATCTTAATCTAATACGTTATTTTATGTCCAGCCAGTGCCAGACAAAAATTTTCTTCATCACGGGTTCTGTTCACATATGTAGGTGTTTATCGCTCATCTAATTGGATAAGTGCTGCAGTGTCTCTTTTTCTTAAGCGAGTGTGGCCGCTATCATTTAAAAAATTTCGTGCTAGTGGGTTCGGGTGCAATTCGAGCCTTTTTAAGTATTTTACTGCATATTTCGTAATCATAGTTTTAACTAATGGAACATTGAGATCCTTGTGAATATTTAAGTTTTTAACATACCAAGGGGCAGCTGTGATTATTCGAAGTAGTTTATTTTGGCGCCTTTGAATTTTTTCGATATTAGAGGCCGAGGCACTGCCCCATAACTATATACCATAACACCAGATTGGTTTAAGATAGAGTTGTAAAGAAAAGTTTGCAGTCGAGACTAAGGACAGAGTTTCTTCGAATAAGCCAATGAATTTGGATGGCTTTTAGTTTCATTTGAGTTAATTTTGCCTCTATATGGCTTTTCCACGTTAAACGGCGATCTAGATAAATACCGAGGTATTTTACATGCGAATTTTGTGGTATTATTTGTACGAATTTTTGCTCATTGACCTTTATCCTCCATTGCTTTAACCATAGTTCGAGTTGAAATATATGATCCTGTAGGTATCGAGATGCTTCTTGACTGTTTTCGTGCTCGCTTAGAAAAGCTGTATCATCAGCAAATGTTGAAGTTTGGGTGTAGTTGTTTGTTGGCATATCCGAAGTATATATTAAGTATAAAAGTGGGCCCAGGATGCTTCCCTGAGGGACTCCAGCGTCAATTTGCTGAGGTGAGCTTAAATAATCACCTTCTTAAATAATAAACTTTCGACCGACTAAGTAGCTTTCTAGCAGCTTGTGTGTGTTTACTGGTAAGTTTAGCTTCAATTTATGTAATAAGCCTTCATGCCACACTTTATCAAAAGCTTGAGAAACATCGATGAAGAGAGCGGAACAATATTTTCTTTCTTCAAAGGCTTTTCTTATTGCGTTTACTATACGATGGGTTTGCTCAATTGTGCTGTGTTCTCTTCTAAAGCCGAATTGGTGGTTAGGAATACATCTATTTTCAATTAAAATTGGGGTTAATTTTGACGTTAACAGCTTCTCAAACAGCTTTGATATATAAGAAAGTAAGCTTATAGGCCTATATGACTCAACTTTTGTGTGATCCTTTCCTGGTTTAGGTATCAAGGTGACTAAGGAAACTTTCCACTTTTGAGGATAGTATTCAAGGCGTAAAATAGCATTAAAAATTAAAAGAATAATTTTCTTTGCTATGCTGGGTAGCTCCAAAAGCATTTTGTTGCTGATCTTATCAAAACCAGCCGAAGGCCGGCTGTGCTGAGAAGCTTTAGTTAGCGAAGCCGGTATTTGTTATACCATAGAGAAATAAATCCTTGCGCCCGGCCAAAGGCCGGCTATGATCCCAAATTTGTTTACATTCTTGGCATTTTAATTTTACACATTTTAATATTTTTCATTATAAGTTAACCCTTCTGCACTCCTTGGGTCAATTTGACCCAATTTTGGTTTTCAAACGCAAAATTTGTCCCTTTTAATATAAGATATGGACGTGAAACTTCAATTTATCCATTCCAGGGACAAAAATTATAAATTTAAATGAAAATAATAAAATTTTAGTTTTTCCTTCCCCCTCCAAAAAACACGATCTACACACATTTAATATCCTTTGGGTCAATATGACCCAACATGCGATATTGTAAGTTTAATTCCACTTTAAAATTTGTTTTCTATTGAATTGAGTTCATCTTCATTCAGAATCATCGATCAATAATTTTTTCGGTCAAATAATCAATAGAATCGCTTTTGTTTTTATTACAATTAAATATGAAATGCTGTTAACATTTTATTGTTGGGTCATATTGACCCAAAGGATCATAGGAAGGGCACATATCCAAGGGATGCAGAAGGGTTAAGTTGTGGACTTTATGACACTTTGCAAAGTGTCATAACGTCCGCGGACGCTATGAAATTTCTTTAATGGACGTTATGACACCGGACGTTATGACATGCCACCCATCTACGCCTTGAACTCGTAGTGTAGACCTCCAGCTTAATACGAAAAGCGAAGAAAAGCAGTGACTTGAAATTCTATTTCTTTTTTCAAGCATACACAGCCAGTGTTCGAAAATAAACAGTATATTATTTAGCGCTCTGCTTACACAACCAGGAACGATATCTATTTGTTTGTGTTTGTGTAGACGAACACAACCCTTAATACCGTTCGTAACTATTTTCAAGAAAGAGCCGAACATTACATAGTGTTCTGTTCTTCGTTAAAAAACAGGAAAATTGTAGTGATACATTGATAAATAAATTTGATAAAAAAATTTTTAGCAACGACCGCAGCACGAACAGCTTGTGTGTTTTGTTTGCGTAAGATTACTTTGCTGGTTTTTTGATTTTTTCGTATGTGTATTTTGGTTTTTTAAAAAATGTTTGGTTTTATTTGGCAGCCAAAAGAGCGCTACGCACAATAGAAACGATCGAACATTAATGAGCTGAACGGAACACAATAAAGTTTTTGGGTTTTTTAAAAAAGCCGAACGGAATTAAATGTTCTCATCTTTTTGTTGAGCTGGATAAGAACTATATTATTTTTGTGTTCCGTTTGTAGTTTCCACGAATCTACGCAACGAACACTGAGGAGCGATATTTAGTGTTTATTTTCGACCACTGTACACAACCAATAGGGTTCTTTAAAAAAATTTAAAATTTTTTTGTATTTTTGAAGTGCTTTATCAATAATTTCGAGCAGATATAAAACAGCTCTCCCACAAGATCAGTGCCATTTTTTTGATTCAATGCTCTTCAGCATATATATATGTCCTTTATTTATCTAAATATTAATTATATAAAAATAAAAAGTTCACGAAGAACATAGGGCGTTAACAAATTCTCTCCATTCTCTTCTATTACTGGCAAGGACTTTGATTTGTCTCCATGTTTTATTAGCTGTTGCAAGTTCTTGTCTTGTGCAGCGTGTCCAAGTATTACGTGGTCGTCCCTGATTGCGGTGTCCTAGAGGGTTCCATTCGAGGGCAGTTCTAGCTATTTCCGTTACCGGGCGTCTAAGAGTATGACCGATCCACGTCCATTTACTTTTTTTTTTTTTCTCATTATTTATTTATTGAATCTTCATATATTAAATATGAACTAACAATAATTAATCAAATCTTAACCTAATACGTTATTTTTTGTCCTGCCAGTGCCAGACAAAAATTTTCTTCATCGCGGGTTCTGTTCACTTTTATAGTGTTTATCGCTCATCTAATTGGATAAGTGCTGCAGTGTCTCTTCTTCTTAAGCGAGTGTGGCCGCTATCATTTAAAATATTTCGTGCTAGTGGGTTCGGGTGCGATTCGAGCCTTTTTAAGTATTTTACTGCATATTTCGTAATCATAGTTTTAACTAATGGAACATTAAGATCCTTGTGAATATTTGAGTTTTTAACATACCAAGGGGCAGCTGTGATTATTCGAAGTAGTTTATTTTGGCGCCTTTGAATTTTTTCGATATTAGAGGCCGAGGCAGTGCCCCATAACTGAATACCATAGCACCAGATTGGCTTTAAGATGGAGTTGTAAAGAAGAAGTTTGCAGTCGAGACTAAGGACAGAGTTTCTTCCAATAAGCCAATGAATTTGGATGGCTTTTAGTTTCATTTGAGTTAATTTTGCCTCTATATGGCTTTTCCACGTTAAACGGCGATCTAGATGAATACCGAGGTATTTTACATGCGAATTTTGAGGTATTATTTGATTATTGATTTTAATAGGGGGGCATGATTCCCGACGCAAGGTGAATGTTATATGTACGCATTTTTGCTCATTGACCTCTATCCTCCATTGCTTTAACCATAGTTCGAGTTGAAATATATGATCCTGTAGGTATCGAGATGCTTCTTGACGGTTTTCGTGCACGCTCAAAAAAGCTGTATCATCAGCAAATGTTGAAGTTTGTGTGTAGTTGTTTGTTGGCATGTCCGAGGTATATATTAAGTATAAAAGTGGGCCCAGGATGCTTCCCTGAGGGACTCCAGCGTCAATTTGATGAGGAGAGCTTAAATAATCACCTTCTTTAATAATAAATTTTCGACCGACTAAGTAGCTTTCTAACAGCTTGTGTGTGTTTACTGGTAAGTTGAGCTTCAATTTATGTAATAAGCCTTCATGCCAGACTTTATCAAAAGCTTGAGAAACATCGATGAAGAGAGCGGAGCAATATTTTTTTTCTTCAAAGGCTTTTCTTATTGCGTTTACTATACGATGGGTTTGCTCAATTGTGCTGTGTTCTCTTCTAAAGCCGAATTGGTGGTTAGGAATACATCTATTTTCATTTAAAATTGGGGTTAATTTTGACGCTAACAGCTTCTCAAACAGCTTTGATATATTAGAAAGTAAGCTTATAGGCCTATATGACTCAACTTTTGTGTGATCCTTTCCAGGTTTAGGTATCATGGTGACTAAGGAGACCTTCCACTTTTGAGGATAGTATTCAAGGCGTAAAATAGCATTAAAAATTAAAAGAATAATTTTCTTTGCTATGCTGGGTAGCTCCAAAAGCATTTTGTTGCTGATCTTATCAAAACCAGGAGCCTTCTTGGGGTTTAAATCACAAATAGCCTTTTCGATTTCTCTTATCTCAAATCTTAGCGGAACAGCTGCTCTAGCAGCAACAGGTGGTAACTCGACCGCAATATCGTGAGATATATTTGGGGTAAATACGTTTTTTAAATGATTGACATACAGATTTCCTTTTTCAACATCATTTCTTGCCCAACTTCCATTCAAGTTTCTTAATGGTGGTTTAGAGACAACTGGCCTTTTGAGATTTCTAGCTGCGCGCCATAATGAGTAGTTTGATTGTGGGGTTGCATCAAGTTCCTCAATATATTTTTCCAGAGAAGCCGTTTTCTTAGTCTGCAGTAACTTTCTAAGTCTTTTTGTACACTCTTTAAGTAAGTTCTTAAGTTGAGGGGATCTGTGCAATTGCCAATCTCTTCGAGCCCTCCTTTTTTCAGACAAAAGATGCTCGACATCTGTGGAATATATTTTAATAGTTTTTGTTTTTTTGGGGGCAATATTGGAATGTTGAACAGCTAGTTTCAGAAAACTGTCAAAATTGTCAATAGAGCGATCTACATAATCCGGTGTACTGAGCGGAATATTTTCTGTGCAATGGGTACTGAGATATTTTTTATATTTTAACCAATTAATTTGCGTATCTATCGTCGGAGGTACAATTCTATTGGGGTTCATTATAGTAACAATTGTAGGTGTGTGGTCGGAAGATAAATCTAGGGAGGCTTCAACTAATTTCGTCCATTTACGTCTTCTTATTTCTTGTTCAATGGGCATACTATTAGTCTGTTGCCACAGTGTCTCATTGGATATTTGATTTCGCCAGAAGATCCGTAGAAATTGTCTTAGACAACGATTTACAAAAGTCTGGATTTTGTTTAAGGTAAGTCTGGTATAGCTCCATGTAGTACAGCCATGCAGAAGGACCGATTTTACACCGCAGTTAAATATTCTCAACTTAGTTTTTTGTAACTTGTGAAAAGCAACGCGGGCTTCATTAATTCGCTCAGAGATATCTTCATCCGAACCACCAGTAACATTTAACCTACTTCCCAAGTAATTGAAAGACTGGACATCTTCGATTAAGTTGCCATCCACTATAAGTGGTGTTGTCACATTAGTATCAATACGCATAAGTTTTGTCTTCTTAAAATTTATTTTCAGTACTACTTTCCTAGCATTTATGGACAGTCTCGTTATTTTCGCCTCAATATCTGCAAAACGGTGTGCCATTAGACAAATGTCATCGGCATAGTGCTTCGATATTTGTTTCTTCCATCACACTATCCAAAAGCCGAAGAAAAAGAGTTAGAGATAGGATACAACCCTGTTTTACTCCTGTAAATGTTCCGAAGGGTTGGCTTTCCCTTCCATTAAAACGTACTGTATTCTGTGAACCGGTATACAACTCACATATTATATTCACAATTTTCTCTTGGATACCTTTTTAATGAGTGTCGACCAAATGGAGCTACGTGATACTGTGTCGAAGGCACGTTCAAAATCTACAAAGAGTAGGTTAATATGTAAATTAAACTCTGCTGATTGTTCTATAATTATGCGTAATGTATTGATATGATCTACGCAGGAACGACCAGGTCAAAAACCGGCTTGTTCTCTCCTCAAAATATCATCCATTACAGGTGATATTCTTTGCAGTATTATCGTGGCCATGACCTTGCCTATGGAATTAAAAGGTGATAGTATCACCGTAATACCTCTCCAGTTTTTACAGAGGGTTATTTCGACTTTCCTTGGGATGGTAATTACAGCGCCTTCTTTCCACTCTGATGGTATCTGCATTTCTAATAAGAGGTGTGAGAAACTCTGTTAACGTTTTAGCACTATATTTCAGCAACTTTGCCGGAATGTTCTCTGGGCCTGGTGATTTGTAGTCCTTCATTTTACTTAAAGCTGTCTCTACTTCTTGATCCGTAGGGGGACCTGTTGGGATGTCTCTTCTCGGATTACGTCTTATGAACGGAACTATATCGCCCTGGTTTTCATTCTAAGTTATATCATTTGGGTCAGTTAACTGGACTGCAAAATATTCACACCACCTAATAAGTTGTTGTTGTTATAAGGTTATTGGCAATTTGGCGAAACTATTCTGCCGGCGTTATTGCTTGTGTGGTCGTAGGTTAAAGGGACGAAAACATAATTTGCGTGGTCATTAGAGATTTGATTTGTGAAATGGTTTAAGTAAAATAAGATTTTGATACATTTTGAGTTATGACTGTTTTTGATTTAGTGTGCGATGTATTTTTTTACTTTTAGTATTGAAAATATTTGATCCCTCTTCATTTCATATTTGGTACTTTAAATACAAAAGTTTTCTTTAAAATATTTAAAAACATTTTTTTAAATTTAAATTGAAATCCCCCAAACAAATTTTCTTCCAACTGTTTTTAGTAACTTAATAAAATGGAATTGTAAATTAACCAAGAGTCCTTTAAATGTCTCGAATACAAAGTCACAAGTTCTTAACAGTATTTATCGAAACGAAATCTTATTAATTCTTTACAAAACAAAATACAACATACTGTTGCCAACAACTTATACGAATTATTCCTTAGAAACAATATGATTTTATGCATTTAGAACAATTTCTTTTTGTGATTCACAATAAGAATAACAACATCAAAATGAAAAGTAAATATTTATTCAAAAATTAAATTTAATTTATCCCCTTAGAGTACTTAGTCGCAGTTACTTTATGATTAGTTAAGTTTTTTAACTATTAAAGAAAATCCTTAACATCATCATCTGCTTTTGCTACATCAACCTTAAACAGGAATGTGGGTAAAAATAGAAACTGTAACATAGGGATTGCTGTTCGGTTTTAACCGAAATCGAAACCGCGGTTATAAATGCCAAATA
This sequence comes from Pollenia angustigena, assembly GCA_930367215.1. Lineage (NCBI taxonomy): Eukaryota > Metazoa > Arthropoda > Insecta > Diptera > Polleniidae > Pollenia > Pollenia angustigena. The sequence goes on from OV884058.1 coordinate 169,387,852, forward strand.
ACCGAAACCGAAAACCGACAAAAAAAACTTCGGTTTTAGGATTTACTTTAACAATATATTTATGCTTAAAGAAATTGCAAATTATACATAATACTGGAACTTCATATACAAAAACTTCATACATTACAGCTTGCAAAATATTTCAAAATTCTTAAAATTCAAACTCAGAAGAACTAAGGTTACCTTTTTAACTCTTAAGTAGACACCTAATTTGTGTTGCACAAACCACCATCAGGTCCTTGCTGGAACCACTAGTATTTTGTATGGAGTTTTTGAAAAAACTCACACTAACGAACCCTGGCCAAGCCTGGGACTACTTTTAAATGTATGGAGTTTTATGGCAATAGTAGGAACATTTTGTCGGAAAGTGGAATAATTCTTCGAAAAAACAGTAAAGAAATAATTCTTATGTGTTGCGTATGTTTTTTGATACGTTTCATGGGCCTAGCCAGGCCCAGGTGGATACAATATGCACAAAATTTTCATTTGGCCAATTGCGACGCCCACGGTGGTTACATTTTTTTTTTTCTTATTTTCTTGTAAAAAACACTTTGATTGAGGAAAACATAAAATTCGTTCTTATACACTTTATAATTATATAAAAAAAAACTAAAAAAAAGTAACAAAAAATGCCTGGCCAGGCCCAGGTAAACCAGGTCCAGATATACAATGGTTAATAAAAGTACCTGCACAGAAAAAAATAACTTTAACAACACAGTTTGTTAAAATTATAATTTTTGTTCAACAAAATTTTTGTTTGATTCAGTGAAAAAATTTATCAAATATACACTTGGCAAAATAGCACTCAATAAAACATATTTAATAATGAAATATTTCTTGATATTTAATAAAACAAATATTTGAATCAACGTTAAAACAGTATTTATACAAATCTTGTCCATTTTATAATAGGTCATAATTCTCATTCGCTTAACACTTTTATTTGGTTAAATATCTTTAGTTTTGCCAAAGTCTTTAGAAAAAGGTTTCCCGATAATCTGGCCTAAGCAACCAGCGAAATGCGCATAGGAACTAGCTTATCCCCCAATAATACATTTTAGTGCATTTATCAAAAAATAAAATTGGGAATTAAGCACATCATTATTAATAAACAAATAAATAAAGATTCGATAAACATTTTGTTTGATTTATTCAACATTTCCAACAATTTATTTTAACAAATCACGTAAACATTTTGTTGAAACAAATTATTTTGGGCAACAACTTTTTTTATTGATTCAATAAACTTGGTTGTTGACTAAAAATTCAATAACTATACCTACAAACTTTTTAATAAATAATGCAAAAATCGTCATCGCAGAAAATTCAAAAATTTTTTTTATCAAATATGCGAATTTCGTATTCAAAAATGAAAATTATTTTTTTCTGTGTGCATTAAAACAAATAAAAAAATAAGTATGTTTATATATGAAGTTTAACTTTGATATTTTCAAAACCGAAATCGAACCGAAACCGACCGGTTTTAATCATTTTAAAACCGAAACCGCGGTTTCACATTTTTACGGTTTTTAGCAAACTCTACTGTAACACATATTCCTTAACATTTATTTATTGCATTTTTCTGTTTAATAAAATACTCTTTCTTTATTTGCCATTGCAGGTGATCTAATGGATGTGCTGGCTTTACTTAATTCCAGCATCAACTTTATACTCTACTGTTCCATGAGTCGCCAGTTTCGACAAACATTTGTACTACTGTTTTGTCCACGTCACTTAAGCAGATGTTTGCTATCACATCGTCATCATCACTATTGTCGTCCACATCCACATGACCCATATGGACAGAATTGTCAAAATCAACAGCACAATAATTATCGCCAGCGTCACTGTAATAACGACGTTCCAAATAATCGTCGCCATCCTGACTGTGCAGGTCATACTCAAGAAATGCCTTTGCAAGAGGACAATTTTACAGTTATAAATGGCCTTTTGGCAACTGATAATCGCAGTAAGAGCGCATTAATCGAGCATTGGTTTCAAACGACAACACAAGTGACACAAGTGTAGCATGAGGAGTCAAGTCAAGGCAATGACAACGATAATGACATATTTAATTTAACTGTAACAGAAACGGTAACTGTTACAGATTGTGAACCAGAACCAGAATCAGAACATCAGTAGGAAACAAATACTATAAATGATAGAGAAATGTTTCCATTGTAACGGTAAATGTATTTTATGGTACTGGAAAAGGTTATGAGAACGATTGTGTAAGAATTTGAGTGTAATGAGTATAATTTACATCCTTTTTATGTATGTATGTAAAGTGACATTTATGTTTGTGTAAGTGCCACAAGTATCTGTGAGTCTGTTTCTTTGTGTACATTTTTTATAGTTGGTCGTTTTGTTTGTGGATAAAAGAGGTCTGAAACTAAATCTAATGAAAAAAGGTGCCAAAAATTTTGTTGTTTTTCTTACAAAAGGCATGAAGTTTCTTGTATCATGTATTGAGTTAATATTTGGAACACATTTCCTTTTCAACACGTTTATCGTTTTTACAAATTTTTGCTCAATTATACCCTTTACCAAAGGTTAAAGGATAATTATAAGTTCGATATTTCGTTTGTAATTTTTACAATAATAATCATAGATCCTATAAAGTATATATATATCCATGGTTCTTATACGGAACGAAGTTGATTTAACGATGTCCGTCTGTCCGTGTGTCCAATGTCCCCAGATATGAAGAGGACTAGCTAATTGTATATTTATGTCACAAGTAGGCTGGAATTATTTTCTATTAAAATTCAGCCTGATCGGTCCATAAATGGTTACTTTTTTCAGTATATCTGGAGAACGGCAAGAGCCAAAGATTCCAAATTAGGAACAAGCATCTGGGTTATCAAATTATAGTTTTCCGTATATCTGGATAACAGCAAGCGCCAAAGAAGCATTTTGGTTATCAATACACAAAAATCCGACGGGATTGGAGAAGTGGGCCTGGCACAAAATAGCGGTATTATTATAACTCTCTGTTTTTATTACACCATGTTAAAGGGTATACAAAAATCGGCATAGCATAATGTAAAGCTCTTACTTGTTTTAGATCGTTTTAAGAAACTCTTTCCTAATTTTAAGTTAAATTCATTCCAACCAATTGCGTTTACGAAAAAATTCGAACCTTCTGTTAAACAACTTCGAAATATAACGTTTGCAGAGAAAACATTTGAAATTGTTGAACAGGCCGTTAAGACTTTTTGAATTGAAAATTATATCTGTCGTGTTTGAATATTTTTTTTTCATCAAAGGTCTTAAGGTACGTTCACATATGGGCAAATCCTGCTTGACGAACGCTACATTCGCACTCGTTTTGTGATTGAAATATAAACATTTTTTGGTCTTTCAAAAGAGATAGCTTCAACTTATGTATAGTATTTAGTGACATTAATATGTACTTACGAATGGCATATATCATAGTTTCTTAGCAAGTATTTGTTGCGAAATAATTGATCACAAAGTTTTGTGACGCACGCTACAAAAAGTGGAAGTAACTTCAAAGGTTGAAGTGCGTTTTCCTTATTTTTAGCGAATTTGGCATGATAAGGTATACAAAATCTAGTTCCTAAAAGAATGATGACTATAAGAGAATTCTAAACGCACTTATTCGCAGCCAAAAAATGTTGTGATTTTTTGACAAAAGTCGTGAACCCTTTGTGACGCACGCTACATAACGCATGCTACAGTTTTTCCAGTAGTATTTTATCGTTATATTTTATTTATTTTAACAAAACAAATTATATTTTTATGAATTGCATTTCTTAAACTAATTTCTTAACTAATGAATATCAACTTTTTTTTAATGAAATTTATATTTTGATAAGTCTGCTGTAAGTGCTATTTTAATCACAAAAATCACCTAAAATAATGCTAAATTCACGTATAACATTAAGAAATCAGTGGAGGGGAAGAATTTGGTAAAAATTATTGCATTAATGATCATTGAAATACATATTTTTTAATATAAAAATTAAATTATCATCTTGTCTTATATTCCGTTAAAAAAAATTCATTTGAAAAATTTTTGGTTGGTGGACTGTTTCTGGGATTTGCCCATATGTCAAATATTTTCCCAATTTTTGTTTGAATGTGTTTTCCAAAAATTTGCTTAAAACAATAAAAATATTATTTTCTGGTCACACTGCGCACATTTATTTGCCCATTTTTCTTTGTTCAAACAGAATTAAAATAGCAAGGCGAATTCATACAAGGTGGACTTATTTTGAAAACGTAAAATATTTTAACGTTGTGTCAAAAATAATACAACACTGTAGTTAACAATTCAAAGAAAAATTTTTTTTGGTTTTAATTTAAAATTGTATGTTTTGAATTTTAATAATTTAAAAATATTATAATTTTTAGCGAAAATTATAAAATTATCAAAGATTTTTTTGGGAATACAAAATTTTAATTTAAAAGATTTTGTTGTTCGTGCCTAATTCCCAATTTTTATTCTTGATGAAAAAACTGAAATTTATTGTTGATGGGATAAGCTATTCCTATGTGCATTTCACTGGTTGCTTAGGCCAGATCGTCAGGAAACTTCATCCATAAAGATTTTAGAACAACTAAAGATATTAAACCAAATTAAACTGTTAAACGAATAACAAAATCTTTTAAATTAAAATTTTGTATTCCCAAAAATTTCTTTGATAATGAACAGGCAAGTGTACCGCTTAAAATAAAAAAAACTTAAACTGGCAACATGCTTTGCGAGTTGTTTTTGTTTTCATTTTGTTTTTTCTTAACCTACTTGCTTACGTAGCAAGATAAGGTCATCTGGTATAAATTCGTCTTGTTAAATAGCTTCAAATAAAACATGGGAAAACATGTTTGCCCTGTGTTCATATACAAAAATATTTGCCTAAAAATAAATATTTGAACAAATTGTCAAAAATAAACACATTATACATAAATTAAATAACTTTTTATTGAAATTTAAAATCAACATTTTAATGCAAAAACGAAACTTTTTTGGTTTTATGGTACAAGAGAGCGAGAATAGCTATTTTAAAAGTAACAAGTAAGAGTGCTATATTCGGCTACGCCGAATCTTTTACACCCTTCACCATGATGAGATAACAACAAAAAGTTATACTATGTGTACATATGTAAATAACGTTCAATATCAAAAAGTAACTTCAATTTTTGGGAATACAAAATTTTTAATTTTAAAAGATTTTGTTATTCGTGCTTAATTCCCAGTTTTTATTCTTGATAAAAACACTTGAAATTTATTGTTGATGGGATAAGTTATTCCTATGCGCATTTCACTGGTTGCTTAAACTTTGATATTATTACAAGTAGAACTGTTGCTATAAGTCTTATACGTTTAACACTTTTATTTGGTTTAATATCTTTAGTTTTTCTAAAATCTTTATGGATGAAGTTTCCTGATGAACTGGCCTAAGCAACCAGTGAAATGCGCATAGGAATAGCTTATCCCATCAATTCGTTTATAATCTTAAAATCGTTTTTTAGAACATAAAAAATTAAATAAATAAATGAAAAAAAATTCTTTTTGGGATTCGAACTGGCAATATCATCAGTCTCAGGAGAGAACTTAACAGCTCGGCTACGAATGCTTTTACTGAAGAAGCATTAAATTAAAATATATTGAGTCTATGAGCTTGTTTCTTTATTTGAGCGGCATATAATATACAAGCATTAATGTGTATGTGTATGCGTAAAATTAAACACATTACAAATAAAATCCACCACTTGTAGTGAAGGGTATAAAAAAATAACAAAAAAAAAACCACATTACCAACACTGTGTTACCATAACCACTGTATGACCGCAGAAACCAAAATTGAATTGGTTTGTATGGTATGTTTATGTCGTTTTGGTAATACAGTGTTGGTATGGTAATGTCACGTCAAATTGGACCTTTAAAGGAAAAAAAATTGAGGCACTCGTGGTTTCTTACTCATATCTCAGCCATTTGTAGACCGATCTTGCTGAATTTCAATAGCAAACAATTCCGAACCATATGTAACATAAATGTATAATAACCTGGCCCCCATCATATATGGGGTCTTCGGAAAATCCATTTCAACGTACAGACGGACAGATGGACATCGTTAAATCAACTTCCCTCCTCATAAAACACAGAATATATATACTTTATAGGGTCTAACATCAATTTTATAGAAATTACAAGCGGAATGACAAACTTTTATATGTACCCTTTTCACCACCTGTGGTGATCACCACCTGTGGTGAAGGGTATAATCAATGAATTTTCAAAAGTGAATGGCGATATTTGAACGTCGTTTGTATTTTGTTGGTTCGGTTTCACGTATTAGAGTCCAGCAATATTCTCCCAGCATGCTTTTGTCTCAAAATCCTTGATAAGTTCTTTAAATTTTCATTAAATCTTGGTGAGACTGCACCTAGTTTTGGACCTTTAAAGGTCCAGTCGTGGTTGTCTACTCATATCTCAGCCATTTGTGGACCGATCTTGCTGAATTTCAATAGCAAACAATTCCGGACCATATGTGACATAAATGTATAATAACCTGGCACCCATCATATATGGGGTCTTCGGAAAATCCATTTCAACGGACAGACGGACATCGTTAAATCAACTCCTCATAAGGACTCAGAATATATATACTTTATAGGATCTAACATCAATATTATAGAAATTACAAACGGAATGACAAACTTATATATACCCTTTTCACAAAATGTGAAGGGTATAAAAATGGATTAAGACAATAAATATACATATGTATTTGTATGTATGTTTGTACATTAGGGCGGGTCGATTTGTATGGATGAAAAAAATATTAAAAATCGTATTACTGGTCACATTAGGAACGTTTTTGTTTGCTTATAACTAATGTTGTTTTTCCAAAATCAATTGTTTTTCTGTTTTCCCCCCAAAAATATTTTGTGGTCAGATCAGGACAAACAAATATTTGGCATTTTTTGTGAAATGTTTGCCATACGTGACCGTTCCTTTAGTTTAGAATTTTCCATTTAAACCTCGTAGAAAATTTGACTCAATTGAAACTATTTAAAATTTGTTTTGAAATCTTTAAGAGAAGATCTTTTTGTATTCTTAAACAACAAATAAAAATTGGTTATCATTTAATTACTATTTTACTTGGCAGCAAAATCCTTTCATGTCCTTATAAATCCAATGTATGTCTAATTTTCAATGTCTGCAAAAACATTCGTATACAATAAGAGATTTATCAAATACAATAAACCCTATAACTCTCTTTAAAAACAGATTTTCTTTTAAATATGAATTTTTTCAAAATTCTAATTTATTCATCTTAATTCCTTTCTCTGTATTTAATCCTTAAGTTTTCATTTTAAATATCAAACCATTAAATGTACCATTTGCTAAAAATTTATTATACATTCTATTGTATTTCATTTAAATAAATAATTCTTTTCCTCACCTCCTTCTTCCTTAATGTCCTTTGAAACACAACAGTTGCCATTAATTTCTCTGATTTGTCAGGATGTGTATTTTTCTTTAGCCGCATGTGAATGACTGTTAACAATGAAAAAGTGCGAATGCTAAGAAACATAGAAACAAAAGATTTGTAAGGATGATAAATTGGCATGAGGAATTTCAAAAATTAAGGAACCCATCAGGCATAATATTCATGAAAATCAATATTGTTGTATAGAAAAGAAAATAGGTATAGGAAAATAGTGGATAAAAACACAGTGTTTGAGTGCCAAATTACAAGGAAATTTAAAGCGGAAATCTCTTCTTCTCTCTAGGATGTTGCTTAAAAAAGTATGATAAGTTTAATTCAACAAAATTTATTTTTAATAATACAGGGTGGCCCAAAAAAAAACGAATGGGCTTAAACAGTTCAAAATTTCATTGTTTATAAAGTCAATTACATTTCGTTACTACATTTTATTAATGAATGATGAATTGAGATTCAGCAAGTGGATCTAAGTATCAATCGGATTGCTAAGAGGTAAAAAATGGTCCAATAATTTAATGAGTTACAAACTTTAGCTCGAATGTACAATTGTCTCCTTACAAATAGTGGCGTAAGATATAAATATAGGGCATATTATATACCTATTTCCGATTATGCAATTTAACCCTTCAACAATATTCGGATTTCTTTTGGTGTCCCTTAAAGAACTCCTACACGTTCAGACGGTACGTTTTTTTCACAAGCTTTTATTTAACGTTTAACTATTCAATTCAAATTTAAATAATAAATTTAAAAAATGTATACGAAATAAATTCAAGGTAAAGCCATCAAATTATTGCTTGATTTTACATTTCGTGCTAAGTTGTTTACCCCGCAAGAGCCTCTTCTCCCTTCGTCTAAATCTTCTGTCTTATTTCTATGCGACATATCGCATTGTATAAAACAGTTCATAAAAAATTTATAATAACCTATCGTTGTTGTCGTGATTACCTAAGGTCTATTAAAAGTAGCCATAATAATATCTTAATTATTAATTTTTTAAATCAAGAGATTCAAACATTCTTAAAATGTTCCTTAAAAAATTTATCACATATTGTCACGCACAAACTACCCTGCCCCATAGTGCAGTATTGTTTTGTGCTATCATTTTGACATGATTGGCGAATATATGTTTGATGGGCATTCGGTGTGTGTGCCTTGAAGAAGAAGGACAAGAAAACGTCAAAGATATTAACTTCGATAAATATAACATTTTCAATAATTTTATAAAACTAAATAAACGTTTTTAAATTAATAGTTAAATAATTTTTGTATTCGTTTTTATTGTTGTCTGTCTGTTTTAAAAGCCACTTGACAGTATTGTTTAAATTAAAATGTTGTCTAACTCAATCAAAAAAAATTTTAAAATGCAGGGTTGTGTGTTAATTTTGGCCTGTCCCTTAGGAACGGGCAAAACATATCGATATATCGAAATATCAATATTTAAAAAAAAATAATCGATATATATCGCCGATATTTAAAATACCGATATATCGATATTGAAATACCACTATCGAATTCGATATTTTTTAAAGTTAGTCTTCATTAAAAACTCAAAATTTTTGCCGTTTTTCAAACAACATGTTTTTTTAAGAATTGGCATCACTGCAGGCATCATATGTTTTTTTAAACTAATATGAAGATCTAAAGCCGCTCATACACTTGCAATAAAATTGTTTTTTTATTTTACGTTTTGTACAATTATATCACCAATGTGTATGTGATATCGAAGTTGGCACTATATATTGGCAACAATCCCAAGTTTTTTGATTTTTATTGCACAACGCAAAGAAAGTTATATGTGTTGGCAACATTGTATAAAGCTATTTATGTTATTCCTATAAGCTACATATGTTTACCTTTTTATTGAATGAAAGTTCACCAATATTTAAATTGAAACCATTATGCGACTTATTGCATAATATAGGACAAAATGGAAATAATATGACGCATATCATACACAATAATATTGCAAGTGTATGGGCCGCTTAAAATTGGCATTTACAAGAAGAATAATTGAGAAAATAGCGGAGTTTTCACATTGCAGATTTCTAATTAAAACAGTACAGTCAAACGAACTTGAAAATATTTATTTTATGTGGTTTTGGAACAATATACATACATATGTGCCGACATATACATATTTGGAATAATAATAAGATTTGTGCATATATATATATATATATATATGTATATTAGGGTGGGTCAAATTGTATGGAACGATTTTTTTTGATGAAGCGAATAGCAAAAACTTAATCTATAGGTGATTCTGAGAAATTTTGCTCAAGAGACCATAGCTTTAAGTCGGGTTTGGAGCCCCCCAAAATTTCAAAATAGATATTTTTCCATATATACATTAGACTGGTCGCATCTTGTATGGGATTTTTTTTTTTTTAATTTAATTGTTCGCGCTGCTTAAAATATGAGGTTTGGTGTAAGAAATCATGATCTAATTTTTCAGGTCAATCCGACGGTGCCTTGCCGTGCCGGGTGGGACCCAAAGTTCCCCACATTATAAAAAAAACATATTTTCTATCAGATCTTTATAGTTATACTAGTTGAAAAGCCGAAAAATATGGCTTCGTTACGATCTTCCGCAGAGAAAGTACTTCAAGTGTGCCAAATTTCAGCTTCCTATGTCATCAGATGGCTTCAGAAAGTTGCGGAAACAATAGGACATACATGCAAACATCCTGACATACTAAGAAATTATATATTGTATAGATAGATTAACATATGTTCACGCTACTCAAAAACGCTTTAGCTTATTGAAAAACTAAAAAAACCGAAATTACGCAAAAAGGTAAAACGTTTTTCTTATATGCGCAGTCATTTAGAAACATAATTTTTTTTCTGGAATTGACCTGAAAAATTAGATCATGATTTCTTACACCAAACCTCATATTTTAAGCAGCGCAAACAATTAAATTAAAAAAAAAAAAAAATTGCGACCAGTCTAATATACATAGAATAATTTAATAAAATTCGTCATAAAATCGGATAGAATTATAGTAGATTTCTCGAATTTATATAGAAATAGCCTAAAATGAACTTTTAACTAATAAATTCTGAATTTTCTTCGATTTTTTTCGATCGATTTTCCTACAAAAAGGAGTTCGAAAACAAAAAAATTGATGTTAATAAAAATTGTTGGATATTATCTGGACTTTCATAATCTGCAAAAGAAATCGAAGAAAATTCAGAATTTATTATTATATTGAAAAATATATATTTTGAAATTTTAGGGGGCTCCAAACCCGACTAAGAGCTATGGTTTCGTGAGCAAAATTTCTCAGAATCACCTATAGATTACGTTTTTGCTAAACGTCATCCAAAAAAAATTAACCCGCCCTAATGTACATATATTAAATTTTTTAATTTGGTAATAGTTTCAGCAAAATACGTTCGATAAATGGATGTATCGATATTTTTGAAATAATAAATATCGATGCTCTTAAAAAATATCGATGCGATCGATATATTCTTTCAATTTTCCCATCCCTTCTGTCCCTAAGGGGAAAATACTTTTCAGTAGAAGTTTCTTAGCGTGCTATTGTGTGGGAATTCCCGTCTAAAACAAAACTGTATAAAATTATCTAATTAAAGTTATATGAACAAAACAAATTACAATCCATGGGATCTATTAAATAAGTTAGTAAGTAGAGCTGCAAAACTATCGATAGTCGGCCCAATCGATAGTTTCGATAGTTAGCTTAAATACTATCGATACTGTCGATAGTATCGAAAAGTTTCTATGTGCCACTTCTTAGGACACGGTAGTCAATAAATGGGGTAAAAAAATAAAAAGTATAAACACACCATATACAGAAAACGTTTTTCAGGTATAAAAGACCAGCAATTCACTTTAAATTTCGGTGTCATCTATAGTTAATAATAAATATATACTTTATATAGATTTAGAGACGGTTAATTGGCTGCAGGTTTGTCAGGTTTTTTACCATCGACGGCAAAATATTTTCCTTAAATTTAGAAATTTAAAAGGTTATTTCATATCCCTTGCGTTGAAAATTTATTCATATAAAAATTTTGGAATTTTTATAAAAATTTTTCAAGAAAGTAGAATTAAGTCTTTTACAAAATAACCCCATTGATTTTTTCAAGATTTTTCGTTAAGAAAAAAATGACAAACAGGTAAAAAAAAATCGACACATGGAAATAAGCAATAAGGAAAAAGGAAAAAGTGCTTAAGCCTTTCCTTAAAGTTTTAAAGTTGATTTTTAAACACTTACTCCTATTTTAATAGGTATAATTGTCACTTATCTGGGGTTATATATCAAATATCGTGGTTTTAAACAACCAACAAAACAACCGCTACTCTCTATTGCAATGCGAAAGCAATTTCGATACGAAAGCTAAATGCCAACTTGGTGCTCTCTATCACTTTCGCAAAATTTTTTGAAAATGATGCAATACTACCACTAAAAATTAAAGATAGCGCAGATTGACAATAATGAAATGCCAAAATATGTAAAAATATTTGAAATTGGAAAATTGAAATAAAATAAATAGTGATGATTTGCGAAAAGAAAAAAATTAATGCGAAAGACAAATTCGCAAACGCATTAAAGAGTACCAATCGATAGATTTACTACCATTTTCTTTCGCATTGTAATAGAGAGTTGCCCCCAAGAACTTTTTTTTTTTAATTGTGGCAACATCAACAACATGAAAGTTTTGACATTTAGTTTTTTGACGTATTCATAGTAGATGCATTCTCAACCGTTGTGGCTATCCAAAACCACCACATGGCGAATTTTCCGTAAGGTTTTGGCTTTGAAGCCTTACAAGGTTTTTTGTGGGGCTATGTTAAGAACAGAGTCTATACGGAGCCAATCGAATCGATTACAGCCTTAAAACTCAAAGTCCGTGAAGTGATTAACAAAATAGACCCGCTATTTTGCCAAAAAGTTATTAATAACTTTGATGAAAGAATCGACATGTGTCAGCGAGCTCGTGGTGGACATTTGACAGATATCCTTTTTCATTCACAATTCCCGAACTTTTCTCTTCGTAATAAAATAAAAATTTGAATCATCTTTATCTAAATTTGTTTTTATTTTGTTTTAGAAAACAAAGTTCTTGTTGAAAAACCCGATATTATTGCACACTGAAAAATGATAGCAGAGTAATTTTGCTATAACTTCCTGAAAAGTTGTACAAAATAATAAAAACTTTACCCGTGTGTACTTTTGAATGTGAAGATCTCAAAGGTGTCATTGTTTCCAGTTGTTGTTGCTATAAACCCAAATTTAGGTAAAGTCAACTTAAGTACTTTTTCCTTTTTGGCACAGAATTAAAAAAGGTTATGGATTGCTAAAAACTTGCGTCTAATGAGTTGTTAAAAATGTTTCGTTGGCAACATCTAACCAACTTTGTAGGTACTTTTAAAATTTTCCGATAGTATCGATAGTAAAAAAACCATCGATAGTCTGCCAAAAATAAAACTATCGATAGTATTATCGATTATTTTGCAGCTCTATTAGTAAGTGAATGTCTCTCAATACAAGCGTACATTGTGTATAGTATTTTTTTTAAACTTTTACAATAAAATTATTGAAAATATTACAACGAATGATTCATGTTATAATTTCCCATCATTTGAAGGATCTTGAAACAAAATTATAAATGTCGAATTTTTAAATTTGTTTGTATTGAGCGTTACTTTTGCTTTCACGTATGTTTTGGGAATGATTTTTACGAAAAGAACCCTGCGGGAAATTTGTGTCAATTGGTCCAGCGGACTGGTCCTGGGAGTTGTAAAAATAGAACAGGTACAAAAAGAAATAACTCATGACCAGTGAAAGGAGAACCAATCACGTAACTGGTTTATGGCGAACAAAAAGGTAGAATAAGTAATGAATTACAGTACAGTCTTCACCGGTGGTGTGATACATTTTTTTGGGACTTTCTAAAATTTGGCTTTTGAATTTAATTCTAGGACTTGTTTTTTTGAAATAATATTACATCGTATTGAAATAATACTACATTTAAGTAACTGTCACTTAACACGTCCATTGAGAATAGATTTGTGATTGGTCAAATGGTGTCAATTGACCCCCTCCAATGACAACCCCATGTAAAAGTGATAGGTCTTATTCATAGAAACTGTTAAAACTAGAACCGGTCTCTTCCACCAAAGACCTGTCACGGGACTACTTTGGTGTCAGTTCGCTTCCCTCTAGGGAATAGTCAACAAAAAGTGCGTATCGAGTTTGTAAGCACTATAATTATGCTTCGCCACTAAAACTCATCTCTCTAAAAAAAAAAATTAAGGTAATCGTAGGTAGAAATTAAAAGTTAAGACGATTTTTTTAATTTTGACCTGGGATCCCAGGGAAAAGGCAAAAATGAGAATTTAAAGACATGATTCCGTCCGAAAATATATACATACATGATTAAATATCCGGCCAAATCGTCTTTTAAATAAAACAAATTTTATCAAAATCGACGTGCAATTTGTCTGTTAATACCATCATTTATTAGGAAGTAATGGCACTAAGAACTAATATCGGAAGTAATATTTGTATTGAGGCTTAGGTTTCAGTAAAATTTAGTAGTATGATTTAGATTGCAATAAAATAAGTAGACCTAATCGAAATATCATCATAATAAAATGGGGTATGGTCCCAAAGGCTCTATTTCGGAAAGAATCTTGTATGGGGGCCTGTGTGAAATGTTATTGAATTATCTCAAAAATTGCGATCTTTACATTTCCAACAAAGTTTTGGGGAACGGATATCGTTAGATCGATTCAAAAAGTGATTCTTAGCTAGGGTTGCCAGACGTACTGTTTTTAGCAGTACATGTACTGATTTTTGTCAATTGTACTGTTTTATGCACAACACCCAAAACAGTACGCAAATGTACTGTTTTTTACACTTTGTACTGTTTTCTGTACTGATTTTTAAGTTAAGTGTCCAAAAAACAAAGATATTAAGAAAAATCGTTTTAAAATAAAACACATTTGGGAATTGTTAACGGTATGATATCAAGCCATATTGTCATAATATCCTTATCTTAGAATTTATTTACTCTCTAACTCTCATTTTGAGGGGAAATTTTTGCCCTTTTTACCAACTCCTAAACAAAAGTATACAAGACGGCACTTATTAGGGTTAAAAGAATTCTCGAAATTTTTGGCATTGAAATTTTTGAATTTCTTGAAAGGGCGTTTGGTACAAGTCAAAAAAATATACTAAATGTACTTCTGACCTAAAAGACTATTTCAGATGTCTTCAGTAGAAATGTATGGCAGTTCTTTTCATAGAATATATTAACCCTCTAACACTCATTTTAAGGGGTAATTTTTGTAATTTTTTTAACTTCTACACTAAAACGGTACGTTAGAGGGTTAAAATATTCTATGAATATTTTCTGCATCAAATTTCACTAGCGGTCTTCCAAGACCAAAAATGCGTGCAATGTATGTAAAACGGGGTTTCGAAAAATTAAAAAAAATCAAGGCCCGGAATTTCGAAAACCCGTTTTACTTGCATTGGATAATTTCTGGTCTTAAAAGACCCCTAGTGAAATTTGATGCAGAAAATATTGGTAGAGCATTTTAACTCTTATAAGTGCCGTTTTAGTATCCTTTTTTTTAAGAGTTGGGAAAAAGTGCAAAAATTACCCCTTAAAATGAGAGTTAGAGGGTTAATAAATTCTAAGAAAAGAATCGCAATACGATTCTACTGAAGACATCTACAATTATTTTTTAGCTCAGAAGTACATTTAGTATATTTATTTTGACTTATACCAAACGCCTTTTCAAAAAATTTAAAAACTTTAGGGGCCCATATTTCGGGAGCCCGAACTAATTTTTCAAAACCTTTTGGCAGATTTGCTCTACTAGTAGTCTACTTTCATTTCGCGGTGCAAGTGTTGAGGCTGGTGGCGATGACCCTAATTTTGTTGCACACTCTATTTTACAATATTTAAATTTAATATATTTAAAGAAATTGTTGTTTTGCAAACAAGAAAGTTGTAAAAATAATTAGGAGTTGCTCACATCCTTCATATATTTTCGTGTTTTTATTTTAAGACATATGACTACCGTTTAAATTAAAGAAAGAAACAAATATTTTCTGAAATTTATGCGATAGTTCCACAATATGTGTGTGGTGAAAATCGCTTAAATACCAATATGTTTTAAGAAAATTCTACTAACCCAATCAATGAATAAGTTTTTTAAGTTAAATATAAACTAAGATATTTAAACATTATACATTGGAAAATGAAACAATGGCCAAATGCTTCGTTTGTGGTGTATGCTTTATAACGGCAAATGCAAATCTCTCCTTTGATGTTTGAAGTAAATATTTAGTTATGGTTTCGTAAAAAATTTACTGTTTTTTTCTTGAATGTACTGTTTTTTCATAACCAATGTACTGTTTTTCCGAATTCAAAATCTGGCTACCCTATTCTTAGCCGATCGGTTTAATATCTCTCTTTGTCCTTCTTTACTCCTCAATGGAGCATAGGGCTTCAACATGTTGATTTCTCCAACGTAATCTGTCTCTAGCTTCAACTGCGGCATCGTCCCACGTGAAACCATATCGGTTAAGTTCGTTTTTCACTGATCGTCTCCATGTGTTGTTTGGACGGCCACGTTTTCTAGAACCTTGGGGATTCCATTTAAGTGCCATTCTTGTTATATTTGTGGCCTCTTTTCTCAGAGTGTGGCCTATCCACCTCCATTTTCTTCTTTTTATTTGTTTGCCAATTTCTTCTTCGTTCGCTAGTTGCCAAAGATCTTGGTTGCGTATAGTGGCTGGCCAAAATATTTTATGAATAATTCGAAGACATTTATTTAAACACACTTGCAGCTTCCTGGTCGTGTCTATGGATACCAACCAGGTTTCACAACCATAAAGCAAAATGGATTTGACACACGCTTTGAATATCCTCAGTTTGGTGTTCCTAGATATTTGTGTTGAGCGCCAGACCGCGTTTAGTCTACCGAATGCTGCTCTTGCTCGGTTGATTCGATTGGCTACGTCGTCTTTTGTTCCGCCTGAAGTTGTTATTATGCTACCTAGGTAACAGAATTTGTTGACGTATTCGATGCGTTGGTTGTTCAATAAAATATGATGTGAGCTATTGTTATTTATTCTCATAGCCTTTGTTTTCGCAACGTTGATTTCTAGGCCAACTTTCTTTGCTAGTTCTTGGAGGTGGTCTAACTTTGATTGCATATCACTGATCTTATGTGATAACAAACATATATCATCCGCAAAGTCAAGATCTTCGAGATGACTGCTAAATGTCCAAGTTATCCCTCTTTTGATGGAACACACTTCTCTCATTATTTCATCCAATACAATAGTAAAGAGTAGTGGCGAAAGAGGGCAACCTTGTTTTACCCCAGCATTTGTAGTGAAAGTGTTGCTGCAGGTGCCGTTGTGGAGGACTGATACTTCAGAACCATCATATAACGCTCTAATGATGTTGATGAGTTTGTCGGGAACACCTTTCTTTTTAAGACACGCCCATATTGAAGACCTGTTCATCATGTCAAAAGCTTTTTTGAAATCTACAAAAACCATATATAAAGGAGTTTGCCATTCAATACATTGTTCGATGATTATTCGAAGAGTGTTGGACTGGTCGATGCAGCTTCTGTCAGGACGAAACCCAGCTTGTTCTTCTCTTAGGCTACTCTCTAGTTTTCTCTGTATTCGCTTCTGTACTATGTTGGCAGTTATCTTATAAATCATATTCAGAAGAGTTATGCCCCTCCAATTGCCGCAGTCACGTAGATCGCCTTTCTTTGGAATTTTTATTATAACGCCTTTTTTCCACGTAGAAGGGAAATGTTCTTCTTGCCAGGCTTGTTGTAGGTGGGGATGAAGAAGCTTAGCTGCCATATGAGGGTCAGCTAGTAGCAGTTCTGCATACATACCATCTTCACCAGCAGCTTTGTTGGTTTTTTGTTTGCTTATTGCTTCTTCAATTTCACGGACTGTTGGTGCGCTGCAGGATATTGCAAGAGTGTTGTTGTTGTTTGGCAAAATAAAGTTTGGTGTATGATAACTCTGTGGTACGGAATTACTCGTTTCTTCGAAATGCTGTCTCCATCTTTCCAACTGTTGTTCATTGGTGGTAAGTAGAGTGCCATTTCTATCCCTGATTGGCTGTTGACATTTCGCCTTGCGATTGGTGAGTTCGCCTATTATTTGGTGGAGCTTCCGCATGTTGTTGGTCGCAGATGCCTCTTCAGCTTGTTCGGCAAGGCTATTTATATAGTTACGTTTATCTCTGCGGGCGGCTCGTTTGACCATTTTGGCCACATTTCTATATTCCTGTCTTAGGGAGTTATCGTTGTTGTTCTTGTTGTTATTGATTCTCAGTTTAATTTTGTTTCGTTTTTTAACTTTATTCCATGTATCATCTGTTAACCACGATTTCCTCTTCGGCTCTTGCTGTCCTAAAGTTTGTATGGCTGTGCTGTTATAGATTGCAGCTGTTCCGTCCCATGAGCGGTTTGTTGATGTTGCAGATGAGATATTGCCATTAAAGGTTTCTTTTATATTATTATTCTTTAATTTCGCGAGGTTTGGCTTCTTTCTTCTAAGATGTTTCTGTTGTTTTTGGCCTTTAATCTTCATCTTAATGATGGCAGTGACGAGTTCGTGATCTGTATCCATATCCGCTCCTCTTCTAGTTCTTACATCGATTAGTGAGCTTCTCCATTTTCTGCTTATACATATATGGTCTATTTGATTCTGCGTGCGACCATCTGGTGATGTCCATGTGTATTTATGGATACGTTTGTGTGGGAATATAGTTCCCCCTATGACCATTTGCGATGTTTGACAGAGGTCAATAAGACGATCACCATTATTGTTTTTGTCACCTATTCCGTGTTTACCCATGACTTTTTCTGTGTTATTGTTGTCACATCCCACTTTAGCGTTTAAGTCTCCCATGAGTACGATGACATCTCTCTTGCTTGTGGAGTTTATTGTCTTAATAAGATGTTCATAGAATTTATCTTTGTCATCATCCTCAGCATCTTCAGTGGGTGCATAACATTGAATTGTGGTCAAATGTCTAACTTTTCCTCTAAATCTTGCTAGTATAATTCTATCTGATATTGCCTTCCAGTTGATCAGAGCATCAACATTTCTCTTGCCTATAACAATTCCAACGCCACTTTCAGCTCTTGATGGTTTGCCACTAAACAGTACTTTATTGACATTTGCTGTTGTAATTTCACCACTATCAATCCATCGCATCTCACTAATACCCATTATATCAATTCTATAGGTTGTCAGTTGTTTTTCTAGTTGTGCTAATCTGGACGTTTCTCTTAGTGTTCTGACGTTCCATTGTCCTATCGTAATCCGTGTTCTTATGCCAAGTTCCGTCATCAATGTTAGGGGTTTGTTGTTTTTAAATCTTGTTGAAGTTTCTGTAATCGCTGTTGTTTTTCTTCTGAATTGGTGATTGGCCATTCGCAGAATATCCTAGATGATGGGGCTGCCACCTTACGTCCTCTAGGAATGACATCGAGTTACTGATAGCTAACTCGGTTTAATATAAGGTGTTACAAAGATCAGCACAAACGCTGATCTTCAATTAAAAAAATTGTTTTTGTCTTTTTGCTGGTGTTAACTTTTTTTAAATTCCTAAAGTTAACAGATAAATTACACTACGTGTAAGTTTTTCGATTAAATGTATCTGGCACCTAATCAAAATTACGTCTTATAGTGGTCCGGACGAAACGTCGATACGTTTCGTTGAGTGTGGACTGTTTATAGGGGTGGATTTGGGCTACAGCTCCACAATATCAGCCAATGATTCAAACACCTTGGTATATTCCCTGAGAAAACCCCGATTGCGTTTCTGGGTTTATGGAGTGTATTGCGTGCCTTCGGAATTTAGCGCTAAAATATCAACCAAGTATCCAAACAACTTAACGATATTAATAAGGCTAGAAAAACAGAGTTAAAAAAGGCACAGATAATCAAAAAACACAGAAGCATTTTTAACCATATTAAAACGCTTTATTCTTGTTTATTTTTCCAAAACGTTATAAAATTCTATTTATTTAATGGCAAATATTGAATTTCCAAAAAATTTAAATATGTACAAGTTTATCTAATACAAAAGTTTGATTTCTAGACGATTTAATTAAACGTAAAAATCGCCATTCAATATATCGACACCTTTGCGCGAAATTATCGTATATGCCAATTTTTTTTAAAATGGATTTTTGACGCAATCTTGTTCTACATTCAAAGAGATGTCACCTGACAAAATATTGCAAGCGAAAGCAGAAAAAAGTAGAAAAATGGCGGTCCTGTATAATTTGGTTTTTGTAACATACGATAATTTCGCGCAAAGGGGTCGATATGATAATAAAAAATACAAACAAATAAAAGAAAAATTTTAAATATAATACATGATGATAGTGGCGCCTCACGTTGTCAATTCGTCTAAGGGCATATCATCATTCAAAATAGAAACCAGGGATGGAAAATACGCTGCCTTCGGTTCAGACGTGAACAATGTTTGAACTTTTGTCCACTGTAACTTTGTCATTTCTTGACCAATATTCACTAGCAATTCATTGTTTTTTTAAGTAATTTTATTATTTTTTTATAACACAAATAGCGGTTATTTTGGAATAACTTGACGGGTCTACTTTTGATAATTCTGACTTCATATTCATATTTAACATTGAGATTAGGTGTCAGATACATTTGTTAAAAAAAACTGTTACGTTATGTTATTTAAAAAAAATATGACAATCAGCCATGTCACAGAGTACAATTCCGTTCGGAAACGGAATTCATTCCGTATTTTGGTGCTTCAGAAAATGACGAAAAAATGTTGCGGAATGAAACAATTTTTGTTTTCATGAACGGTATGGGAGTTGTCTGTATCTGAAAGGCCATAAAACTATCAAAATACACTTTCCATCAACAAACAAATATGTTTTCTTCAATTCCGAACGAAATTGTACTCTGTGACATGGCCCAATATATATTTTTGAAAATCGTATCGTTTGACAGACAGCCAATTTTTAATTTTATTTATGTAGAGTCCTGTCAATGTGAAAACACGTTCACTTTCTACGGATGTTGGCCTTATAATCATAAGAGCATTATATTATCCCTGGACACATTTAGTTTTTTTCCCCACATCCTTCAAGAACTTGTTGATTTATTTTTAGAGAAATTTAAGTTGAACCGAATAAAGGTTTTTTAACTAATTGCTGCATTTAAAATTTTTCTCAAACATTAACATTTCACTTTTGTTAACATGTCTTACAGAAAACGTATTCACTGCATTTTCAGAATCCAACCCAAAAAGTCCTTTACGCACAATATCTGCATATGAAATCATACAAAGAACTTTTTGCAGTAGTTTAGTTGAAACAACTTGTTTGGTCGTTATACAATAAATTTCGTTTTAAAAAAAATAAAGAGTGTGTACATTTTCCTTCTCTTCGTTCGCCGATTCGAAATTCCAGAGCATCAGACAATGCCTTAATTATCGGATTTAAATTTACATTAAGTTGTTGACATCAGCAGAAAAATTATAATAATTAAATAAAAATACCCTGGAAATTCCCCAACAAATTTTCCGGGGGTTTCTCCCAAGTAATGTTCAGGATCCTGAAATCTTTTTCCGGAAAATGCGTTGTGAAAAACACTAGTTATAACCGGTTTGCTGGTTGCTCTTACATGTATGTCTTGGCAGATGTGCTGTTTTTTCTCGTCAGTTAAGAGCGCCGTATAAATTGGTATATTTTTGGAGGTACATCAGTTGTTCTTTTGTATGAAATTTCCCACCAAACTGTACAATAAATAGGGTGTTATTGTCGAATTTGAATTGCCGCTAAGTCCTTGGTTGTATTTATCCTGCATACTGACGAAAACATCAAATGAAAGAAAGCTTCGTCAATTTAATTTCCTGAGGATGCTAACCAAAGGTTAGCGAAATATCGAAATAATAAGTTAATTAAAAATTTAATTTAAATTCCTGGGGATGCTAACCAAAGGTTAGCGAAATATCGAAATAATAATTAAATAAATTAATATTTTTTATATAAAACAAGACCTGGAGCTTAAAATTGAAAACAATCAAAATATCATTGAAAAAGGTCAATTAAAACTGAATTATTATTACAATTTATATTACAATTTAATATGTCCCAGAAATATTTTATTTCAACTTATCCAGAATTGACCAGCAGTCTCATATACAGCCAGCCTTTAAAACTACTATAAAAAATTGCTACTGATATTGATCTCTACGTAATAATTGGCAAAAATAATATTTTAATATATATCGTACAAGATCTTGTTTGTCGTGCTTAATTCCCAATTTTTTAGCTTGATAAAAACCCTGAAATTTATTGTTGATGGGATAAGCTATTCCTATGCGCATTTTACAGGTTGCTTAGACCAGATCGTAAGGAAACTTCATCCAAAGATTTTAGAAAAAATAAAGGTTTTAAACAAATAAAACTGTTAAGCGAATAAGAATTATAAGCAACAGTTTTACTTGTTTTAATATCAAAACTTAAACAAAAACACCAACAATAAACAGTGAGTTTATCTTTTCTTACATTCCCCACTACAATTGATTGGAATTCTTCCAACATTAATTGTAGTTGTAAGTACGTTAAGAAAAAACAATATACAAACAAAAACAACTTACTTAATTGTTTTCGCAAAAAATAAAGCATTTTGCCGGTTTAGTGTTTTTAGCCGTGCACTTGCCAGTTTATTATCAAAGTAATTTTTTTTTTTATCTGTATCTTTTATCTTAACTTCATAATAGAATTATGTTCTAATGGATCCACAAATTACCATGGGTCTCAGAAATATTACACTCTCTAAAAAAATTTGTCTGTAAGTACTAAATTATTGGGCATTGTGTGGTCCGGCATTATCAGCTTCTTTCTGTCTTCTTCTTTTGTTATTACCAATCCATTACTGGTTACATATAACACTGTGCAACAAAATAAACCAGCCTCAACACTTGCAACGAGAAATAACAGTAGTGTACTAGTAGAGCAAATTTGCCAAAGGGTTTTGAAAAATTAGCTCGGGCTCCCGAAATATGGGCCCGTAAAGTTTTTGAATTTTTGAAAAGGCGTTTGGTATAAGTCAAAAAAATATACTAAATGTACTTCTAAGCTTAAAAATAATTTCAGATGTCTTCAGTAGAATCGTACAGCGATTCTTTTCTTAGAATTTATTAACCTTCTAACTCTCATTTTAAGTGTCATTTTTGTCCTTTTTTTAACTTCTACACTTAAACGGCACGTTAGAGGGTCTTCTAAGAACAATATATTCTATGAAAAAAATCGTCATACAATTCTACTGAAGACATCTGAAATAGTCTTTTAGGTCAGAAATACATTAAGTATATTTTTTTGACTTGTACCAAACACCTTTTCAAAAATTCAAAAATGTCAATGCCCGAAATTTCAAGAATTCGTTTTAATTACATTGCACGAACTTTTGGTCTTTGAAGAGCCCTAGTGAAATTTGATGCAAAAAATATTCGTAGAACATTTTAACCCTTAAAAGAGCCGTTTTAGTATACTTTTGTGTAAGGAAGTAGGACAAAAATTACCCCTTAAAATGAGAGTTAGAGGGTTAAGAAATTCTAAGAAAAGAATCGCCTTACGATTCTACTGAAGATATCTGAAATTATTTTTTAGCTCAGAAGTACATTTAGTATATTCTTTTTGACTTATGCCAAGCGCCTTTTCAAAATATTCAAAAACTTTGGGAGCCCATATTCCGGGAGTCCGAGCTAACTTCTCAAACCCATTCGGCAGATTTGAACTACTAGTAGTCTACTTTCATTTCGCGTTGCAAGTGTTGAGGCTGGCGGCGATGACCCGAATTTTGTTGCACAGTGTAATTTAATTTAAATTATTATATAAGGTCTTAAATCTCTAATATTTCGAAGCCATAACATCTGTTTTTGGTCCATGTCATTCAATGCGGCCTTCCAGTATTAATTGTAGGAGTTCATATTTTTCACCGCGTACAATATGTTCAAAATATGCTGTTTTGCGTATTTTTATGCATTTTAACAGCTCACGCTCAGTGCTTATTCTTCTTAGGACTTCAGCATTAGAAACTCGATCTATCCACGAAATTTTTAAGAGCATACGATAACTCCACATCTCAAAAGCTTCAAGTCTATTCATTGTGTTTATTTTTAGTGTTCAAATTTCCAAGCCATACAAGAGCACCGACCAAACATAGCATTTCATGAAACGATGACGAAGGGATAAGTTAATTTCCCGACTTGCTAGAATTTTATGATATTTCGTGTATGTGGATCTACTTTCCTTAATCCCTTTAAATTATTCAATTAATTATTTTGTTGTCCATTTTAGGCCCGTTTTCACAACTTACCGATAGCTAAAGGTAGAATTTTGTCGGCCGTATAAAAAGTGCTCCACTATTACAAATTTACTTTAACCTACCAGGTAGGATGAACCTTAATCTACTTTATCGCTGACTTTATGTTAAAGTAAAGTTTTAATAATGGAACACTTTTTATTAGGCCGGTTAAAGTCTACTTTTAGCTATCGGTAAAGGCTAGATTACACTATTATACTTTGTATTAATACATGTCAAAATCTCAAGTAATATGACAAAGTGGGATAGTGTGAATGCAATGTGTCACGAAAATGACAAGTATTATGAAAAAAGTTTGACATCCCATACGACTTCATCGTTTTTTGAAAAATATCTAAACAATAATACTTTTCATTGGATCAGGGTTGCATTTTTTTCATGTGTGAGTGTTTATACTTTGTGGGATGGTGTGAACACAAACTGTCCTGTTACATTAGATTTTTTGACAGTCGAAACAAAACTCATTAAATTTCTATCTCACAAAGTATTATGGAATACGTAAGACTTGTGAGATAGTGTAATCTAGGCTTAAGTTGTGAAAACGGGCCTTAAAGTTTTAAAGTCTTCTTTACAAAATTCTAAAAAAATTAAGAAAATCATACTAAGATAATGATGTGGAAGACCATTTAGGCCAGCGATCATCACAAAGAGAGACAGTTAAAAATGTGTATGTAGTGGTGAGTACAAAGAGAGGAAAATAAATTTACTCGTTTGAGACATTTACTATGTGTTTTGTTCTTGTTTTTTAAAAGTGTAGCTTTTTACAATTGTTTCGGTAACCTTCGTGTTGTGTGTGTGTGAAATTCACGAAAAGTGCTCGGCCCCCGGGGGCATAGCGTGATGATCGCTGATTTAGGCCCTTCCGTTTCCGTTTTTAGGCCACTCTCTTTACGAACGTATTATAAATGTAAATGTGGATACATATTTAGCATATAAAATATAAAATAAATGTATGTATGTATGTATAAATGTTAAGAAAAGACCAATTTCTATGTAAAAAAGGACAAATATTTATTTTGGTAACTGTTAAGAATATATTAAAACTAATTTTTCCCAATTAGTTATTTGAAAAATGAAATAAGGTCGTTAAATAACAGACACATATTTGGCCAACAAAATCTAAATTCATTTGAATAATTAAATAAGTCACGATATAAATACTTTATGTATAGTACATATTAATTAAGAAAAACTAATTAAAAATATTTTACAAAC
Organism: Pollenia angustigena; assembly: GCA_930367215.1. Lineage (NCBI taxonomy): Eukaryota > Metazoa > Arthropoda > Insecta > Diptera > Polleniidae > Pollenia > Pollenia angustigena. The sequence continues at coordinate 169,412,963 of OV884058.1, forward strand.
TATTTAAATAAAATGTATTTTTAAGGTGTGTAACTATTTGTATTCCAACTTTAAGAAATATTGTCATAATTTGTATCTAAAAGATAAGAATTATCTTAATATTTATTAAATAAAAAATTAAAAACTGTCTGTTATAGGGAAAAGAGCTGTAAACCAATATCCTCAAAATATATTTAAGTTTATAAAAATAATAATTAGTATTGTGGCTATTTGGTTGAACTGTTTATGGTCTTCAATACCAATTTTGATATTTTAATTACGCTAAAGTTCATCAAATTTAATTTTCATTAAATTGTATTTTTGTGAAGAAAGAAATTTTACAACATGAAATTAATTAAAATTTATTGATAATTTCTTATTCTTGACTGAGCTGGGAACCGAACCCAGGTTTTCACGGACATGTTTTGATTGCATGTTTCGATTGAAACCACTCAATCTCTTTAGAAGAGGCTAGCGCAAGGGCTCTCTGTTTACATTTGTCCTTCGAGTTGTGCTGAAAAAGGTCACATGAAAAAAGAAAGACAAAAACATGAAAAAACAGAAAAATGTACTTTGGACTTCAACAAGAATTCTTGACAAAAAGTACGAAAAAACGAAAGTAAAGCAAATTTCGATCTACCAAAGGTTAAATACAATTTGGTTTAAAGATTGATGTTTGACTATTGACTGCCAGCCCTCGTCAGTGGCGGTGAGTGTTAAACGGCCAACCCCTCTGAAAAGATTGAGTGGTTGCAAGCGCAACATGTAAGGCCCAGAACAGACGGTAAAACGCAACTGCAACGAAACCCTTTAGAAATTATTATTTTGAAACCAGTTTCAATCGTTTTCCACACACCCTACAACCTAAATTGGACCAGAATGTAATAAAAATATCACAATCATTTCGATTTTCTTTGAAAGCAGATGAAACGCAAACACGAGTTTCCTGCACGCCGGTTTCAATGCAACTGATTTCCAGTGCATTTCAAACCGGTCTCAAAATGGTCGCGTCGTGTGTGGTCCCTCAAAGGAGTCTATGGCATAAACTCAAATGAAACTCGAAAATAACTAGAAGTTGTAGTTTCGTTGCAGTTGCGTCTTACCGTCTGTTCTGGGCCTAAGGATAACCTGTCCCTGAAAGCCTGGGTTCGGTTCCCAGCTCAGCCAAGAATGAAAAATTATCAAAAAATATTAATTAATTAATTTCATGTTGTAAAATTCCTTTCTTCATAAAAATAATTTTAGAAAAATTGAATGTGATTAATTAAAGCCTAATTAAAATATCAAAATTTGGATTGAAGTTTATAAAAAAATTGTTTTATTTAAAAATAAAATAGTTTTCCAAAATAAAATTAAACTTTAAATGTAAATATCTAAAGTAAACGTACATATATTTTGGTTTTAAAAACAACAAATTTTCATAGAAAAAATTAAAAAAAAATTTAAAAAATTTTAATCTTAAAATCAATGGAATTGTAAACTCAAATAAAAAAAAAACTATTGTAGAATCTATTGTTAGTTTAAGAAAAATATTTCAAACTATAAAAGAAAAATTAAATAAAATTTTAATAATTGCTGACTTCAAAAAAAAAACTCCCTTTCACTTTCAATAAATTGAACCCACGGCCAATTTCACAGAGTTCTATTATTCTAACTATTATTCTATTATTCTAACTATTACTTTAACTTCCAGTTTACAATATATTGTTGACAGTTATTACTGATAGTTTATTATAACTGAACCTGGTGAAATTTGGCGTTAATACAGGTAACATATAATATTCCTAAGTTCCATTCCTCTACTTTTATGACTTGGTCTTATAAAACTATACATAAATATTTTGGTAACTGCATTAATGTTTGCATTAAAGTCACAGCACGTGTCGCATTTATTTAAGAGATTTTTTTCTGATTTAAGTAATTTTTGAGAACGAGACCTAAAGAGAACTCATAACACTTCTCAGCATCTAAAAAATATTTGACCCGCACGGAAAGAAAAACACTCGGGATAAATTAAGTTTTTTTTATATTTACTTAATTTAAGTACGAGTCGTGCTCAAAAATTCAAGCACGAATAACACTAAAACGTACTTAAAACAATCCTAAATGGGATAACTTTCGAAAATAACTCCCGGAATTTCTTAAAATAAATACAAAGTTCTTATACCAAGTAAAAGAAAGATTAAACTTTTCGTTGGTAGTACCAATCTGAGAGTAAAATTACAAAGTGAGCGTTTTAATCTCATTTAACTTATCAAAATTAGTTGCAGGCACAACAACACACACGTAGTTTAAAAACGATTTGTATGTTGTGTGTAGAAACAACAAAAACAACAGAACAAGACGAAAACCAGTATTTAAAAAGCTGCAGTTGAGAAAGTAAAAGTCATAAAATTGTGCTGCAACTTCGACTTCTTCATTTGTCATTGGACAAAAATAAACTGTTGTCTTTACTTCTGCGTTTACATTTGCCAGTACTGGCAAGACAGTAGCAATTCATTCAAACTTTTTCACTAATACATAAGCACTTTTACAGCTATTTTGTTTTTGCATTGTTTTGCCAACTAATATGTATATGCTTACTGTCTTGCCAGAACTGGCAAATGTTAACGCTGTGTAAATGAAAACAGTCGCAGTCAAGGCAAAAGCAAAAAACGAAAAGTTTTACACAACAAAGAACATCGATAGTCGACATGTTCGGAAGTGTGATTTGACGGACTGAAACTTTTAAAAAATCCTGTTGCTAACGAAGATGGCCCCCTTTCACACTCGGCAAGTTACTTGCCGACAACAACAAAGTATGTAAGGAAAAAATAAAATTTGTACAGATTTTGTTGTTGTCGGCAAGTTGGACGTTGGGACGTTGTGTTACACAGTGCAACACGAAAAAAAACACATACGACACCACTAAATGATAAAAGACAAAAAATAACAAGACCCGTGTATCCCAGTTTTGCCCAAAGTCATGCACTTTTTTTATGGGCCCCCAAAGATTTGGGGCATCGGTGTCATTTTTGCAAAAAAGTGATAATTTTCTTAGGCTTATATCTTGCAAACTGCTCAGAATTCTGATTTACCATCTGAGACCAAGTTATAGATCTTGCCATAAAGAAGCAAAGTTGTGAACATACAAAATCAAAAAAACTTCATCTTCAAGATCAAAATTGCAAAAATACTAGGTAGCAAACAACAAAAATGTACCTAAGATCTAAATAAACAACTTTTTAAAACATATAAACTTTCTAGGAATGATTCTTAGCGCCGTTTAGGTAGCCGCAAAAGTGAAAAATTTCCCGAAAATTCGATATTTTTTCCGCTGTTCAGGTCCATAGGTAACTACAAAAATGTACCTTAGGTCTCAATAAACAACTTTCTAGAGCATATAAACTTCCTAGGAATGATTCTTAGTACCGTTTCGTAGCGCTTAGGTAGCCGCAAAAATGAGCAATTTCCCGAACATTTTTTAATTTCATTTGTTTTTTTCTCAAATCGAATTTTCCGGAAGGGTAAATCAAAATTCCGAATGGTTTGCGAAATATGAGCCTGAGAAAATGATCACTTTTTTGCAACAATGACACTGAGGCCCCAAATCTTTGGGGCCCATAAAAAAAAGTGCATGACTTTGGCCAAAACTGGGAGACATATATATGGTTCCATGACTTAAAAAATTACACACAGTGTTATTGTTTTGTTTTCCATATTTTTTTTTTTTTTTAATACTACATGTGTACATACAGTGACTCTCATAATTATTTTGCTTGTAAGAAAAACAAGCTATTTAGAAGAAACTTGATTGACATCCATTTATTCATTACATTAAACAGGAATTTCCTTTTATTAACGTGTTAGGAGAAAGACAAAGAATTAAATTATAAAAAAAATTTTTGAACATCTTAATAATTATACTCTTTTTACGAGATTTTAGAAGAATATAGTGAATTTTTAAGGTCGCAAAAGTATTTTGCTTTCAAAAAATAACACGTATTTTTACCGTATAACAATGGAGATGTCACAGTTAATATTTTGTGGCATATCCGTTGTTTTTAGAAACTAAAGCTAATCGTCGTGGTATAGATTCCACCAATTTTTGGAACTTTTCTCGAGGTATTTTCCCGCATTATTGTAGCAAAACTTGTTTCAAAGTTGTTTTCGAAGATATGTGGCGTTAACGAATCTTTTTCTCCAAATGCACCCATAAATTTTCTATTGGGTTCAAGCCCGGGCTTTGATGAGTCTTTTGAAAATGTTTGGTGTTATAAAGAATCCACAGTTTAACATCTAAGGCTGTTTGCTTGAGATCGTTTTCTTGTTGGAAATAAAAACCTCTTGTTGGAAGTCCCATTTTATCAACACTCGCGTTAATGTTTTCTTTAAGAATTGACAGATGACACATGTCTGTCCATAATTCCACCCACAAAGATTAGATTTCCAACAACCATGTTTAACTATCGGCTTGATATTTTTTATATGAAGGGACTCATTCGGCTTTCTCAAAACCATGCGTCGTCCAGCAGACCCAAAAATATTATATTTGCTTTCATCGCTAAATATTACAGATTTCCAAAAGTCAAAATCTTTCGTTATATGTTGATTAGCGAAGGATAATCGCTTATTTCTCTTTGTTTCAGAAACTAGCAATTTTTATTTCTTGCTACTCGAGCATTAAAGTTGTTTGATCGTAGTACTCTACGAAATGTTTCGTTGCTATCATTTATCATTCAGTTTTGGAGCAGATAAATGCCGGTTTTCACGAATTTCTTTAAGTATTTTCCTTTCGTTTCTGGCTGATAACAATTTTGGACGGCCATGTCGTGCCAAATTTTCAATATTTCCACGTTCTTTTTGGTAACAAAAAACTTTTTTACCTTGGTCATGAAGGTGCAAGATGACTTTCCTCTCGGAAGAACATAGTTCCTTTTCCTTCGGCATTTAAATTAGATAAATAATAGCAAAATACCTTGAAATTATTATGTTATCCGTACGAAAATATGATTGAAACCTATAAACGAAGCAAGCCCATATAAAATGTAAAAATTTATAACAATATTTGCAAGCATTGGATGATTTTTTTTAAAAAGCAAAATACTTTTGTGAGTATTAATTTAGGGTCAAAATAGTTTTAATGTCAGAAAAACGCCATGAAATTGCAAGTTTTTGTAATTTTGTTATCATATTAACGTTGTAACACTTATCACCTACATACGTAATAAATGGCCTATTTTCTCAAAAACTAAACAACTTGTACTTCATTTTGAGGAATATTTTTAATCTTTATGGAGTAAAAAAGTATGCAAAATATTTATGAGACTCACTGTAAATACATACATATGTATGTTTAATGCTTAACAATCTTTTTAATTATTTGAAATTTAATAAAACTTTATATAACATTATCGTTTTCATTTACATATGTATGTTATTTGATTGGTTTATAATGCTGGGTACACACTATGCAACACGTTTACGCAATCCAGTGAATTAAATTCATTTTCATTCATTTCAGATTGCATACACATCAAAACGCTTTGATATTTTGAGGTTGCATTGAAACAGTTTCCATGTAGGTTGCACTGTGTGTACCCAGCATTAGGTTTGTATTTAAAAAGTTTTCGGAATTTTAATTAAGTCTATTATATTAGGTATATACATATACAAAAATAACAGTTAACAAAAAACATATACATACAAACATACATAAACCAAAAAACCGTTTCTTTTTTTCTTCCAACAAGTGATTAAAGACTTAATAGGAAAACGTACTTCAAACTGCAAAATCAAAACAAAACAAAAACATAACGCTCCATCTTCGTTAACTTCGGTATTTATTAAAAGTTCCAGTCTGTCAAACCAAACACTTCCGAACAGGTCGACTGCCGATGTCCTTTGCTGTGTACAACTTTCTGTTTTTTGCTTTTGTCTGGACTACGACTGTTCTCATTTAATGAATCAGAAGTAAACGCAACAGTTTATTTTTGTCCAATGAAAAATCTAAATGTGGAAGAAAAAGCATTTTTTTTATTTTGACTACAGATTTTTAAGCCCTGACGTAAGCACATTATTTTCATGTTTAAAAAGTAAAATTGAGTACTCTTGCTTCTCATTTAGTTAATATTTTCAGTTATGTATGTATGTATGTAGGTACATAAAGTTTTTAAAGTAAGAGCCATATCGGGAATGATTCGGTGTTTTAGAATTTAAATTCTGTAAGGTGTAAAACGGGTAAGTAAATCAATCACAATAAAATTCTCCTTCTAATTTCATTTTTGGTTAATTTCAAGAACGAATTCGGGATTGAATCAAGTGTATAATTTTAAAATCAAGCGCATTTTGAGATGTTTTAAATATTTTCCTGCGATAAATTTTTTTGCGTAGTAATAAAAAAGTTAGATAAACTGTGCGTCCTAAATTTAGTTTTATTTTACTTAAGATTAATTTGGTGTTGAGAATGGTCATAATTGCTCATCTACTTAGTATCCTTAAACAAAAGGACAGTTAGAAAATAAGATGTATATTAGACTGGTCGCATCTTGCATTGGATTTTTTTTATTGTTTGCGCTGCCTCAAATATGAGGTTTGGTGTAAGAAGTCATGATCTAATCTTTCAGGTCAATCCGACGGTGCCTAGCCGTGCCGAGTGGGGCACAAAGTTCCCCATATTATAAAAAAAACATATTTTCTATCAGATCGTTATAGTTATACTAGTTGAAAAGCCGAAAATTAAAAATATGGCTTCGTAACGATCTTCCGCAGAGAAAGTACTTCAAGTGTGCCAAATTTCAGCTTCCTATGTCGTCAGATGGCTTCAGAAAGTTGCGGAAAGAATAGGACATACATGCAAACATCCTGACATACTAAGAAATTATAGATTAAAGTATTTGCTGTTTAATATTTTAGTATGAAGATTTTTAACCTAATTCGGGGTCGCTGAATCCAGTGGTGCTAGCCGTTTTTTTAGGTTAGCTTTGGTTTTCGAGATATACCGTTATTTCGAAAATTAAGGATGTTGCACAACATATGTTCGCGTAACTCAAAAACGCTTTAGCTTATTGAAAAACTATAAGAAACCGAAATTCCGCAATAAAATGTACTTTAAGAAAGTTAAAACTTTTTTCTTTATGTTAGCTTTGGTTTTCGAGATATACCGTTATTTCAAAAATTAAGGAGGTTGCACAACATATATTCGCGTAACTCAAAAACGCTTTAGCTTATTGAAAAACTAAAAAAACCGAAATTCCGCAATAAAATTTACTTTAAGAAAGGTAAAAAGTTTTTCTTATACGCGCAGTCGTTTTGGAAACATAATTTTTTTTCTGGAAAAAAAATTATTTTTTTTATTAAAATTTCGGAATTTTTGTTTTTAAAAATTCATAAAAATTTTAAATGCAGCTATGCTTCTAATTTTATGCAGACATATAAAAAACAACATTGCAAACAAAACAAGGTATAAATGATTAAAATCTGCAAACAACTTTTGATTTTATGTATTCACAAAAGACGAAAAATTTTAATTAATTTAAGAATTTTATTAAACCGCCATATTTGTATGAGAGCCCCCCTAAAAAGTAAAGGTAAAGGGCAAGTATGTCTCGAGAAAATGTTAAGGACAAAAAACAAATTGAGGTCGGTCCTACATTTTATTCCCCTAGGGCTGACTCCTTGGCAGTTATGGAGCTTTTTTTTCAATATATTTCTAGTGTGTAGTTAAAATTTTGATTGGGAGCCCCTTAATGAATGGAGATAGCAGGTAGGTATTTTAGAAATAAATGACGGAGATGAAAAATAAAATTTGGCACACTTGAAGTTCTTTCTCTGCGGAAGATCGTAACGATGCCATATTTTTGATTTCCGGCTTTTCAGCTAGTATAACTATAAAGATCTGATGGAAAATATGTTTTTTTATAATATGGGAAACTTTGGGCCCCACTCGGCACGACTAGGCACCATCGGATTGACCTGAAAAATTAGATCATGATTTCTTACACCAAACCTCATATTTTAAGCAGCGCAAAGAATTAAATTTAAAAAAAAAATTGCGACCAGTCTAATGTGTATTTTATAATATGTTGTTTATAGTTTAAAAAATAATTTATAAAACAAATTTCATATTTCCTAAAATGTTTTAGGCAATTTAAATTAAATTTAGCTATTGTAGTATACTGTGCCAACATTGAGGAACTTTTAAAGTTTTTAATTATCTTCTATTACAGGCAAGCGTGGCCCTTTGTTCCTTATAGGAACCACAGGACATAATAATAATACAGTCAAGTGGTTTAAAGAAATGCGGTTTCTTTCTTGTCGAGCCAAAGTCACCATTAAGACAGGGAAACATTTGGAAAAGAAACATTTAGTTTGGTAGTATATTACGGGTGGTTTTTGTGTTCGGCACTTGACACGCTCTGTTCACATTTGCTTTTTGATAAAAAAATAAACAAAAGTAACAGAACGTTGCCGGAAACATGTTCGTCTGTGTGACCGCGGATGAAAAAAAAAAAAATCCAGATGTTCGCTCGTCTTCGACTCCGACAAAGCTGTTTCAATGATTGCTGAAAACGGTAACCATTCTTTCGTCAATATTCAAACAATTTATAGAATACGCCATTCCAAAATGTCAAAATTAGCATAAAAAGGAATAAATAAATACTTTTATAATTCAAATGTCAACGCAAAACAAATCCACACTTATTGAAGTGTTGATCATTCGATGTAGGCTGGCATGCATATACCACATTGTATGTCTATTATAGTCAGTATGTATCTAAGACCCAGTTATCGCTGCTGGTATTTCAAGATGGTAAAGGTGAACATTAACTTGGAATTGAAACAATCGAGGCATAACCGTTAATTAGTGGACTAGCAGCAGTGCTTAAAAAATAAGGACAAAGAAAATTTGTTTTTTTTTTTTTAATAAAACAGAAATTCAAGGAAAGAAAAACGAAATTCAAAGTTCAAATAAATCGATTTTGTAAGGGAAATCGTAGTTTGTAGGAAAGTTGAGCGGCATGGTTTTACAGTTACTTTTAGTTATTTTTTATATATTTTTTTTTATTCTTTGTTTAAATAACTTTAAATTCAACTGAAGTGTGTACAACCGTATTAAAAGTTTCTGGCAACATGGTTCTGTTTTCTTTCAACTGATTATGGTCAAATAAAAAACTTATTAAATAAATTTTATAAAAACAAATCCAAGTGAACTGCAAGTTAAAACACAAAAATATATTCTTACATACGTATGTATGTATATGCATATATTAACCAGACAACCCATGATTAAAAATATACAACATAATTGTGTTAACTTACGTTCCATTAACTTTTGAGTTCTTAACCCTGACATTGTCAACAGCCTGTAAACTGTAAATTTTCGGTCGTAATATAAATACCATTGGACTCCAAGTCTTAGAAATATTTGGCGCATTTATAATAAACTCCTGAATATTGTGAAATATTTATGTTGGGAACAACTGCAATATCTCAAGGACAAATGCCAGATGATACAACTTGAGCCTGGGCAGTGGCGCTGAAAATAGCCAATCACCAATAAAGAATACAGTTTTTGTTACAGCCATTTTTATTGTTGTTTCCTTTTTTTAGTTGTTCCCTCTTTAACAAAACGAAATCCTGTAAGTTCTTGAGCTTTTATAAAAACACAAATAATGAAAATAATGTAAATGAACAAAAAACATGTGCTTAGAAAATATGTAGCTAGTACATAAATTCTTTTGTCAAACCGTCATGTTTGCATGAAAAATAATGGTTTTTTTACAGTGTTGTTAAAAATTTTTTAAGCCAATTTTTTTTTAATGACGTGACATGACAACTTTATAAAAAACACATTTCATTGTTGTGTAGGCTTTAAACCAGGGACCGAAAATAACAGTTAAATTGGAATCTTAAAACAAAAAAAGCATATAGAAGTAAATGTCGAAATACTGATTCAAGTATACCATATTGTTAATTATACACTTGTCAATGATAAAATGTATTGATTTTTAAAATTTTGGTTTGTATATTTTCGGTCAAACTCAACAGTTATTTTTTGATTTATATTTTTTTGGACAAAAATAACTGTTATTATTTGATTTTTATTTTGTCGCTCAAAAATAACAGTTATTTTTTGATTTTTATTTTTTTGAACAAAAATAACAGTTATTTTTTGATTTTTGTTTTTTCGAGCAAAAATAACAGTTATTTATTGATTTATATTTTTTTAAGCAAAAATAAAAGTTATTCTCTAAAGAAATGTACGTGATTTAATAATTAATTTGACTTTAAATTTTTATATTAATGTGTAACTAGATGACCCGTGCGAATATTTCGCACCGTTAGTTGTAATTTTCGTAACATAAAATGAAAATAATTAATAGAAATTTTAGTAACTTCAATACATTTTATTATAAATAATTTTTATCAATGAAAATATTAATTTTTCAATTTCTAATTATTTGTCGTCATTAGTGTTAGAAATAAGCTTTAAAATGAGATATCATTCATTACATTTGATGCGGTGGTATGGGAGATATTTGCAACCGACAAAAAAAAGTGCTTTAGAAATAATATATATGATTATCATTGGAATTTCTTATGCACATTAAAATAATTATTATAAGTCAACTAAATTATTAAAACACGTACATTTCTTAAGAGAATGACTTTTAATTTTGCTCGAAAAAATAAAAATTAAAAATTACTGTTATTTTTGTTCAAAAAAATAAAAATCAAAAAAGAACTGTTATTTTTGATCGAAAAAATTAAAATAATAATTAACAGTTATTTTTGTTCAAAAAAATAAAAATCAAAAAATAACTGTTATTTTTGTTCAAAAAATTTAAATCAAAAAATAACTGTTTTCATCTGACTTTTATGAAAAAAGGAATAACTGTTACGGTCCCTGGTTTAAACAAAATACTTTGGTTTAAACTACACAGAAAAAATTCTCCAAAATTTTTCACCAATTAAAGCATTAATCAAAAATAAAATCAGTTTTAATTAAAAATTTAATCAAGTGAATTAAACGTTTAATCAAGTTAATAAAACGTTTAATTAATGCTATTAACTGGTTTAATTGATACTATTAATTTGTTTACTGGTGCAAATTTAATTAATTTTTTAATTAATATCACAAATTTTTTAATTGAAATCAATTTTTATTTTTTTCTGTGTACAGTACAACTTTGACAATTCGGACACATATAATTTTGGCTCTGTCGGATTGTCGAGTTGTCCGGACTATAGCAGTCAAAATAATTGAAATAATCTATGTAGGTGAATTTACTATTTAGAAAACTTAAATTTATCTAACCAGCCTGAATTCTCTGAAAAATCGTCCTCCCCTTCATCTTTTCTGCTTTTACATAACTTTTCTATTTGCTAAAAAAAAAAGAGTTGTATCGTTAAAATTGCTTAATACATTTTTTTGGTTTAAATATTGCCGGATCCATTGAGGTTTTCGAAATAAACTGTTTGATCTTCTCCTTATTTTTTTATGTCGCAAATCGTTGATTGTAGAATAAAAAATGTTTTATTTGTTGGTCTTATTAAGATTTTGTGAAATATAACAGAGTTTTTCTTTTTAGTAAGCGTTTTATGTTTTCGTTTATTATTTAAAATCATGTCACTTGGGGCGAAATTCGATAAACACGCTTGCGAAGGAAAGAACCGAAACTCAAATAATGACAGTGCAAAATGTGTAAACAACATGGCATGCGAGGTAAAAGCGGTTATACAACGGCATTTAATTTTTGTTCTTGCATTGTATAGGTGAAACTTTTAAATTGTCCGAAATGTAGAAGCGTCCGAATTATTGGAACGACCGGACTGGCGCATGCCGGACTATCAAAGTTGCACTGTGTTTTAGTTCAGTTCTAATTCAGTTCTAGTTCAGTTCTAGTTCAGTTCTAGTTCAGTTCTAGTTCAGTTCTAGTTCAGTTCTAGTTCAGTTTTAGTTCAGTTCTAGTTCAGTTCTAGTTCAGTTCTAGTTCAGTTCTAGTTCAGTTCTAGTTCAGTTCTAGTTCAGTTCTAGTTCAGTTCATTTTACAAATTCAACAGTTGAACTAAAATACCATACTACAGAATGTATACACTCATAAAATTATTACAGTAACTGATTGTAGGTTATTAAATTCGTTTTCGGTGCTGTTAAAATTGAATAAAAATATAGTTATTTTACGAATAAATTTATTTTTCAACATTTATGTTTGTTATTAAAAAAAACAAACTACCAAAAAATAATGTTTTCCGTATTTTTTTTTGTTAATTTGTTTGATTTTTATCGGTTAAAATATATTTTTTAAAAGTAAAAACTATTCAATTTTAACGAATATGATGTTCAATAAATAAAAAACTTAGAAATTACTGAAAAAATCATTTGTTTTAAATGAAATGTAAATGATCCGTTTTTTAAATGAATTTTAATTTGTTTCAAATGAATTTTCGTTTGAATTTAACTACATAATATTTTGAGTGTACATAAATTAAACATCAGCACACAAATCTAATGGATACATGTTCAACTATTATAGAAAAAGTACCAGTTTATAAATATCTTGGAGTATACGTTGATGAAAATTATAAATGGAAGAAACACATAGAACAACTACAAATAAAGCTTCGAAAAGCATCGTACATGCTTTATCACTTGAGCAACTGCGCTACTTATAGTGTACTTTTACAAGCCTACTACGCACTAGCTGAATCATACATCAGACACGGTATTGCAGCGTGGGGAAATGTAAAGTACAGCAGCACCTTACAAAAAACTCAAGACAAAATATTAAAAATATTGTGGAAAAAAAAACACCAGGCAAATAATAACGTAGTTCAGCAAATAACAAACATCAACATGTTAAATTCCATAGCTTCACAACCCGCAATGCACCACACAAACCATAAAACATTCAACGGTGCTAAATCCCTACATCTCTTAAACGTGAAAAACATATATTACACCACATTAACAAAAGAATTCTACAACGACACAAGATTTCTTAAGCCAATCGATCATGCCCAAAATACTAGAAGACGTGCACACGGACGTTACAAGGTCGATAGATACATTAATGAGTATGGAAGAAGTACCCTCCCAGTGATATTGCCAACAGTATTCAATAAAATTCCAACTAATATAATAAATATCAAAAATGAACTTAAAAGAAATAAACTCATCAAAAACCATTTAATAAATTTGCAATGAAGTTATTATTATATATCAAATAATTAGCTTAAGCATAAAAAAATTTAAAATTTTTTATTTTTAATATACATAGATTATAAGAATTATTATTATGCATTATCTCCTGCAGACAAGCTCATAGCTTCGCGGGACTATCATGAAAATTTTTTTTTTTTTGTAATCAAAATATTTTAAATAAATAAATAATTTTTTCAACAGAAAAAAAAAAAAAAAAAAAAAAAAAAAAAGTTCTAGTTCAGTCTTAGTTCAGTTCTAGCTCAGTTCGAGATCAGTTCTAGTTCAGTTCAAGTTCAGTTCTAGCTCAGTCCAAGTTCAGTTCTAGTTCAGTTCTAGTTTAGTTAAGTACTAGTTCAGTTTTAGCTCAGTTCAAGTTCAGTTCTAGTTCAGTTCTTGTTTAGTTTTAGTTAAGTTCTAGTTCAGTTTTAGCTCAGTTCAAGTTCAGTTCTAGTTCAGTTCTAGTTCAGTTCTAGTTCAGTTCTAGTTCAGTTCTAGTTCAGTTCTAGTTTAGTTTAAGTTTAGTTCTAGTTCAGTTTTAGCTCAGTTCAAGTTCAGTTCTAGTTCAGTTCTAGTTCAGTTCTAGTTCAGTTCTAGTTCAGTTCTAGATTAGTTTTAGTTTAGTTCTAGTTCAGTTTTAGCTAAGTTCAAGTTCAGTTCTAGTTCAGTTCTAGTTCAGTTCTAGTTCAGTTCTAGTTCAGTTCTAGTTCAGTTCTAGTTCAGTTCTAGTTTAGTTTTAGTTTAGTTCTAGTTCAGTTTTAGCTCAGTTCAAGTTCAGTTCTAGTTCAGTTCTAGTTCAGTTCTAGTTTAGTTTTAGTTTAGTTCTAGTCCAGTTTTAGCTCAGTTCAAGTTCAGTTCTAGTTCAGTTCTCGCTCAGTTCTAGTTTAGTTCTAGTTCAGTGCCAGTTCAGTTCTAGTTTAGCTTTAGTTCAGCTCTAGTTCAGTTCTAGTTCAGTTCTAGTTCAGTACTAGTTCAGTTATATTTCAGTTCTAGTTCAGTTTTAGTTCAGTTTTAGTTCAGGTCTAGTTCAGTTCTAGTTCAGTTCTAGTTCAGTTCTAGTTCAGTTCTAGTTCAGTTCTATTTCAGTTCTAGTTCAGTTCTAGTTCAGTTCTAGTTCAGTTCTAGTTCAGTTCATTTTACAAATTCAACAGTTGAACTAAAATACCATACTACAGAATGTATACATAAATTAAACATCAGCAGCACAAATCTAATGGATACATGTTCAACTATTATAGAAAAAGTACCAGTTTATAAATATCTTGGAGTATACGTTGATGAAAATTATAAATGGAAGAAACACATAGAACAACTACAAATAAAGCTTCGAAAAGCATCGTACATGCTTTATCACTTGAGCAACTGCGCTACTTATAGTGTACTTTTACAAGCCTACTACGCACTAGCTGAATCATACATCAGACACGGTATTGCAGCGTGGGGAAATGTAAAGTACAGCAGCACCTTACAAAAAACTCAAGACAAAATATTAAAAATATTGTGGAAAAAAAAACACCAGGCAAATAATAACGTAGTTCAGCAAATAACAAACATCAACATGTTAAATTCCATAGCTTCACAACCCGCAATGCACCACACAAACCATAAAACATTCAACGGTGCTAAATCCCTACATCTCTTAAACGTGAAAAACATATATTACACCACATTAACAAAAGAATTCTACAACGACACAAGATTTCTTAAGCCAATCGATCATGCCCAAAATAATAGAAGACGTGCACACGGACGTTACAAGGTCGATAGATACCAACAGTATTCAATAAAATACCAACTAATATAATAAATATCAAAAATGAACTTAAAAGAAATAAACTCATCAAAAACCATTTAATAAATTTGCAATGAAGTTATTATTATATATCAAATAATTAGCTTAAGCATAAAAAAATTTAAAATTTTTTATTTTTAATATACATAGATTATAAGAATTATTATTATGCATTATCTCCTGCAGACAAGCTCATAGCTTCGCGGGACTATCATGAAAATTTTTTTTTTTTTGTAATCAAAATATTTTAAATAAATAAATAAATAAATTTTTTCAACAGAAAAAAAAAAAAAAAAAAAAAAAAAAAAAAAAAGTTCTAGTTCAGTCTTAGTTCAGTTCTAGCTCAGTTCGAGCTCAGTTCTAGTTCAGTTCAAGTTCAGTTCTAGCTCAGTCCAAGTTCAGTTCTAGTTCAGTTCTAGTTCAGTTCTAGTTTAGTTTTAGTTAAGTACTAGTTCAGTTTTAGCTCAGTTCAAGTTCAGTTCTAGTTCAGTTCTTGTTTAGTTTTAGTTTAGTTCTAGTTCAGTTTTAGCTCAGTTCAAGTTCAGTTCTAGTTCAGTTCTAGTTTAGTTTTAGTTTAGTTCTAGTTCAGTTTTAGCTCAGTTCAAGTTCAGTTCTAGTTCAGTTCTAGATTAGTTTTAGTTTAGTTCTAGTTCAGTTTTAGCTAAGTTCAAGTTCAGTTCTAGTTCAATTCTAGTTCAGTTCTAGTTCAGTTCTAGTTCAGTTCTAGTTCAGTTCTAGTTCAGTTCTAGTTCAGTTCTAGTTCAGTTCTAGTTCAGTTCTAGTTCAGTTCTAGTTCAGTTCTAGTTCAGTTCTAGTTTAGTTTTAGTTTAGTTCTAGTTCAGTTTTAGCTCAGTTCAAGTTCAGTTCTAGTTCAGTTCTAGTTCAGTTCTCGCTCAGTTCTAGCAAAGACTATAGATTTATAAAGATATTGCACGACCATACAAAGTTCATACATTTTTCTCTCTATATTAATTTTTCTGGTGGATTTAGCCGCTAAATCCACTTGTGAGAGTAAATTACAGTCTTTATTACTACTCTCAGAAAACTTTTCTCACTTATCAGCGTATATGTATGTGCACACGAGTATGTGTGTTTGTATGTGTATACATTGCATTTAAAAAATAAAAACAAACTAAAAAGAAGTCTGGTTTTCTTGTTGAAAACACATTTAAATAATAAAAGATGTTTTGTTTGCATTCCATTTCTGTGCAAATAACCTACGTTAAACCAAATGTGACAGATTTTAATTGTAGGGCAATAATATGTGTTTTATTGTTGTACAGATGAAATTTTATCGATTCGCACCGACGTTCAAATGCTGTTATTGTCTAAATTTAAACAATTGTAGGCATATAAAAAAATAATTTTTCTGAAAGAATAAACTGCTTTGTTCATAAAAGATATTTTATATTTTCTAAAGCGACATGGCCACACATTAACATGCCTCATCAAACTCACAATTTTGTAATTGTGTTAGTAATAAAAAACTCACAAGTATGGTTCAATGTGAATTTGATGATAACACTACGTGACAAAATTTCAACAAAGTCGTGACCAAATGAATTTGACACCTAATCTTTATGTAAAATTGTCCGCTGAATCCAAATATGAAGTCAGAATTGTCAAAAGTAGAACAGTTTTGAGATATTCCAAAATAACCGTTATTTGCGTTTTTAAAAAAGATGATGTGACTGAAATGCAAATATCTTCAAAATTTTTAAACGGATTACGTTTTTCTTAGTGAAAGGTAATAAAATTTCTAAAATAACCATGGATTGCTTGTGAATATTGGTCAATTTGGCCTATATTGGCTTACGATTATATGTGAATAAATAAATAAATAAATAAATGACAGAGTTACAGTGGACAAAATTTCAAGCTTCATTGAAAATTTTATGAGTTTGTTCAATTTTGCTCTATTCAAGTTATTTTTTTTAAACCAATGATTTAAAAACCCTAATATTTTATTGCATGCGACATTAGATTATTTTACTATGAACATTATGAGCCCAACAAGACATAAATTGGTACAAAAATGACAAAGCTACAGAAGATTTAGTAAATTAACCCACATAGAAATTCAATAGTTTCAAGCAATTTTTAATATTTATTGTTACTAAAAATTTAGCTTTATATATTTATTTGTCGTGGGTTAATTCAATTAATCTTCTGTAACTTTGTCATTTTTGCACCGATGTTCGTATTGAAATGGGCTAAAATTTTGTGTTTTGGATATTTGCATATCACTCACATCATCTTTTTTAATAACACAAAAAACGCTTATTTTAGACAATTCTGATTTCATATTCGGATTCATCGGAAAATTTTACACAAAGATTAGGTGTCAAATTCATTTGGTCAAAAAATTGTCACGTAGTGTAATCAAAATACTTTTAATTTTCATAAAAATTTGCCACCAGTTTGATGTGTATGAACGTAATTTCTTTCAATTTTATTTTTATTAAAATTGTATTATTTGAAAAATTATTAAATCGTTTCCGCCGAAAAATCCAATTTTATTTATTATTACAACAAATTATTATCACAAATTATGCAACAGATTCAGGCTTTGGAAGTTGTGTGCTCCTTCCGTCTTACTTTTTGAAGTTTGTAAAATTAAGCAATAAGCACTACCAACTAGCCTACCGGGGTAGTGAGCCAGTCGATCAGCGCTGGGGTTCGGGTTCGATTTCCGTTAGATACTCTGGTTTCTTTCCTGCAGACAAGCGAAGAGCTTCGCGGGATTAGGATAGGACAAAAAATATGTGGATTTCGCTACATTCAATATATAGAATGAAACCCAATAAAATCAAAGCCATATTATTAAAATTGTTCGCATATTATACTTTTATTTTTATTTATTTATGTAAAAAGTGTTATATTTTACAGCAACTTAAACAACTTAAATACCCAGCAAAAACTTGCTAATGACATGCCATTACTGAACAACTTACTTTTCAATGACTACTACATACCATCTGCATTACATAGAAGTAGTTTGGTAATGGCTGACATATAATCTGATACCTAAGTACTTGTGAATGAGTTGATTAACGAAATTTATAATTCATTCATAATAAAATGCATCTTCGGTTGAAGTTTTTTCAAATTTAATACAAATTGATTTAACATATTTGTTCATACAATTTGTTTTTTTTTTTATTATAAATAAAAAACAATTTGTAATAAATTTGAATATGAAAAATTATGCTGTACTGAAATTTTATAGTCATGACATGTTAGTTGTAATTTTGGTGACATTGGAGTAATAAGTTATTTAAGTCCCTATTTGTAAGCGAATGTGGTAATGACTTATTTTACTCCCTATTTGTAAACGAATGTGGTAATGACTTATTTAACTCCCTATTTGTAAGCGAGGGAGGTAGGTACTTGCCTCCAATGACATCACCGTGTTAAAATAATGAGTTAAAATGCCAATGTATAAGTAGTGAAGAGTCGTTATATTAGCTTTT
The DNA here is from genome assembly GCA_930367215.1 of Pollenia angustigena. Classification (NCBI taxonomy): domain Eukaryota; kingdom Metazoa; phylum Arthropoda; class Insecta; order Diptera; family Polleniidae; genus Pollenia; species Pollenia angustigena. The sequence continues at coordinate 169,431,390 of OV884058.1, forward strand.
TAACTCATTACTTTGCAATGTAAGTTTTTGCTGGGTAATAATCAACAAATTCAGACAAATAATTATATTGATGACATAGCCTCGTACACGGATCAGCAAAAGCATAATTAGATCTACAAAATTATTAACGATAGGATTATAATGACGAGTAATACGACAAGTACAAAACCTATTAATGTTTTAAAATTTTAGCTTTTTCAGCATTCGAAGTTTCGTATTTATATGTCTCCCAAGAGGAATGCTTTCTTAGTAATACCAGTATAAGCAAATTTAAAAATTCCAATCGATGGTTGTAACAATCATTTTGCTCGTCAAACCAAATCGAATAAATGGTATTATTAGTACATTCTACGCACTCCTCCATAATAACTTTTTTTTGTGTTTCATTGCTCTGTTCTTTAAAAATAAATTTTCGAAAACTTTTATGTTAATTTTGCATATTTCGAAAAACAAATCAGAGGTTGAACATAAACTTCCAAAATCAGATTAATTTTCATAGTTTTTCGTATGGATATACATTTCTGATGGGTATGTTAAAATTTGAGATGGTTTAAGCATATCTATTCGGCATTTAGTGCAGGATACTCGTTGCGCTATGTAGCCAATGAAATATCGACTAGAAGTATGTTCTATTGACACATTCACAAAGTTAAAGCTGTCGGCACTTTCATCAAAATATGCTTCATTTTCCTGGTATATATCTGCGATATCTATTAAGGGGGTTGTATTATTAGGTGATATACTGTCATTAACTTCTAAAATGTTTTGAAAGTCAAGTGGAAAAAATATTGCGTCGTCTTCTGCACAATTTTTTGAGGAGCTAAATTGCATTATTTTTAAAGATAAAAGCTTGGCCATTGCGATGTTGAATTCGTGAACAGAAGGGTTTTTACAATGGCCACCTTTGTCGCGTACATATGAAAATACGTTTTCTAATGGGTCTTGGTTAAAACGGCTGGTTAAAATGGTAAGTTAATTAGAATTTTCTTGTAACATTTGCTCGGTTAACGATAATATACCACTGGTGGTTTCGATTAGTCCACTGATGCAGAATATTTTGTTACCGAAATATTCAACTTGCCGTATGTACGAAACTAGCTCTTGCAGTACTTCCCAAGTTTTATTATTAAGCCTTAACCCACGCTTCAGCGGGTTGGGTTCATTGAAATTTTTACTATTAAAACAGTCAAAGTAGCTATCGAGTTTTTTTAGAAGATACTCAAAGGACTGACAGTACATCAGAAAGTACTCACACCCCTGAAATAGAAATCGCAGATATGTATATACAATGAAAATGAAGAATATTTTAATGAAGATGCCGATTCTTTTACATCCAACAATGTGCCAATAGAATTAACATCGAGTCGATATTTTGTTGGTTACATAGCACAACGAATATTATGCGTTAAATGTCGTATGGATATAATAAAACCAGCGCAAATTTTGTCATATCCTTCAGAAAAGTTTGTTCATGCAAAAAATTATCAAAAAGAATCCGACTTTGGAGGTTTGTGTGCCCTCTCTGACTTATTTTTTGAAGTTTGTAAAATTCATATAAAGGTCTTTGAAAAAATATTTTTACAAAATAAAGAAATGAAAGGCATAAAAAAATTTATTGTTGAGCAATGCGTGAGTTGTACAAAAATTAAATTTATTCTTTTTGGTTTGAGGAGAATGACGTATGTTATAAACACAGGATGGAGATGCTTAATTTACTAGTTCTTATTATTATTCCCACATGGGAAACTTACAAATACAAATTATCAAGTACTGAAAAAGTTAAAATTTTAACCATTAAACTTGTAAAGAGCTCATACGAAAAATCAATAAATAGGTACTCATAGTAAATAGTAAGAAACAAACACTCTTTTTATTTTTAAATTCGTTTGATATATGTATACTAGGGCGGGTCGATTTTTTTTTTAAATCGTATAGCAAAAACGTCTAAAATAAAATCCTAATCCGCGCCTCTCGACTTGAAAATTTATACCTATGCCCACCTTTGCAAAAAAAAATTTTTTTTAAAAAATAGCTTTTTCCAAAAAGAAATCGAATTTTTTGAATAAAATTGCTTAGTAACGTATGTAGTTCTTTTGCATGTTTTTATTTTTTTACCTTCAAAATTTTTTTTACATTAAAAAAAATTTTCAGCCAAGTAAAAAAATGTTCAAGTCGAGAGGCGCGGATTAGGATTTTATTTTAGACCCATGGTTTCTTCGGAGAATTTTCTTAGAATTTTATGTATATTACGTTTTTGCTATACGATTTTTAATTTTTTTTTTCATCCATACAAATCAACCCGCCCTAATGTATACATACACACATGGTAAGTACGTAATTAAATAATCTAAAAAATGGAATTATAATTCGGTGCAAATCGATATAGTTTAATTTTTACAAAAATAAAACACATACTGCTGCCCTACAATTACGCAATTGGTCGCATTCCCTCTTACGTAGGTTATTTGCACATAAATTGTTTGAAAACAAAACGAAATCAATTAAAAAAATACCAAAAACCGGTTTCAACGAAAAAAAACACACACACTTTGGCTGGCAAAAACAGCAAACATGTGTATGTATTAATGCATGTGGTTTCTCGCTCTCTTTAGTTCTCTGAATGTGAGCACGAAGTTTTTACTTTCTTGTTACTTCCCCCCCTCATCATTAAGAAGCACAACATTTTCAAAAATTACAAATGTACTAAGTGCAACATCTTTATATATTTATAGTCTTTGGTTCTAGTTTAAAACCCCATAATTTAAAAGTGTAACAGAGAAGCAAATTTAAATTCTGCAAAACCAAATTAAATTAAAGAGCATAAAGATGAGTCAAAGTATACTTTGTAATCAGTGCAAAAAAGAAATAACAACAACAAATTATGTGAAGTGTTACAATTGCAGCGCAAATTATCACTTTACCCCTTGCTCTCCGCTATCGGAGGGTACTTACTTAAGTATGTATGGGGACAGAAAAACGTCATGGAAATGTCATATTTGTAAACCAAGAAGCCGATCCCCTAATAACATGTATCAGGCTGTGGTCTTTGATGACAAAAACAATAAGAAACAGGCACGAACCGATGACGATGAAGAGAAAGAAGAAAACGACCAAAATAAAAAATTTAAAGAGTCAATGTCATTGACCTCTGTCAACACAAAACTTAGTTCTGTTCAAAACGACGTCACAGAATTAAAAAGTGACTTAAGAGATGTAAAACGTACAATTGAACAACTCTCAATCAGCGTTAATTCTTCAAATTTGCAAATTAAAGAGGACATACAGACAGCACTTACGACAATTACAAACACACTTACTACATTGGTAGCACAAGTGAAAGAGCTTGGCGATAAAGACAAACAGAGAGAACAACAAATTAATGCAATGGAGACTCGTATAAACAACTTGGAACAGAAAATGATTTGCAAAAATATAGAGATAAAAAATGTAAGAGACAAACAAATTTCTGCATACGATGTTGTAAAAACAATTGCTACATCCTTAAATGTGGAGATAAACCAGCTGGATGTAACCAGAGCATATCGTCTAAAAAAACAAGATGAGAAAGTAATCGTGGAGTTCTCTTCTTTAGGAAAAAAGACGGAACTAATGAGTAAAATTGAACGTCACAGAGTAGATGATAGAATCTTTAACAACAATGACAGTAACACCGACAATCCAACGCACTACATCTATATAAACGATGAGTTAACGTTACATAATCGCCGCCTTTTATGGCTGGCTAAAACCAGAGCAAAGGAAGCAAACTGGAAATTTATCTGGGTACGAAATGGAACTATTTGTGCCCGTAAAAATGAAAACTCTACATTATTTCAAATCAACAACACTGCAGATATTGCTTTAATAATCAACACAATTTAAAAAAATTAAAAAAAAAAAAAAAAAAAAAAAAATACCTCCTAATACATATTTTAAATATTTTTATATCCCCACAAAAAAACAAAAAATGATTTCGAATGAAAAGCAAACAATTAACAACTTTAGCCAAATAAATACAAATATATTAAGTTATCCCACTTCTCTAGTGTATATGAATATTCGTTCACTGAGACTCAACTTTGCGACTTTTCTGGCAACAATAAATAAAATAATAAAAAGATTAAAGTTCATAATTTTAACTGAAACAAACATAAACGATAGTGAAAATATTTTTTATAATATAGAAGGTTTTAATTCGGTTTTTCTTAATAGAGAAAACAAAGGTGGTGGCATAGCAGTATACATTGCCGAAAACTTAACGTTTAGAAATATTAATGTAAATACAAACTCTTTTGAAATTGTGCAAATAGATGTAAACATAAACAATAAAACAGTTTCTCTTCTGTCCATATACCGTCCTCCCCATCAAAGCATCCCATTATTTACCAATGAACTCGATACAATTATCAATAACATAAAGAAAAAACAAGACATTATTTTAGTGGGTGATGTAAACATTAATATATTAAGAGAAAGTCTTACAACAACAACATATCTTAATATGATAATGAGTAATGGTTTACAATGCATGATAAACGAGAGCACGCGTGAAGATGTAAACAAGAACACAAGCAGCTGTATAGATCATCTCTTTTTAAGAAAAAACAATTCAACAACAAATGCATATGCTGTAATCGTAACAACAACAATATCAGACCACTACTCAATTTACTGTAGTATTTATGAAGATGTTAACAACCAGGGTATGGAAAACAGAGAATGTCAGCAAACGCAATTTAATAATTATAAAATAAATAAAAGTATACGCCTAACAAATTGGAATGCGATTACTAATGAAACATTAAATACAAACAAGATTTATGAAAAAATTTACAATACTTTCAATACAATATACAAAAGTTCAACAAAAATAGAGAAAACAAGTAAAAAAAGATCAGTAAATCCATGGATCAGTGAAGAAATCATTAGATACTGTGATGTTAGGGATAAACTTTTCAAAAAATGGCGACACAATCGCAATAATAAATGTTATGAAAAAGAATTTAAGACTTTTAGAAATTCAGTAAATAAAAAAATAATTTATGAAAAAAACAAGTACTTTAGAAATAAATTTATCGAAAATAGAAATGATATTCGTGTAACATGGCAGTTAATTAACGAGATAATTGGAAAACAAAACTCAAATATAGATAGTGTGATAACAAGAAACTTTAAAAACGAAGATTTAAATAATATCTTAAATAATTTTGCTACAAATTTTAATGCAAACGTAAATAAAATTACACACACATGTAATATAAAAACATTAAACTATATCCATACTTCAGTCCGAAACTCTATATACTTCGAAAGAACAAATGAAGACGAAATCTTTAACATATTAAAGTCTTTAAACGTTAGAAAAGGAGCCGGTGCAGATGGTATACGCGCAAAAGATCTTAAAATAAATGCGAGCTTTTTAACGCCAGTAATAACAAAACTTATCAATTCAAGTTTAGAAAGTGGAATTGTGCCGGAAATGCTCAAAATGTCGATAGTGCGACCGATATATAAGAGTGGAAATAGGACAGATATCAACAACTATAGACCAATAGCTATCTTATGTGTAATAGATAAAATTTTAGAGGAAGTTATAGTTAAAAGACTCACTGATTTTCTTCAAAAATACAAAATTATCAACTCAAATCAATATGGGTTTCAAAAGAACAAAAATATTAACCAACTCTTAGGAAACTTCTCGTCATATATAAATACATGCCTAAGTAATCATATGCACGTCTTAGCACTATTCATCGACTTTAGCAAGGCTTTTGACACTCTCTCGCACACCAAAATGATACAAACACTTGAGAGAATTGGAATAAGAGGAACAATTTTGAACTGGTTTAAGAATTACCAGGAATGTAGATCGTATTGTGTAAAAATCAATAACAAATTAAGCAACAAAATTTTGTATGACTGTGGAGTCCCCCAAGGGTCAAAACTTGGTCCAATTTTGTATATAATATACGCGAATGATATGCTAAATTGTCTAAGTAATAGCGAAACTTTTGCATATGCCGACGATACGGCGATAATAGTTGCCAACAAAAATTTACAGTGTGCAGTAGATAAAATGCAGCAACAATTAGACAATGCAACAAAATGGTGCCACGACAATGGTCTCATAATAAATGCAAATAAAACAAAAGTGATGCACATCAAACCTCCTCACCTTGCAAACTCACAGATTTTTTTAAAATTTCACGACATGAAATGCCTACACAATCAATCTTCAAATATAAACGATTCAAAAGACTCTTGCTCAACCGTCATTGAAACAGTTGAATTTTATAAATATTTAGGTGTATATGTAGATAGCAGCTTCAAATGGAAGAAACATATAGAAGATCTCCAAAAGAAATTACGTAAGTCATCATATATGCTATATCATTTAAGTAACTGTGCTACATATAGCGTTTTACGCCAAGCATACTTTTCATTGGTTGAAACATATATCCGACATGGAATAACAGCATGGGGAAATGTTAAATATAGTGCTACTTTACAAAAAACACAGGATCAAATATTAAAAATATTATGGAAAAAGTACCAATATACAACAAGAAACAATTTTACCCAGCAACACAATCAAGCAAACTCGATTATTGAGCCAAATAATGGCATCGGTGCAACGAACATAAGTCAGCAAACAAACCCTACCAACTCCAACAACGAATCAAATAGTACATCTATTATTGAAACACTCATTAACGTTAACAACAATTTCTTGGAAAACAACAACACATCCTCAAGTAACACACGTATGACACACAACAACAACAACAACAACACACATGGTCATAATAATAACATCACTGCAACAATCCTAACTCAACAAACAAACACTGCTCTTACTCGTATTATGGAAACATCTTTAAACGTTGACAACAATTACTTTGAAAACAACAACACATCCTTAATTAACACACGTATTATACGTAATAATTACACACAAGGTCATTACAATATTGCACAATCGTTAAACAACAACCCTCGACTGATAACTAACTTTGCCAAAGACTTAAATGTATTAAATATCAAGAATATATATTACTCAACAATATCAAGAGAATTTTATAAAGACTCAAGATATTTACAACATATTGATCACGCTCAAAACACCAGAAGACGTATACAAGGAAGATATAAAGTACAAAGGTTTAGAAATGAATATGGAAGAAACACCCTCTCAGTATCTTTACCAACTATATTAAATAAAATGCCTACTAATATCATTAATTTAAGAAATAAATATAAAAGAAATAAACTTATAAAACATTTTTTAATAAGTTTGCAATGAACTAATTTTTAAAGTTAAATTTTTATAATAATTATTAATTATTCTTATTATTATCAATGAATTTTTTGTAATGTACCAATACCTTTTTTTTTTTTTTTTTTTTTTTTTTTTTTTAAATAATTAATTAAATCTTTATTGAATTTAACATTTGTGTTTTCTTACTTAGACCCGCAAAGCTTTAAAGCTTGTCTGCAGGTATTGGTACATAACAAAAAATTCATTGATAATAATAAGAATAATTAATAATTATTATAAAAATTTAACTTTAAAAATTAGTTCATTGCAAACTTATTAAAAAATGTTTTATAAGTTTATTTCTTTTATATTTATTTCTTAAATTAATGATATTAGTAGGCATTTTATTTAATATAGTTGGTAAAGATACTGAGAGTGTGTTTCTTCCATATTCATTTCTAAACCTTTGTACTTTATATCTTCCTTGTATACGTCTTCTGGTGTTTTGAGCGTGATCAATATGTTGTAAATATCTTGAGTCTTTATAAAATTCTCTTGATATTGTTGAGTAATATATATTCTTGATATTTAATACATTTAAGTCTTTGGCAAAGTTAGTTATCAGTCGAGGGTTGTTGTTTAACGATTGTGCAATATTGTAATGACCTTGTGTGTAATTATTACGTATAATACGTGTGTTAATTAAGGATGTGTTGTTGTTTTCAAAGTAATTGTTGTCAACGTTTAAAGATGTTTCCATAATACGAGTAAGAGCAGTGTTTGTTTGTTGAGTTAGGATTGTTGCAGTTATGTTATTATTATGACCATGTGTGTTGTTGTTGTGTGTCATACGTGTGTTACTTGAGGATGTGTTGTTGTTTTCCAAGAAATTGTTGTTAACGTTAATGAGTGTTTCAATAATAGATGTACTATTTGATTCGTTGTTGGAGTTGCACCGATGCCATTATTTGGCTCAATAATCGAGTTTGCTTGATTGTGTTGCTGGGTAAAATTGTTTCTTGTTGTATATTGGTACTTTTTCCATAATATTTTTAATATTTGATCCTGTGTTTTTTGTAAAGTAGCACTATATTTAACATTTCCCCATGCTGTTATTCCATGTCGGATATATGTTTCAACCAATGAAAAGTATGCTTGGCGTAAAACGCTATATGTAGCACAGTTACTTAAATGATATAGCATATATGATGACTTACGTAATTTCTTTTGGAGATCTTCTATATGTTTCTTCCATTTGAAGCTGCTATCTACATATACACCTAAATATTTATAAAATTCAACTGTTTCAATGACGGTTGAGCAAGAGTCTTTTGAATCGTTTATATTTGAAGATTGATTGTGTAGGCATTTCATGTCGTGAAATTTTAAAAAAATCTGTGAGTTTGCAAGGTGAGGAGGTTTGATGTGCATCACTTTTGTTTTATTTGCATTTATTATGAGACCATTGTCGTGGCACCATTTTGTTGCATTGTCTAATTGTTGCTGCATTTTATCTACTGCACACTGTAAATTTTTGTTGGCAACTATTATCGCCGTATCGTCGGCATATGCAAAAGTTTCGCTATTACTTAGACAATTTAGCATATCATTCGCGTATATTATATACAAAATTGGACCAAGTTTTGACCCTTGGGGGACTCCACAGTCATACAAAATTTTGTTGCTTAATTTGTTATTGATTTTTACACAATACGATCTACATTCCAGGTAATTCTTAAACCAGTTCAAAATTGTTCCTCTTATTCCAATTCTCTCAAGTGTTTGTATCATTTTGGTGTGCGAGAGAGTGTCAAAAGCCTTGCTAAAGTCGATGAATAGTGCTAAGACGTGCATATGATTACTTAGGCATGTATTTATATATGACGAGAAGTTTCCTAAGAGTTGGTTAATATTTTTGTTCTTTTGAAACCCATATTGATTTGAGTTGATAATTTTGTATTTTTGAAGAAAATCAGTGAGTCTTTTAACTATAACTTCCTCTAAAATTTTATCTATTACACATAAGATAGCTATTGGTCTATAGTTGTTGATATCTGTCCTATTTCCACTCTTATATATCGGTCGCACTATCGACATTTTGAGCATTTCCGGCACAATTCCACTTTCTAAACTTGAATTGATAAGTTTTGTTATTACTGGCGTTAAAAAGCTCGCATTTATTTTAAGATCTTTTGCGCGTATACCATCTGCACCGGCTCCTTTTCTAACGTTTAAAGACTTTAATATGTTAAAGATTTCGTCTTCATTTGTTCTTTCGAAGTATATAGAGTTTCGGACTGAAGTATGGATATAGTTTAATGTTTTTATATTACATGTGTGTGTAATTTTATTTACGTTTGCATTAAAATTTGTAGCAAAATTATTTAAGATATTATTTAAATCTTCGTTTTTAAAGTTTCTTGTTATCACACTATCTATATTTGAGTTTTGTTTTCCAATTATCTCGTTAATTAACTGCCATGTTACACGAATATCATTTCTATTTTCGATAAATTTATTTCTAAAGTACTTGTTTTTTTCATAAATTATTTTTTTATTTACTGAATTTCTAAAAGTCTTAAATTCTTTTTCATAACATTTATTATTGCGATTGTGTCGCCATTTTTTGAAAAGTTTATCCCTAACATCACAGTATCTAATGATTTCTTCACTGATCCATGGATTTACTGATCTTTTTTTACTTGTTTTCTCTATTTTTGTTGAACTTTTGTATATTGTATTGAAAGTATTGTAAATTTTTTCATAAATCTTGTTTGTATTTAATGTTTCATTAGTAATCGCATTCCAATTTGTTAGGCGTATACTTTTATTTATTTTATAATTATTAAATTGCGTTTGCTGACATTCTCTGTTTTCCATACCCTGGTTGTTAACATCTTCATAAATACTACAGTAAATTGAGTAGTGGTCTGATATTGTTGTTGTTACGATTACAGCATATGCATTTGTTGTTGAATTGTTTTTTCTTAAAAAGAGATGATCTATACAGCTGCTTGTGTTCTTGTTTACATCTTCACGCGTGCTCTCGTTTATCAAGCATTGTAAACCATTACTCATTATCATATTAAGATATGTTGTTGTTGTAAGACTTTCTCTTAATATATTAATGTTTACATCACCCACTAAAATAATGTCTTGTTTTTTCTTTATGTTATTGATAATTGTATCGAGTTCATTGGTAAATAATGGGATGCTTTGATGGGGAGGACGGTATATGGACAGAAGAGAAACTGTTTTATTGTTTATGTTTACATCTATTTGCACAATTTCAAAAGAGTTTGTATTTACATTAATATTTCTAAACGTTAAGTTTTCGGCAATGTATACTGCTATGCCACCACCTTTGTTTTCTCTATTAAGAAAAACCGAATTAAAACCTTCTATATTATAAAAAATATTTTCACTATCGTTTATGTTTGTTTCAGTTAAAATTATGAACTTTAATCTTTTTATTATTTTATTTATTGTTGCCAGAAAAGTCGCAAAGTTGAGTCTCAGTGAACGAATATTCATATACACTAGAGAAGTGGGATAACTTAATATATTTGTATTTATTTGGCTAAAGTTGTTAATTGTTTGTTTTTCATTCGAAATCATTTTTTGTTTTTTTGTGGGGATATAAAAATATTTAAAATATGTATTAGGAGGTATTTTTTTTTTTAAATTTTTTTAAATTGTGTTGATTATTAAAGCAATATCTGCAGTGTTGTTGATTTGAAATAATGTAGAGTTTTCATTTTTACGGGCACAAATAGTTCCATTTCGTACCCAGATAAATTTCCAGTTTGCTTCCTTTGCTCTGGTTTTAGCCAGCCATAAAAGGCGGCGATTATGTAACGTTAACTCATCGTTTATATAGATGTAGTGCGTTGGATTGTCGGTGTTACTGTCATTGTTGTTAAAGATTCTATCATCTACTCTGTGACGTTCAATTTTACTCATTAGTTCCGTCTTTTTTCCTAAAGAAGAGAACTCCACGATTACTTTCTCATCTTGTTTTTTTAGACGATATGCTCTGGTTACATCCAGCTGGTTTATCTCCACATTTAAGGATGTAGCAATTGTTTTTACAACATCGTATGCAGAAATTTGTTTGTCTCTTACATTTTTTATCTCTATATTTTTGCAAATCATTTTCTGTTCCAAGTTGTTTATACGAGTCTCCATTGCATTAATTTGTTGTTCTCTCTGTTTGTCTTTATCGCCAAGCTCTTTCACTTGTGCTACCAATGTAGTAAGTGTGTTTGTAATTGTCGTAAGTGCTGTCTGTATGTCCTCTTTTATTTGCAAATTTGAAGAATTAACGCTGATTGAGAGTTGTTCAATTGTACGTTTTACATCTCTTAAGTCACTTTTTAATTCTGTGACGTCGTTTTGAACAGAACTAAGTTTTGTGTTGACAGAGGTCAATGACATTGACTCTTTAAATTTTTTATTTTGGTCGTTTTCTTCTTTCTCTTCATCGTCATCGGTTCGTGCCTGTTTCTTATTGTTTTTGTCATCAAAGACCACAGCCTGATACATGTTATTAGGGGATCGGCTTCTTGGTTTACAAATATGACATTTCCATGACGTTTTTCTGTCCCCATACATACTTAAGTAAGTACCCTCCGATAGCGGAGAGCAAGGGGTAAAGTGATAATTTGCGCTGCAATTGTAACACTTCACATAATTTGTTGTTGTTATTTCTTTTTTGCACTGATTACAAAGTATACTTTGACTCATCTTTATGCTCTTTAATTTAATTTGGTTTTGCAGAATTTAAATTTGCTTCTCTGTTACACTTTTAAATTATGGGGTTTTTGCGAAAAGAAAATATTTATTTTTTTTTTTTCGATTTTTAAAATTTCTTTGTTAATAATACAAAACGTTGGGGAAAATTTCTTATTATATTTAAAATATTTTAGATTGTTTTTGTTTTCGGTATATTTTTTTTTTTGGGTTTTAAAGAGAGCACTGTTAAAAAACACGTCCGTTTGCAACGAAGATTGAATATTGAACTGCAGACAAGCTTTAAAGCTTTGCGGGTCTAAGTAAGAAAACACAAATGTTAAATTCAATAAAGATTTAATTAATTAATAATAAAAAAAAAAAAAAAAAAAAAAAAATATAAAAAAAAAAAAAAAAAAAAAAAAAAAAAAAAAAGTTCTAGTTCAGTGCCAGTTCAGTTCTAGTTTAGCTTAAGTTCAGCTCTAGTTCAGTTCTAGTTCAGTTCTAGTTCAGTACTAGTTCAGTTATATTTCAGTTCTAGTTCAGTTTTAGTTCAGTTTTAGTTCAGGTCTAGTTCAGTTCTAGTTCAGTTCTAGTTCAGTTCTAGTTCAGTTCTAGTTCAGTTCTAGTTCAGTTCTATTTCAGTTCTAGTTCAGTTCTAGTTCAGTTCTAGTTCAGTTCTAGTTCAGTTCTAGTTCAGTTCTAGTTCAGTTCTAGTTCAGTTCTAGTTCAGTTCTAGTTCAGTTCTAGTTCAGTTCTAGTTCAGTTCTAGTTCAGTTCTAGTTCAGTTCTAGTTCAGTTCTAGTTCAGTTCTAGTTCAGTTCTAGTTCAGTTCTAGTTCAGTTCTAGTTCAGTTCTAGTTCAGTTCTAGTTCAGTTCTAGTTCAGTTCTAGTTCAGTTCTAGTTCAGTTCTAGTTCAGTTCTAGTTCAGTTCTAGTTCAGTTCTAGTTCAGTTCTAGTTCAGTTCTAGTTCAGTTCTAGTTCAGTTCTAGTTCAGTACTAGTTCAGTTCTAGTTCAGTTCTAGTTCAGTTCTAGTTCAGTTCTAGTTCAGTTCTAGTTCAGTTCTAGTTCAGTTCTAGTTCAGTTCTAGTTCAATTCTAGTTTAGTTTTAGTTTAGTTCTAGTTCAGTTTTAGCTCAGTTCAAGTTCAGTTCTAGTTCAGTTCTAGTTCAGTTCTCGCTCAGTTCTAGTTTAGTTCTAGTTCAGTGCCAGTTCAGTTCTAGTTTAGCTTTAGTTCAGCTCTAGTTCAGTTCTAGTTCAGTTCTAGTTCAGTACTAGTTCCGTTATATTTCAGTTCTAGTTCAGTTTTAGTTCAGTTTTAGTTCAGGTCTAGTTCAGTTCTAGTTCAGTTCTAGTTTTTTTTTTTTTTTTTTTTTTTTTTTTTTCAGAAAACTGCATGAAATCTTTATTTGAATCGATAGTACGGTCCATATTTTTTTTTTTTTTTCAATTCAAAATTCATTTATTGATAATTATATATATTTTTACAACGTTTTTAATTCTAACCCCGCTAAGCCAGTGGCTTGTCAGCAGGAAAAAAATAAAACTAGTTGAATAAACTATATATTAAAATAAATATTAAATATAAGTATGTAGTTGTCAAAGGATTAACAAATTATTCTATGTGTTCATTGCGAACTTATAAAGAAGTTTTTGATGAGTTTTTTTCGTATGTGTTTGTTTTTAGTATTTAATATATTTGTTGGTAGTTTATTGAGTATTGAAGGAAGAGTAACTCTGAGGGTATTCCTTCCATACTCATTATGGAATCTCTCAATCTTATATCGTTTTTGCGCCCGACGTCTTGTGTTGTATGCATGATCTATTTCATGCAAATAATCTTTGTTGTTGAAGAATTCATTTGCCAGAGTAGAATAAAATAAACTTTTCACATTTAGAACTTTCAGATCTTTTGCAATGTTGCCGGTGTTCCAATGACGAGTACTTGTGGTATTTGTGTTGCTTAGCTGGTTGGTGCTGATGTTAGTTGTGTTGTTCATATTTTGGGTTGTTGTGTTGTTTGTGTTTACTTGTAGATTTGTTGTGTTGTTGTTGGTATTAACGTTGTTTGAGTGACTTATTCTTGTGAGGTATGTGTTTACTTGTTGGTTGTTGTTAACGTAGATGTTTGTTATGTTGCGGGTGTTTCCGCTGTTAAGGTTTTGTATACTTGTGCTGTTTGTGTTTAAATGTTGGTTGTTTATGCTGATGTTTGTGTTGATATTGGTGTTGTTGTTAGAAACGCTGTTTGCGTTGTTCATATTGTTGTTGCTTATTGTGTTGTTGCTGCTATGATAAGAGTAATTGCCTGTTTCGATCAGTATGTTGTTGATAGGTGTATATGTTTGGATACTGTTAGATGAGTTATTAGTTGTTGTGTTTATGTTTGCGTAGGTTCGATGCTTGTTCCAGAGCAGTTTTAAAATTCGATTTTGTGTTTTTTGTAGGGCTTTACAATGTGTAGCATTTCCCCATGCAGCAATTCCATGCCTTATATAAGACTCAGCAAGTGAAAAATAAACTTGTCGGAGTACACTGTATGTTGCACAGTTGCTTAAATGGTACAGAAAGTATGCCGATTTCCTAAGCTTTTTCTTTACATTTTCAACTTGTGACTTCCATTTAAAGTTACTATCGACATAAACTCCTAAGTATTTATACGATGGCACAAGTTCGATATTTGCGTTACATTTTTCGTTGTGACTACTATTAGGTTTTAAGACTTGATCATGCAAGCACTCAGTATTGTGGAATTTTATAAAGATAGGCGTTTCTGTTAGGTGCCTTGGCTTTATATGCATAATCTTCGTCTTAGATGCGTTGATAATTAAGCCATTGTCGTGACACCATTTTGTTGCAATATCTAGTTGACATTGCATAACTTGAGTGGCGGTGTTGATATTTTTATTAGCTACAATGATTGCTGTGTCGTCTGCATAAGCGAATGTTGTGCTTTCCCTTAGCGTACTTAGCATCTCGTTGGCATATATAATATAAAGTATTGGGCCCAGTTTTGATCCTTGTGGGACTCCATATTGGGATGTCATTTTATCGCTCATTCTATCCTTGATTTTGACATGAAAAGTTCTCAGTTCAAGGTAACTTTTGAACCATTTTAGTGTGGTGTCTCTGATGCCATTTCTTTCTAAAATTTTTATAAGGTTTTTATGGGAAAGTGTGTCAAAAGCTTTGCTAAAATCAATATATAGCACTAGGCAATGTAGGTTCTTGCTCAAACATTCATTTATATGGTTTGCAAAATTTCCAAGCAGTTTGTTAATGCTTTTTTCTTTTTGAAAACCATACTGGTTTTTATTTATAATTTTATATTTAATTAAGAAATTACTTAGCCTCCTTGCAACTATTTCTTCCAATATTTTTTCAACAGACGAAAGCAAGGCTATTGGTCTATAATTGTTGTAGTCATTTGTAGTACCACTTTTGTACACTGGTCTAATAATAGACGTTTTGAGGATATCTGGAACAATTGCACTTTCTAGACTGCTGTTTACAAGTTTTGTTATAATTGGTGTTATTATTTTGGCGTTATATTTTAAATCCATCGGTCTTATGTTGTCAATACCAGGACCTTTTTTAGCATTTAAGGCTCTTAGTATATTATATATTTCTTCTTCAGAAGTTTGAGACAAATATATTGAGATTTGTTGCGAGGTTTGTGTAATGTTGAGTGTTTTAATATCACAGTTATGTATTAATTTATTTACATTATTACTTAGGTTTTGTGCAAAAAAATTTGTGATTTTACTCATATTTTCATTTTTAAAATTTTTTATTAACGTTTGATCTATATTTTTAGATTTTTTCCCAACTAATTCGTTGATTATTTGCCATGTAACGCGCATATCATTTCTATTTTCAATAAATTTTTGCCGATAATAATTGTTTTTCGCGGTAATAATTGTTTTATTTAATAGATTTCTAAATCTTTTATATTCAAATTCAATAATTTTATTGTTTTTATTGTTTCGCCATTTTTTATGAAGTTTATCCCGTAGATTACACAATTTTATCAATTCTTCACTTATCCATGGATTAGCTGATCTTTTCTTACATATTGTTTTATTTTTGTTAGATATTTTATAAATTTCGCAAAAACTTTTGTTTATTTCATTATATAAATCATTGGTATTTTGATTTGGTTTTATTAAATTGTTCCAATTTACTCGTTTTATATTTTTGTTCACTAAAAAATTATTTAATTGCGGCCCCTGCATAATGCAGTTTTCCCTTCCCTTATTATTTTCTTGTTTATTTAGACAGCAGAAGAGGCAATAGTGATCAGATATTTTTGTTGTGATAATATTAGCATGGGTTTGTGTGTTTGTTTGGTTGCTTTTAATAAACAAGTGGTCAATGCATGTACTTGTGTTTTTGTTTGGATCTTCACGTGTGCTCTCTGTTATCATACACTGCATGCCATTTGACAATAACATATCTAAGTATGTTGTTGTTGTTTTATTTAATTTCTTTATGTCTATATTCATGTCTCCAACAATTATGATTTCTTGCTTGTTGTTTGATTTGGTTATTACATCTTCAATTTCTTTTATGAATTCTGTTACTTTTAGGTCAGGGGGGCGATAGACAGAGATGATTGAAATGTTTTTGTTATTTATACTTGCATTAATTTGTAATGCTTCGAATGATTTTGTGTTCAAAGAGAGTTGTGTATAATTGAGATTTGTATTGATAAATATAGCAATACCTCCACCTTTTCCTGCTCTATTGAGAAAGATAGAGTTGAAGCCTTGTATATTGTAGAAATTGTTTTCATTGTCTGTGATATTAGTTTCAACAAGAACTATAAATTTTATTTTGTTTATTATGTTATTTATACTAACGAGAAACGAAGTAAAATTCAGGCGTAAAGATCGAATATTCATGTATATTAAGGACACGGGATAACTTAGAAATTCTTTATTAATATCTTCAAATAAGGAGATTGTTTGTTTATGATTTGTAGTGTTCATGTTTTTATTTAAATTTACTGAAAAGAAGTCTATGTGAAATAGCTTTTAAACTGATTTTTCTAATTTTAAACCGTTATTTTTGTTTTTTTTAATTAATTTATTGGTTCATAAAACTTTATTTAAATTGTTTCAGTTATGGATTCGATATCAGCTGCATTATTAATAACGATAGATGGACTGTTTTCATTTTTACGGGCGAATATACAGCCATTTCGAACCCAGACGAATTTCCACTTTTCTTCACGAGCTTTTGTTTTTGCTATCCATAACAAGTGCCTATTGTTGTAAGTCAGTTCATCATTAATATAAACGTACTTGTTGCTGCTATTGTTATCATCATCACTGCCATTTATGATATTTGCATCTACTCTGTGCCTTTTTATTTTACTCATGAGTTCCATCTTCTTGTTAAGAGAAGAAAACTCAACGATTATTTTGCTATCTTGTCTCTTAACCCGATATGCTTTATTTATATCGGGTTCGTTGACCTCGACATTTAGCGAAGCAGCAATTTTTTTTACAGCATCGAGAGCCGATATTTGTTTGTTTTCAATGTTTTTTATTTCAATATTTCTTACTATCATCTGTTGCTCCAATTTGTTTATACGTACATCCATGGCATTAATTTGTTTTTCTCTTAATTTGTCCTTTTCATGGAGTTCGCTTACTTGACCTACTAGAGTAGTTAATGTGGTTGAGATTGTTGTTAGTGCGGTTTGTATTTCTTCTTTTATTTGTAGATGTGATGCATTGACATTTATTGCTAAATTTTCTATTTGTGTTTTGATTTGTTTCATGTCGGATTTGAGTTCAGAGACATCAGTTTGAAATGAGCACAGTTTAGTATTGACAGAGGACAGTGACCTTTCGGTCTCTTCAATACTTTGATATTCACGCACTTCTGTTTGTTGGTTATTTTCGTTGAATACCACAGCCTGATACATGTTATTAGGAGATCTGCTCCTCGGCTTACACACATGGCACCTCCAGTTCACCTTTTTCTCTGTAGCCATAGTAGAGTATGTGAACTCAGAGAGGGGAGAGCACGTCGAAAAATGGTAATTGCAGTTGCAGCCGAAGCATTTTACATGTGTTGTTGTGGATATTACTTTTTTACATTGGCTGCATATGGTACTCATTTTTATTGATTTGTTGTTTTTTGTTTGTTATAGATTTTAATTTTACTTATTGATTTTAAGTTTTGACTTATACGTTTGGGTTTTAATTTTTGTTTCGTTAGATTAACTATCACCAATTATTATTTTTTATTATTTTTTATAAGCAACACTTATGTTTTATTTTTTGCTATATATGTAATTCTTTTCTTTGAATTTTATCTCACTTTTGAGGGAAAAATTGAGCTTGAACACGAGCACAATGAAAAACACGTCCGTTCGCAATGAGTAAAAGATGCTAGATCTAGTTCAGTTCTATTTCAGTTCTAGTTCAGTTCTAGTTCAGTTCTAGTTCAGTTCTAGTTCAGTTCTAGTTCAGTTATAGTTCAGTTCTAGTTCAGTTCTAGTTCAGTTCTAGTTCAGTTCTAGTTCAGTTCTAGTTCAGTTCTAGTTCAGTTCTAGTTCAGTTCTAGTTCAGTTCTAGTTCAGTTCTAGTTCAGTTCTAGTTCAGTTCTAGTTCAGTTCTAGTTCAGTTCTAGTTCAGTTCTAGTTCAGTTCTAGTTCAGTTCTAGTTCAGTTCTAGTTCAGTTCTAGTTCAGTTCTAGTTCAGTTCTAGTTCAGTTCTAGTTCAGTACTAGTTCAGTTCTAGTTCAGTTCTAGTTCAGTTCTAGTTCAGTTCTAGTTCAGTTCTAGTTCAGTTCTAGTTCAGTTCTAGTTCAGTTCTAGTTCAGTTCTAGTTCAGTTCTAGTTCAGTTCAGTTCTAGTTCAGTTCTAAAAAAAAAAAAAGTTTTGCTAAAAAATTTTGTTAAAAAGATAAAAAAAATTATTTGTTTTACCCACACCACAAGAGGAGAGGATATTATGCGTCTGTGCTGATGTTTGTAACACCTCAAAATATTAGCCCTAGTCTCACCTTTTAGTATAACGATCGACTCAGAATCTAACGACCTCCGACCGGCTGATAGGCTGGCAGGCTGGCAAGCTAGGCAGCTGTTCACGTAAAACTTGTGCACAAAGTAAATTTCTTAGTTTTGGAGATAACGTGATAGGTTTTATTTGTCACAAGAGTCAAGCCTATTTAAAATGGTGCGAATAGTTCCCTTATTTCACAGTCCATGTTTGACCATAGCTCGCATACAAATACTTCTCCCGAAAAAAGCCAAATGCCTGAATTGCCATAACTACCTAAAACTAACGATGAAGATAGCAAGATGCCTATTCATAAACTCCGTTTAAGGCAAACAAATCTGATATATTTAGATGAAGATATCTAAATAATATTTGGCACGGGAAACACTCTGAAAAATTTGTTTTTAAATACTGTTGTGTAGGGAGTTATATGGTCGGGATTGACCGATTATAATTTCTTACTTGTTTTTATGTTCCAGTAATAACAAACAACATTAGGAAAACATGCTGTTTTAATAAATATATAAAACAATCGTTTAATTAGTAACGGACGTGTAGTTAATTAGCCACAAGATGATTCCTCAACCATGCGCAGGCTGCACGTGACACACAGACATGTCTAAACGATTTCTGATTACTTGTGTAATGTAATACAAAAAAAAATCCGACTATAAAAAGGAATTAATAAATATATAAAAGGTAAAATCTTAAAGGATTATAATTATATAGCAAGTAACTCCGACCATAGGTTGTATAAAACAACTTAAACAATAACAAAAAAAAAAAAAAAATACTTAAATATTAGTCGCTTAATTACACTATGCTACATAGGAAACAAGCAAAACCTTTTAGAAGCAATTTTTCGTTGCTGGAGTTTAAAGATTACGGAAAAGTTTTTAACAATTTCATTAAGTTACACCACAATAATGCAGAGGGTATTAGGCGTATGTATGTAACACTAAAAAATTATTGTGCTGGACCTTCTTTTTAGTATACCGATTTACTAAGAATCACTTTCGAAGTCGATCTAACGATGTCTGTCCGTCCGGCTGGATGTCTAATTGTCGTTCCATGTAACCTTTTGCACAAACTACAGGTCTTAATTTTTAATACAATTTGATGAAATTTGATATAAAGGTTTCAGTTGCCATAAGGAGGGAGCCTAACGAAAACAGTATGAATCGGTCAATAATTAAATATTGCCTCCATACAAACTTCCTTTCAGAATCGTCCCACACAAAAACGTCTCCCGGAAAAAGCGTTTAATACCATCCTATTATATAAATGGTGGTGAAATTTTAAAGGCCGATGTTGAATGTGAACCACACCTAAACGTCAAGTTTTTTTTCTGTATTTCATTTGACATTTCCCAATTTCAGACAAACTCAATTTGAACCATGGAAATATACCAATTGAGCAACGCGTTAAAGTTATTCAGGCTTCTTATGAAAATGGGCGTTCAAATCAAAATTAATATCGTGCACTTCGTGATTTGTTCGTTCAATTTATATTGACATACAAATTGGTGACAATAACTTTTACGATAGCTTCTTTGTCATGACAGAATGTTGTTCTGGTAGGTCCAAAATTACCCACGTATCGCATATAAACCTTCTTTCTCAACTAGATTAAAGGTGACTAAATCTCATATTGATAAGGATATCTTAATAATATTTTCCACAAAAAACTTTTACATGAGCCTTACTAATTGTTTGTTAACACTAGGGGTTTTAAGCGCGTTTAAGCATCTTGAACGCGATTAATGGCCATTTTCACCAGGTTCGGTTATAATAAACCATCGGTTATAGCTGTCAAAACATATTGGTAACCGGAACTTTAATTGAAAGTTAGTTTTAACCGAACTTGGTGAAAATGGCCGTAAGAGTTTTATCGTAGGGTTTTTAATAATAAGACACAAAGCGATTTAATTTTATTAATTAAATCTGTAAAAGTTCATATTATATTTAATACAATTTATTATTTTAAAGTCTTAACTAGATGCATTAACGACCAATTGTAAATTCACAACTAACTGATAAGTATTGTATTTTGACTTTTTATACCCCTTTAGAAAATAAGGAACGGTAATAAATACCGATCAAGGCTCATTGAAAAGGTCTGCGTAAGAAGCCTGATGATCATTGTTTTCGTTCTTTTGGGCTTTCAAAAGTTGTTTACATACATACATGTTTTTTCCTTTTACTTTGTATATGTGGTAGTAAGTTTTTGACAGCTTAAAAGAAAAAGTTTTTTGTTTTTGTACAAGTAAGCAGACCTGATAGATGGGCCTTGATACCGATCATCATGATCATGCATGCTTAGTTATTACGATAGTGATAAACAAACAAGTGCATGGCAACGAAAAAATGTCATAGACAAATAGACAAAACAATAATGAACATGCACAATCATGTTTACTTAATTTAATATACGCTGTATGTATGTACAAAGTAAGTAAACAACATTGCGCATGCCTGATACATACATACATACATATATTATTATATCAGTTAGCGACAATAAAGATAAAAACGAAATTGAGCAAGCACAATCATTATTACTTATTTTGTATACATATGTATGTATGTATATGCATTATGCGTTTATATGTAAGTAAGTAGACAATATTGTGCATGTTTGATCTATTTGCATCTGCTAGTGACAAAACAAAATTGGGGATGCAGATGTATGTATGTATGTATATTAGGGCGGGTCGATTTTGGTTTTTGAAAATCGTATAGCAAAAACGTAATCTACATAAAATTCTAAGAAAATACCCCGAAAAAATTTTTTATTAATTAAAAAAAATGTTCACCCAAGTAAAAAAATTTTCAAGTCGAGAGGCGCGGATTAGGATTTTATTTTAGACCCATGGCTTCTTCGCAGAATTTTCTTAGAATTTTATGTAGATTACGTTTTTGCTATACGATTTTTAACTTTTTTTGATCCATACAAATGGACCCGCCCTAATGTATATATAGTACATGTAGGAATGTTAAAAATACATATGTATAGGCTTACGTACTAGAATTAAAGTGAGGGTATTTATGTATACTGCATAAGTTAATATTCTTATGCAGAAGTGATAATGGAAACGATTTATAGACGGGCGGAAAGTACAGGTAGACTACTCGCAAATATTATACTCGTTTTTTTTTAAGCCGGCAACACTATCAAAATATACATAATTTGGCAACGCTGTTAATAGCTGTCAACAATTGTTTGGTTGTAAAATTTATGTTAAGTGGAAAAAAAAATTGTGTCCGAATTTTTTTCAAACAAACGCTTGTCTGAAAAGTTTTTTAATTTCTATAAATTTGTTTACTTATTCAATCAATATTTTTGTTTGATTTTTATTTAACCAACAAAAATATGGACAACTCTTCAAAAATATAATAAACGCGTTGTTGGTGTCAAGTTTTCATAATTTTGTATGAAATATTTAACGCTCTTTAATGTTGTCGTCTTTTTGCATTTTTTTATTTGATCGTAAGCAACACTTCTTAATGTGAAATATAAGAACAACAACAAAAAACACACACAGTCTATTTTTGGAAGCTTTAAAAAAGTGCAACTATAAGAAAAACAATAGCAGAAACAACATTATAAGAAACAAAATCCCGTATTCAATTTTTTAAAACTGTTTGGTTAAATACATCAAATACAAAAATAGAATGATGACGAAAAACATATCGAGTCGGTCTGCTGCCGTTTTTGGTTACATTTCTTCTTTAGCAAAGGAAAGGATACAGCAACAGAGAGTGATAAAGAAAAACATTGTGTTGTGTGTATTAAGGCCCAAATACACTTGTCAAATGCTTGTCCAGCCGGCGAATTCATCGTGTACGTGTGCTTCACGAATTATTCGCCGTCATATCTAAATTATTTGATTTTCCATCCAGCATCGTCGGTGTGACACATACAAACATATTTTCACTAATACTACCACAATGTTTGATGAGTATTTTGATCAATTATTTGGGCCTTAAATAAGACTTCGTTCAAAAATTATTCCAACAAAAAAATGTGTCCCAAAGTTAGCCGGCGGCTCTGCTCTGCCGTCATCTTCTCATACAGTGCTTACTTGTGTGCGCGTCATTGCTTGTGCAAAAACTTTTTTTTTTTTTTGATTTTGAAATTTAGTATATGAATTTCAGTAAACTCTTTGTTTGGTTCAGTTAAATTATTTGTTTGAAAAAATCAGTGTTCTTTTCAATAAACAAAATGCAAATAAATTGTTTGAATATGTAAATTTGTTTATAGGACCGATTTCAGACAAAAAATTGTTTGATTCTACAAATTTTTTTTTTGAATTTGAAAAATAATTTTTTCTGTGTATGAAAGTTTTTACAACAGATTAATTATCAAATTATATTGAACGCTTGAACAACAACAACAAACGCAACAGCAAAATATAAAAATATGCGAGATCATTGCCGAACATAAAGTGCTGCTGAATCAACTTGTGGATAAAAACAAGGCCATCGACACATTTATGCAGATTTTCCCTTTAACTTCAGAGAGCCAACTTCATGAGCTTGACACTCTACTTACAAGCCAGAAGGATTTGTATGTAAGTAATTATCACATTATAGAGAATATAAACTTTAATATAACCTAAACTGTTGTAGGTTCGCTACATAAAATTGCTGATAAAAGGCGATATATGCAAAAATCTTGGCAAAATTCTTGGTCGAGAAATTGTTATGTTCTTTAACGTTGAAGGTGTTCAGGGTAGAAAGAGGTTGAAAGTTTTTAAAATGTGTACGATGCTATAACCGGTATGTCTATGTTAAAATAGCTTCCAATAGACTTTCGTTGACTGCATATTTGTTTTTTTAGATGCAATATCTGATGAACGACCAGAAGAAAAACAAGTAAGAGTGCTATATTCGGCTGTGCCGAATCTTATATACCCTTCACCATTGTGCGAGCAGAATACAGAGCAACTAGACAAAAACTAAATAATTTTTACATATACATACATATTTGCAATACCTCAAACTTCATTTTAAATAAAATTTAAAAAGCGAAAACTGGTAAATATTTTTTTAAATCTTTTTTAGAACATAAAAAAAAATAAAAATATTAAAAAAAAAAATTTCTTTTTAAAAAACCAAGAATCGAACCGGGAACAAACCCCCTAGACAACTGAACCATGAAGGAACGTTAATCGAATATCATTAAAATGAAATATGACTGTTCACAAAATTCAACAAAGTTTTGTTGTAATTACTACTGATGTTTTTGTTCACCACAAAGTTGGGAAATATATTCACCAAAATAGTTTGCGCCATGTATGTGTGTTTGTTTGTTTTCTTTTATCTTTTTTGGCGAGTTTTTAAGTAGCAAAAAACACAAAAATTCCTAGTTTCTATTTGTAAAAATATTTTCGTTAAATAGATGAAATAATAAAGAAGGGTGATAACGAAAATCATATTGGGCATTATGCTAGTATATGTAAGCATTTGGGGGGGGGGGGGTGTAGAGGGACATCACATGGTTAAATCAAGTTCTCTCCTCATAAGGTCCCAGAATATATATACTTTATGGGGTCTAAAATCAATATTGTGGAAATTACAAACGTTATGACAAACTTATATATACCATTTTCCACCTGAGGTGATGGGTATAAAAAGAGTAATTTTTGGGATTTCAGTATTTTGATTATAACTCAGCCATTTTTTAACCGATTTGACAGATTTATATACCGACGTGTTTAAGAAGAAATTTGCCAGTTAGTTGGGTTATAAAACTTGGACTCGGGGAGATCTATGGTTCCCGAAAGTTGGGTATTAAAAAAAAAAAATTTTAATTTTGGTCATAACTTTTTTGTATCTGAACCGATTTTCCCGAATTTTTATAAAATATGTTCTACTAAAAATATTTTGATATATAAGTCATATCCATAGGACATATGGCAGCCCTTAAATTTAGGTTTTTATAAAATTTTTAATTTTTTTTGTACGGGAGGTACCACGCCCACTTCTCCAATCCCGCCCACATTTTGTAGGATGGTGTGTATTGGCAACCTAAATGTGTGTACCTTATTTGGAAACTTTGGCTCTTGCCGTTCTCAAGATATACAGAAATTAAAAAAATACAACAACAAGGGATTTTTGGAAAAATTTAGAGGTAGTCGTGGTTTTTTGCTCATATCTACGTAATTTTTGGACCGATCTGGCTGAATTTCAATAGGAAGAAATGGTGGACTGTATGTAACATAAATGTAAAACAACCTAGCCGCTATCATGTCTAGATTATCCGGAAAACATATATCAAACGTAAGACGGACAGACGGACAGACGGTCAGACGGACAGACGGACATCGTTAAATCAAGTTCTCTCCTCATAAGGTCCCAGAATATATATACTTTATGGGGTCTAAAATCAATATTGTGGAAATTACAAACGTTATGACAAACTTATATAAACCCTTTTCCACTTGAGGTGAAGGGTATAATTAAGAGCCGCACTCCACCACGAAAAGAATAAAAACCACAAACTAAAGAGCAAGCAAAAGGCCAAAGAAAGTCGCGCTCAGTTAAGTGCGGATGATCCTGAAAAGCCGTAAATTTAAGTTGTACAAACAACATAATTGAAGCTCCTTTAAGTTTATAAATTACATAAGTAGTTTAATTTTTAATCTTCCAAAGAAAATGCGTTTTTCCATTTTTTTTATTTTATATTTTAATACCTCATTAAATAAATAATTGAAAATAAGCGTATACGTTAATACATATAAAATAAAAATTTGCATTCTTTAATTTTTCTCAATGCCGAATTACCAACAAACTACCTACTCGTGGATTGCTTTAAAGGCGATTGGTGGAAAGGTACTCCCAAAATCTGCACTCATGGCCTACTCTGAAAGCGACAGAAAGGCGAGTGCTGGTTTTTTTGAAACCTAAGTGTGACCTCTTAATATATTTTTTTTTACCGGTCCACCATTGCCCATAGATCCCGAATAGGGAACACTCTCGAAATTTGGTCTTCTTAAACTGTGGTGTAGAGCATCAAATGTTCGGGCTTGATCAACTTTACTATCTCATTTGTTTTAAATGGTTTTTTGCCGTCTTTTTTTATTTCTAATTTTCGCATTTTGTTTACTAATTGAAAATTAATGTTCGTCAACTTTAATTCACCAAAAAAACTTTATTCTTTTTTAAAACACACAAAATAATTTTTCGCCAATTTATCTGCAAAAAAAAAAACACTTATGTATGTTTTCATAGTATGACTTTCAACAGCAAATATTTATGAAAATAAAAATCCCTTTTTAAATAAATGTACATAAATTGTATGTAGTCATTTTAAGCAAAAGTCATGTTTAACACATACAACATACCTACACTCACACACTCTAGTACATACAATAAATTAAATCAAATAAAATTTAGAAATTAAAACCATTTACCATGACAGGGAGTAAATATTTAGATACAAATATTGACATACAAATACATGCAAACAAATAGAAAAGTTTTTAAATACAGCAGATACACAATGTATGAGTTTGAACAAATTTAAATGGTTTTATATTTTTTGCATTAAAGTTAAAGGCGGATTTTCGTTTTTTTTTTTTTTTTTTTTTTTTTTTGCTAAACAAGTAAAATGACAAACATTGACTTAATGATGTACATGATTCATCCAAATAACAAATATTAAATAAATAATTGGATTGAAAGAGGCAATAAGATTAGCGGCAATTAAACAAATTTTATTGAAATATTTTTATTTGAGCAATACTCAGGCCTAATTAAATATTTGAGTTGTAGGAATGCTTTTTCTGATTTTTTATTTTGTGATCAAATTATTGAAATTTTTATACCCACACCACAATATTGTGTTAACTAAGAACGATTAATAAATAATTTAATTACACGCAAAGAAAAAAACATGGCTGTGGTAAACATATTCTAAGAGCAACATATTATGATAAGAATTATGATTGTAGTCACCATATTACGATTATTATTCAATCATATTATCACGAAATATATTCGTTATATTACATCATAACATTTTTCCCTTAATCATATTCTTATCATGTTAATCATAATAAGATAAGAACTAATCATATTATTGTGATGTTAATTACAATAAAATAAGAATTTATCATATTTTTGTCATGTTAATCATAATAAGTTAGGAAGTAATCATACTATTATCATGGTAATCATAATAAATTAAAAAGTAAGCATATACAGTGTTGCTGTCATATGAGAAAAAATATTGAATTTTTTTTTATTTTATGGCACTTTACAATTTTTTTAATGTAAATACAATGGCCCATATTCGTAGTCAAAAATAAAGTCGATTTTTTCTAAAGTCGACTTTAAAACAATGTTATTGACATTATTTAAAGTCGGTTTTAACTTAAAGTCGACTTTATTTTTGACTATGAATATGGGCCTATTTGTTTTTTATTTCTTTGTTTTTCACTTGTTTTTTTTTAATTAGTGTTTATTTTAAATGGTTTAACCGCTCACCTAAAAAAATTAAAATAATTCCACACACGCAAAGAAAAAACATGGTTGTGGTAAACATATTCTAAGAGCAACATATTATGATAAGAATTATGATTGTAGTCACCATATTAAGATTATTATTGAATCATATTATGACTAAATATACTCGTAATATGTCATCATAATATTTTTCCCTTAATCATATTATTATTCTGTTAATCATACTTAGTTAAGAAGTAATCAAATTATTGTCATGTTAATCATAATAAGCTAAGAAATTAATCATATTATTGTCATGTTAATCATAATAAGCTAAGAAGTAATCATATTATCATCATGTTAATCATAATAAATATAGAAGCAATCCTATTATAATGCAGCACCTTTCATAGCTGTCATAAAAATACAAAATAAATTAAAATATTTTTGCATCGATTTTTTATTTTGTGGCTTTTTATAATTTTTCTTAATGTTAATCAAATAGCGGAGTTCAATATAAGGCTTGCAAAAGAGCAAATGAAAAATCTGTGGTTTTCATGGGCAACGGCGTGTGTCCATTTTTTCGATTTTAAGATGTTGATGAATTATCGTAGCACTTTTATAAAATATAACGAAATCTCTGTGTGTTTTGTTGTTGGATTTTACAAAAAAACTATGATATTTTGCATTTGCACTATTACATCACTAATACTTGAATGAACTCCGCTAATATTTGAATTTTTTAATTTCTTTAAACTTTTTTTTATGGAATTTTATCTTTTAATTGTTTAACCGCTTACAAATAAAAAAACGACACAACTGCTTGAAAATTATTTTACAAATGGCGCTAACATAATATGATTAGAGTAAAAATAGTTTGCATCTTTAGCATAATATGATAAATGTTGAGAAAGTTATCATGTTATGGCTATTAAATATCATGATATGGTTGTGAGAAATATAATATGTTTAGAAAGTTATCATAATTAAGTTGTTAGAAAAATAATTATTTTTCGGTCAACAATACTCAAATTCATAATTGCGATAAACATTGATATGTTTACAGTAACTATAATATTGTTGATTAAATAAAAATAACAATTATTTGTGTACGACAACAATATATTGTTACATTAAACATAGTCTTGTTGCCGTAACCATGCCCAACAATATTTTTTCTCTGCGTGTAGGCATATGTAAAACAAACGACGCGACTGATCAAAATTATTTTTACATAATATTTTTAGAGTAAACATATTTTGTTTTCTTCTTCAGCATACTATGACTACACCTACAGAATGTTATCATGTTATGGCTATTAAATATCATGAAATGGTTATGAATAATTTAGTTGTTAGAAAAATAATTATTTTTCAGTCAACAATAATCAAATTTATAACTGCGATAAACATTAATATGTTTATAGTTACTATAATATTGCTGATATTTAATAGAAATCACAATTGTTTATGTAAGACAACAATATATTGTTACAATTAACATAGTGTAGTTGCCGTAACTATGCCCAACCATATTTTTTCTCTGCGTGTAGCAGCATAAAAAATAATTACTAATGTAATATTTGAAGGTCTAAAAATCTTTATTTAGCGAATATTATTGTTCTGAGCACATTGTAAATTTGATATGTATGACATTTGAAATTTAATAAAAATATTGATATTAAGATGCCTCTGGCAAAATAAAAAAAAAAGCGCTTAAGTTGACTTAAGCTCACTTTCAATTGACGCCACCTCTAAGATCTTTATGTTTAAAAGAACACATAAGTTAAGTTAAAATTATTTGGGATGATCCCAGTAAAAAAAATTTGGGTTTTTTGAAGCACCTAAGAGAAAAAGCGCATAATCGAGCGCTTCAATAAAAGAGCTTTTATAAAGCAGTAAATGATATAGAATAAAATATACAAAAAAGCTGCTATTTTAGTGCTGACAACGAAGAAGGTTGCAAACCGAAAAAAAAATAAAAATTTGCGAAAATGATTGGAAAAAGGCATTTAAACAAAAGTAAAACCAAAACATTAATGAATATGTTAATATAGTAAGCCCCTAAAAAGCACTTTAGGAGTGCTTTGTTTGCATGTTAAAAGAAGCGCTTATTGTCAGCAGAAAATAGTCCTCCAAACCGGGAACACCCCATTCAAAAATCAGGCATCCCATCAGCAGGTTTGAAGCGATTTGAGGTATGAATTCAAACACAAACCCTGCTCCTTTTGGAGCACATTTTTACTGGGATTTGTAAGGAAGTTAAGACTTTTACTATTAACTTATAAACTCACAAATAACACAATTTATATGGTATAAAATCATATCTAACCATATATTGTCTCCAAAACTGAATGCGTAAAAATTTCAGCTCAATCAATTGAAGATATCTGCTTTAAAATTGAGTTGCACGATTTTACCCGAACAAAAATACATACAAGTTAAATAAAAGCTTTTAATTCAAAACATAAAAACACTATAGCCGCTAAGAAGTAATGATTACATTAGGAGTAAATTCTCAAAATTCACCTTTAAAGCTTAAAATTTCGCTCCTACAAAACTAAAAAAGTAGACTTGAGCACTTTTTCCTTCTTGCCATGGAATTAAATGTATACAACAAGGCTGTTAAATAATATTGTAAAATTTTATTAAGGGTTTTTATGTTTTCGCTTAAAATTGCCATTTGTGCAAATGTGCAATCCTGCGAGACTCATTTCATGAAGAACCTTTTTAATTTTAGTGTAATTATAAACAATTAATGTCAGTTTGTAAGAAAAGTCAAAACAAAAATTATTTAAAAAAGAAAATTCAAAAATTTAAAATTAAAAGTTGAAATTTGTGATTAATATGTGAAATTTATTTTTAAAAATTCACAAAGAACAGCGCAAGTTTACGAGTCAAAATTGCTGGGCAAATTTATAAATTTTGACAGTTCATTTGCGAGACTTTTAAGCGATACCATGAAAACCCTTATTGATTTTAAATGTATTTAAAAAAATAATCTTTTGTCAATTTATTTATTTATTTATTGAATCTTAACTTGATATTTGTGAACTAACAATAATTTATCAACTATTAAAACTGATACTTAATCATTAAAAATCTGCATGAAACTTAATAATGATGTTCATAAAACCCTGATTATCATTTTATATTCGATTCAGTAAGATGAATAATAATGACATGAAAGCAACAAACAATCGATTTTTAAAAGACTAGTAAGATGAAGTAACGGTATAAACACAACGGGGACGAACGACGAAAATCGCATAGTATGACGAATTCGTCGGCAAGAATTCGTTGAGTAAGTTTGTCAAATGAAAAAATACCAATGTAAAATTAACATGGCGAAATGTTGATTGAGAATTATTTAAATTTATCATTATTTCAGATTAATTTTAAATGAAAAATATCAAAATAACCATAAATCACGTTTATTTAATATTATTCACTGTTAAATTAACATTGTTCAATATTGCATCCATAAAAACCTATTTTATATTAAAATCAAAAGTTTATCTTGTTAAATTCACCTGCATACATACTTAAGTATGTACATTTTTTTATTTTCATGTTTAAAATATGTTATAAAAAGAAGACAATTCCCATATTCTAGCTATAGGAAAGTTTAAAAAAACACATAAAATTCAGAAAAATGCATGAAATCTTTATTTGAATCGATAGTACGGTCCATATAATTTAATATTTGAAGATTATTTCATGCAAATGTTGACCGTGACTGCGCCTCAAATGGTCCATCCGCTTAGTCCAATTTTGGCATGCTCTTTAAAACATTTCGGCCGGTATCTCATGAATAAATGCTTCAATGTTGTTTTCCAATGCGTCAATGGAAGCGGGCATGTGTGTATAGACATGAGCTTTAACATAGCCCCACAAAAAATAGTCTGACGGCGTTGAATCGCACGATAACGGAAAATTGACCGGTCCCGAACGGGAAATAAATGTTCACCGAACTCGCCTCTCAATAAGTCCATTGTTAAGCGTGATGTGTGGATGTGGCACCGTCTTGTTGAAATTACATGTCATGCAAGTCAAGCTCTTGTTGCATTTTGGGCAAAAAAAAGTTGGATATCATCTCACGGTAGCGCTTACTATTCACAGTTACGTAACGATTCGAATAATTTTTGAAGAAGTACGGTGCAATGATGCCACCAGCCCATAAACCGCACCAAACTGTGACTTTTTGTGGATGCATTGGTAGCTCTTGCAATGCTTCTCGCTTATATTCACTCCAAAATCGACAACTCTGCTTATTAACGTACCCTTCAGTGGGTCGATTAAACTGACCGTAAAATGGAAGAAGCGCGCGATTAACAGAGCACGCATTTTGATAATAAAATTCAATAATTGCGAGCGTTGTTCGTTTGTAAGACGATTCATGGTTAAATTATAGACCAAACTGAAGATGTTTGACAGCAGTGTTGCAAAATTGAAATTTTGAAATGGTACTGAACTTCAACTTAAAGAGTATTTTTCCCACCAAATGGTATTTTTTGTTAAAAAAAAAAAAAAATTATGAAAATAAAAGGAACAAAAAATATTTTATTAGAATTCTGTGGCATTTTGAGAAAACACCTTAAGTCGAGATAAGATAGCATAAAAGTTTTTATAAAAATCTCGGGGAAAAAAAAGATTTTAATCAAAAAACAAAATAAACCAAAACTAAAGAAAAATTTCGTTAATAATACAAAATTTAAAACGTAAATGAAAATTCGCTTGATTAACAACATTTTTTCAACTTTTTAAATTTGACTTAAGATGTTTTGTCAAAATGCCACAGAATTCATTTATCTAAGTATTTAATAGCAAACAGTTTTTATATTTGAGGTATAATATTGGCTATATTTTTCCAGGAAATTTAAAAATATTCAGTTCTCAAATGCTTTATTTCTGAAAGATCCGCTAGAACATGGAATTGTGAATTGATATTATTATAGTTTTCTTTATCGCTTGTAAATAATATTAATAATATCAGTATTATGCTAATTGTTCTTCGGGAAACAATATTGATTATCACTTTTAAGGTTTTATGTTCAAAACAAAATTTAGTTCTTAGTGTTTCGATTAAAACGATTTCGCTGTTTCTTTTACTTTATAAACCATTTCCCTTATATTGCACGTTTCTATAAATATGGGTTTCATTTAAATTTTCCACTTACATATTATCCTATGCATCCCTTTTTATAGAGTTTTCTTGCCAGTTGTAAGAACAAATATCCCATTCTGGAAAGCAAAATATGGGTCCTGGCATCCACGCTTTGCATTTTAATATTAACGTAGTTAATTATTTTTAAAATACAACAACATAATATTTTGCAACAAACACATGATAACCTAAGCCTGCTATCGAAGTGATCACATCACAGTTAAAAAACCTCAAAGGATAAAAAAGTACTGAAAACAACGCGGGGGTACTACGGTATTTTTAATATGAAAAAGTACTGAAAAAAGTACCAAAGTACTGAATTTTTCAACACTGTTTGACAGTGAGACAAAACACGAAACGTGCGTCAGCTATTAAAACCAGTGTTGCCAAAAAGATAATAGCTAAAAAATCACCCATTAGTATGATGACGAAAACCATACCGGGCCATTCTGCTGATGCTTCTGTTAACAAAAGAGAATACAAAATTAGGGAAACAAGTGTAACAGGGGCAAGTGTTTTCATTATTCTTAAATAAAACCATATGTTGTCTGTGAAGCTTCTTCACACTGTTATTTCAAACTCAAACCAATTTGATTCTACATGAAATTCACGTTGTTTCAACTTGAAATAACTTTCATTCAACGTGATTCGGATTGTTAATTCAATATAAATGGCATTTTGTTCTAACTTTAATGCAATGTTAAATTAACATGAATTATAGTTATTTTAAAAGAATAAAATGTTGTTCGGAAGTTATTGTAAAATCAGGTTAAATTAACATTAAAAACGACGTTTTAACTTGATTTTTTTCTGTGTGTAGATCATATAAACATCTATTATTCTTAACTTCTTTAATTAATTGACTGCTTTAATTTTTATCTTTTTTAACTAGCAATAAATTTTGTTAAAATTTCTTTATAATTTATTTGTTTCAACAAAAAAAAACATAAAAACTATTAATTCGGTGTGTTCTAGAATCCGAATCCACTCAAAAGCGATCTCTCAAATTAGTTTTTGGGTTTGTTTCATATTTTGCAATTTTTTGCGAATTTCAGTCATGTTTGCGAAAAAAGCAATTCGTTCCTGAAGTTTTCTGATTCTTGAAAGCTTTAACGATTTATAATAAATAGTAGACTTTGCTATCATGCCGCTGTTAGCAAATTTTT
Organism: Pollenia angustigena; assembly: GCA_930367215.1. Lineage (NCBI taxonomy): Eukaryota > Metazoa > Arthropoda > Insecta > Diptera > Polleniidae > Pollenia > Pollenia angustigena. The sequence continues at coordinate 169,465,176 of OV884058.1, forward strand.
AGCGAATTTCCACTTATGTTTTTAGCAATTTTTAACGAATTTTTGCCATTCCTTAAAGTTTTAGGGACACTTAATCAATTTTGTTGAAATATTAAAACTTTTCGCCATTTTTTGAAAAAAAATTTTTTTTTTTTTTTTGCTATTTTCCAAAATTTGGCGATTTCAAAAAACTTTATGTGTTTGTTTAAAAGTTTGCAATTTTTCGCGAATTTTAGCCATGTTCGCGATAAAATCAATTTTTTCCTGCGACTATTTACGGCTATCACGATTTTTAATAAATATTAGACTTTGATATCATGCTGCGCTGTCCCTTTCAAAATTTATTCGTCGTTCGTCTGCGTAAGAAATAGAAATAAACGTAGCGCAGAGTTCGTTACGCACGACGAATTTCGGCCTACGCAATGATTGTGTGTTCCAATGTGTTCTATTTCTGGTGACGAATATTCTTTGCGAATAATACGTCATTCGTCCAACATATAACAACTCTGAAACAAAACAACCATTGAATAAATGTCAAATAAGTTCATGGAAAAACGCCATTGTGCATATTCAGAAATTATAACTAAAGTTGTAATTAACAAAACAGAAACTAAAAACAAGTAAGAAAGTATAGTCGGTCAAGCCCGACCATATGATACCCTACGCCACAGTATTAAAATACACATCATGCTTATATGTCCATAAATATGGATTTAAATATGTTTATAAAAGTCATTAAAATCATTTTGAAAGCTTGCGAGAGGCAGAAATTGTCCCATACCTCCCCTTGTGGTCCTATTTTTGAAAAACTGCACCCCTTTTGTGTCCATAAAAATATGCTACTATCTATGCTTTAAATTTCATTAAAATCGGTTTGATAGTTTCTGAGAGGAAGATTTGGTCCTACGATTTGGCCCATTTTAGGCTTGGTCCTTGTGCCAATAAGAACCTTTGCCCCAAATTTTATCACATTATCTTCAAAATTGCGACCTGTACTTTGCGCACAAGGTTACATGGACGTCCAGCTAGCCAGCCGGACGGACATCGTTAGTTCGACTGAGAAAGTGATTCTGAGTCGATCGGTATACTTTAAGGTGGGTCTAGGACTAATACTTTAAGGCGTTACACACATCAGCACAAACGCATAATACCCTCTCCCCTATTCTGGTGTGGGTAGAATAGTTATAGATCTTATTAACAATTCATAACTAACGTAGTAACACCTCTCAGCTGATAGAAGAAATGCAACAATGTATATTGGCATGTAGAGAAAATTAAACGTCGATAATAATTTGAACGATATATTCTGTAATTAATTAAAAAGCTTATCAAACTATTAAAAATCCATTCTTCGTTCTTTAAAGAATTAACACAAATTTTAAAAAGGTTATTTTTTGGTTATACATAAAAGTTATTAATCAATTTAAATAAGGACTTGTACAAATAAAAATATTCAATAGATTTAATCGACTAAGACCACATCTCTAGTTTATTTTGTTTTGTATTGATGTTTTTTGGATGCAGTAGAAATGCATTTAAAATAAACTGCAGCGTGTTTTATACGTCTTAACTGTTTTTTCGATGTTTTTTCTGATATTATTTGAATATCTTTTATAACCACTTCAAAAATGTTGTACTTTTGAAATAAATTATAAAATGATATCAATCAGCTGTTCTTGGAATGTATTAGTTAGTTGGCATTTAGTTACAGCTTTACCTATAATTAAGTGTAAACTTTTTATGCTGAAAGTAATCATCTGTGAATAACTTAAATAGGTACTTAAAAAACTTAACACTTGGTAATAAATTATGAATATGCGCCATTGATTTGAAAGTCAGCGTTGCCAGTTAAAGGAAAAGAAAAAACTTTCAGGAATGATAAAAAACAAAAATAATCATGAAGAGTAAAACCAAGAAGATTAGAAAGTACAAAACACGCTCGCTTATATGAACTAATCCAGACAGGGCCTGGCCTGTTCACTAAATGGAAAAGTTCATATAATCGAGACAATATCGAGCCCTAATAGCAAAAATGATGTAACCAACAACATTTTAGATTTTTGTTTTTTGATGAAAATCGATAATTTTTGGTAATTTGCATCATCTCTAAAAATCTCATATCTCTGGGAAGTACCGTTACAAAATAAGAGCAAAAGCAACTTCAAACGAAGCCTAAGACTTAAAGCAAAAATATTTAAAACAAAAAACCTTCTCCTGTTAAATTTTATTTTTGTTGGTTATATCATTTTTGCTATAAGGGCTCGATATGAAATAAGTATTTCAAATCATTTTTAATATGTGTACATACATTACCTATATTAAGTTTTTATTTTAAATTAGTTTGTTAATAATAAATGTATATGAAGGTAGTCGGTTATATTTTTTTTTTTTTGCTTTCTGTAATGCCTTGTCTAAACTAAAATCTGTATTAATTAAAAAATTAATTAAGTAAATTAAACGTTTAATTTTAAATTAATATCAAAAATTTTTTCATTTAAATCCATTTTTATTTTTTTCTGTGTAGTAAACAGCGTTTAAAAAACTGCAGTCAGAGTAGAAGAACTGCCATTTCTTTTACTTCTTAATTTTTCATTGGCCAAAAAAAAAATTTTGCTTTTACTTCTGATTCATTAAATATAAACAGTCGCTGCCAAACCAACTCAAAAATCGAAAAGTTGTGCACAAATTTTCGTTTTTTGTTCTACAGTTTTTGGTTTCGACTCCAGTTTTTTAAACCCAGTGGGAAATTTTCTGGATTTTTAAATCGGCTATTCCGATTGGAATAAAATTTCAAACAGCAATTAAATGCTTATATTCGAGCTAAAGTTCCGGATCTAAGTATGCAAACAAAACTTTATTTTGAAGTGTCCCATTTATAGTGTGAGTGACTGTATACATTTCGAGAATAATAACTTCTGTAAATGTAAACCGATTTAAAATATGTTTTTATTCATTGATAAAAAGTTAAGAAGCTTAAAATTTATAATTATTTATTTTTTATTCAAGTCATTTACGCCGCTGTGCACACGGATGTATAAATTTGTACAGCTTATGTACCTCAATAACAAACAATTTTTATTGTTACATATGAATTAAGCAAGAACAACAAAAGTGTAAAGACCAAGGTAAACAAAATCTATTCACATCATCATTATTCGTTATCGATAAATAGTTGCCATAAAACTGAAATTACCAAAAACTTTAACAAAACAAAAAATTCCAATTATTGTTATGCTTTGGTTTGTAAATACAATAAAAAATAAAACTACAATATTTCACATTTTCAGTATAAAATAGAATTTATTTTATGCTGACTTGCCAATTCAAAAGATAGTTAAAACGAACATAAATAAAAAACGAATTTTTTGTTATAAAAATAACAAATTGCCAAATAATTTGTTATTAAAATGTAACTGACAATTTTTTTCTGGGTTTTTTTTTTTTTGCTTGTCAGCTATTTTTCAGAGTAAAATTAAAGGAAATAAAAATATTTAATAAAAGTAAAAATATTAATAGATTTGACACAGGGTTGACGGTTTCGGAACTGAAATAGGATGAACAAAATAACAGCACAGTGTTACGTTTCTATGAACAGGGTAAACAAGAATAAAAATATTGTAATTGTCCTAGATTAAGAATTTTTTCTTAAAGCTTGTGTATAAAAAACTAAAAGAAATATAAGTTACAAAATACCCTGCACTATTTTCGGTTATTTATAGAAAAATTTCGAGTGTTAAGCCAGTGGGCAAATTACGCCCCTATAACAGCAACGTTTAAAATAAGATTAACAGACATCGTGGGATTGGCTGTAAATTTTCTTTCGCGATTTTTTTTTGGGAGAATTTCTCCATGGGCCTAATGGTCAAATTTGGACCCATTTTTTGCAAATTTCTGCCGTGAGTGTCGCTAAATAACGTTTTTATTTTTATGTGAATTAACTTGATAATCTCCAATAATTGCAGACATAATTATGGAAGAATTATTAAACACGACCCTTGATAAAATGGAGAATAAACCAAGAATGATAACAAAATATGAAGACGACCTGTTTGGAATTTTAAAAATAGATCGAGTTGAGGACTCTTAACTCATTTAACAAACATATACAATTTACACTGGAGAAAGAAAAGGACAATCAATTACCATATCTAGACTCTTTAATTATCAGAAAAAGTAATATAATTAAAGTAAACTGGTATCAAAAACCCCAAGCATCTGGTAGACTTATTAATTACACTGTGCTACACTCGAAAAGCACTTCTGAAATTACCTAGTGTGCGTTAAAGGTGTTGGTGAGCATGTTACGAATCCGGGCTTAAAAGTTTCAATATACCTCCAAATTCCCGAGTTATGTACCAAAGAAATTTTTTTGAGGCTGCTACTTTTAAACATTTATAACTTTTTTATTTAAAGCAAAATAATTGTTATTTTTAAATATATATACTTCTCAGACAATATTAGCACGAATATGAAAAGATTTTTTCAATTATATGGAAAATTTTTAATTTTTTTTAAACTTTTAAAATTTCTACGAGACTTTTTTCCGAATTTAGTTAAAGGCAACAAATATATTTAAGACAGTATTGTTATGAGTAAAATGAGACGTTATTTGTTAAAATCGGTTGAGAAATGAGGAAGTTATAGTAGGAGTAATAGGAAGAAAACGAGCAGCACAATAAACAGATTGTTTAATAACATGAAATACAGAATAGGCAAACTAGATAAATCCAATCTAGTATATCAGCTTAAATGTAAGGGGGACGATACTGACATACGCCGAAAGATATATCGACCCCTTTGCGCGAAATTATCGTATGTTACAAAAACCAAATTTTACAGGACAGCCATTTTTCTACTTTTCTCTGCTTTCGCTTGCAATATCAAAATGAAAAATAGACATTAAATTTTTGGAGCAACGAAGTGGAATTCGCCTACAATATTTTGTCAGCAGACGTCTCTTTGAATGTAAAACAAGATTGCATCAAAAACTCAATTTCAAAAAAAATTGGCTTATACGATAATTTTGTTGGTACAACGAAGACAAAACTAAAGCCAAGATTATCATCGCACAAATCCGACTTTAAGTCAATTGACAAACCTTTAACACAAAAAACAGCACAAGCAGCCAACTGTGCAAAAACGGGACATCAATCAGGCTGAGAAGGTGAGAATACTTGTGGGAGATAATAATAATTACACTAAACGACACATGCAGGAGATGCTACATATTATAAATACACCAAAAGAAAAGAGAATTAACAACAAAACTGTTACTGATAATTGCGCTTACATATATCGTCATACAATAAACAAACACAAGATTAATAAACAAAAGAAAATTATTAGACAGTCAGTGAAGAAAACTATAAACATCGGGCAACACTGCATTAAATATTAAGTAAATAATTAGTTTCTTATTAAAATTAAGAAACATGTTTACAATTATAATATTTTTTAGATCATTACTATAAAAACTAAAATTAAAACAAAACAAGAGTTTTTATTTTTATTATATTTTATGCCGAAAAATAATAACACATTTAAATTTTTTTATTTTAGCTTACTGTTGTTGTTTTTTTAAAAATTAAAAAAATTTTGGAAGTTATAGATGAGAAGAAAAGCTTATCAAGAGCTAACTTTAAAAAAAACGGTTAGCAACACTGGTTTTAGCGTACCCGAATTAGCTAAAACACCATTTGCCCAGCTTGTCTCTAAAAAGTGTCAAATTCTAACACGGTGTCATTATAAACACACCATCAGAAGTGTTTTGCCAGATTAGGGGATTTATCCCCAAGCTTGGGATTTTCTTTTGGAAACGTGGATAAAAAACTTGATTTGAGGATTGGGTTTTTGTTTGAAATTGAAGGATTTTTAGGCTGTTTAGTTTTGTAATAATTGAATTTTTTTTACAACAACAACGAAACAAAGTTTTAAATAAATTTGTATGCTTATCAAGTCTTTAACCAAATAATCACATTAAAGGATAATTATTTAAATCGTTTTGTCAAAAAATACGTTTTTTATGTCTAAAATGTTTACTGCAACAAAAGTTTTAGGAATGCCCACCAAACTCTTAACTTTTTTGACTTAAAAAAATTGGGTCAGCCATATCTCAGCTTGATTATGCATATTTTTAATCAGTTTTAAATTTTAAGATACGAAAAACCTAGGAACTCTAAAATTGGCCTCATAACTTCATCATTAATGTGACGTTTAGAGTCCTGCTCTAAAAATTACGTGCTTTTAATATCACACCTGTAATTTTGTGGTGTTCTGAAAATCACAATGTTTTTGTGTTTATCGGTGTCCGTTAAGCAATTCATACCGAAAACACACAAAAACAAACACCACAATATCATATGTGATTTGGAAACAATTGATTTGAATTAAAGTGACTTTAAGAACACACAATAGTGGACATTGTGTTTTTTGTCGATAGTCTAAGAACGATGTCGACCAGTTATCTTTCCAAATCATTAAATTTGCGTTAAAACAACATCGATTTGTTTTTGCATATTTTGGTGAAAATCCATATTTTTGCATATTTAGGTTTTAAATGCGTATTTTTGCATGTTTTGACATTTTTGACTGATTTTTTAATTTTAACTTCCATATTATAAAAAAAATTTTAAATACACAAAAGAAACTTCCGAAAATAATTTTAAAAGCAAAAAATAAATTATTTTGGAGCTTTGCTTTAAATACCAGACTTTCAATATTTCGACAAATATCATTCTATTTTAAGCCGATGCAGCACCTTACATGGTTAAGGCTTCCAATTGGTTTTAAATATTTTATCCAAAAAAACTGTTTCAATATATGTAAAGGGTGGTTAAATTTCAAGGGCCGATGTTGATTTTGAATAAAACACAAACTATTTAGGAAATTATTGTAATTTTATTTTATTATGATATATTGGTATTACTCAATTATGTATGGAACAAAATATCGGCCAAATGGGCGCCGCGACCACGGCGGCACACCTCCATCCGATGGTCCAAATTTTCAATGACCCTGAGGCATAATGGAGGTTCTATGCCGTTAATGTGCCGAATTATCTCATCCTTAAGCTCTTGAATTGTTGCTGGCTTATCGACGTACACCTTTTCTTTCAAATAACCCCAAAGAAAAAAGTCCAACGGTGTCAAATCACATGATCTTGGCGGCCAATTGACATCGCCATTACGTGAGATAACACGGCCATTGAATTTGTTGCGCAAAAGAGCCATTGTTTCGTTAGCTGTGTGGCAAGTGGCACCGTCCTGCTGAAACCACATATCGTCCACATCCATATCTTCCAATTCGGGCCATAAAAAGTTCGTTATCATCTCACGATAGCAAACACCATTCACAGTAACTGCCTGACCGGCCTCATTTTGGAAAAAATACGGCCCGATGATGCCGCCAGCCCATAAACCGCACCAAACAGTCACTCTTTGTGGGTGCATTGGTTTTCCGACAATCACTCTTGGATTCTCATTCGCCCAAATGCGGCAATTCTGTTTATTGACGAATCCACTGAGGTGAAAATGTGCCTACTCACTGCATCTCGAAGCGAACGACATGCATTTTGATTTGAACGCCCATTTTCATAATAAGTCTGGATAACTTTAACACGTTGTTGGTTTGTGTATCTCTCCTTTATAATCTTCAACACTAACCATTTTTCATAATTCTAATGCATAATCAAATGGATTTCAATTTCCAAAAATAAAATTCACACATTATATGGAGTTTTAGGAATCGCTTACGGTGCGGAAACTTTTTTCACCGAATCAGATTAAAAATCAGTTGTTTATTATCAGAACAAAATTCCCTTCATGGTGCTGGAGTGGTATTTTGCACTCAAAAAAAGTTATAACCCTTATGTACATACTTGCTTGGCACATGGGTTATACCGCGTTGCAGACGAAATTAGAAGCCAATTCGATAATACTGCATTTTTACGAAATGTTTTCCTTGATTCCCCTTCCGCGGCAGCCTGGTGGCCTGCTTAGATGCTTCAGAATTCTATTAAAAAAAAACTTTGAGTAATTCAAGACTGTTAGAAGAGCTTGTTGATACCGATGATTATGCAATTGAAACAGTAACAGAAATATTAAATTAAAATAACATCAAAACTCAATTAGCTTTTGCATTTTCCAACTACGGATATATTGGCTAAAAAATAACCAATAAGAAGGGATTTAGTTAACTTAATACTAGAGTTTTTCTTTTCCCGGACTTTTTCATTTCCCGGGAAGGCGGGATCCCGAGAATTCCCGCTCAATACATATCGATGCAAAATATTATTTAATTTAATTTGTTCGAACAAAAAACATTTCCTGATATCAATTAAATAAGTTTATTAATGCATTGAACTTTTTTATTTTTGTGACAAAAAGGAAAAAGTGCTTAATGGCACTTTAAAATCTTCATGCTCATATATATACGTATACGTACACATGGCCAAAATTTCAATTATTTTGTAGGACTTTTGAGAAAGTTATAGTAAAATGACTTTTTGGTTATCTTTCTTCAATATGCAATAACATTTGGAATAATAAAAACTTCCAATCTGTGACATTAGGATGGTTTATGATTAAAAACTTAAAAAACTATAACCGCGGAGAACTGATGATTAAATTTTATTCAGAGTAAATTTCCAAAAGCCGCCTTTAAAGTTTTAAATTGTTCTCCTATAAAACTTCACAAATATACTAAAGAACTTATTGCCACAGAATAAATTCAAAGCCAACAGAATTTTTCTAAAACAGTTAAATTTTTCAAACGAATTATTACAAAAGGATTCGGTTAAAATAGGATTTAATTTCAGAACAAGCATTTACAGAATCGTTTGAACGGCTATTTCTAATTTTTATCAAGAATATTTTACGTTTCCTTTCTACGGATGTTTGTCTTTAAAGCCAAAGGAACATTGTATAGCTCTAGACATTTTCAGTTTTCTTAGCACTTCCTTCAAAACTTGTAATTCTTTTTTTAAAAACAAATTATTTTCTTCGAAACGAATAAGCTTTTTCTTTATTAATAACATTTGTTATATGCAGATGATCTGAAATAAAGTCAATCGAAGACTCAAAATACGTTTTTCTTTTTGACTTACCCCCTTTTTGCCTAACGGCTAAGATCTATTTCATGACACAATTTATTTACAATTTTACATATCAGCAGTAAATATGACATAGTTAAATAAAAAAATCACGGGAATTCCCGCACAAATTTCCCGGGATTTTTTTTTCCAAAAAATGTGCGGGATAGCGGGATGTTTGTCCTAAGAATTCCCGTATGAAAAACACTACTTAATACTCAAGGCAAAAAAAAATTGATTTTGCAGAAAGTACATTTAACAATGTGGAAGGAAGTATATCCCGACAAATTCAAAACGTTTTGCAAAAAAAAATTAAGGATTTCAAAAAATAAATTTCAAATATTTTTGTGATCTGAAATCAAAGTGGGATCTGAAAATAAATTCTTTCAAAATGCATTGTCATTCTTTAAGTACAAGACGAAAATTTACTTACTTTCATATTTATTAAACAAACAAAAATTTAAATTAGTTATTCAAAGATATTTGAATGGTGCCGTGTAATAAAGCCATAGGAAATAAAGGCATATGGCCTTATTTCTCAATTCCACCATCCAAGTGCAATAACACCATAATCGCTTAATAACCAAAGTGGAAATAACGCCATAACAGTGTAATTGTTTTGGTTACAAATTGCCAAAAGAATGAGTTGCTATTGTCAAGTGTTGAAAAAATATGGTACAGTAGGTGGAATGGGGAGGGGAGGGAGCGGGCGCGGCGGGCTCGCCGCAAGATGTTTACAAACTTCAAAGCATAGACGGCCTTCGGCCGTCCGCAAGGATTTTCTCCCCTATATTATAAAAAATACCTGTTCGCTAACTAAAGCTTCTCTGCATAGCCGGCCTTTGGCCGGGCAAAAGGATTTTCTCCTCTATGGTACAACAAATACCAGCTTCGCTAACTAAAGCTTCTCTGCGTAGTCAGCCTTCGTCAGCATTCTTTGTGCACACTGGATAGTGATACTTTATAAATTGAATGTATTTAACTCAACAATTTTAACAAATAGAAACTGGGAATTATTTCCTTCTGAAGTTTACTTTATATTATATTCAACATTTTTCATTTTTCGAATTTATTCTATGCGCTTAATTTCAGTTTTGTATTTTATAAAGCTTTTTTTTAATACATAGTTCTATTCCCTCAATTTTACAAAAAAGCTTTTTAAAATACAACTGAAATTTAGTTCATAGAATAAATTTGAAAAATGAAAAATGTTGAATAAATTAGAATTATATAAAAAGAAAAAAATTTAAATCGGAAATAAGGCCATGTATGGCTTAATTTCACTATTACAGGAAAATAAAGTCATATGGCCTTATTGCTCAATGGATTGAGAAGTAAGGCCATATGGCTTTATTTCCTATGCCTTTATTGCACGGCACCTATTTGAATATTTTTGTTTTAAGTAAAATTAAAAAACGATTTTTTGTGAAAATTTTTCAAGTTTTTTATTTTTTTAGTGCATATTTTGGATTTTAAAGTGCATATTTTCCGCGCATTTTTTCGATTTTTTAGTGCATGAAAACCTCATCCCTAGTTTTGAGTTACAACAACTATAAAAAATGTTTACTGTTGCATTATATGAGGGGTATAGATGCAAAAGCTGCAATCACCACTTTTTTCACAAACCTCTTAGTTGTATTTAATGAACGCTTCCGATTAGGTAATATGACATTACCCGATACACTTTTATCCCATAAAAAAGTATCAAAACTTAAGAATTGATGCAAAAACGGCAATGGCCATTGGAGATTGTCGTTTTTGCAATGATCACAGTTTGTTAAGCTCTTTTTCTCTCAACTATTTTCGAAAATGCATGCTATTTTTTTTATTTTGTTTCTTTTTTGCAAAACAAAACTAAAGAGACATTAAAAAATATAACAAATAATTTTTTATATGAAACAGTTAAGCTTCGTTCACAATCAAAAAAACATTTTCACTTGGTGTTCATAATAGAGCAACATTTTCTTTTGCAACTACACACATTTTGCATTAAGAAACCGTTTGCAAATTTTAGCCACAAAAATATTATGCATTTATTATTATTTGTTGAAATATTTTGTTAAAATTTTCATTCAAAACTAAATAAAATTATTTTAAACGTCAGAAACAAAATCATACAAATTATTGCTGAAGTTCCAGTTGACTCAACTTTAGTTACATTTTTAAAAAAATGTAAGTTACATTTTTGTTCTAAAAATGAAAGGAAAATATATGAAATACTTTGGGAAGAAAAAAGATAGAAGAAAAAACTAAATTGTTGCTCTGATTGTGAACTTTAGTTTAGTTTTATTGTTCATTTTATAACTTTGTCATTGGACGTAATTATGGAGCTAAGTTGTTATTAAGTTCCTCCAAATCAATCAAGAAAAAACCAAGCCTTTGTTAAGTTTAAGAATTTTATAACAACTGATTTTTTTAAGCACATTACCCATGCTAAAAAAGCAGCAATGTCCATTTGATTAGAGCAAACACAGCCGTCTCCAATTTTATTATTATAACAGCAAACCGCTATTTCGATTTGGTTTTAACATGCGTCATATCTTTATCAAATTCATATTAACTGAATAGTATAACATACAATATATAACTATGAATATACTTTGAGCTAGAGGTTTTTACTATTTTTTACAAAACTATAAATGTGGAGATTGCAGTGTTTGCATCTATACCCCTCATATGATGTTTCACAAATTGATCGATTTGATTACATTTCAAAATATTTATACTTAGGTAGAGGGCTAAAAATAAATCCCATTGTTTTCATTTGAAATTAAGTATCTGGCAATAAAATGCAATGTTTTAGAGCTTTTCGAAATTGAAATTCGCAAAAAAAAAATGTGACGCTCCACCCTATGAAACACCCAATATTTATTGATTAAAATAACAAAAACAATTATAAAATGTAAATTTATTATATGTTTTCCAAATTTTAATGCATTTTAATTAAAATATAATACTTGCCTCCACTGCTCTTTTATGATAAAAAGCAATTAAATCAAACTTCTTTACTTTAACGACTTTTTAAAAATTCAAACAATTCATAATTTTCTCAAAGATATTCAAATATCAAAGAAATAAATTTTCTTTGCTTCCCTTTATCATGAAGTACTTAAATGAATTCAATTCCAAAGAAAAAAGCGGGATTTAAAAATGACTTAATTTTAATAAGTTTATTACATTTTTAGACAAATATTCTTAAGTAGGATCAATTATAAAATGTAAATTTTAAAATTGACTTGCAAAATTCTAATATGGTGTAATTAAAATTTTATACTTCTTGTCAATACTCTTGCATAGCAAATCAAAATAATCAAGTAGATATTTTGTAGACTTTATAGAAATTCAACAGATTTCACTTTCCCAAGAAGATAAAAATATCAAAGAAATAAGTTTTTTGCATCCCCTTCCCATAAACTAAGTATGTACTTAAATATATTCAATAGAAAAAAAAATAAATAAAATATCTATTGATAAATAATTAAAATGAAATAATGTCAATCACTTGTAGATTATAATTTATTAAAAAGAATTAAAGTACAACAACAACAACTAAATTGTTCCATTTCTGAAGTGTTTACAATAACGACGACAGAAATAATTTCTGCACAAATAAAATATTGAAGAGCTTTCTGATTTGTATGTTCAGGCTTAAGATTTTTAATTAATATCATGAACAAATTGATTTATTGAAGTGAAAAAGTATTAATTGAATTAAAGACAAGGTAAACCCTCTTGAATGGTATAAATATAAATTTAATAAGATATTTAGTAACTAAAGGAACTTTGTATTATGTTTTAAACTAATTGCAATTTAAATTTAAATGCGTGTACATGACGATCTATTAATACTAGATGACCCGTGCGAATATTTCGCACCGTAGTTTTTATCAATGAAAATATTAATTTTTCAATTTCTAATTATTTTTCGTCATTAGTGTTAGAAATAAGCTTTAAAATGAGATATCATTCATTAAATTTGATGCGGTGGTATGGGAGATATTTGCAACCGACAAAAAAAAGTGCTTTAGAAATAATATATATGATTCTTTGAATATTCATCATACGTCAGAGTAGTCAATATCAATTAAAGGGTGTTTTTTAGATCGTTGGAATTTCGAATAGCGATAACTTTTAAACTGGCTGTCATAACAATGAAGTGTGTCTGATATTGTGGCAAATCGCCATGCAATGACTTACACCAGAATACCGTTTACAAATCACAAAAAATTATTACCAAAATTCGAGCTCTGTTCGCTAAACCCTACTATGTATTGGGAATTTTTGGAATATATGATTTCTATATCGTAACACAATAAAATTAAGGTATAGATTTTACAATTTTTATATCCTTTAAGAATTTTCAGGAGATGCACAATTGATGCATCTCGTTAAAATTTTTTATTGCATTGAACGACTTCAATTGGTTTGAAATTATTATATATAATAATTAGGGAAGCGATTTCCAATGCCTATTGTACACGGAATGTAAAAAGCCACATGCGCATGTGGTTCTGACGTAATTTTGACGTCACTACAAAGCCACAATAGCCAGTTCGTGTTGTATGATGACGACAATAATACGTCAGAAGCACATGCGCATGTGGCTTTTTACATTTCGTGTACTATAGGCTAAAGATCAATGTCGACCAATTATCTTTCCAAATCAATAAATTTGCGTTAAAATGGCATCGATTTGTTTTTGCATATTCTTGCATATTTTTGTGAAAAGGCATAGTTTTGCATATTTTGGTTTTAAGTGCATATTTTTGCATATTTTAACATTTTTGAGTGATATATTTTTTAAATTTCCATATTATAATATAAATGTCTACAAAAAAATTCCAAATACACAAAAAAGTACTCCAAAAAAAATTTTAAGATCAATAAATAAATTTTTTTTTTTTTAAAAAGAATTTCAAAATTTTGACAGAATATCCTTTTATATTCAACCGATGCAGCACCTTACATGTTTAAGGCTGCCAATGAGCTTGAAATATTTTATCCAAAATGGTTAACATGTTACTTGCTTGGCATATGGATAGTACTGAGGTGTAGAGGAAATTAAAAGCCAATTCGATAGTATTGATTTATTGGTTTCATACGTGAAAAATATATTTTAAAAGGCTCCTTTATGAGTTGCAATTTTTTATGAAATGTATCCCTTGGTACCCTTACCACCCACCGCAGTCAGTATTAAACTGGCTAGATGCTATAGAATACTATTCAAAAAATATCTAAGCCTTACTCTGACCATATGCCACTGTGCCTTCAAATAAGATCCACAAATATTTACTATGATAGAAGTGATGAACGGTCGCTACACAAACTACGTTGGCATAATAAACACTCACTAAAATATGCAGAAAACCTAAGAGTACAATCTACTCAGATTAACCTACATACGGACGTCAGGGTAGACGAATTAGTACTAGCAGTAACGGAAAAAATCAAACTGGCAAACGTAAAACCTAGCAATAGAATAGATACGAGCCTTAGCAAAAATGGTTTGATTGGGCGTATTGGCGTTCCCGTAAAGTTATGCCAGTGAAGCTGAAAATCTATAGATTGACTTACACCACTGTAAATAGACGTGATTATGTTACAGCTAGACATTAATAATTGCGGCTATGTAATACAAAGAAATTAGAATTATACAGCAAGAACCTTGAGCTACAGTTAGATGTTTTAGCGAATAATGGAAGCTTTCTAGACCATTGACACCATCTAGATACATAGTTAAAGGAATTTTGAATACAAATGACTTTTATTCTCACTGCAGTACTTTACTACAAAATAATGAAACTTTACAAGCAATAAAAGTCAAAAGTCTTTTGATTGTTGCCAATATATTTTTCACCTTCGAATATCACATACACATTGGCGATATAATTGTACAATACGTTAAATTTAACAATCTTATTGCAAGTGTATGAGCCGCTTTAGCTATGAGTTCTACAAATATGCCCCGCATGCTTCCTAACTGAGTTATTAACAATATTCAACAAAATATTTTTACAAGAAACAATACCATTTAGCTTCAGAAATTCAGTCATAGTTCCACTCTTGAAAAAAGGTGATCCAAACTTGGCAACGAATTATCGTGGTTGATCCTTGATCAACACTTTGTGCCAAATTTTTAATACAATTATGTGAGCTAATTGCTCATTGCATTGAATTTTTTGAGTTTGGAATTTAATAAACGTTATGGATTTACCCCTTAATATTAAAATAAGAGTATGCAACTATTTCAAGTTTTAAAATTTGATTTCAAATCATCGTGGCTGTGAAATCCTATTCAAAGTTCATCTGACTGTATATAATATTTGTGTATACTGAGAAGGAATAATATTTATTCCAATTATTTATTATTTTATATACGCTAACAATAAATATAAATACTAATGAAGTGTACACTAAAGACGTTCACAGATACAACGGTTCGTAAAAGTTTCTTTGTGTTTACTAAAGTTAGTGCGTATTGATGAGTGGTCTAGTCTTTCTGATACATGTTTTACTATGTTTCGCACAAGCAGATATTAGTGGATCGATCGGTATATATAATAAGTTACTTAATGAATGACCGACCCTTTTGGATGTTAAAGACAGCCGAATAACTCACAAAAAAAAGGGGTTCAGCCTTGATATTAAACACACTTGTAGACCTTGTTAAGTTAAAGGCCTAACATTCACAACACTGCAACACAAAATGTATGTTTGAAAAGTCTGTAGTAAACACGTATGTTAATTTACCAGAATAAAACCTTCGACAAAACTCTATCTGTCTCTCAGCAGATTCATTAGTTTGAAATACATAAGAAAAAGACACTCACGCTGTGTAATATAAAATCATATTAAATAAAACAGTGTTTTACAGTTAATACAAATACTTATGGTAAAAACAGATGTTTGTGGGCTTAAAAAAAAGGTATTTAAATACTCAATGCAAAACCATTAAAAACACTTTTGTTCTAGGATATGGTTGGCAAAAGCAAAACCATACATTACCAGTTACACTCATTCTCACATTTATATCAATAGTAACGGATATGTTAGTCGTTGGCTTAATATGCAAACCTAAATTCACTTTTCAAGTAAATTGAGATTTTGATGCCGTGCGGTAGAGAAAGATACGCCTCGTCGACCAGCATGTAGTTTTTCTTCAATTTGAGTCTCGAAGTGTTTATAATCAACTGTATTTTTGGTTTTCTATCAAGCTGCAAATAGGAAAAATTTATTTTTTGTCTCTGCTGTTAAATGTGCTGAAAGGGAGTTAGCAGGTTTGCATATTAAGGTATTTAGTGTACGTCATCATCAGGCGCGGATCCAGCTTGAGCCTTAGGGGGGGGAAATTTTTTATGATACAAAAAAAAATTTGTTTTTAAAAGTTTATTAAAAGCAATTTGTGTATATTATATTAAAAAAACTCAACAATAAGGTTAAATAAAATATTCAATATAAATTAAAAGAAACTTATCTTTTTAAATAAGCAATTTATGATTTCCTTGTGAGGCAAATTAAGATAGTACAGTCTATGTTCAATTTGTCATTGTTGATCTGAGCCATGTTTTTATTTGACGAAGGGTAGGAAATGACCTCTCGCTCGTAGCATTACTTACGAGCATTGAAACGAAAATTTGAAATATTTTTCTTAGATTTATGTAGATATCTTCATCACAGTTTATTAAAGCATCTACAACGTTATCTGATAGATTTTCAGATAATTTCCATGTTTGTTGCCAATGCTACAGTTCAGGCTCAAGTTTAGATGTTAGTAGGTGTATATCTCGAGTTGTGGTTTTAAAAGTTTTATATCTGTATATGACTTGATTACACTTTGAGTAGAAGTTTTGGTATGTTCAATACATTAAAGATATCTATTGGAAAGGTGTTTCGATATCTTTTAAAATAAATTCAATAAGAGAATGAAACCTACAGCTCGGTAGAAATCTTCAACATTTTGGATGTGATTATTTCGTTCAAATCTTGTTTTTTAGGTTGGCACCACGATTTGAACGCAAATATCTTTAACTTTTTCTAAAATCACTTTAAATTGTTCTTCGGCTTTATTTCTTTGTTCTTCAAGGCACATGATTCAAGTTTTTATAAGGCTTGATCCTTTTTGAAGATCTATATCGTGCTTTTGTAAAATGAAACTAAGCGGCTGTGTTACAATAAGTATCACACTTCATATGTTTATTCCGCAAATAAATTCAAAAGTTCAAGTGAGTTCCTTAATATAAGGCTCTTGATGAAGTATCTCTACCTTTCCACTCAGATATTTTTTTCCAAAGCTTCTACTATATGATGTGCACTTGTTGCAAAGTGTAAAGCTTAGTCGTGACGGTCCACCCATCTTGTCTCGCATAATGTAGAGAGTTTGGCTCCCAAATACTTTACTAAAAACGTGTTTTACCTGATTTACGGGAAATAGCAAGGCGTTTGTTTCGCATTTGTCGCGGTTTCCAGAATTTTTTAACAGCTTCATTTTCTGCTGACATCAAACGACACCCATCAGTTCCAACTCCTATACAATTTTTTAGGTCAAGACTAAAATTTGACAAAGTTTTAAGAACTGTTGACGATAGTGCCATCGCATCAATTGACACATCAGCGTCATTATCAATATCTTGTGAAGGCTCTTCAAATGCTTTTACAACAAAGCCAAAACAATTCTTGCCTAACAACTTTTTGTTGTATGTTGAAATATTTAAAGATAAGGAAATATGGCTTTTCCCCGACAAATCCGTGCGTTCGTCAAAAATTATCGAATAGGATTTTTTTCATCTAACACATACATATATACATAAATATTGCAAATACTAAGGCTTTTTAATAATTCAACCGCACGCATTTTCAAGTCAAAAGTTTACTCTTTGGTTAGAGATTCAATAAAAAAACAAAAAAATACTCATTGAAAATTTCGTTAGAGATTCAATAAAAAAACAAAAAAAAACCTTGCTAGGATTTCCAAAAATTTTGTACATTAAAAAAAGATAATATTAATGGGTATTCTTGTATTATCGAAATAAACAAAACATATTTTTATAATTTACGGGGGGGAAATTTCCTTATTTCACCCCCCCTGAATCCGCGCCTGGTCATCATTTAAGAACAAAATAAATTGAAAATCGTTTTAATTTAACAATAATTTAAGATTTAGAGGGTGAAATCAAAAAGCGACAGCAATATCTCCAATATGAAATTTAGAAAGTGTTATTTATTTACTTCACTTTTATATTATTAAAAATACAATTCCAGCTTAATTAACTTAGAAACAGTAACTTAAATTGTAATCAACAAGATCATTCCTCAAATTTGAATAAACGGCTATTAAGCTGCATTCGATCCGGTACTTCGCAAAGAGCGGGGTAGCTTCCGCCCCTGAAAATCCTGCATTGATCATATCAACCGTTTACGTATTGTACAAATTTCATTTGTACACTTCAAAATCGTATTTATTATTTTAATGTATGTCAAAATGTTTTTAATGAATTTAAATCTGAATTATTGTAGTTTGCTAATTTCTGTTAATCTTTAACTTTTCATGAATAATACTCACCTCGAATAAAATCGCAAGGTTGATGAAGTTGGCCGCACTGCAATATTAGTACTCGTCGCAAATTTTCCAATTGTCAATTGTAGCTAACTTTCGTTAACTTTATGCTGGCGCAACTTACCTTCGGGTTTGTAACTAGTACTTTATATACTCTTTTTTCAACATCAGAGCGATCAACATCAACAATTACCCAGCAGTGCGGACAGCTAACGACCACCACCTTGCGATTTTCTTAAAAAGTTATTTATATCAACCCGTATGTATTTATGCAGTAAAAATTTAATTATAATAAGCCCCATACTTAAACAAATTCTAAAACCTCTCTTTTCACTTCCTACCCTTAAATCACCCTATTATAATTACTCCTCTGGAGCAATTATAATAATAATTCTCCTTTAGATAACCCACCGTTTGAATCTCAACGGCCAGCTACCTAGAAGAGGATTAATTTATACCGGTGTCAACCCATACACCAGTACACGTATCATTATTAACAATCAGTTGAGTGGAGGACGCAGCTTAGCTTGGTATTCATCGATTTTGAAAAAATATTTATAATCCTCTCTCACTCAGCATTATGGAGCAAAAAAGTATGCAAAAGCAATCCAACAAAGGTAATTAAAATATAAAAGCAATCTATATCAATGCAGAACAGTGTTGCCAACTTAGCCATTTAGTGACTAGATTTAGCCATTTGCCATCCTGTTTAGCAATTAAAAAATGAGTTTAGCTACTTTTTTAGCCATTTTTCAACTTATTTAGCAAGGCGAATTTATTACAGGTGGTCTTAAAAGCCCTGCTGATATTAGCTAAAATCACTGTTGGATGTCAAAATTTTGTTTATGCCTTTTATTATCTTTGTTTCTGTTTTGTTTTATTTCTGGTTTTGACATTGTACAATGATTTTACAAAAACAAATTCCTTGTGGTTTTTGTACGAGTTGTACTTGTTGTAGTACCGAGATTACCTGGGATGAATTCGCCTTGCTTATTTAGCCATACATTTTTTTGTCGTTTTTCTGTTAAAATAATAATTTTTAATTTCTTATAAAAATGTATTGATTTAAAATAAAAATTTTTAACAATTCAAACTCATTTCATTTAAATCACAACTTTTACAAATGTTGGAAATCGCTATAAACTATGATGATGAAACATCTTATTGAATTTATAAAATGGATCAACACAAACATCGGTGCTTCTTTCTGGTTGCAAGAATTTCAATAAAGAGATGCAGGCGGCAAAACTAATATTTTTAAAAAATTCAAAATGGACTATATAGTCGCTCTCTGTTGCATGGTCTAATGATGAAGTAGACATGGTATTTACCCAAGTAAATATCGTTTCTGCCATAAGAGATAATCACTATGTGGATGATTTTCTTGCCTCTACAGACACTCCCGAAGAAGCCATAAAATTAGCAAGAGACGTTAGATTTATTCATAGCCAAGGTGGCTTTAATATTCGTAATTGGTGCTCAAATAATAATTCAGTTTTGAAGTCATTAAACTCCTATGTTTTTTCAAATGATGTTTGTATAAATATTGATGTCGGCTCAGAAATCGAAAAGATTCTTGGTGTATTTTGGGTTCCAGTCGATGATACTATTACATTTAAACTTTCACCGTCTATTTTAAATAGCGAGCTTTTTCTCGGAAATAAAATTGCAACCAAACGTGAACTTTTGAAAATATTAATGAGTGTATACGATCCGCTCGGACTGGTAGGAAATTTTCTAATGTATTTGAAAATCGTATTGCAGGAAGTCTGGAGAAGTGGCGTCGATTGGGATGAGCCTATTAAATCGGAACAACAGGCTAAATGGGAAAAGTGGATCAGCTTTTTACCACACTTAAAAGGCGTAAGTTTACCCAGGTGTTATTTAAAAACACTAAAAAACTACGATCACGTAGACGTACAATTGCACATATTTGTAGATGCAAGCGAAAGTGGTTACGCCGCTGTGGCATACTTTAGAATATCTGATGGTGACAACGTTGTTGTTTCTTTGATAGGATCGAAGACTAGAGTAGCACCGCTTAAGGTTATTTCCATTCCAAGATTAGAGCTAATGGCTGCTGTTATTGGTGTTCGATTTGCTAATTATATCATCAAAAATCATACCGTTAACATTAAAAGAAAAGTGTTTTGGTCGGACTCACGAACAGTTCTAAGTTGGATAGGTTCAGATCACCGAAAGTATCACCAGTTTGTCGCTGTTCGAGTTAGCGAAATTTTAGATGGTTCCGAAATGAACGAGTGGTTTTGGATATCAACTAAAACAAATGTGGCCGATGAGGCCACAAAATGTTCACGAACGCCTATTTTATCGGGAAAAAGTTGTTGGTTTAATGGCCCAGAGTTTTTGAAGTCATCAGAGCAGAAATGGCAGAATATTTCTCAAACTTTTCCTGCAACAGATATCGAGTTGAAAGAACGTAACTTGGTGACACAAAATATAGAACAACTTATAAACATTGAACGATTTTCTAGTTGGGGTAGAGCATTAAGAGCTACCGCTTTCGTTGTCCGCTTTTGTTCCTATATTAAAAAAAAGTCAGCAAGCCAAAGTAAAACAGAACTAACTATGGAGGAATTGTGTAAAGCCGAAATAATTCTGATTAAAGATTCACAGAAATTATCATTTTCTAATGAAATTGAGTGCCTAGTACAAGATAAGAAAATAGCAAAGTCAAATTTAATATACAAACTGTCCCCATTTTTGGACGAAGATGGAGTGTTGCGAATACAGGGGCGGATTGATAATGCCAGTGTCCCAGAAACAGTAAAACACCCTGCTATTTTAACGAGATATTGTCGATTGACGACACTTCTAATAAAACACTACCACAATCTATATAGACATTGTAATCATGAAACCGTGGTTAACGAAATACGGCAACGATACTACATTCCTAAACTAAGAGTGACATGTAAGTCTGTTATAAGACAGTGTCAAATGTGTAAAGTTAAAAATGCGTCGTCTAAAATCCCTCAAATGGCCAAATTGCCTCGGGCTCGACTTGGTGCTTATCTTGCACCATTCACATTTACAGGTGTCGATTTTTTTGGGCCTATGTTTGTAACTGTTAATCGTCACAAAGAGAAAAGATATGGAGCATTGTTTACGTGCTTAACAATAAGGGCCGTTCATATCGAAATTGTCCACTCGCTTAACACGAGTTCGTGTATCATGGCAGTACGAAAATTTATAGCGCGACGAGGACAACCAAGGGAGTTTTATAGTGACAACGGCACAAACTTTGTGGGGGCTGACCGTGAGTTACGCGAAGCACTAAAAGAAATAGATAGAAACGATTTAGTTCGTACATTTACAAATTTTAACACAAACTGGAATTTTAACCCGCCAGCAGCACCCCATATGGGAGGGGCATGGGAACGGCTTGTTCGTTCAGTGAAGACTGTCCTCTACAAAATTAAGGTAGAAAGATTCCCAGGTGATGAGACATTATCAAGTATGATGGCAGAGGTTGAGAATATTGTCAACTCTCGTCCTCTGACTTACGTTCCTGTAGAGCATGAAAATGATGAAGCTATCACACCTAACCATTTTTTGTTAGGCAATTCAAATGGTTTAAAACCTTTAGTGTCTTATAACGACGATGGTATCGTGTTGAGAGAAAGTTGGCTATGTTCGCAACAGTACGCTCAAAAATTCTGGAAAAGATGGGTGACAGAGTTTCTACCCACATTAACCTGTAGAACAAAGTGGTTTGAAAAGGCAACGCCATTAGCTGTTGGAGATTTGGTAGTGGTGGTTGACCCAGCACATCCCAGAAATGTGTGGCCAAAAGGAAGGATCATTGAAGTTAACATGTCTGATGATGGACAAGTACGAAAAGCGAAGATTATGACGGCTTGTGGGATCCTTGAGAGGCCAGCTGTTAAGTTAGCGGTTCTAGACGTAGCTCAAAGAAAGGAGTAAGTCTTCAAAACGTTTCGTCTTACTGTAGGGGGCTGTTACCGCCACTGTCTCGTCACCATTATAGATTATTTAATCGAGTATCGAAATTGTATTTTATTTAGTTATCGTATTTTTGTCAGTTGTGATTATCTATATTTCCACGCGGTATAATAAAATGTTCATTTTAGGCAATATAAAAGCCATATTTTAAGTAAGGAAATTCCAAAAAGATTCTAATTGTGAGAAAAAGAAGTTTAGCTCTCGGTTTCCATACGAAAAGTTAGTAATATCTTTTAATACTGTTTTATTTGTCGTTTAATTTTAAACATATTTGTTAATGTGAATTTCAGGAATTTTAACGTAAAAGTAAAAGAAATAAATATTGTTTGTGCTTAAAAAAGTTCTTGTGCTTTTCGTTTATAATCTACAATTGGAAACAAAGGGCCTGGGCGCTTCCCCAACATAATGTTCATAAGCCCACCTTTACGTATACCGATTGACTCAGAATCACTTTCTGAGTCGAATTAACGATGTTTGTCCTGCTGGTTTGTTGGCTGTTTTGGAGATTATTTGATAAAATTTGGTTCTAATGTGGTGTTGACCGACTATCTTACTTGTTTTTATTGTTGAGTAAATGTTTTCGTTATTATGATTTACCTTCAAATTATTAAAAACTAATAGGCGCGAGTGATTCCTATGAGATGAACAATAACGACATCGAATTTATCGATGGTTATTTTTTTAAATATCTATCAAAATATTAATTTACGTTTATTCTTATTTAACAAATTGATCTTAAATTAAAATTTCATCGTAAACCACTTTAAATGAATTATTTCTGTTTTGTTATTTAATTTTATTGTGTTATTATTTAAAAAAAGCTTTTGACCATTTTTTAGCCCATTTTTAGCCATTTTTTTCCGTAAATTTAGCCATTTTTGGTCACCACGTTTTGGCAACACTGATGCAGAATGTCGAATTCTTCACGATGGCTGTTTTAGCGACTCATTTGCAAATAAAACTGGAGTGAGCCAGAGCTGTGTTATGCACCTACTTTTTAATATTATCCTGTCTAACAAAAAGAGTAGAGCATCTTGCGGATTATATGGTGTTCAACAGAAGTCTAAAATATCTCCCAATATGCCGACGACATGTGACTACTATCCCACAACTTTAATGATATGCAGGCTAAGATCACTGCAGGGCAAACTGAATCAGCTACAACGGTCAAATGATTCATGTCAGGTTGGCGACATTATTTTGTATAGTCGTGCGTATGCATGTGTGCTTTTTATACCCACACCACAATAGTGGAGAGGGTATTATGCATTTGTGCTGATGTATGTAACGCCTTAAAATATTGGGCCTAGACCCACCTCAAAGTATACCGATCGTCTTAGAATCACTTTCTGAGTCGAACTAACGATGTCCGTCCGGCTGGCTGGCAGGCAGGCTGGCTGTCCATGTAACCTTGTGCGCAAAGTACAGGTCGCAATTTTGGAGATAATGATGAAATTAGGGTCATAGGTTCTTATTGGTACAAGGACCAAGCCTATTGAAAATGGGCCGAATCGTAGGACCACTAGGGAAGATAGGGGGAAAATTCTTCCTCTCAGAAACTATCAAATCCATTTCAACGAAATTTAAAACATAGATAGAACCATATCTTATGGACACAGAATGTATGCATTTTTTAAAAATAGGACCGCGAAGGGAGATAGGGGCAATTTCTGCCTCTCAAACCGATTTTAATGAAATTTAAAACATAGATAGATCCATATCTATAGGCCCACATTAGCTATACAGTTTTTAAAAAATAGGACCACAAGGGGAGGTAGGGGGCAATTTCTGCCTCTCACAAACTTTCAAACCAATTTTCATGAAGTTTATGAAACATAGATAAATCCATATTTATATGGACACATAAGCATGATGTGTTTTTAAATACTGTGGTGTAGGGTATCATATGGTCGGGCTTGACCGACTGTACTTTCTTACTTGTTTGATATTGAAAACAATAACAAAATTAAACAATGAATGAAAAAGCAAAACGTAAAGACAGTACATGCATCTGTGTACTCGTTTCTTTTCCCCTCGTCCCTCTCGCCTACAAAGTAGCAATCTTGTCAATAAGACATGAGCCGTATGAACACAGGCTTAGTGACTAATTTAGCTAGGTATGTTCTAGAAATCGAAATGAAGTGAAATTGAAATCGAGCGATACTTAAAATTCAATTACTTTTTACAAAATGACCGTAGTTTTTCGTGGTTTTAAGTTTTGTTCTTGCAAAAATAATAGATACTTAAAGAATGAAATAGATAAAATGGAATATTTAAATGAACTTTCATTCATTTTTAAAATTTGCTCGATTTTAAATCCACTTCATTCCGATTTCTAGAACTCGCCCGTATTTTTTTAACAAAATGGTTAATGCGTTTCTCTCTTTAGAATTAGTTTGGCTTAAAAATATTATACGAAGGATAAATCTAATAATTTTGCCTTTGATTTTACCTTATATCACTCATTTGTTTAATACTATTATAATGTCTAGTACGTATCCGTTAAGATGGAAACATGCGAAAGTTATTCCATTACCTAAGTCAAATGGTGAATATCGACCAATAGCCATCTTGTGCTATCTATCTAAAGTTTTGGAAAAACTATTGCATAGTCAAATGTTGGGATATATTAATGAACATAATTTGCTTTCTAATATGCAATCTGGTTTTCGCCGGGGTCATAGCTGTATTACAGCTCTTGCGGAGGTATGTGAGAATATACGACAGAGACTTGATAATGGGGACATTAACTTTTTGGTGCTTCTT
Organism: Pollenia angustigena; assembly: GCA_930367215.1. Lineage (NCBI taxonomy): Eukaryota > Metazoa > Arthropoda > Insecta > Diptera > Polleniidae > Pollenia > Pollenia angustigena. The sequence continues at coordinate 169,490,549 of OV884058.1, forward strand.
GATCATTCGAAGGCATTTGACACAGTGGATTATCAGATGCTTATTAGTAAGCTGAGACACTTTTTTCGATTTGCCAATTCATCTACCAATCTCATTTTTTCTTACCTTTCGGCGCGTACACAATCGGTATTTTTGAACGACTCTTGGTCAAACTCTTTATCTCTAATTAAAGGAGTGCCACAGGGCTCTATTTTGGGGCCACTTCTTTTTTCGATATATGTAAATGACTTACCTGAACAATTATCCAATTGCAAAGTCCACTTGTATGCGGATGATGTGCAACTTTTTTTAAGTAGCCCTGTTAATAGTATTGCTTTGGGTATATCATCTGTAAATACTGAAATGAACAAAATATACCTGTGGGCTTCTGCAAACGGGCTCTGTTTGAATCCTCGAAAATCCAAGTGCATTGTTATATGTAGAAAAAGTATTGCCCATACCATTGTTCCTATCATTGCTGATAACATTGTCATTAACGGTGAAAGGATTGAGATTGTGAGGGCAGCGAAAAATTTGGGAGTAATTTTTAACAATAGTCTCACTTGGAACGATCATGTGAACTCTTTAGTTGGTCAGTCCTATATTAAGTTGCGGGCCCTATGGTTGACACAATTCTTTACCCCATTGAGGATAAGAATTTTACTTGCCAAGACATATCTGATTCCTAGTTTAATTTATGGATGTGAACTGTTTGCAAACTGTGATTCAATTAGCAAAAGAAAATTAAATACTTTATTCAACAATATTTTGAGATATGTGTACGGTCTAAGACGTTTCGATCGTGTTTCATCCGTTTCAAACAGTCTGTATGGAGTCTCTTTCGAAAATTTTTTGAAAATCCGAACCCTTATTTTTTACACAGGGTGATAAACACTAAAACCCCCAAATATTTATTTGAGAGGATACGTTTTCTTCAATCTCGAAGGAACCATAATATTATAATTCCACGGCATCAAACCTTAGTCTCCGAATGGCAGTTTTTTATTCATGCCGCTCGTCTTTGGAACCTTCTTCCACTAAATCAACAACTAAATCGTAATGCTAACAGTTTCAAAATGTTTTTATATAACTTTTTTTCATAATTGTTTTTTGATTGAAAATGTTTTATATGACTTTTATTCTTTTTAATAATTGTATTTTTTGTTTGTTTTAATACTATGAACTATGAACCATTTTGTAATAATTAAATGTAATTAAATATTCTTGTAACTTTTTGCGTTCCTGTACTGTAATTATAAGACACTGTCTTGTTGTACAGGAAATGAAATAAAATTAATAAAATTAAATTAAAAATTAATGCTTAATGTAACAGGTGTCCAAAATTGTATTAGCGTAAATCTTTTTCAACAACTTCACTAATTTACCACTAACATAGTTACTATAACAAAGTACTTAAAGAAGATGCTCCACCAACAATATCAAAGGGGATTAAAAGTTGTCCAATCAATAAATATTTTAAACAAGATACTTCGATCGATTCTCTAGAGGAAATTATTTGCAGAAGCATAGCATAGGATGGAATGGCCGTGAAAAGTTTAATAAAAAACCCAAATTTATATTGACAATTTGGAGCTACATTGACAAGTTTTATTCAAAAATGAATGTTTATTTACTCAAGTACAAATTTTTCAGTAAATTATCGAAAAAAAAATCTCGCAATTTATAAAATTTCTGAATTTAGAATTATTCGATTAATCGATTAATTTTAAAATTTTATTCGTTTAATCGAATAAGTTAAAAATGCCAAATATCGATTAATCGTTTAATCGAACAAAAATAAAACCCGATTAATTGAACAACCTAATTCTTGCTGAATATAACAGCGGCATGAGTTTTTTGGTGTCAAAACTTCTCCTTTTTACACATTTTATACGAAACTAACCTTAAGAACGCGAATTCAATACCGCCGGCTGGAAAGTACTATTTGATAGATCGCTATGCCGATTTGTTTTATTGAAAATGTATTGGCAATAGAATTTTCAAGTTTAAAAAATGTTTTCTGCTCTACTTAAGGTAGCTCAGTAAGACCCATATGGCGCTCTGCACACATCTCAAGACGAATCAAGCTTAGCATGTTTAGCTCTTGCATTTAATCGACTTTTATCTATAGATGTAAATCGTGAAATGCAGTTTAGACAGTTAATAACTCGCGTCCAGTTTTCATAATTTGCTGTCTGCGGAGAATTCTAAAAATAGACTGCCCACTCACGTTATCCATGTTGAGATACGTTAACGCTGGTAAGGGCCTGTTGACGATAAGACGCGCTAATACATGGAATCTGCAAGAAAGCCATCGAAGAGGGTAATCATCAAACACCTAGCGCCTGGTTTAATCGAAATTGGATCGGCCCTTCAAGACAAGAACTGAAACGAGATAAAAAACTTGCAAACAACAAACCAGAATGGAATAAATTTTTTATTTTTTTTAATATTTTATAAATTTTAGTAACTAAGACCCTCAGCCCGTTGTATTGAAGCAAACAAGCCCTGAAACCCCATATATACCAGTTCACTAGAAATTTGCCTCCCAGGATACCCTAAAAGTGTTAGTATATACGATGTAGTTGTTACATCAATATTTCTAGTCAACATGGCTGAATGCAAAACTTGCGTACGTTGTGTATAAACAATATTTAATTTTGAATGTTTAATTTTGTTACTTGATACATATTAACCATTTAAGAAATAATGTCAATATACATACATTATTTTAGTAACCTTTAATTCAAATTTTAATTGCCTGGCCTATCAAAATCTAGTTTTCCTTCGACCTCACGAAGTACATAAGTTACGTAAAAGCAATACTTGATTTTGTTATTTAATATTACTAAAACACCGCAAGACGAATATTCTAAAATGCTTCTAAATATCTTGAAACTTAATTTTAATCCAGTCTAGTGTTTTTTCTGCTGTGCTACAAAAGAAATAAAATAAGAAACTGGGAATTATTTCCTTCCGAAGGTTACTTTATTTTATATTCAACATTTTTTAATTTTTCGAATTTATTCTATGAGCTAAATGTCAGTTATGTATTTTATAAAGCTTTTTTGTAATAGTTCTATTCCTTCAATTTTTCAGAAATGTAAAAAGAAAATACAATATAATAGTCTGGTAGTGTATAAAGTAATTTCTGAAAAATTGTAGGAATAGAACTATTACAAAAAAGCTTTATAAAATACATAACTGAAATTTAGCTCATAGAATAAATTCGAAAAATTAAAAATGTTAAATGAAATAAAATAAATTTCAAATGAGTTTTAAAACAAAATTTATTTATAAAACTTTCTGAACACTTTGCGACTGACGTGGTTGTCTAACAGACACCAATGAAAGCAAAACGGGATTTTCTCCGTTTCTTTTCAAGTATCTGCTCAGAGCTGTCAGACTTGGGGACTTATCCCCAAAGTTGGGGATTTTATGCGAGCAAAAAGGACAAAGAAAGTCATTTGGGGATTGGGGATTTTTTGGGGATTTTACACTCTTTTAATATATTTTCCCTTTTATTATTTATGCTTATTTTTCTTTGTCTCGTATTAAAAATATGAAAAAAAAGGAGCAAAACTTTTATCTTACTCTTATCAACAACTTATACGGTGTAAAAGGTCCTTATTAAGATTATCATTTTAGTTAAAAGGTAGTGTTAAAGGTACTTTATAAATTTATGTTATTTTTCCTTTAGGGTACAAACAAAATAAAATAATTTTTTTTACAAAAAATTTTTATTTGGGGATTTTTGGGGATTTCTAATTAAAATTTTTCTTACTATTTTTACTTTAAAAAAAAAAAAAACATTTTAAATTTGGTCAGAAAAAAAAACAAACAGAAACATATTTACTTATTAAGGTTTTTTTTTCTTAATTTGGGAATTTTTGGGGATATTTTTTTAATTTTTTGGGGACAAGGAAAAAAGTACCTAGCAGCCCTGTATCTGCTCTAATGTATTCAGTTTCTTCTTACTACGTTTTTATGTGCACATTGGTGTGGCGAACGTGATCAAAGAGAGCGCACGCGCCGCTCTGAGCAAAAAAGAGTCTTCAAGATAACCACCTCAATATTAAACACTGTTGTCAACTTTTTTTGAACACTTCCCGCCAAATCGGACTTCAAAACCTCTAGAAACCGCTAAATATTTAATTTAGCGGGAATTTTCTTAAAAAAAAATACCGCCAAAACCTAAACTTTTTTAAGTTTTATATAAATCTAGATATGTGTTGCTTTTGCAAAGGTATGTATGTATATGACTCACAAATTACGTTTTCAACTTCCCTATCTATTTTATTCCCAAAAAAAGGTTATAGTGAAACATTCGGCTGTGCCGAATCTTTGATACCCTGCACATACAGTTAGAAAATTGCCGGAGTGGTCTTTATATGGGACATATGGTAAATTATAGGCCGATCTTCACAAAATTTGAACAGGTTATTAATTGTCTTATAAAACTATTACGAACCAAATGTTATTAGAATAGAACACAGATTGAGAGAGTAAAGGTTTTACGCGTACTTAAGCTTTTTCCGAGAGTGGGCTTTATATGAGGCTAATGGTAAGTTATGGACCGATCGGCACGAAAGTTTACAGTGTCATTTATAGTCATACAAATTTTTGACAGAGCAAAAATTATTATAATAGCAATATTTGTTACCGTTTTAGGCGTACGAAATGTTTTACGATATTATTAAAGTATGTGTCTGAAAGACAACCATCTCAATATTATTGTTATATTCGTTTTATATTTTGATAGTGTCTCCTAGGCTAGATTATACTATCTCACAAGTCTTACGTATTCCATAATACTTTGTGAGATAGAAATCTAATAAGTTTTGTTGCGACTGTGAAAAAATCTAATTTTACATGACAGTTAGTGTTCACACCATCACACAAAGTATAAACACTCACACATGAAATAAAATGCAACCCTGATCCAATGAAAAGTATTATTGCTAAGAAATTTTTCAAAAAACGATGAAGTCGTATGGGACGCCAAACTTTTTTCATAATACTTGTCATTTTCGTGACACATTGCATTCACACTATCACACTTTGTCATAATACTTGAGTTTTTGACATGTATTAATACAAAATAAAATAGTGTAATCTAGCCTTAAAAAACACGTCAATATACTTGTTTCTATATTTTATAAATCTTATTATTTTTGTTTTGAAGGGTCGCTCTAATACAAAAAAAATTCTTCACTGTTCTAAGAGAACATCATCTTGAACTTCTAAAAGCCGCGAAAAGCAGATTCTGAGCTTTGGAAGCTATAGAAGAAAGCTTCTAAGTAATGAGTGGAAGAAGCTAATACTTTTGAAAAAGTAAGCGAAGATTTTACTGGGATGTGAACTAAACCTAGTGTAAAACTTTTTTTTTTGTTTTTGCATAGATGTAAGTTCTTTAGGGGCATTTTGTTCCATGCAATTAAGTATTGTTTAAAATTAATTGTCGTTTTGTTCTCAATAATAAATTTTACCGCAAATAACAAGCTAAAACATAAATCTAAAATAAAAAAAAAAAATTTTAGAAGGTTTACAAAACATAACTTGGAAAATATAAGCCATCAAAATGGTGTCTAATGGACAACCACGTCCTTGGAATTGTTATTATACAGTCACATCAGTCGCAGAGGGTTAAGCGGCCCATACACTTGCAATATTATAGTAATGATATTCGCCATATTATTTCCATTTTGTCCTATATTATGCAATAAGTCGCACAATGGTTTCATTCATTCGATAAAAAGGTGAACATAACCTATAGGAATAACATAAACAGCATTGTACAATGTTGCCGACACATTTCACTTTCTTTTCGTTGTGCAATAAAAATTAAAAGTCTTTTGATTGTAGCCAATATATTGATGACCTTCGAATATGGGTAATTCCAAAGAGTTGAACGTGACAGTCATACGCATCAAAAATGCAATAACATTTTAAACTTTTTTTTTTTTTTTTTTTGTCATTATTTTTTATTGAATCTTCATATATATATTAAATATGAACTAACAATAATTAATCAAATCTTAACCTAATACGTTATTTTATCTCCTGCCAGTGCCAGACAAAATGTTCTTCATCACGGGTTATGTTCACTTTTATAGGTGTTTATCGCTCATCTAATTGGGTAAGTGCTGCAGTGTCTCTTCTTCTTAAGCGAGTGTGGCCGCCATGATTTAAAATATTTCGAGCTAGTGGATTTGGGTGTTGTTCAAGCCTTTTTAAATATTTTATTGCATATTTTGTAATCATAGATTTCACTAATGGCACATTGAGATCCTTATGAATGTTTGAGTTTTTAACATACCAGGGAGCGGCTGTGCTTATTCGAAGAAGTTTATTTTGGCGCCTTTGAATTTTGTCGGTATTAGAGGCCGAGGCAGTGCCCCATAGTTGAATACCGTAGCACCAGATAGGCTTTAAGATAGAGTTGTAAAGTAGAAGCTTGCAATCGAGACTAAGGACAGAATTTCTTCCAATAAGCCAATGAATTTGAATGGCTTTTAGTTTCATTTGAGTTAATTTTGCCTCTAAAGGGTGGTTAAATTGTAAGGGCCGATGTTGAATGTGAACCACACCTAAACGCCAAGTTTTTTCCGAATTTTATTTGACATTTCTCTATTTCAGACTTACTCAATTTGAACCATGGAGAGATACACAATCCAACAACGTGTTAAAGTTATCCAGACTTATTATGAAAATGGGCGTTCAAATCAAAATGCATATCGTGCACTTCGTGATTCAGTGATGAGGCACATTTTCACCTCAGTGGATTCGTCAATAAACAGAATTGCCGCATTTGGGTGAATGAGAATCCAAGAGTGATTGTCGAAAAACCAATGCACCCACAAAGAGTGACTGTTTGGTGCGGTTTATGGGCTGGCGGCATCATCGGGCCGTATTTTTTCCAAAATGAAGCCGGTCAGGCAGTTACTGTGAATGGTGTTCGCTATCGTGAAATGATAACGAACTTTTTATGGCCCGAATTGGAAGATATGGATGTGGACGATATGTGGTTTCAGCAGGACGGTGCCACTTGCCACACAGCTAACGAAACAATGGCTCCTTGGCGCAACAAATTCAATGGCCGTGTTATCTCACGTAATGGCGATGTCAATTGGCCGCCAAGATCATGTGATTTGACACCGTTGGACTTTTTTCTTTGGGGTTATTTGAAAGAAAAGGTGTACGTCGATAAGCCAGCAACAATTCAAGAGCTAAAGGATGAGATAATTCGGCACATTAACGGCATAGAACCTCTATTATGCCTCAGGGTCATCGAAAATTTGGACCATCGGATGGAGGTGTGCCGCCGTGGTCGCGGCGCCCATTTGGCCGATATTTTGTTCCATACATAATTGAATAATACCAATATATCATAATAAAATAAAATTACAATAATTTCCTAAATAGTTTGTGCTTTATTCAAAATCAACATCGGCCCTTGAAATTTAGCCACCCTTTATATGGCATTTCCACGTTAATCGCCGATCCAGATGTATACCGAGATATTTAACATGCGAATGTTGAGGAATTATTTGATTATTGATTGTAATAGGGGGGCAAGATTCCCGGCGCAAAGTGAATGTTATATGTACGCATTTTTGCTCATTGACCATTATCCTCCATTGTCTTAACCATATTTCTAGTTGAAATATATGATGCTGTAAGTAACGCGATGCTTCATAACGATTTTCGTGGACGCTTAGAAAAGCTGTATCGTCTGCAAATGTTGAAGTTTGTGTATAGTTGCTTGTTGGCATGTCCGAAGTATAAATTAAGTATAATAGGGGGCCCAGGATGCTGCCTTGTGGGACTCCAGCGGCAATGGGCTGAGGTGAACTTAAGAAATTTCCTTCTTTAATAATAAATTGACGACCGACTAAGTAGCTTTCTAGCAGCTTGTGTGTGTTTGCTGGTAAATTTTGCTTCAATTTATGTAATAAACCTTCATGCCAGACTTTACCAATAACTTGCGAAACATCGATGAAGAGTGCTGAGCAATATTTTTTTTCTTCAAATGCTTTTCTTATGACATTTACTATTCGATGAGTCTGTTCGATTGTGATGTGTTTTCTTCTAAATCCGAACTGATGGTTTGCAATATATCTATTTTCACTTAAAATCGGTGTTAATTTTAAAACCAATAATTTCTCAAACAGCTTTGACATATTTGATAATAAGCTAATAGGTCTATAAGACTCAACTTTTGTATGATCTTTACCTGGCTTTGGTATCATGGTAACTAAGGAAAACTTCCATTTTTGAGGATAGTATTCAAGGCGTAAAATAGCATTTAAAATAAAAAGAATAATTTTCTTTGCTATGCGAGGTAGCTCCAAAAGCATTTTATTACTGATTTTATCAATACCAGGTGCCTTCTTAGTGTTTAAGTCACAAATAGCCTTTTCGATTTCTCTTATCTCAAATCTGAGGGGAATAGCTGCTCTAGCATCAACAGGTGGTAACTCGACCGCAATATTGTGAGATATATTTGGTGTAAATACGTTTTTTAAATGACTAACAAAAAGATTTCCTTTTTCAATATCGTTTCTTGCCCAACTACCATTCAAGTTTCTTAATGGTGGCTTAGATATAACTGGCCTTTTTAGATTTCTAGCTGCACGCCATAATGAGTAGTCAGATTGTGGAGTTGCATCAAGTTCCTTAAGATATTTTTCTAGAGAAGCCGTTTTCTGATTCTGTAGTAACTTTCTTAGCTAAGAACATTTTAAACAAAAAATATTTTTACTTTCTCTTATCCCTTAAATTATAGCACTAAGAAAGCACTGTTATCTATGCTTAAGTTTATGGCGGGCGCGATTCTAGATCAAAGATAATGGCAAAAGAAGTAGCGGTTCGAACGTGATTAAAAAAGAAGTAGTTTTTGTGGCCATGTATAAAAAGGCGTAATTCAGCGAAACCTGGCACAATTTTTTAGTCAAACTACTTTCAGAATTTTACGTTGCAATGTAACATTAAAATGTCTTGGTTTGATTCCAAAATCTTCTGTATTTTCTTTTTTTTAAGCCAAAATCTGGGTCGATACGTGAAATTTTTCCGTAATAATTTAACTTAATAATGATTAAAATAAAATAAAAATTTACCGTTAATCCGAGTTACATATTTCTCTTTGAACTCTTCCGTAGATTACAGACCATGTAAGAAAATTTTTTTGGAATAATTTTTATCATATATCACCTCTTTTAAGATACATTAATATTAAAGAAAACATACAATAAAACATTCTCACAAATAAGAAACTACGTTTGCACAACTTTGCAGTCTGATTGTCCATCTAAGTGAACAAATTTATGTGTAAATTTTTAAAATTAGTAAAATCTAAATTATTATTATGTTCTCCGCAACAGCCTCAAACAAACTTTTGTTGTTTTTAACATTACTTTTATCACGATTAATCAAATTTTGTTTAAATTTAACAATAAAATGTTTACCTCCCTTGAAACTTCCAATATGGTTGGTTTCAACAATAGGTATTGTAATTTATAACAATAAAATTTTTGTTTTTAACAATAATATAATAAAAATAACCATTTAATGTTTTAATTGTTTTCGTATAAAATGTTATGATTAAAAAACAACAAAAGAACTTGTTCAACGCTTTTCATTCAGTTCAGTCGATTTTTTCCAATCAGCCGGCTAAGTCTTGTGTGCACAATAAAAAAGTGTTTGAAAAAATAAATAAAAATATATTATTGTAAGCTTCATATTTCAACAAATAGGTGACTTTTAATTTTGGTACGGAAAAAATCAAATAAATTATTATAAATGTGGAAAATTAAATCCAGACATTTTTTCATTTGTGTCACAAATTTTCAATAAAAATTATTAAGTATATGTACATACATATTAACACGGAAAATTTTTCATTTCATATGAATTGGCAAGCAAAATTTAAAATCGAATAGGGAATATATTAATCATAAATTATTTTTTTTGTTTGATGTAGATTTTCAAATTTTATATCCCAATTCAAGAAGCATTTGTGAATTAAAGAATTATTATAAACAAATTATTGAAAAGGCCAAAAGAATAAAGGACAATCCCACTAAAGAAATACATATTAGTGTACATTGAAAAATGCTTTTCCTTTATACAGATATACTGAAAAAAACTTTGAATATTTTAGATTCAAAATTGCCATTGTCGCTTATGTTGGTCCCGTATTTACTGTATTTCAAGAAAGAAAAGTAAACTTGAAGTCCAACTTTTATTCAGTTGTTATTTTAATGTAAGAGATTATAAACATAATGATAATAACCAGTTCATTGTTTTTAATATCTTAAAATTAAACATTTTAAATATGCTACAGCATATCTTAAATACAGATGATGAAACTAGATATTCTATAAAACGTATAAAACTTGAAACCCAATCAAAGATTATTATTAGGATCTATACCAAAGATATAAGCCTTGCCTGTGTAGATTTATGTATGTGAAAAAAGGTTCAAATTTGAAAACCCATTGGAAGCCATCAAAGTCTGCTTCTATTGCTTCATGAGTATGAATCTCAGGTACCCAAAATTTTGGATGGTTATTTAATGTCAAACAATTCTTGAATCTTTCTTGATGCTAGATATAATTTTTCAACAAAGATGTAAATTTTAAACCAGGGATGGTCGTTTACATAGGAATGTATGAAGATGATGTTCCAGTGTTTAGAATTGTACATCATATCTATGTTCTAAATACCTCTTACAACTTTTGCATTCAAAGGTTTTTAAATCATGGATTTGATTCGAACTATCATGTTTTCAGGTTGAATATGAAAACATTTATTTTTCTTTGAACATAAAATTTTTAGAAACTCACTACATTGGCTCTGTTTGTGTGTCAAAAAATATAAAATTTGTACATTAATGTAAATATATGTATGTATGTATGTTAATATGTATATATAAATATATTGATGTTAAATTTTTTTTATTATATTATAAATTTTATTTATCACAAGATATATGTATATGCAAAAGACTGTGAAACAATAAATAAATATTAACTTTATAATTATTATTAACTTATATTATTGTAGTAAATATAGACAATATTGTGGTAAGTAATGAATAACATTACTAATAATATAGTTAATTTTAACCATATTATAACTACTTTTGACCAAATTATGGTTAATTTTAAACATATCATAATTAAGCTCGACCAAATTATATTTACTTTTGACAAAATTATGATTAGTTACAACCATATTATAATTCATTTTGACCAAATTATGCTCAATTTTAAGTAATTTATGTTCATATTAAACAATAAAATGGTTAAATTTAACCAAGTTATGTCCATATTTAAACCAAATATGGTTACTTTAGAACAAATCGTGGGTAACTTTAACCAAATTATGATTACATTTAAAGAAATGATGGTCAATTTCAACCAAGTTATGTTCACATTTAACCATAATATAGTTAATTTGAACCAAATCATGGGTAATGTTGACAAAATTATGATTACTTTTAACCAAATTTTGGTTAGTTTTAACTAAGTTATATTTATATTTAACCATAACGTGGTTACTTGTTACCAAGTTGTGTTCATATTTAACCATAATATGAACAGTTTATACCAAATCTTAGGTTGGTTTTGACCAAATTATGTTCAAGTTTAACCAAAATATGGTTAGTATAGATGAAATAATGGTAAATTTCAACCATAATATGGTTAAACTTAACTATAATATGCAACATAAGCATTGTTAATATTCAACCATAGTATGTTGCTCTTAGAATATGGTTGCCTCCAACCATATTTTTTTTCTACGTGTATGAGCCGCTTTAAAATACAATTCAAATCCAAATTAGTTTTGTGTGAAGACGGTAGTAAATTTACTACGTATGAGTGATATTTATTTTTTATTAATATCACTCATCCGCCACAACACAATTTCCTTTAATTTGGTTTTAGTGTTTGAACCAGTGTTCGAAAATAAACAGTACATTATTTAACATTCGGCTCACACACCCAGGAACGATTTTTTTTTTTTTTTAGTGATTGTGTAGACACACACAACCCTTAATAACGTTCGTAACTATTTTCAAGAAAGAACCGAACATTATATAATGTTCGGTTCTTCGTTAAAAAAACAGAACAATTGTAGTGATACTGTAGAAAAACATTAAATTTAAATGTTCTATAATGTTTTTTTCGTGTGTGTATTTTGTTTTTGTAAAAAATGTTTGGTTTTTTTTTATCAGCCAAAAGCGACGAACATTAACGACCCAGTAAAATATGGAGCTTCCAACGAAGCAGGTTTGTAAAGGAGAAACATGAACGTTTCGCTTACCATTGCGCCTACGGAAGACATGCCTTTTATATGGCGAGTTCCCACTTTGAAGCAATACATTTTTGGCACATAAAGCGCATTATTCAGCGCATATAAAAATTGTTGGATGAAACGATAAGCCTTACACACTGAAAGTAACAATACAGTTATTTTTTAGTATTCTCCCTTACAAACCTGATTCGTAGTAAGGGAATGCCGTAGCACTTGAAATGTTATTTTTTTTATAAAAGTTGTTGAGAGTTCTTTCACTTACTTAACTGCATTTTTGTATGTCTTATTGCGTAGCGCATAATTGTGCGCTTCCTTTTTTAAATGTAACATTAGTGCTTCGCAAAAGGAAAAAATTTTTATTGGGGAGCCGTACCGATCACAGTGAAGTTTGTGGTTTTTCAAAAAAACCGAATGGAATTAAATGTTAATTTCTTTTGTCGAGTTTGACAAAAACAGTAATATTTTTCTGTTCGAAATATGACTAAAGGGCATAATAAACCTCACAAATGGCTTGGCAAACATATCAAAATTTTACGTTTGTACAAACATTTTGTGTTGTTAATTGGGGTGTTTGCTGTTTGGACAAACATTTGAAGCAATGTTTGCAGAAATATTAAAAATTTTTAATATTTGGCAGACATGTTGGATATTTGTCAAACTTTTTGTGGCGTCTAATGCTAAATGTATTCAATTCAATTAATTTTTAATATTAAATTAAATTTTTTTAGTAGTATTGCATGCCACAAAACAGCTCGTTGTTTAAAAACTGTTTACTTTAAATTTTTTGCCTTTATTTTATAATATCTTCTCCGTTTTAAGCTAAAAGCAACAAAATTGCCGCAGCACTATTGGCATCTGCATTCATTGAAAACAAAACAAAAATGAAAATTAATGTTTGAACGGAGAATATTTATGTTGTTTATTGGCAAACCCCAAACGGAAATAATGTGTGTGTTTGCCAAGCATTTTGTGTGGTTTATTATGCCCTTAACAGGGAAACGTTATTTTTTTTTAATGATTTTCTACACAAACACTATTAGCGTTTGTGTTTTCCACAAATCTACCGAACCGAACATTAAGAAACGATATTTAGTGTTTATTTTCGAACACTGGTTTAAAAGTTAAATTATAATCCAATCGCTATAAAATTCTAGTATTATCCCCTCCTGGCAGAATAATAAATTTGCACACCATACGTATGAGTATTATTTAACTTTGCTACTTAATACCACTCATATGTCACGGCCCAAATACATACTGACAAAATGTACATTATCATCGTTGACAGCAAATTAATTATGCAATTCTTAGCAGGAATTCAGTTTTAATTCTTTAACATTACCTTAACTCAGATAAAAAACAAAAAAAAACCTTTAAAATTTCTGGAATTTTGTTAAATGTCACTATTAAATATTCACAGAAAAATTTACGTATGTCAGCATAAATTAATTGGAAGCAATTATTACAGGATTTCGTTATAAGAGGTGAAAAAATATACAAAAGTAGGTTAAATGTGAAAAAATAAAACTTTTCTTCATATAACATACAAGTAATATTTACACAGATTAAATAAATAATAATTATACGCCATCATGAAAAATTTAAAAATTTATAATAATAAACGGAATTCGTATTTTTTAATGCGATTAAAGATTATAAATATAGTTTAATTAAAAAAAGTCAACTTTAAGTATTAATTTCGTGACATTAAATTCATCTTGGATTTTTTTCAAGTTTTACATCAGGTATAAAGTGATTTTAACTTCAGAAAAACAAAACAAACACTCAACAGTTACGTCTTATGAATGTGCCTAATATTGAAATTTTATAACAACAAACTGTCAGGTACGTCAAAGAAATTGATTTCCAAAATAAAACGATTCCAAAGATTCTAAATTACTACAACAGCAACGATCTAAAGGAAAATACAAATTCTTAAGAAACAAACGCTTGAGGCAAAAAAGTAAGACACTGTATTTCAGAAAAAAATCAATAAAATTATAAACAATTTTGTATTTAGCCGTGCCAAATCGTTAATATCCTCCACCGAGCGTAAGAATTGAAATATTCTTATATTGGATCTAAAATTTATGAAGCAGTGTTAACTAAAACTGACCTTAAACTATTTTATTTCGTTGAGGTTTTATGCGTAATAAAGTCTTTTCCAGTAGTACGCTTTTTATAAGGGCTTTGGTAAATTACTGACGATCCTCACAAAATTTGGCAGTTGATTTCTAGCCTTATTACCAAATCGTACAAAAATAGGGTTTTCTTTGACTCTTTTAGGCGTACTAAAATGTTTTTCGAGACTGGACTTTATATGGGGCCTATGGAAAATTATGATCGGATCTAGAAATCTAGTGTAATGAGTTCTTGGCATAATGTTTTTGTGCGTAATTCGATAAATATCGATGCATACCGCCCAAAAATTTTTTTTAGTTTAATAACAGAAATATCAGTTTTAGTTTGGTTGTTTCACTGAAAAGTAGAAGCAGTTGAATACTATAATTTTCCTTTTCTTTAAATTCGTTCGAAATTGAGCATTATTTTAGCAGACGGACAAATTGACATGGCAAAAGCGACGTAAAATTACGGAAGGACCCAGAATATGAATACTTTATGTGGTATTTTACCCGTAATTTCTACAAAAAGAAAGCTAGTCGTGTTCGTACCCAACAGTTATCTTTACCTTTTTCAACGTTTATTTGGCCTACGTGTTAGTGCCTTCAGTTTCCTTTTAAAATATGGCAGCTTTTACACCATGGGTTTCTATACATAGCTAGATTTCTTTTTGTAGAAATTACGGGCATTATTATTTAACTAGTGGTGGTAGGTATATTACTTTAAACGAATATAAAGGGTGGTCCAACCGAACCCCAAGATGTTAATTGTAAAAAAGGAATTTTTTAATGTTTTCTGATTATGATAAAAGGATCTAATGACAATTATATGTGAAACAAAATATCGGCCAAATGCTCGCTACGACTTCGGTGGTATACCTCTATCCGATTATGTATATTTTAAATGACTCTGAGACAAAATTGAGGTTCAATGTCGTTAACATGCCGAACAATATCATCCTTGATTAGTTCTTGGCTTATTGACGTACATTTTTTCTTTAAAATATCCCCAAAGAAAGAAGTCCAAGGTGTCAAATCACATAATCGTGGGGGCCAATTAACATCGCTACAACGTAAGATAACATGGCCATTCGATTTATCACGCAAAAGTGCCATTGTTTCGTTGGCTGTGTGGGAAATGGCACTATTCTGTTGGAACCATTTATCGTACAGGTCCATATCCTCATTTTCTGACCATAAGAAGCCCGTTATTATCTTGCGATAGCGAAAATCTGCTTGGCCGACCTCATTTTCGAAGAAGTACGGCCCGATGACATCACCAGCGCATAAACCGAACCAAACAGTCACTTTTTGTAGATGCATAGGCTTTTCAACAATCGCTCGTAGATTCTCATTTGCCCAAACTTGGCAATTGTTCTTGTTAACGAATCCAGTGAGGTGAAAGTGAATTAAGCACGACAAACAAAATCTTGTTAATCAAAATAAAAAATTCAACATTTTTTTCGAGTTTATTCTATGAGCTTAATTTCAGTTATGTATTTTTTTATAAAGCTTTTTTGTTATAGTCCTATTCCTTCAATTTTAAGGAATGACTTTTATACACTACCAGAATATAATAAAGTAACTTATGAAAATAAATAATTCCCAGTTTCTTTTTGTCAAAATGAAAAATTATCAAAAAGTAATTTCAATTTTTGGGAATACAAAATTTTTAATTTCAAAAGATTTTGCTATTCGTGCTTAATTTCCAGTTTTTATTCTTGACAAAAACACTTGAAATTTATTGTTGATGGGATAAGCTATTCCTATGCATTTCACTGGTTGCTTAGGCCAGATCATCAGGATCATCAGGTTAAGAAAAACAAAATAAAAACAACAACAACTTACAAAAGATGTTGTCAATTAAGTGTTTTTTAGGCCGTGCACTGCCTGTTTATTATCAAAAAGTAATTTCAATTTTTGGGAACACAAAATTTTTAATTTCAAAAGATTTTGCTATTCGTGCTTAATTCCCAGTTTTTATTCTTGACAAAAACACTTGAAATTTATTGTTGATGGGATAAGCTATTCCTATGCATTTCACTGGTTGCTTAGGCCAGATCATCAGGAAACTTCATCCATAAAGATTTTAGACAAACTAAAGATATTAAACCAAATAAAACTGTTAAACGTATAAGAATTATAGCAACAGTTCTACTTGTAACAATATCAAAGCTTGAACAAAAAATTTACAAAAAACAAATTTCAAAAACTAATTATTTAATTAATTAAAACAAAAATTTAAACAAAAAGATAGGCTTAAAACATGAAGCTGCTGTTATATATTTAAATAGTCAAACTGCCCCTTTGGAGACGACTAAGTTAGTTTTGAACTCAGCTTACGTTAAGAAAAGCAGTCGTACAAATACACTCAAAAGAAAAATCAATTCATCCGTACTCAAATCAATCCGAAGCGGTATTAATAGTACGGTGAGTACGGATTTTCTTGAATCAAGTACAGAAAGATTGATTCAAGTACGGATTTTCAATTGCGAAATACTTAACTTATCTTTATTCAATCCCGACTTCGTACTTTAAATAATCCGAAAATGAGATTGATTTATGTAAAACTAAGATTAAATCCATCTCAAAATGCGCTTGACTTAAAAATTATAAACCTGATTCAATCCCGAATTCGTTATCTTTATTGAGTTTGATTTACTTACCCGTTTTACAACTTACAGAATTCAAATTCTAAAACACCACCATTATTCCCGATATGGCTGTTACTTTAAAAACTTTATGTACGTACATACATAACTGATAATATAAACTAAATGAGAAGCAATAGTCCTCAATTTTACTTTTTAAAAATGAAAATATTGTGTTTTCGTCTTGTTCTGTAGTTCTGTAGTTCTGTTGTTTTGTTTTTTTTTCTACACACTACAAGCAAATCGTTATTTAACTACTTGTGTGGTGTTTTTGAAGTGTCTGCAACAAACTTTAATAAGTTAAATGAGATTAAAACGCTTTTAATCTTAGAGTGGCACTACCAACGAAAAGTTTAATCTTTTTTTTACTTGGTAAAAGCATTTTGTACTTTATTTAAGAAATTCCGGGATTGATTTTCGAAAGTTATCCCATTTAGGATTGTTTTGAGTACGTTTTAGCGTTATTCGTAGTTGAGGTTTTGAGTACGACTCGTACTTAAGCTAAGTATAAAAAACTTAATTTATCCCCAGTGTTTTTCTTTCTGTGTAGTACATTTTTTTCTTAGGTCTTATGAGATTCTTGTGGAATAAGTATCCAAAAGAAAACCTTTTTTTTATTTAATACAAAATGCCTTAAAAACCCCTTAAAGAAATATTTTGAAATCTAAATGCTGAAATAAAAAAGCAGTCGACAGTTTTTATATTTTTTACATAAAATAAAAACAAAATATTTAAGCCTTTCTTTCCTTTTCTATTTTTATCTAAGCCCCTAAACGTTTTTTAAACGTCAATTATAAAATTAACATATTTTTAATATTTTTAATTAGGCTTAAGTTCATGAAATTTAATTTCCATTAAATTATTTTTATGAAGAAAGGAATTTTACAACATGAAAATCAATTAAAATTGTTATGGATGATCTTTCATTCTTGACGTGGCTCGGGCTCGAACCATATTTTGTTAAATATTCTTTGTTTTACTTTTTTGGAATTTCGTTATAAATATTTATTTTCCTATTTTCTAACGTTGACCCTTTTTTTTTTTGGTTTTAGCTATGAAATTGAAATCTAAATCACAGATTATTGTTGAAAGACCTTCATTTTCATTGGGTATTTCATTTAATTTTTTGCAAAAAGTTAAAATAAAAATGCAACAAAAAAATAAACCATAATAAATTTTTTACTACATTATTGAAAATCTAATTAAATTAATATTTAAACCTAACAAGGCAAAAACAAATGGAAAACAACAGACCACTTCAGTGTACAAAATAACGAAAAAAAATGTTTTACAAATCAAAACAACCATTAAAATGGGTGAAAAGGAATAACATATTTGAAAGTTGAAAGTACGGTGTATTTTGTTTTGACCTCTTAAATGTTTTTGGAATAAAAATTTCTAAAAAAGCAAATTTTACAGAATTAAAAAAAAGCGAAGATGGAAGTTTTTACAAAATAATATCAATAATCTAAAAACAAATGAACAAAATCGCCAAAATTGCTAGAAAAAGAACTACAAAAATCAAAACAAAAACTTTTTTTTTATTAGTTGCCATATTCGGCAAAATTTTTAATTTAAATTAATAATAAACATTAAACCGGCTTACAAAAAATAGTCATTATTTGTTTCCTAACGATTTCCAATATATTTTGAGTCAAGTGCTGCCAGTTTGTGAGCTGGACAGAACTTTGATTAAACGCAGCAGTATAATTAATACTTTTCAAGCAGTGTTACCGATTCGTTAGCAATTTAAGTTCAAAAACGTAGGTTGCTAGCCTTCGTTCCCTAGTTTGGTGATAGTGCTGCTATCTAAGCACCCAAACGTGCTGTGTTTTGGAGCCAGTGTTTCAGAGGATCCAGTATTCGCGATCTCCTACTTCCTGAGACGCACTTTGACCATTCAGGGTTCGCTGACACTCCAAATTGGCAACAGAATTTCCTCTGTGCGGTTGTTAAGGTTATACCGCGGTTGTTTAGGTTGGCGCCCTATGCTCCAGTGGGAGTTAAAGGAACATATATATATATATATATATATTAGACTGGTCGCAATTTTTTTTTTTCTTGAGGCATCCTAGGCACTACACGGGCCAAATATAAGAATTTCAATTATACACATATATATATTTAGTCCTTTAAAATTCCCAGTTGGAACATAGGGCCATAAATGTACATATGGCGGTTTAATAAAATTCTTAAATTAATTAAAATTTTTCGTCTTTTGTGAATACATAAAAAAAGTTGTGAATAGATTTTAATCATTTATAGCTTGTTTTGTTTGCAATATTGTTTTTTATATGACTCTATAAAATTAGAAGCATAGCTCCATTTTTCAATTTTTTATGAATTTTTAAAAACAAAAATTCCGAAATTTTAATAAAAAAATTATTTTTTTTTCCAGAAAAAAAAATTATGTTTCTAAAACGACTACGCATATAAGAAAAACGTTTTACCTTTCTTAAAGTAAATTTTATTGCGGAATTTCGGTTTTTTTTAGTTTTTCAATAAGCTAAAGCGTTTTTGAGTTACGCGAACATATGTTGTGCAACCTCCTTAATTTTCGAAATAACGGTATATCTCGAAAACCAAAGCCAATATGAAGAAAAAAGTTTTAACTTTCTTAAAGTAAATTTTATTGCGGAATTTCGGTTTTTTCTGTTTTTCAATAAACTATAGCGTTTTTGAGTTACGCGAACATATGTTGTGCAACCTCCCTAATTTTCGAAATAACGGTATATCTCGAAAACCAGAGCCAATATGAAGAAAAAAGTTTTAACTTTCTTAAAGTAAATTTTATTGCGGAATTTCGGTTTTTTTTAGTTTTTCAATAAGCTAAAGCGTTTTTGAGTTACGCGAACATATGTTGTGCAACCTCCTTAATTTTCGAAATAACGGTATATCTCGAAAACCAAAGCCAATATGAAGAAAAAAGTTTTAACTTTCTTAAAGTAAATTTTATTGCGGAATTTCGGTTTTTTCTGTTTTTCAATAAACTATAGCGTTTTTGAGTTACGCGAACATATGTTGTGCAACCTCCCTAATTTTCGAAATAACGGTATATCTCGAAAACCAGAGCCAATATGAAGAAAAAAGTTTTAACTTTCTTAAAGTAAATTTTATTGCCGAATTTCGATTTTTTTAGTTTTTCAATAAGCTAAAGCGTTTTTGAGTTGCGCGAACATATGTTAAGCAACATCCTTAATTTTTGAAATAACGGTATATCTCGAAAACTAAAGCTAACCTAAAAAATCGGCTAGCACCACTGGATTCAGCGACCCCGAATTAGTTAAAATTAGTTAAAAATCTTTCGTTCGTATCATACTAAAATATTAAAGTGCAAAAACTTTAATCTATCTATACAATATATAATTTCTTAGTATGTAAGGATGTTTGCATGTATGTCCTATTCTTTCCGCAACTTTCTGAAGCCATCTGATGACATAGGAATCTGAAATTTGGCATACTTAAAGTACCGGCTTTTCATCTAGTATCTGATTGAATAGATGTTTTTTTTATCATATGGGGAACTTTGGGCCCCACTTGGCACGACTAGGCACCGTCGGATTGAGCTGAAAAAGTAGGACTTAATTTCTTACACCAAACCTCATATTTAAAGCAGCGCAAACATTTAAATTTAAAAAAAAAAAAATCCCATACAAGATGCGACCAGTCTAATATATATATATACATATATATATATATATATATATAAGCAGTGTTACCAATGAAGAGTTCGGAAATAACACATAACTGTGTCACAGTTTACATATTTGAAGCAAAACTACACACACAAGGCGAAAAAAGTAGCTTTGACAGAATTATTCGCCTTGCATAAGAATTCGTTCTATAACTTTTTAATTCTTATTGTTATTCCTTGTTTGCAATTTAATCAGGGTTGGCTGCCACTGGGTAACCCAGAAAAACCCACCCGGGTTTTAATGGGTATTTTGTTTATACAACGATGGTATAATTGTTAAATTTGTTTTGCAGAAAAATAAAAGAAAGGGTACGTTCGTAAATGCATCACTGCGCTGCATCAGAAAAGCAAACTTTTTTTAATGGCGATAAAAGAATAATTATTACTTTTATTATTGTGTGGCTATTATTTTTGTGAAGTATTTCACAATTTTTTGGTCCACATTTACTTCACTGATAAATATATTACCACTTGAAATCCACAATAGTGCATTTGTGCTGATGTGTGTACCGCCTTAAAATCTTGGTCCTAGACCCACCTTAAAGTATACCGATCGTCTTAGAATCACTTTCTGAGTCGAACTAACGATGTCCGTCCGGCTGTCTGACAGGCAGGCAGGCTGGCTGGCTGGCTGGTTGTCCATGTAACTTTGTGCGCAAAGTACAGGTCGCAATTTTGGAGATAATTTGATGAAATTGGGGTCATAGGTTCTAATTAACACAAGGACCAAGCCTATTGAAAATGGGTCGAATCGTAGGACCACGAGAGAAGATAGAGGGAAATTTCTTCCTCTCAGAAACTATCAAACCGATTTCAATGAAATTTAAAAAATAGATAGAACCATATCTATATGGACACAAAATGTATAAATTTGAAAAAAAATCGGACCACGAGGGGTGATAGGGGCAATTTCTGCCTCTCAAATCGATCTTAATGAAATTTAAAACATAGATATTTCCATTTCTATAGGGACACATTAGTTATACAGTTTTTAAAAAATAGGACCACAAGGGGAGGCAGGGGGCAATTTCTGCCTCTTACAAACTTTCAAACCGATTTTCATGAAGTTTATAAACATAGATAAATCCATATTTACATCGACACATCAGCATGATGTGTTTTAAAATACTGTGGTGTAGGGTATCATATGGTCGGGCTTGACCGACTATACTTTCTTACTTGTTATTAATTATTTAAATCTAATTCGTTTTAAAAACCAAAATCAGGCTTTTAAAAATGAATTTGATTTGGAAAATGCGGAATATGTTTTGTAAAATACTCAATTGGATTACGAAAATTCTGAATTTGTTTGTTAAAACCTGAATTTGATTTTGAAAAGGCTGAAATTGAAGTTAAAATGGCGATACATTTTAACAAAAGCTAATGCTTTTTCCAATCCAAGACGATTTCTATAGTTATTCTATATTAAACAATAAGGGGGAAAATATGTTTTCTATTGATGCTGAACTAGCAGGGCAATTTATTACTGAAGCGAAAAAATCGTAAAAGTTTGCTGGTAAAAATTTTAAAATTTTTGACAATTGTTGTTCAGTTCTGATTTTGTTGATTGCAAAAAAAAAGAAAATTGCACTCATGTTGAATGACTTTATTATAATTTAAAAGTGGGATTTTGTACATATTTGTCGTGCCAAATAAAGTAAAACAGCCTGTCATCTTGCAATGTTTCAATTTTTTAACCTTATTGTTTACACTTGGTTTAAGGCTGTTTAAATTGCAACTTTTAGTGTAAATACTTTTCCTTGTGTGCTTTTTCCATTTTTTCAATCAAATAAAATCTAAACTGAATACCGTTGTTGTGAAAAATATTCTGCAACTTAAATTTTAAATGCCAAACAGGGTGCAAGAAATGAGAGGTGCTTTTGACTTATCCATTCTTCTGCTATCTACGTTTTCTTGACTAATTAGCTTGGAATAATACATACTTACATACATATTTGGGATACATCAATGGCAGTTGCAATTGTAGCGGAGTCACTTTGTACAGCATTTAGATCTTTTTGAACTTTGAGAATCATTTGTTGGAGATTCAAAGCTTCTTTATACAACTGAACGTTATTTAAAATTCTATGAATGTCATTGTCAAATTCATTTATATGTTCCGATCTTATTTGGGCATAAAAGTTCAAAAAGTAATCACTTGGCAGTTGA
This sequence comes from Pollenia angustigena, assembly GCA_930367215.1. Classification (NCBI taxonomy): domain Eukaryota; kingdom Metazoa; phylum Arthropoda; class Insecta; order Diptera; family Polleniidae; genus Pollenia; species Pollenia angustigena. Next base: position 169,513,483 of record OV884058.1, read on the forward strand.
GGCATTTATGTAAGGACTTATTTAAGCCTAGCTTTTCTTTTAACCATCCATGCATTCGATGATGATGCCATAAAAAAAATATTGAAGATTTTCTTGCTAAATCTATACCGAAAAGAGCTGAGTTGGCAACATTGCTTAGACCAATTTCACTATGCAAGTTAAAAAAAACAGGCAAGCCGGGCAGGGCACATGGCGATTTAACATAATTCGGGTACGCTGAATCCAGTGGTGGTCTCGGTTTTTTTTAGATTGGCTCTGGTTTTCGAGATATACCGTTATTTCGGAAATGGAGGAGGTTGCACAACATATATTCGCGAACCTCAAAAACGGTTTAGTTTATTCAAATTGTGTGCCCATGTGCCCGGCTTGTCTCAAAAAAAAATGAAAATTTCTTGCACAGTGGTATTATTATACCATTACACGAAAAACAACAAAACCCAAAAAACCCAATAAAACCCAATTAAACCCATGAAAAAGCCCACTGCGTTGGGTTTTTTTTTTTAAAACCCGGGTTTTTGCCAACCCTGAATAAAATAGTTATGTTTACAAAAAATTCAAAGCTTACCGATTGCTAAAGTAAAGCTGGAGGTCCACACCACGCGTTTTCGTCTCCACGCAATGCATGAAATGTAAACAATACTTGCTTTCTAAGTTTCAAGTTACATGCAACGCATTTTATGTGGCATTATCACAAGTTAAAATAAAGTTTTACTATCAAAATCACCTTATTTGTTCGAACGCTTCTTGTGACGCTTACAAATTTAGAAAGTAAACCTACTTTTAGCATTCAATGCCTCAATGCATTCTATGCTTTTGTTAATGTAACTTGTTACATATAACTACACAGAAGTAGGGCAAGAAGGGTTAAAGCTCCCCCTCTCAATATCTTCTTTATTAATCAACCTAATTTCTTGAAAATTGGCAGGCAAATAGTGTGACATTTGGGAGAAACTATAGCCCATACTTTTATTTTTTATGGCGTGAAATAGGGAAAAAGGGATAAAATCTTCCCCTTCCTATATATTCTTAACTAATCACCCTGCTTTCTTAAAATTTTCCATGCAGATACTGCAACATCTAAAAGAAAATAGGGAATAGGGCGTGAAATAGGGCAAGAGGGGTAAAAGCTCCCCTCCCTATATCTTCTTAACTAATCAACCGTTTTTTTTTAATTTTCCTTGCAGATACTGCAACATCTGAAAGAAAAAAGTTATACGGCAAAACAACGTTTGCCAAGTCAGCTAGTCTTTTATAAAAATAACACAATTGTTTAAACAAGTTAAAAGCAAAAAACTACAAGAAAATGAATTTACGGTTTCCGCCAAAACTTTTTGGGCTCTTTTATCTTGTTAATCAAGACAAATCTAGACCGTCTGGCAAGCCTTATAGCTACTGTCATGACTAGACTATTAAGTGTAAACGGTATGTAAGACGTTCTTTTGCTTACCGTTTCCTATCACTTTTGATAAAGTTTTTAATTTCAGAATAGTTGCTAAGGTGACCAGTTATATAGAGCATAGTTCCATTGTAATACAGTCGGTTACCCCTCACCGTAAACTAAATCGATAGCAGCGGTGCTTAACACCTCTACCAAGGGCTTGATAACCCTTAATTTCAAAAAAGCTGTTAGTTAAATATCTTTAAAATACAAATTACAAGGAATCCATGAATTTACCCCAAATCAAGGTATTAGCCACAACCATACTTTATGGATAAAAACATTAATAATTTTTTCTTTTAATAAATATTCTCAAATTTTCATTGCTACACTTGTTAGTCATGAAAAGTATATTTTTCCAAATCAATACAATTTGCCCCTGACTTTTTTTTTGTAAAGTGATTTATTTTGCTTGTTTTTTTTATGAAATTGTTCATAAATTTAAAAAAAAAGAAATTTACATACCTTTTTGTTTATTTGAAAAATAAAGATAAAACAGGTGTTTCTATTATATTTAGTTTAACATTATTTTTCTGTTTTTAAACCTTAAATTTATAAATGCTTTTTCTGTTTTGCTAAAAGCTAAAACTTTGTAATATTTTGTTTAGAACTTTGAAAAAAATTTAGTTCATTTTTATTCTCTTTAATTCTTTGTCCAACTTAAACAAAAGAAGACGACGATAAAAACAGAAAAAATTTAATATGAATACATTTTTATACAAAATGTTTAATAGTACATTCACACACGGATACACATTATCAAACGGATACTTACATTTCTACATACTAGTTCATTCATATGTTCTGTTTAGCAGTCAGTTGTTGTTTAAAAAAAAAACACCCAGAAATTCAGATTCCTGGGAATCCCAAAAAATAAAACAGTTAAATATTCCGGGAAACCCCTAGTTGGTTATCCTTTAAAAAAAAAAAAAAACTTTAATTAATTCCGTTCGTAGGCAATTAAAAACCCAGTACAGCCTTTCGAGCTCATTTTCTTGTTTTTTTGTATTCAAATTGAATAAACATTTTAAATGAAAATCTATGATATCTTACTAAACGTTTAACTTTTTACATTTGACATTCTACACCACAGTATATAAACACACATTTTCAAGAGTGTACCCTATTTGGGACCCATGGCGAATTATGGATCCTAAAAAACAAAATTATGATAGGAGGTTAAATTGCCTATAAGAGCTCTTTATGCCGAATACCATCTATATGAGATTTTTTTTTCTTAAAGCAAATTTGGAGAGGGAACTACGCTCGATTCTCGACCTATCAGTACAAAATGTTGTCATTAGATATCAGCTTTTATAAAAGCTATCGTCGCCATCTTTTCTGTTAATACAAGTGCTCGAAAGTAAACCGAACATTATTTAGTTTACGGTACACAAACCCAAAAACTATATCTACTTTTAGTGTTTGTGAATTAGTACACAACCCTTTATACCGTTCATAACTGATTTTCGTTACAAAACAGAACCGCATCTATTATGTATAAAACTCGGAACAAATTTTATAATTATATCAAATAGTGCGTATAATCCGCACCTAACTAAATTAAAACGAGTAAGAACGTATGTAAAATATATTGAGTTGGATTAGTACAGTTTTTATACCCTCCACCACAATAAGTTGTGAAGAGGGTACATTCAGTTTGTCATTCCGTGTGAAACTTTTTTACTATTCATCTCAGACCCTATAAAGTATATATAATCTGGGTCCTTGAGTAATTTTAAGTCGATTTAGCCATGTCCGTCTGTCTGTCCGTCTGTCCGTCTGTCCGTCTGTTGAAAACACGCTCATTTTCGAAAAACTCAAAAGAAATCAACAAACTTGGTGTCAAATTGCTTGTAGTTATCCTAAGCAGTTTGGGATTGAAATTCAGCAAAATCGGTTCAATAGGATCTGAGCTATGAATCAAAATGTGGAACCACCACCTAAAAAAAATTGATAATTTTGTTACAAAAACTAACATAAATGGTGGAAAAATGCACAGCATGACATAAGATTTCGCAACAATTCGTTTTATTTAATTGGAAATCACGCTGTGAAATTTCGTGAAGATCCGTCAATAATTTACGCTAGGCCCCATATAAGCCCTACTCCCGGAAAACAGTATATTAAGCCTGAAACCCTAACTAACAATCTATCATTACAAGTTTGGCAAGTCAAAGTTACATAGGACTAGAAATTAAACTGTAAAGTTTCGTGAAGATCGGTCCATAATTTACCATAGGCCCCATATAAAACCTACTTCCGGAAAACAACTTAGTACGCCTAAAAACGTAAAAAATAATGCTATCATAACAAAATTTGGTACATCAAAGTTTTATAGAACTAAAAATAAATCTTTGAAATTTCGTGAAGATCGGTTCATAATTTACAATAGGCCCCATATAAACTTTACTCCCGGAAAACAACTTAGTACGCCTAAAAACGTAAAAAATAATGCTATCATAACAAAATTTTGTACATCACAGTTTTATTGGACAAGAAATAAAATTGTGTTATTTCGTGAAGATCGGTCCATAACTTACCCTGGGCCCCATATAAACCTTACTCCCGGAAAACAGTTTAGTACGCCTAAATCCGTAAAAAATAATGCTATCATAACAAAATTTGGTACATCAAAGTTTTATAGGACAAGAAATAAAACTGTGTAATTTCGTGAATATCGGTCCATAATTTACCCTGGGCCCCATATAAACCCTACTCCCGGAAAACAGTTCAGTACGCTTAAATCCGTAAAAAATAATGCTATCATAACAAAATTTGGTACATCAAAATTTTATAGAACTGGGAAAAAGACTGTGAAATTTCGTGAAGATCGGTACATAATTTACCCTAGGCCCCATAGAAACCCTTCTACAGGAAAACAGTTTAGTACGCCTAAAACCATAATTAATAACAAATTGTCACAGTTTAAGATAATATTAATAAATATACATCATACAGATATTACTCCTTAAACATTCGATCTGTCGGTGGAGGGTATCAAAGATTCGGCACAGCCGAATATAGCACTCTAACTTGTTGTTATTGTTTACGAAGATCGCACCTTTTTTATACCCTCTACCACAATTAGTTGTGAAGTGGGTATACTAAGTTTGTCATTCCGTGTGAAACTTTTTTATTATTCATCTCAGACCCCATAAAGTACATATTCTGGGTCCTTGAGTAATTTTAAGTCGAGTTTGCCATGTCCGTCTGTTAAAAACACACTCACTTTCGAAAAACTCAAAAGAAATAAACAAACTTGGTGTCAAATTGCTTGTAGTTATCCTAAGCAGTTTGGGGATGAAATCCAGCAAAATCGGTTCAGTAGGATCAGAGCTAAAAATCAAAATGTGTAACCACCACCTAAAAAAATTGATAATTTTGTAACAAAAACTAACATAAATGGTGGAACAATGCACAGAATGATATAAGATTTTGCAACGATTCGTTTTATTCGACTGGATATCACGCTGTAAAATTACGTGAAGATCGGTCCATAATTTACCATAACCCCATATAAGCACTACTCCCGGAAAACAGTATAGTACGCCTAAAACCGTAATTAATAACGCTATCATAACAAATTTCGGCTCGTCACAGTTTTAAGGGACAAGAAATAACGCTGTGAAATTTCCTGAGGATCGGTCCATAATTTACCCTAGGCCTAATATAAACCCTACTCCCGGAAAACAGTTTAGTATGCCTAAAACCGTAACAAATAATGCTTTCAGAATAAAATTAAATTCTTCACATTATGACTAGAAATCACGCTAATAAATTTCGTGATGATCGGTCCATAATTTACTATAGGCCTCATATAAAGTCCACTCTGGTAAAATAATTAAATACACCTTAAACCGGAGCAGATATAGATATTGCGGTAAACTTTCTTCCAACGGTCCATAATAAACCTTAGATCCATTTTAAGCAGCTTTCTGAAATTCACTGTAAACGCAAAAAATAATTTCTCCGCTGTATTGAATTTTATGTTTTTTAATACCAGAAATTACTCTGCAGAATTTTGGAATGATGGGTTTATAGATTTCCATGGCTCCAATATAAATTCCGCTCCTGAAAATCATTTAGGTTCAGCTTAAACTGTTATGAATCATGATGTTTTACTCAAGCTTTTTAAAATTGTTAAAATAAAGCAGAAAACTTTCTGATTGTTGTTAATAATTTAATACAGGTCTACACCGCAACCAATTTTCATGTCGATGTCTGTTTTTATAAAGATAAATTAATAATAAATAGACATCATATAGATATTACTCCTAAAACATTCGAACTGTCGGTAGAGGGTATCAAAGATTCGGCACAGCCGAATATAGCACTCTAACTTGTTTTAAGGTATTACCTACACAAGCACTATTTGCGTTTGTGTTTTCCATATTTCTAACCTACACTGAAAGAAAAATGCTTCATATATTTAATGAATCATTTTCATAAAAAAATTTTCCTTGGGTAAATGAAAATTTTCATTGTTTAAATGGAAGTATTTTCGTTAAAATCGCTTCATTAGATTTCGTAATTACGTTAAAAATTTTCATTAGATATATGAAAGCTTAAGTTTGTCCAAGTTAAACAAAAAATTTTAATTGGGAACATAAAAAAACAATATACAAACATAACTGTATTCATAAATTAATACAAAATTATAGTTTCCTTAAAAAAATGTTTAATTGTTAATTAAAAAATTAAAGATTTAATAATTTCATACATCTAATGTTACATGTATGCCATTAACTTTATGATATCAAAAAATTTTTTTATAAAAGCAACATATTTCAATAATTGCCTTCATAAATTTAAATTTTCATTATGACAATAAAAATGTAATTATAGTAATGAAACAAAAACTTTCAATCCACTTTCAATCAACGTTGTTCTTGTTATTATGGACAATTTAATCTCATATTTACGCTCTTAATTGAGTAAAAAACATAGTTTTTTTACCCAAAAACTACAATGCCCCGATAGACTAGCTGGTAGTGAGCTAGTCTATCAGCACCGAGGTTGCGCGATCGAATCCCTCCTGAGACAGAAAAAAAAATAAAAAATAAAATAAAAAAAAAATAATTAAAAAAAATAAAAAAAAAATAATTAAAAAAAATAATAAAAAAAATTTTTTTTTACTTTATTGAAAGTATTCATCCAATGAATAATATTCATAGATCTAATGTAATGTTTCATTAAATCCTTTTAATGAAACAGGTTTCATTGATCCAACGAAGCGCTGCATAGGTTCCTTTTTAATGCAATTTTTCATCGGATTAATGTCAAAATTCATTGGTATTACGAAGAAAATTCTTTCAGTGTACGGAACACTAAAGTGTATTTTTGAAATCTTATTAATTGCAGCATGTATAAGGAAGTTATGGCACTTAAAGCTGTTTTCGGTAGTGCTATTCAAATAGAGGCTTGGGTTAATATGGACCGATATTAAAAAAATTTGGTAACACGATTTATGTTGCAATAACAGATTTTTGAGATTGAATCTAAATACCAACATAATAAGATAGTTTATCGACAAAAAAAAAGCTATTTTCAATAGACTTCTTCCTTATGAACATAAGGAATGTACCATTTCATCAAATTGTCTTTAAAATTGCGACATTTATCTACTTTGCGCACAAGGTTACATGGACAACCAGCCGGACAGATGAACGAATAGACATCGTTAGACCGACTCGGAAAGTAATTCTGGGTCGATCGGAATGGTAAAAGATACCTTTAGGACCAATATTTTTTTAAGCGTAACAATAATCTGCACAAACGCATAAAACTCTCTCAACTATTGTGGTGTGGTTAAAAATATCTACTCTTTTCATCAGATATTCAATGATATTTAAGCGTTCGTGTGTCTTTCCAAGCTTAAATTATTATCAATTGTCCCAAAACATTTTGGCAATCTTGGGTGAGAAATTGTGTCAAAATTTCATGGAATTATTCTCTTCCCATTTTATTCACAAAAAAATTTAAACTTCATTGTCTTTACTTCAAAACATAACCTAAACTTTTAGCTCAAGTCTTACATGAGCAGCCATTTAATTTAATAAATTTTTAAATTTCCTAAATCAAGGTTATTTTATGAGTTAAATACGTTGTTAATTAAAATTTAAGTGTTCAGTCAAAAAAAAAAAATATTTTATTTACATCTGCTTACAAAAATTTCTATTATTTATTTAATGTTCTAAAAAGGTTAACTATAAACTACAAAATCTGTATTTGCTTTAAAATGAACATTTTCAAACTCTTAAGTCTGTCTTTCTCTGCTATAAATGTCAATGTAAAGATTTGAAAATATTAAATTAAAATAAAACTTAAATAGCCCTTTTGAAAATACGTTTAAACATTTACAAATTCCAGACAAACAAAAGGACAATTGCGTTCTGTTAAACTAAGCCCGGTGCGCTTCGTTTCCCCCGTTGAATTAAGATAAGAAAAAAAACTTGTTATACAGACCTCGTGTTCACACTTGAGGGTTTAAACGCATTTTATTTATTACTAGTTTTGTAATCAGAATAATAACAAATGTATTAAAATTCACTTGTACCTTACATTTGTATTCTAAATATACATTTGATAATGAACAAAAAGAAAAATTAAAGTAAATAAAAGGGAATTAAGACTAAGAGCAGTGTTTTAAAAACTGACAGCAGAAAAGCAAAAGTTTAAATTTGTATGCTGCTGATTTGAAGTAACAGTGTTATTTTCAAAAAATAAACTTGCTTTCCCTGCTGCTGTGAAAATAAATATCAACTCTTGAAAAGTCTAAGTGGTAAAAAATCAAAGAAACAATTCTGAATTTGTGACAAGTTTCAACATACGTTTTTGTTCAGTTAAAACTATAGCAGCAAGATGCATTAGAATGTATTTAATCAAATGGCTGAATTAAATTCGACACAGTATTTGCATAGTTTTTTTATCATATTTTGCAATTTTTAAATTGTACTAAACATGTCATTGGAGTACTTCGGTATTTTGAAACCTTAATAGTACTGATAAAAGTACAATTGTGCTAACTAAATCATCCCTGCTCTGTACATACCTCAAACTGAGTTTGATGTAGGATCGGCCGCAATAAATGTATCTCTCACGTGTACAACTGACCACGATTTATTCTTAATGTTTTTATTTTATAATTAGTATTGTGGTTATTTTGTTGAACTATTTATGGTTTTTAATCCAAATTTTTAATATTTTTAATTAGGCTTAAGTTCATCAAATTTAATTTTCATTAAATTATTTTTATGAAGAAAGGAATTTTACAACATGAAAATTAATTAAAATTTACTGATAATTTTTCATTCTTGACTCAATCTGGGCTCGAACCCAGGCGTTTTTACGGACAGGTTACCCTGACATGTGCTTGCCGTTTAACACTCGCTGCCATCGACGACTGCTGACGTCATTAGTCAAACATCAATCCTTAAACCAAATTGTATTTAACCTTTGGTAGATCGAAATTTGCTTTGAATGATTATCTATTTTAATTTATTTTACATGTTCTTCCTTTACTTCTGTTTTTTTCGTACTTTTGTCAAGAATTCTTCTTGAAGTTCAAAGTACATATTTTGTTTTGTTTTTTTTTTTTCATTTTCTTGTCTTTCTTTTTGTTGCTGACCTTTTCAGCACAACTTGAAGGACAAATGCAAACATAGAGCTCGTGCCTTAGCTTTTACAATAATTAGTACTGTGGTTATTTTGTTGAACTATTTATGGTTTTTAATCCAAATTTTTAATATTTTTAATTAGGCTTAAGTTCATCAAATTTAATTTTCATTAAATTATTTTCTTGACAAAAGTACGAAAAAACAGAAGTAAAGGAAGAACATGTAAAATAAATTGAAATAGATAATCATTCAAAGCAAATTTCGATCTACCAAAGGTTAAATACAATTTGGTTTAAGGATTGATGTTTGAGTAATGACGTCGCCAGTCGTCGATGGCTGCGAGTGTTAAACGGCAAGCCCTCTGAGGAGATTGAGTGGTTGCAATCGAAACATGTCAGGGTAACCTGTCCGTAAAAACGCCTGGGTTCGAGCCCAGATTGAGTCAAGAATGAAAAATTATCAGTAAATTTTAATTTATTTTCATGTTGTAAAATTCCTTTCTTCATAAAAATAATTTAATGAAAATTAAATTTGATGAACTTAAGCCCAATTAAAAATATTAAAAATTTGGATTAAAAACCATAAATAGCCTAATTAAAAATATTAAAAAGTTTTTATTTTATTTTGTAAAGCTTTTTTGTAATAGTTCTATTCCTTTAATTTTTCAGAAATGACTTTATACACTACCAGACTATTATAATCCATAAATTTTCACAATTTTATTATTAATATGTTCAATATAATCTTCTGATAACTTTATTAAAGTATTTTTATCAATTTTAAATACTTTAAAGAAATAAAAATTTGTTTGTTGTGTTTTATTTATTATCCACTGTCATCTTAATCATCTCAAATGTACACAGAAAGAAAAATTAAGTTTTTTATACTTACTTTAAGTTCGAGTCGTAGTTACTCAAAAAATCGGGTACGAATAACACTAAAACCTATTTAAAACAATCCTTAATAGGATAACTTTCGAAAATCAATCCCGGAACTTCTTAAAATAAGTACAAAAAAAGATTAAACTTTTCGTTGGTAGCGCCACTCTGAGAGTAAAATTGCAAAGTGAACGTTTTAATCTCATATAACTAATCAAAGTTTGTTGTAGACAGAACAATAATACAACACAAGTAGATAAAAAAAAACGGGTTGCTAATTGTGTGAAAAAAAACAACATACACAACAGAACAAGACGAAAACACATTATTTTCATGTTTAAAAAGTAAAATTGTGAATTTTGCTTCTCATTTAGTTTATATTTTCAGTTATATATGTATCATGGGCGGTATAACCCTAACAACGCGTGCAGACTTAATCCTGCCCAACCACAGCGGCCAGCCTGATGGCTTCAAGTCGGCAGCCGCATCTTCAGGATAGGATGCAATAGGCTGATAACCCGTTGTTTCTGAATTTTTGTATTAATTCCCAGAACGTCTAAGAATAAAATTTAAAATATGATCCTTGAAAAAGGACTACGATTTCTTACACGGGAGTTTATAAAGTTAAAACCATATCGGAAATGATGCTGGTGTCTTATAATGGAAATTCTTTAAGGTGTTAAACGGGCATGTCAATCACAATAAAATTCTCCTTCTTATTTCACTTTAAGTATATTTCTTATGTACGAATTCGGGATTAAAACAACTTTATAAAAATTGAATCCAGCACTTATTGAGATTGGTTCAATTTTAGTTAAACTAAAATCAATCTTATTTTCGGATTATTTCAAGTACGAATTCGGGATTGAATATGCATAAGTTATGTATTTCGCGATTGAAAATCCATACTTGAATCAATCTTTCTGTACTTGATTCAAGAAAATCCGTACTAATAATACCGTTTTGAATTGATTTTAGTACGGTGGATTGATTTTTCTTTTGAGTGTAAGGTGAACGGCTTTGAATAACTTAATCCACATTTTGCCTAGACGTGTTTAAAAAAATCTAAGTGTGAATATAGCATTACACAAATTAAACACCTCTACTCTTATTCTTCTACTGTAGGGTGGCAGCAGCGAAAATAATTTTTTTAATTTTTGTAAATACCCGTCTATCATGGCATTTTGGCTTAAATCTCATAATGTGAAAATTTTAAACAAATCGGATAGCGTCAGGGCGTGCCCCATAGACGTCAAAGTTCAAATTAAGCAAAATTTACTTACTTTAAATTTATTTTATATTAAACAATACTTCTTTAGAAGTGACTAGCTGACCCGACAGACGTTGTCCTGTCCAAATTAGGAAAAATATTTGCGTTCGATTTTTAAAATCCTTTAAAAAGATACGAACATTAGAAAAATTAGTCAAATCGATGGAGTCGTTTTCTGATTTTAGATAAATCAAAAAAAGTTGGCGTTAATGTGGGCGGGGCAAAATTTTCTTTCCGTAAAAACCTAAGTTGGACCATAGCGATGATTTTAAAGAAAAAATCGTTCAAATCGGTCAAGCCGTTCTCAAGTTATGCGCTTAATAGAAAAAGTGGGCGTAAAAGGCGTGGTACATTTTTCTTTCGATGAAAACTTAAAATGGATTAATACGAACATTTGAAAGAAAAATTTTTCAAATCGATGGAGCCGTTTTCTGATTTTAGGTAATTCGAAAAAAGTGGGCGTAAAAATGGGCTGGGAAAAATTTTCGTTTCGTATAAATCTAAGTTGGACCATGGCGATCATTTTAAAGAAAAAGTCGTCCAAATTATTTCGATGTCATTGGTGGTGTAATATGAAACTTGGATTTTGCCACGCCCCTCCGCCCGCAGACCGAAAATCAAAAATTAGACTTTGCAGTGTCACCCGCCTGAATATTCTAAAGATTCCCTGAAAATTTCATCAAAATCGGCCCAGCCGTTTTGGAGTCCATACTAGTGCTGGGATACTATCGATATTTTCTACTATCGATATTTATCGATAGTTCAGATTTCAATATCGATATATCGATATTACTATCGACTGAATGTTTTTTTTTGTGCAGGAAAACTTTAATTATTTTTTTATAAGACTACAGTCCGTTGTTTTTATCACTTTATTGAATGTATGACGTTATATTAGATGGCAGTTTTTTAAAAATTGATAAGTACCTTTCTGAAAGAACCGAAGTAACAGGGACTATAAGATATTCCATTGCAACTTTAAAAAATTTTCTAAATTCTAAACCCAAAAAGGTAATCAATCTAGCGGACTTATCCTCTAATGGTCGCTCATTGTTTTGTCCTATGCTTGCAATTGCATTTGGATTTGCATGTTTTTTTACAACATTACAAAAATATTTGACATTTCAGTCCCTATATAAACATGTACAAATTTCGACTTAAAGGCCTTTAATTAGCAGTTAAAAGCACTGCTAAGCAATCCATACCACTTGCCATTCTTGTTGTTTGTATTCATTGCTGTAGTTCAGCGCAAATTAATAATAGCAAGTAAAAATTTGCCGCAAAACACTGTGTGTGTATAGCTGCTGTTATATGTACAAATGTCTTCATAGCTGTATTTTAAATAATAAAAATATCGATATTTATATTTTTCCTATCGATATTTTCGATATTTTAAGACTATCGATAATATCTACTTTAGTCTATCGATAGTTTCCCAGCACTAGTCCATACGTTACATACATACGTTACATTCATACGTTACATTCATACATACACACATCCTAATTTATATACCTATATAGAAGAAGAAGATAGAAGATTATGGAAGCTGTGGTTTTAAAGCTCTACGGTAGTAAAATGTTTATATGTATTTGAGACATATTAGATAAAACTAAAAATATAGTAAAGATAAAAATTGTATTTTTTGCAACACTGAAGTAAACGAGAGAAGTACAACACGTTTAAATTATATACTCAGTAAAAACTTCACCTTCAAAATAATGTGTTGACTAATCAAAACAATATAAATACCATTGAAACAATAAATAAATTTTACCAGAGATGTCTTAAAATTGATGTTAAGTTTTGGGCTTTGGTGTGTTGCGACATATATTGTAAATTTTTTGTAGAACACTTCATCTCCGCCCTTCCCCTTTTTCGAGGTGTTTTTTACGATTTGCTAGGATAAAGCTCAAAAATGCCGTTAAGTGGGGGGAGTTAGAGGGTCAATATGTATATTCCACAAATTTACGAGCCTCTAAAATATAATTCCGATGTCATCTTTCAAAATGCCGACACACGTACATTTTATATCCGTTGTCAGAACCCCGTAATTTTGAAAACAAATTTAATTGTTGTACAGTGTAATTTGTTTATTGTTTTAAACGATGATGCCTGGTTAGATCGCTGTTCGCCAATTTGACAATTTTTTGAAGGAAAAGAGGAAAAGGTCGCCACAAAATCCACAAAAAATTCGTTAAACTAGATGAGTTTAAAAAGTCTCACAAAAAGTCATCTCCTGCCAAAGAGGGTTAAAATTGCGACTTTAATCGACGAGCGCCAGCCCTAGTGGGAAGGCTTTCGCTGTTTTGCCGGAATCCGTCAATGAAGTCTTTGTATAAGAGGTGCCACGCCCACTTAAAAATTTACAAATATTAAAAGCCCATGTTCAGCGGCGGGAAATCGAAAAATAGATGTGGACATATCAGAAAAATCGGTTCTGTATTTAGGGAGTTTATAGGGAAGATATAAACAAACAAACGCGTTTTCATGTTTTAATATTTAAATAAATATAGAGTTAAACCTTTCGCACTCTAAATCATTGACAGTCACAACCCAAAAATCACAGATATTCAGGAGAGGTAAAAAAAGCTTTTATAAACAGAGTTAACATTTTATTACTTACAGACATAACGGTATTTTTCCAGTTAACGCAGACAGTGACGCAAACAAACTTTTCGTGGTCGATAGAGATTTGAGTTCTGAACTGGTTAATTAAAAAATAAACGATTTTGACAAATTTTTTGAGTTGTGACTCTTGATGCTTTAGTGTGGGATATAAAAATATTAAAAAAATGTAAAACTTTAATGTTAAAGAAACAGCAATAGCTTATACATTGTGTTCATAATTTAAAGTACTTCTGCACGATATGTATTTTGCAGTGGCTTTGTCGGAAGTTAAATCCGAACAGCACATGTCTGTCAAAATTGACAAAAACAGAAGGTCTATAATTTTTGCTTTCACAAGTTCTTTTTTTGTTTCATCTGTCATAACCTAAAATCTTTTGCAACAGCTAACGTAAATAAACAGTGTGTATGTATATCCATTTTATGTTCAAATATATTGCATATTAAACCAACCCTTGATGAATATCAGGGCATCCAACAACAACAAAAATCACAATATGTAAATCAAATTATATGAAATCAACTGTCAAAACTTTTGTCCGAAAAAAAAGTTCGAAATATTTTTTGAATAACTGCAAATATTAGATGATGCTAACTAACTCTTCTAACCTTCACCCAGAGACCAATGAGGAACATTTTGAAACCTTATGAAGTAAGAAGAAAAGATAAGAAATCTTTGGAGATATAAAAGAGGGAAATCATTTAGGACATTGCAGTCTGATGGAAAATAGTGCTGTGCTGTTGTTGTCCTATGTTCGTGATTTTATAGCTCGAGAACCACTCAACCGATTTTTAAACGAGTACATGCGTTGGAAAGGTCTGCTTTCACTGATGGTTTGTTAAAAAATCTCCCGATAGGTGGCGATGTTGTCGTGATATTTAAATTTTTTTTTATTGATGGTAGATAGCGCTGGGATTAGAGTTGTCAACCGATTAAGAATAATTCGATTAATCGATCAAACAAAACCAAACTCTTGTTCGAATAATTTTAAAATGGCGATTTTCGAATAACGAATAAATCGATTATTTAATGTCGACTAATCGAACAATTTTGTTTTTTTTTTTTTAAATAAATTAAATAAAAGCATAGAAATTGATTTCTTCTCATACGTTTTTAGTGATTTTATACAAAATGTACGAGAGCTAAAAAATATTGTAGCCATAGCCCGGACTGTAATTAATCTTAATGTTTATTAAGCAAAAATCCTGTTGAGTACTCATAGTGTTTCAAAAATGTATTTTATGTTCTTATTGAACATATCTTTGACAAAAATTTGTATCAACTGTTTTCTTTTTAAATCAAACGTTAAAAAATTTCAAGAAAGGAAGTTTTTCAATTTTGGGTGAAAAACTTAGAAATAAACAAAAAGCTAAAAAATAAAGAATTGATTTACATAAACAAATCATATCATGAAAGTAGAAAAGGTTGTTATTGTATTATTCTTTTTTTAAATTATATATATTTTTACGATTTGCGTAAGTGTCACAATATTACATTGAAAATGATGTAGTGGAAGATAATCCAACGACATCAAAAAATTTCGAACTTGGTCCAATTGAAAAATACATAAAGAAAGACAGCGGTTGCTTTATGGAAGAAACTGTATGCAAAAGTTTAGCTGAAGATGGCAGGTCTGCAAACGCCAAACTAATATCGGATTATAATGGAATTAATTGTTTTACAATGCCTTTAAGTAATACAACCATATGGAGTTAAGATGAAAAGTTGTACGTTTAAAAAAAAGAAGAATTCATAGCAGATTTTAATAAAAATAAAGAAGAAAATGGAAGACTTTCTATATTTATAGATGAATAGTACATTCGTCCATTCTTAAAAATACTTTTTTTTTTTGTAAAACTAATTTTTAATATTTTTTTATTCGTTATTCTCATCGATTAATCGAATAATTTGATAGATTTAATCGTTTGATCGAACGAACAAAAACAATTATTTGAATTATTCGAACAAAGTTGAAATGCGAATAATTGACAACTCTAGCTGGGATCAAGCTATTAACAAAATTCTCCAGTATTTAGAAAATCCCGAGCAGCGCCGGGACCAAACAGCTAGTTTATTTAAAATGTTTGATACCTTTTCAGATTTGTAATTTAACTATAACTTAAAAAAGAAAGCTGTATAAAAAAACTGCTTAACTCATCGCTCACTAATTTTAACAGCCGCCATATAGTCTAGACTAAAGTTTGCACGATTATTATAATCGTAATCGCGATTAATCGCACTGTTTTATTCTAATTGTAATCGCCTAACATTTCACTCGAGAACGATTTATAAATTGTTAATCCGTTTTTGGAATTGTAATTCAACTAACTTCACAACGAAAGCTGTTTGAAAAACTGCTTTACTTATCGCCCACCAATTTCGCAAGTCTGCAAAATGGATTAACCCTATTAAATAAAGATTTTACTTAATATAGTTTATTTTTTTGCAAACATATTATACTCATTAAATAATATAAGATATTTATGTATTTAATTTTTTCTTTTCTTTTGTTTTAACATCAAAAATCTCAAAGATTCTATAAAAATACGAAACTCATAAAAAAGTTTTTATCCAGCTTAAGATTATTTTTATTTTCAATGTCATTGCAAATATAAAAAGACAAAAACAAACCAATTTGTTTTCAAAAAAAACACTAATACTCAACTTCATAAGGACATATCATACTAATACTCAACTTCATAAGGACATAAATGAACTTATGTATGTATGTATAAGTAAGTAGATTAAAACTCAAAACATTCTAGCGGTAAATACTAAAGGGTCGTAAGCGGCTGGCTCTTTTTTTAAGGGCCTTTACACTCCTTTCTAATAAATTAATTTCTTATGATATCCCAATGATATTCAAAAATTCGTTTAGAAGGATAATCCAGAATATTTATTACCTATTTGCTACACGCAAAGAAAAAACATTGTTGTGGTAAACATATTCTAAGAGCAACATATTATGATAAGATTCATGATTTTAGTCACCATATTAAGATTATTATTGAATCATATTATGACTAAGTTTATTCGTAATATTACATCATAATATTTTTCCCTTAATCATATTATTATTCGGTTAATCATAATAAGTTAAGAAGGAATCATATTACTATCATGTTAATCATAATAAGCTAAGAAATTAATCATATTATTATCATGTTAATCATAATAAGCTAAGAAGTAATCATATTATCATCATGTTAATCATAATAAATTTAGAAGCAATCATATCATGATACAGCTCCTTTAATAAATGTCATAACAATACAAAATAAATTAAAATTTTTAATATTTTTAATTAGGCTTAAGTTCATGAAATTAAATTTTTATTAAATTATTTTTATGAAGAAAGGAATTTTACAACATGAAAATTAATTAAAATTGTTATTGATAATCTTTCATTCTTGACGTGGCTCAGGCTCGAACCCTGGCCGGCAGGTTACCATGACATGTTTCGATCGCAACCACTCGATCTCCTCAGATGGATTTGCCGTCTTACACTCGCAGCCATCGACGACTGCTGGCGACACTAGTCAAACATCAATCCTTAAACCAAATTGTATTTTAACATTTGGTAGATCGAAATTTGCTTTCCTGAATGATTATCCATTTTAATTGATTTTACATGTTTTTTCCTTTACTTCTGTTTTTTCGTACTTTCGTCAAGAATTTTTTTGAAGTCCAAGTACATTTTTTGTTTTTTCACTTTGTCTTTCTCTTTTCTGTTGACCTTTTTCAGCAAAACTTGAAGGACAAATGTACACATAGAGCTCGTGCCTTAGCTTTAACAATAATTAGTATTGTGGTTATTTTGTTGAACTATTTATGGTTTTTAATCCAAATTTTTAATATTTTTAATTAGGCTTAAGTTCATGAAATTTAAGTGTAAGACGGCAAATCCATCTGAGGAGATCGAGTGGTTGCGGTCGAAACATGTCATGGTAACCTGCCGGCCAGGGTTCGAGCCCGAGCCACGTCAAGAATGAAAGATTATCAATAACAATTTTAATTAATTTTCATGTTGTAAAATTCCTTTCTTCATAAAAATAATGTAATAAAAATTAAATTTCATGAACTTAAGCCTAATTAAAAATATTAAAAATTTTGATTAAAACCCATAAATAGTTCAACAAAATAACCACAACACTAATTATTAAAATTTTTATGTATCGATTTTTTATTTTTTGACTTTTTACAATTTTTCTTGATGTAAATAAAATAGCGAAGTTCAATATTTGTTGTTGGATTTTACTACGATATTTTGCACTATTAATTATTAATTATTTTAATTTCTTTAAATTTATTATTTTTTATGGTAATTTTTCTTGTTTAACCGCTCACATATAAAACAAACGACACAACTGATTCAAAATAATTTTACAAATGGCGCTAGCATAATATTATTAGAGTAAAAATAGTTTGATTGCATCTTAAACATAATATGATAAATGTATAGCAAGTTATCATGTTATGGCTATTAAATGTTTTGAAAGTTATCATAATTTAGTTGTTAGAAAAATAATTATTTTTCAGTCAACAATACTCAAATTTATAATTGCGATAAACATTGATATGTTTACAGTAACTATAATATTGTTGATATTAAATAAAAGTAACAATTATTTGTGTACGACAACAATATATTGTAACAGTGTTGTTGCCGTAACCATGCCCAACCATATTTTTTCTCTGCGTGTACTCCGTTCTTAAAAACGGGAAAAACGAGGCTGATTACTTTTAATATTTTTTTTTTTTTAAGTGTGTTGGGTTGGCAGATAAAACTGATCAAATTAATATTTTTCTCGGTTTTTACGCATCAGCTGTATCAGGTGTCAAAACGGAGTCACTGTCTACTTGCTGTATGCCTAGTTCTGGACGTAATACCACGTTAACCAACCAATGTATCAGCAGTTGAATAATTTTGTATATGTTTAGGTTAATTGATACAGCGAAAATGTTTTCTTCATACACGACATTTTTTATTACAATATAAAAACAAAATAACACAATATTATAACAAAGGCATAAATAAATTCTTAAGTTTTGTATAATACCTGTAAAAACGAGTGAGTGTGGAAGGGCCTAAAAAATAAATAACAGTGAGGAGTGCTTGTGTCTGCTAAATAAGCCTTCTATTAGGCCTCGTAACTTACTGTTTTACCGCTGAGGTAAAACATGACTAGCAACACACTGACACATACACACGTTAGGAGAGAACATAAAAACGAAGGGAACCAAGTTATTTACAAATACAATTGTAGTCTAAAGGACAACAAGAGGGTTCTTTTTTTGCCAGAAATAAAATTAAAGGGGCATATAAAAACACGTTTTTTAAAAAAAACAAAAATATTTTCAATATAATTATTTTAATGGAGAATTCACAGTACATGACATCGATTCCTTACCAGAGCTTGTGCCAAAAATGTTCCCTCGATTCTTTTGCTATGCTTACACTTGGTTTTTTTTTAACGCATTTAAACAAAATGTTGATTAAATTAATCAAAGCCGTTTACATTACATTTGAGATGATTAAGATGACAGTTGATTAATAAATAAAACACAGCAAACAAATTTATATGTCTTTAAAGTATAAAAAATACTTTAATAAAGTTATCAGAGGATTATATTGAACATATAAATAATGAAATTGTAAAAATTGATGGATTATTTTTGAAAGAAATAAAAAGTATTAAGAAGAAATCATAGTCGGTTGTACACGTGAGAGGTACGTTTATTGATGCGAATCCACATCATACTCAGCTTGAGGTTTATTCAGCGGATTATATATAATTAATTAAATGATTTAGTTTTAATCATGTCAATTTGAAGTGACTTACAAATATCTCTTCAATGTATGTATAATCGCGTACATTTTGATGTGATTAGAGCTTAAGCACGTTCGAATTTTAAATTACACCTCATAAGATAAAAAAAAATAGTTAATAAGCCCTTTACTTAATCGGTTCAGTTCAGATCTTAAGAAATTAGGAATTTACGTAGAAATTTTTCATATTTTAAGACCTGAGGGACACATATGTGCGCCCTTAATTTCAAAGAATTCAAATAAAATTTTTTAAAAAAAAATATACAGTTGTCTTATTTGCTCCCCAAAATGTGTAAAAAATATTTAAGAAATGTCAAAATTCAATGGGTTAATGTTCGGGTCTTAAGAGTTTAAACGCGTTTAACGACCCAAGTGTGAACATAGCATTACGTTTCCTTAATGTTTTTCGCGTATCGAAGATGATGAATTGGATGCATTAATCCACGAAAATTTTTGTTAAACTTGAAGATTCGTTGTAAGTAGTTGGATTTATCCAAAAGCAAAATCATTTGAAGCTAAGAAGCTAAGAACGCTGATTTCTAATGTATAAAATAAGAAGACATTTTGCATTGGGTCATTATTGTCTGTGTATTAAGTGCGATTAGTGAGGGTTGTGAGCTGCGTTTTAAGCAAGTATTAAACGCAAAATACCCGGAATATGTGATCAGTCTCAGTAAAAACTTCGCCTCCTTTTTTTAAATTAATAGCGTCTTTCACTCATTATTAAGTAGCTTTCTTCTATATAACTACTATAACCACTTCTATAACTACTTATTTTTAAGATGTAAAAATGCAATTTGGTGTTCGTTTCTTAAAAATGGTTTGCTCTATAAAAGTGCAGCGTGTTTTATTCTAAAAAAAATTCACCCTTAAATGTCATAAGGCATTACACTTTACGCTCCATATAAATCGAGAGTGTTGATAATGCCCTGTAAAAAGATGGCTTCTGTTTATATTTATAGACGAAGTTGGGAAAAAATCGCCTAAAATCAGGACAGTAAAAATTTTAAGTTTATAGTTAAAACAAAAGAAGGCATAACATTGTTAATGGTAGTGATATAAATTTATGTTATAAAATTGTTTTTGAAAAAAAAACGTCAATCACGAAATCGTAAAAACTTGGTGTTAATAAATCGGCAATCTGGCAAAGGCAGTTTCTTGTTTACATATTTTATGAAAAACAAACTAAAGAAATTGGAATTTGGTCATTAATTTGGTCCTTTATTTAATATCAATCTAATAACAAATTTTGGTTTGTGTATATTTTTTTTATAATTTGAAGAATGCACTTTTTAATTTACGTACATTTTTTTATATATATTAGAGAACAAACTTTTTGTCAGCTGTTCAAAACAGGGCGTTTCAATTTTGTGTTTTGTTCTGGTCAAATAAAAAATTGCAGTATTACAGTACTTTTCGTTTATAGTCACTACCGTTTATAGTCACATTAGCGATATAGTTGATTCTATGTGTTTATTTTGCTGCTATAAGTTAATTTAAAACAAAGTATTAACTTTATAGTCCATTTATCGATATAAGCACATATGCCGTATATGCCATCTACCAGCGGTCAGTAAAGTAAAGTAAAGCCAATTATTGGCACTATAGTTCTTTTTAGTTTTCGAACCCACAATCCATTAAAAGAACTAAGAATTAACTGCCTGTTCTTCAAAATAAAATAAAAATTATCGCTTGGGAAAATATATTGAAACAACAATAAAAACACTCAAATTTGTTTTTGTTTTGAATTTAGTTTAAAAAAAGGTAGTAAATCTTTAAATTTTTGTCATCAACTCTCTTCTCGTAAAATATTAGTTTTTGCCGTTGGTATCAGTTATAAAATATCTTATTATAAGTTCTACATCTTTTTTTATACAGTATGTCAATAAGCCTGCTGTCGGTTTAATTTATGTATATGCATTTTTTATTTTCTTTATTCACATAACTTGATTACATTCGAATTCGGTTATATGCCTCATAGTGGCATACATGTGTATTATCCTTTTAGTCACATTAGCGATATAGACAAAAGTCTGCAACCTAAGGATGTAAAAATAAGCGAAAAGTACTGTACATGTTTGGCAAAACATTTTATAAATGCACCTTTTAACATGTGGTATTTTTTTGTAGAAAAGAAAACACCATAACTTTTAAATGCGTTCATTTTGGGACATCCCTTGTAAAGTTCATTGGTTCTTTTAATAGAATTGGAAGTAGTATTTTTACTTTTTTCAGATTACTTAACACATTATTTTGTAGGAGAAGTTTTTACTAGGTTAATATCCAATTATGACAACGCTGTGCTACATCTAAATAAATTTTTGAAAAACTTTTTGAAATGTAACTTAAAAAGCTTTGTTCCACTCATAATCATAATCGCTATTAATTACGATCTAAATATTTTGCAATTTGAATAATCTGTTCTTTTACAATTAAAGTTTAAATATATTTTTTAGCTATTTTCTTTTTGGCAACACTGGTTTCAACAGCTGACGCACGTTTCGTGTTTTGTTTCACTGTCAAACATCTTCAGTTTGGTCTATAATTTAACCATGAATCGTCTTACAAACGAACAACGCTTGCAAATTATTGAATTTTATTATCAAAATGCGTGCTCTGTTAAGAAAGTTCATCGCGCGCTTCTTGTGTTCAGCGACAAAGCTCATTTTTGGCTCAATGGGTACGTTAATAAGCAGAATTGTCGATTATGGAGTGAAGGTCAGCCAGAAGCATTGCAAGAGCTACTAATGCATCCAGAAAAAATCACAGTTTGGTGGTAACTGTGAATGGTGAGCGCTACAATGGACTTATTGAGAGGCGAGTTCGGTGAACATTTTGTTTCACGTTCGGGACCGGTCAATTGGCCGCCTAGATCGTGCGATTTAACGCCTTTAGACTATTTTTTGTGGGGCTATGAAAAGTTCATGTCTATACATACATGCCCGCTTCAATTGACGCATTGGAAGACAACATTGAAGCATTTATTCATTAGATACCGGCCGAAATGTTGGAAAGAGTATTCCAAAATTGGACTAAGCGGATGGACCATTTGAGGCGCAGTCACGGTCATCATTTGCATGAAATAATCTTCAAACATTAAATTATATGGACCGTCCTATCGATTCAAATAAAGATTTCATGTCTTCTTCTGAATTTTATGTGTTTTTATTTTTAACTTTCCTATAGCTCTTAAAAAATCACCCATTATAAACGCACAAGTTATAGATTTCATAAAACATTCTGTAATAAATTAAACAGCTATAAAAAATAAAGTCCAACTTTGAATGAGTGGACCAGTATTCGTGGGAGAAGCTATTTTAAGTTAAAAGATTTAAAAAAAATTAAACTTATCATATTATTAGATGCCAAACCATGCTGGAATTCTATTATTTAAAAAATGGAAATAATAATTCCATTTAAAGACTGCTTTTAATAAAGTGAAAATGATTTATCATTCTCATATCTATTGAAAAATTTTCATTTTGATTTTGTTGCCCAACTTAGTCAAGTTTCTATTCTTGGCAGTTGAACTCACACTTAAAGTTCCTTATAAATCAGATGCAAATACAAGCCGAAGCAAAGTGCTTTGTCCCAATGTAGTGAACTGACTTAACTAAAGAAGAAATCGTACACTCCAAAGCAAAACAAGTCCATTCGTACTCAAATCAATCCGAAACTGTATAAATAGTACGGTGATTACGAATATTCTTTAGTCAAGTACAGAAATATTGATTCAAGTACGGATATTCAATCGCGAAATATTTAACTTATCCATATCCAATCCCGTATTTGAATCAATGGGAAAATAGGATTGATTTAAGTAAAACTAAGATTGAATCAATCTCTAAATGCGTTTGATTCCAGTATTATAAAGTTGATTTTATCCCGAATTCGTGTTTAAAAAACCAAAAACGAAATTACAAAGAAAAAATTATTATGATTGATTTAGTTGAACGTTTCACACCTTAAAGACTGATAAAACACCAACATCATGCCTGATATGGTTTTTACTTTAAAAATCTTACGTACACACTTAACCAAAAATATAAACTTAATGAGAAGCAATAGTTCAAATTTACTTTTTAACCCTTCGTGGTACACATGAATTTTGGCCAGACCTTTTTTTAATGTGTATAGAAAATCAAAACATGCACAAGCCGGAGGGTTAAACATGAAAATAATATATGTTTAATCTTTTTTTATAAAACATATTTAATTTTCCCAATATTTCGCTACAAAACATCGAGTAGCATCATCAGGGTTAAAGTTATAATTAAAAAAATATTGCAATATCAGAAGAAGTAGTGATAGCTACGTTTTTAACGTTTTGCTTTAAGAAACAAAATTTTTAAATTATATCTTTAACCCAGATGATGCTACTCGATGTTTTGCAGCGAAATATTGGAAAAATAAAATACGATTTAAAAAAAAACAAAAAACCTCGACCTCGACCTTAATTAATTACCTCTTTTCTGTTACAATAAAAAGGTCGAATAAAAATAAACTTAAATAATATTATATGTTTAATCTTTTTTTACATTATTTAAGACTTTTATACTTATTTCAAGAAATTCCGGGACTGATTTTCAAAAGAAGTTTAGGATTATTTTGAGTACCTTTTATTGTTATTCGTACTTGAATTTTTGAGTACGAGTCGAACTTAAAGTAACATAAAAAATTTTGATTTATCCCGATTGTTTTGCTTTCTGTGCACAAAAAAGACCCCAGTTATTTCATTTTATTTTTTGTAGTAACATTCCATTAAAACAAAAGCCCTAAATTTAAGGGTAAATTTAATTTTTTTTTTTTTTTTTTTTTTTGTGGCCATTATTACTGAGGTCATAAATTCTTAAAGATCATCAATAGAATCCAAATTTTTTCACTTAAACACCCATTTCTAACATTTAAGTCTTAATTTTTTTATATCCTACTTTATATAAGCAAGGCGAAAAATGTTTTAATCCAGCTACTAAAAACTAAATTTTCAACACTAACCCTCATTCACTACTAGTAGAGGTGGTTATAAAAATATTCTTTGTTTTTTTCTATTCAATTCTTTGTTTAGTCTGTTTTATATTTACTTTTTCCAACTTTTTTTTCTAAAACAATAATTTTAAACATTTATTTTATTGTTTGAGACAAAGTATAATGTTAAAGTTATTTGGTGATTTAAAACTTTTTACAGAAGTCAATGGCAGACAAATATAGATTGTTATAAAAGATAAAACAATTGTTAACTTATTCAATTGTTTGATTTCTTATTGATTTGTTGTTTATAATAAAAAAAAAACAATTCGATTTATATTCGGTTAAAACTTTTATTTAAAATTTTTTAGTTATTTGTTGGGAAACATTGCTAAAAAAACAGAAATTTTTGTTACGACTTTGGACTTTAACCTTAAACAAATTTGTTTTTCTTAAGAAAGTTTTAAAAAAAAAAATTACAGCAGATAGTATGAAAATAAATGGGGCTTTTTTCTTAAGATTTATAACAATATAATTGCGAAATTTGTTTACTAATAAGAGTCCTAAAAACAATCAAATCAAATGAAAACCATAAATATGTAGTATTTTTATGTTAAGCTCAAAAGTTTTTTCAATCTTGTTTTTTATTTTAAAGAAATTTGTTTTTATGAAAAGGAATCCATACGAGAATTTTATAAAATAAATGGCGTATGATTAATATTTTTAACATTAAAAAGCGTTATAAAAAACGTAGCTATGATTAGCAGTGACCGTAACAGTTATGCCTTTTTTCATAAAAGTCAGATGATAACTGTTATTTTTTGATTTTTATTTTTTTGAGCAAAAATAACAGTTATTTTTTGATTTTTATTTTTTTGAACAAAAATAACTGTTATTTTTTGATTTTTATTTTTTCGATCAAAAATAACAGTTATTTTTTCGATTTTTATTTTTTTTGAACAAAAATAACAGTTTTTATTTGATTTTTATTTTTTCGAGCAAAAATAAAAGTTATTCTCGAAATAAATTTACGTGTTTTAATAATTTAGATGACTGTTAAGTTTGATCTAAAATATAAAAATCAATATATTTTGTCATTGACAAGTGCATGAGGAACAATATGGTATACTTGAATCAGTTTTTCGACATTTAATTCTATATGCTTTTTTTGTTTTAAAATTCCAATATAACTGTTATTTTCGGTCCCTGATGATTAGGCTTTTGTGTATTTATTAATTTGTATGATTCAAAAAAATTAAATTTGTTTCACACAATGCGACGCACAGAGGGATAATAGAATTCTTCGCCCACTCAATTTCAAAAATCAATTGATGCATTTTGTAGAAAATGTTTACAGATGATAAAACAGGGCATTTGCAGTTTTTTAGAAAAATTTTATTTTGTTTTTAAAAACTGAAGTAAAGTTCATGCAAGGATGCTAAGCAAAAATTAACTTATATTTTAACGCAATTCTGTGATCCATATATGCATAACTTTCTTGATAATACCATTTAGGCTAGGTTAGAGTGGGGCGGTCAAAAAGACCCCGCATACACTAAATAGGTAGCGTTACCACGTTGTACGATAACCCGCGAGAAGAAAGTTAGAAAAAGGTAATTCCGATGTGATGGTACTCAGAGTACCCCGCACTCTCTTGACGAATGCTAGGAGTCTCATTAACCCAATCCCAGAGACTTCCCCGATACCCTGGAAGAAATTATCTCCCAGACAGTTCGCCCTGGAGCGCACGAGCGCCGGACAGTAGCAAAGTAAATGCTCTATTGTCTCCTTTTCCCCTGGTACCCCACAGAATCTACAATTGCCACTATTCAGCCGCCCTGCCCCCTGGGCGTATACCGGAGTCCAACCAGAAGTCTACAGTCCCTTCTCGATAGCGACAGAAGAATTTTCGTCGACTCTGGATCATAGGATCCCCACATTACTTTGGAAACCCTGCACGTTCTGGTGTTTTCCCAAATCGCCTCTGATCTCCTCCGTAAAGCAGGGTCCGTATCTCTCGTAATATTCTGAATGAGTGCCCCGGCAGGCTAGCTGGTAGTGAGCTAGTCTATCAGCGCCGGGGTTGCGGGTTCTATTCCCGCCAAAGACTCTGGCTTCGTTCCTGCAGACAAGCGTAGAGCTTCGCGGGATTAGCTTAGGGAATTAAAAAAAAAGAATTAGAGCCGGAATGACCATCACTCTATCGTATGGTAAATAGACCCCCCCGTTTCGCCATTTCTTCCGCCTGCTCGTTGCCTTCTATGCCCTGGTGGCCGCGAACCAAGCAGATGTGAACTATCCTTTCAGCACAGAGTCTATCTATCAAGTCCCTACACTCCTGGACGATCGAAGAGTATGAATAGTCAGCGGATATCGCCCTAATCGCCACCTGACTATCGATGAAAAAATCAGCAGCCATTTTGGCCGCAAATATCTCCGCCTGGAATATGCTGCAGTGCCCCGGTAGGCTAGCTAGTAGTGAGCTAGTCTATCAGTCCCGGGGTTGTGGGTTCGATTCCCACCAGAGACTCTGGTTTCTTTCCCGCAGACAAGCGTAGAGCTTCGCGGGGATAAGCATAGGGAATTAAAAAAAAAATTATCAGGAAGCCTATAAGATTCCCGAATACCCAGTTGACCATTTAACAAACTAATATTTTTGGGAATACAAAATTTTCAATTTACAAGATTTTGTTATTCGTGCTTAATTCCCAATTTTTATTTTTGATAAGAACACTGAAATTTATTGTTGAAGGGATAAGCTATTCCTATGCGCATTTCAGTGGTTGTTTAGGCCAGATCGCCAGGAAACTTCATCCAAAGATTTTAGAAAAACTAAAGATAACTTCAACTTTAACATGCATATGTATACGAAGAAAAATTATGGGGTTTTCATAAACCGTAAGAAGATATGCCAACATGTATAACCGCCTAAAAAATAACATATTTTTGATATTCCCCCGAGCTATTTTTTCAATAAATTGAAAGAATTAAGTGTCTTATTTTGCCTAACAAACATAGTAGGTAAATAATAGGTAAAAGTCACGAAATTTGTCATAACATATTTGCATAAACTAGTGCCCACTTTGAGTCCAGGTAAAAAAAAATTTGCATTCAAAGTTTTTGCAGTGAGAGTTAAGTTTTGAAGTTTTGTTATTAAAAACTTTTTTGATGTATATGGCAATAAAAAAAAATCTGAATAGTGGATATCGTTTCAGGGGAAAAATTAAAATTATAGCACATTTTTTATTTTTTTATTTTTTAATGAAACTTAGAAACTTAATTCTTAAATTCTAAAATCTATGGAATGTACACACCTTTTTTATTTACTGGTACAAATGAGAATCACATCTGATAGTTTAGGTTTAACATTTTTTCGTAGAAAAACTTGGCTGCCAAAATTAATGAAAATATAGGACTCAAAGTAAAATTACATACAGATAACACATGAAACAAATTACACATAAAAGAAGAAATTAAACACAATATGTGTAATTACACACGAATTGGCAACACTGATTCACTGGCACATATACATGGATGAAGATTTCTAATTTATATGTCTATCTTGATGAATTTTTTTTTCGTTTTTGTTTTATGAATGTATGAATGTAAAAATAAAAATGTATCGAAATGTTCTTATTGTTCCTTTATAGTAAAAAGTCTTCGGAGTTCTTAAATGAATCTTCAAAGGGGTTAATCTTATCTTATAATGCAAATATATATTTAAACGTTATAGATTATTTAAATATGTGTGCGTTTCAAAAAATTGCATACACCCATGATACCATTTTGCTACTAAAACCACGACAATTCCTAAACAATTTTCGAAAAGGGCTCATCTCCAGAAACTGTAATAAAAAGTTTCCGCTTCAAATCAGTATTGCCAATTCAGCCATTTTTCACCTTGCTATGCCATTAAAAAATTAATATAGCCATTAGCCATTTTTCAATTTGTTTAGCCATAAAACTTTTTTGCCGTTTTTTTCTTTTAAATTAATAACTTTTATTTTCTTATAGAAATGTTTAAAAAAATATAAACCTTTTTAATAATTAAAACGCATTTAATATAAATCACAACTTTTACAAATGTTGAAAATCGCTATAAAGGATGACAATAAAACAGCTTTCAAAATAAAGGAACAGTATGCCAATATTAAATTTAAAACACAGAATTTAGGATAATATTGATCTCACTTTCACTTTGATGGTGAAATGCTGAAGTAGAGAGGGTGTTTAGCCCAGTAAACATCGTTGAAAGTAATGTGAGAATTAAACTACATTTAGCAACTGTTAATTCAATTTTATCGATAAGGAAAATATTTTTACCATAACAATAAAATATTTAAACCCACAGCCAGGGTTCGAAATCAAAATTCGAAATCAAAAACTGTCGAGCAAAACACGAAAATTTCACTTTTGGAGTTGGTTTGAGCGATTGTTCACAATTAATGAATCAGAAGTAGAAGCAACAGTTTTTAAGTGGGAGAAATTACTATTTTTCTACTTTGACTGCAGTTTTGGTTTGGTAAATATTGTCATGATTATGATTTACCTTCAAAATGTTCAAAACTAATAAGCACGAGTGATTCCAAGCAGATGATCAATATGATGAATTTCATGTAAAAATCGAGATGCATTGAACCCGACCCCCTCAGATATCGATGAAATTTTGTTCATAGCTAAATTTGATCAATACAAACAAACTCTCATTTTTAGAAATTACTGTTTTGCGATTTTTTGGGCGTGACACAGTGGGAACGTTTTCGAAAAAACGCGAAAATGGTCGAAAAGAGCTCCATTTAAACTACAATAACTCAGAATCGGCTAAACCGATTTCCATGATCTAGGTATCATTAAAAAGATATTTTAACAGGCTTTATGACACGTTAAAAAAAAAAAAAAAGAAATACACTGTAAAAAAATTTATAACAAAAAAAAATTTTAACTGACGAAAAAACCAAAAAGATCAAGGGTTTTTTTACAGTGTATTAATTTTTTAGAAAGGTTTATCCTTCATCTATACCATATCAAAAAATAAAAATGGGTTCTTTTTTAGTTTTTTTTATATAATTTTTTAAGTAGTGTCACTTCTAGTAATTGCCCTTATATTTTATAACAAAAAAAAAATTTTAGGTAACGAAAAACCAAAAAAGATCAAGGATTTTTTACAGTGTATTACTTTTTTAAGAAAGGTATTTCCTTCACCTATAACATATCCAAAAAGTAAAATGGGTTCTTTTTTATTTTTTTTTTAAATAATTTTTTAAGAAGTGTCACTTCTAGTAATTGCCCTTATATTTTATAACAAAAAAAAAATTTTAGGTAACGAAAAACCAAAAAAGATCAAGGATTTTTTACAGTGTATTACTTTTTTAAGAAAGGTATTTCCTTCACCTATAACATATCCAAAAAGTAAAATGGGTTCTTTTTTATTTTTTTTTAAATAATTTTTTAAGTAGTGTCACTTCTAGTAATACGTACCGAAAGTTTTCGAATAACAGCGAAAATATCTGGTCACATTCACAAAATAGTTCAACAATTCTAACATTTTTTAAATATTTACAAATAGAAAACCATCAACAATTGTTTATATTATTTGCCATGTTTTTATTAATTTGTTTTTTATTTTATTTTAATTTTTTTAAGTTAATTATTTGTAAGAAATTTTGCGCTGCTCAAATTTGGCACAGTCAGAATATCTGCGCACATGTACAAAAGTTTCATTTATCGGAATGAATGAATGAAAGCCTTGAGTTCCTGTTATAGTTTTAGCTTCTTTTTATCTTGAAAATAGCTTTTCTTTAACGTTGTTGTATTCGTCAGCATCTGCGTAAGCAACTTGTATGGTGGTCTTATATGTTTCTGATGCCCAGTGATAGAGTTGCCTCGTTGTCTGGATTGCATTTTTATTTGCAATACTATAATTTCGAGCACCTCTCTTCAATGTCCCTCCGATTCCATCACATGCAGATTTTCCGTGACTGGTAGCATAAAAGTGCCATTCAGCGTCAATCCCAAAATCAGATTTGCGATGGCATAAATTAATGAAGTTATATTTATTTTTATATTGTGCTCCTGCACCATCTGATACGTAAATGATTTTATTAATATTGTTGGTTATATTGGCCTTCACGAACTGTATCATTTTTGAAATATATAGATGAACTGCTATACTATCATGGGTATTGCAATTAGATATTATGGCGAAGCTTTTATGAGTTAATTTATCGTTATCTAACAATAAACAAACAAAGGAAAAAAACAAATAAATAAAAATTATTAAATATTTTGATGAGTGTGGATGGATGTGTTTACTAATACCAAAATATTAAAATAATTACCTTTGTAATAAATAACGAACGGATGTATTGTAGCCTGATCATTATTCCAATGGTATCCTTGCACGGCATCTTGTACAAGAAATGCATAATTTTCAGCAAAGTCCATTTGAATTAACATTTCTCCTGATAACAGCGCCGCTCTTTTATTGCTGATAAATTCAGATTGTCGCTTTGCTATGAAATGATGCGGAATCAGAACTTTGATGTGTTCAGTAAAATCGCTGACAAATGATTCTGGGTTGGTGGTTAACGTTTCCAGAACACATCTAATCGTTGTATTCCACTTTTTGTATATTATTTCTTCAGTTTGGTTATTTTCAAAATGTTTTAGCATATGCGTTTTTAGATTATTTAAATTTTTAAAGCAGTGACCACACATTGAAACGCAACACTCGCTTTTTTCTATGTCACCATTACAAACAACGAATTTGAGAACATCTTTGTAGTCGGTAAATGTGCATTCTCCTTCAATACAAATTGATTTTAAGCCACTTTTTTCAAACATCAATTTTATATTCTGATGCAATGTGCATACACAATACAATTTTATACAATTATACAATTTTTTGGCCTTAACATTGTAAATTTTGTAAAACCCACTTTGGCCATGGGATGTTTTTGTTTAATTCGTAGTAAGATTCGCGTAGTGAAGATAACATCAGTCTTTTTTGAACTTTTTCACGTAAGTTTCCTTGTTTAACAGTAATTGAATCTTGCGATCCAGGCATCATTCGGCTAATTTCATCATCTTCATAAAATAACTTGACTATGCTTAGAGTTTCGGTTGGTAAACTACGTCTGCTCATTTTAAAAAGATTGATATCTGCAAACTTCGTTTTATTCCTTTGGATATCTTTACTTTTTTTGATACAATCGTGAGATATATCATCCCCAAAACGATCTTTAATTTCTGCGTGACTCATATTGATTGGTAAGAGAGATAAAAGTTTTTGCTTTTCCAAAAGATTTGAGCTGTTCTCTATTTGATATTTGATGTTTTCCAAAATTTCTTCGTAAATGGCTTTGACGTTTTCAAGTTGCGCTGACAAATCAGATAATGGATCAGCTCCAAGTGAATCTGCTATATTTTCAAAAATTTGCAGTGATTTTCTATTTCTGTATGAATCTCGTTTCATATATTTCCTTTTAAGAGGCGACATTTGGTTTGGTAGATGAGGAATAATATGATCATTTATATTTTCAATGACTTCCGTCCTTTCGATGTTTGCATTACGGCTGGTACAAGTTGGAAGTTCATTCAATTCTTCGCTAATTTCATCGCTGGGCGTTGTTGGTAAATAATTTGAGACTTCATTTTGCTCCACGTTGGATTCATTACGACTGCGCGCTTTTCTCAGTGTATTCCGGCAAGTTTCGCAAATACGGCTACAATAAATGTTGGCGACAGCTGGAAAATATTCAATTATATTTGCAGCCTCGTTTTCACTTATTTTACGAAGCGAAGCGCAACACTTATTAGATATTTTTATGCATCTGTACTTATTGTTTGAATTCATATTCACTCAAATTTCTAAAATATACGCGTAAAAATTGTTATGGGATATCTTGGCTTCTCGAAACTGTTTATAATTATGAACTTCGTTACGTTCATCAGGTGCAATTATATAGCATTTTTTAAGGCAAGCAAGAACTTTTTGCGGTTAAAACATATTCATAATTTTCCTGGGACAACGTTTATTTATTTTACCTGTTAACCCTTCGTATGGTACATATTTTGAGCCCTTAGTTCTGGAACATGGTGTCTACCTGAGGAAGAAAAAATAGACCTGAAAAAATCTTTGGAATGAAAAGGGCAACAATTTTTTTGTTCTATATATATTTCTCTTTATTATGGGTAAAGTAATAAATGTTTATGACAAAATAGAAAATTATTATGAAGAATACATTGATTTTTTTATTCAGAATTTTGCGGAATTACTAGAAGTGACACTACTTAAAAAATTATTTAAAAAAAAAAATAAAAAAGAACCCATTTTACTTTTTGGATATGTTATAGGTGAAGGAAATACCTTTCTAAAAAAGTAATACACTGTAAAAAATCCTTGATCTTTTTTGGTTTTTCGTTACCTAAAATTTTTTTTTGTTATAAAATATAAGGGCAATTACTAGAAGTGACACTACTTAAAAAATTATTTAAAAAAAAAATAAAAAAGAACCCATTTTACTTTTTGGATATGTTATAGGTGAAGGAAATACCTTTCTTAAAAAAGTAATACACTGTAAAAAATCCTTGATCTTTTTTGGTTTTTCGTTACCTAAAATTTTTTTTTGTTATAAAATATAAGGGCAATTACTAGAAGTGACACTACTTAAAAAATTATATAAAAAAAACTAAAAAAGATCCCATTTTTATTTTTTGATATGGTATAGATGAAGGATAAACCTTTCTAAAAAATTAATACACTGTAAAAAAACCCTTGATCTTTTTGGTTTTTTCGTCAGTTAAAATTTTTTTTTGTTATAAACGTGTCATAAAGCCTGTTAAAATATCTTTTTAATGATACCTAGATCATGGAAATCGGTTTAGCCGATTCTGAGTTATTGTAGTTTAAATGGAGCTCTTTTCGACCATTTTCGCGTTTTTTCGAAAACGTTCCCACTGGGTCACGCCCAAAAAATCGCAAAACAGTAATTTCTAAAAATGAGAGTTTGTTTGTATCGATCAAATTTAGCTATGAACAAAATTTCATCGATATCTGAGTTGGTCGGGTTCAAAATTTCAGTTTTATCTCGATTTTTAAATGAAATTCATCATATGTAAGTTGATCTCAACTTACAATTTTATTGTAATGAATTATTTTTGATCTGTTATTGAATTTCAATGTGTTTTTACTTGAGATTTTTTTAGACATTTTCTCCGTAAATTTAGCCATTTTTGGTCACCAAGTTTTGGCAACACTGCTTCAAATATATATAAAAATGGGTCTATGAAATAACTCCCACGAAATAAGTCCCACTTTTAAAAACGAAATAAGTCCCACCAAAAATTGCTTAAAAAAATGAAATAACTCCCACGAAATAAATCCCACTTTTGAAAGCGAAATAAGTCCCACCAAAATGAAATGATTTAAAAATTTACTTGAAATGAAATGAAATGAAATGAAATGAAATGAAATGAAATGAAATGAAATGAAATGAAATGAAATGAAATGAAATGAAATGAAATGAAATGAAATGAAATGAAATGAAATGAAATGAAATGAAATGAAATGAAATGAAATGAAATGAAATGAAATGAAATGAAATGAAATGAAATGAAATGAAATGAAATGAAATGAAATGAAATGAAATGAAATGAAATGAAATGAAATGAAATGAAATGAAATGAAATGAAATGAAATGAAATGAAATGAAATGAAATGAAATGAAATGAAATGAAATGAAATGAAATGAAATGAAATGAAATGAAATGAAATGAAATGAAATGAAATGAAATGAAATGAAATGAAATGAAATGAAATGAAATGAAATGAAATGAAATGAAATGAAATGAAATGAAATGAAATGAAATGAAATGAAATGAAATGAAATGAAATGAAATGAAATGAAATGAAATGAAATGAAATGAAATGAAATGAAATGAAATGAAATGAAATGAAATGAAATGAAATGAAATGAAATGAAATGAAATGAAATGAAATGAAATGAAATGAAATGAAATGAAATGAAATGAAATGAAATGAAATGAAATGAAATGAAATGAAATGAAATGAAATGAAATGAAATGAAATGAAATGAAATGAAATGAAATGAAATGAAATGAAATGAAATGAAATGAAATGAAATGAAATGAAATGAAATGAAATGAAATGAAATGAAATGAAATGAAATGAAATGAAATGAAATGAAATGAAATGAAATGAAATGAAATGAAATGAAATGAAATGAAATGAAATGAAATGAAATGAAATGAAATGAAATGAAATGAAATGAAATGAAATGAAATGAAATGAAATGAAATGAAATGAAATGAAATGAAATGAAATGAAATGAAATGAAATGAAATGAAATGAAATGAAATGAAATGAAATGAAATGAAATGAAATGAAATGAAATGAAATGAAATGAAATGAAATGAAATGAAATGAAATGAAATGAAATGAAATGAAATGAAATGAAATGAAATGAAATGAAATGAAATGAAATGAAATGAAATGAAATGAAATGAAATGAAATGAAATGAAATGAAATGAAATGAAATGAAATGAAATGAAATGAAATGAAATGAAATGAAATGAAATGAAATGAAATGAAATGAAATGAAATGAAATGAAATGAAATGAAATGAAATGAAATGAAATGAAATGAAATGAAATGAAATGAAATGAAATGAAATGAAATGAAATGAAATGAAATGAAATGAAATGAAATGAAATGAAATGAAATGAAATGAAATGAAATGAAATGAAATGAAATGAAATGAAATGAAATGAAATGAAATGAAATGAAATGAAATGAAATGAAATGAAATGAAATGAAATGAAATGAAATGAAATGAAATGAAATGAAATGAAATGAAATGAAATGAAATGAAATGAAATGAAATGAAATGAAATGAAATGAAATGAAATGAAATGAAATGAAATGAAATGAAATGAAATGAAATGAAATGAAATGAAATGAAATGAAATGAAATGAAATGAAATGAAATGAAATGAAATGAAATGAAATGAAATGAAATGAAATGAAATGAAATGAAATGAAATGAAATGAAATGAAATGAAATGAAATGAAATGAAATGAAATGAAATGAAATGAAATGAAATGAAATGAAATGAAATGAAATGAAATGAAATGAAATGAAATGAAATGAAATGAAATGAAATGAAATGAAATGAAATGAAATGAAATGAAATGAAATGAAATGAAATGAAATGAAATGAAATGAAATGAAATGAAATGAAATGAAATGAAATGAAATGAAATGAAATGAAATGAAATGAAATGAAATGAAATGAAATGAAATGAAATGAAATGAAATGAAATGAAATGAAATGAAATGAAATGAAATGAAATGAAATGAAATGAAATGAAATGAAATGAAATGAAATGAAATGAAATGAAATGAAATGAAATGAAATGAAATGAAATGAAATGAAATGAAATGAAATGAAATGAAATGAAATGAAATGAAATGAAATGAAATGAAATGAAATGAAATGAAATGAAATGAAATGAAATGAAATGAAATGAAATGAAATGAAATGAAATGAAATGAAATGAAATGAAATGAAATGAAATGAAATGAAATGAAATGAAATGAAATGAAATGAAATGAAATGAAATGAAATGAAATGAAATGAAATGAAATGAAATGAAATGAAATGAAATGAAATGAAATGAAATGAAATGAAATGAAATGAAATGAAATGAAATGAAATGAAATGAAATGAAATGAAATGAAATGAAATGAAATGAAATGAAATGAAATGAAATGAAATGAAATGAAATGAAATGAAATGAAATGAAATGAAATGAAATGAAATGAAATGAAATGAAATGAAATGAAATGAAATGAAATGAAATGAAATGAAATGAAATGAAATGAAATGAAATGAAATGAAATGAAATGAAATGAAATGAAATGAAATGAAATGAAATGAAATGAAATGAAATGAAATGAAATGAAATGAAATGAAATGAAATGAAATGAAATGAAATGAAATGAAATGAAATGAAATGAAATGAAATGAAATGAAATGAAATGAAATGAAATGAAATGAAATGAAATGAAATGAAATGAAATGAAATGAAATGAAATGAAATGAAATGAAATGAAATGAAATGAAATGAAATGAAATGAAATGAAATGAAATGAAATGAAATGAAATGAAATGAAATGAAATGAAATGAAATGAAATGAAATGAAATGAAATGAAATGAAATGAAATGAAATGAAATGAAATGAAATGAAATGAAATGAAATGAAATGAAATGAAATGAAATGAAATGAAATGAAATGAAATGAAATGAAATGAAATGAAATGAAATGAAATGAAATGAAATGAAATGAAATGAAATGAAATGAAATGAAATGAAATGAAATGAAATGAAATGAAATGAAATGAAATGAAATGAAATGAAATGAAATGAAATGAAATTTTTTTTTTTTTTTTTATTTTTTTTTTTTTTATTTATTTAAGTTAATTTAATAAAGTACACTTCATTCTTAATGCTACATCCCGCTAAGCCCTATGGCTTGTCTGCAGGAAAATATTATTTAGGAATGATTTAAATAATTTTAATATATTGCGAGTTTAAAAAAAAATTCTTATATATTTTCTTTCTTCTAACCGTGTTTGTGATATCCCTCAAGTGGTTTGGCAGTTCATTGTATATTGTTGGCAAAATTACTTTTAGAGTTCGATCCCCATAACTGTTTTTGGTGGTTTTGACATTAAATCTGCCATCTAAGCGGAGCCTGGTGTTGTACTGATGATCTATTCTCTTCAGAAGTCTGTGTTCGTTTAGTTCTATTAGAACAGTTAGACGATATATGTTTTTGACGTTAAGTATCTTTAGTTCCCGAGGTAGGTTTTTTGAATGTTTATTGTTTGTGTTTTCGTTACTTCTTCGATACTGATTATTGTTTATTAAATTTATGTTGCTGGGTTCGTTTAATATGTTGTTGCTAGGTAATTGTATGTTGCGGGAATTTCTGGTGTTGTGGTTGCTTGGTGAGTTGTTGTGAATATCAACTATGCCATAGCTGACGTTGTTATTGAGGTTTTCAGTAATCGTGTTGTTGTTAATATTGTTGTTACCGTTGTTACTGTTATCCGTTGATAAATCGAATATTGAATTATACCTAATGTTGTTGTAGTTTATCTGTATATTGTTGTTAAGTTCGTTGCTGTTGTTCTGCGAGTGATGTTGATTCATCCATAGGATTTTGAGTACCCGGTTTTGGGTTTGTTGTAGTTTTTTACAATGGGAGGAGTTACCCCAAGCTGATATGCCATGTCTTAAATATGATTCTGCTAGCGCGAAGTATGCCTGCCGGAGTACACTGTACGTTGCGGAATAGCTGAGGTGATATAATGAAAAAGCTGCTTGGCGTAATTTCTTTTGCAGTTCGCCTATGTGTATCTTCCATTTGAAAGTGTCATCTATATGTACTCCTTAGTATTCGTAACGTTCTACTTGTTCGATTGTGGTGCTGCAGTTATCAGTTATGTCATTTGTTTTGTTGTGTATACATTCTATATCATGGTATTTTAATTTAATTTTGGAGTTACACATATTTGGTTGTCTGATGTGCATTAGTTTAGTTTTTGAGGCATTTATAACTAACCCATTATCATGACACCATTTAGATACCACATCAAGTTGTTGTTGCATTGTTCCAGCTGCGATTTCAATATTTTTATTGGTTACAATGATTGCTGTATCGTCTGCATAGGCGTAGGTGTAGCAATCGTTCAACGTGTTCAACATATCGTTCGCGTAAATAAGAAATAGCAGTGGACCGAGTTTAGATCCTTGTGGAACTCCTTGATTTGTTTTGATTTCCTCACTGATTTTATTATTAATTTTAACCCTGTAAGTTCTGAGATTTAGATAAACGTTGAACCATGACAATACATGTCGTCTTATTCCATTTCTGGCAAGAATTTCTAAAAGTTTTTTATGCGACAGAGTATCAAATGCCTTACTAAAGTCTATGAATAAGACAAGGCAATGTTCAACATTGCTTATGGCTGTGTTTATTGTATTTGCAAACCTTCCTAGTAACTGGTTTATGTTTTTATCCTTTTGGAAACCATATTGATTTTTGTTGATGATATTGTACTTTTTCAAAAAAATGTTTAGTCTTTTGACTATAATTTCCTCTAATACCTTTTCAATGACCGGTAAAATAGATATGGGTCTGTAGTTATTTACGCTGTTTTTCTCCCCGCTTTTGTATATGGGTCGTATTATTGACGTTTTAAGTAGTTGCGGAATAATTGCCGAGAAAATACTTTGATTTATTAAAAAGGTTATTATTGCTGTAAAGGTTGTAGCATTATTTTGTATGTCCTTGGCTCTAATCCCATCATAACCTGCACTTTTTCTTACGTTAAGTTTAGTTAGTACGTTGAAGATTTCTTCTTCTGTTGTATGTTCAATATATAATGAATTTGGTAACGTTATTTCATGATTATTGTTGCTTGTTTCTACGTTGCATGTATGAATTATTTTATTTACATTTTCATTAAAATTTACCGCAAAATTTTTTAACGTATTTTCAAAGTTTTGATTTTTAAAGTTTTTTAAAATTGTTTCATCAATGTTATTAACCGTCTTACCCCTGATTTCATTGATCAGTTGCCAGGACACTCGCGGATTATTTCGATTTTCTGAAAATTTTTGGTGATAATAATTATTTTTTGCGTATATGATTTTTTTATTTAATTTATTTCTAAATTGTTTATATTCAAGTTCATAAGTTTGGTTTCTTTTGTTATTTTTCCACTTTTTAAAAAGTTTATCCCGATATTCGCAGCATTTCACTAATTCATCACTGATCCATGGATTTGTAGATCTCTTTTTATTTGTTTTTTTATTTACTTTTGATTTTTCGTAAATCTCATTAAACTTTTTATTTATATTACTATAGAACTCATTTATGTTGTTGTGATTAACTAAATTAAACCAATTCGTTTCACTTATCATTTTATTTACTTTAAATGTACTTATGTATGTCTCTTTACAAAAACCGTTTGTCGCTCTCTGTTCGTTTATTTTTTTGTTAGATGGAACATGTTCGATACCACAAAATATTGCATAGTGATCTGATATGGTTGTTTTAATTATTGCTGTGCTGACATATGTTTGGG
This sequence comes from Pollenia angustigena, assembly GCA_930367215.1. NCBI lineage: Eukaryota > Metazoa > Arthropoda > Insecta > Diptera > Polleniidae > Pollenia > Pollenia angustigena. The sequence continues at coordinate 169,553,296 of OV884058.1, forward strand.
CTTGTGTGTTTTTAATGAGACAATGGTCAATGCATGTTTGTGTATTCTTATTTACATCCATTCGTGTTGGTTCATTAATCGCTATCTGCAACCCGTTTGAAAGACACATCTCAATATAGTTTGTTACTGTGTTATTAACAGACAAAATATCTATGTTTATATCACCCACGATCACCACGTTTTGTTTGGTACGAATTTGTTTGATCAGTTTTTCTACTTCTATTATAAACATGTTCTTATTTAGTTTAGGTTGGCGGTATATTGCTAAAAGGGAGAGAGGTTGTTTCCTTATTTCCATTTCTAGTTGTATTAGTTCGAAGGAGATGGTATTTATTTTTATTTGAGAGTAGTTATTGTTATCTTTTGTATACACCACTATACCTCCGCCTTTTCCCTTTTCTCTGTTTAAGAAGGTAGAGTTGAAACCCTGTATATTATAAAAGCGATTTTCTTCATTTGTTATGTTTGTTTCGATAAGTACTATGACTTGAATTTTTTCTATTGTATTATTTATTGTTGCTAAAAATGTTTCGAAATGTTTTCTTAGTGAACGAATGTTCATGCATATTACCGTGAAGGGATAACTTAAGTGTTTATTTTCTATTTGACTAAAATGGTCATAATTTAGCGTTTTTTCTGTATTCATTTTTTATTTTTATTTTTTTACATATTTATTTATTTTTGTTTTGTTTTATGAGGTACTTAAAGTTCGGCGTTTACTGATTCCATATCGCCTGTATTGTTTATTATTATTTTTGGAGAATTTTCGTTTTTTCTTACACATATTGAGCCATTTTGAATCCATACGAATTTCCAGTTACACTCTTTAGCTTTTGATTTGACAGACCAGAGCAATCGGCGGTTGTAAGCAGTTAGCTGATCGTTTATATATATAAATTTATTATTTGAATCATTATTATTTTGGTTTAATATGTTTGCATCAATTCTGTGACGTTTGATTTTACTCATGAACTCTCTTTTTTTTGTTAAGTGTTGTGAATTCGATGATTGTGAAATCCTGGATTGCATTGTTACCAGTTTTTTGGAAACGATAAGAGTTATTTATGTCATATTGATTGATTTCGACATCTACTGTATCAGCGATAGTTTTTATTATTTCAATTGAACTTAAATCTGCATTTGTGACGTTTTTTATTTCAATGTTATTTTTTAACAACGCTTGATCAATTTTATTAATCGACGTATCTATTTCATTGATTGTTTGGTCTTGTTTTTGTTCACGTTTATATAAGTCACTAACTTGTGTAGCTAAAGTTGTAATAGACGAAGTCATTGTTTTAATTGCATTTTTTAACTCTTCTACACAGTTTGCATTTTGTACGTTATTCGCGATAACCGTGTTATTTAAAAGTTCAATTGATTGCTTAATATCTTTTAGTTCTGATTGTACCGATATTAAGCTTGAGTTAATCGAATCTTGATTTATTGAGTTTTTAAATTTTTTGCTTGAGCAATTGCTTTCATTATCATCATCATCATAATGCCTCTGTTTTTTTTGCTGGGATATTTCATCCAACACTATGGTTGGACTGTGCGTGTTTGATTCAGACAAACTTTTTCCCTTACACCGATGACACCCCCAATCCTGTTTTTTTGTACCATACATATTGTTATATGTCTTTTCGCTCAGGGCGCAGCAAGGGGAGAAGTGATAATTAGACTTACACTTGCTGCACTTTACATATTTTTTTGTTGTTATGTTTGAGTTGCATTCACAACATTGGACAGTATTGCTCATTTTGTTGTTTTTTTTTTCGGTTTCTTTTTCTTCAATATTGTTTTTTGTATTTTGTATGTATTTAGTATTAAAAGAAATAAAAAAGATTTTGAGGTTTTTATTAAAGAAAAAAAAGAAATTGTTTGTTATTTTTTAATTTTTTAAAGAGACTTTTGCTATTATTTCACTTCACTAAAATAATATTTTTTTACAGCCTTTAATATGTATTTTTTAAGAATTTTTAAACGCTTTTTTGTTAGAAAACAAGGGATTTTATTTAGACAATATGAGAAACACAACCGCTCGCAATGAAGTTTAGTGAGGTTCACCAAAATAAATACCGTTAAAATTGAATACCAGTATGTATTGATACCGATACCGAAATTAGTTTTTTTGCATATACCGCTTCCCTTAATATAATTTTTTAAATGAAAAAAATTTAAGTTTCAACACTATGGTTACAATGAAATGAAATGAAATGAAATGAAATGAAATGAAATGAAATGAAATGAAATGAAATGAAATGAAATGAAATGAAATGAAATGAAATGAAATGAAATGAAATGAAATGAAATGAAATGAAATGAAATGAAATGAAATGAAATGAAATGAAATGAAATGAAATGAAATGAAATGAAATGAAATGAAATGAAATGAAATGAAATGAAATGAAATGAAATGAAATGAAATGAAATGAAATGAAATGAAATGAAATGAAATGAAATGAAATGAAATGAAATGAAATGAAATGAAATGAAATGAAATGAAATGAAATGAAATGAAATGAAATGAAATGAAATGAAATGAAATGAAATGAAATGAAATGAAATGAAATGAAATGAAATGAAATGAAATGAAATGAAATGAAATGAAATGAAATGAAATGAAATGAAATGAAATGAAATGAAATGAAATGAAATGAAATGAAATGAAATGAAATGAAATGAAATGAAATGAAATGAAATGAAATGAAATGAAATGAAATGAAATGAAATGAAATGAAATGAAATGAAATGAAATGAAATGAAATGAAATGAAATGAAATGAAATGAAATGAAATGAAATGAAATGAAATGAAATGAAATGAAATGAAATGAAATGAAATGAAATGAAATGAAATGAAATGAAATGAAATGAAATGAAATGAAATGAAATGAAATGAAATGAAATGAAATGAAATGAAATGAAATGAAATGAAATGAAATGAAATGAAATGAAATGAAATGAAATGAAATGAAATGAAATGAAATGAAATGAAATGAAATGAAATGAAATGAAATGAAATGAAATGAAATGAAATGAAATGAAATGAAATGAAATGAAATGAAATGAAATGAAATGAAATGAAATGAAATGAAATGAAATGAAATGAAATGAAATGAAATGAAATGAAATGAAATGAAATGAAATGAAATGAAATGAAATGAAATGAAATGAAATGAAATGAAATGAAATGAAATGAAATGAAATGAAATGAAATGAAATGAAATGAAATGAAATGAAATGAAATGAAATGAAATGAAATGAAATGAAATGAAATGAAATGAAATGAAATGAAATGAAATGAAATGAAATGAAATGAAATGAAATGAAATGAAATGAAATGAAATGAAATGAAATGAAATGAAATGAAATGAAATGAAATGAAATGAAATGAAATGAAATGAAATGAAATGAAATGAAATGAAATGAAATGAAATGAAATGAAATGAAATGAAATGAAATGAAATGAAATGAAATGAAATGAAATGAAATGAAATGAAATGAAATGAAATGAAATGAAATGAAATGAAATGAAATGAAATGAAATGAAATGAAATGAAATGAAATGAAATGAAATGAAATGAAATGAAATGAAATGAAATGAAATGAAATGAAATGAAATGAAATGAAATGAAATGAAATGAAATGAAATGAAATGAAATGAAATGAAATGAAATGAAATGAAATGAAATGAAATGAAATGAAATGAAATGAAATGAAATGAAATGAAATGAAATGAAATGAAATGAAATGAAATGAAATGAAATGAAATGAAATGAAATGAAATGAAATGAAATGAAATGAAATGAAATGAAATGAAATGAAATGAAATGAAATGAAATGAAATGAAATGAAATGAAATGAAATGAAATGAAATGAAATGAAATGAAATGAAATGAAATGAAATGAAATGAAATGAAATGAAATGAAATGAAATGAAATGAAATGAAATGAAATGAAATGAAATGAAATGAAATGAAATGAAATGAAATGAAATGAAATGAAATGAAATGAAATGAAATGAAATGAAATGAAATGAAATGAAATGAAATGAAATGAAATGAAATGAAATGAAATGAAATGAAATGAAATGAAATGAAATGAAATGAAATGAAATGAAATGAAATGAAATGAAATGAAATGAAATGAAATGAAATGAAATGAAATGAAATGAAATGAAATGAAATGAAATGAAATGAAATGAAATGAAATGAAATGAAATGAAATGAAATGAAATGAAATGAAATGAAATGAAATGAAATGAAATGAAATGAAATGAAATGAAATGAAATGAAATGAAATGAAATGAAATGAAATGAAATGAAATGAAATGAAATGAAATGAAATGAAATGAAATGAAATGAAATGAAATGAAATGAAATGAAATGAAATGAAATGAAATGAAATGAAATGAAATGAAATGAAATGAAATGAAATGAAATGAAATGAAATGAAATGAAATGAAATGAAATGAAATGAAATGAAATGAAATGAAATGAAATGAAATGAAATGAAATGAAATGAAATGAAATGAAATGAAATGAAATGAAATGAAATGAAATGAAATGAAATGAAATGAAATGAAATGAAATGAAATGAAATGAAATGAAATGAAATGAAATGAAATGAAATGAAATGAAATGAAATGAAATGAAATGAAATGAAATGAAATGAAATGAAATGAAATGAAATGAAATGAAATGAAATGAAATGAAATGAAATGAAATGAAATGAAATGAAATGAAATGAAATGAAATGAAATGAAATGAAATGAAATGAAATGAAATGAAATGAAATAATATATTTCTTAAATGAATTAAGTCCCACTTTCATAAACGAAATAAGTCCCACTTTTTCACTGTTTAATGCGATTTCAAATAAGAAGTATTTGGCTCTTCGAAAAAAACACGTCGAATAATATGAATAATCAAAGCAGAGGAATAATAAAGAAAAATCGTATGCAAGCTTGCAGAAGGCTTCTTAATGGAATGGATATTACGAATTTTGATAGAGTTCCAGAATTTATTATTAATTCTTTTTTCGGTCAAGGAACGTATAGAGAACGCCTACTAGTAACAACTTTTGGATTCGTAAATGGGTTAAGTACAGATCAATTGTTCTTATTATTAAGATGGAAACCGTTTCGGAAGGACCATCAGATTAAAATTAGCGACCTTTATAAATGGCTTGAAGATCCAGTGCATGGTAGACGGTATTATAGTTTTAACGTGGCATTGGGATTAGTTGTATTTTGTAATGGTGATATTAGAAAACATGGAACACGAATTCCAATTTCCTACTAAAAATATAATAAAACACATACATACGTAATTACGTCAACAATTTTTTTTAATATTGTTTTTCCAGTAGTTAAGTTCGGTACCTATTTGTACACATTTCTTTAAAGTTTTTTTATTATAGTAAGTATAAAGTAATTAATAACAAAAAAAGGAGAGCCATGAGAGATAAGGACAAAAAATTATAGTTGTCCCTTTTACGAAATGTCCAATATATAAATTTTTGCATAAGAAAAAAATGAGAAATAAAGCCATAATGGCCTTATATTTCATGGCTCTATCGCACTCCTCCATAAAAAATCATTTATTTATCAGATAAATACTTGAAGGGTTTCATGAACTTCTGCACGACAGAATGGACATACTACTTTACTGGTTTGATCAAATAAATCGCACCAAAATATAAATTTAGGGGTATGAAATAACTCCCACTTTACAAAACGAATTTATTCCCACTCAAAACGAAATAAGTCCCACTTAAAATAAAAACGCGTAACGAAATAAGTCCCATCAATTGACGAAATAAGTCCCACTTTTAAAAACGAAATAACTCCCACTTTCAAAACAGCAATTTTTTGTGGGACTTATTTCGTTTTTAAAAGTGGGACTTATTTCGTGGGAGTTATTTCATAGACCCATAAAAATAATTTTTTGTTTTTACTATTATAACACAAGCAGAGGGGAAAAGCTCTGCTTCAAAAAGTCTGGATGCCCCTAGATGAGTCAAATGTATGACCAAACCCACTTTATCTTTCATCTCAATCACATATTTCTACCTACCCGCTATCTCCATTCCTTACGGGGCTCCCATACAAAATGTTCAATGCACACTAGTAATATATTGAAGAAAAAGTCCCATAAATGCCCAGGAGCCGCCCCTAGTGGGATATAATGTATGACCGACCTCAGTTAATTTTTTGTCCTTAACCTGTTTTCAAGACAAACACAACATCCCATCTTCGTTAACTACGGGAATTTTTTTTTTAAGTTGCAGTCTGTCAAACCAAACACTTCCGAACATGTCGACTGTCGTTGTTCTTTGTTGTGTACAACTTTTAGTTTTTTGCTTTTGCATTTAATGAATCAGAAGTAAAGGCAACGGTTTATTTTTGTCCAATGACAAATGAAGAAGTCGAAGTTACAGTACAATCTTATGATTTTTACTGTCTCAACTGCAGCTTTTTAAACACTGGTTAAAACGACAAGTGCCCAGCTTGTCTCAAAAAAAAGTGTCAATTTCGAGCAAAATGCTATCAATTTTAAATTTATCTACATGTTACTTCCATACTTCTGTTTTTCGTACTTTTTGTCAAGACTTTGTCTTGAAAAACTTAGTACATTTGTTTTTTATGTTCGGTTCTTTTGGATGTTTTCCCTTGACCTTTCTTTGTACAACTTGAAGGACAAATATAAACGTTTATAAAAATTGTGATATTTTAATTAACTGTTAGTTTTTAATTGTTCTACAAACGGCAGAGCTGTCAAGAATTCTGAGGATGGCTATTCTTGAAACATGTCAAGAATAAAAATTATCAAAAAAAAATTTATTCATTTCATGTTGTAAAGTTCCTTCCTGCACTAAAATAATTAAATGAAAAATAAATGTGATGAACATGAGCCTGATTTTAAACTATCAAAAATTTCAATTAAAAACTAACAGTCCAATAAAAAATTAAATTGTTCATTCAATAGTATATACCTAGACAGAAAATTAAAGAAAATTTATAAGAAATTAATGTTTTCAGATACTGAAAACGGATTTAAGTCGTTTCGTTTTAAAAATCGATTTCCATCACTTATCTGGGGGTCGAATACTTTTTCGATTACAAAGCAATTTTATTTCTAGTTCTTTAAGTCGATATTGAGCGATTCGAACTCATTTTAACGGTGTTGTAAGAACTTTAATAAATGCTTTCAAACCCTGAATAATAATTTCGTTTCGTTCAGTATCGACGGAAAAAATTAGAAATAATATTGCTTTCGAATTGAAAAAGTATTCGATCACGACTGCCAGAATTAGCCCCTGTACATTTTTTTTAAAGAAACTTAAATTTCCCTCATTTCTTTAATTTTATAGTTTTTAAGGCAATATCGCTTTTATAAGTTTTCTTTCAAGGAATTCATTGTTTAACAAAAAGAAAATGTTCAAAGAATAAAAGATTACTGAAGTTATAATTACTTCCGAGAACTACTGGATATAAAAGAATGTAGCTATAAATATATTATGTACATAAACAAGGTGTTGTTTTCTTGTGGTGATTTTACCTCCTTAATAGTTTTTAGACTACAGAAGAGTAGAAAATAATAGTACCCTAAACTTTTTTTAGGCATTTAAAATACAATTACTTTGTTAACTTCAAACTTTAGTTTATAATTTTTTAAATGGCTTCAATTTACTACAAAATATTCCTAGTCTTAATAGAAAAAACTCATAGTTTTATTTCCTTTTTGTATCAGAAAAAGCCATTGCTCTAATCTCTATACACTGAAAAAGAAATGGAAGGTAAACGGAGAGTATAACACAGTGCAACAAAATAAGGGTCATCGCCACCAACAATGTACATTAGGGTGTCCCAAAATTTTTTTTTGTAAGAGGCTCCAGCATAATTTGAAAGCTTATAGGGTAAAGTATTTTTGATTTTTTTTTTAGAATTTTCGGAATAGGTTTAGAGGTCGCGCAAATGGAGTTTTCATAAAAAAACGGAGTTTTCGGCCATTTATTTAACTTAACTCATAACTTGGTTAATACCACGAGTTTCTTCACTTTTGAGGAAACAGTTTTAAAGAAAAGTATCCAAGCTTTATTCCTGTGTGAAAAAATTATAAGTTTTGGTGATGAGTGTACTCATTTAGATACCCTTAATTACAATTTTTCGTAATTTTTTAACAAATTCTGTAAATAACGGTTTATTACTTTTCAAATTTATATGAAAGGTATTAAAACTAATGATGCAGTTTGAAAGACAAATTAATTCTAATTATAACGAATAAACAATTTTTAAATTTGTTCCTACCATTCCTGAGTTATACCCGTTTTTATCTTTATACCCAGTATATGTTATTATAAGCTGTTTGCCAGCTCTGTGAAAAATCATTTATTGAGGTTCTTGCGATATAGTTCTATACCTTGCAACAAGTTCTGGTAATCAGTTTCAGAAGTTGTGACATTAATATAAGTATTAGCCAAACTCCATTTGCGCGACCTCTAAACCTATTCCGAAAATTCTAAAAAAAAATCAAAAATACTTCACCCTATAAGCTTTTAAATTTTAGTTGAGCACCTATGAAAATCACAAGAAAAAAGAATTTTGGGACACTCTAATGTACATATGTTTGTAAAACGGGTTTTCGATAAATTTCAAGGCCCGGAATTTCGAAAATTCGTTTAACATACATTGCACGAACTTTTGGTCCTCAAAGACCCCTAGTAAAATTTGATGCAGAAAATATTCGTAGAGCATTTAAACCCACTTAGGTGCTGTTTAAGTATACTTTTCGTGGACGTTTAAAAAAGGAGGGAGTACATTTAGTATATTTTTTTCATAGATGGGCATTTTTCAGTACCAGTACTTTTTCAGTATTTTCTTTTTTTACTGATAACTGAAAAAAAAAATCAGTATTCAGTATATATATATATATATTTTTAATATATATAAATATGTACATATTTAATTATTATTATTTATAATAATTTAACAAATAATTAATATTAGTATTTAATTTTTATTAAAAATTTAGACAAAATATAAGAATAATCTTTTTATACCCACACCACAATAGTGGAGAGGGTATTATGCATTTGTGCTGATGTGTGTAACGCCTTAAAATAGTGTTCCTATGCCCACCTTAAAGTATACCGATCTACTCAGAATCACTTTCTGAGTCGAACTAACGATGTCCGTCCGGCTGGCTGGCAGGCTGGCTGTCCATGTAACCCTGTGCGCAAAGAACAGGTCGCAAGTTTAGAGATAATTTGATAAAATTTTGGTCATAGGCTCTTATTGGCACAAGTACCAAGCCTATTGAGAATGGGCCGAATCGTAGGACCACGAGGGAAGATAGGGGGAAATTTCTTCCTCTCAGAAACTATCAAACCGATTTTAATGAAATTTAAAACATAGTTAGAACCATATCTATATGGACACAAAACATATACATTTTTAAAAAAATCGGACCACGAAGGGAGATAGGGGCAATTTCTGCCTCTTAAACCGATTTTAATGAAATTTTAAACATAGATAGATCCATATCTATAGGGACACATTAGCTATACAGTTTTTAAAAAATAGGACCACAAGGGGTGGCAGGGGGCAATTTCTGCCTTTCACAAACTTTCAAACCGATTTTCATGAAGTTTATAAACATAGATAAATCTATATTTATATGGACACATAAGCATGATGCGTTTTTAAATACTGTGGTGTAGGGTATCATATGGTCGGGCTTGACCGACTATACTTTCTTACTTGTTTTATATATATATATATATATATATATATATATATATATATATATATATATATATATTTACTAAATACTGATTTTTTTCAGTAATCAGTAAAAAAAGAAAATACTGAAAAAGTACTGGTACTGAAAAATGCCTATCTATGATTTTTTTGAATTATGCCAAACGCCTTTTCAAAAAATTCAAAAACTTTAAGGGCCGATATTTCAGGAACCCGAACTTTTTAAAACCCTTTGTTAGATTTGCTCTACCTATAGTCTAGTTTTATTTCGCATTGCATGTATTGAGTCAAGTTTTTTTTTTTTTTTTTTTTTTGTTGCACAGTGTAAATTAAGAAAATTAGATAAATAACAAACAAATACAATAACAAAATGTTTTTGATAAAAGTTTACTTCTATAATTAGTATGTATTGTGGTTTACTTCTATTAAAATTTTTATATTAAAGAAATTAGTTCAATTTGATACGAAAAATTGTTGTTATATAAATTAAAACATTAATTAAATTGATTCCACTTTTTACTTACATTAAAGAATTTTAATCGATTTAATTGACACGTATTATTTGAATTGAAACAGTTTTAATCGCGTTTAATATTATTTATTCTTGGAACAAAACTAATTTTTACAATTTCATATATTCGACTACTTATTTTAATATCAGCGTGCAACTGAACACAAAACTATGCAAATTATACTCATTTACAATTTCTTGCTGGTATTTTAAATGAACTTTTGTTAATTTAAAATTTATTTGAAAATTTATAAAATTTGTAAACAATGGATTAAAACAAAGCTCATTTTAATAACTTGTTCACATTAGATATTTATATGCGTACTGATTAGCATAGGGAATTTAAAAAAAAAAAAAAAAAAAAAGGAGTCGTAACGCTGATGTATTTAGACATCAGTACAATGACAAGTTTTTGACCCCATGATACTTTCCATCATTGTGATGCCAGAGTCAGAGTGTATATTATTATTTACTTACCCGTTAAACAGGATTGTTTCACCTTTGCTGTATTCCGCCCTTTGTTTACAGAAGAAATCTCAATTACAAGACAGCAGTAGCATGCCCGATATGGTTTTCGTAATCATTCTAATTTGAAAATTAGATGTATTTAACTAAATAATTTAAGCAAATAGAATATGGGAATTTTTGCTAATTTTATAAACATGAAAATAATGTAAATAATAAACAAATTGTAGCATCGAACTGATGTCACTGTAGTCATAGCATAGATGACGCATAAAATATGACAAAATTTTATAATGACTTTCGTCTTGATGTCACTTTTTGCCTCATTGATGCCATTTGTAATAACATTGATGCCACATTTCTGATGTTAAGGAATCATCAATATGAATATGCATTTTTCTATGAGTTTACCCACACAAAGAAATTTGTTGCTATGTTTGAAACTCAAAATATAAATCTTAGTTTAATTTAAAACTTTTCTTTTAATAAACTTCATTTTATATGAATTAAATTATACCAATTTGATTCGTACCTACATAAGAAAACAAACATAAAATTTGTAATCTAAGTAGTTTCTAAAGTGTAGCAGTACGTTTATTTTAAAAGCCTAAATGCTTGCCTTACTAAATATATCTAAAAAGTGTTAGACTGTAGTTATGGTCTTGGACACTTCCCATCCCTGAGAACGAAAACAGACTGTTGCTCATCTCTTAACGGAATGACTGAGCAGTTAGGTTCATATGGGTTCAAGAGCAATTGGAATATACTGGTAAACATTTGATCAGATGAGCTTCCTAGACTCGGCACTGCCTTCCAGGTTTGACGTAATTTCAAAGTAATGGGTGTATGTTTCTTACAAAATCAAACTTTACGACTGACTAACGATACTGCTAACGAAAGATGGGCTGGAAGCAAAAGATTTAGTATTACCAGGCAATTTTGGACCCGTAAGGATGACAAATGCACCATGCCCCTGCTATCGATGACTAGAAGGGATGTGTAATCGCGTCATTTTCTCATAGGCAGGATCTGCAGCGTTTGGAGCCTGATATATGTACTATGATTACTGCCTCAGCTTCGATGAAAAAATAAGAGAACCACTTTTGATTAATTGTATGATATCTCTGGCATTGAACTGGAGTGAATTTTAAACTTTGATAAAAATTCGACTTGGTTCTACAGTGCGAGTTCTGTTTAGTAGAGTTTTAGGGTATCACAATGGGCCAAGCTGTCGTAGTGTTTCAGTTTATTTCAGACTGTAATTTCTACCTATCCTATGGATAACCTTTTTATTTATTTATTTAATAATTAATTTAATTTATTTAAAATATTTTTTTGATGTTAACGTTATACTTTAAACAAAACGTTGTACTCTAGAAGATCTCTAGAACCAGGGCCATATTTTACCATCACTCCTATACAAATACCACTCCCAGAAATAGCTTGTATTGCCATAACTTTTTCACAGATGTTTGTATTGACATAAAACTTTTACGATAGCTACTAAGTATGTCAAGACGAAATATTGTGCTGGTCTTAAATTAGCCGAACGTCTCATTTAAACTGCCTTTCAAAAATTACTTAAAGGCAAACAAGTATGGATGAGTAGATATCTAAATTATATTCGGCACAAAGAAATGTGTATGTATGTATTTATGTATGTATGTATGTATGTATGTATGTATGTATGTATGTATGTATGTATGTCCCTTTATTAATTAATGAGGCATTGAAATATAAAATAAAAAAATGTAAAAACCGCATTTTCTTTGGAAGATTAAAAATTAAACTACTTATGAAACTCATAAACTTAAAGGAGCGTCAATTTTGTTGTTTTTACAACTTAAATTTTCGGCTCTTCAGGATCATCCACACTTAACTGAGCGGGATTTTATTTGGCCTTTTGCTTGCTCTTTAGTTTGTGGTTTTTATTCTTTTCGTGGTGGAGTGCGGCTCTTAATTTTTCTTGTGGTCGTTCATCATAAATTGCATCTAAAAAAACAAATATGAAGTCAATGAAAGTCTATTGGATGCTTTTTTAACATAAACATACCGGTTATAGCATCATACACATTTTTAAAATCTTTCAACCTCTTTTGACCCTAAACGCCTTCAACGTCAAAGGACATGACAATTTCTCGACCAAGAACCAAGATTTTTGCATATATCGCCTTTTATCGGCAATTTTATGTAGCGAACCTGCAACAGTTTAGGTTATATTAAAGTTTATATTCTCTATAATGTGATAATTACTTACATACAAATCCTTCTGGCTTGTAAGTAGATTGTCAAGCTCATGAAGCTGGCTCTCTGAAGCTAAAGGGAAAATCTGCATAACTGTGTCGATGGCCATGTTTTTATCCACAAGTTGATTCAGCAGCACTTTATGTTCGGCAAGGATCTCGCATATTTTTATATTTTGCTGTTGCGTTTGTTGTTGTTGTTCAAGCGTTTCTGTTAAAGGTTTTAGATTGAATATAATTTGAGAATTAATCTATTGTAAAAACTTACCTTTTATATCGTCCAGTTTTTTATTAAGCGCTGCACAGCCATCACACTTTGAACCACCTAAAATGCAAAATTAATAGTATAAGCTTTGAACAAAATGATTACAGTCATATTAATCACCAGTTCTCGAAAAGAGTTTCATTTTTGAGGCCAATGTTGAGGAGATCACGGATTATGAACAGCTAATTAAAATTGAGATTTATTTTAAAATTGTTTCTTACGTACTTTATTATTTTAATAAAGAAATTAACGACACAATTTTTTTTTCAACTAAACATAAATTTCACAACCAAACAATTATTGTTGACAGCTATTAACAGCGTTGCCAAATTATGTTTATTTTGGTAGTGTTTCCGGCTTAAAAAAACGAGTATAATATTTTCGAGTAGTCTACCTGCACTTGCCGCCAGTCTATAAATCGTATCCATTACCACTACTGACTTTTACTGCAGTACAGCACCACTCGCCAGGCGTCAATACCTCCACGTTCTTCTGCAGGGTATATATGTATGTATGTAACGTATGGACTCTAAAACGGCCGATTTTGATGAAATTTTCAGGAAATCTTCAGAATATTCAGCCGGGTGACACTGTGAAGTCTGATTTTTGATTTTCGGTCTGCAGGCGGAAGGGCGTGGCAAAATCCAATTTTCATATTGCACCACCAATGACATCTATTTAATTGTGACGATTTTTTTTTTAAATGATCGCCATGGTCCAACTTATATTTATACGAAAGGAAAATTTTGCCCCGCCCACTTTTAAGCCCACTTTTTTCGAATTACCTAAAATCAGAAAACGGCTCCATCGATTTGACAAATTTTTCTTTAAAATGTTCGTATTAACCCATTTTAAGTTTTCATCGAAAGAAAAATTTACCACACCTACTTTTTCTATTAAGCGCATAACTTGAGAACGGCTTGACCGATTTGGATGATTTTTTTCTTTAAAATGATTGCCATGGTCCAACTTAGGTTTTTACGTGTTCGTATCTTTTTAACGGATTTTAAAAATCGAACGCAAACATTTCACCTAATTTGGATAGGACAACGTCCGTCGGGTCAGCTAGTATTAACATAAAGAAAGATGTTTTGATTTTAATAAAAAAAATTTCACTGTTTTACAAAATTTTTTCGTACAAAAATTTGCTTAAGTGTAGAACGTAATGTGTAATGAAAATTCTGCTAACGATTATGATGATGATTAAGACCTTGCAAACTTTATTAAACTAAAAACTTAAAACATTTCCTACATCGAAAATAGGAAAAAAGTTTATATTAAAGCAAAATAAACAAAGTTTTCTGCAAGATTTCGTTTTAATTATGATGAGATTAAAATTATTAAAATTGAATTTTGTTTTTGGATATATTCAAACCACATTTTACACCTGCAGATATACATAAACGTGTTTAAACTTTAAATTTTATTCACAAACAACTTTTTCTACTGAAATGATATTAATATAAAACATTTTAGAGGAAAAAAGGAAAATATTTTGTCTTTTTTTTAAATTAAAATGGTGATATTTTCCTGTGCCTACAAAAATATATGTCAAGCTAACTTAAGATAATTAACAACTTTTCTGATGTGTAAAATAAATGAATTAAATCAGTGGGACTGTGAGCTACAACAAGGAATAAAACAAATTATTTTATAAAAAAATTATAATATCATGTTTGATTGCTAAATAAGATAATTATATATGTAAAACGATTATAATATTTTAGTATATTTATCGCTATAGGAAATGATTTTCCTTGCGGTTTGTTTAAATTAAGTAATTTTTTTTTTAAGGTTAAAACAAACTAATTTGTAAACTTGTAGTTTTGTGCGGTGATAAATGCTACTGACCTGGGATCTTAGAAACGTAAGTACAGCCTGAAGATCTACGGTAACAACGTAGATCTCTCGTGAGAGATTTCATGTTTAAAGTCGTGTAGGCATTACACATTGTCAATGTGACATTGTTCTTTCTAAGGTGTAAATAACACAAGATTTTTGGCATCATATGTTTCATAGAAAATCGGAGTAGAATGTTATGGGATGTGGTTCTTAATGCACCAGTCATTAGCATAAGATCGAACGACTCCTTTTTGAATACCATTCTGCCAGCAAATTTTTAATTGGAGTGGTCACTTATTTTTTGATAATTTGTTTTCTTTGTGGACGTGTTAAGTCGTGCATGTCACTTTATAACACTAATGTAAGTTAAAATTCCGTTAAGATATTTTTTCTTTTTGCAAATGATGTATTTTAATGGTGTTTTCTTTTCTGACAATAATGTTCCATATATGCTACCATTCGTGCGGGTTTTTGTTCCATTCTAAAAATATATGCAAAAATGTGAGAAGTTGTCGTTTTCCTTTCTAAACATGTTGCAACAATAAATGGCAAATTTGTTCCATTTCTTACCCGCAGTTGTAACTGAGTGTGAGATAATACATTTTTTTGCATCTGCGTTAAATACTTTTTTATGCAAGCAAGTATTTTTTTCTTGTGTTTGCGGACAATTTGCGTTATATTGTGATTTTTAGTTCTATTGTGATGCTGGGTACACACTATGCAACGCGTTTACGCAATCTAGTGAATTAAATTCATTTTCATTCATTCTAGATTGCATCAACATCAAAACGCTTTGATATTTTGAGGTTGCAAAATTTTTAACAACAGCTGACATTAATTATTGAAAATCAGTGCTGTTAACGCCTATTGGAATTGAAAGAAAATTTAATGTTGAATATTGCTACAAGCGTGATGAATATCGCTTTTAGTACAAACTTTGCATTCAATATTTAACACGCTAAATACACATAAGTGTTGAGTGCAAAACGTAGCTACATATTATTTTGTTCCATTGTAATTTAGAAAATTGTATCACTTTGTAAGGGTTCGTGTAACCTAACAAATATATTACACAACTATAATGCATCATTATTTTTTAGAAAAGAAAACACCATAAGCTATATAATCCTAAAAATCAAACAAAAATTTACAAAAAGTGGACTTAGGTAGTTTTCACGGTAAAGCTACAATATCAAAAGGGTGGTCCAATCATAATGCAATGTTAATTGTGAGTCTGAGGTTTGACGTTAAGTCAACTTAGCCCTCGAAAAACTTACGTTAATTACACTCGTGTGAGGATTTTCACACAAAGGCAATGTCTGTCTATTTTTCTGTGGCGCCATAGTTCGGTTGTAATCAAAGTCATGATTTACTTAAGGCTAGTTTACACTATCTCACAAGTCTTACGTATTCCATAATACTTTGAGAGATAGAAATCTAATGAGTTTTGTTGCGACTGTCAAAAAATCTAATTTAACATAACAGTTTGTGCTCACACCATTACACAAACTATAAAATGCGCAAATTTCATCAAAGTCGATATGTAGGAAATATAAAATCCTGAAAGAGTGACCGAAACAATGGCTCCCTTGCGCGAGAAATTCAATGGCCATGTTATCTCATGTCGTAGCCATGTTAATTGGCCGCCCACGATCATGTCATTTGACACCGTTGGACTTCTTTGTTTGGGGATATTTAAAAGAAAAAGTGTACTTCAATTAGCCAAGACCAATTCTATAACTTAAGAATAAGATAATTCGACACATTAACGACATTGAACCTCAATTATTTCATAGAGTCATTGAAAATTTGGACTATTCGCTAGAGGTACGCTAGTAAAGCCGTGGCGAGCATTTGGTCGATGTTTTGTTTCACACATAATTGTCAAAGATCCTTCTATCATAAAAAAAATTAAAATAATTCTCTGAAAACTTTTTGTTTTATTTACAATTAACATCGTGCGTTTTAGTTGGACCATCGTATTACGATGTTTGTGTTTGAACATCTCGGGTACGGCTCAACCGATTTTTATTTTATTTTTTTTTTATTTGGCGCCAAAAAAATCCTATAACCCCAAATTTTTACCATCCTCCCTTTTTTTTTAATCACGATTTTAGTATTTTAGTATGAGGAATATCCAATTAATTTCTTACAAAACGAAACAGCTTTACCGATTTTTATGATTTTTTCAATTAATTTTAATATTTTTTTTATATTTTAAAAGATTTTGTTATTCGTGCTTCATTCCCAATTTTTATTCTTGATAAAAACAAGAAAAATTGGGAATAAAGAACGAATTTAATTTAAGGAATACAAAATCTTTTAAATTAAAATTTTCTATTCCCAAAAATTATTTTGATAATAAACAAAAAAACTTAACTGGCAACGTGCTTTTGCAAGTTGTTTTTGGTTTCATTTGGGTTTTTCTTAACCTACTTACAACTACAAATAATGTTGGAAGAATTCCAATCAATTGTAGTGGGGAATGTAAGAAGAGATAAACTCACTGTATAGTGTTGATGTTTTTCTTTAAACTTTGATATTGTTACAAGTAGAACTGTTGCTTATAATTCTTATACGCCTAACAGTTTTATTTGGTTTCCTGATTTAGTTTCCTGACGATCAGGCCTAAGCAACCAGTGAAATGCCTATGCGCATAGCTTATCCCATCAACAGGGCTGTCAGATATGGCGATTTCTCGGCAAACGTGGCGATTTTGAAACGTGTTTGGCGGTGGGATTTTCCATTTGGCGACTGGCGACTTTTGTGGCGATTTTCGATATAATTGGCGATTTACTTGGCTATTTTTACCATTCATATTATTTCAGCGATTTTGAAATAAAAAATTTGCACTTTTATTTACATAAGCGGAGTTAGGCCTCTCCAGCTAAATATATATATGCATACTTATAGATTTTTGAACAGTTTGTCCTTTTTTGTTATCATTACTAGTTTAAAAAAAATCTGGCTCATTTTGTTCACAAGATTTTTGTTTTATTATAATTTTAAGTGAATTTTATATTCAGTCACTTTTTAATTCCAAGGTTTAAAAAACTGCAGTCGAAACCAAAACCTGTCGAGCAAAAAACGAAAATTTGTCAATAATTTTTCGCTTTTTGATTTGGTTTGGCAGCGACTATTTACATTTAATGAATTACAAGTAAAAGCAAAAGTTTTTTTTTGGCCAATGACAAATGAAGAAGTGGAAGAGATTGCAGTTTTTCAACTTCGACTGCAGTTTTTAAGCACTGCTTTTTTGTATTTTTTCTCAGTTTTTGGCGATTTTTGAGTGCAATATTATATCAGCTTTTTTTGTACGCAAAATTTAATTAAAAAAACAAAAAAGATTTCGAAAACTGAACAAAATTGACGTTTGGCGATTTTTAACATCCGGTTTGGCGATGGAGCTCAAAAAAACTGACAACCCTGCCCATCAACAATAAACTTTCAGTGTTTTTATCAAGAATAAAAATTGGGAATTAAGCACGAATAACAAAATCTTTTAAATTAAAATTTTGTATTCCCAACAATTATTTTGATAAATTTTTATATATTGTACAGATAAGTCTTTTGTGAGAAAATTTTGAATTCATGTGCAGTAGAAAACTACCTTAAAAGGAGAAATTCGCCATCTGTTGCTTCATGGTGGTGACTTATATTTAAGGCCGTCAGCTCAAAAGTGGTGTAAGCCACATTACATTTATTTCATATTTGTGTGGCTTATGGCTACTTTTGTATTATAAGCAGGGTTTAAAAGCATCCATCAGCTGGCTGCTTTTTATTTTTGCTTTTGCCACTGCTTTTGAAATTTTTAATTTTTTTCCAATAGCCAATGTTTTGTTTTTCGTTTGTGCAAAAAAGCAAATCTCCTATTTTGAATATTTTTATTTTCTGACAACTGCTTTTTTACCAGCCAGCGACAAAAATGGACAACCACATAAAAAGCAAAAGCTAAAAAAAATTATTTCGCCTTTTGCTTTTTTAATTTTTCCTGAAAGAAGAGCTAGTTAAAAAAGACAAACCAAAAAAAAAATCTAAAATTCAAAGAACAAAAATTCTTCTCTGGCTGGTAATAACAAAAAGCCGCTGAAGTGTGTGCTAAAAGCAGTCTGAGCAGAGCTATTAGCTCTGCAAAAAGGCAGATTACAACGAAAAAATACTGATCAGTGCACAAGCAACATGGTTTTTTTCATGGTGGTGAGGAAAAATAAATTTTTGCCTTTCTTCAGTAATGTTGTTGTTGCTCGACAGTTTGCATGACTATAGCACGAAATGTGTGTGTATTTTGGTTTTTTTTTAATATTTTTAGTAAAGGCAACCAGCCAAAGTGTCAGTTGGATGTTTTATTGTATAGAAACAAAAACAAATTCTTGTTGTATTTGTTTTGCATGAAAAATATTACTTGTCTTCGTCGATCTCCTATTTTGCGGCTATTAGCATGCAGTGGTTTTTGATTTGGCGGCTGTTTGACAGAATCTTTTTGTTTCATTCTCTTTCCTACATATTTTCTCCTACAACAGAAAAGTTATTGCCGTTGCTTTTTGAGTTCCATCAAATATGAAATTTTTGCTATTGTTAAAAAAGCAATAGTTGGAAAAAGCAGTGTCCATTAAAAGGTTACTTTTCAAAAACAGTGTGTTTATTTTGCTGCTGCTTTTGAAAAGTGTGGGCTTTTTTAGCAGTGGAACTTGTCGGCTTTTTATTTTTGATTTTTTTTTTTAAAGGAAAAAGGCAAAATTTGGCTGCTTTTGCTAATATGGCGATAGCATTTTAAACCCTGATTATAAGAAGAGCAAAAATAAATAAATGCAACACAAACTTTTGCAACGCTTTCTGTTAGTGATTGGTAAAACAAGAGATAAACTAGTTTCTTATTTTATTTTCGCAGTTTTAATAAATTTAGCGAAGGTAAGTCAGGATATGAAAAATTGAGGCTTACACCACTTTTGCGCTGACGACCTCATTACATATCGCTAGATGATTAGGGTGTCCCTAACCAGAAAAAATTTCCCGAAAATTTACCTTTTTTGCATGTACTTTCTTTCGTACATGTTTTTTACAAAATTTGGGTTAAATCATATCAATTCACAAAAACATATTTTTAACTTAAACGTTTTTGTAAATTTTTATAAAACTTCTTGATATAAATAAGTCTCATGTAGATTTTAATTAAACATTTGCAGATTTGAGTATCTATTTCTTTAAAATTTATATCATATTTTCTCCACTGTAAGATATGTGATAAAATTATTTTTGCCAATTCTATTTGTTTGTGTGAGTTAACATAGTCAAGTTGTGAAGACAAAACCAAAGAACAATTAAATTTTAAACCGAAAAGCAGTCGAAAAATAAATCAGAGCGCTTTATATCTTGCGGTTGCTGTACGAATGAAAATTTTTAAATGTCAAGTTAAATTTAATTTGTAACCATTACAATGTGTGAATAAAACATTTAATTAATACACTTACTAGGTTTAATCAAAAAATTTCAATAGTGAGAACTGGTAAAAATGTATGTAATATTTGGCATTTTCAGTAAATAATATAAAATTAATGCAAAATATATATATTTAAAAAAAAACAGATAGAGAAAAAACTTAAAAATTAATTGATTTTACATGTTTTTCCTTTACCTCTGTTTTTTTCGTACTTTTTGTCAAGAATTCTTCTTGAAATCCAAAGTACATTTTGTTTTTTTCGTGTTTGTCCTTCTTTTTATTGTTGACTTTTTTCAGCACATTTTGAAGGACAAATGTACACATATAGCTCGTGCATTAGCTTTAACAATAATTAGTATTGTGGTAATTTTGTTGAACTATTTATGGTTTTCAATCCAAATTTTCAATATTTTTAATCAGGAAGAAAGGAATTTTACAACTCAACAAATCATTCATTCTTGACTGACCTGAGATTCGAACCAAGAATGAATCATTAAGTAAAGCTTTACTTAGCGAAATCGGTACTTGTTATACCATAAAGGAGAATATTCTTGCGCCCGCCCAAAGACCGGCTTTACAGAGAAGCTTTAGCAAGCGAAGCCGGTGTTAGTTATACTATGCAGGAGAAAATGCTTTCGCCCGGCCGAAGCCCGGTTATACATAAAAGCTTTAGTTAGCGAAGCCAGTCTTGGTTATACCATAGAGGATAAAATCCTTGCGCCCCGCCGAAGGCCGGCTATACCGAGAAGCTTTAGTTAGCGAAGCCGGTCTTTGTTATACCATATAGAAGAAAATCCTTGCGCCCTACCGAAGGTCGGCTATGCTTTGGAGTTTGTAGACATGTTGTGATGGGCCCGCCGCACGCCCCACGATCTCCCGCTGGAAATAATGAGAAATAAGGCCATATGGCTTTATTTCCTATGGCTTTATTGCACGGGACCATATAAAAGATGTTTGAAGAAAATGTACATATTCTTAAGAGGCATCTTTACATTTTTATACCCTCCACCACAATTAGTTGTGAAGAGGGTATATTAAGTTTGTCATTCCGTGTGAAACTTTTTTATTATTCATCTCAGACCCCATAAAGTATATATAATCTGGGTCCTTGAGTAATTCTAAGTCGATTTAGCCATGTACGTCTGTCTGTCCATCTGTCCGACGGACAACTCAAAAGAAATGAACAAACTTGGTGCCAAATTGCTTGTAGTTGTCCTAAGCAGTTTGGGATTGAAATCCAGCAAAATCGGTTCAGTAGGACCAGCGCTATGAATCAAAATGTGGAACCACTACCTAAAAAAATTGATAATTTCGTTACAAAAAATAACATAAATGCTGGAACAAGGCATGGAATGAGATAAGATTTTGCAAAAATGTTTTATTTGACTGGAAATCACGCTGTCAAATTTCGTGATGATCCCTCCATAATTTACCCTAAGCCCCATATAAACAATACTCCCGGAAAACAGTTTAGTACGCCTAAAACCTTCAAAAATAACGCTAGCGTAACAAAATTTGGCTCGTCACAGTTTTATAGGACTTCAAATAATACTGTGAAATTTCGTGAAGATCGGTACATAATTTACCCTAGACCCCATAGAAACCCTACTCCCGGAAAACAGTTTAGTACACCTAAAACCATAATTAATAATGCGAGCATAACAGAAATTGGTACATCACAGTTTTAAAGGACTAGAAATGACGCTGTGAAATTTCGTGATGATCGGTCCATAATTTACCCTAGGCCCCATATAAACCCTACTACCGGAAAACAGTTTAGTCGCCTAAAACCATAATTAATAACAAATCGTCACAGTTTAAGATAATAATAACATCATACAGATATTACTCCTTAAACATTCGAACTGTCGGTGGAGGGTATCAAAGATTCGGCACAGCCGAATATAGCACTCTAACTTGTTTTATTCTTAAATTGGAACTAGAACAAATTTAAACTCAAAAAAACATATTACTTTTTTAAGTCCACATATCGCTCATTTGCTGCAACGTCATCACAACTCGAAAAATTAAATTTTGGTGTTATAAATACAGAATTATTCGCTGTGTTTTTCTTTATGATGTGTATAAAATTCATCTTAATATCTTTTAAACTTTTCCCGTTTGTAGAGAATGTATCGCTATTATTTCCAAGAGGTGCGAGCAAATTATAAAATTTAAACACGTTTATTTCGAAATTTAGTTTTGAGTTATTGCGACGTTGTAGGTTATAAGCGATATGGAAAATTGCTAAATCCAAAGAGATGAACGTTACAGTCGTACGCATCAAAAAAAATGTAAACAACAAATATTTCTACGTTCTCTTAACCCTTAAATTATAGCAGTAATAAAGCTAAAGTTTATGGAGGGCGCGATTCTAGGTCAAAGATAATGGCAAAAGAAGTAGCGGTTCGAACGTGATTAAAAAAGAAGTAGTTTTTGTGGCCATGTATAAAAAGGCGTAATTCAGCGAAACCTGGCGCAATTTTTTAGTCAAACTTCTTTCAGAATTTAACGTTGCAAATAACATTAAAATGGCTTTGGTTGGATTCCAAAATCTTCTGTATTTTTTTACGCCAAAATCTGGGTCGATACGTGACATTTCGAACGTGAAATTTTTCCATAATAATTTAACTGAATAATGATTAAAACAAAATAAAAATTTACCGTTAATCCGAATAACATATATCTCTTTGAACTCTTCCTTAGATTACAGACCATGTAAGAAAATTTTTTTGGAATAATTTTTATCAAGTATCACCTTTTTTAAGGAAGATAATATTATAGGAAACATACAATAAAACATTATCACAAATAAGAAATTACGTTTGCACAACTTTGCAGTGAACAAATTTATGGGTAAATTTATAAAATTAGTAAAATCTAAATATTTCTCTATAACAATATCGTAAAATAATCAGCTTTTAAAAACTTTTAAATTTTCGGTCACGGTGGACCTTTTGACGGAAATGCCCATATGTATTCTTTGCGACCCGAGACGAATATTTTCGCTTTGATAACATGTGTGAGGTCGCATTCTATTTATAATACTTATGAATATATATACTTTGCTTCTTTATACCTGTTTATTTTTTTTTTTTAATTTTGGAAAATTTTTATTTTTGGATCATAGCAAACTTTGATTTAAACTGAAGAAATTTTTTTTTTTGTTTTTGAAAAGAAAAATTGGTTTTTGTTGGAAAAGGAGGATTCTAAATTTTTAAAAATTAAAAAGAATATAAAAATTAGAAAGAATTGAATTGTGAAAAATTTAAACAAAAGAAGGAAACTAAATAGCTGAAATCAAGCAATAGATTTCAAATTTTTGGTTTTATCGTTCAATTGTGGAGTCAAGGGCAAATAAGGGAAAAACAACCAAGATTAAAGGGTGCGATATATTTACTTGGAAGAAGACCTTAAGCCTCAGTTCCTTGCCTGTTGAGAAGTCAACTGAAACACATTTTTAGAGCATTAAAGGACTGACATAAGAGTAATTTGCTTAGTTACATTGGTTTTAAGTGGCCTGAAATTAATTATAAAAATTCTGCTCGGGGTTTGCTCAAATCATATTACGAATAAACCTAAAACGATATGGAAAATGTTCATTCTGGAATCAGGAGTAAGGATCAATAATTTAAAAGATTAAACATCATTAAGTATCGTGTTCTTATTTTGTAAATTCAGTTTGTTAAGAAAAAGAAACTAATTGTTCAACAGAAAAAAAAAAAGAAAAAATGTGTTAAAATACATCTAAGATCACAATACTATTTTTAAACTATTATTTACTATCTCAACACTAATTTTTAACCTTTACCCCCCATTGTTACTTTTAAAATCGTGTATTTTATTTGTTGCAAGCCTTAGCGAGTAGACAGTAATAACTCCAAGCGTCCTAGATCCTGACTCCAGGCCTGCAGTCATCGATGGAAAAGATGTATGGAGAGTTTTGATTGTTAATTGATATTTTATTTTACTTCGGACTTAAAACTTATATTAAATACATCGGTTTCATGAGAGAAAAACGTTATAATACAAAACCAAAAAAATTAAATCACATATAAAACACATAAAAAGATAAATATATAAGTGGCCTATTAATATTTCTATTAAATTTCACTTTGAATTTCTTATTCTAAAAGAATACTATTTTAATGTTAATTAAACTTGAACTTTAACTTTCACTATTACTTTTAATACAACCAAATATTTGTTTTTTTTTTGTACTTTAATACATATAAATTTTATGCTAAGTTTGTTTTGTGGTCATTATGGAAATTTTTTCCATATGGCACTATATTGAATTGATATATAAATAAATAAATGTAGTTTTAAAATGAAATTTTAAATTTTAATTTAATAGTTATTTCGTGAAACATGTAGGTAATCAATGTAGACTGTTCGTAGGGCTATTCCGGAATATGAAATGAATAGCAAGGTCATGGGAGGGTAAAGAATGGTATGAGGCGGGTGACATCTAGTTCCTCTTCCAAGTAGAGCATAATTTATTTCCATATATTTGTATTTTTTTTGTTTTGTAATTGAATCGAAATTTTTTTGCTACTTAAATTTTTTTATTTTAAATGTACGAATCGACTTAACGTTAAAACAAGACGAAGATCCTCCCCATTTCCCTGAGCACGGCCGGTTTATAAGTAGCAAGGTCTTCTTAATGTTAAGTCCCTTTTACGTATGGTTCGTTACACATGAAATTAATGAAAATTAATATTTCCTTAAAGTCGAATTAAAAAAATATTTGTAAATGTTTAAATTTTCTAAGATGTAAACTTTAAGCCAAAAATATAAGTTGTGAATAAAATAGAGTTCAGAAAACTTTATATATGATAACTCATATTTACGCATTCATGAATTTTCTCAAAAAGCAGGAGTTAAAAATGTTTAACTATTTTTCACAGTCATGAATGAATTGTAAATTTTTCGTCAATTCATTCATGAGGGCGAAGAATAAAAAATGTTTGCATTTCTTCAGTCATGAGGAATGAGAAAACAAAAAAAAATTAGCAACTCTCCTCAATAGTGTTGTTGTTGTGTTTGCTCAGCACAAATAGCCTGGGTATGTATTATGTACATGTCTTAAAGAACCTCTTTACCACTTCAGTTGCCCGCTGGCAATGGTCGTTCGAATCGCTTTTTTAAATTTGTGAAGAATTTTAATATGAAAAATTCAAATTTCTTCCTTCCGGCAAATTCACATATGAATTTCTTTTTTTATATTTGCTCACTCCCTTTTAGCGAGGAAACTCAAAATATTTTTGTTCCCCACCCTCATGAGAATGAAAAGAAGCAAAATTTGTGCATGTTCGAACTTGCTCAAGACTGAATAATGAGTGAACATTTCGGGACTCTGGAATAAAATAAAAAATTTAAATACTTTTTTTATGTAATTCTAGTTTTTATTTTAAACTATAAATAAAATTTATTAATATTTTTAATTAGGCTTAAGTTCATGAAATTAAATTTTTCATTAAATTATTTTTCTGAACAAAGGAATTTTACAACATGAAAATTAATTAAAATTGTTATTGATAATCTTTCATTCTTGACGTAGCTGGGGCTCGAACCCCGGCCGGCAGGTTACCATGACATGTTTCGATTGCAACCACTCAATCTCCTCAGATGGATTTGCCGTCTTACACTCGAAGCCATCGACGACTGCTGACGTCAATAGTCAAACATCAATCCTTAAACCAAATTGTATTCTAACATTTGGTAGATCGAAATTTGCTTTCCTGAATGATTATCCATTTTTAATTGATTTTACATGTTTTTTCCTTACTTCTGTTTTTTCGTACTTTTGTCAATAATTTTTCTTGAAGTCCAAGTAAATTTTTTGTTTTTTCATTTTGTCTTTTTCTTTTCTGTTGACCTTTTTCAGCACAACTTGAAGGACAAATGTACACATAGATCTCGTGCCTTAGCTTTAACAATA
Source organism: Pollenia angustigena (assembly GCA_930367215.1). NCBI lineage: Eukaryota > Metazoa > Arthropoda > Insecta > Diptera > Polleniidae > Pollenia > Pollenia angustigena. The sequence continues at coordinate 169,579,767 of OV884058.1, forward strand.
ATTAATTATTCAAGCAAAAATTCTATACAATTTTTTTATGAAAAATGAGGAAGACAATCGCATGTTATAAAAACCGAAATTAGGTGGAATTTAAATAGAATAAGATTTTTATTGTAATTATTTACAAACTGTCTGTGGTGTTTCCTATTTTTAAGTGTTGTCCATTTAAAGATAATTGATGCAAAGCCGCGAATAGCGTTGTAAGTGACAAAATAATCAGCCTTATTCCGGTTGTCGTTAACGTAATCGATCAAGTCGTTTTTTGTAAGAGATTAAAGTGACACACAACCAGTGTTCTGGAGACCTGAAAACCCTTTCTAAAAGCCGAACTAATTTTCCTTAATTTTTTATTAAGGATATGAAAAAAAACCATAATAATTAATGTAAATAATTTAATGTATATTTACTATTTAGTTTTTTTTTTGGTGGAAAAAACGTTTCATATCAAAAAAAAAAAAAAAAAGATGTCAGTGATAAGGTTTTACCACTACGAAAAACTAGTGGCTTTTCAAACGTTATTCCCCGTTTCCCAACAAAAAGTGTGTTCTTATAACGTTTATACACTTTACCTGCACAGTGGTAGCAACAGTGTTACTTAGACCGTATTTACATTATGCAATTAACGCCGCAACTTTCGCATGCAACTTTTTGTTTGTTAGCAAGTGGTGTAGGGAAGAAAACGGGGTTGAAAAAGTTGAAAAAATGCTTGAAAAAAATGTAAATGTAAATGTGAAAAGAGTTTCGTAGAAACTACTTTAAAAGAAAAAAAAAAAAAAACTCGGCGTTAGTGTTCACAATAAAGCAACAATTTTATTCGTCATTTCATACAAATTGTTGCTGAAGTAAAAGTTGACTGAACAACAACTTTAGTTACATTTCTGATCGAAAAATTAAAGAAAAATATTATTAATACTTTTTCCGTATGACGTGCTTAATTCCCAATTTTTCATATTTAATAAATACACTGAAATTCATTGTTGAGGAAAAGCTAGCTTCTATGCGCATTTCACTGGTTGCTAAAGCCAGCTCATCAGGAAACCTTTTCCAAAGATTTTAGAAAAGAAAAAATATTAAACAAATAAAGCCCTAAAGCGAATAAGAATTATACACACTCTAAGACTTACTTGTAACAATATCAAAGCTTAAACAAAGCACCAACAATAAACCGTGAGTTTACCATTTCTTACATCCCCCTACAATTGGTTGGCTTTTTTCCGACTCGAATTGTAGTTGTAAGTGGGTAAAAAGAAAAAACAAAATTATAAAACAAATTGCTTCATTTTATCGTCTTCGTAAGAAAACAACAAAAAAAAAACCAATTTGCCAATTCAGTTTTATGCACGGGCACATGTAATTATATTATCAAAGTTATTTTCGGGAATACAAAGTTTATTATTAATACGATTTCCGTATGACGTGCTTAATTCCCAATTTTTCATATTTGATAAATACACTGAAATTCATTGTTGAGGGAAAGCTAGCTTCTGTGCGCATTTCACTGGTTGCTAAGGCCAGCTCATATGAAATACTTTGAGAAGAAATAAGAAAAACGAAATTGTTGCTTGCATTGTGAACCATGTTTTATTGACTTAAATATTTTTATATAATTAATTTGAATAAAGTAAATTGAAAAAATTGTGAGTTTGGCTCGCAAAAGATGGAATAAAATTTGAAAAACATTATTGTAAATTAATCGAAACTCATTTAAATACAAAATTTTAATTTAAAAGATTTTGCTATTCGTGCTTAATTCCCAATTTTTATTCTTGATAAAAACACTGAAATTAATTGTTGAAGGGATAAGCTATTCCTATGCGCATTTTACTGGTCGCTTAGGCCAGATCGTCAGGAAACTTCATCCATAAAGATTTTAGAAAAACTAAAGATATTAAACCAAATAAAACTGTTAAACGTATAAGAATTATAAGCAATAGTTCTTCTTGTAATAATATCAAAGTTTAAACAAAAACATCAACAATAAACAATGAGTTTATTTATCTCTTCTTACACTCAAAATATTATGTAGTTAAATTCAAACGAAATTCATTTTAAACAACTTAAAATTCATTTAAAAAACGGATCATTTACATTTCATTTAAAACAAATGATTTGCTCATTCATTTTTACATTTTTTATTTATTAAACAGCATATTCATTAAAATTTAATATTTTTTATACACACACCACAATAGTGGAGAGGGTATTATGCATTTGTGCTGATGTGTGTAACGCCTTAAAATAGTGGTCCTAGACCCACCTTAAAGTATACCGATCTATTCAGAATCACTTTTTGAGTCGAACTAAAGATGTCCGTTCGGCTGGCTGGCTGGCAGGCCGGCTGACTGGCTGTCCATGTAACTTTGTGCGCAAAGTACAGGTCGCAATTATGAAGATAATTTGATGAAATTTGGGTCACAGGTTTTATTCGCACAAGGACCAAGCCTATTGAAAATGGGCCGAATCGTAGGACCACGAGGGAAGATAGGGGGAAATTCCTTCCTCTCAGAAACTATCAAACCGATTTTAATAAAATTTTAAACATAGATAGAACCATATCTCTATGGACATAAAATGTATAAATATATAAATAAAAAAAAAATCGGACCACGAGGGGAGATAGGAACAATTTCTGCCTCTCAAACCGATTTAAATGAAATTTAAAACATAGATAGATCCATATCCATAGGGACACATTAGCTATACAGTTTTTAAAAAATGAACAATGAACTTTCAAGCCGATTTTCATGAAGTTTATAAACATAGATAAATCCATATATACATGGACACATAAGCATGATGCGTTTTTAAATACTGTGGTGTAGGGTATCATATGGTCGGGCTTGACCGAATATACTTTCTTACTTGTTACTTTTAAAAAATATAATTTAACCGACAACAATCAAACTACATAACAAAATAAATACGGAAAAACATTATTTTTTGGTAGTTTATTTTTTGAATAACAAACATAATTGTTAAAAAATAAAATTATTCGTAAAATAACTATATTTTTATTCAATTTTAACACTACGGAAAACGAATTTAATAACCCACAATCAGTTACTGTAAAAATTTTATGAGAGTACATTCCCCACTACAATTAGTTGAAATTCTCCCAACATTAATTGTAGTTGTAAGTAGGTTAGGAAAAAACAAAATGAAAACAAAAACAACTGGCAAAAGCATGTTGACAGTTTAAGTTTTTTTGAGCCGTACACTTGCCTGTTTATTATCAAAGTAATATTTGGGAATACAACATTTTAATTTAAAAGATTTTGTTATTCGTGCTTAAATCCTAATTTTTATTCTTGATAAAAACACTGAAATTTATTGTTGATGGGATAAGCTATTCCTATGCGTATTTCACTGGTTGCTTAGGCCAGATCGTCATATTAATTTAACCTTTTTTTTTTGGTAAATTCTTCTCCTTTAATACTCATTTAATGTCAGTGTTGGCAATATATTTTTTTCAACACATAAAACTTAAACAATGCAAATTCTTTATAACTAAACTTATTTAAAAATTGCCAAATTTCCATAAATTTAAAAACAATATTTTTGTTTAAATTACTCTCATTTATTTTAAATAGAAATTTGCTTAAACCCCTAAGAGCATAAAATACTTAAATAAGTAATAACGAAATTTTTTGTTTTCCTTCTAATTTCGAAAAATGTGCAATAAATTAAAAAGGAACTCCTACGAATATTATGTCATTAGCTGTAAAATCAACTTAATCCTTTACATAATTTTGTATTATGGTTTCTTACAAAAGTCACTCTCTCTATCTCTCTCTATCTTTCTACTTGGTGAAACAGCATTTCTAAAGTAACAAAGTTTTTCTTTCACTTAAACACATTTTTTCCGAACATTTTAATAAGTTTTAGTATTAAATTATAAAAGTAGATTGTTTCATATTCTAAAATAAATATGGTTATGGAAAGTATTTATTTCCTTTTTTGTCCTCTTACCAATTTTTTCTTTTTAAATTATTTTGTAAATTCTTTACAAGAGAATATGAGTAAGAAGCATACAAATTGCTGGAATGATATGTGCAGATTTTTGTTTTCAGTAACTAAACGAATGATTCCCACAGGGATTTTAGCTTAAGATCAAATAAAAATAAACTAAATAACAAGAGAGGAAACAAAGACAGCACAAGCAAAATAAATTTCAAAAAAAAATCTAAAATAATGGATAAAGATTATGTTGCATATAACAAAAAAAAAACAAAAAAAAATACTTTTTAAGTGTTATTAATAAATACGTGGGTATATAAACGTTTGTTGGAATATGTCTTGAAAAGCCTTAGTAGGGTGGTAACGATTTGGGAAACGGAAATCAAGGATAAAAATATAAAAACACTTAAAACCCATTAAAAAAATTAAAAAATTAAGAGAACAAAAAAACATATTTAAATATTATTAAAATTGTTTTATTAACGTTATTATTTGTATTATGCTGCTCAAAAAAAATTATTTGAATTGGTTGCAAAGTTGTCAAAAAAAAAGGAAAACATTTACTTCTTAGTAAAATTCTTTAACTAATTCTTTAAATTGACTTAGGATTATAGTGGCAGACCAAACGCAGTTTTTCTTTTAATTTTAACTTTCAACTTTTCTTGGTAAGGTTAACGATATACTGTTATTCTCCTCCAACTTTTTAAGTCACTTCAAACAAATGGACGTCTCCTGTAATTTGGCATAATGCAGCTTTATTTGATGGTTTTCCTGCAGAAACTGGTCTTTTTATAAATTCTAAAATAAATTTTCTACGGGATAAAGATCCGCACTTTGGGCGGGCTACTCCTAAACACAGAGTTTATACAGAGGTGAAAAAAGTGACACATGAATAAGGCCAAAATCAGTACTGAAGGTTGCTTTCGAAGAAAGGGACACAAATCGTTTTTGGTGGTGAAGTGGCAACGTGTAAAAACATGCTCCTACAAGCAACACACGTATCGAGAATCAGCGCTGCCATATATTTTTTAAAAAAATCTTGTTATCTCAGAAAACAAAACTTGTTTTCGCAAGGAAAAACTTTTTTTTTCAAAAGTGCCAAATTTTTAAAAGAAAATACCAAAATGTACCTATTAAGGAATTCTTTTTATTTACAGATATAAAAAAAATTTAATATAAATTAGCCATTTCTTTTGATTGATTAGAGTTCCTTCAATCACTGTTATTTGTTTCAAAAAGCCTTTTGTTCGTAAAATACCACATGAAGTTTGTATTTCTAATTTGTTTCTAACACTATTTTTGTTTAAATTAACTTCTGAGGAAATACGCTCTACAAAACTCTCAATATTTCGCTCTTTTTGTAAATTATGTTCCGAAAAATCAAAGTGAATATCACTTATAATTATAATGTAGATGTATACAACATTTGAGAAAATAGCACATAACACTGGTTTACAGCCAAAAAAATACCAAGAACACCACATGCCTAGATAAGTTAATTGGGACCTCCTGAACACGAAAATCGCTGTAATTTTTTTTTCCTAAGTACCGTTTTTTAGATAACGGTACTTTTGTGTTTTTCGGTGTATGGTCCCACTCAAACCCTTGTGGAGCCCAACCAAAAAGTCCGATCGAAATAAATGGCATATCGTTGGAAAGGTAATCGTATGCCTTTTCCATCGATATGCTACAAATTTCGATTTGATAAGAAATGGCTGAGTAATGGCACCTCAAAGTTCAAAAAATGTAAATTTTTTACGTTTTTTTTTCAAAATTTTTAATTTTTTTCAGTTTAAACGTATTTAAAAAACACGGAATTTTATATGAGATGAAAATATTGTCGTTCCACAAAATCCTTAATAAAGACTTTATTTTTCATGCGATTTTTTTCAAACTACGCTTAAAATGTTGGTAATTAATAATACTATTTGGTGGTGAAAATGAAAGTTTTGAAAAAAAACGTAAAAAATTGACAGTTTTTGAACTTTGAGGTGCCATTACTCAGCCATTTCTTATCAGATAGAAATTTGTAGCATATCGATGGAAAAGGCATTCGATTACCTTTCCAACGATATGCCATTTATTTCGATCGTACTTTTTGGTTGGGCTCCACAACGGTTTGAGTGGGACCATACACCGAAAAACACAAAAGTACCGTTATCTAAAAAACGGTACTTAGGAAGAAAAATTACAGCGATTTTCGTGTTCAGGAGGTCCCAATTAACTTATCTAGGCATGTGGTGTTCTTGGTATTTTTCCAAATTAAAAATTTGTAAAGCAGTGTAATTAAGCAATACTTTTTTGGTAACCTTTTATTACATCAAAAGATACCTTTCAAAATCGAACCTTTTTAACAATCCATTGCAAAGTTTAACATAAAACCTTAAACAATGAACTCTTAAGTCTGTTTCATCATATTCAGATAATTTAAATGAAGCTAGTGCTGAAATTACTTCAGCACCTTTATATATATCTTTGGTATTTTTAAGGTAAGTATTATTGTTTACATCAATTTTTTTTTTCACTTCCAAAATGTACATACTAAAAACTTGAAAAAACTTTAAATAAATTAAAATCTTTTTGGCATCTCAAAAAACTTGCAAAAAAATGGGAAATCTTAATAAATGGCAACGCTGATCATGATCAAAATAAAAGTAACAAAATACAAATCACGTTTAACAAAAGGATAAGTTCAGCAAAAGTTTTATTTTGGCAGATAAGAGAAATCACAATATGTTCCCTCTCGTGTCAGCTCTGCGTGTACTCTGTGCCCCTAAGTTTTGATATTGTTGACTCTTAATCGCGAACAATGTTTGGGATCATCCATTATGTTCAAATATCCAGGCCAGCGATAAATTTTCGGTGTAAGCAGCCTTATTGAGGTTGTCGTTGTCATAAACGACTGTGTCGTTTTTTGTAGTAGATTAAAGAACACAGTTTGTGTGTTTCTTTTGTGAAAAATGCTTCTCGCTAGTTTGCACAATTTTACGTTTATAAAGTATGTATATGGCATTGTTTTGCGTATGTAAACAAAACCCACATTTACTTTACAAAAAAGTAGTTTTAAATAAAATTAAATAAAGGAAATATGAATGAAACACTGTTACTGGTTGTGCTATTCAAATTTTTTTCTTTCTCATTTAATATAAAGTTTATATTTGTTTCCATTTGCTTAAAATTTCACGCGAAACAAGTGCGGCTTATATTATTTCGCAGTTGTAAAAATGTTGCCAGAAACGTTTCGTTATTTTTTCAAAAGAAGCAGAGGACAACTCCATTAACGTTATTTCATATCACACGGGTTAAAACAAACTGTCAGATAAAATAATTATTTTTATTTATTTATTTATTTAACGTATTAGGCTTATAATTAAAATTATCAGCTAATAATAATTATGACAATGGAAGCGAAGGCCTTCAGCTCAAGATAAAATAATTAATTTGTAATTAATATTAACTTTTGTTGACAATAATACCTCAATAATTCGTCGGTTGATTATTTAATTGTCGTATTGGTATCAGAATTCAAAATTTTTTTTTTTTTTTTTTTGTTTACAATAAATCTTCAAGCTCAAGGTCACTTTTATATAACCCTTTCAGCCCCACTGTTGCCTATAGGCAACATTGCAATCAAACGCTTATAACTCCCGAAAATTAAATTTTTTCTTAAAACGGTTTTCTGTTCTTAGTAAATATGCATCTGAGCAATGTGTGTGTAGAACTAAATACAATAAGCTTTGGTGGTGTTCATTTGCGAACTGTTTGTTAAAGCGTGTGTGTGTTTTTAAAAAAACTAAAGAAATTGATATTAAAAAAAATAATTGTGTAAAAAATGCAATTTGCTATTTAAAACAGGTTAATTAATGATATTAAGCAACAAACACACAAAAAAAATTGTAGCTTTGTCCTCAGTATTTTTTTAAAAACCATGTTGCCTATAGGTAACATTGGTCCATTATGTTCATAATTTACGTAAGAACATTTTGTTCACTAAAAATGAGTGCAAGGGTTTGGCAAAGTGAAAAATTGAAAAAAATTATTAATTTGAAGAATGTGAAGATGAAGACATCGAAAATGATGCATGAAGTAGACTTCACACCCTCAACCAGAGACTGATATGGTCTATTGTGACGCCTTAGTTAATAAGAATTCTAGTATGAAAGAATAGGAGAAGTAAAGAGTGGAAACACAGGAAAAGAGGAAGTAGTGGAAGATGAAAAATCGGACTGCACAATCCAACAACAACCCTACTTAACAGAAAACTGCCTTATATGTGCCCAGTACCCAGTCTTCAGCCGCGCAGCCAGGTCATTCCCATTACAAATCAGATTCTCGAGCCCGCACCTCGAGACATCTCCTAATTCGCGCAGGAATCTGCTTCCCAGCCACCTCAACCTGCTGATCTGTAGCCTGGGAAAGTGGCACAGAAAGTGCTCAACTGTCTCCAACTTCTCTGGGTCCTCCCATTCCCACCGCCATCCTGCCTATCATACAGTGGCTTGTGAAAATAGCTATCATGGTCCTGACGCAGGCCCTACTCTTGCCCAGCAGTGCGTCTGAATTTGACCTACTTAGCACCGGCCACAGCGTGCGCAATACCCGTCAGTCTGTTCGGGCCTCTACGCCCGGTTAGTACCGCTCAGCGCCCATTCCCTTATTCTTCCAAAGTATAATCACATTGGATGCCTGACCGCCTGCAAACTGTCAGGACCCTCCATTTCCGAGCCTAGTCTCACCAACTCATCAGCTATCTCGTTGCCGGAGATGTTGCAGTGACCCATATTAACCAGCTCTATCATCACTAGATTCTCCATCATCACCACCCGACAGCGCAAGCTGTAGCAGAAACCGTAAAAAATTAAATATATGACAAAACTATTCTCTGGGTTGAATAGGGATCAAAAGGACGATGCAGGATATGTCACACAGGCTTTCCACGTTCGAAGTGCAGAAATGAAGAGTCTATTTATGCTGTAATCCACAAAAGAATTGCAATATATAAATTATCAAATATCTTCAACATGTGTTAAAAGTTTACACAGAACTGCCCAATGTTGCCTATAGGCAACATCTTATATATCCTTAACCAGGATAGGTAGAACTTTAAATTTTATTTTATTTCATAACTAGGCAAAAACGAGCTTAACCATCTTAAAAAAAATTTTTTGAACCGCTCAAAAAAATTCGGGGGTGAAAGGGATAAAAAATATGTATTATTAATCAAAATTACAGAATTTGATTTATAAGAATAAGATAGGAAATACAATAAGTAAATAAAAATGGAATAAAACAATTTTTGTTTCCTGTGTATAATTTTTATTATTTTTCTCAAGTGACAATTTTGTTGTTTCGTAACATTTTTTTTTTTAAATCCTTGAAGAAGTTGGCTATTGAGATAAAGAATAATAAATATTTTTAATAAAACAAGTGACCTTATGCTTAAAGATTTGTTGTAAAGAATTATAGTAAAAAGGTCGAAGAAATTAATGTAAAAAATTTGTGATGAATTGATTCTTATGACGTCTTACTCTTATTTTAACAAACTTTGCCCAACAAGTTAAGAAACACAGCTTATATTTTAATATTAAAGGCAGAGAAAATCAAATATTTTTAATTTATGTCTTGCAAATTGTTTCTTTGTTCGGAATAAATAGAACTTAGTCTACTTTCACACGTTTCATCTTTTGATGCTCAACTCTTATGTTTTTAGGTGAGAGAAGAAAGAAGAATGGGGGTTAGTACAGAGATGCCTGTACTCGGTCAGTACGCTTTGTATTTTTATTCGTTGGTATATGCCAGCAATGGCTGCATGTAATTTTTTTCTTTTCTTTTTCTCTTTGATTCGCTGTTAAAGAAATTGTTGTTGTTTTGAACCGAAAAAAGTTGAAACCGATTGCTGCGTGTGATTATGTTGGCATCTTTAAAAGGGAATTGAAAAGAAGTTGAGCATCAAAAGATGAAACGTGTAAATTAAGACTTAATAGCTGCTTACTAGAAACTCTAGTCGGTGGAGCTGATAAGTTCTTTTTGGCTTTTCCCTTATGGTTTATAAATGGAATGGAATTCCAATATCTCTGATTAATTTGTATGATTAACCCATTATTGGCCAGAGGCCAGCGTCCTATTTATAGGATATTAAAAAAATCATGTTTTTTGCCACTTATACAGTTTGTATTCTAAAAATATATCACCTATGATACCTCTAAGTTCCAGTGTTCTATTTATAGGACGGGAAATATTTTCGATATTTAAAAAAATATTTTTTTTTAATTCTTGTGTTATTTTACATTAATTAAAAACGTTTTACCAAAAAAAAAAAAAAAAAAAATTAAAGTTGGGCGCTAACCGGTTAACTTTTTCTTTGGGTGTTTTCAAAAACAATGAAGATATTATTCAGAAATATTTCCCAGAAATTATATCCAATTTATACAAAAATGTGCATTGGGGCAAGACACATAAAAAATTTGTCCATAAAGTTTAAAGTTATGAACGAAAAATTTTCCGAAAGCTGAACATCTAAAAGAAAAAATTTTCTTTGCAAAGTCCTGAATTTGTAGAAGAGAAGGGAAAGAAGTTGCATCTTTTCCACATCCACTTTGGATGCATGTTTAATTTGACAAACGACAACAAAAAATTACCAAAGCTAACATTGCGTGTGCAGGTAGAAGTCAAAGAAAAGTCGGCAGAATATTGAAAAAGTTTTGTCAAAGTAAACTTTGGCTGCAAGAAAGGGGTCAAACCCAAAAGTTTGGTCAACCTCTATTATTTTGTTATGTAAAAGTACCCCTTTTTTGGGGTAAATTGATAAAATGTATTCTTTATATTAAACATATTCGAAAATAAACATTAAATAACGATCCTTAATGCTCGGCTCGAAAATAAACATTAAATATCGATCCTTAATGTTCGGCTCGGTAGATTTGTGGAAAACACAAACGCTTATAAAGTTTGTGTAGTAAATCATTAAAAAAAAATAACGTTTTCCTGTTCATCTTTCGAACACATAAATAATATTGTTCTTATCCAACTCAACAAAAAGATGAGAACATTTAATTTCGTTCAGTTTTATTTTAAAACACACAAACTTCATTGTGTTTCGTTCAGTCCATTAATGTTCGTTCGTTTCTATTGTGCGTAACGCCCTTTTGGCTGGTAAAAAAACTAAAATTTTTTAACAAAAACAAAATACACATACGAAAAAAAAAACAAAAAGCCAGCAAAATAATTTTACACATAAAGAACACATACACAATACACACACAAGCTATTCGTGCTGTGGTCGTTGCTAAAATTTTTGGTTATAAAACTTTAAAATTTAATGTTTCTCTACACTATCACCACAATTGTTCTGTTTTTTAACGAAGAACAGAACACTATATAATGTTCGGCTCTTTCTTGGAAATAGTTACGAATGGTATTAAGGGTTGGCTTTATCTACACAAACACTAAAAATTAAATATCGTTCCTGCGTGTGTGAGTCGGACGCTAAATCATGTTCTGTTTTTTTTTAGAACACTGTTATTAAAGAATTTTTTTCAAGTTCGAAAATATAATTTTTTTTCTAAAGTAAAAATATATTACATATTTTTCTTTAAGTTTTTTTTTTTAATACAAATGTAACTAAAGTTTTTTAAAAGTCGACTCTACTTTTACTTCGGCAACAATTTGTATGAAATTGTAAATGCCATTTATAATAATTTGTATTTAGTTCTGAATGAAAACTTTAACATCATATTGAAAAAACATATTAATAAATACGTTATATTGTTCTCGGCAAAATTTGCATGTGTTGTCTTAATTGAAAATGTGTGTGGTGGTGGAAAAACATTTTTTGCTTTATTGTGAACAGGCTTTAAAAGCACCCATCAGCTGGCTGCTTTTTATTTTTGCTTTTGCCACTGCTTTTGAAATTTTTAATTTTTTTCCAATAGCCAATGTTTTGTTTTTCGTTTGTGCAAAAAAGCAAATCTCCTATTTTGAATATTTTTATTTTCTGACAACTGCTTTTTTACCAGCCAGCGACAAAAATGGACAACCACATAAAAAGCAAAAGCTAAAAAAAATTATTTCGCCTTTTGCTTTTTTACTTTTTCCTGAAAGAAGAGCTATGTAGTTAAAAAAGACAAACCAAAAAAAATCTAAAGTTCAAAGAACAAAAATTCTTCTCTGGCTGGTAATAACAAAAAGCCGCTGAAGTATGTGCTAAAAGCAGTCTGAGCAGAGCTATTAGCTCTGCAAAAAGGCAGGTTACAAGGAAAAAATACTGATCAGTGTACAAGCAACATGGTTTTTTTTCATGGTGGTGAGGAAAAATAAATGTTTGCCTTTCTTTAGTAATGTTGTAGTAATTTTGTTGTTGCTCGACAGTTTGCATGACTATAGCACGAAATGTGTGTGTGTGTATTTTGGTTTTTTTTAAATATTTTTAGTAAAGGCAACCAGCCAAAGTGTCTGTTAGATTTTTTATTGTATAGAACCAAAAAAAAATTCTTGTTGTATTTGTTTTGCATGAAAAATATCACTTGTCTTCGTCGATCATGCGCCTTTCAGCAACCTTTGCGCTGCTTTTATCTCCTATTTTGCGGCTATTAGCATGCAGTGGTTTTTGATTTGGCGGCTGTTTGACAGAATCTTTTTGTTTCATTCTCTTTCCTACATATTTTCTCCTACAACAGAAAAGTTATTGCCGTTGCTTTTTGAGTTCCATCAAATAAGAAATTTTTGCTCTTGTTAAAAAAGCAATAGTTGGAAAAAGCAGTGTCCATTAAAAGGTTACTTTTCAAAAACAGTGTGTTTATTTTGCTGCTGCTTTTGAAAAGTGTGGGCTTTTTTAGCAGTAAAACTTGTCGGCTTTTTATTTTTGATTTTTTTTTTTAATAGGAAAAAGGCAAAATTTGGCTGCTTTTGCTAATATGGCGATAGCATTTTAAAGCCTGATTGTGAACTCCATGTAAAAATATTGCTGTGATTGTGAATCTCGCCTAAATGCTGTTATTTAAATTTTAATTACTAAGTATTATAAAAATTATCCAAATCAGATTTTATACTAAAACCTTCAGCCACAAAAGCTTTTATCACATGCTCATTAAATATGTATGTGAAACTGCGCCATCAATATAACACACAGAACATTTTATTATTACAAAAAGAAAAGAAATACAAACATGTGTCTGGAATACAATACAACAAAATAATATTTTCCCTATTTTATAACTCTAACAAAACAAATTAAAGCATTGAGTTAATGGCATCTAATAAAAGGTTTATTGTTTATGCTCCAAAATAAAAGGAAAAGGAAATATAACAATATACTTTAAAAACAAAGATAAATTTCTTGTAACATCACACTCAGTAGATTAAAAATTAAACAAAGAAACACGCACAAGAACACAAAGCAGAAGCCCTCTCTCTTTTTCTCATGTTAAAATAGCGGTTAAACATTAAAAAGAGTACAAAATGAGTGAAATTGAAACTGTTTATTATCGTTCAAAATATACTTTTAATTGTTATAACGTGTAATTTTTATATCTCACGTAAAATGTTTCCTTTTTTGCTGGTGTTGTTTTATTATTTACACACAAACACTGTTTGGTGCTTAAACAAAATTATTGCTTGTGGTGTTGGTATACAAATACACGTGTATTTGATTCAAACTATATGTAAGGTCATAGTGGGTTAAAGTCAGGCTATAAGTATGTATATGTTTGTACAGCTTCTCACATTACATAATCTCTAAAAGCTTTTTACACTGATCAACATCTACCATCAAAGATGTAGAAAATGTGAAACACTCGCTTACATTTATTTATTTATTTATTTATTTATTTAATTTATTCGTCTATGGAATTAATCCTTACAGACTATTTATACAACACAAATGTTAATAACTCACATAAAATAATTAATTATGAATTTAAAAAAATTATTATTTTACTTTTAGTTATATTAGTATTTAAAGAAAAATCTATAAATCTAAACAGTTCATTAAATTGAATACACATTCTCCTGAGAGGGTCAGCGTTTGCATAATTAGCTCTAAAAAACTGAACGGATAATGGTGAGAAGTAACGTGTTGGTCGTTGAGGAATGTTGAACGAAATATTGTTGATCGGAAAACCAGAACAAACATCACCGTTAATAATATTCAATAGAAACGAGACATTTAACATAGATCGTCGGCTTTTTAAGGCTGGCAGCTTAACAAGGGCGAGCCTGCTGGTATATGATGGAAGACTTAATGGGTTGAAATTTAAACTTCGAAGACAGAACAACCCACCGTTTTATAAAACCAAGTACTCCTCTGGCTTTGTTTACCATAATTGTTTTATGATTAATGAAGCTTAGTTTAGAATCCAATAAAACACCAAGATCTAAAAAGCTATCCACTTTTTCTAGTTGATAATTGCCCAGCATATAATTTACAGATATCGGTCGCTTTCGGACAAAACGCATATATTTGCACTTTTTTAGATTCAGCTCCATTAAATTTGAATTACACCATTTGTAAAACGAATCCAAGTCATTTTGAAGTAAAACATGGTTGGAGTATTCACTAATACTCAAGAAAATTTTCACATCATCAGCATACATTAAAATACTTGAAAACTGAATAACTTGTGGTAAATCGTTTATAAACAAGGAAAATAAAAGCGGTCCAAGGTGGCTGCCCTGTGGTACCCCGGATGATACGTTTATATTTTTCGAAGATTCATTGTTGAAAAGTACGCTTTGCTTTCTATTTGTTAAATATGAGTTAATCCACATTGAGCTAACATTAGCAAATCCCATCAAGTGTAATTTCTTTATAAGAAGTTTGTGATTGACTTTATCAAAAGCTTTGCTGAAGTCTGTATAAACTACATCTGTTTGTTTTCTTTGAAGAAACCCGCGATTGACTATTGTAGTAAGTTGTAATAAATTTGTTGAAGTTGAACATCTTTTTTGAAAACCGTGTTGGAAGGGAGAAATTAAAGTGTTGACTTTCAAAACATTTTGGTATAATACTTAATTTGGCAATACCTCGATAATTTGTAATGTCGGAGTTGTTTCCAGATTTAAATAGCGGAATCATGAAGGAATCTTTCCATTTATTTGGAAAATACCCATATTTTATTGATGTATTAAACATAAGTGTTAATGGAATAGCTAAAACGTCTGCATATTTAATTAAGATAAAACTAGGAATTTTATCAGGTCCACTTTTGTAGGAAAATTTAAGCTTTCTTAATCCATGAGCAACTGTATAAACATCCAGCAATGGAATATTAATTGTTTGATTAGCGGTAAGTGTATATGGATAACTGTTTGAATCATCAAAAATTCCATCCGAATATGTAGTTGAGAAAAAGTAAGCAAACAAATTACTTATAACAGCATCATCACTGGATTCATTATGCTGAAATTTCATTATAGCCGGAAAGCCAGTTGTTTTCCTCTTAGAGTTAACAAATTTGTAAAATGATGTTGGATTATGTTTAAAGCTATTTTTCATTTTGATTAAATAATTTGAGTAACATGATTTATTCAGAGTAATATATTCAGCGCGACTAATACAGTATTTCCTATGATCAAGAAGAGAACCAGATTGTTTGTACTTTTTGAAATCTTTATTTTTTTTATTTTTAACTTTAGCCAGTTGCTTGGTGTTCCAAGGAGGCCCGGATAGTACTTTGGTAATTCGTTTCGGAATACATAAGTCCATAATTGAATACATCGTGTTGTAGAAGGCATCAGTCATATGATCAATAACAGCAGTTGTGTTTGATGGACAAGTTAATATGTTATCCCAGTTCGTACTATTTAGAAGTTCATTTAACATTAATAGCCTGTTCGTCGATTTCGAACGTTAACGTTCGCATAGAAAATTATATTCAAAACAAAAACAGAATTCGAAAATTTGTTTTTGTTTTAAATGTAATTTTCTATGCGAACGTTAACGTTCGAAATCGACGAACAGGCTGTAAGTAGTTTGATTGCGTGAAACAATAACATTTATCATTATTTTTATGAGATTTATTTACAAGTCCAGATGGAACGGATATATTAATTTCAATGGTAGGATGATATCGATCTTCAGGAGTAGAAATTGGGTTTGTTCGGTTTATGTAACACTCCTCAGTTTCGTTGGCAAATATTAAATCTAATAATTTAAAATTATTATTAAGTATACCATTAATTTGAAAAAGACTCATATCATGTAAAATATTGAAAAGCTCATCACACTTATTATTTGATTTAGACGGAACAAAATATTTATCATCAGGTAAGAATTTCCAGGCTATTGAAGGTAAATTGAAATCACCAAGAACAATAACTGAGTCATCCGGATTAGCATCGCGAAGAACAAATTTAATAGCTTCGCCATGTGTATCATACAAAGACTGAGGGGATGATGGAGGGATATAAGATCAAGTGATAAATATTTTTTTGCATTTTAGTTTGATTAATACTGCGATAAATTCGATGTTGGGTGAAGAATCAATTAATAACAACTCAGATGGTAAAATACTGGAGACCGCAATAAGAACACCGCCACCATTCGTTAAGGTACCACGGTCACGTCTAAAAATATTATATTTATTAGAAAGTATTTCAGTATCCAAAAAGGTATCGTTTAGCCAAGTTTCAGTAAAAACGATTACGTGATGATTAATGTTAAAACTTTTTATATACAAATCAGACAGTTTAGTTCTCAATCCACAGACATTCTGGTACACTAATGAAATGTTATCACCAGTGAAATCTCTTAGTTTTTTGGAACATTTGAAACGTGTTGGGGAAGACGGCCAAAATTAATTGATCTTGGATTTTCCCTGTATTTATATTCACGAACCAAAGTATTTTCTGGCCAAAAATTTGGGTCAAGAATACGTTCAAAAAGATCAGCAGAAACAGTTACTTTAAAAGATGTAATCGATCTTGGTTGAGAAAAAACAAACTTATATGTTGAAATATCTTCGTTAGATTTTACGTAAGAATCGACTGCTTCAGCAGTAGTCTCAGAAGCTAAACAAGAAATAAAAATGGTTTTTTTAGGAGGAACAGCTCTTATCGTATAATTGTTGATTTGACCAGTATTAATAGCGGGGTCTGGTTGATTTGAGGCCACTACAGCATAACTAAACGGCGTAATAGTATTAGTAAGTGTAGATGAACACGGAGTATTAATAACATTCACAACAGGCACAGGATCATCCCGTTTATCTTTATTAGCATTTCTTGCTGATTTACGGCGTTTTGGTGAAGATCCAGGTGGAGATTTAAAATTATCCAAGGATTTGAAATCATTAAACAATTTTCCATGTGCAGAAATACGCTCAGATAGTTTTGCAGCTTCCTCTTGCATATCCAAGAATTTATTTTTAGTATCCTGGAAAAAAGCTCACATCTACCATCAAACAAAAATGTCACCATTATTGAAAAATTCATCTTCGCTTAGTTTAGAACGCAAATCTCTACTCTACAAAACCATTCTCAAGCCAACACGCAGAGAAAAAGTATTATTGGGCATGGATACGGCAACAACACTTTGCTTATTGTAACAATATATTGTTGTCGTACACAAAAAATTGTTATTTTTATTTAATATCAACAATATTATAGTGACCGTAAACATATTAATGTTTATTGCAATTATAAATTTGAGTATTGTTGACCGAAAAATAATTATTTTTCTAACAACTAAATTATGATATCTTTCAAAACATATTATATTACTCACAACCATATCATGATATTTAATAGCCATGACGTGATAACTTGCTATACATTTATCATATTATGTTTAAGATGCAATCAAACTATTTTTACTCTAATAATATTATGCTAGCGCCATTTGTAAAATAATTTTGAATCTGTTGTGTCGTTTGTTTTAAATGTGAACTGTTCAGAAAAATAAATTAACATTAAAAATAATAAATTTAAAGAAATTAAAATATTAGCGGAGTTCAGTACTAGTGATGTAATAGTGCAAAATATCGTTGTAAACTCCAACACCAAAACACACAGAGATTTTGTTTTATTTTAAAAATATCGGAGTAAAATCCAACAACAAAACACGCCGAGATTTCGTTTTATTTTATCAAAGTGTTACGATATTTTGCATTTACTCTTTTGCAAGCCAAATATTGAACTCCGCTATTTAATTTATGTCAAGAAAAATTGTAAAAAGTCCCAAAATAAAAAATCGATACATAAAAATTTTAATTTATTTTGTATTGTTATGACAGTTATTAAAGGACCTGTATCATAACATGATTGCTTCTAAATTTATTATGATTAACATGATGATAATATGATTACTTCTTAGCTTATTATGATTAACATGACAATAATATAATTAATAAAATTAATAAAAAAAGAAAAAACATGGTTGTGGTAAGCATATTCTAAGAGCAACATATTATGATAATATTCATGATTGTAGTCACCATATTAAGGCTATTATTGAATCATATTATGGCTAAATATATTCGTAATATTACATCATAATATTTGTCCCTTAATCATATTATTATTCTGTTAATCATTATATGTTAAGAAGGAATCATATTATTGTCATGTTAATCATAAAAAGTTAAGAAGCAATCATATTATTATCATGTTAATCAAAATAAGCTAAGAAATTAATCATACTATTTTCATGTTAATCATAATTAGCTAAGATGTTATCATATTATCATCATGTTAATCATAATAAATTTAGAAGCAATCAGATTATGATGCAGGTCCTTTAATAACTGTCATAAAAATACAAAATAAATGAACATTTTTATGTATCGATTTTTTATTTTGTGACTTTTTAAAATTTTTCTTGATATAAATAAATTAGCGGAGTTCAATATTTGGCTTGCAAAAGAGTAAATGCAAAATGTCGTTACACTTTGATAAAATAAAACGAAATCTCTACGTGTTTTGTTGTTGGATTTTACTCCGATATTTTAAAAATAAAACGAAATCTCTGTGTGTTTTGGTGTTGGATTTTACTACGATATTTTGCACTATAACATCACTACTGAACTCCACTAATATTTTAATTATTTTAATTTCTTTAAATTTATTATTTTTTATGGTAATTTATCTTGTTTAACCGCTCACATATAAAACAAACGACACAACTGATTCAAAATAATTTTTGAAATGGCGCTAGCATTATATTATTAGAGTAAAAATAGTTTGATTGCATCTTTAACATAATATGATAAATGTATAGAAAGTTATCATGTTACGGCTAATAGATAACATCGAGTCATAACCGCAAAAAAAGCTTAAGTAACACCATTTTCCATTTTCGTTTTTTTTAATAAACGACTTTATTGGCAACACTTGCATCATCTCCTTAAATGTCATGGTCACATTAAGAACCGTTACGATTTTATAGCAAAAACAATTTTATCTCAAGCGACAATATTCATACAAAATTTTTATGAAATAAAATAAAAAAAACCTTCTCCTGTAAAATTTTGTTTTTGTCACTTAACCCTTTCGAACCGACAAAAAATTGCTGGAAATGCAATATTGGCACTAGGTGAACCTTAAAGAATAGAAAAAAGTTAATAACTTTACCACGCCAGAATTTCAGATTTCGTCACCAGAGGCGCTGGGGGCACTGGGATATATAATCCCAGTCGGTGTTTTTAAATTAAAATTTGGGATAAAATGTCCCAGCAGTGCACATATTAAAAAAACTCACTAGAAAAAGTTTATCAATTTTATTGATTTATAAAAAGATTTACATATGATAGGGTGTAAAACAGTTAAAACATAGTGGAACTTCGAGGAAACAATTTCAAAAAAGTTTCCAATTCACTGGAGCCTCGATTTATATCGCAAAGCACAGACGGATTGTATTCGGGAGGTAATTCTTTTCGTGGCTGGGAACTGCCGTCAACCGTCCATATATTCGCAGTAGCAGGTGTTACTGCAATAAGGCAATCTTCTTCCACGTCGTCAGCACCGATATCGTCATCAGAACTGGACTCCATATCGCCTAAACACTGTTCTTCAGTTGTAGATGAATCGTTGTCCTCCGACGCTATATATTCAGATCCGCTATTTTTAAATGGCTCCGACTCACCTGAGGAATCGTAGAGCACATTTTCGATGTCATCGTCAGTAAGTCCAGCTCTCTTGCTGGTCATTATGCATATTGGGTATAGAAATTTAAATTTACCATTATTGAACTGATATGCAGTTAATATACTCCTGGGATATATAGACCCAAGTAAAAATACTACTGGGACATATAATCCCAAGAACACTAAACCTTAGTTATATCACGAATTAGTGAATTTCTAAACTTGAATTGAAAACACATAGCACAAACACTATATAAATACACGGGAAAGAAAAAAATATTTAACACTTACTGCTTTTTTCGTAGTAATTCGTATGCTTTTTTGCAAAATTTTCCAACACGTGTTCACTTCTTCACTAATTACAAGCAACTGCAGCTTCAAAATTTCAAGCAAGCATCGACAAGATGTGTTGAATGTCATAAAAAACGAAAAAAATACATTTGCATTTACATTCTTTATCAAATATTACCAAGAGGTGTTTTTAAATTTTTTTGGGATATATTGTACCGACCGGGTCGAAAGGGTTAAGCTTTTTTTGCGGTTATGACTCGACATGATATGGTTGTGAGTAATATAATATGTTTTGAAAGTTATCATAATTTAGTTGTTAGAAAAATAATTATTTTTCGGTCAACAATACTCAAATTTTTAATTGCGATAAACATTGATATGTTTACAGTAACTATAATATTGTTGATATTAAATAAAAATAACAATTTTTTGTGCACGACAACAATATATTGTTACAATAAACATAGTGTTGTTGCCGTAACCATGCCCAACAATATTTTTTCTCTGCGTGTACTTATTGTTATTTTCTACTAAGAAAGATCCAATAAACAAATTAAAAGTTGAAAAAAAAAAAATGTTTTTAAAATGAAAAATGTTTCTTTCTACAAAAGGGCCAAAATTTAAAAAGAAAACACAAAAATGTATTTCAAGTTCTATTTGTTTAAAAATATAAAAAATACTTAACAAAAAAAAATTGCAATAAAAGAGGAAACTTGACAAATGGTAATGCTGCTTTCCAAACACATTTTTGTCAGTGATGCCACAATAGTAATAGAACTTATTGCCACTTTTCTAGTGATGACACTAAAATAATCGAAAGATGTTAAATGGAATAAAATGAGATAGGAACATCTTTTAAATATGTTGAAGAATGTTGGTCTTTAGCTCTTTGTATTTCTTATGGGAAGATGTTAACGTCTTCGCAAATTGTGGCAAATTGATGGTGGTGTTAGATGTTGATCAGTGTAAAAAGGCTATTAAGCTATGTTCACACCAGAGCTGTAAATGAATTATATATTTTTTAATTAATTCGCGAATCATTCATGCACTTAATTTGGCCCCTGCAGCGCGTAGGATGCCCCTAGATGGGTCAAATGTATGACCAACCCCACTTTATTGCTTATTGCGGAATTTCGGTTTTTTTTTTAGTAATTTCAATTAACTGAACCGTTTTCGAGTTACGCGAATATATCGATGGTTTTCTTCCATCTTCTCGAAAACAACTACTTTTCAGGAGAGCCAAATACTTTTTTTTACAAAATATTTGAATTGTAATTCCTTTCTGCCTAATTCGTTTGAATTGATTCAAATTTCATTGAATTCTTTTTTGCTGTGAAAAGAATTAATTAAAAATTAAGCTTATTCGTAACGAAATAAAATCAAAAAAACAAATTATTCATTTACAGCTCTGGTTTACACCTATCAAATATTTGACGTCCTACAAGTAACCACTTTTTATTAAAAAATTGTTTGCTTTTGCACAACGTTTGCATTATTTAACAGTTTTTCTCTCATGGTGAGTAACATTTATTATATAAATCTTAATATTATTCGAATTTGTATAAGTCAAATTACAATCCTCTAAAGCTTTTATACTTTAATATCCTTATTCCTTCAATATTTTCCAGGAATATTTCCTATGCACTATCAGAATAATATAAAAATTTATATAATAAATGTTACTCACCATGAGAAATAATTTCCTAGATTCTATTTGTTAAAATAATTAAGTTAAATACATAAAATTTACAATAGGCACTATCCAGTTATAAGATACAAAGAATGTTAACGAAGGCCGTAGCGGGCCAGAAAATGCATTACATTCTGCTGGCATCTAATAGTTGTATAAATTTTCTTTACAATTTACTTCATTGCTAGCCAAAGGATAGCTAAAGTAATGGCGATTTCTTTTCTGAGAAATATGTTGCATAAATGTTACATGCTCTATCTCTTTTGTGTAGAGCATGTAACATTTATGCAACATATTTCTCAGAAAAGAAATCGCCATAAGCCTCGTAACAGAAATATACAAACGAAACATTCTGATAGTGCATAGAAAATATATCTGGATAATATTGAAGGAATAAGTTTATTAAAGTATAAAAGCTTTTGAGGATTGTAATTTGACTTAGAATGCACATTCGACTAACCGTTTTTCACAATACACTTATCTTCTTGCAAATAAAGTTAAGTCAATAAAAATTGTTAAAAAAAAAATGAATATGATGAATATTTGTAAAGTCTAAACATTTCTTTAGATGCACATAAACGTTAATTTAAAAAATTTTTACATTTTACAGTTCGTCAATTAATTCTATTTATCGATGGCTTATAATAAAAACGACGTTACTCAAGTTATTTAAGTTCGCAGAGGACGAAAGAGACTTCACAAAATCCGTAAAATTTTAGATATTAAAAAAAGTTTTAATGCCATCTTTATTAAAAAAAAAATTAAAGGCACAACTATAATATGCTTAAGTTGGCTAAAGCAATTGTGCGAATACATGTGATTCATATGTGTCTAACCATATTGAACTTAAGGAAACTTTCTTGTTAATTTTATGAAACTGTCATTTGCTTAAGCAAAGTGCGAAACAGATCGCACTTTCCGTGCGGAATAAAATATTTTTGGTTTAATTTTTGAAAGACTTTTTGTTAATTTTTGACAGTAGCTTAAGCCAGCTTATGCATATTATAGTTGGACCCTAACAAATCTTAAGCTATGTTCACACCTATTAAGTATTTGACACCCTGCACGTAACCACAAGTTTTATTAAAAAAGTATTTGCTTAAAACGTTTAGCTAGACCAAACATCATTGAACAGTTTCTACGTTACATTATACAATTATTTTCTTACAAAAAAAGTGTTGTAAATCAATTGAAATTGATAAAAATAAATCATACTAAAATTAAAGAAAAACTGTAGCTCAAAAGTACCAAAGTAGGAAATGGCTCCTCCCATCATAACACCACCCACCTGCCTTCTGAAGCTTCCAAATTAAAATGTTCTCACCCGAAAAAACAACGCAGCGACAATCTGAAGTACATGTAGTGTGTTCTTTTGCAAAATTGGGCACATTTCCTTGCGTGCCGGGTGGACAAAAAAAAATTTGTCCAAATTTCTGCATATTTAGTAAAGCTATAATTCTTTGTAGATCTGACTGTGTGTGCTAGTGCTGGGAAACTATCGATAGGAAAAATAAAAATAACGATATTTTTATTATTTAAAATACAGCTATGAAGACATCTAACAGCAGCTATACACACACAGTTTTTTGCCCCAAATTTTTTCTTGCTATTATTTATTCACGCTTAATTACAGCAATGAATACAAACAACAAGAATGACAAGTAGTATGGATTGCTTAAGCTGTTATGATACTTGCTATTTTTTGTATTTTTTCTATATTGGAAAGCAGTTCAAATATATTTGCATAGGAGAACTGACTAAGTGTAAAGAGTATGATTATATCATAAAAAATCTTGAAATGTCAAACAAATATACATGTGCTATCGATAAATAATCTAAGACTGTCAAAAAAAATATAACATTTTTTAACTTAAAATTGACATTTCCAGATTAATTGTTAGCACTGTTGCCAATTTTTTAGTTTTTGATCGAAAGAAACGGTTTTTAACTTTTTTTCGATTTTTAGCTTTTATGACTGTTTTTTGTGGGGAAAAAACGTGGGCAGTATTGTTTGTTTTGTTTACATTTTATCAAACTGTATTTCTTGTTCTTTCTCGCATTTGTTGTTTCATTCAGTCAATCCTAAAAAAATCCAATACAAAAAATAGCAAGTATCATAACACCTTTAGCATGCTTTTTACTGCTATTTAAAGGCCTTTAAGTCGAAATTTGTACATGTTTATATAGGGACTGAAATGTCAAATATTTTTGTAATGTTGTAAAAAAAATGCAAATCCAAATGCAATTGCAGGCATAAGACAAAACAATGAACGACCATTAGAGGATAAGTCCGCTAGATTGCTTACCTTTTTGGGTTTAGAATTTAGAAAATTTTTTAAAGTTGCAATGGAATATCTTACAGTCCCTGTAACTTCGGTTCCTTCAGAAAGGTACTTATCAATTTTTAAAAAACTGCCATCAAAAAAAACGTGCGTATATACATACATACGTCACATACATTCAATAAAGTGATAAAAACAACGAACTGTAGCCTTATAAAAAATAATTAAAGTTTTGCTGCACAAGTACAAACATTCAGTCGATAGTAATATCGATATATCGATAGTGAAATCTTAACTATATAAATATAAATATCGATAGTATTCCAGCACTAGTGTGTGCCAAATATTTGATTTTTATTACGCTTATTTATCGAGTTATAAGGTGCTAAAGTTTTATCGTTTTTGAAAAATTGTTTTTTAATTTATCGTTTCGAACTAGAAAAAAATAAAACAAAAAAAATTAAGATAAGTGATTCTTATAGAAAATCGTTTGATCTATTCGAAAATGTAAGAGTAACACAGCATATATGAGGGGTCTAGATTCAAAGACTGCAAAGTCCACTTTTTTCACAAACGTAACTAATAATACCTCTTAGTTGTATTTATTGAATGCTTCCAATTAGTGAATATTACATTACCAGAAACACTTTTATCCCATAAAAAAGTATGTTCAAAAATTAAGAATTGATGATCACAGTTTGTTAAGCTCTTTTTCTCTCAACTATTTTCGAAAATGCAGGCAATTGTTTCCTTTTTGCAAAACAAAACTAAAAAAAAATTAAAAATATAACAATTTTTTTTTTATATGAAGCAGTTTGTTTTATTGTTCATTTTATAACTTTGTCTTTACTCGTAATTATGGAGCTAAGTTGTTATGAAGTTCCTTCAAATCAATTAAGAAAAAACTTTTATAACTACTGATTTTTTTAAGTACTTGCCCATGCTAAAAAAGCAGCAATTTCCATTTGATTAGATCAAACACAGCAATGTCCAATTTTATTATTATAATTGCCAGCAAACCGCTATATCGATTTGGTTGAAACTTGCGTCATATCTCCATCATATTCTTATTTACTGAATAGCAGATATACAATACATAAATATGAATATACTTTGAGCTAGAGGTTTTTACTATTTATTACGAAAACTATAAATGTGGACTTTGCAGTCTTTGAATCTATATCCCTCATATATATTCGCGCAACCAAAAACGGTTTAGTTTATTGAAATAACAAAAAAACCCGAAATTCGGCAATAAATAACAAAGTGGGGTTGGTCACACATTTGACCCATCTAGGAGCATATTACGCGCTGTACCATACAATTATTGCGATTTAATGAAATTCTTTTATTTGGCCCCTGCAGCGCGTAGGATGCTCCTTGATGGGTCAAATGTATGACCAACCTCACTTTATTATAAGTTTATTGCCCAATTTCGTTATTAGTTATTTCGAATATATGCTGTGCAATAAGGTGGGTCGGAAAAAAAAGTTGTGCCAGTCACCCCCTAGAATGAAACATATGTCAATGAAGTTTCTAAAACAGGAAAATTTTTTTTTGCCACGCCCCAAAATACAGCACTTTTGGTTTTTTATATGTAGCGCTGCCATTTAAAGTCCGATCGCATCATATCGCATATCGTTGTTCATGGCTTGACAGTGGCTTCATTTTTATCTATTGGTGACTTCTTAATCCGAGCTGAAACTCTTAGCGCCACTGGTGACTGGTGCAAATTTTTTTTTTGTATGGAGGTCGACCCGGTCTACTGTGCAACCTCTTACATTTTCGAATTTACGGTATATCTTGAAAACAACAGCTAACCTAAAAAAACGGTTAGCACCACTGGATTCAGCGTGCCCCAATTAGGGTAAAATGCCAGGTGCCCGGCTTGTCTGTTTTTTGCAACTAGCACAGTGTACTTATTGCTCCAAATTACAATATTAAAATTCTATTTTAAGATTATTTTTATACCCACACCCCAATAGTGAAGAGGGTATTTACATTTGTGCTCATGTGTGTAATAGTGCTGGGATACTATCGATATTTTCTACTATCGATATTTATCGATAGTTCAGATTTCGCTATCGATATATCGATATTACTATCGACTGAATGTTTGTACTTGTGCATGAAAACTTTAACTAGTTTTTATCAGGCTACAGTCCGTTGATTTCATCACTTTATTTAATGTATGAGACGTATGTATATACGCACATTATTTTAGATGGCAGTTTTTTAAAAATTGATAAGTACCTTTCTAAAGGAACCGAAGTAACAGTGATTATAAGATACTCCATTGCAACTTCAAAAAATTTCCTAAATTCTAAACCCAAAAAGGTAATCAATCTAGCGGACTTATCCTCTAATGGTCGTTCATTGTTTTGTCCTATGCTTGCAATTGCATTTGGATTTGCATTTTTTTTTTTACAACATTACAAAAATATTTGACATTTCAGTCCTTATATATAAAGGCCTTTAATTAGCAGAAAAAAGCACTGCTAAGCAATCCATACCATTTGGGACATAGGTTCTTATTGGCACAAGGACCAAGCCAAGAAAATGGGCCAAATCATAGGACCACGAGGGAAGATAAGGGGAAATTTCTTCCCCTCAGAAACTATCAAACCGATTTTAATAAAATTTAAAACATAGATAGATCCATATATATATGGACACATAAGCTATACAGTTTTTCCAAAATAGGACCACAAGGGGAGGTAGAGGGCAATTTTTGCCTCTCAGAAACTTTCAAACCGATTTTAATGAAGTTTATAAACAGATAAATTCATATTTATATAATACTGTGGTGTAGGGTATCATATGGTCGGGCTTTAACGACTATACTTTCTTACTTGTATTAAAGGTTGCGAAAGAAAAAAAATCATATCTTAAAAAAACACCTCCTTCAAAGTTTCAGGATTTTTAAAGAACAGTTTGAAGTATTATATAAAAAAAAAATATGCCAAATAAAAAACTAGGTTTTTGACTTAGACCGTTTTTAAAATTTAATATTTTGCAGATATTACATTTTTCAAATAAAATTTTGTTTTTTTTTTTTTTCAATATATGATTTGTAGCCCCAAGTATTCTCTTTAAAATTACATTAAAATCATCTTCGTATATCAAGTAGTTTTCGAGATATTGAAGAAATAAGCTCAACATATTCGGTTAATTCGGCGAAATTATGACATTTTGAATATGACATAACTTTTAAAAAAAAGAATTTTTAATTTTTGTTCGCGGGAATCGAAACCAGGCCTTCACGGACAGGTTGCCCTTACATGTTTCGATTGCAACCACTCAATCTCTTCAGTTTAACGGCAAAACCCGTTTAACACTCACAGCCATTGACGACTGCTGGCTATCTTTAAACCAAATTGTATTTTACTTTTGATAGATCGAAATTTGCTTTGAATGATTATCTATTTTAATTGAAAAAAAAAATTAATTTATTCATTTATCCATACTCACATTATCATTAAATAAAAAACAGAATCTCATTTGCGATTAATTCGAGCTATCTTTTAATGATTAATTTTAAGAACTATCTCTGTTGCAAATTGGTTTTACTGTTGAAAGTTCTTAGCCAAGGGTTTTGTGTATGTCAACAGCTTTTTCACACGACTTGATATGTTAATTTCGTCCAATTTTAGTTTCAAACCAATTCATTTTCTTTTATTTGCACTAATTTTTCCACAGCACTTCTTTCCCAGTAAAAAAAATTGGGGTTTTTTGAAGCACTTAAGGGAAAAAGCGCATAATCGAGCGCTTCAATAAAAGAGCTTTTATAAAGCAGTAAATGATATAGAATAAAATATACAAAAAAGCTGCTATTTTAGTGCTGACAACGAAGAAGGTTGCAAACCGAAAAAAAATAAAAATTTGCGAAAATGATTGGAAAAAGGCATTTAAGCAAAAGTAAAAGCAAAACATGAATGAATATGTTAATATAGTAAGCCCCTAAAAAGCACTTTAGGAGTGCTTTGTTTGCATGTTAAAAGAAGCGCTTAACGTCAGCAGAAAATAGTCCTCTAAACCGGGAACACCCCATACAAAAATCAGGCATCCCATCAGCAGGTTTGAAGCGATTTGTGGTATGATTTCATATACAAAACCTGCTCCTTTTGTAGCACATTTTTTACTGGGTTATATTCACAAAATTTTTTTTCGAAAGATACTACTATCCATGAGGACTAACCTTGGTGCAAATCGGTTTCAAAAGTTGGGTCACTTTAGAAATATATATATATTTTTTTTTTTCTAAAGTGACCCATATATATTATATATATATGTTCAATGATTTTTCATTGGACAAAAATAAGCTGTTGCTTTTACTTCTGATTTATTAAATAAATCGGCAGTCTACATGCTCGGAAGTGTTTGGTTTGACAGACTGAAACTTTTAATAAGTCCCGAAGTTAACGAAGATTTTCGTTTTTTGCTTTGCCTTGACTGCGACTGTTTTCATTTAATGAATCAGAAGTAAAGGCAACTAACCGTTTATTTTTGGCCAATGACAAATGAAGAAGTTAAAGTTACAGCACAATCTTATAACTTTTACAATCTCAACTGCAGCTTTTTAAACACTGTACATAAGTATATTCTTTTCCTCTCAAAATATTTTATTATGTATAATTTAAATTTTTTGCAAGTAAATTAAAATTACCCCCTAAAATTGTGAAACATTTTTACCAACTTGCCTCTATAAGTCCCAAATTATTGTGATTATAATTTGTAATTATTATTGCACAAGTTAAATTACACTATGTAACAGTTTTTTGACCAAATGTATTTGACACCTAATCTTTATGTAAAATTGGCCGCTGAATACGAATATGATTACAGAATTATAAAAAGTAAAATAGTTTCGAGATATTTCAAAATAACCGTTACCTGTGTTTTTGAAAAAGATGATGCCACTAAAATGCAAATAACTTGAAAAATATATAACGGATTATGTATTTCTTTTTTTTCAATGAAAGATTATAAAATTACTAAAATATCAATGAATTGCTAGTGCGGATTGATCAAGAAGTGACAGAGTTACAGGGGACAAAAGTTCAAACTTCATTTAATTATGATTTTTTTTTGCAATTTGGCTCTTTTCAAGATATTTTTTGTAAACCAAACAATTAAATAAATTTAAATAAAATTATGACACAAGACACTAGCTTATTTCAATACGAACATTTTGCGCGAAACAGGACCTAGATTGGTGCAAAATTGATAAAGCTACAGAAGATTTAGTGAATTAACCTAAATAGTAATTTAACAGTTTTATGGTAATTTTCTGAATGTATTGACAAACTGTCTGTTACTTAATGTCAACATAAATTTATTGGACCGATAAACTGTCCGTTAACGATTTTGGGTTTCTCAATATACCGACAAAAAACATTGTTTTCAGTTGTTAACACCCCTCAAAATACATGTAAAAGTTGGGAGTCAGCTGATTGAATTTATCTGTACGGCAAATAAAAGGAAACTAAATAATTGGCGGATGAGTGCCGGTTAGCTTTGCGATAAAATCGAAGCAAATGAGACATTGAGAAAACCAAATTTCGTTAATGTGCAGTTTTTCGTTGGGAAAAAAGATAATAAATAGCCTTATGAGAAAATGGCCATTAGGCTTTTTTTAATTTTTTTTATTACTTAACATGTCGCATGTGTATTTACTACGTGTGTTTTTTGTGATTTGGTAAAAATTGAAAAGTGGGATATTTCAAATAATCTTGTCGTTGTTAACCCATTTGGATCCTATTGGGCATTAAAATAAGCTTACGTCGTACCTGATGAAACTTAAACAAATTTAATTATTCAGTTTAAAAAAAAAGTTGAAAGGAGGAAAGTTGCAAAAAATCACTAAAATTTTTGTAAAATTTCAACTTTGGTCCAATGTAACTTAGTAATTTCCTGACTAATTACGAACGATCTGTGGTTGTTTAGTAATTTAATTTCATTATCTTTGAATAAAAATAAAGGTATCAAAAAGCTGTCGAATATTTTCGAAGATACTTTTATTAAAGTGACATCATCTTTTTAAAAACCGCCAATAACGGTCATTTTATAATACTGTTCTACTTTTGACCATTCTGATTTCACATTCGGATTCAGCGGACAATTTTACATAAAGATTAGGTGTCAGATTCATTTGGTCACGACTTTGTTGAAAATTAGTGACACAGTGTTATTTGAAATAAAAAAAAATAAATAATAATAATAACAAAAATGCAATATACATTTCTTTCCTCTTCATATTGTTATTTGTTTAATTAATTTTAATTAATTTTCAATTTAAATAAACTTTTAAACAAAGTTTAAGTATGTATGTCGTTTGGGAATATATCGCAAAGGGACCACAAATGCGAAGGCAAACACAAACACCCAAGTTTTTAATCTGTTACCAAGATTAGCAGTTTTTGCAACTAAGCCCAGCTAACATTTGTAAGTTAATTTTTTACAAATCACTCAAATGAGTCGGTTTTGAGTACTTTAAAAAGACGCAAAAGTGATTTGTGCTTACACAAAAAAAAATCACAAAATGGAAGCACAAAAACAAAATCAAGAACAAGAGATCTTGTAGATGCTTGAAACATGAATTCGACCCGATGGTCGAATTTCGACCACTTAGCGCTTGCAGTTTAAATAAATCTTTCTAGGTATGTATGTACGTATTTATATGAGATTTTTTCTTCAAATTGTGTACACTTCTTTTATTTCTTACTTTTGTTTCGCTAAAAACATGAAAAATTTTTATTCGGACGAAACTATTTAAAATATATGATTTAAACCAGTGTTCGAAAATAAACAGAACATTATTTAGCGTTTGGCTCACACACCCAGGAACGATATCTATTTTTTTTAGTGTTTGTGTAGACGAAAAAGCCCTTAATACGTTCGTAACTATAATCAAGAAAGAGCCAAACATTTTATAGTGTTCTGTTCTTCGTTAAAAAACAGAACAATTGTAGTGATACTGTAGACAAACATTATATTTTAATGTTCTATAATATTTCTTTTTTTAAAGAAATGAAAAAAACAAAAAATATTTGCAACGACCACAGCATGAACAGCTTGTTTGTGTATTGTATATATGTTTTGTTGTTTGTGTAAAATTATTTAGCTAGCTTTTTGTTTTTGTTTTTTTGTAAAAAATGGTTAGTTTTTTTTACCAGCCAAAAGGCCACTACGCACAACAGAAACGAATGAACACTAATGACCTGAACCGAACACAATGAAGTTTGTGGTTTTAAAAAAACCCCCCGAACGAAATTAAATGTTCTCATCTTTTTGTTAAGTTGGATAAGAACTGTATTATTTTTAGGTTAAAAAGATGACTAACAGGGAAACGTTATTTTTTTTAATGTTTTACTACAAAAACACTATTAGAGTTTGTATTTTCACAAATCTACCGAACCGAACACTAAGGACCGATAATTAGTATTTATTTTCGAAGACTGATTTAAACCAACGGCTTCAGTGTGGCAACACACATTTTAAGAGAACCAATAAAAATATAATACGGAGCCCTTCCTTCGAACGTTTATTTATGTGTGCAAATGTGTTTTTGAATGTACTAAAGCAAATCAAAATACAAAATACTTTTTAATACGAAACTTTTTTTTGGTTTTAAACCACATCCCAAAATTCTTCAGCGATGCGATGCTAAAAAAGTAACGCAGGGTCAAAGGTTAAAAAATAGGCAAATCAGCTATTACAAGAATTAAAAACAATATGTGTGATTTGACCTCCCTTGATCTAGTATATTGCAAATATAACATTTAAACTTTTTTATGAATTACTATCAAATCGATAAATATTCTACCGAAAAACCGAAGTAGGTCAAAACCTATGGCGGCCCTCTTGCGTCTATAGACCCTAAGTCCAAAACTAAACTCGAACACAAGTCCCTAATTGCCATCAAAAATTCCAATCGGATTTACCGTTTGACAATCCAGAGTTATTTCCGTTTTTTTTTCAAAATCTCCCACTGTGTGACAAAATGTTTGCATAGTCTGAGTTTATACGGCTCATGTCTTATTGACAAGATTCTTCCTTTTTCTTCTTTGAACATGAATTGGCGTTCAAATGATTCATGTCATGTTGACGATATGTTTTTTATTTTGTATGGTCGTGCGTATGCATGTGTGCTTTTTTGATATTGAAAACAATAACAAAATTAAACAACGAATGAAAAGGCAAAACATAAGGACAGTACATGCATCTGTGTACTCGTTTCTTTTCCCCTTGTCCCTCTCGCCTATAAAGTAGCAATCTTGTCAATAAGACATGAGCCGTATAAACACAGACATACTATACGTTAAAATTGCTTAAACGAAATTTTCCAAAACAAAATTTTATTATTAATATTATTTTGATAAATGTTACCGTTAGCGAGCTTTTTACGAAAACCTTTGAACCCGCGTAACTTTTGAGTAGGATGTTGTTTAGAACCACAAAAGGAAGATTCGTACAAAAATTCAGCTTTCGCTTAATATTTCAGAAGTTTGACATTTTGTTATTGTATTTATTTCTCGGACTAAATAAATACGCTTAAAAATTTCTCGTAAACGATTAAAACACGGCTTTAAAATGTGTCAAGACTGACTCGAATTTTACGATCATAAAATGAGCTTATTAATGGCTATTTAATCATGCCGAGAAGTCAAAAAAGACTTTTGCAGTAGTGCACGTTAAAGGTTTGACAGGTTATTTATTGTTTTACCCTTCCCCGAAGGTAAAAGGGTATATCGTAAGCTAAAATGCAAAAAGGCGTAACTAACAAAAAATTCAAAATCGAGTTTTTGATTGATTAAGCTACATGTTTTGACAAAATTTTACACTTCAGCGATCAAAAATCATGCTTTTATTAACCAAAAACAAGGGACGTAACTAAAGGGTGTTTTTAAAGAGTGACACAAGTTTAGATCATAATAAAAGATGGAAACGTATGTTTAATATCAATGAAACGGGCTTTATTGGAAAGAAAATTTTATGAAATTAATGTTTAAATATGATTTTTGCCATGTGGCAGCCACGGCTTGCGCGTAGAAGGCCCAATCTGGAACACCAATTTTAACAACTTTTCGCCTTCTGACCATCATTGTTTTTGAATACATATGGGCCAATGACTTCGCCAGCTAATGAAGCGCCCCAAACATTAATTTTCTGTGGATGTAATGGTGTTTCGACAATAGCTTGTGGATTCTACTCACTCCAAATGCGACAATTCTGCTTACTAACGTACCTATTCAACCACAAATGGGCTTCATCGGAAAATAAAATTTTGAATGGAAATCCAAAATCAATATCAATTTGAGCTTCAGCCTATTCGCCGAATTATTTTGATTAAAAATTTCAACAATTTACACGCGTTGCTCTGGTGTAAGTCGATTCATAATGAAATTTCAAAGCAAACTAAACAAAAAACCATCAGCTGTTAAATGGGTACTCAAATAAAGCAGCGATGCCACCTCAAAGTTGTGAGACTCTTAAAAAAACACCCTTTACATGTGTTTTTATTTTATATATGCCCAACGACGTAATTACAAATTTTTTTCTAAGAAAATATAATGAAACGGTTTTTTTTTGAAAATTGTTTCAAAAATTATCAATGCATGTTTTACTGACATCTTAATTGTGTTAAATTTTCCTGTAATATTATATATGTGTTAGTTAAGCCTTTTTGGATTTTAGCTAACGATATATTACTTTGTTATTCCGTTTATTATTTCTACAATATAGATCTAAGATCCTATAAAGTATACATATTCTGGATCCTTATGAAAAGAGAAGCTAAAATCGCGATGTCCGCCTATCTTTCTGTCCGTGTGTCCGAATGAAAAGGCAAAACATAAGGACAGTACATGCATCTGTGTACTCGTTTCTTTTCCCCTTGTCCCTCTCGCCTATAAAGTAGCAATCTTGTCAATAAGACATGAGCCGTATAAACACAGACATACTATACGTTAAAATTGCTTAAACGAAATTTTCCAAAACAAAATTTTATTATTAATATTATTTTGATAAATGTTACCGTTAGCGAGCTTTTTACGAAAACCTTTGAACCCGCGTAACTTTTGAGTAGGATGTTGTTTAGAACCACAAAAGGAAGATTCGTACAAAAATTCAGCTTTCGCTTAATATTTCAGAAGTTTGACATTTTGTTATTGTATTTATTTCTCGGACTAAATAAATACGCTTAAAAATTTCTCGTAAACGATTAAAACACGGCTTTAAAATGTGTCAAGACTGACTCGAATTTTACGATCATAAAATGAGCTTATTAATGGCTATTTAATCATGCCGAGAAGTCAAAAAAGACTTTTGCAGTAGTGCACGTTAAAGGTTTGACAGGTTATTTATTGTTTTACCCTTCCCCGAAGGTAAAAGGGTATATCGTAAGCTAAAATGCAAAAAGGCGTAACTAACAAAAAATTCAAAATCGAGTTTTTGATTGATTAAGCTACATGTTTTGACAAAATTTTACACTTCAGCGATCAAAAATCATGCTTTTATTAACCAAAAACAAGGGACGTAACTAAAGGGTGTTTTTAAAGAGTGACACAAGTTTAGATCATAATAAAAGATGGAAACGTATGTTTAATATCAATGAAACGGGCTTTATTGGAAAGAAAATTTTATGAAATTAATGTTTAAATATGATTTTTGCCATGTGGCAGCCACGGCTTGCGCGTAGAAGGCCCAATCTGGAACACCAATTTTAACAACTTTTCGCCTTCTGACCATCATTGTTTTTGAATACATATGGGCCAATGACTTCGCCAGCTAATGAAGCGCCCCAAACATTAATTTTCTGTGGATGTAATGGTGTTTCGACAATAGCTTGTGGATTCTACTCACTCCAAATGCGACAATTCTGCTTACTAACGTACCTATTCAACCACAAATGGGCTTCATCGGAAAATAAAATTTTGAATGGAAATCCAAAATCAATATCAATTTGAGCTTCAGCCTATTCGCCGAATTATTTTGATTAAAAATTTCAACAATTTACACGCGTTGCTCTGGTGTAAGTCGATTCATAATGAAATTTCAAAGCAAACTAAACAAAAAACCATCAGCTGTTAAATGGGTACTCAAATAAAGCAGCGATGCCACCTCAAAGTTGTGAGACTCTTAAAAAAACACCCTTTACATGTGTTTTTATTTTATATATGCCCAACGACGTAATTACAAATTTTTTTCTAAGAAAATATAATGAAACGGTTTTTTTTTGAAAATTGTTTCAAAAATTATCAATGCATGTTTTACTGACATCTTAATTGTGTTAAATTTTCCTGTAATATTATATATGTGTTAGTTAAGCCTTTTTGGATTTTAGCTAACGATATATTACTTTGTTATTCCGTTTATTATTTCTACAATATAGATCTAAGATCCTATAAAGTATACATATTCTGGATCCTTATGAAAAGAGAAGCTAAAATCGCGATGTCCGCCTATCTTTCTGTCCGTGTGTCCGTTGAAGTGGGTTTTCCAAAGGCCCCATATATGATATGGACTAGGTTGTTATACGTTTATATCATTTATATTCCGGAACTATTTCCTATTAAAATTCCGCCTGATAAGCTCATGCTTCTAAATAAGTCACAAGCATCTTGATCATCAATATACAACATCTGACAAAATGTGAGCGGGTTTGGAGGGGTAGGCCTGCCACAGAACGGATTTATTTATATCTAAAAAACGGTATTTTTATAAGTTCCTGTTTTTATTGCCCCATGGAGAAAGGCATATAAGATTTGGCATAGCCGAATATTTCTATGAAAAATGGTTATTTTCCAAAAATATGGAAAGAGTCATATTTAATTCCTTTGTTCAAATCTGGAAATAAATCAAATATAATTAATTACAGAGGTATAGCCAAACTTAGCGCAATTCCAAAACTTTTTGAAAAATGCATTTTAGATTCATTGGTTCATCAAGTTTCACCGTTATTAACACCTTTTCAACACGGATTTCGTAAAGAATCATTAACTATGGCAAATATTTTAGAACTGACTACTTTGGTAAATGAAGGATTCGTCAATAACCAACATACCGACGTTATATATACCGACTTCAGTAAGGCATTTGATAAGGTAAATCAGAACCTTCTCCTGAGAAAAATTGATATTAAGGGTTTCGACAAAACTTATGTAAGCTGGCTAAAGTCATATCTTCTCTGCAGAATACAATGCGTAAAATTTGGGTTTTCAATTTCTAAACCTATATTGGTAAAATCCGGTGTTCCGCAAGGTAGTCACCTTGGCCCTCTTTTGTTTCTGCTCTTTATCAACGACATGCCTGATATTATTAAACATTCACATATACTAATGTTCGCAGACGATGTAAACATTTTTTAAACTTCACGAACTCTTTAAACCATATTTATCTTTAAGAAGACTTTGATACCTTTTTTAATTGATGTGAACATAACCTAATGGAATTAAACCTAATGAAATGTATAACTATAAACTCGGTGACTATAAAATCAAGATAGTTGACACAATTATGGATCTTGGCATCCTACTGGATGTTAAATTGGATTTTATTCAACACATAACAATGACTGTCAACAGGGCTCATTGTACTCTGGCTTTTATTAAACGTTGGGCGAAAGAATTCAATGATCCTTTCGTCACTAAACAACTTTACACATCTCTCGTTAGACCAATCTTGGAATATGGTTCGATTATATGGGATCCACATTATATTGTTCATAGTGATCATATTGAATCCATTCAAAAACAATTCTTGCTTTTTTGCCTGAGAGATAGATACCGAGGATATGATAATCTCCCCTCATATTCTACAAGATTATCCTTAATACGTTTGCGAACACTGAAAAGTCGCAGAGTTATGCTAAATGTCTCATTTGTAATTAATTTAATAAATGGAAAAGTATGCTCGACTTTTTTATTAAGTAGTTTATCATTTAACATTCCTCGACGTACGGTACGGTACTATAATCCCTTATTTATAAAAACTTTCCGAACTAACTATGCCATGGCAGACCCATGTTGAAAACTGTGTTGTTGCTTTAATGAAATGTTTGAATTTATTGATTTTTCTTTAGAGTTAAATATTGTTAAACGTATTATTATGCTTAAGTTAAATACTCATTTGTATTAGGCTGCAAGGATTTATCCATAGACCTAAATATATATTAAATAAATAAATAAAATAAACTTCTTTACTACTTAGATCAGCTATGAGTTAGTTTGGGTTTACACTATGAAAGTTTTCTTTCAGAAAATATGAGTTTATTGGTGAGAGGGGAGAGTAAATTAGCACGTTCTCTTCCCCTCTCACCAAGTAAATCATAGATTCCGAAAGAAAATTTTCATAGTGTGAACCCAGACTTAAGATTGTCTAAAATATTTTTTAGAAACATACTTATCTTTCTCGTTACTCACACGTTAATGTTTACGTTGAGGTCGATTTCAATGGGTTGTAGTATACGAATAATACGAGTATTTCATTGAAAAAAACATAAATTTTGATAAAATTCGTAACGATAATTTTAAAAGATTCATCCGCAATATCACGTTTATGTTAAATACGATTTTATACATAACATATAAGCTTGGTAAGAAAAACGGTACAGCTGAAAAGCAACGCATACGTAAGAGAAACGCGACTTTAAAAGAACATAACAAAACAAGTTGATTTTTGAATACCATGAACAAATTTTTTTCCATTTTTTTTAATTTTATAAAATGCTGTCTGGGTGCTTTCACAGGTATACATATAAAAGTATTTTTGTTTTTATACTCCTTCTCTCTCTTCCATTTCGTTCACTCTTATTTAGATTTTATTTTAACAACTTTTACAAATGTTTTACGTATTCAACTAATTAAAGATTCAAACAGTTAAGATAACTTTAAGAGGCTTGTCGGTATATAAGTGTATGTTCGTGTGTGAGTTTGCATATGTAAACATTAAAGTGGTTAAGTGTAAATTGCTAAAAGTGTGTATGTTAATATGTTTTTGGTTATCTATAAACCTACAAACATACATACGTACAAAAACAAAGTGCCAAAACAAATGAGTGTTGACTTCTTTTAAACCCTTATTTATGCGTATGTGAATGTGTACATGTGGGTGTTTGAGTATGCATGCGTATTTGTTTATTCTTTGAACGCTGAAAAGAATATTTTATACATTGGTTTGGGCTTGTGATCATGTATGAAGGGCAATATATAATTTGGAGTGTATAATTTGTAACTTTTTATTTCCTGTTTACCGCATGTTTAAGTATTATTTTGCAGCTGTTTTTTTGAGTTTCTGATTTTTGGCCCAGTTTATTTTTTAAAAGTTCATATAATTAGGTTTTTGGGAGTACAAATAGAAATGTTTTGTAATTAATTCTATGAGTTTATGACGAATAAATTAAATAGAATACATATTGGGGCGGGTCGATCTTTTTTTAAATCGTATTGCAAAAACGTAAATTACATAAAATTCTAAGAAAATTTTCCGAAGAAACCACTTTGCACTTTATATTTTTCTACACTCGAAATTTTTTTACATGAAAAAAAATATTCGCCCAAGTAAAAAAATTTTCAAGTCGAGAGGCTCGGATTAGAGTTTGATTTTAGACCCATGGTTCCATCGGAGAATTTTCTTAGATTTTTATGTAGATTAAGTTTTTGCTATACGATTTTCAATTTTTTTCATCCATACAAATCAACCCGCCCTAATACATACACTAAGCGTGCCCGCGGCATTTCTCCCACCCAGAGTTAGTTTTTAAAAATTTCTCGAAAAATTAAGATTTTTTAAGATTAATTTACTCTTTTAAAAATATGTTATTCTTAAAAAAATTTCTTGATCATGCAACATATTTGAAAAGCACTACGCCAACTACAAGAAAATTAAAATTTTATTTATTTTAAAAGTAACAAATTTTTGTTTGTTTTTAGCACTTGAAAAAAAATTTTGCCCGCTCCCCCTAGATTTTATCCTGGCTACGCCCATGTATTCGTGTATTGTCATCCGGAATATGTACGCCTGGAAAGTTTCATCCATTTGCATTAAGTATAAGGCGGTTAAATTAACGTTACAAGATTTGATTTTCCGAAGTGAAGCTAAAGAAAAGGTTTTAAAAAATTTTGACCGCCCCCCCCCCTATATTTTATCCTGGCTACGCCCATGTATTCGTGTATTGTCATCGGGAATATGTATGCCTGCAAAGTTTCATCCATTTGCATTGAGTATAAGGCGGTTAAATTAGCGTTACAAGATTTGATTTTCCGAAGTGAAGCTAAAGAAAAGGTTTTAAAAATAGAATATGGGCACTTCCAAGATTGTAAACGGGACATTCGCACACATTTACATTGACAAAACTGTAAAAAACAACCTGATTTTCTTTTTTAAATTAATGATTCTTTTAACTCTCAATTAGCTCTTTAATTTCCGCAAATGAAATTTTTCGCTTACTGTCGTGGTTTCCGAGATAATTGCAAAAAACCAGTGATTGTAAACGGGACAAAAAACGGAAGTGGGTTTTAAG
The DNA here is from genome assembly GCA_930367215.1 of Pollenia angustigena. Classification (NCBI taxonomy): domain Eukaryota; kingdom Metazoa; phylum Arthropoda; class Insecta; order Diptera; family Polleniidae; genus Pollenia; species Pollenia angustigena. The sequence continues at coordinate 169,619,583 of OV884058.1, forward strand.
GGGTAACCGTTTAAACAGTGATTTCTGCAAAACCTGACACAATTTTTTATTGGGATTAATTTTAAAATGTTGCGTACTAATGTGCCCTAAAAATGGTTTCGATTTCAAAATAAAATATGAATTACATTTTTTTAAATATATTGTTAAAGAAATTGTAAACGGGACATTGTAAACGGGACATTGTAAACGGGACAATTTTTCCACCATGATTTAAAATTGTTTTTATGTTGCTATTTATAATCCTTTATATAAGAAACTTAATAAAAAATGTTTTTCAGTTCATAAATATGCCTTAGATTAGAGTATTGTTGTTCCAAATGCATATTTTCTAATATACACAAGTATGTGCTAAAAGTTGTAGTACTTCGTTTACCATTTATCTTTTTTTTCGAATCAATTAATTTATAAGCATATATTAAAAAAATATATTTATATATAAAAATATATAAATATATATATATTTTTTCCATTTTTTTGGAAATAGTAATATAAGAATTTTTGCTTCTTATAATACATTGTAATCATGAAAATAATGTTAATAATATACAAAATTTGGCATCGAATTGATGTCACTATAGTCATAATATAGATGACCCGTAAAAAATTACAAAATTGTACGAAGGCGTTAGTCATTGGATTGATGTTACTTTTTGCATCATTGATGCCATTTGTAGTAACATTCATGTCACCATTCTGATGTTAGGGCATCATCAATATGAAGATGCATTTTTCTATCAGTGTATAGATATTCTTAATGGGCGATTCTATTCTGACGGGTGCAACATTTAGACGCTTTAAACGTCTTTTACTAATAGAAAGAAACACATTTGCAATTAAGTTATTTCTAGAAGGGGTAACATTTTTTTATATACTATTGTTATCTATTTAAAAGAATTTATATAAAACGATCAAATAGCCACGAGAGGGCTTTAAAGTGCATGACGGGTGCAACCAAATCGGCCCACTTTCATAAGATCATACCACAAAAACACAAAACTCTGTTAATTTTTAAACTTTTATTGTATTATTCTTTTTTATTGTGAAAGATGAGATATCAGACGATGATTATCAAATCAAACATCGTAGAGAAATATAATCCAATAATAAGAAATTTTCTCTTTAAGCCATGACGGGTGCAACATTCAATGAATTTTCTGTTCGCGCCAAATCTATGAATCTTAATGATTCGAAGTGAACAACAAATTTGTATTTAAGCTTACGTCTGAAAAAATTATATTATTATAAAATATAGATATTTTACTTTAAATTGGCATCAAAAAGTGTCAAATAGTGTGATTTGAAAATTGATGTTAAAAGTTGTCTAGAATAGAATCGCCCTAATCATATTTTGTCTGATACAATTTCTTAAACAAAATTTAATGTAATGGCAAGTGTCCAACGAAACAATGATTTTGACATACTTAACCCTAGCTGTGCTACATTAGCATGGGAGCTATGTGAAACAGAGAACCACTTTGTGCAATTGCAAAAAATCGCATTAAAAATCGCAACAAATACACTCACTTGCGGTCATACAATCAAATTTGCGCAACCGCAAATATTCGCTGCTGGTTTGCATTCGTTCAAATAATGCACATCGTGCTTTGTTATTTATACCATCGTTAGCTTCGTTTTTTAATAAAGATGTTTGTGTGTTCCGTGCGACAATGATTGTTTTGGTAAAGAAAAAAAAATACAAACAAAAAAGCCAGAAATCAAGCAATCATTACTCATGTATTCATTCAGAAGTTGCTATGTAGTACAAGAAAAAACAAGTTAGAGTGCTATATTCGGCTGTGCCGAATCTTTGATACCCTCCACCGACAGTTCGAATGTTTAAGGAGTCATATCTGTATGATATTTTTATTATCTTAAACTGTGACGATTTGTTATTAATTATGGTTTTAGGCGACTAAACTGTTTTCCGGTAGTAGGGTTTATATGGGGCCTAGGGTAAATTATGGACCGATCATCACGAAATTTCACAGCGTCATTTCTAGTCCTAAAAAACTGTGACGTACCAATTTCTGTTATGCTAGCATTATTAATTATGGTTTTAGGTGTACTAAACTGCTTTCCGGGAGTAGGGTTTCTATGGGGCCTAGGGTAAATTATGTACCGATCTTCACGAAATTTCACAGTATCATTTATAGTCCTATAAAACTGTGACGTTCCAAATTTTGTTACGCTAGCGTTATTTATTTACGGTTTTAGGCGTACTAAACTGTTTTCCGGGAGTATTGTTTATATGGGGCTTAGGGTAAATTATGGACGGATCTTCACGAAATTTAACAGCGTGATTTCCAGTCAAATAGAACAAATTTTTGCAAAATCTTATCTCATTCCGTGCCTCGTTCCAGCATTTATGTTATTTTTTGTAACAAAATTATCAATTTTTTTAGGTGGTGGTTCCACATTTTGATTCATAGCTCTGGTCCTACTGAACCGATCTTGCTTTCAATCCCAAACTGCTTAGGATAACTACAAGCAATTTGGCACCAAGTTTGTTCATTTCTTTTGAGTTGTTCGAAAGTGAGCGTGTTTTCAACAGACGGACAGACAGACGGACATGGCTAAATCGACTTAGAATTACTCAAGGAGCCAGAATATATATACTTTATGGGGTCTGAGATGAATTGTAAAAAAGTTTCACACGGAATGACAAACTTAATATACCCTCTTCACAAATAATTGTGGTGGAGGGTATAAAAATTGAAATGAAACTAAAGTTTATGTGCGTTTAGTAACTAAACGCACATATGTAGCAGTGTTGCCACTTTGTGGGTAATTGCCCGAATTTGGTGTAATTTTTACTCTCGTGGGTAGAGCGTGTGTAATTTCTTTGAGGTTTAGTTCAGGTGTAATTGGAAATTCTTTGATTTCAAAACAAATAATATTCCGTATATTTGATTTTAGTGATAAAATTTATAACATTTAAGATTTTGATGATCTAAAAAATTTATATACTGTAAATTTATAAAAAAAAAAAATTATATACTGTATATTTTTTAGATCAACAATATAGTTAATAGTAAAAACCAAAGCAAAAGATTGGGTGATTGGCGCCAGAGGCCCAGTGATTTAAAACACAGAATTAATTGGGAAAAAGGTATTTATTAAAAAAAAAAAGTCCTAGAGGAATTTATGTATTCAATATTACAAAAAGTACATAATGAATATTGTGTTCGCTTTAATTTTTAAAATGCTGTAGTTAAGTTACAGAGCCGTATAAAATGGTGTATATATTAGTAAAAGAAAACTAGGCAATATGTCACGGCAAAATGTTGTGCTGGTAGGTTATGCATTGAACATATGTTAACCCCCTCCATTAAATGACTTAAAAAACCTCAATTAGATGTAATTACCTAAATAATATTTGGCATTATATTATTGTCTTAACCTCATAATATAATTTTGTTTTAAAAGAACCATAATTGCAAATGGGACCTACCAAGGAAACACTCTTAAAAATTTGTCTGTAAATACTGTGGTGTAGGGTATCATCAAATGTTCTAAATTCGACTATGTACTTTCTAACTGTTCTTTTTTCTTAAAGTTTTTTCTAATTAAACGTTTATTTGGTATCAGGTGTAATTTCATTTAAATTGGATAGTTTTGCGTCATCTCAAGTGTAGTTTTGAATTTTTCTGGTGGTAACACTGATATGTAGGTACAAACAATTTTCATAGAAACAGAATACTTTTTTTCATCTTTAAAAGTACAGTAGTTATGTAGTGTTAAATTGCGTGCGCAACAAAAATGCAAATAAAGCACTTTCAATAAACAACGAATATGTACATGCAAAAATCAAATGTGTACGAGACGATGTAAAAATTACCAACGTTGAACTTTGTTTTGCAAGCAAAGAGTGAATGTAAATTTGAGCGTATGAATACAAATAGTGATTTTGCAGTTTTCTGATTTGAAATAATGAAACGATTCGGCTTATTTTAAATGCTAAGCGAATTTAATCTTTTTAAGTCTTTTATCGCGACCTCCGTGGTGCTTTCAATGGATGGACGGACATGACTAGACCGTCTTGGAATAAATAAATATATACTTATTAGGGTCTCTGATGATTAATTAAATGTGTTATTAACAGAATAAAAAATCAATATATACCTTTATGATTTTGGTGGTACGTATATATAAAAAAATGTTAAAAATTTTTTACCCTGCAGGAAATGTCACTAGTGAATCTGTACTGATTCACTATGGACATATCACCAGTACAAGTGACTTATTATACCCCAGACGATGGATATAATTTACTATAGACATTTAACATGTGCGTGTCATTGGAAATCTACTACTGACGTTGGTATTATTGACAGGTAGTTCTTTTGGGAACATATGTAGACATTGGAACCAGAGAATAACTAGTACATTTTTGTAAATCTAGTCTACACTTTAGGTACGACTACGAATTCATAACAATCTTTTTTTATCATTTCGTCAACTTTTATAGGAATTTTACTTCTCAGTTGTTATTGATAAAAAAATGTTCGTATTTAATTTTGTTGACAACGTCACCAAAATAGTCGACAAAACTGGTGACTTGGAGACACTTGCACCCAGGTTTCCTTCAGGGAAGTATTGCTTAAAAAGGTTTTTTTATTTATTTCGAAAACATTTATATATGGTTGCAGTATGATTTACATTAACAATTTATTTGATATTCTGCCAAAAAAAATAACAAAAAATGTTATACTTAAAAAAATAATAGCATTAAGCGATAATTAAAAATTAAAATATTTTACGTGATACTTAACAAGTTGTTTTCAAGGGGAAATTTTTATTTAAATATCTATTTTTTATCCATAAAGCCGACTTTAAGAATCACAAAAGCACTTTTAATGGAACTACATAAAGTTTATTACTTATGACAATTATAATATCATAAAGAATTAAAATATAATGATAATTTAAAATATGACTACGTGTGTAATGTTAGAACTATGATTAAGTTAATGCCTTTTAGAAATAATATATAATTTTCTTTTATTAAAAAATTTACTTACAAATCAGAAATAGAGAAAATTATTTGGTTTTTTTAAATAAAATCGATTTATTTTCGGGATAAAACACAATAGATATTTACACACTCAATTTCTATTGAAATTCTGGCGCCTTGAAATATGTTTTTATAAATACAAACATGTTCCTATAACTACCCTGCAGGAAATGACCCTGGTGAATCTGTACTGATTCACCATTGACACAGTCACCAGTACTAGTGACTTATTATACCCCAGGCAATGTTATTTACAATAAACATTTAACATGTGCGTGTCATTGGAAATCTACTACTGACGTTGGTACTACTGACTAGGTACTAACTAGTTAGTTTCTTTAGGAACATATGTAGACATTGGAACCAGAGAATCGCTAGTACATTTTAGTAAAAGTAGTCTACACTTTTTGTAAGAATACGAAATCATAACAATCTTTTTTTTTTTTTATTTCTTCAACTTTTATAGGAATTGTACTTCTCAGTTGTTATTGATAAAATCCTTTTCGTATTAAAGCCAAATATAGTGGCAAATGTAATGTAGTGTAGACACTACGTTGACAATGTCACCAATATAGTCGAAAAAACTGGTGACTTGGAGACACTTGCACCCAGATTTCCTTCAGGGTATGTTGTTGTACACTAGAGAACGGCTTTGTTCAATTGCAAAAAAATCGCATTAAATGAACAGCATCAAATACACTCGCTTGCGGTCATACAATTAAACTTGCGCAACCGCAAACATTCGCTGCTGGTTTGCAGTCATTCAAATAATGCACATCGTGCTTTGTTATTTATACCATCGTTAGCTTTGTTTTTTAATAAAGATGTTTGTGTTCGGTGCGACAATGATTGTTTTGGCAAAGAAAAAAAAATACAAACAAAAAAGCCAGAAATCAAGCAATTATTACTCATGTAGACATTCAGCAGTTACTAGGGCTTCCAATCGGGAAATCCCGATCCCGAAAATCCTGGGATTTTTTTTTTTTACAAATAAATTTCTATGCAGAAATTTCATTTATTAGATATTCGCTTTTAATATTCGCATACATTTAAGAGAATATCAAAAATAAGAGAATAGTTCGCAATGCGAACACGAATATACGTTGCCACTTAATAATTTATTAGGGGGTTCAAAGAATATTTGGGTACATGGTTTTAATATATGGATTGCCAGGCTGTTAGGACTAGTATATGGTTTCTTTTAAAAAATACTACATTTGTACTAAAATTTTTAGATAAAATATTGAAAATGAGATATAATTTTGAAAATTCCCTTCATTTGCCTTAAAATAAAAATTCTGTCCTTTTTCCCCTATGCTTGAAATTTTTCGAAAAAAATCCCTACACTGATTGAGACGCAAACCATAATTAGGAGAGCGAAACACGAATATTTCTGTATGTGTGAACATAAAATGCTGAACTTCTCCCAAATCTTTTAATTCGCTTAAATTTACTTAAAATCGGTTTAATCAGAAAAAAACCCTAATATATAAAAATTTTTAAAAAAAATCACTTACAAAAAATAATTGAGTTCATCAAATATTAATGAATTTACAAAAATTATGTAAGTATTGAATAAATTTTCGATGTTAAATTCAAAAAAAATCCAAAACAACCCTTTTTTAATACTGAACGTTGTATTTTTTATAAACAAATTCGGATACTTTACTAAAAGTAACCAAAACTTGGGCAAAAGACCTCAAAGTAAAAAGCAAGCGATCGCTTAGCAAGTCATGAATACCTTTTCAAGTAAAAAAATCTTTTGTTACATGGTTTGACTTCCTTTGAGCTACTTTATAAAAATCTCATTCAAAATTGTTTTTTTTTTTATAAAGTTTTCAAATTTTATTTCATTTCCTGGTTGCATCGAATCTCATGCTCTGCTGGTTACATACAAAACCACAGAAATGTATGCCACTGAACTATTTACTATTTGCTTTGTGTGTTTTCACAGTAACTTCTGAACATACTCGTATTTGAATATCTATTCGATTTTTGCCATAGGTAACACTATATTTACATCCTTCTAGAATGGTTTTTCCATTGTTATTGTAGCGAGCATAAGCCACTGAATGATTGTCATGTGTTTACAACATTCTGGCGTTCTTTGTTTAGTTGTTTGTGGCTTTATTTGCAAATGTTAAATTTGTGATTTTTTCGAATGGAAATTGTTTTGTTAAGAGAAATTGTAAAGTAATTTTAGTTTGTATAGTTTTACAGGCCGTATATGTATAATAAAACAAGTAAGAAAGTATAGTCGGTCAAGCCCAACCATATGATACGCTTCACCTCAGTATTTAAAAACATATCATGCTTATATGTTCATACAAATATGGATTTATCTATGTTTATAAACTTCATTAAAACTTGTTTGAAAGTTTGTGAGAGGCAGAAATTGCCCCCTACCTCCCCTTGTGGTGCCGTTTTTGAAAAACTGTATAGCTTATGTGTCCATATAGATATGGATCTATCTATGGCTTAAATTTTTTAAAATCGGTTTGAGAGGCAGAAATTTACCCTATCTCCCCTCGTGGTCCTTTTTTTTAAAACTCATACCTTTTGTGTCCATATAGATATGGTCCTATCTTAGTTTTAAAGTTCATTAAAATCGGTTTGATAGTTTCTGAGAGGAAGAAATTTCCCCCTATCTTCCCTCGTGGTCCTACGATACTGCGTATTTTCAATAGGCTTGGTCCTTATGCCAATAAGAACATATGACCCAAATTTTATCGAATTATCTCCAAAATTGCGACCTGTACTTTGCGCACAAAGTTACATGGACAGCCAGCCATCCAGCCAGCGAACCGGACGGACATAGTTAGTTCGACTCAGAAAGTGATTCTGAGTCGATCGGTATACTTCAATGTGGGTCTAGGACCAATAGTTTTAAGCGTTACACACATCAGCACAAATGCATAATACCCTCTCCACTATTGTGGTGTGGGTATAAAAATTATTACATGAATAGAATTGTTCAAATTTAATGAAGCAATTTCATTAACACATTGAAGATGAGTTTCGTTTAAACAACTTAATATCTTTTTCAAAAGAAAAACAAGTAAGAAAGTATAGTCGGTCAAGTCCGACTATATGATATCCTACACCACAGTGTTTAAAAACGCATCATGCTTATATGTCTATATATAAATATAGATTTATCTATGTTTATAAACTTCATGAAAATCGTTTAAAAGTTTGTGAGAGGCAGAAATTGCCCCCTACCTCCCCTTGTGGTCCTATTTTTGAAAAACTGTATAGCTTTTGTGTCCATATAGATATGGATCTATACATGGTTTAAATTTCATTAAAATCGGTTTGAGAGGCAGAAATTGCCCCTATCTCCCCTCGTGGTCCTATTTTTTAAAAAATGCATACATTTTGTGTCCATATAGATATGGTTCCATCTATGTTTTAAATTTCATTGAAATCGGTTTGATAGTTTCTGTGAGGAAGAACTTTCCCCCTATCTTCCCCCGTGGTCCTACGATTCGGCCGATTTTCAATAGGCTTGGTCCTTGTGCCAATAAGAACCTATGACACAAATTTCATCAAATTATCTCCAAAATTGCGACCTGTACTTTGCGCACAAGGTTACATGGACAGCCAGCCAGCCAGCCAGCCTGCCAGCCAGCCGGACGGACATCGTCAGTTCAACTCAGAAAGTGATTCTAAGACGATCGGTATACTTTAAGGTGGGTCTAGGACCTATATTTTAAGGCGTTACACACATCAGCACAAATGCTTAATACCCTCTCCACTATTGTGGTGTGGGTATAAAAACCCAACTAATTGTTATACATTATTTCAATTGATTTCTTTAAAATTCAAATGAACCAATAATTAGAATAATTAAATATTTTCAAATTAATAAAAAAAGCAAATATTTTTCACTTCATTTTTACAATGAAAAATCTCACTTAATCAATGAAAACAAAATAAATTTCTCTTGCTATAAAAACCTTATAACTAGAAAATATTTTCTTCCTAGAACTGTTGTAAAAACGTTTTTATAATTAATTTTTGGCAATAGAAATAAAAATTTATTCACTTTTAATATTAAATAATTGAATGAAAAAATTCATTACGATAACGAAATAGTGATTTAACCTTAATGTTAACAAAATATTCAAAAAACAACAAAAAAGAAAAAAACAGAGCTAAAAATTCTCATATTCTATTTTTTTTAATAGTTAATTTAAATACACAAACTTTACGTAGTAGTACCAAGCGGTATAATGGAAAGAATTCTGATGAAGATCTTCGCGGGCTAGAAAATAAATTAAATGAAACTTACTCGAGGGTTAACTTATGAAAGTAGAACATACCATGATGTAACAGAAATAAAGATAATAATATTTAAATAAAATTAATATCTCTAGATGATTTATAAAAGGAATCAACAAAAATAAATAAATTTCACAACGACTCAAAAAGCACATTATGTCACTGACCAAATTAAAAATTTCATGGGAATACAAAAACCATTTTATTAAAATAATGAAAAAAAAATTCTTTAAACATTTGACTGTTCGTCATTATGTTAATGAAATGTTTCATTAATGGGATGACAAATAATTATAGTCTTAATAAAATTTTTTCATTAACAAGGGGCTAATGAAACATTGTTAATTAACTTTATAACGCGTTACATAGTTTGTATTTTTTAATGTAAGTTTTCATTGGATTAATATCAAAATCCATTAGATCTGTGAAGAAAATAATTTCGGTACATGTAAAACACTGATTCCATCAATACATGTTTGTGTTACAAAGCAAGTATGATTAAAATTATCACAATATTTTTCGAATTATATCGAACCATTTAATTTCTGTGTTCGTACTTAATAAAAAATCATATTACCTATTTTAATTCTCTTTTGATTAGTTTTTTTAATACTAACTTAAGTGGAAGTTCAACAAAGTAAATAAAAATTTACATTTTTAGCAATTCAAAATTATCAACGTCATTCAATCGTATTGATTTCATGATTTCAAATTTAATTCAAAAAGTCAATTTTCCGATTTTTAATGCAATCAATAACGAGACATCATGGGCTTGCAATTGATTGAAATCTTGTACAGCTCTGGTGTGTACCCACAAAAATCAATTTGTTCTTTACTATTCCGTCTTTTTGTTTATAAATTCATGCTGTTCTAGATTTTTTTTTTATTTTTTAATTATTTCTAATACATTTTTCTAAGGACATGAATGTCAAATGCATAATTAACTTTTATTTTATTTTTTATGACAAAATCCTTTAAAATTTTGTGAACACAAAGCACACCTTTCTAAGTGAATAAAAGGGCTAACTTAATTATTGTGCAAAGCAATAATAATTCGTTTTAAGAAGTATAAAATCGTTACAGTCACCAAGTGCTTTTTGTATTAAAAATGTCTTACTTCTAATTGCTTCCGTTAGAGAGATAATAATCGAAACTTTTACATTTCTCCGTTACAAACCCAAAACGTTTAAAGCTCAATTTTGGTATTGGGTATGTTATTTGAATATATTATCTTTGATTGGCTTTTTGGAGAGGGTAGTAAAATCGACTCAAAACACGTTCGAAAACATGTTTAAGATGGTGAACTATTTTTATTATCGGTATTAAGCTTTTGTGTCTATAAATATTCTAATTATATTGAATTTACACAAAATATTAAATAAAAATATTTTAGTTAAATTCTAACCATGATAATGAAAATTGGTCCATATTTGACTATAGTTCAAATACAAATATAACTTCCGAAAAAAGATTTTATTGCCATAGAAGGAATTTGGGTTTGCTAAAGCTTTTCTACCCTCCACCAGCGTTACCGTTGTGACAAACAAAAAAGTGGCAATTTGCCTTTTTAGATGCTTTTTGCCCAAAAATTACTTTGATAATAAATTTTTAAGTGCCCGTGCATACCAAAACTGAACTGTCAAATTTCCCTATTTTGATTTTCTTGCGAAAACAACAAGGCAATTAGTTTTTTAAATATGGTTTTTTCATAAAAAAGTAATTTTCATTATTGGGAATACAAAATTATAATTTCAAAAGATTTTGTTATTCGTGCTTAATTCCCGGTTTTTATTCTTGATAAAAACACTACGACAAACTATTTCTTTACTTAGTGCAAACACCAGTGATGTTGGAAAAAATTCTTTCACTATCTGTATTTGCATGTGGCAGAGATAAATCAAAGATAGCTCATTTCGACTACATGGAGAAAATGAAATTTTCATTTTGGTCCAACATTTTTCGATGCCAATCGTTAACAAATTATCTACTTCTTGCTCTGGAAAAAGAAGTTCAATAGTTAGCTTGATAGCTGTTGTTGTTAAAATCAAAGCTGAAATGACGGCAAACGATGACTTAAAGAAATTAAACAATTTGTATTTGTAATGTTGCCGTATCAACAATATTTATACCCACACCACAATAGTGGAGAGGGTATTATGCATTTGTGCTGATGTGTGTAACGCCTTAAAATAGTGGTCCTATACCCACCTTAAAGTATACCGATCTACTCAGAATCACTTTCTGAGTCGAACTAACGATGTCCGTCCGGCTGGCTGGCTGTCCATGTAACCTTGTGCGCAAAGTACAGGTCGCAATTTTGGAGATAATTTGATAAAATTTGGGTCATAGATTTTTATTGCCACAAGGACCAAGTAGGACCACGAGGGAAGATAGGGGGAAATTTCTTCCTCTCAGAAACTATCAAACCGATTTTAATGAAATTTAAAACATACATAGATAGAACCATATCTATATGGACACAAAATGTATAAATTTTTAAAAAAATCGGACCACGAGAGGAGATAGGGGCAATTTCTGCCTCTCAAACCGATTTTAATGAAATTTAAAATATAGATAGATCCATATCTATAGGGTCACATTAGCTATACAGTTTTTAAAAAATAGGACCACAAGGGGAGGCAGGGGGCAATTTCTGCCTCTCACAAACTTTCAAACCGATTTTCATGTAGTTTATAAACAAGATAAATCCATATTTATGGGACACATAAGCATGATGTGTTTTTAAAAACTGTGGTGTAGGGTATCATATGGTCGGGCTTGACCGACTATACTTTCTTACTTGTTTTATTATGCTATCACAAATCGAAAAAGGTTGCCAAATGTATATAGTTTTGTAAATTTGTCCTTTTTTACCCTACGGCCATTTTTTTAGAAGAAAAACTATGCGAATAGGGATTTCCCTTCGTATAAGATCACTGATATGGTTGGACTTTCCCGATTATACTTTCTTACAAGTTGTAAATAATACTTCATTAAGTATTTAACCCTGCATTACTAACCTTAAATCATGTCGCATAGTTACTAAAAATTGGTCTTATCGACCCATCAATTGTATTATCCATTGAAATCGTCTCAACTTATAAATTGAATAAACGTATACTTCTTTTGGTAGATTTTAGTCTTTTATTGCTAAATTTGAATATACAAAGGTGCGTTAAACAACTTATATATTTAAATTAAAATTAAGTTTGTATTCATTACAAAATAGCTAAAAAAAAATGAAAAAAAGTTATCCAGCCGAATTGCGCATTAAATTATGAGTTTTTAAGATATTAACGTCAAATAAAGTGCATTTGAAACCTGAAATATAATAGTAAAATGTTAGAAAGAAATATTTGCAAGCCTTAAAATTATCTTTTGTATAACGGTATAATTAATCTTTGTTACATTATTGCTAAATATGGGTCTAGTCGACCCAGGCTGTTTTTTTAAAAAATTTTATATGCATAATATCATAAATATTCCTTATGTTTATTGTTTAAAAATGTTTAAATATGTATAAACAAATTTATATTACACATATATCTTGAGTTTAAATATCGTCTTGTTTTTTTTTAATTTAAAAAGTTTGCATGTCTGGGTCGATTCGATCCAGAGGTTAGTAATGGAGGGTTAATTTCCAAAAATTTCAAAAAATTCTTATATACGTATGAGTAATATAAATAATGTGCATTTAAAAGAAAACATACGCACTGTATTCAATTATCCCTATGTTTTTAGTATGTATTAAAGGCTAAAGGCCTGCATGAACAGCTTCATTCATAAACATACTGAAATGTTTATTCACTGAAGTACGTGTTCAAATAAAATTAAGCTTGCCGAGCAAACTGTTGTTTTATTCATGCTACTAGCAAACACATTTCGTTTCATAAAGCAAACACAAAGAATTTGTTCAATGAAATTACTTTTGTTTTACAGTTTTCACTCTTTTTCATTTTTTTATAAATACTAATCATCAATGTTGCCACTTTAAAATTTACGTTGAAAACAATTAATTTACATTGAAAACAAAGTCAAATTTTTTTTTTTTTTGTTCTTATAATATTAATGTACATACATACTTCATTTACTTGTTGCTTTGACTCTTCATGGCTATTCTGAATTTAAATCAATGCGTTTTTCTATGAACCTATTCGACATTTATTCAGTGGTTGTTTTAATTCAGAGTTGTTAGAGTTCATATTCCCTTGTATAAGTAAAAAAACTAACTTCATATTTTCCGTCTCTCAAATTTCGATTGTTTGTTGCTTTCGTTTCATAGTTATTCATCTTACTGAAAACAAACGAAGCGAATACAAAATTATGATGAAGGTTTCATGAACATCATTATTAAGTTTCATGCAGATGTTTATTAAAGGCGTACATCAGTTTTTTTTACAAAAATAACAATAAATGAATTAAATATTTTTTTTTTGCTAAATAAAGCTTTTTACAAGTTTTTTACAAGTTTAAACTATTTTGTTTTAAGCAAAAGAATCAATTGTTTTTTATATAATACTTTCATAATATATTAACTTTATCGGGTGATTTTTTAGCAATTATCTTTTTGGCAACACTGGTTTAAACAGCTGACACACGTTTCGCGTTTTGTTTCAATGTCAAACATCTTTAGTTCTGTCTATAATTTAACCATGAATCGTCTTACAAACGAACAACGCTTGCAAATTATTGAATTTCATTATCAAAATGCGTGCTTTGTTAAAGGTGGAAGTACATAACACGCGTTAGTTCGTCGACGTATCGTATCGTATCGTATCGTGCGTTTAAAAACTTTAGCGCGTTAAAAATTGCAAGTTACACAGCACGCGTTACAAAAGCCATTCCTGTCAGCTGTTTTTTATTTGTGCATTAAAAACGGGTTCGAAAGTATATCAAGATTTTGTTATTTTATTGAATTTATTCTTTTTATATAAATATTGTATGTTTTTTAAGCTCTTCAATAAGTTTTTCTTTAATGATTCACAAATTTGTTAAATTATTCCTGATTACTTGTCAAAAATACACAACGCGTTAAAAAGTTCAAAGTTAACTAACTTTCTGGTGCAAACGCGTCAAAATATTTTGCATGTAGCTTGTTCTATGAAAATTCACTAGTTTAACTTTTTTTGACAGAAGACGATAGAGCGCGCGCGTACTAACGCGTGATATGTACTTCTACCTTAAGAAAGTTCATCGCGCGCTTCTTCCATTTTATGGTCAGCTAATTTTTGGCTGAATGGGTACGTTAATAAGCAGAATTGTCGATTTTGGAGTGAAGATCAGCCAGAAGCATTGCAAGAGCTACTAGTGCACCCAGAAAAAGTCACAGTTTGGTGCGGTTTATGGGCTGGTGGCATCATTGGACCGTACTTCTTCAAAGATGATGCGAATCGTAACGTAACTGTGAGTGGTGAGCGCTGCCGTGAGATGATATCCAACTTTTTTTGCCCAAAATGCAAAAGCTTGACTTGCATGACATGTGGTTTCAACAAGACGGTGCCACATGCCACACAGCACGCTTAACAATGGACTTATTGAGAGGCGAGTTCCGTGAACATTTTATTTCACGTCCGGGACCGGTCAATTGGCCGCCTAGATCGTGCGGTTTAACGCCTTTAGAATATTTTTTGTGGGACTATGTTAAAGCTCATGTCTATACACACATGTCCGCTTCAATTGACGCATTGGAAGACAACATTGAAGCATTTATTCATGAGATACCGGCCGAAATGTTGGAAAGAGTATGCCAAAATGGGACTAAGCGGATGGACTATTTGAGGCGCAGTCACGGTCAACATTTGCATGAAATAATCTTCAAACATTAAATTATATGGACCGTATTATCGATTCTAATAAAGATTTCATGCGTTTTTCTGAATTTTATTTGTTTTTTTTAACTTTCCTATAGCTTTTTAAAAATCACCCATTATAACAATCAAAATGTTTTTTAATTTTAATTACGTTCAATAAAAAACTTGATTAAATTAACACATTTGTGTAAGTAACAAAAGGAACAAGAAACCCCAACTATAGGCAGCGTTGCCACTGTGATACTAAAGAATCAATTTGATACTTTTTTGACAAACTTGATACGTTTTGTGATCCTTTTTTTTAATTACCCTCTTGTATCATTTTTGACTATTTAGTGCCAATTTTTGACCCTATTTAGAAATAGCACTTACATTTTGTTTTTTGGCAACATTGATGAACAGTTTTGCTTAAAAATAAACTTTGGAACAGACTCAATTTTATAATTTGTTCGGAACGGATCTGGAAGAATGGACTTCAAGTAAAGATTTAATAACAAAATATAGAATGCCTTATTCCTAAAAAGTAGTAAGTATGCGTAAAATGTTTTTATTATATTAGCTGCCAGTTCAACGATTTCGAACGTAAACGTTCGCATAGAAAATTTCTATGAAAAAAACTCAGTTTTAAAAATATTTTCCATACAAAATTCTGTGCGAACGTTTACGTTGTTATAAATTGTTGAACAGGCAGTTAAAAAACTTTTTTACAATAGTCCTACTCCCTCAATATTCTACATACGTTTTGCTTAAGCCAACCTTTGGTTAACATTGAAGATCTATAGCTTACACATATGTATACTAAGGAATGATTCTATATACTACCATTTTAAAAAATATTTATTATAATAATAAAATAAAATTATGAAAAATAAATAATTCCCACATTCAATGTGTAAAAAGTTTTTATTAAAACATTTATTTAAGACCTATAAATTAGTTTTTCGATAGTGAAATAAAAATTATAACTTTGAATAACTTAAAATATTAAAAAACAATTGAATCATTTATTTCGAAAATGGCTCAGGTACAAAATTGCAAAGTGTTTAGAAGACACAAAAAACTGAAGATCTCTAAAAACCATTTGAATTTTTGAAGCAGAGTGTTTTTCCTAAAATTGCATGGCTCTGTTTATGTTATTGTAGACACAAAAAAATTTTTTAAGAAATATTTGAAAGAGAAAATGGTCATTGCAGTTTCCGGGGATGATCCTTTTTAGAAATTCATTTTAAAAAGCCACCTGTTTTTCACCGCTATAGAAGGGGTACACAATCTTTCATTCTCACAGTATACCGGTCTATAAGTGTTCCTTTTAAAAAAACAAAAAACTCAATATCCAAAAATCTGTACCTGAGCCTTTTTCGAAATAAATGATTCAAATAAAGTTAAGTTTTTTGAGCACTTCTGCTTGAAATAAATATTTTTTGTTTATTTATAAAAAACTTGGTATTATTTTTTTTTAGGTCCTTTTTGCGACTTTAATGGTTAATACTGTTTATAAAAAAACTTGACCCTTTTCTACTTTGACCGTCCTTTTTTGTACCCCTTTTTTATCCTCTTTTAGTGAACCTTTTCAAAAAATTTCAACTAAAGGCAAAAAGATATTCTTCACACTTTATGTAAGTAACTAAACAACGTCAAGCAATATCAGAGAGTAACAATAACAGCTTGTGACATAAACGAAAAGTATGTAAATCTACGATAGGCAAATTCAGGGCGCCGGGTTTTATTTTGTATGTGCACACGTAAGCACACACTTTGAAGAGAATTTAACAACACCCAGCAAACAATATGAGTCCTAAAAGAGACTTTTAGGACTCCTTTTTATGAGCAATACGCTCTTAAAAAAGCTTCTAAAACCCTCAGATATGAGCGTGTTTTCCTATGAAACCGTCAAAAAATTTTGTACTGAATATGAGCGTTTTTGGACTCCTAAATTTAACGATTTGTACGGAAAATTGTGAGCCTTTTTGCTCACAAATCAATCATAACAACCTCTTAAAAGAGTCATAAAAGAGGTATTTCGGAGCCAAAAAAGAGTGTTATAAGAGTGTTTCTTTAGCTTTTAACCCTTTGACGACCATAGGCAAACATACTTGCCCAGGGGATTTTGCATCATATAATTGTTCATGTAAGAGATAGAGTAAATATATTCAAAACGGATTTGTAGCGGAGGGTTGGGGCAACAAAAATGTGGTAGGTGGTAGGGGCCTATCTGGCCCCATTTGCCCGTTAGGAAGCCTCAAATTTGGCCAAAAAGTCGGCTTACTTCAGGGGGTGGGATAGCATAGGGCGCACCTGGCTAAAAGTCGGGTATATTTTGGAGGCACCTCCTACCTTTCAAAATATATATGGGGAAAGTATGTGTAAATTTCAACCTGCCCACATTTACCTCACATATGTTTGGCAAGTATGTTTGCCTATGGGTTGAAACGGAAAAAACGCACCTTAAAATACTCTAAATATTTTTTTTTTTTCATCATTGTATTTATGTGTGTATATTATTGTTTTTTTGTTATTTTTTTAAGTTCAAAGTTTTTTTTGCGCTGATTGTTTGTTTGTTTTTATTCATTTATTTTTCGAAATCAATCAGAGCATACGTCTTTCGTGCATTACTATTTGAAAGTGTATTATTGTTGTATTTCGAGTGTTATTTTTGTTCAAACAGTGTATTATTAGTTGGTTATTATAAATAAACAAATTTAAATGAGTGGATCAGTCCGTGATCGTTTTCATGTCCTTAATCCGGACGAAATTGAGCAACTTTGGTTTTGCGAAGTTGTTAGTGAAGGAACTAATCCTATAGAACCTCCTGTAATTAAAAAGGCTCGCGTTGGTCGTAAAGCGGTACAAGTTGCTGTAGAGGATGAGCCAATTGCATCGACTTAAAATGCTGCAGTAATACCAGAAAAGCCGGCACTTTTTATACCACCAGAGAAGACTTTCTGGTTCAGAGAGCCGCTTGCCTATAAAAACCCCGTTTTCACCGGATTTCAGGAGAATTGCATATATGAACATTCGCAAGTTCCAAAACCCATTTTAAATGCACATGTGGAAATGCCGCAAGCGTGTGATGTGTTCAATGCTGTGTGTAATTTTCAAGGTAAGTTTTTATAATTGTAATAGTAGTTACTATTTTTCTATACTTTTTTTAGGTTTCAGAAATGTGCATGATAGTGCAGCAGTCCAACCCAACTGTGGTGTGCAAAGTGAAGCGGCGTGTTGCAGGACAAGCAGTTGGTTGTCCAGTACTACAACAAGGGAATGGGAGGTGTCGATCTCATGGACCAAATAAAGATGAGTATAATCGCAGAAGCAAATGGCGGTTTTATATTCGATTGTACTTTGATCTCTTCGAAATATGCGTCCTTAATAGCTACCTGATATATAGCAAACTCATGTTGACTAACAGCTTCGCGACAAAAGTGGCCTCGATTGATTTTCGGGCAGCTTTAGCAAAGGATTTAATTAATGACTTCTGTTCAAGACCGCGCAGATTCCCGGAAGCAACCAGAACTTGAAGTATCTCTCTAAAAAAGCCGAAGTCTTTCCATAAAATGGAAAAACAATGCCTTCGTTGTGCCAGCTATGGCAAATATAGCCTCACAAATGTATTTTGTACTATATGCAATGTATTTCTTTGCTTTACATTACGCGACTGTTTTGGCAAATACCACGTATAGGAATTATCTTAAATTGTTTGTTATTTATAAATTACTTTTTAAATAGTTTAAATAAATAAAAAATGTATAAAACATTATATTTTTCAATTTAATTTTTTGGATAAAAAATTCTCTTTCAGCCCATAGGCAATTATATTTGCCAAGCAAAAAGAGGGGCAAGGGGAAGACCAGGGGGGCTTATTTTTTTGACGTTACTATTATTGGGCCATATATTATGAAAATAAGAAAAAATAAAGAATCGCTTCGGCAGAAAAAGTCTGGTCCTCAAAGGGTTAATGGAAAAGTTTTATTAATATATGTTTTGTGCATGGAACCTAATTTTCGTTTAACAAAGGCTTCAAATGGATAGTTTTTTATTTAAAAACACAGAAATAAACTTACTTTTTGCAGAATTTCTCAAAGATTTTATCAAAACCACAACAGAACAGCGCAAAATGATCACAAAATGAGACAAACGCAAAATATTGAAATTATAAAGAAAAAGAAAACAAGCTACCGTTGCCCCTCAGAAAACCCTCATAAATAAGAGTTTTCTAGGAGTGTGCTCATAAAAATTAGTTTTTTCGGAGTCCTGAATTCTACAGGCTCCGAAATCAATCAGAATTGCTCATAAATTAGGAGGGTAATCATAAAACCCTCAAGAAAAGGAATCTTTTAAGAGTTATATTAAGGAGCGCTCCGAAAATTGTTTGGTGGGCATTAACAACAAAATATCTAGAATTAATACAGTCGCCAAATATAATAGTATAGGTTGCCTATCGTTGATGTAAATATATTGAAATTACACTGAAAGAAAAATTCTTCATATATTTAATGAATCATTTTCATAAACAAATTTTCCTTGGGTAAATGAAAATTTCATTGTCTAAATGGAATTTCATAGTTATAATGAAGTATTTTCGTTAAAATCGCTTCATTAGATTTCGTAATTACGTTAAGAATTTTCATTGGATATATGAAAACTTAAGTTTGTCCAAGTTAAACAAAAAATTTTAATTGGGAACATAAAAAAAAACAATATACGAACATAACTATATTCAAAAATTAATACAAAATTATAGTTTCCTTGAAACAATGTTTAATCGTTAATTAAAAAATGTAAGATTTAATAATTTCATACATCTAATGTTACATGTATGCCATTAAATTTATGAAATCAAAAATTTTTTTTATAAAAGCAACATATTTCAATAATTGCCTTCATAAATTTAAATGTTCATTATGACAATAAAAATGACATTATAGTAATGAAACAAAAACTATCAATCCACTTTCAATCAACGTTGTTATTGTTGTTATGGACAATTTAATCTCATATTTACGCTCTTAATTGAGTAAAAAACAAGTTTTTTTATCTAAAATTTACACTGCCCCGGTAGGCTAGCTGGTAGTGAGCTAGTCTATCAGCACCAAGGTTTCGCGATCGATTTCCGTCAGAGACAGAAAAAATAAAATAAGAAAAAACAAAAAAAAAATAATTAAAAAATTAAAAAAAATTTTTTTTACTTTATTGAACTTTACTTTACTTTATTCATCCAATGAATAATATTCATAGATCTAATGTAATGTTTCATTAAATCCTTTTAATGAAACAGGTTTCATTGATCCAACAAAGCGCTGCATAGGTTCCTTTTTAATGCAATTTTTCATGGGATTAATGTCAAAATTCATTGGTACTGCGAAGAAAATTCTTTCAGTGTACATATAGTCGCTATATTGAAATCGGTTTTTCTTTCTTATTCCATATCAACCGTCCTCTTTTCCGTTTTTAATGCACTTCCATAACATTTTCACACTTTCAATAATGTTCACACTAACAAAGCCAATTTAATCCTTTACCGGAACTATTTAAAACTCAAAACATTATGCACCACGTTACTTGATTGCTGTTGGTTTTGGCTGCATTATGATGTATAAATTTTAAATGAAAATATTCACCAACCGTTCAGTTGCCTACAAGGCTAGGAATGTAGTAATTTAGCTGCACATATGAATCTTTATAAAGGACATTGAATTTTATTCTACTAAATTAAAAATGTACTACAAATATTTCATAACACATTCATGTAAAATATGTTAGTGTGTGGAATATGCGAAAGGATGTAAAACATAAAAGAAAATGGCAAGTTTGTATTAAATAATTAATCATTCTCTGCTGCTGTCTCGCTTTTTAACTTAAGCTTTATCAAAAAAGATTGATTTTGTAACGATGCATGTCACATACAGGAAGGATGCTCTTTGTCAATTCTGATTAAAGATTGAATTTGAGTTATGAAAGCAAGAACATGTTATGTGTAACAACAACATGCATTTAAAAAAGAAACACATACTTTTCGAGGGTAGTCAGAAAAGTGTTAGACAAAAATAAAAGATGAAAATATATAGATAACACTACGTAACAGTTTTTTGACCAAATGAATTTGACACCTAATCTTTATGTAAAATTTTCCGCTGAATCCGAATATGAAGTCAGAATTGTCAAAAGTAGAACAGTTTTTGAGATATTCCAAAATAACCGTTATTTGTGTTTTTAAAAAAGATGATGTGACTGAAATGCAAATATCTTCAAGAATTTTAACGGGATTATGTAATTATTTCTTTCTAGTGAAAGGTTATAAAATTTCCAAGATAACCATGGGTCGTTTGTAATCATTGGTCAAGAAATGACAGATTTACAGTGGACAAAATTTGAAAATTTATTAAAAATTTTATGATTTTTTGCAATTTTGTTCTTTTGAAGTTATTTTTTTTAAATGAAACAACTGAAAAGTTTATTGTTTTATTACATAGGACATTAGTCTATTTTGATACGAACATTTTGCGCCCAACGAGACTAATTTCTGCGCAAAAATGACAAAGCTACAGAAGATTTAGTGAATTTTTAGTGTTTTATAACACTACGTAACAATTTTTTTGACCAAATGAATTTGATACCTAATCTTTATGTAAAACTTTCCGCTGAATCCGAATATGAAGTTAGAATTGTCAAAAGTGCAACAGTTTTTGAGATATTTCAAAATAACCGTTATATGTGTTTTTAAAAAAGATTCTGTGACTGAAATGCAAATATCCAAAAAATTAAATATTAGCCTATTTCAATACGAACATTTTGTGCCCAATAGGAACCAGATCGGTGCAAAAATGACAAAGTTGCAGAAGATTAATTGAATTAACCCACAACAAATAAATATACAAAGCTAAATTTTCAGTAACAATAAATATTAAAAATTGCTTAAAACTATTGAAATTCTATATGGGTTAATTTACTAAATCTTCTGTAGCTTTGTCATTTTCGTACCAATCTATATCTTGTTAAGCTCAAAATGTTCATATTAAAATAATCTAATGTCGCATGCAATAAAACATTAGGATTTTTAAATCGTTGGTTTAAAAAAAATAACTTGAAAAGAACAATATCGAACAAAATCATAAAATTTTCAATGAAGCTTGAACTTTTGGCCCCTGTAACTCTGTCATTTCTTGACTAATCTCCACAAGCAATCCATGGTTATTTTAGAAATTTTATAACCTTTCACTTTAAAGAATGAATTACATAATCCGTTTAAAATTTTTTAAGATATTTGCATTTCAGTCACATCATCTTTTTTTAAAACACAAATAACGGTTATTTTAGAATATCTCAAAAACTGTTCTACTTTTGACAATTCTGACTTCATATTCGGATTCAGCGGAAAATTTTACATAAAGATTAGCTGTCAGATACATTTGGTCACGAATTTGTTGAAATTTTGTTACGTAGTGTAATTTCTGAACGAACATTTTAGACAGTTGTAATAACCCCGGATAATATGATTAAATGTCTTATGAAACAACTACCTTTTGCTGTTTTACTGTAGGGGAATAAAGGTGCAGGCATTAGCTGAAGCCTAAATAGAGAATATATGTAGCCATTTTATGGAATATGTGGCCATGTTAAAATAAATTAAAAAAATTATTATTGTTTTACATTGCTACATTATAGTAATTACCACAAAGTATACAGAGATGAAAAAAGTGACGTGTGAAAAATGCCTAAATCATTTGCGAGGGCAGCTTTCGAAGAAAGAGAAAGAAAACGTTTTTTGTTAGTGAAGTGACAATGCGTAAAAACAGGCCGCTACTATCTACACAAATTGCATAATCAAAACAAAAAACGCAAAAAGGGCAGCTTTCGAAGAAAAAGACAGAAAAAAACACAATATTTTCTGTCTCGTGACGCCTCTGTATACTCTGTGGTAATTACTTAAAATAAATTCAAATGTGCTTTTTAAGTTAAATTAAAATAAATAAAGATTAATAACACTGTGCTAGAATTTGACACTTTTTTGTGACAACCTGGGCACCTGGCGTTTTAATTTAATTCGTACGCTGCATTCAGTGGAGCTATCCGTTTTTTTTTTAAATGTAAGCTCTTGTTTTTGAGAAGGTTGCACAACATATATTCGCGTAACTCAAAAATGGTTTAGTTTATATCGTCATCTTAAAGACCTAATAACCTATCTCAAAAATTTCAAAATTGAGTTTTTTATGGATTTTTATTCCCCATACCATAACGCATATGTGTGCATAATTTTGAACATTTTATATTACAAATGACAAAGTTGTTGTACCTAGAGGTCCGTTACGCACAAAAAAAGAGAAAAATAAATCTTCAAAAATCACGATAAAAGTTTAATTTTGTTGCATAGTGTAATTTAAACAAAAATTAAGTACTTGTTTTTGCTTAAACCAGTAAAAGAAACTACTACTGTAATTATTTAATGTATATATTATTCATGTGTATAAAGAAATCTTTATTTATTGATACTAATTAGTACTGCAGATAGGTTGTTTGGTTTCAGATTTTTACAATTTCAAAAAACCTAAGTGTCATAACATAAGCTGTGATTAGAAAAACAAAATTTTCTCAACCGATATATATTACTGGTTTCTTTTTATCAAAATGTGTAATTTTCGTTTCAATATCGTTAATAGTTCCAATTTTATAACGTTTTTTTCCTCTCCTGTAAACTTTTGAAAACTGCAGATATGTTATTTCGACTTTTAGGTGACGATATATTATATATATATATATATATATATATATATATATATATATATATATATCGATGGTTTTCTTCCGCAACCTCGTAACTCAAAAACAACTACTTTTCAAAAGAGACAAAATACTCTTTTTTTTACCAAATATTTGAAACTTTTTGCTATATATCCTTTTACAATCCAAGAATTAGGAAAAATTCCGATATTCTCTCAAACAAAAAAATTAGAAAATTGTAAGGCGGTATTAACTGTTTACTTTTCCAGTTAAAAAAAAAATCAGAAAAAATTGAGTTACGTGGTTGCGGAAGAAAACCATCGATATGCGGTTAAAGAGGATACCTCCAGCTTTCCAATGGTACTAAAATCTCTTTAGCCCCTTTTGACCCTAACAAGTTCTATTCTTCTGAAATAAGGATTTTGTAGTGTATTAGCAGATTTCACTTTGATTAAAATAACAAAATTTCAAACACACAAAAACCAATGAACTTAAACCAAACAATCTTACAAACAAAAATTATACAAAAGTCAATAAACCAAATTTATAAACAACACCACTCACTAATGTAATTACACTATGTTAAGATAGGTCAGTACTAAAATTCAATTCCACGTTTTAATAACAAAAATATTTCAAAGTAAGAATTTGTAATTCAATCTTTTAGAAAAATAAAGTCATTGCTCGCTACAGTTCAATGTATGAAATATGAATTGTTTGCAAATTCCAAAATTGGATTTAACATGGAAACAGTAAAATTGTTAAATAATAATTAGTATTGTGGTTATTTTGTTGAACTATTTATGGTTTTTAATCCAAATTTTTAATATTTTTAATTAGGCTTAAGTTCATGAAATTTAATTTTTATTAAATTATTTTTATGAAGAAAGGAATTTTACAACATGAAAATCAATTAAAATTGTTATTGATAATCTTTCATTCTTGACGTGGCTCGGGCTCGAACCCTGGCCGGCAGGTTACCATGACATGTTTCGATCGCAACCACTCGATCTCCTCAGATGGATTTGCCGTCTTACACTCGCAGCCATCGACGACTGCTGACGTCACTAGTCAAACATCAATCCTTAAACCAAATTGTATTTTTTTAACATTTGGTAGATCGAAATTTGCTTTACTGAATGATTATCCATTTTAATCGATTTTACATGTTTTTTCCTTTACTTCTGTTTTTTCGTACTTTCGTCAAGAATTTTTCTTGAAGTCCAAGTACATTTTTTTGTTTTTTCACTTTGTCTTTCTCTTTTCTGTTGACCTTTTTCAGCACAACTTGAAGGACAAATGTACACATAGAGCTCGTGCCTTAGCTTAAACAATAATTAGTATTGTGGTTATTTTCTTGAACTATTTATGGTTTTTAATCCAAATTTTTAATATTTTTAATTAGGCTTAAGTTCATGAAATTTAATTTTTATTAAATTATTTTTATGAAGAAAGGAATTTTACAACATGAAAATCAATTATGAAAGCCGGATACAATATTCTAAGTATGAATTGTAAATTAGTTTTATTTTAGCGTCTAGAAATTCTCAATGTTAGTATATCAGCTTTTAATTTTCAATAAATGATATCAATTAATCTTGATCAACAACCACAACAAGACCGTCTAGTATTTTCTTTACAATTTAACATAAATATAGAACCCCAGGAAACTTTTAATAACACATCAGGTTTAAATGATATAGAGATGTAACGAACCATTTCTTAAATACTACTGTCACACTAATATAATAGAAAAAATGTCTAACCATTACTGATAAAAGTTTGTAAGATTATGATTTCTCACAAACTGTTATCAACAATGGGTAGATTTAGGTAAATTTATAAAACAACATGAAATATTTGTTTCCAGCAGCATGCCACACCCACGATTTCCAATGTTTTAATCCAGGGGGCTAATTACGGCATTCGATATCGATCGAAATTTCTATTTGAATTGTATTGTAATTTCGATCGATATCGAATACCGTAATTTGCCCCCAGTTTTTTAGATGGCATTACAATTTTTGAAATCAGCGATAGCAAAAAATCGGACTTTTGGCCGATGAAATTCAATTTTCAGCCACAGTGCGCCGCCATACTGCACATCCATTGGATACAACCTTCTTAAGTGCTAATTTCCCAACTACTACAAATACATCCGGCTACTTTCACTGCACTTTGAATCCTCATCTACCATACCTGAGTACAATCACCCACATAAGTTTGTATCCATATTTCTTTTTTTCTAACACTAAAAAACAAACAGTTATAAAGTTTTATAATTTTAAAGTGATTTTCAGAAAATTGCATAGTATGAGATCTACGGTAATTTATTGACCGATTGTCACAAAATTACATTGTATTATTTCTTGCCATATTAAGGTAAATTTAACCGATCTTTAAGAAATTTAACAGTGTTATTTCTAGTCATTTACAATAAATTTGTTTACAATTGAAGCACAGCCGCGAATAACGTGGCGTTTACAACGTTGCGTTTTGCAAAAACTGTTTTTTTGCAGATAACCGTTGACCTTACTCTCTTACACAGTTTAAACATCAAATCCACCAAAACTATGCACCTTAACGCCTTCAAAATGGCGTACAAAGTGTCAGCCAGTGGAAGAACATTGCAAGTTACTAACAAAATGATGAAAACGAAATGGTTTTGCAGTGCGGAATAATTTTTTTTAAGCCTTTTGCATTAAAGTTTTTATTATCATTATTTTTAATAATAGAAAAAAAATTTTAAAACAAATAATGCTGCCTGTCAAAAAGCGTTTTTTTGCTCTGCTGAAAAATTATTATTTTGTAACTTAAAACGTTATTCCCGGCTGTGCTTAATTTCTAAACTAATTTAATAAATCTATACAGTTTTAAGCGATTTTATGAAATTATTTTTATATGGGAACCATGTTTACTTCTGCCTTGCCAATTTTTTACGACATAGCGTCAAAGCTTAAGTTGGTAATAAAACTAAGAAACTTCTAAAGTTGTCGTCGTACAATCATCTACATGAATCAATTATTCACGCAGAGAAAAAACATGTTTCAATATGGTCACCTCCAACAAAACTATTGTTAAAGAAAACTTTAACCATATTATGTTTAATTTAACCTATTATTTTCGCCGACAAGCATATTATGGCTAGAAAAGTCCTGAATCAAGAAGCTACAACCATATTATTGTTACCTCTAAGCATGTTATGATTGAATATGGCAATAATTTGTATTTAAATTAATAAAAATTGAAATTGAAAACAACCATGCTTTTAAAAGTGTTAAGCATATTTTAGTTATTATGAACCATAACATGTTTGGAGGCAACCATATAATGGTTGTGGCTTCTTGATGGAGGTCTAATTTAACCATAATATGTTTGTCGGTGACAAAAAAAAAAGGTTGAAAGCTCTAGCTCAAACATTTTTTAAAATTGACAAAAATAAGTTTTAATTTTGTATAGGAGGCGCCACTTCCACTAAAAAATTTCGAAAAATTATGTAGCCTATTTATAGTTATTTCCCGGCAATCTGTAATATACTGTCAAAACTTTAAAAAAATATCGGTCCAGCGTTTTATGAGCCTACAAGATACAAACAAACACTGTTTGTTCTTAAGGAACACAATTTTTAAACAGAAGTGCGAATAAAAAAGTACTTTGATACAAAATAATTTTGGTTACTTTTTTTCGCTTTTGGTTACTTTTTTTTACATTTTGGTTACAAATTTTTTTTGGTCGTGGCAACGCTGATCAAATCTTTAAAGGAGGCTACTAAAATTTAAATGGGGCACATAAAAAAAGTCTTATGTTGATCTGTTTGCAAATCAACATTGAAGTCTAAGCTTAATTTAAGAATTTTAATTTAACATACTCCACATTATATAAATTATATGAAATAAATTATTCCAATTTGATTCATGCCCACACCAAATAATTAACGTAAAGATGAAATCAAGGTATTTTTATGTGGTGTCCCATATATAGGGGGAGTAGCTGTATATAAAAGCATGACACGTAGACGTATTATAAATATGTATACCCAGCGGGAAAAAGAAGGAGTACGGATGCCTTCTAGAAGGCCTCTGTACTTCTTCTTTTGGATATACAAGGCCTTCTCCCTCCATTCCATACTCATATCTTTTTTACACACGTTGTCATTTCGGAGAAGGCCTTCCGCTCTCGCTTCTTTAACAGGTACATATGAATGTTAACGGGATCAAAAACAATACTTATTTTGCTTTTGCTTGTGAAAAAAAACCATACAAACAATGTTACTCCTTCTCTAATCCCTTCTCATAGAAGCGAGTGTGGAAGGTGTATCTTATCTTTTATACCAAAGAGCCAAGGCCTACTATTAGGCATTCTCTAGCAATTAGATAAGAACAGTAATCGAATCAAAAAATTTTAAAGCAGGCCTTTAAAAAGGCCTGAAGTAAGAAGGTCTTCTGAGTTTTCCCGGTGGGTATATGTATTCATATATTTGTTTTTATGTATGCGCTTATGTACTGTTTGTATGTAAGAATATGTTAATCATATGAATAGAAATATGATTAAATGAATTACTTATATTACAATATATAATATATTGCATTTTATTTGTAAGAATATGTCACACACACACACAAATATCAACGACATATAAAAATACTTTATTTAAGAAGCATTAGAGTTAATACACACATCAAGTAAATTAAAGTGTATTAAGTGTAAGAGATCTACAGATTAAGCAACAAATCATAGAGTAACTATAAAGCTACACTTTATTCGCGAATAAATGACTTTGATTTTGAAAACATTTAAGTAAATAAACTATGAGTTGTATTATTTTTTTATGCATAAATTTTATGCTAAAAAAAGTAAAAAGGATTGGTTTGGCCATGTCAAATCAATTATACACAGTGCTGCCACAGCCAATACAATTTTTACAAACAAAATTTTTTTAAAAGTTGCCAAATGTAAAAAATAGAACCAAATTTAAAATGCCTTTTATTAATTGAGAAAATTATTCATATTTATTTTAAGTTGCATTGTAATTCAAAGGTTATTTGCAATTTATAGTAAAATAATAATTATAAATAAAGAAAACAAAACAAAAAATGTAATTCTCTTACAAATTAAAAAAATAACGAGAAACTTAATAAAAAGTTTTTATTTATTTGAGACTTTTTTCGTAAAAAAAAAATATTTTTATTTTACAAGAGTTAAACCCGTAAAATTTCCATACAAAATTCAGTATATATAACAAAAATGGAAAATTGTTTTCCGCTTTTTAGCTGTTATTGGCAGGACTGTCAAATGTGGCGATTTCTTTATCCTTTTGTCGATGGAAATTTACGTTTGGCGATATACGAAATGCATTTTATTTACATATTTTCCAATTTACATATATCTTAAATGTTATAAAAACTTTTTTCTTTTGTTTGAAAATTTTATTTAAAATTTATAATTCTTATTATAAATAATTGTTTCAAAATTGTTCTATTTGAAATATTTTGTGAATCATTGTAAAATATTATGGTGGATATAAACAAATTCTCCTTTTGTAACGTTCATTCAATGGGGAAAAAGTACCAAATAATTATTTAAAAAAAAAAAACATTATATAAATATACATACCGACAAATAATAAACAGTTAAATTTCAAATTTATTGAAGAAAATTTCAAAAATTTTAAAATTATATTGATAAATCGATGTATTTTTGAAAAATCTTTCAAATTCTATGTGTATTTTCAAATATGTATATACTTCTGAAAATAACCTAAATCAAACTTATTTTCAAGTTTTTAGAAACACTAAAACGACTTTTGTGTAATTTTTCAGTAATTTTTTGAAGTCGATTCCGCAATTCTTACTTTAAGTACTACTTATCTTTACTACTCCTAAATTCATTTAAAAAAAATAATTGAAAATCTCCATTGATTAAAACTTCATTTGTTTTCGATTTCAGAACATGGCGTTTTTAATATAAAAATCCCAAATGCAAAAATCTTAAAAAGCTATTTGGTTGCTGTTTCGATAAATAATAAAAAACTTCCGTTCATTGGTAACAAATAATACAAAAATAGTAGAACAAAGTACAAATGATTCGAGGTTAAATAGTTGTATCAAGAAAAATATATTCGTACGTATTAATATTTTACAAAATGAAAAAAAAAATATTCACATCTCCACATTGCAAAAAAAAATATAACCAATTTTGGTTAGAAATAGCAGCTCTGACTACAACCATCTAGTATGCTATACGTCCCTTTTTGTTTTTTCAATTTACATATTTTTAACTTTGACGTTTTTAGTAATTATTCTTTTTCATATTTTTAGTTAAATGATGGCTTTTTACAAAAAAAAAAAAGAATTATAAAATTTTCTATTTTGCCTTTTTAGATCTTTTCTCTAACACAACTCTTACAGAAAGTACATTAATGTGTTGTTTATAGAACACGAGCGCCTTACTCGTCCGTTCAAATTACATTACCTGGGGTTTACACTTGCAAGCAGTGTGACCACAATTAAAAAAAAATTGGATGCTAAATGGGGGTTAAAACAATGCTAAAAATGCTAAAAATATAATTTGAAAATGCTAAAAAAATGCTAAATTTTAATGAATGAATTATACATTAATTTACCTGAAAATATTATATTTCTTTAAAATAAATTATATACATACATAGATTTATTTAATAAAAACAATTCAGTAGTTTGACAAAAGTTATGGATTTTTTAACCAAAAAACAAAAGTCCCTATCTACAAAAATTACATGATAAACGCTTAAAGTCCTAACCTACAGTTTGCAAAATATGCAACTGTCAAAAAAAACTGTTATGAGGCAAACCATATTGAACTTAAAGAACATTTTTGTTAAGTTTTATGAAACTGTCATTTGCTTAAGCAAAGTGCGAAACTGATCGCACATGCCGTACGGAATCCAATGTTTTTTTATTTTGTTTTTGTTTTTTTAAATACATTTGAGAGACTTTTTGTCAATTTTTGACAGTAGGTTAAGCAAGACTATGCATATTATGGTTGGGCCTTTAGGTTTTACAAGAAAAGTAAAAGAAAAAGAAATTATAAACAGTTTAAGGCGATAAATAAATTTATCATTTAAAATAGTTTTTTGTAAAATTTTAAAAATTTTAGATGTTAAAAATGGCTTAAGTCGAAATTTCGTGTTTTGAGATATTAAGGGATTTGTCTAAAATGAATTGTGTGTTGTATTGTGAAAGTTAAAATATAAATACATCAATTAGGGCCTATAAATATGTATTTTGTGTTTCTTCCCATAAAAGTTTTCCTCCAAATCATTAATAATTGCAAAATATCGGCCAATATCTTGTAACATAAACATTTTTAGATTTTTGCAAGTACTTTTTTATTTGGCGAAAAACAGCTGATGCTGTTGTTAAATGAGTTAAAAACAACTTCAGCTGGTTTTAAAATTAACATCGGTTTTAACGTGTAAAGTATGCTTTTGCTTGTCTATAGTAGATCAAAAACATATTTTTAATAAAAGTTTACTTTAGAACTCTTAAAGTATGCTTTGTTTATGACTATAGTTATGGGCCATAATATAGTTTTATTAATAATGACATTTTATACTTGAAATTTAGCAGCGTGAAGAAGATAATAAGAATATATAATAAAACTTAAAAGCACTTAAGTCAACTTAAGTCATTATTATTTACAAACAAAAACAAAAATTATTATTGAAAACATAAAAGGCTATTAACAGCATTTTCAGTAAATTTTATTACACATTAAACACACCATTATATAAAAAGTTTTCCTTAATTTCCAAAGTGTTGGTCAAAATACCATTAGAATATGATCTGTTTTCATCATATTCTAAACACCTATCCAGAATTCAATAGTTGAACTTTGGTTCATCAATTCGTATGCATTCAGCTTTTGCCATTGCTGTTCCAAACCCGTTATTTCTTCTGTAGTAAAATCTACAATTTCTTCTTTATTTTTTTTTTTTTTTTTGTGTTTACAGTATATACAAATGTATACTAATAGCAACTAGTATACATTTGTATAAACGTATAAATGACAAAATACAATTATATAGATTGACAGAAGTGATAAGTTATATTGTGAAATAGAAAAATATATAAAATCTTTAAGAATAAAAAATGCTAAATAATGCTGAAAATAATGCTAAATGCTATTTGAAAAATTTGCTGCTAAATCAAAATAAATAATGCTAAATTTAGCAGCGAAAATGCTAAGAGGGTCACACTGCTTGCAAGTGCAAGTTCGAAAAACTCAATACACTCACACAATTTTACTAACACCATCACATTGTTCGTACTTGCAGCCCAACTTGGAAGAGAATTTGCTTGCAAGTTAATTTTTGACACTTGCAGCAAGTAAAATGACAAATAAAGAAACAGTGTTACCGTGGATGACTTTTGTATCAATTTACTAGTACTTAGTAATATAAAAGTTATGTTTATAGCGAATTTTATGTGTATTAATGTATGTTTATAACAAATAAAAAAGAGAACAACTATACAACAACGCATCTCAATGGTAATTTGATCACAAATTTCAAGCATTTTGAAAAAAAAAAATTCATAATCAAAATATTTTTCCAGTAATATTATGATATCGCCACTACGGCAATACTGGAGTCACATATTTTATAAAATAAACATAATTTTTTTATCAAGATGGACCGAAAATTTAATAAAGAACAAATTATTAAATTTATTTTGTTATAATTTGGTAATATTTTTAACATGGTAATGTTTTTAAACCGAAAAACAAAGATGTGTTCGCTTCGAGACCGTTTGAAAAATAAACTTACAACTGGCTGTGTAAACACTCAAGCTACTTGCAAGACTTTCGGCTTATTCTTCGACATTTTCGTTTATAATACGTATACACTACTTGCAAGTAATTACTTGCATGTGTTAAGGCAGGGTTAAAAACAAAAACATATTTCGAAATTTTGTTTTTGTTTGAAATGTAAGTTGAACGGACGAGTAAGGCGCTCGTGTGCTATAAACCACAAATAAGTGTGTCTTGAACTCTATTCTTAAGTCTCCGTAACCTAAATTAAAATTTTTTCAAAGAGCATTAAGAGTAAAAAACTTTACCAGTTTGCTCCCTCCCAGTCAACATTGGTCCTATTTTTACTCCAAACGATATTTCCTACTAAAAATTAACCAACTTTTTAAATTTCAAGTCTCCAGATTATTTACTTCAAACAAAACTAAAATTTCCTTTTTGTACAACTTTTATCCCATTTCTTTGCACAAACCACGCGTAGCAATTACGAAGAAACCCGCAGAAGGAAGTATTTTATTTGGTCAAGTAGTTTTAAGCAATCGAACAAACCACGGTTCATTTTTATATTCAAAGATTAAATATTTTAAGGAAATAATTTAAAAATTAATATAGAATTAATATCAATAAAAAAAGATGTGTACAACGTTAGCTTAAATGCGCAACTAACAAAAAATCCAAAATCGAGTTTTTGATTGATTATAATAAATGCCATTAAATTACATTTTTTTTCAAACATTTACACTTCAGCGATCAAAAATAACGCTTTTATCAACAAAAAACAAAGGGACGTAACTACAAGTGCGTTTGTTAATGCGATAAATGCAAAACGACGTCATTAAACATTTTTGTCTAACAAAATATAATTAAATGGTTTTCTTTGAAAATTGTTTTAAGAATTCCATGAACGACTTATACATGAGGAGTATAGATTCAAAGACTGCAAATTTTCACATTTATAGTTTTCGTAATAAATAGTAAAAACCTCTAGCTCAATGTATATTCATATTTATGTATTGTATATCTGCTATTCAGTAAATAAGAATATGATGGAGATATGACGCAAGTTTCAACCAAATCGATATAGCGGTTTGCTGGCAATTGGTCTAATCAAATGAAATTGCTGCTTTTTTAGCATGGGCAAGTACTTAAAAAAATCAGTAGTTATAAAATTCTTAACAAAGGCTTAGTTTTTTCTTGATTGATTTGGTGGAACTTCATAACAACTTAGCTCCATAATTACGACTTAAGACAAAGTTATAAAATGAACAATAAAACAAACTGCTTCATATAAACAAAAAAAATTTGTTATATTTTGAAGTTCTTTTTAGTTTTGTTTTGCAAAAAGGAAAAAAAATAAAAAAAATAGCCTGCATATTCGAAAATAGTTGAGAGAAAAAGAGCTTAACAAACTGTGATCATTCATTCTTAATTTTTGAACATACTTTTTTATAGGATAAAAGTGTTTCTGGTAATGTAATATTCACTAATTGGAAGCATTCAATAAATACAACTAAGAGGTTTTATTAGTTACGTTTGTGAAAAAAGTGGACTTTGCAGTCTTTGCATCTATACCCCTCACATGCAAGTTTTTCTGACATGTTTATAGTTTTCATTTTACAAAGTTTTTTGCTTCTCCTGTAAAATTATATTTTTGTTAGTTACGCCTTTTTGCATTTTAGCTAACGATATTTGAGTCGTTTTTTGAAAGTGGTTTAAGTCCATTTTTTTAAAAAAAGTATTTAATGATAACAACAACCGCAATCCTATATAATCTTTTTATTTATAAACAATTTAAGTCTATTATCATTAAAATCGCTATGATTTTGGGCACTTGAAAATTAGTTAGCTAACGAAATCCAAAAAAAATTATTTTGAAACCGGTTTAAGTCCACAATTTTTTATTAACTAAAATGAAACGTAAAGATTTTTTTATACAAAACCTCTGGAAAAAGCAATTCATAAAAGATTAAAAAACACTAGTGGCGAACCTGTAAATTGGCTAAGGATATGTTGGATGCGATTTATAAAAAGTGAACCCTATAAAAAGTTTTATAAATAATCTATGGAAGTGGATAAAGAGTTCAAAAAACTTGACTTATAACCCTGTCGGGGAAGACCAAGGAACTTCAACAAAATAAAATTAACACCATTATACAAAAATGTACGTCCCATTTCAACTCCTAAGTATAAGGATATGATGGAGTTACTAACAATATATGGGCTTATATGTGGAATATTTTAACAAAACATCACACATATTCTAAATGAGGAGAAATAATATGGCAAAATCTTTAATATTATCCTTAATAAATGAATGTAAATTTAATTTTTTAATAAATGAATTCATATTTATTTTTAAAAACATTTTTTTAATTACATAAATAAAAATCTGTATCTAAATTGAAAGCTTCCCTATTTATTTTAAAGCTATTACATTCATCTGCATTAAACATAAAATATTTACAATTTCAATTGCTTAATTTCTTTAAAATAAGTGGACTTAATCCTTTTCACATACAAAAAAGTCATTTTATTAATTTTGAAAATGGTTTAAGTCCATTTAAGGTTCTGAAACACAGCTTATTTTTCTAGTAAAGTTTACAAAATGTATTACGTTATATATTCTAATTCTAGAAGAAACCATGGAAACATTAGTGCAAACAGTAAATAATTTTACAAACACAATGGGTAATATGATGCAGGAAATTCTTAGAATGCAATCGATGTTATTGCAAGCTGTACTTAACAAAGCATGAACTGTTTAAAAATTTGTTTTTGGAACGCAAACGGCATCCGCCAACATAAAAATGAACTAGAATACTTTCTTAAAAATAAACAAATTGATGTTATGATGGTTTCCGAAACTCATCTGACCTCAAGAAACACATTTAAAATTAATGGTTACATACTATATGACACCAAGGACCCTCGAGATAGAGCTTGTGGAGGTTCTGCCATTTTGATAAAAACCCGAGTCAAACACTACCTTATGTGTGATCAACATGAAGACTATCTGCAAGCAACGACTATTTGTGTTGAAGAGCTAAATCGAAACATAGTAATTTCTTCTTTATACTCTCCACCTAGATTTTCCATATCATAAGGCCAATATTATAAATCATTAGGACCCTGTTTCATGGCCGCTGGCGATTATAACGCTAAACATACCTTCTGGGGGTCACGACTTATAACACCAAAAGGTCGTGTTGTGTTTAACACAATCTCTAAAATGGGTTTAAATGTGGTCGCGAGCGGGCAATCAACATATGGGCCTACTGATCAGCAAAAAATTCCAGATGTTATCGACTTTGGCGTGGCTAAAAACCTCCCCACAGAAACGATTCATGTTGAAGCTTCCTTAGAATTATCATCCGACCACACACCTACAATTGTTACTATATCGAACCCAAATAGAATTGTATTTCCGTCAGGTTACTTAGCGACGCCAGCCACACAAATAAATTGGTTAAAATATAAAAAATTTCTCAGTGCCCATTGCACAGAAAATATTCCGCTTAGAACACCGGAGAATGTGGATCTCTCTATTGTTAACTTTGACAGTTATCTTAAACTAGCTGTTCAACATTCCAGCGTTAACCCCAAAAAAATTTAAAATAATAAAATATATTCTTCAGATGTCGAGCGGCTTTTAACTGAAAAAAGGAGAGTTCGGAGAGAGTGGCAACTTTTGAAAATTAAAAAAGGAAATCTGTTTGTTAGTCACTTGAAAAACGTATTTACACCAAATATATCTCACAATATTGCGGTCGAGTTACCACCTGTTGCTGCTAGAGCAGCTATTCCCCTCAGATTTGAGATAAGAGAAATCGAAAAGGCTATTTGTGACTTAAACACTAAGAAGGCACCTGGTATTGATAAAATCAGTAATAAAATGCAAAGAAAATTATTTTTTTTATTTTTAATGCTATTTTACGCCTTGAATACTATCCTCAAAAATGGAAGGTTTCCTTAGTTACCATTATACCAAAGCCAGGTTAAGATCATACAAAAGTTGAGTCTTATAGGCTTATTAGCTTATTATCAAATATGTCAAAGCTGTTTGAGGAATTATTAGTTTCAAAATTAACACCGATTTTAAGTGAAAATAGATGTATTCCAAACCATCAGTTCGGATTTAGAAGAAAACACAGCACAATCGAACAGACTCATCGAATAGTAAATGTCATAAGAAAAGCATTTGAAGAAAGACCATTGCCGCTGGAGTCCCACAAGACAGCATCCTGGGCCCCCTATTATACTTAATTTATACTTCGGACATGCCAACAAGCAACTACACACAAACTTCAACATTTGCAGACGATACAGCTTTTCTAAGCGTCCACGAAAATCGTTATGAAGCATCGCGTTACTTACAGCATCATATATTTCAACTAGAAATATGGTTAAGACAATGGAGGATAATGGTCAATGAGCAAAAATGCGTACATATAACATTCACTTTGCGCCGGAAATCTTGCCCACCTATTACAATCAATCAGGGATGATAAATGAGAAAACCAATATTGTACCAACGAGCTTTTGAAATTGTACTTTTTCGGTCCCAATAGTACTAAATCTTTTTTTTATTTTTAAAAACAAATATTAAAAGGATGGACTATTAAAAGGTACTTAAAACTTATTTGTTCATTAATTACACTGGTTTACAGTCAAAAAATACCAAGAACGCAACATGCCTAGGTAAGTTAATTGGGACCTCCTGAACACGAAAACCGCTGTAATTTTTTTTCCTAAGTACCGTTTTTAAGATAACGGTACTTTTGTGTTTTTCGGTGTATGGTCCCACTCAAACCCTTGTGGAGCCCAACCAAAGGTCAAAAATAAATTTCGAATATTCCAGAAAAGAGGCAAACAAATTGTATTTGAACTAGCCAGACCTGTATCATGCGGTTTTTAGAGTCGAGAAATCCATTATTTTTTTTTTATTGCCGCCAGAGAACGTTTTCATACACTTTTTAGAATTTATCGTCTTTTTTGTGGAAAATTGACGAATATTTCTCAAAATGCAATCTCGAATTTTAAACGAAAGCGTTCTAAAAATATGTTCAAACGAATTGCATTTTCAAATTTATTGTGTTTACAATTTTCAATTTGTACTGCAGAAACACCCCACCTAGATAACAATCTTGTCGTGATGTGGTGGCTTAAGCGTAGGCTATGGTTACTGGTTTGTGCCCTGATACTGGTCAACACTGCATCTGGTCATAAACTAGAAAACCCAAAGGCCTTCGCAACTAATGGTTATCCATCCTCTCTCCTATCCTCTTTCCCTTCATATCCCTTCTGATCCCCATCCCTTCTCCCCCACTTGTAAGGTTAAGGTGGTTGGTAGCAGTGCCGAGAACCTGAATGACTAGTTAGTGGTTAAAGAAGACTAGTCGCTAACAGCTCCCCTCCGGTGCTAGGACACGGGCCGGTTGTAAGTTGTAGTCTAGTCCATGTACGCCGTCACTGCATGGATGGTCCATCCCCTTACGTGCCTACTCGTGGGAACAAAATGAAAAAAACTCAAATAAATAAAAAAAATTTAAAAAAAAACAAGATGAGAGAAACCTCTCATCTGAGGACGATCTCCTGGCCTCTAGTCAAGAGACCTTGATCGGACTCTCCGGCAGTGTGGGTGACAGCCAGAGCACGCCACTGCCCACGCAAAACAAATCGAAGCTCACCCAACCGAACGTCAAGTCTGATGGACAACCGGGTGAGAAAACAAATACAAAAAAGAGGAGAAGTCCTGGTGACATCCTCAGGCAAAAATATAACAAGGCGCAATTCATTCTCGGCAAGATTGCTAAGAACGCTGCGAATGGTACCCCACACGAACGCGATGAGGAAGATCGTGTTAAATATCAGGCTGTGGTAGAAGAGTACCTTAAGTTTAAGGACAACATGCCCAGCTCATCTAATGTTGCTCAAGAAGGGTCCAAGCGGAATCGCTCTCAGGCAGAGAGTGAAAAGCCGCCAAAACGGAGGAAGATCCGAGATAACACGATCACTCCGGGACCATCGAGCTCTGCAACCACCAGGAGACCCTTTAATGAGGTTGTAAAGGATCACCTATTGATGGCATTGGCGAACGACAAGAGTGGTCATCTTACCCCTGTGGTAACAGAATGGGGTGCAATCGAATCCAAATTGGCTGAGCTCGTCATGGAGCACGTCCTTACCAATGTGGATAGTCCTGCACCTCGTTTTGACTCCGGTGAGATTCACCGGGGCTACAGGGTAATCAAATGTCTGGACGTCTTCTCAAAGGACTTCTTAGGCAAGTGTATCGCTAAGATAAGCGATGCATGGGATGGCTTAAGTCTTAAGCTAATCCCCGCCGAGGAAATTCCAATGAGACCACGGGCAAAGATTTGGTTACCGGCTCTCCGAGTCGGAGGAGAAGCCACCCGATGGCATTGAGAGCCGTGCCTCGGGGTCCTCCTAGCCAAGAAGGACCTCGACATAGCGCTGGTTCAGGAGCCCTGGACGGTAAACGGAGTGGTGAAAGGGTTTCCGGCCAAAACATATAATATACTGTACGCAAAGGACAGGGGTAGGCCAAGAGCATGTCTTGTTGCGAAAAAACACATTAATATCTTCTTCTGTTCACAGCTTAGCTCAGCGGACCTTTCAGTTGCAAGGGTCGAGATGGCGGACAAAAGAAGCTTTTTGATTGCCTCATGCTATATGGTACATGACAAAGACGCCCCTCCAGACGAGGTACGGGCGCTCCTATCCTCTTCAGGCGCCAAAGAGGACTTCATTCTTGGATGTGATGCCAACGCCAGGCACACCATCTGGGGCAGCAGTGAAATCAACAATATAGGTGAGTGTCTATTAGATTTCATAAATACTAACAAAATTACCATTTGTAAATCTGGCTCTAGGCCAACATTTAGATTTCCTAGTTCGGGTAATTTCAATGGTTGGGAAGAGGTTCTAGATTTGACGCTTATGAACGACAGGTCTAATTTATCAGTTGATAGGTGGGGGGTATCGAGTAGTAGGTCCTTCTCGGACCACAACTGGATACTCTTCGACATTGGACACATAGGTAATACCGGGAAACTAAGCTTTAGAAATCCGAGACGAACGGACTGGGCTAAGTTTAACGGAATTCTTGAACGTAGACTCAGGAGAATGCCGGTGATTCGGGATTCAATCTCTGCACTCGAGGGGGTGGAGGAGACCTTCAGTGGCGCCCTGACTAGGGCGTTTGAAATCTCCTGCCCCATTACAAGGGCCGGAAAGAGCTTCCCTCCCTGGTGGAACTCGGAACTCTCGGCTCTAAGAAGGGAGGCCCGTAGGGCCTTCCACACGGGCTATGCCAGTAATTCGTGGCAGGAATACCGCGAAAAACAGAGGGCATATAAAAAGGCAATAACAGTCGCAAAAAGAAGATCATGGAGGAACTTCTGCGAATCAATAGATAATACCAAAGAATCTGCCAGACTAAGCAGAGTTTTGGCCAAGGGCCACTCGAACCCAACTTATGTCAAGAGAACGGATGACACCTGGTCGGAATCATCGGAGGAAACACTTGACATTCTACTTAATACTCATTTCCCTGGTTGCTTGGACGCTACTGATGGGGAACCAGTATACGATGATTCGTTCTCCGAGATTGATGAAAATATCATTTCGGAGGAAAGAATCCAATGGGCGATCGGTAGTTTTGCCCCATATAAATCCCCAGGACCTGATGGCATTTTTCCTAGGATGCTGCAGAGCGCACGGAGATATGTCACTCCCTGGTTAAGGTTAATGTATAGACTCTGCCTATCCCTCAATTATGTTCCGGCTAATTGGAGGAGGGTAAAGGTGGTTTTTATACCCAAAATCGGAAAGAGTAGTCATGAGACTGCGGGGGACTTTCGTCCCATCAGTCTATCATCTTTTCTGCTCAAAACTCTGGAGAGACTTCTGGACTCACATATAAGGCATGGACTGGAGGGTACATCACGACTCTCATGTAGCCAACATGCCTACCTTAAGGGTCGGTCTACGGAGACGGCGCTTCACGAGGTAGTAGGGGCCATAGAACGATCACTGGAATATAAACAATTTACCATGGCTGCCTTCCTGGATATTGAGGGCGCTTTTAACAACGTCACGATCACTGCGATCGAACGGGCTCTAACTGATCTGGATGTCCAGGAGTACATCATTAGATGGTTAGTGAACATGTTGAGGTCAAGGATCGCTACATCATGTCTTGGCAACAGCGTGAGGTCAAAGAAGGTTAGTAGGGGTACACCCCAAGGTGGGGTGATCTCTCCTCTGCTCTGGCTCATCGTTGTTAACTCGATACTTACTGGTCTGGATAACAGGGGCATCAAGACGGTGGCCTATGCGGATGACGTGGTGATACTAGTATCTGGTGCGTTTCTGGATGTGATGAGTGACATTATGTCCGGTGCGTTGGGGGCGCTCAGCAACTGGGCCGCTGAGTGCGGACTGGGAGTGAACCCAAGCAAAACGGAACTGGTACTGTTCACCAGAAGGACGAAGATTCCGGCTTTCAGACTGCCACGGCTGGGGGGTTGCGAACTTCCCCTGTCGAATCACGCGAAATATCTGGGAATTATCCTGGACTCGAAACTATCATGGAAATTGAATACTCAGCACAGGGTCAGGAAGGCTACGGTGGCTTATTACGCCTGCCGTAGAATGTTTGGCACCAGGTGGGGCCTTAATCTCTGGTATGGTGGACCGCGACGGGCAAGAAGTACATCGTGGTTTAGCTGGGCAGAGTACAAAGATCAGCCTGCATTGGAGTAACAGGCGCTCTACGCACTTGTCCTTCAGAGGCTCTGAACACTATGCTGCACCTTGTTCCAATTGAAATACACCTTATGGCCACATCCGTAAATAGCGCGGTCAGGCTCTCTGCATCGGGATGTTGGAAGGCGAGGACGTACGGTCATGCAGGGATCTTACATAGGCAACCAACATCTCTGAAACGACCAACGGACTATATGATACCCCGCATGGACTTTGATAGGAAATTCAGGGTCATATTTCCGTCAAGACGGGAATGGAAAGGGGAAATCCTGGCCGATGAATACCGCACGAGGGTTTACACAGATGGGTCAAAGATGACTTGTGGTGTCGGCTCCGGGGTCTTCTCGGAGGAACTACATGTGAACCTCTCTTTTCGTCTGCCAGATTGGGCCAGCGTATTTCAGGCTGAAATACTGGCGATCAGAGAGGCATGCAGAACACTATACGGCAGGAACATCAGCGGCAAAATTGGCATCTTCGTCGATAGCCAGGCGGCTCTGATGTCACTGAGCTCGCATAAGACAACATCCATCCTCGTCAACCAGTGCAAGGAAGAACTGTCCAGATTGGGCAGCCTATCTGACATTACCTTAAATTGGATCCCTGCGCATAGGGACCATTACGGCAATGAACAGGCGGATGGGCTGGCCAAAACTGGAGCAGCTCTTGATATTTCACAGGTGGTGTCAGTCGCAACACCCCTGGGAACTATCAGGAGCGAAATCTTCAGGCACTATCTGGAT
This sequence comes from Pollenia angustigena, assembly GCA_930367215.1. Taxonomy (NCBI): domain Eukaryota; kingdom Metazoa; phylum Arthropoda; class Insecta; order Diptera; family Polleniidae; genus Pollenia; species Pollenia angustigena. The sequence continues at coordinate 169,661,729 of OV884058.1, forward strand.
ATGGCTGACAATAAATGGAGGAAACTAGATGGCTACAGGGCTACCAGGGAAACGTGGCCCACATATGACATAGGTCGCTCTGAGCGACTTCTCAACTTCAGTCGGAAGGACGTGTCGAGACTTACATACGTGCTTACTGGTCACTGGACGATTGGCAAGCACGCTATGAGACTCGGCCTCCCTTTCAATGAATGCTGCCGCAGCTGCAGGGAACCTGGAACTGAGGAGACAGTATTTCATCTTCTATGTGATTGCCCGGCGTTTAACTCAACGCGACATAGACTATTTGGGGATTACCTTCTACGGGGACTCTCGGAGATATCGCGGGTGGGACCCAACAGCCTGCTGAAATATCTCAACGCAACGGGCTGGCTCTAGCCACCTCGGCATTGCCCCCCTGGTTCAAGTCTGATCGGGGGGTTCCAATTTCTTGACGAGTTGTGTGGTGTCAAAACGGGGCCACTGTCGGCTCTACTTGCTGCACGCCTGGACCTTTGCGTGCTACCACGATAACCAACCAACCAACCAACTGCAGAAACAGAAAAGGAGTAGAAAGTCCGAATATAATAAAATTTAATTTAGCGCTTGTAAAATCTTCTTAAAAATAATTCGGAGTAAAATAATGGAGTGGGCTCCCACTATTTCAAAATTCTGTTGATTTCTTCTTGACGTGACAACCAACTTGTAAATGAATATTTGAAAATATAATTGAGAGGAATTCGTCTCTTCTACTATGTAGAACTTTTGCAGAAGTGGTTTCCTATATCTTTTACAAACTTGTCAATATCATTTGAAAACGCACGCTTATATGCTGCCACTGATACTTAACTTAGAATGTGGCATAAGCTATCGTTCAATCAACAAGTGCAAAAATCTATTCACAGTAGCGGAGTTAAGTGTTTGGTGCAAATGGTCTTGTAAAAGAGCAAATGCGAAATATCATAGCTGTTTTGTTAAATCCAACAATAAATTCATTTGACAGTAAATACGAATTGCCATTGTATATCAATTATAAATATGTAGGTTTGAAAAATTTGGAAATACTTTATCAACCCTGCAATCAATAATCAAATAATTCCTCAACATTCGCATGTAAAATATCTCGGTATATACATATCTGGATTGGCGATTAACGTGGAAATGCCATATAGAGGCAAAATTAACTCAAATGAAACTAAAAGCCATTATTGGAAGAAATTCTGTCCTTAGTCTCGATTGCAAACTTCTACTTTACAACTCTATCTTAAAGCCTATCTGGTGCTACGGGTATTCAACTATGGGGCACTCGGCCTCTAATATCGACAAAATTCAAAGGCGCCAAAATAAACTTCTTCGAATAATCACAGCCGCTCCCTAGTATGTTAAAAACTCAAACATTCATAAGGATCTCATTGTGCCATTAGTTAAAACTATGATTACAAAATATGCAATAAAATATTTAAAAAGGCTTGAACAACACCCAAATCCACTAGCTCCAAATATTTTAAATCATAGCGGCCACACTCGCTTAAGAAGAAGAGACACTGCAGCACTTACCCAATTAGATGAGCGATAAACACCTATATAAGTGAACAGAATCCGTGATGAAGAAAATTTTGTCTGGCACTGCCAGGACATAAAATAACGTATAAGGTTAAGATTTGATTAATTATTGTTAGTTCATATTTAATATATGAAGATTCAATAAAAAATAATGAAAAAAAAATATATTCTAACATGTTTAAGGTCACAAAGCCATAAAAATTAATACCACTTAACAATATTTTTGAAACAAATCAAACACAAACCCTTAAATATCTCAATATAAGAAAAAATGGACTTAAACCACTTTCAAAATAAGCGACTCATTTATCTAAACGAGTACTATTTAGGTCCATTCTTTAAGTTTTTAAAATGTCAACGTTTCTTTTATATTAAAAACATGATTTTATATGTACATATGTAAATATTTACCTTTGCAAAAGAAAGACACTCAATTGTGTTGGTTGTACATATGTATTTACTTTTCCATCTTATTTTTTTCACTCACAAAAACACACTGTAATACAATTCACGTATTAAATTGCGTTGGCTTTAATTATTTCCTTTCCTCTTTCTACAACAGGCAACCTAATTTACTTCTACAACTCATTGTAACCAACAAAAACAATAACACTCAATTAACTAAAGCACACTCATTGATTGCCAAACTTTTTCTCTTTTGCAATATTTCTACCAACAACAACAATGAACATTTCACCAAAAACACACTTTTTAAACTTTTTGTTTATTAAAATACCCGACTGTAACCGAGCTACTCGCGCATCACACGCTTTTTGTTATTTTATTAACTGCTGCCAACCGTACAAAAGGAAACGGATAAAAAAACAAATTGATGATGACGTCACCATTTCTAGAACAATTTAGACTTTTATACACATTAGGAAATTTTCAAATGCATTTTTTTCACCGAAATCGATTTTAAACGGATAACATTATTGATTTATTTGAAAATATATCAACTTATTTACATTTTAGCGCTATTTTCTAAAGCGAAACTCTTATGTTTCCTTTTTAATTTTATTAAAAACCCAGAGACAGCAGTCAAAGACGACTTTACCACGCACCGATTGCAATAAAACTGATTTTACAGTTTAGAGATCATTGCTTAAGGATTCGGAAATGTTATTTGGTGGGATGATGCCAAGTTTTGTTTTAAATATTATTAGGGTTTGCGCCTGTGCTAAGTAATAATTAGCATTTTGAGCGACCACATTACACAAGAGGAAGTTATTTTGTGACTAAGTATGTACCAAGGTTGGATACCGAAACGAATTTCGGTATCGGTTCTTAACTTTTTTTTATATTACGGTATCGATATTTTAATTATATCGGTATAACGCTATAAACATTTTTATAACGGAATATATCAGTATTACACATTGATGGAAAATTCAGTACTTTGGTACTGTTTAGAGTACTCTTCAAGTTCATGAATACTACAGTACCATCACGTCAGTTCTAGTACTCCTTTCTTGTTATGCTTCCTTGTTAAGAAATCCTGTGTTTCTATTTTTTTTTTTAACATTGAAACATCGACTTATAATATCGTAAATATGTTGTTTTTGTCTGCATAAGACCCCTGCAAAATATTATTTATTTATTTTTTGTGTAAAGCTGCTCATTCACTTGCAATAAAATTGTTCAATTTTACGTATTATACAATTATATCGCCAATGTGTATGAGATATTCGAAGGTGGCACAATATATTGGCAACAATCAAAAGGCTTTTGATTTTTATTGCACAACGAAAAGAAATGAAATGTGTTGGCAACATTGTACAATGTTTATGTTATTCCTATCAGTGATGCCAACTTAGTGCTTTTGACACTATTTATGATGCTTTTTGATGCCTCAAAACGCCAAAATTTTATCCATAGTGCCAAACTAAGAAAAAGCACTAACTTTGTGCTCTTTCAATTTTTCGTTAGTGCCTTTAGTGCTTTTTACAATTTTTATTTTTGTTCTACCATTTTTCAAAACTTCTGTTATATAGAGGGTGATTTGGATGATTTCCTATTTGGAGTACAATGTTGAGAAGGCCTATAAAGATTTTAAGATCCCAAATGATAAAAAGTGATAAAAGAAACTTGCATTCGTTTTTTCAAAAACTTTATTTACGAGGTTAGAGCTAGGCTTCCTAGCAATTTGGAAATTTTACGAAACGTTGCACTTTTTAGCGTTGACAAAATTTTTAGTAATCGTAATAAAACGATGTTTTTCGGTAAACATTTTTTTAAAAATGTAGACACTGTTTCAAAAATAGATTATGGCTTGGAAAAAAATTAGGAATTGTTAGAAAACATGCAGTCGGAAACCGTACAAAAAAATTTTGTTTAAATTTTGGAGGTAATTATATTCGGCACAGTCGAATGCAACTTGTTTTGTGTTTACTTGAGGGTTACACGATCAAGTTTTAATACACTCACACTTTTTTACCAATACACTCATACTTTTAAAACTTGCTAGTGAGTGTTTCAATTTACGTTCAAGAAAACAGCTGATTTCAAGGTTAGTGAGGAAATTTTTCGTTTATCTTTATAAATTGTTTTCTTGATGACATCTTGAAAGTAAATTGCTCCAAAATTGAATGCAGCCTACGTCACAGCTTTTAATTTATGTACATTTTGACAAGCAGTATATGTAAAAGACTATCAAGAACAACTTGACCGTGTGGCCGCAGGGTTAATTAAATTGTAAAAATGGCTTAGTGCTTTTTTACGCTTTTTTCGGTCGAAATAGTGCTTTTTAGTGTTTTTATTAAATTTTAAAGTGCTTTTTGCTCTCAAAAAGTTGGCATCACTGATTCCTATAGGTTATGTTCGCCTTTGTTTTGAGTAAATTAAACCATTTTGCGACTTATTGCATAATATAGGAAATAGGAAATGGAAATAATAAGGGGAATATCATAGACAATGATTTTGCAAGTGTATGTGCCGCTTAAGAGTCTGCGCCTCGATCTTCAATTTTATTAAATTCGATGAATCGATGACTCTATGCGATAAAAAAAAATCAAGAGAAGGTTTAATATAAACGAAACTTGAATCAAGACGAGAGATGCCCAATTTTGACATTAAACAAGATTTTGTGACCGAGAAATGATTTTAATGTTTAATGTTGTAGAAGCACCAAAGCTTAATTTTATTTAAATTTAATTAATTAAATATTTTTTTTAGTTTTAATTAATAATAATTGACAGTAAATAAAAAATTCAAATTTAAAAAATGTTATTTACAAAAATTCTTAATTCTTAGGAGCTCCTAATTAGCATATATCTAAAATATTATAAAAACTTTTTTCTCTTGTTTGAAAATTTTATTTTAAATTTATAATTCTTATTATAAATAATTGTTTCCAAAATTGTTCTATTTGAAATATTTTGTGAATCATTGTAAAATATTATGGTGAATATAAACAAATTCGCCTTGTAACGTTCATTCAATGGGAAAAAAGTACCAAAAAATTATTTTGAAAAAAAACATTATATAAATATACATACCGACAAATAATAAACAGTTAAATTTCAAATTTATTGAAGAAAATTCCATAAATTTAAAAATTATATTGATAAATCGATGTATTTTTGAAAAATCTTTCAAATTCTATGTGTATTTTCAAATATGTATATACTTCTGAAAATAGCCCAAATTAAACTTATTTTTAAGTTTTTAGAAACACTTAAACGACTTTTGTGTAATTTTTTGAAGTCGATTCCGCAATTCCTACTTTAAGTACTACTTATCTTTACTACTCCTAAATTCATTTAAAAAAAATAATTGAAAATCTCCATTGATTAAAACTTCATTTGTTTTCAAGTTTATCTCCAGTTGAATTTTAAGCACATGAAATTTTATTTTTGAGTGCTAATTGGGTTGTAATCAGCGTTGCCACGACCAAAAAAAAATTTTTAACCAAAATGTAAAAAATAAAGTAACCAAAAGCTATGGATTTACATTCCAAACTGCTTAGGATAACTTGAAGAAATTAGAGATTTTCGAAAGTGAGCGTGTTTTCAACAGACAGACTGATAAATCAACACATATGACATAGGTCGCTCTGAGCGACTTCTCAACTTCAGTCGGAAGGACGTGTCGAGACTTACATACGTGCTTACTGGTCACTGGACGATTGGCAAGCACGCTATGAGACTCGGCCTCCCTTTCAATGAATGCTGCCGCAGCTGCAGGGAACCTGGAACTGAGGAGACAGTATTTCATCTTCTATGTGATTGCCCGGCGTTTAACTCAACGCGACATAGACTATTTGGGGATTACCTTCTACGGGGACTCTCGGAGATATCGCGGGTGGGACCCAACAGCCTGCTGAAATATCTCAACGCAACGGGCTGGCTCTAGCCACCTCGGCATTGCCCCCCTGGTTCAAGTCTGATCGGGGGGTTCCAATTTCTTGACGAGTTGTGTGGTGTCAAAACGGGGCCACTGTCGGCTCTACTTGCTGCACGCCTGGACCTTTGCGTGCTACCACGATAACCAACCAACCAACCAACTGCAGAAACAGAAAAGGAGTAGAAAGTCCGAATATAATAAAATTTAATTTAGCGCTTGTAAAATCTTCTTAAAAATAATTCGGAGTAAAATAATGGAGTGGGCTCCCACTATTTCAAAATTCTGTTGATTTCTTCTTGACGTGACAACCAACTTGTAAATGAATATTTGAAAATATAATTGAGAGGAATTCGTCTCTTCTACTATGTAGAACTTTTGCAGAAGTGGTTTCCTATATCTTTTACAAACTTGTCAATATCATTTGAAAACGCACGCTTATATGCTGCCACTGATACTTAACTTAGAATGTGGCATAAGCTATCGTTCAATCAACAAGTGCAAAAATCTATTCACAGTAGCGGAGTTAAGTGTTTGGTGCAAATGGTCTTGTAAAAGAGCAAATGCGAAATATCATAGCTGTTTTGTTAAATCCAACAATAAATTCATTTGACAGTAAATACGAATTGCCATTGTATATCAATTATAAATATGTAGGTTTGAAAAATTTGGAAATACTTTATCAACCCTGCAATCAATAATCAAATAATTCCTCAACATTCGCATGTAAAATATCTCGGTATATACATATCTGGATTGGCGATTAACGTGGAAATGCCATATAGAGGCAAAATTAACTCAAATGAAACTAAAAGCCATTATTGGAAGAAATTCTGTCCTTAGTCTCGATTGCAAACTTCTACTTTACAACTCTATCTTAAAGCCTATCTGGTGCTACGGGTATTCAACTATGGGGCACTCGGCCTCTAATATCGACAAAATTCAAAGGCGCCAAAATAAACTTCTTCGAATAATCACAGCCGCTCCCTAGTATGTTAAAAACTCAAACATTCATAAGGATCTCATTGTGCCATTAGTTAAAACTATGATTACAAAATATGCAATAAAATATTTAAAAAGGCTTGAACAACACCCAAATCCACTAGCTCCAAATATTTTAAATCATAGCGGCCACACTCGCTTAAGAAGAAGAGACACTGCAGCACTTACCCAATTAGATGAGCGATAAACACCTATATAAGTGAACAGAATCCGTGATGAAGAAAATTTTGTCTGGCACTGCCAGGACATAAAATAACGTATAAGGTTAAGATTTGATTAATTATTGTTAGTTCATATTTAATATATGAAGATTCAATAAAAAATAATGAAAAAAAAATATATTCTAACATGTTTAAGGTCACAAAGCCATAAAAATTAATACCACTTAACAATATTTTTGAAACAAATCAAACACAAACCCTTAAATATCTCAATATAAGAAAAAATGGACTTAAACCACTTTCAAAATAAGCGACTCATTTATCTAAACGAGTACTATTTAGGTCCATTCTTTAAGTTTTTAAAATGTCAACGTTTCTTTTATATTAAAAACATGATTTTATATGTACATATGTAAATATTTACCTTTGCAAAAGAAAGACACTCAATTGTGTTGGTTGTACATATGTATTTACTTTTCCATCTTATTTTTTTCACTCACAAAAACACACTGTAATACAATTCACGTATTAAATTGCGTTGGCTTTAATTATTTCCTTTCCTCTTTCTACAACAGGCAACCTAATTTACTTCTACAACTCATTGTAACCAACAAAAACAATAACACTCAATTAACTAAAGCACACTCATTGATTGCCAAACTTTTTCTCTTTTGCAATATTTCTACCAACAACAACAATGAACATTTCACCAAAAACACACTTTTTAAACTTTTTGTTTATTAAAATACCCGACTGTAACCGAGCTACTCGCGCATCACACGCTTTTTGTTATTTTATTAACTGCTGCCAACCGTACAAAAGGAAACGGATAAAAAAACAAATTGATGATGACGTCACCATTTCTAGAACAATTTAGACTTTTATACACATTAGGAAATTTTCAAATGCATTTTTTTCACCGAAATCGATTTTAAACGGATAACATTATTGATTTATTTGAAAATATATCAACTTATTTACATTTTAGCGCTATTTTCTAAAGCGAAACTCTTATGTTTCCTTTTTAATTTTATTAAAAACCCAGAGACAGCAGTCAAAGACGACTTTACCACGCACCGATTGCAATAAAACTGATTTTACAGTTTAGAGATCATTGCTTAAGGATTCGGAAATGTTATTTGGTGGGATGATGCCAAGTTTTGTTTTAAATATTATTAGGGTTTGCGCCTGTGCTAAGTAATAATTAGCATTTTGAGCGACCACATTACACAAGAGGAAGTTATTTTGTGACTAAGTATGTACCAAGGTTGGATACCGAAACGAATTTCGGTATCGGTTCTTAACTTTTTTTTATATTACGGTATCGATATTTTAATTATATCGGTATAACGCTATAAACATTTTTATAACGGAATATATCAGTATTACACATTGATGGAAAATTCAGTACTTTGGTACTGTTTAGAGTACTCTTCAAGTTCATGAATACTACAGTACCATCACGTCAGTTCTAGTACTCCTTTCTTGTTATGCTTCCTTGTTAAGAAATCCTGTGTTTCTATTTTTTTTTTTAACATTGAAACATCGACTTATAATATCGTAAATATGTTGTTTTTGTCTGCATAAGACCCCTGCAAAATATTATTTATTTATTTTTTGTGTAAAGCTGCTCATTCACTTGCAATAAAATTGTTCAATTTTACGTATTATACAATTATATCGCCAATGTGTATGAGATATTCGAAGGTGGCACAATATATTGGCAACAATCAAAAGGCTTTTGATTTTTATTGCACAACGAAAAGAAATGAAATGTGTTGGCAACATTGTACAATGTTTATGTTATTCCTATCAGTGATGCCAACTTAGTGCTTTTGACACTATTTATGATGCTTTTTGATGCCTCAAAACGCCAAAATTTTATCCATAGTGCCAAACTAAGAAAAAGCACTAACTTTGTGCTCTTTCAATTTTTCGTTAGTGCCTTTAGTGCTTTTTACAATTTTTATTTTTGTTCTACCATTTTTCAAAACTTCTGTTATATAGAGGGTGATTTGGATGATTTCCTATTTGGAGTACAATGTTGAGAAGGCCTATAAAGATTTTAAGATCCCAAATGATAAAAAGTGATAAAAGAAACTTGCATTCGTTTTTTCAAAAACTTTATTTACGAGGTTAGAGCTAGGCTTCCTAGCAATTTGGAAATTTTACGAAACGTTGCACTTTTTAGCGTTGACAAAATTTTTAGTAATCGTAATAAAACGATGTTTTTCGGTAAACATTTTTTTAAAAATGTAGACACTGTTTCAAAAATAGATTATGGCTTGGAAAAAAATTAGGAATTGTTAGAAAACATGCAGTCGGAAACCGTACAAAAAAATTTTGTTTAAATTTTGGAGGTAATTATATTCGGCACAGTCGAATGCAACTTGTTTTGTGTTTACTTGAGGGTTACACGATCAAGTTTTAATACACTCACACTTTTTTACCAATACACTCATACTTTTAAAACTTGCTAGTGAGTGTTTCAATTTACGTTCAAGAAAACAGCTGATTTCAAGGTTAGTGAGGAAATTTTTCGTTTATCTTTATAAATTGTTTTCTTGATGACATCTTGAAAGTAAATTGCTCCAAAATTGAATGCAGCCTACGTCACAGCTTTTAATTTATGTACATTTTGACAAGCAGTATATGTAAAAGACTATCAAGAACAACTTGACCGTGTGGCCGCAGGGTTAATTAAATTGTAAAAATGGCTTAGTGCTTTTTTACGCTTTTTTCGGTCGAAATAGTGCTTTTTAGTGTTTTTATTAAATTTTAAAGTGCTTTTTGCTCTCAAAAAGTTGGCATCACTGATTCCTATAGGTTATGTTCGCCTTTGTTTTGAGTAAATTAAACCATTTTGCGACTTATTGCATAATATAGGAAATAGGAAATGGAAATAATAAGGGGAATATCATAGACAATGATTTTGCAAGTGTATGTGCCGCTTAAGAGTCTGCGCCTCGATCTTCAATTTTATTAAATTCGATGAATCGATGACTCTATGCGATAAAAAAAAATCAAGAGAAGGTTTAATATAAACGAAACTTGAATCAAGACGAGAGATGCCCAATTTTGACATTAAACAAGATTTTGTGACCGAGAAATGATTTTAATGTTTAATGTTGTAGAAGCACCAAAGCTTAATTTTATTTAAATCTAATTAATTAAATATTTTTTTTAGTTTTAATTAATAATAATTGACAGTAAATAAAAAATTCAAATTTAAAAAATGTTATTTACAAAAATTCTTAATTCTTAGGAGCTCCTAATTAGCATATATCTAAAATATTATAAAAACTTTTTTCTCTTGTTTGAAAATTTTATTTTAAATTTATAATTCTTATTATAAATAATTGTTTCCAAAATTGTTCTATTTGAAATATTTTGTGAATCATTGTAAAATATTATGGTGAATATAAACAAATTCGCCTTGTAACGTTCATTCAATGGGAAAAAAGTACCAAAAAATTATTTTGAAAAAAAACATTATATAAATATACATACCGACAAATAATAAACAGTTAAATTTCAAATTTATTGAAGAAAATTCCATAAATTTAAAAATTATATTGATAAATCGATGTATTTTTGAAAAATCTTTCAAATTCTATGTGTATTTTCAAATATGTATATACTTCTGAAAATAGCCCAAATTAAACTTATTTTTAAGTTTTTAGAAACACTTAAACGACTTTTGTGTAATTTTTTGAAGTCGATTCCGCAATTCCTACTTTAAGTACTACTTATCTTTACTACTCCTAAATTCATTTAAAAAAAATAATTGAAAATCTCCATTGATTAAAACTTCATTTGTTTTCAAGTTTATCTCCAGTTGAATTTTAAGCACATGAAATTTTATTTTTGAGTGCTAATTGGGTTGTAATCAGCGTTGCCACGACCAAAAAAAAATTTTTAACCAAAATGTAAAAAATAAAGTAACCAAAAGCTATGGATTTACATTCCAAACTGCTTAGGATAACTTGAAGAAATTAGAGATTTTCGAAAGTGAGCGTGTTTTCAACAGACAGACTGATAAATCAACTTAAAATTACCCAAGGATCCAGAATATATATACTTTATGGGGTCTTAGATGTGTAATAAAAAAGTTTCACCGCTAGTGGTGGTGGAGGGTCAAGCCCAGTGATATGATACCCTACACAACAGTATATAAAAACTGATGTTCCCTATTTGGGACCAATGGACCCGCCTAAACAAAATTATGTTACGAGGTTAAGATTCATGTAAAAGTTCTTTGTTCCAAATATTATTTAAATGTCTTCATCTATATGAGATTTTAGGATGGGGGCTTATATGGTACCTTATGGACCTACCAGGGCAACATTTTGCCATCATACAGTAGCTATTGTAAAAGTTATCATCGCCAATTTTTATGTTAATACCAATTTTTTTTAAGGAAGTTATGGCATAAAAAGCTATTTTCGGGAGTAGTAATTGTATGGGAGCTATGATCAAATAACCGATGCAACTAAATCTGGTAAGATGATTTTGATTGCAATAAAATAAGTTTAGACCAAATCCAACATGATAAGAGGGTTTATGGGCACAAAGATCCGATTCCGGAAATAAGCTTGTATGGCGGCTATGTGAAACTATGGACCGATTTGCCCAATTGAAAAGGCTTGATAATTGTGCCAACTAAAACCTATGTAACAAATTTCATAAAAAAAATCTCCATATTTGCGTCCTTTACTTTGCGCACAAGGTTTAAATGGGCAGACAGACAGCCTACCAGCCGGACGAACATAGTTAGTTCGACTGACTAGCTCTGAGCCGATCGGTATTCTTAAAGGTGGGTCTGGAGCAATTTTTAAATGTGTTACAAACATCAGCATAAATGCAGAATACCCTCTTCATTATTGTGGTATGGGTATAAAAACACTTTTAAACATTAAAATATAATGTACGTCTACAGAACCAGCGTTTAAAAAAACTGCAGTCAAAGTAGAAAAATTGCAATTTCTTCCACTTCTTCATTTATCATTGTCCTGAAAAACTGTTGCTTTTACTTCCAATTTATTAAATGTCAACAGTCGTTGTCAAACCAATTTAAAAACAAAAAGTTTTTTAACCCCTATACAGAACCACTACAATTGATCTGTTTTATAACGAACCTAAACTTATTGGTTTTTTATTAAACTCTTTAAAACCGAAAATTTTATTCATTATTTTATTCAAAAACTTGATTTTATGTTTTTCATATTTTATTTATTTTTATACCTTTTTTATAATTTGAGTTAAAAATGTTGTTTTTTATTAAATAATTTTACACATACAATTTCAGTGAAGTGCATAAACTTAAGTTACATTCTATAATAATAATCGACCTTATTATGAGTGTCGTTGTTGAAGTCGAAACACTGTCCTTTTTAAAAATTGTTATTATGCTTCTCGTAAACGACACAAATACGACCAATTTTCCATGTTCATATTTTGAATTGTCATTGTCGTAAATTCTTATTGACAACGACTCTCGTAATAAGGCCGAATATTTTGTATCTAAAATTAGAAATCATATTAAAAAATAAAAAGAAATATATCAGGGGTGTACTGGAAATCGAAAAAGAAAAACGCCAGAGTTTGGAAGTTGTTTTTTATACACTTTTTTTAATTTTTTTTTTTTTTAATTTTTAATATAAAGAAATAATATTTGTATAATATTTGTCATAAAATTCTTTTATTACAGAAATCTTATTAAATACCGACTTTAAAAAATTCTTGCGTTTAACGTTTTCGGTTAACAGCACACCCCTGTATATTTACTTCAAATTTAAAACAAAAATAAAAACTTTTATAAAAAAGATTTTTTAATAATAACCAAGAAGAATTCATTACATGTGCACTTAACAGCCATGCTTTTTAGCTTTATAATTGTTGGATGTCAAAATTTTGTTTTTTATTTTTGTTTTGTTATTGTTTTTGACATTGTATTATTATTTAAAAAAAATTCTTGTGGTTTTTGTAGGAGTTGTACTTGCGTAGTAGCGAGATTACTTAAAATGAATTCGACTTGATAATAACAAAACAAAAAATACGTAAACAACAAATTGTAGAAAACATGCAAAATTTTTTTTTTTTTTGCATTAGGAATTTTTTTTAAGGATTTTGTTAAAAAATTTTGTTTTTTTAGAATTAAATTTTGTTAATGGTTGAAAAATATTAACGCCGGTATTCAAAAACGATTATTAAATTTAACAAGCGTTTATGAAGGAAAATGTTCACGGAAAATTGGTTTTGCAAACATATACTAAATTTAAATTATTTTTATGAATACAGACAAAAATACATAAATATATTAAAAATTAGAATTATTTCAAAATATAAAACAATTTTTTTTTTTTTTTTTTAATTATATTTTAAATTTATTTAACAAATTTTCGTAGGAAATTCGTTTTAAACAAGGCATTCAAAATTGTATTTATATGTTTCGGGAATAATTTTTTATTAAATTCCATTTTTATGGATTGAAAATGTAAGTAACATAAATCAAATTCAAAGATTTTATTTATGTTCCTTTTTCAATTTATCGAAAATTATTTAATGTTAAATATACATAATTAAAACAGTTTAAGGTTAAAAGTTTAAAACGAAAAATTTTTATTTGAAATAAGTCATAATTTAAAAAAAAAATTTAAGAATAAAGGCGAAACTGATTTAAAATAACTAAAAAAAAAAAATTCACTAGACTTATGTGAACTAGAAATATTTTTTAGATACCAATAACCACAAAAAAATATAGAAAATAGTATTGCAAATTATGTTGATATTAAAAAATTTTCCTTTGCAAAATATTTTAGGAAAAATCATCAACTTATAAATATGTTTGATTTAATTTTTTTTAATTTAATTTCATACTAATAATGTTTATATAATAATGTATATTTTATTACAAATATTGATCGAAAGGTAAACGTTTGTTTTTATTAATATGTACTATTAAAAATGAAAAAACGAAAACAAATTTAAAAGTTTGAAAATAGAAAATTACTTTTTAAGGTCTTCTAATTTTACTACAAGATTTTGCCCCTTCTTTAAAAAAATACCCAACTTCTTTAATTCCTTTTTGTTGTCTTTATAAAAGTTCATCTCTAACTAAATCTTGTACCAGTTGTTGGCGTTCGACTTCTTGTCTGCGGCGTCTTTCCAATTCGGCCTGTTCCACTATATTGGCAATAGGTACATTTTCCATTTCCTCTTGTTCGCGGGCTGCTGCCGCAGCGTCGGCTGCCTCTTGTTGTTGTTTTTTGCGATGCTCATAGTTGACTAAACGTTGTCCCACCAAATACTTATCTACCTTGATAGCTACATATAGTTTTTTGAACTGACGTATTTGGAAACACACTAAACCTATAGCTCCAATAACCGAAAAGAATACCGGGTAAACAAAGTGTGCTATCTCTAATTGAACCCAAGGATCTTTAAAGAACATGGGTAAAATAGAATGAGCTAAGACGTAGGGTATTGCTAAAGCCAAGCCAAAACAGGTTATGACAGGTGTGGCCAATTCACTGATTAAGAATTTCAAATCAATATCTCTTAAACCATCACGATAAGCTCTTTCTAAGGCTCTTTTCAAATGCCAATCAGGACCCATTAAAGTTAGAGCAATAGCTATTTTTGTATATAATACACCCAAGGCCCAATCTTGCCAAATAAAATAAATAGGAGTTTGTCTTATACCTACACGTACTGGTATTACTACCACTAATTCCAATAGCATACCAAAGAGCAGAGGTATAACACCCAACATTAAAACTATTATCAAGACGGGCAGAGCATATGAAGCACCAACCTTAAGCCATTGTTTTATTTTATCCATGACTGCAGCTCTACCTTGAGGCAACAGGGTAACTGCAATAGCTATTCCTCTTGTTATCATCCAGCACAAATAAGTTCCCAAGGCTGCTGTGTACAACTCATGAGGCCGTGGTGTAACCTCTGTACTTTGCACTACAACCTGTGTTGTTATGCTGCCTACTGACCACAAAGACATAACTTGTCGTCCAATCCACACTGGTACGGTAAGAGTTAGCAGTGAAGACGCCACTAATGATATACACATAAAAAATATCAAACCACACAGTCTTATAGGAAATATAGACGGTTTTTCATAAGGTTGAAATGCAACGGGTACATCACGATGTATTATGGCATGATGTACCGCCGCCAAATTACGTTCAGCTGGTGGCGGCGGAGGTGGTGGTGGAGGTGGTGCCTGTGGTTGTGCTTGTATAGGATTTGCTGCATTTTCGCCATTTTCATCTGCTTGATTTTCATTTTCGCCATTGTTTTCTTGTGCATTATTTGCATTATTATCATCTGGATTGTCAGCATTATTATTGTTGTTAGCTTGTTGATTGGTGGGTTCTGGAGGAGGGTCATTGCTTAAGAGATAGCTGCGTATACCCAAAATCCATGATACACAAATACACCAGATACGTAAAATCTTTTTTAACCAAACGCGTGTATGGGACTGTTCAAAGAAGCCGGGTAAAATTATCTGGTGAAATAATAAAAAAAAGATTTTTTACTACAACTATTTTAAATTTGGTCTTATTGTTTAAATTTAGCATTTAAAGACCATTGTTTCTGACTTAATAAATCTCGGGCATGTTCTAGAAATTGAAATGAAGTGAAATTAAAATTGAACGAGATTTTTAGTTCAATTATTTACAAAATGGCCGTAGTTTTTCCTAGCTTCAAGAGTTGTTCTTGTGAAGCTAATTGGTACTCAAAAAATGAAATTGATAAAATGGCATATTTTTATGAACTTTCAGTACAGGGTCTTTTGTAAAATTTGATCGATTTCAAATCCATTTATTTCAATGTCTTTAAAATGCCCGTCTATCTAATGGATATGTCTAAACTAAAATCCGAATTAATTCTAATATACATATACATATTTATATGTAATATGACATTATTAAACTGTTACTATGGGTTGAATTTCTTAGGTGCATTTTTAAAATCTCATAATTTGCTTCTTTACTCACCTGTAAAAGTAAAAGTTGTAAACTTAATTCATTTACTTCCGAGTCACCGGATAATGTATAAGGTAGAAATGATGGCCAAACAGTTTTCAATATTCGAATAGGCATCCAAAGCATCAGTAGGACAACTGAACCAAATATCATAGCCGAAGATATTAAACGGCGAACATGTCTTAAATTTGGAAGATGTATCATTTCCTATACACACAAATAAAATAATGTATAAAGATTTAAGTGTAAAAAAGAAAAAACAAGTGACGAACCTGAATAGGACTGAAATCTGGATCATTTAAATTTCTTAAAAACCATAAAACACCAGGACGCAAAACTTCTCTCAGTAGAGAAATGAAAGCAGCAAAGTAATATACATAAACCATGCCAAACATCCAGTGGACAAAAAGTGAAGTACCCGGAGCGGCGGTAAAACTAGCCTTGCGATCTTTAAGTCTAAATTAAAACCAAACTTATTTATTGCTTAAAATTTAAACTGCTAAAAAACTTACGTAGCATCAAATAAAGGCAGTGAACATATATCTAACCACCAGCCGCAAACCAAGGGTAGAACTCCTATCTCCACCACCGACAATAGCGATACTTTTACCACTATATAGCATAAGCCAATTAGACTGCGTACTCTTTTCATATGGAATGCTTTTGCCAAAAAATGTAATACTACCAATATATGACCAATAAAACAATAACCAAACAGTGTCGTTATTAGGCCATGGAAATGTAAAAGTGGCTTATCTGGATTTAAAAGATTCATTGATTGCAATATGAAGTGACCAATACAGTAGGGACAAAAGGCAAAGGCAAAAATTAACATGGTATTTAATGATATAATCCAAAAAACATGCTCTAGGAACACCAAAGAACCATCTAAGCCCAATAATCGTTCCCAAGTTAACTCCTCAGCAGCACGATCCCATTCCATAGGGTTCCAATTTGGCTCATCGTTATCATTATCAGCAGCATTTGCGGCTGCATTATTGTTTTGATTGTTATTTTCACCTCCTGCCAAAGCAGGCGGTAACTGCGGACCAAATTCTAAAGGGGCGTCGCCCTCATTTTCGGCCGGATCTGCAACAGCGGGTGCGTTGTTGTTTATAGGTTCTACTATGTGTGCATCAGCCACATTGTTGTTCTCATTAGCGCCAGCAGCAGCTGCTTCGGCGTTAGGTTCATTATTAATTCTTTGGTCAGCCAACAGCTCGTTGTTTTCTGCGGGTATAGCTTCTTCTAAAATATCGCCGACTCCCTCATTTTCCCCTACATTGGCTTCTCCGGCAGCTTCTTGTGCAACTTCGCCCGGTAAGGGAACAAGATCTACATCATCGTCTGCTTCATTATTCCCGCCACCATCTGCACCATCAACTGCAGGGGCGTCATCACGTTCCAGCCAGTCCGGACCACCACCCAGCAATATCTGCTCCCTTAGCCATACCAAGCCAATAAAAGACAACAATGTACAGGCCACCACGAAGCAACCACGAAAAACATCCGAAGCCAAATTTTCCGTAGAAAACAAATCGAACGGCAGCGAGAGAATCATGTCAAATGATGATGCCCGAAACAAATAACGATACGTGCGATAGGCCGACAATGGAACAATAACAAACCAGGCCAAACCCACTAGAGAATAATGAGCCCACGACTTTGCTGCCTTCATAATGGCCGATATTAAACCTCCGGCCACATCCCGCAACGGCAAAACACGGGGCATATCAGGCGAGTATATGGGTTGAAAACTAAAACGATGACCACATAATTCACAATATTCCTTGTGCGAATACCGCATCCATTGCATTAAGCAGTCCTGATGGATATACTTTATGCTACCCGTGCAAACACAAGGGTAGAAAAGAGGACGATCAGATTGAGCCTCACAACGACAAACGCGACAAATATCACCTTGTGACAAATCATCCATTGTTTACAATTAAAAAAAGCTTTTCACTTTTTTCTTCTCGCGAGAACTTCAGTTATTCATGAGGATTTATTGCTAAAGAATTCCCTTTTCACTTCACTACTTTAAGGAATCCTTTCTATTTAATTTTTCTATGCACTATTAATATTTTACAAAAATTTTCTTCCACAATTTTTTTCCTTTATTAATTGCAACACGTCAATTTATCAACCAGCTGTTTCTCTCTCATTAATTGTTGTTGTTATTTTTGAAAACTGTCAAAGAATAATTACAACATTTTATGTTGCCCCTTTGTTTTGATTCGATTTGGGCATTATATTTTTATAAATCTTATTACAAAGTTATTTTATAAAAAAGTTTATGTAATATTTTTATGTTTACTGTGTTGTTTTAAAAATAAATAAAAAATTAAATCAATGTTAATTTTCAAATATACCTTGAATTAAATAAATTTATTCTACGAGTATTCCCGGTTACAAAACTGTTTTAAAGTTGAAAAGATCTTTATCTACATGTAATTCACATACAATTATTGGTAGCATTATTGAGTACTATATTAAATTCAGGCCTATCACTCAACTTAATTAAAATCGAAAGTGGAAGTGATTGGTTATTTTTTATCTGCTCGTTTTGTGATACAAGCTGTCAAATGTTGTATAGTAAACAAGTTATCAAACCCTTTATAAACATGTTTTATTTCTTATAAATAATGGGGTTAGAATTTACGACCGAAAATTATTTGAATGCTTCTTCTTCGTCGTCTTTACTCTGCAAAGTTTTTGCTGAAATGAATTCATTAAGCACTAGACACCACAAAAAGTTTGACAAATATCCAACATATCTGCCAAATATTAAAAACTGTTAATATAACTGCAAACTTGCTTCAAATGTTTGTACGAACAGCAAACACGCCAATTGACAACAAAAAATATTTGTACAAACATAAAATTTTAACATATTTTTATTTTATTTTGTTCATTTTGCCCTTTAATTTGGCGATTTTTGCACATTATTATAACTTTCCTACAAGGTATATTTATAGCAGGTAGTCTCGGAAAGCCAGCTGGCTATTTTTTATTTGCTTGTTTTGTGATACAAACTGTCAAATGTTGTATAGTAAACAAGTAAACAAGGTTTTTTGTCTTTATCTTTTGCCTTTTTTGTCTCTTTTCAACCCCTTTGCTGTTTGACAGTTCGTATCACAAAACAACAATAAAAAGCCCTGCTGTTTGTTTTATTGTAGAATTGTTGTAATCTCGCGGCTACCTGCTATAAATATACCTTGCTTCCCTACAAGAAATGAATGAATAAAGTTTTCGGTCACATTCGGTCATTTCTTTCTATAATTTTCTTAACACCTAAATGAAAAATGTGACTACTCGCTCATTCATTTCTTGTAGGGTTTATTATATTTTACTAGAGTAACCATGCCCGCGTTGCTGGACAATACAAAATAAGTTAAATAAAGCGAGCAAGCAGAGCCTTATACGGACAAAATGTAATTCTCATAAGGAAAAAAATACATTTTATATAGGAAAAACACACCATCATAAAAGTGCGCGTTTAACGCATATTCATAGAAATTTTTCGATGTTTTTTTTATAAACCATCAGTGAAAGTAGGCCTTTCCAACGCATGTACTCGTTTGTCGGCTGAGTGGTCCTCGAGTTATAAAAGGACGAACATAGGACAACTTATTTATATATATATATATAGATTTACAGTTCTATAACAGGTTTTAATTGGATGAAAAAAAAAATCAAAACAAACATCAAAATATTTACCCCAGGTCTCCACATAGCAATATTTACTGCGGCAAACGTCAAATTTGATTGCTCCATTAAATTTGCGACGTATAGACAGCGAATTGCCATTAGTGGCAATCCATTGCGCAATGATTGCTCTTCTGATTGCTTGAGCAATTATTGCTTAGCAATCTGCTGTCAAATCAGTTGTAATTTATCTGACATTTCATTTCTCTGTACGGTTGTTTATTTATTAGTGTGTTTATTTATTAAAAAAGCAATCAAGAAAAAGCCGCCAAGTGAAAAAATACTTCAACAAAATACAGAAAAAGTTTTTATATATTATATTTTTAAATAAACGTCAATATCAACAAAAGCAAACGAAGAATTTGTTTTTTTTTTTTTTGTATATTTTTATTTTTTCAATAGAACAATACAAGTTTTAGGTTTTTTTTCATACACAATAAACAAAAAAGTAATACAAAACACAGCTACGACAATTACAATTAATTATATTATTAATTTAATTTATTAATTTAAAAAAGAAAATTTAACAACCACTTCAAAACACAACATAAAACATTTGTTATAAATACATCCACAAAACTTTATACAACTACTCGCGGTGAAAATTGCAAATTTATGGCAAAGCAATTTCAAGTGTTCTCCAGCAATATAATCAGCAATTATTGCTCCATTGTTCTGTCATTGTTCTGTCATTGTTCTGCCGACGTTATTGCTTGTACTTAGCAATAAAAATTGCTACGTGGAGACCCAGCGTTATGTTTTACCATTTTTATACAATTGGCTTAAATTTGAACGCAATTTTTGTGCGCACTCCTCCTGTTCTACCATTCTTTTTTAACCCCAAAATAATAGTCAACATAAACAGTGATATAACTAAAAGTCTGGCAGCTTTTTGTACAGCTGTCGCGGATTATGTTCAGTGTTTAACAAAAAAACCAAACAACAAAAATGTCATCGTAATTAGCAATTGTTCAATACACTATTCTCCACAAATTATACTATTCTCACAGGGAATATTATTCTGTAAAAAATCGAACGTGTGAAAATGTAAGTTTAATTTGTCAAATTACCAATTTAAAAATTTTACAATTTCAAATTTATTTAAGCTTAAAAATTTCACAACCCTCTAAGAAATTTGTAGTATAAAATGTTGCGAACTATTTTTCAAAAAGCGGGGCAAAATGTTTTACCCCGTTTAGGACAACGCTCAGTGGCTGCAAGCGGTATAAAGAACGAGATCTTTAATGTACAATCTTCCGAAGATTTTGAAAATAAAGTTAAAAAAAGTGATAAAGTTGTGATTGTCGATTTTTTCGCAACGTAAGTTTGCTTGTTCTAATTATAAAATTGATTTTTTTTAATATTATATAATTGTATACATTAATCTATAATGTATGTACATATTTGTTTTGCTTACTTATGCAGATGGTGTAATCCCTGTAAAATGTTGACTCCCCGTTTGGAATCAATTGTTGGTGAAAAAGCCGGCGCCATTAAATTGGCTAAGGTAGATATCGATGAGCACAGTGATTTAGCCTTAGACTATAATGTGGCCGCAGTACCTGTTCTAATGGCTATGAAAGATGGTAAAGTAGTTAATCGTATGGTTGGTCTACAGGATACTGATAAGCTTCGAGCCTGGATAGACAAAACTGTTGAAGAAAACAAGTAAACGCAATAGTTTTGGCAAAATGCAAATTAATAGAGTATGTATATTACAATCCCAAAAAAATGTATTTGAAAAGCAGCTTTAATATTCTAGAAACCTTAGAAAATTCTTAATAAATTTAACAATATTGTCATCAGTTTTAAATAATTTTTATGTCTGAAAAATTATACTTTGGCTGAAAAGATAAGTTTCAAGTTTCATGGGCCTTGATAAGTTTTATTTTTAATAAATACTTTGAATTTAAATTCAAAAAAAATTTCTTTAAAAATTTTAGCTTTTTGATGTCTACATTTTTTGAGGCATTATTTGTGAAGCGGATAACTCAATAAGAAATATTTGTTGGAATTCCTTTACATTTGGCGTAACACTATACATAGTTCTAGTAAATATGAATAAGTGTGCGAAATAGTTTTTTCTCTGATGTTTATTTGTCAAGTTACCACCCCGTAAAGTTTTGCCGTTTTCAGAAAAATGTTTATTTAAATTATTTTTTCGTACCAAATATTAATCAAACAAAAAAAATTTTAAGTGATTCTTAAAGAAAATCTATCGGTCTTTAAATAAAAAAACAAATTAATTTGAAAAAAAAATGTATCTGAAAAGCCGGAAATGACCAATTTAAAAAAATTAAAATTTTTCTAACTTAGTCCTAATTTTTTAACCGAAATTCTACAGTTTTCTTATTATACACACCCAGCAAAAAACTTTCGAAGTTTTTCAAGTAGAAGGGATATTTTCATGACTTCTTTAGCACTTAACTTCTTGAATGAATTAAAAATGCGTTCCAAAATTCGAATAAATTTTAAATAAGTGAACCCATGAAAAATTACATGCATTGAACCAATTCAACTCTTATGTAGGAATTACAATTTTGCACTATAATTAGGTATTCTTTTAGGATTGAAAGGGGACGAATATTATATACAATTGACTTTAATGATTGAGTTAAATTTGTTTAATATACATATCGTCAGTTGATTATTCAATTGTCGTATGTAATTTTTATCCACATACGGCAATTAAATAATCAACCGACGATATGTAAATACATTTAACTTTAATATGTATTTAAATTTGTTATATTGCGTATATCAAGACCTATCCAGTAGGTCTGCGTACCTCTACAACAATAATTTACCCGCCGTTGTCAAAATCTTACTACTACATAGGGAAAACAAAAGGAAAAATGTAATTTATAATACATTCCCATAATGCATAAAAAAATTAATATCGAGCACCAAAGAAAATACGCATTAAAATCATTAAAGATTCATTGCTTTTCATTCACACTCATTTCAGTTAATATTCCAGGTCAATGAAAACCCCGATCTTATCACTGAACTTTAATTGGTTCTAAGCAAAATTATTAATGACGAGCCGTTTACCTAAATGTGAACCCATGCTCGCCAATGACACGCTAATGTTAAAATCATGCATGTTTCACCTAAAAAGAACCAGTGCATTATCCGCGGAACCCATGCATTTACTACTTCTTTTGCATGTCTTTTTTTGCTGGGTTGTTAAAAAGTTTTATTATGTAACATTAATTAGTTTAAAAGTCATGCAAAATTCTTTAAACCCGTACATGTAGTTTTTGCAATGAACCGCAAAAGACAGAAAATTGAGTTTAAATCAAAATTGTTCCCAAGCTAATTTTTGGGAATACAAAATTTATTATTAATAAGATCTTTTGACGTGCTAAATTCCAAATTTTTATTTTTGATAAATGCGCTAAAATTTATTGTTAAGGAAAAGCTAGTTTCTCGGGTATGTTCTAGAATCCGAATCCACTTGAAATTGGATTACTTTAGCATTTCACATCCACATGTTTTTATTCGTTTTCAATTAGAGTAGTAAGGGGTTGGTGAAAGTAAAACGAATCGACTTTAATTCTAATATGAGATAACATTTTTAACAAAAAAAAAGATCTAGTTTTTAGTTTAGAATGGTCTTTATCCAATTTAATCAAAAATATATCGTTACCTAAAACCCAAAGTTAAATATCGACTTTTTTCATTAATTTTGATGTAATTATAGCTCATTTTTAACGCTTTTTATGTTATTTTCCGACAATTTGTTTTTTTCAATCGATTTATCGATCTTGAACTAGTTTTTGGGATTGTTTCAAATTTGGCAATTTTTCGCGAATTTTAGCCATGTTCGCGATAAAAGCGGTTTGTTCCTGTAAGTTTTCTGATTCTTTACAGCTTTAACGATTTATAATAAAAAGTAGACTTTGTCATCATGCCGCTGTTAGCAAATTTTTGCGAATTTCCGCTAATTTAGCAATTTTTACCGAATTTTTCCATTCCTTATAGTTTAGGGACTTTTAATCAATTTTATGCCTTGTTTGAAATATTAAAAATTTTCGCGAATTTTCGCTATTTCTGCAAATTCTTTTTGTTACTTTCCGACATTTTGGTTTTTTAACCAATTTAGCGATTTTAAATAAATTTTTTTGTTTCGCTATAGAAGCGATTGTTTCCTGTGATTCTTTACAGCTTTCATCAATTTTAAAAAATATTTTCCGTTGCTATCATGCTGCGGTTAGCAAATTAGCGATCTTAAGTTCAACTAAAGTTTTTTCGAACAAAAATTTCCAATACACAAAAACACGAATTTTGCGGATTCAAAAAATTTTTCGTTTTTAATTCGAGTCGCAACCTAGAACATACCTGTCTATGTGCATTTCACTGGTTGCTTCGACATAATTTTTTTAATTTTCTTTTTAGCGAAATAAGCCTGCGGCGTATTATTATATTGTAAAACTTTTATTATGTGCTCTTCATAAGTTTAAAAGCAACACTTTACCACCCCGTAACTCGACAAAGAAGCATCATAGAAAAAAATATTTCGCACACTTATTCATATCTACTTGAACTATAGTTTTGCCAAATATAAAGAAATTCTAGCAAAAAAAATGTGTCCTATGTTTTAAATTGAACTCTAAAAGTATTTCGACTGGAAGATATTTATATATTTCTTTGAACCAAAATTTTTCAAAACTTGTTTATTTCACATTCGATAGAAATGGTTTTTAACTTTTTCTTTATTTAGTAACATTGAAATGAAAACTGCGAAAATAAAATGGGAAATAAACTCTATAATTACACCGGAAAAAAGGATAAAAGGCATGATTTCATCAATTTACTATAAATTGACATTACCGATTTTAAATATACATTTTTGTAACAAAAAATGTTACAGGTATACAGAACTTGAAACGAATTACTTTTGTTAACCCTTCTGCATCCCTTGGATATGTGCCCTTCCTATGATCTTTTGGGTCAATATGACCCAACAATAAAATGTTAACAGCATTTCATATTTAAGTATAATAAAAACAAAAGCGATTGTATTGATTATTTGACCGAAAAAATTATTGATCGATGATTCTGAATGAAGATGAACTCAATTCAATAGAAAACTAATTTTAAAGTGGAATTAAACTTGCAATATCGCTTGTTGGGTCATATTGACCCAAAGGATATTAAATGTGTGTAAATCGTGTTTTTTGGAGGGGGAAGGAAAAACTAAAATTTTATTATTTTCATTTAAATTTATAATTTTTGTCCCTGTAATGGATAAATTGAAGTTTCACGTCCATATCTTATGTTTAAAGGGACAAATTTTGCGTTTGAAAACCAAAATTGGGTCAAATTGACCCAAGGAGTGCAGAAGGGTTAAAACCACTAATAATAGAAAAAAAATTCAATGTAACATTAAAACTTTTTAAAATTAATAATGCAAAATGAAACAAAAAAGTTTGGTTTATTTTACTTCAACAGAAATTGCAATACAAAAGACTCTGAATTTAAAAAAGAAAAACTATGTGAGAACTTTCTTGTTAACCCTTCTGCATTCAATATGACCCAATTTTACTTCCAATCAAGTTGATGATACAGTATCGGCCTTATATGTTATTTTATCCTAAAAATTGGAAACTACAGAAAGAATTATCAGTAGTTTTTTTATCAATTGAAAAAAATTGTTTAAAAAGTATTTTAATTTAATTAATGTGATAATTAAATCAATTATTTTTTTTGTTGAAAAAAAATTAAAAATATGATTTTGATTTAATTAACATTTTAGTTGTTTTAAAAAAAATTTTGAATTCAAATATTGATTAAATAACAAAGTCTTATTTGACTTTTTCTTTTAAAATAAAATAATTTAACTTGTACAATTGTTGTTGGGAATTGTCAAAACCTGAGCTATATTTAATTAAATCGATGAACACGTTGTTTGAAACGCGAAATTTTTTGATAATGATTCATATATAATCATTTTGTTAATAGGTGTAAAATCAACAAATTGTTTGCTTGATTCTATGAATTTGGTGATAGAGAAAATTTTTAATTTTTTCTGTGATTAAGCACGACAAACAAAATCTTATTAATTGAAAATGTTGTGTTCCCACAAATAACTTTGATAATAAATTAGCAACTTGCTTAATTTTGATTTTCATGCGAAAACATTAAAGCAAGTTGTTTCTGTTTTTATTTTGTTTTAACCCACTTACAACTGCAGTTAATGTTGTGTGGATTTTAACCAATTGCAGTGGGAAATGTAAAATAAGGTTAAACATACTGTTTATTATTGTTATTTTGTTTAATCTTTGATATCGTTTCAAATAAGACTTTGTGTGCTTGAATTTCTCATTCACGTTGCAGTTTAATTTGAAATGGTCTAAAAGTGTTGTAAATTATATTAATCTGATGTTTTCATTTAAGTAAAAGTTGGGTCAAATTGACCCAAATTATCACAGATGGGGGAAAGTTAGATGGAATGCAGAAGGGTTGAACAACTCGGCGAGTATTGGGCTAAAAACCAAGAGATCACTTTGTATGTCAGTATAATTAATGACAGCAATGATGTTAAAGTAATGATGAAAACTATCATCAAAGTATAGAGGATTGTGACTGGAGTAAGAAATCAAAAATGAAGACAGCATACTATGATTATTATCTTTAGTTTTATTTATTTAATTGTGAATCTCAGTTTTTTTTTATTCAAAATAATCAGTTTTAGCAAAACAAGATTTTTGAGTTTTCCTCAAGAGCACATAACAAAACTTGATTATTCCAATCAGCCGCGTTAAAACTGAATTATTCCATTTCAAATTTTGGATTTATTAAAAATATATTCACTCTTATCCTGGTTGGCGAATTTAAAATACGCCTGCAACTGTTTGGTAAGAGATTAAAGAGAACGTGAACGTATTTCCTTAATTCTATTACCAAACAGTCGCAGGCGTATTTTATATTCGCCAACCAAGATAAGGGTGCTTAATGCTAAATTTTTGAATGCTATACAAAGCAACGTCTCATCTTGTCGTCTATAATAATGCAACAAAAGTTCGGGTTAAAAACATAGTTCCATACCTACCTAAAAATTATTTTCTCAAATTGATGGTACCTATAAGTAAGAAAAATCTAGACATTTCAATTTTTTTTAACTTAATAAAGTGTTTTATTTTAATTCAAAATTAAAAAAAGTATTTTAAATTTATTAACCAACATCCACTTAACTAAATAGAATACCATCCAGGCGTACCCGGTCTCTTTTTATTGCGTTCTAGAAAATCTTTAAAGCCTTTTTTTGAATCGTCTAATGCCTTCTCATCGCTTTTTTTTATTTCATTCTTTTTAGCGAACAAATCTGGGAATGTGAATTCCACTGTTTTATGCTGAAATGAACATCGCCATTTATTACATTTTCAATACAAAATATCAAAATTAAAAAACTTACCATAGTTACATAAGCTATTTTCATGTCCTCGTTTTTAGTCACATAGCCGTAGGTTGTATCCCGCTTAGTAGAACCCAATTCAATACGAGTCCTTACATCAACAATAGGAATTTTGTAAATTTTCTCTATATAATTCTTCACATCATATTTTGTCATTTCCATTGACACCGAAAATGTGGCTATATTTTTTGGCTGTTCCTCAAGTGGTCGTACCAATTTCATCCAAAAATTTGGCAAAAATACACGTAACTGTGGGTTACCACGTTGATAAATGGGATACCAACGATTGGACATAATGGTTTTTTATCTATTTATATTTAAAATTTAATTAATAATTTTGCTTTTTATCAAAAACAAAAAATAACAAATCGAGGTCTTTGAAGTTAAAGGATTACAGAAAGACAGCTGTTTATACTATATACAGTATTGCATAAAACAGTAGTAAAACGAAATCAATTTTCCATGTTACGGCCATTTTCACCAAGTTCGGTTATAATTAACTATCGGTTATAGCTGTCAAAACATATTGGTAACCGGAACTTTAATTGAAAGTTAAGCTTCGTACAGACGATGGTCAGATCTTACAATATTGGTAAGCAGCGTGTCTTAAATTGCATTAAAATTGGCTAAAATGTCTTGCAACTGTGTGAACATTGTAAGCTCATTTGCAAGGCGAATTCATGTAAACGGTGGTGTCGATACTACAACAATTAACAACACCAAAAACACAACAATGTATTTTGTTGCTGCTTTCGTTGGCCGATAAGTCAAAAACACAAGTAACTTTTGACATTCCTCTCTCTAATTAAAAAAAAAAAGTAGCACAGCTGTGTTTTCAACGCCACCTGAAAGTCAATTCGCCTTGCTCATTTGTATTTGCAGATGTGCAAAATTAATGCATCTGACAATGGACCATTGTCAGAAAAATTTTGCTGTTGGCAACGCCTGCTTACAGTATTGTAAGATCTGACCATCGTCTGTACGAAGCTTTAGTTTTAACCGAACTTGGTGAAAATGGAGGTTAATAAAAATAATAGATAATTTATTGCTATGGTAGCACTATTTTTTTTTTTTTCAATCAGATGTTCGTATCAGGGTTGGCATGACAATTTTAATTTTGTATTACTTGAGGGCTACACGATCAAGTTTTGCCTATCAAGTTTTAATACACTCACACTTTTTTACCAATACACTCATACTTTTAAAAATTGATACGAACTTGCCTCTAAAATTCTCTTGCCAGTGAGTGTATCAATTTTCGTTCAAGAAAACATCTTATTACAAATCTTTTGAAGTTGTTTTTGTTTTTTTTTCACAAATATTTTGCCGGCAAAAGCTGAAGTTCTTTTTTTTTTACAAATTGTTGCGGGAATTTTAAAATTTTAACTAAAAACCTAAAAAATAGTGAAATATGTTTATTAATAAAATTTATTTATAAAATGAATAAGCAAAATGATGTTCTGCGATTCATAGAGCTGTACAGAAGCCATGAAATTTTATGAATCTTTCATCATATAGGCGAAATGATTTGGAAATAAAAGCCTACGAGTCTATAGCTTCTGAAACAAAAATGCCAGTGGATGAAGTAAAGAAAAAAATAAAGTCCCTTCGAACAGCCTACAGTGCAGAAAAATCAAAAGTGGAAAATAGCAAAACATTTTGAGTTGTTTTCTCGGCGACGACATCTTGAAAAAGTAAATTGCTTTCAACTTGCGCGCAGCCTACGTCACAGCTGCCAATTTTTGTATATTTTGACAAACAGTATATGTAAAAGACTATCAAGAAAAGCTTGATCGTGTGGCTGCAATGTTAGCGACTTTTAAAAAATGTACTTTTTTATACTAAAAGATTTTTAAGTTCAAATTATTTTAAATAATTTGATATATTTCAATATCAGCAAGAGTTCTAAATTGTGAATTATAATTTTTACATATTCCGTTGATAACAATTTTTGAACTTAATTTACTAAACCATGTTAAAGGATCGAATTTTGTTCTTAAAACTCCGAAAAACTTGAAATAAAACTATTATGCAATTCTATTGCATAGTTTTCCATATAATTCATATAAATAATATTCAGTCATCATTCATCAGTTCCACAGCAAACATCAGATAATTTGCTTCTAATTTAAGACTTAACTCAGCTATAAATTAAATTTATCTATCTAAAATAATATCTCAACAAATGTTTTGATTTCAAATTGAAAATAATTTTAAATAAAACCTATTCTCAAACGACAAACGTTTGATATTGATTTGAAAATCATAGAATTCCCAAAAAAGGAGAAATAATTTTCGAATTTGGAAATGCATTTATTTTTAGCTTGCTTTCTAATGTTTCTCAAATGTTTTTTAAATGTGGATTTTAATATAATGTGGAACATAAATGAAAAATTATTTTTTTTAATTAAACTTCATTATTTATTTAAAAAAAACTGTCAGCTAAACAATTAGCACACAACGACGAAATACAAACTTGGCTCCAAGGCGAATTAACTACAGGTGGTGTCGAAACGGCATCTGATTATGACAGTTCGGGCTTATTTGTTTTGATTTGTTAGTGTTTTGCTAATAATGGTTGACATTTCGAGCTAATGGCACTAACAATGCAATGCAAAAAACCGTATGTTGTTTCTGTTGTTTTTGGATTGTTGTAGTTCCGGCACCACCTGTAGTTGAATTCGCCTTGCTTGGCTCCTTTTTATTTTGAGGATTGTCATGGCGTCAAACCGCGATTGTACATCAAACTTATATTTTCCTCACTTTCCCGTTTTATTTGAATTCTTACACTTTGTAATTAATTTTTAATAACAAAGTTTTGTTAAAGCGAATTTACTTCACGTAATATGTAATTCTTCTTTAATTACAAAACACAATTAACTTTAATCCCCATTTTTAATGTTTACATTTTTTTTTCTCTTCAGTGCTGCCAAGCTTATTTTTGGTTTGCGAATGACATTTGATATCAAATTGATAAAACACTATATGTCAAATGCTTATATTCAAATTGAATTCAAATGTTTAAATTAAACAATTGAAAAACGTTTGAGAATTGTGTTTGATATCAAATGAAAATTGCATTTTATATCAAAGGTTTGACTTCGTGTTTGTTGGGTACCTACAGACATACGGCTATTGAGTAATTTATGCATGCATTTGTCCCAATTTACAACGTTGAAATTGAAAGGCAGACATTTTTCGTATTCTCTTTTCTCTTGCCTAAACCTTTCACAATCGCGAAATTAATAGACACACAGAAATTATTGTTTTCCTTTTTTCGTTCTTTTTTGCTCTTGACGAAGATGAACATTTAACAGGCATTGATACTAAAATTACATTGGTGTGAGAAAAATGATATGAAGCAACAACATGAAAATGCCGAAAAATGTAAAAGATAAGCAAAAAAATGTCCAGTACAGATCATGGTGGAATCAGCAGGTGGCATCGTTACGGCAACAAATACAACATTACAACAAAAATTGAAATTATATCACCGTTTACGTCAAAAAATACTTTAAGCAAAAATCAAAGCGTGCCGCTGAACGTGAAGAAATAAATAAATTTTTTTAATTTAAAATTATCAAAAACTTTAATAAAATGCAATAATCACAGCACAAAACGTAGACTTTTTGTAAACATAAACAAAACTTTGACATAGACCTAGACAAACAATTCAAGAACAAAAAATCGTCATCTGGTGTAGTGCTGCCACCTGTTTATTTCCCATGGTACAGGTCAAGGCGAATTGACTAGAAGTTAAGGTCAACTCAACAACTAAAATGCTTCTGTGGTCGGGTTGTCAAAAATATTGCTAATAAAAAAACAGGTTTGTTTACATAAAAAACTAGTTTGTATACAAACTTTGACAACTCGACCACCGAAAAAAAAACACCACATGTTGACTTGACCCCACCTTCTAGTCAATTCGCCTTGGTACAGGTAGTCATGTAGTACACACTCTATCTCTACAACCCCTCACCAACAAACTTCGTCTGTCTATCTTTCACTTGCCACATTGTAAATGGCGTATTCTGTGGTAAATGGGAACTTTGCAGCAGTGTTTGAAAATAAACAGTACACTACAGGAACGATATCTATTTTTTTAGTGATTGTGTAGACATACACAGCCCTTAATACCGTTCTCGTAACTATTTTCAAGAAAGAACCGAACAATTGTAGTGAGACTGTAGACAAACATTATATTTTAATGTTCTATAATGTTTTTTTCGCGTGTGTATTTTGTTTTTGTAAAAATGTTTTTTTTTACCAGCCAAAAGGGACGAACATTAACGAGCCGAACCGAACACATTGAAGTTTGTGGATTTTCAAAAAAAACCGAACGGAATTAAATGTTCACATCTTTTGTTGAGTTTGATAAAAACAGTAATATTTTTGTGTTCGAAAGATGACTAACAGGGAAACGTTATTTTTTAATGATTTTCTACACAAACACTATTAGCGTTTGTGTTTTCCACAAATCTACCGAACCGAATATTAAAAAACGATATTTAGTGTTTATTTTCGAACACTGCTTTGCAGTAATAAGATGGATAATGAGTTGCCATATTAAATTACTGAAACTGAGGACGTACTAAATTAGCCATTGGTGTATTTTTTACTTTTCTAATGTTAATAGTTGCCAACCCTGGTTCGTAAATAAAAAGGCGCTGGAATTGTGATTTTCTTATCGTAGTTTCTCTGTGTGAATCGTATTTTGTTTATTATAATAGATGCGGAGCATTGTAATAAAGTGTAACAAGTATTTAACTTAAATAATATGCCTGTATTAATTAAAACGTAAGTATGGTAGTAAACTTCTTTTTCTGAAAAATTTCCTTATTTTACATATTTATCGCACTTGATCATTGAGAGCAGGGTTGCCGTTGAAAATTTATAAAAAGTGTCATAAAAAGGGTATTTAAAAGTAAAATGGGTAAAATTTATTAGTATGCATTAATTAAATGCATAAGACTAAAATAAATGTAATTATACATACTTGAATTATAAATCAATGTTAAAACTAAGAAACAATTCACAGCTGCATTCTAATATTAGTCATGTTATCAAAAAAAGAAGTTACTTTTACAAAAATGTTTATCACTTTTTGGAAATACGTGTTCTATATTTTGTAATGGACTCTTCCAGCTCCGATTCGAGCAAATGAGAGGAGAGCATGGACTCACAAGTTTCTATGATAAGTTTGCTTGTAAATAGTGTCCGTGGACACTATGACACTGGACTTTAGGACATGCTACAAATTTGTATATGTATGTTCACAAAACTCATGAGAACTTTCGTAAGGAATATGGAAACTTGTACTTATATTCAAAAAGGCTCAAAAAGTGTCGTAAACTTTGTTAAAATGATACAAAGGGATAAATTAAAGAAAGGGCCACAAAAAGTGCCATTGGCATGAAAAAATGGTAAAAAGTGATACTTTAGTGTCACAACGGCAACGCTGATAGAGGGTATTAACAAAGACTTGCGCCGTGGGATTTAATCGGCTGCAGATGCAAAAAATACTCGGCGGCGGCTCGAAGCCGGCTGTTGGTCGATAGAATATACATATAAAAATTAAATGAAGATTTGTGTGTACATATTTGTATGATTTTATAACATGGTGTCTTCAGCTGACAATTTTTTGTCATACCAAACGTCAAAGTCCATATAAAAAAAAATGAAAATTTTTGTCAGCGTTTTTTTTTATATGGAGTTTGACGTTTATTATGACAAAAAATTGTCAGGTGAAGACCCTATGTAACACAAACAATTTAAGCCATTTATCGTACTTTAAGTCTTCACTCTCAACTCATTTTCATATATGTCGTTATCTTAAAAACTTTGATGAAATGTTGGTGTTTTATAAACCAGAACTGACAGCATTGGTAGATAGACATTATTAGAGTCAAACAAAAATAGATAGTCAAACAAAAAAAAAAAATGTGGTAAGGTGTTTAAAAAAGAGAATAAAAATTATTTTCAAAGGAATCGGTGGCTAAGCTGCAGCCAATTTTTAGCTGAAGAATTGTCGGCTGTTAGCCGCTTCGGCGCAGGTCTCTGTGCATTAACTCTTTAACTTTCAATGAGAAGCTATACAAAAATAAATTTAGATTCCTACACATTAACTTATCATTGAGAAAATACTGTAAAAGGATGACTGACGATTTTTTTAAATAAAAGTTATAGTGTTATGACGATTTATTGGCATAAATATGCGTGCTTAAAACAACCTTTATGTTTAAAAATACTTACAATTATATTGGGAACAGAGCGAAACGTAATAATCATTTTTCAAACTACAAAAATTATTTGAAATCAAACCAAAAAAATTCTTCCCCCATCACAAACCTGGTGGCGTTCATTAGGAACATTAGTAATTCGAATTCTGCAATTATATGAACCGCTAAAAAATTGCGTTGGCTTCGCTGCTAATATCGACGCCACCATCGATACTGCAAAAAATATACATTTGTAT
The DNA here is from genome assembly GCA_930367215.1 of Pollenia angustigena. Lineage (NCBI taxonomy): Eukaryota > Metazoa > Arthropoda > Insecta > Diptera > Polleniidae > Pollenia > Pollenia angustigena. The sequence continues at coordinate 169,695,383 of OV884058.1, forward strand.
TAGAAAATTTAAATGATTTGTGTTTTTGTTTTTTAAAATACATTCTTAACGTTATTAATAATATAAATAATACTTTAAACGTAAAGGTGTTCAAATTCATAAAATACACTGAGTAATATCGCTCCTTTATTGCAGCATAGTCATATCTCAAAAATTCAAAATTTTGAAGTTACTTAATATACCTTCATACCTCTATCTGTAAAACAAAAATAAAAAGGTACATTTTGAAAATTTAAATCGCATTTTGCAAAAATAGGGCAACACTTTTTAAATCTGTCTCAACAATTTTTTTGAAAGCATATAATGTACATTAATCATAATCCGTTTGATAAAATTAATTTTTTTGGCACTTGAACATTTTTAACTAGGGAAGAAGTTTACCTTGGTGTTCACGTTTAAGAAAAAATTTCTCAATTTGCAATTAATGTTGAAGCTCACAATTAATTTATTAATAATTGCGTGGCATTCTATATTGAATAATGCATTCAAATTAAAATAGTTTTGATTTAGGAAATTCTGTTACAAATAATTTTAAATTAGTAACTCCATCTATTATTTTAAACAAAAAGACAACTTTACTTATTTTCTAAGTTTTCCTAATTTTAACTGTAAGAGAGCAAAGATTTAAAAATTTTGACGAAAGAGGTGTTGAAATTAATATCTTTTGGAAAAAATCAGCTCAATGAAGTTATTAAATTATAATAATGCATTCACTAACTTATGTAATTTTATTAATGATAAATGATTATAATAGGTTCATTGTATATATTTTTCAAAAACTTAAGCAAGTTTAATTTTGCTTGTAATTCAACATTTATTTTTAATTGTTTTGTTTGAATGAAAACTGTTAAACTGATAACAATAAAAAATTTAATTTTTGAAGAGAAACTTAAATAGCCTCTGATTTGAAACATTTATTAAAATGTTCGTGACGATTTTGACAAATTTTGTTAAAACTTTTGACGATTTTTTAAGAAAAAAGCCTAACAACCCTGACCTATGGTTATGTTTCATGAATGTTTAGTACAATACAAGGTATATTTACACAAGGTAGACTCATTTGAGAGTGTAGACATGCTGCTCTATAAAAGGAACCGAGTTGTCAAAATTGTCTTCATATAAAACAAAAACAATTTAACGCACACATGTAAAAATTTTGGCTCATATACACGAAATTTGACGTTTGGGTTCCAACTAGGAGTAATCAGCTGACAAACATATGGGCCAACGAGTTTACCTTGTGTAAATATACCTTGGTACAATATTTTACATCTTTGAAATTTTTTTTATTTGATTATTGTTTTTTTTACCGCAAATAAATCGAATTTCATTAGTGCGTAAACACTTGCAATTTATTTTTTCTTCCAAAAATAAATAGTATATTAGAATGGGACCACCAAAAAAATCAAAAAAAGAAAAATTTGGTGGAGATAAATTTGGTAAGTTTTCTATTACTTATTATTTAGATTTTCTATAATAGTTAAACGCTCTTTAGGTAAAAAACGACGTGCCGAAGATGAGGCTTACACACAATTAGTGGATGATAATGATACCATAGATGTTAGTGAATCTGATGGAATTCCAGGTGCTGCCTCTAAAAATGCAGAAACTAATGATGATGGCATCAACACCGATGAATATGGCGCCAAAGATTATCGTTCACAAATGGAATTAAAACCAGATCATCACAATCGCCCTCTGTGGGTGGCACCAAATGGTCACATATTTTTGGAATCGTTTTCACCAGTTTACAAACACGCTCATGATTTTTTAATTGCTATATCGGAACCTGTGTGTCGTCCGGAACATATTCATGAATACAAATTAACAGCCTACAGTTTATATGCCGCCGTATCTGTTGGTTTGCAGACCCATGATATAGTAGAATATTTAAAAAGATTAAGTAAAACGAGTATTCCTGAGGGTATTATAGAATTCATTAAACTATGTACTTTATCATATGGAAAAGTAAAATTGGTTTTAAAACACAATCGTTATTTTATCGAGTCTCCGCATCCGGATATACTACAAAAATTACTTAAGGACCCTGTTATACAAACGTGTCGTTTAAAAAGAGAAGAAGGAGATACTTTCATACAGGGAACATTGGAGGGAAAAGCTATAACTCAATTCGGTACAAAATTACCAGATGGCACAGTTAAAGCTGCAGATGGGAAAACGGATCCTAATGCTGCTACCACTATTAATGCTGATGGTACAACTACAGTGCCAGATGATATCACAAATTTCTATGATAAAATTGACAATGAAGAGGAAGACGAAGATGAAGCCAACTTGAAAACAGTTTCTTTCGAAGTTAATCAGGAAAAAATTGAAGTCATACAAAAACGTTGCATTGAAATTGAACATCCTCTGCTGGCAGAGTATGATTTTCGTAATGACACCCATAATCCTGATATAAATATTGATTTGAAACCAGCTGCTGTTTTAAGACCTTATCAAGAAAAGAGTTTGCGTAAAATGTTTGGTAATGGACGTGCCCGATCAGGAGTTATTGTATTGCCTTGTGGTGCTGGTACGGACACATTTGGAAAATATTAAAACTTAATGATTTACAAATTTTATATTTTTTTAGGTAAATCTTTGGTTGGCGTTACAGCCTGTTGTACGGTGCGCAAACGTGCTTTGATTTTGTGTAACAGTGGTGTGTCTGTAGAGCAGTGGAAACAACAGTTTAAAATGTGGTCTACAGCTGATGATAGCATGATTTGTCGTTTTACTTCTGAGGCAAAAGACAAACCTATGGGTTGCGGCATTCTAGTTACAACCTATTCTATGATAACACATACTCAAAAACGTTCCTGGGAAGCAGAACAAACTATGCGTTGGCTTCAGGAACAGGAATGGGGCATAATGGTTTTAGATGAAGTACATACCATTCCTGCGAAAATGTTCCGTAGAGTTTTAACTATAGTACAGTCACATTGTAAACTTGGTTTGACAGCCACATTGTTGCGTGAAGATGACAAAATTGCCGATTTGAATTTCCTTATTGGTCCTAAATTATATGAAGCCAATTGGTTGGAATTGCAGAAGAAAGGTTTTATTGCCCGCGTACAGTGTGCTGAAGTATGGTGCCCCATGTCTCCAGAATTCTATCGTGAATATTTGACTGCCAAAGCTTCTAAGAAAATGCTCTTGTACGTTATGAATCCTTCCAAATTTCGCAGTTGTCAGTTTCTTATTAAATATCATGAACAAAGAGGTGATAAAACTATTGTTTTCTCAGATAATGTGTTCGCTTTGAAACACTATGCCATAAAAATGAACAAGCCTTTTATTTATGGTCCTACCTCACAAAACGAACGTATACAAATCTTGCAAAATTTTAAATTCAATCAAAAAGTAAATACAATTTTTGTATCAAAAGTGGCTGACACAAGTTTTGATTTACCTGAAGCCAATGTTTTGATACAGATTTCTTCCCACGGTGGTTCTCGACGTCAGGAGGCTCAACGTTTAGGTCGTATTTTGCGTGCCAAAAAGGGTGCCATAGCCGAGGAATATAATGCCTTCTTCTATACCCTTGTCTCCCAGGACACCATGGAAATGAGTTATTCCCGTAAACGGCAGCGGTTCTTGGTGAATCAAGGTTACAGTTATAAAGTTATTACCCATTTAAGTGGCATGGATACAGATCCAGACTTATTTTATAAAAACCGAGAAGAACAATCTCAATTATTGCAACAAGTTTTGTCTGCTTCTGATTTGGATTGTGAAGATGAAAAGATACCTGGTGAACCGGGTTACCGTCCAGGCGGTTCAAGTAGTATGAAACGTGGAGGTCTAAGTTCTATGTCAGGTGGGGATGATGCCATTTATTATGAACATCGTAAAAAGAATTCCGGAAATGTACATCCTTTGTTTAAGAAATTTAGGGGTGTTTAGAGACGACGTCAGAATGCATGAAATACATACTTATTTACTTATTTATATAAACAATAAATTTTGTATGAAAATTTAAAAAAATCGCGTTTTATTTTATTTAAATTAGCAGAAGAGTTCCAACAACGAAAACGGTGAAAATATCACTTTATTTTTCACAAAATACACCAAATTTGAGAGTTCGACGCCCTTAAGAGAAAAAAATAAAAAGCTACTTATTTTACAAATATTTTGTTATCGGGTATTTTCTAGAATTCCTTTAGCATTTTTGGAGTTCTACATTTCACATCCACATGTTTTTATTCGTTTTCAATTAGAGTAGTGAAGGGTTGGTAAAAGTAAAACGAACCGACTTTTAATCTAATATGTGAAACATTTTTATCGAAAAAAAAGATTTAGTTTTTAGTTTAAAATGGTCTTTATCCATTAATCAAAAATATATCGTTACCTAAAACGCAAAAGGCCCTAATTAACCTAAAATTAAAAATCGACTTGTTTTTTTTATTGATTTTGATGTAATTATAGCTAATTTTTTAATGCTTTTTTTGGTATTTTCCGACAATTAGTTTTTTTCAATCGATTTAGCGATCTTAAATTAGTTTTTGGGATTGTTTCAAATTTTGCAATTTTTCGCGAATTTTAGCCATGTTCGCGATAAAAGCGATTTGTTCCTGTAAGTTTTCTGATTCGTTACAGCTTTAATAATTTATAATAAAAAGTAGACTTTGTTTCGTTTTTAAAATCGATTTCCATCACATACCTGATAAGTAAACAAGTTTCATAAAGTTTTTGAAACTTTATGTTAATTTTTTTGTCAAAGTTGGGGTTAAATGTCCCCAAACTGCTAAATTTGTTGAATAAAAAAAAAAAAATTCACCCAAAAATTTAGCAACTCTAAGTACATATTATTTTTATATTTCGTTTAGTAAATCTTCCGGAGGATTAAAAGAGTGGGCTATTCTAGAGCTGCAGGGAGATCTGGAAGTAAGATCTAATGAAGATATGCATGATCAGTTTGTGGGCGATCTATACTACAACAAATACGGACAGCCAGTAAGTTTACCACAAAAAAAAAAAGTAACAAAATATATAATTCGCATTTTACCCCTCCAGATTTTAATCATTGGCCATCACATCTTACAAGGCAGAGAGCAAAAATTGGAAAAACCTTTTGCAGTGTTGGAAAAATCGAAAACCAATGAGGGCCAACATTTATTCGATCAAACTGACGGAAATTTAAATGCTAGTGTTATGAACAACACTGTTGATCGCACTTTACTCGATAATACGGTGGCTTTAGAAAACAAATCAACACAAAAAAGTGAATACACCGTGCAAGCTGTCATTACCAAGAAATTGATTTTCAAATCTAGACCAAAACCCATTATAGCAAATGTAGCAAAAAGTGTGTAAATTTTTAAATATGTATGTGTGTAGTTTTATTAAAAATATTTTTTTTACGCTAAATTGAAAATAAAAAACTCAAATAAAGTACAGTAGAAAAAAAAATTTAAACAATTTCCATTTCACGCTCAATGCCAACAAATTTCAATTGTTCCGTAGGACCATATCTATAGTCAAAGAATAGCTCTTCCCCTGGCTGTATTGCACGTTTAGCAAATATACCAATACGATGATCCCCTGTAACCATCATTACCTTAGCATAACAATTTGGATTGATGGAATGGTTGGCAAAACGTATTTTATTGCCTTTACGTGTAGCATCCACAACAAAGTCATTGTTTAAATTGAAGAGAAAAGAGCACATATATTTGTCGTAAACTTTACCGCGACGATCGGCTTCATCTTGTGATATGATTTCACCACAATATTCCGAAATAAATTCGTTCTTTTGTGCACCCTCTTTAAGGAATATTCCCCAACCTGCCACATCCGACGGAGCCATTAACAAATGTTTATCTGCTTAGATTTAAAAAGTTGTGATTAAATACTAATAATTCTTTTTGGTTTTTGAAAAATGGCAATAACTTACGTAGACCTCTTTGTACGCAAACATTTTTACAAGTAATTTTTGTTAATTTGAATTGATCCGCACCACAAGCCTGACACAAATCCGGATCACATTCACGTACAGCCAAATAACAAGGACATTGTTTAGTGTTACATTGAGCCTTGCAGCGACAACCAGGAAAACGATTTTGACAATCGCTACTGCAGTTACAGAACTTCTCACAAAAGTTTTGTGTTTGTATGCAAGAACAATTCATGTCGCAGGGCCCTGGATGATCACAAGGTGTGTAGTTGTAGACATGATTTGAAGTTGAATCTTTTTTCAATTGAATTTTGCGACAATGTAAAGACCACAAACGTTGCTTCTTTTTCTTCTTACGTGGTGGTGTATAATCTTGACGTAATTCCTCAATACAAAATTCAGCCGCTTCTTTTTGGGCAAACTCGTAAACCTGTTTTACAAATAAAGTTTCTTAAGCGCTCTTTTTTTTAAAGTGTTTTAATTTTACCTGTTGACATGTTTTCGTTAACATAGTCTGTGCTATGGCACAGTAATTTTTCAAAAACACTTTGTGCAATGTTCGAAATAGCGATTGGTCTGCTCCAGTCCAGTCACACTTAGCATTTGTTGTATTCATCATACCAGCTATTTAAAAGAAAAATATTTTTGTATATAACTGTAATAACTTTGCTTTACAACTAACTAGATTAACAGGTTTTTGTTAGAGAACTTCAGAACAGAATTTTCGATCAGTATTTCAATACAATTTAATAGCAATTCCAGTGTTTTTGTAACTTACCCATTATAGAACTTATTTCAGCCGAAGCAGCACTGGTTACTGTTCCATTTTCTTTTGTTTGATCATTGTTAAACTCTTTGTTGCTAAATTGACTATTGCTGTCATTACTGTCCTCCGAACTGGCTTCATTGCAAGAATCAATAGGGGGAGTTTTACTATCAGCTGCTAATTTTTCTTTCATACCATCCTGTTTCAGAAAAAAGGAAATAAATATGTTAAAAATAGGGAATGTTAAATATATTTCAAAGTCGATTTTTTAATCGACTTTTTTTGTTATAGAGATATTAGAAGGGCTAAAAGGTAATCGTGGATTAAGTTTAGCGAGTCGGTTGAGTCCGTGAGGGAGATGTCTAGGTTCAGGAGAATTTTATCCAAGGACCCAGTAGTCCCTGGATTTATTCAGAGACCGGACGATTCATGGACGGAATCTGGCTCTGAATCTCTCTGTCTGCTAATGGAGACTCACTTTCCGGGGTGTGTGGATCCTGTGTCGGGGGAACAGGTTGTATGTGGCTACCCCTTCTTTGGGTCGGGCTCAGGGGGTGAGGAAAGCTAGACGGTGGGGGATACGATTACCTTGGATAAGGTAACATTGGCGGTAAATATCTTTGGGTCCTGCAAATCGGCGGGATGCTACAGAATATCGGGAAATCATCACTCCTGGTGTTGGTGGAACTGTTTAGGATATGTGTGCTGAACGGGTACATTCCTAGAGGATGGAGGGAGGTTAGGGTAGTTTTTATTCCCAAGGCGGGTAGAACCGGTCACTCTAAGCCCAAGGATTTTAGAAAAATCAGCTTATCGTCTTTTCTCTTGAAGACGTTGGAAAGACTGATTGATCTAAACTGAGGACGAAGATTGACGCCAGCATCGTCAGCGGCGCTCAACACGCCTATCTTAAGGGTAGATCTGTTGAGAGTGCGTTGCATGATGTGGTTGGTTATGTGGAGCGGGGTTTCGCAAACCAAGAAATACACCTTGGCGGCATTCCTGGATATAGAGGGCGCCTTTAACAATTTGAGGATAGAGGCTATTAGGCAGGCACTGGCTGATCTGGGGTTCCGTTGTTCTTGGTCGAATGGATAACTATGATGCTTAGCAGCAAAGTTATTCACTCGGACTAGGGAAACGAACGTTTGAGGAAATCGGTGACTAGGGGGACCCCACAGGGGGGAGTTCTCTCTCCCTTATTGTGGCTCTTGGCCGTCAATGTCATTCTGAGACGTTTTGACAGAATGGGTCAGAAGGTCGTGGCCTACGCGGATGATGTAGTGTTATTGGTGTCGGGCAAGTTTCTGCCGACAATTAGCGACATCATGCAAGGGGCGCTGGGCGAACTGTCGGCATGGGCAAGTGATAAGGGACTGGGAGTCAATCCGGAGAAGACGGAGTTGGTTCTTTTTACTAGGAGGTACAAGGTGGAGGATTTTAGGCTAACGGTACTAGGAGGGGTAGATCTTAGACTATCTGATAGTGCTTAGCATCTGGGAGTTTTTCTGGACAGCAAGCTGTCATGGGGAAGGAATACTCAGGAAAGACTTAAAAGGGGTCTCAATGCCTACTATGCTTGCAGATCATCGATAGGTAGGAGCTGGGGACTCCGGCCGTCAGTGGTGGGATGGCTGTACACTTCGGTGGTTAGACCCATTCTTACGTATGGATGCTGTGTTTGGTGGGAGTCATTGAGATTGACTAGTCTTAGGAACCTTCTTTCTAAGGCTCAGAGGTGTGCTTCAATTGGCATGACAGGTGCATGAGAAGTACTCCTCAAGCGGCTCTGGATGTCATTCTACATCTTCTGCCTATTGAGCAGTATGCGCCTGCAATAAATTGAAATTGAATTGAAATTGAATTGAATTGAATGGCGGCCAGGAGCATTCATAGACTGAGGGAATTAGGATTGATGGGGAATGTCACGCAGGGTCACTCACGGATCCTGAGTGAGATTGGTGCTTGTGGCTATTGCCTGGGATCACCCGGATCCACTGATTATGTGGGCACTAGGGTGGATTTTGGGCGGTTGCCGGAGGTAATAGTTCCTTCTAGGAAGAGCTGGTCAGGTAGGGGCAGATTATTTAGTGGATTTGCTATTTTCACTGATGTCTTGAAGATGAGGGATGCGGGGGTCTACATTGAGGATCTGAACATCAGAAGGTCATATAGGCTTCCTGACGACTGCAGTGTTTTTCAGGCGGAGGTTCTGGGTGTCTTGAGGGCAGTGGAACTGATGAGGGACAACATTGATAGGAGCTCGGAGGTCACCGTATATGTGGACAGCCAGCCGGGTGCCCCGCTTGACAGTTTTTCCAACTATCACAGCGTTATTGAACTGCAAAATTATAACGGAAAAAACTTCTGAGTTGCTTTAGTTTATGCAATTTTTTTTATACATCCTTTATTTACAAGTTTATTTACATGATATGTACATTCTGGGATTGTATCATCTAGATATTGCAGCAAGTAATTTAATTGGATCATATGAAATTGATAACTTTAAATTTGTTTGAATTATTTTAAAGGTAAAAACGGGGGGAAAACCCTTTATATGAATATACAAAATGTCAAATATGAGAAAATTACATACATGGCTCGATATCGCGAAATGACTACATTCTGTGGCCCGACGCATTTAGTATTAAAAATATTACAAAATTGAAATTCTGAGAACAGGGTTAAATAAAACAAAATGTCCTTCAACGAGGCGCGGAAATCAAAATAATATATTTTAGATATTTTTATGAAAAAATTTGGTCGCACGGTGCAAATCTTCATTACCATGGTGTGTGTCCGATCGTTTTGTGTTCAAAAAACACAGATTTTCATTAGTATCTCAAAATATAAATTATAAATGAAGTACGTCAAGTTATTCAAGAAGAATGAACCAGCTCAATTTTAATTTCATAAATAGTTTTTATTTTAAAATTTATGATTTTGAGACATTTTAGTCCGTGGCTAATTTTTTTCGTCATTCCCCGCGGGCCAATTTGTTTATTAAAAAAAATGCTTTAAACCGGTTTTTTGGTTAGGTGTAAACTGTCAATGTAACGTTAGTTTTAAAGTTAATTGACAGAAGTGTAAAATATAGTCAGTTGTTTGAGAGCTTTTGAAGTGTTTAGTGTTTTCGGCGCATGTTCCTGAAATTTTTTCATTCTCGTGGTAAGTATATTTTTCCGTTATTTATATTATAATTTCCAAATTCGTCGTATTGGTTTGTTCATTTTTTAAGTCTTTATAAGATTCTAATATATTTTATAAAAATTTTTGAAGATTTTCACATTTAAATCCCAGAATACTCACGTTTCCACCATTACCGTGCAGTCATTACCATGGGAATAATCTTAGCCACGGTAATGACAAAAGGAACACGGGAATGACTTTTTTTGATGTAAATTTGAGATTATTCAATCTATGGTAATTATTAAAGAAATTTGATGTTCCCTAAACTTAAAAAGTACACCTGGAACTATCTTGAGTCTGGCCATGGAAAGGGAGCTGCAGATGGTGTATTTAAACGAACAGCTCATAGATACGTGGGTCAAGGCACGATATTTCTGATTTTAATTGTTGCTGTTATTCAGGCGCGGATCCAGCTCGAGCCTTACGGAGGGGAACTTTTGTATGATACAAAGAAGTAAAAAATTTGTTTTTAAAAGTTTATTAAAAACAAATGTTTATATTATATAAAAAAAAAAAAACAAAACAATAGGGTTAAATAAAATATAAGATCCGTTCAATATAAATTAAAATAAATTAATCTTTTTAAATAAGTAAATTGTGATTTCTTTGTGAGGCAAATTGAGATAGTACAGTCTATCTTCGGTCATTGTTGATCTGAGCCATGTTCTTATTTGACGAAGGGTAGGAAATGACCTCTCGCTCGTAGCATTACTAACGAGCATTGACACGAAAATTTGAAATATTTTACTTAGATTTGGATAAATATCTACATCACAGTTTATTAAAACATTTACAACGTTATCTGATAGATTTTCAGATATTTTCCATGTTTGTTGCCAATGCAACAGTTCAGCCTCAAGTTAAGATGTGTTAATCTCATTTATTAAGACTAGATTACACTATTATACTTTGTATTAATACATGTCAAAAACTCAAGTAAAATGACAAAGTGTGATAGTGTGAATGCAATGTGTCACAAAAATGACAAGTATTATGAAAAAAGTTTGACATCCCATACGACTTCATCGTTTTTTGAAAAATTTCTAAACAATAATACTTTTCATTGGATCAGGGTTGCATTTTATTTCATGTGTAAGTGTTTATACTTTGTGTGATGGTGTGAACACAAACTGTCATGTTACATTAGATTTTTTGACAGTCGCAACAAAACTCATTTGATTTCTATCTCACAAAGTATTATGGAATACGTAAGACTTGTGAGATAGTGTAATCTAGGCTTTATCAAATGTAATCAGCTCATCAGCTAGTTGTGATTTTAAAATAAATGGTATATGGGCAAATTTCAAAAACAGTCCACAAACCAAAAATTTTTCAAATTAATTTTTTAAATGGAATATAAGACTAGATGTATAATTTAATTTTTATTTTAAAAAATATGTATTTCGACGATCATTAATACAATAACTTTTACCAAATACTACCCCACCCCTGATCTCTTAATGTTATACATGAACTTAACATTATTTTAGGTGCTTTTTGAGCCTAAAATAACACTTACAGCAGACTCATCACAATATTAATTTCGTTAAGAAAAAGATTTATATTCATTCATACATTCATTAATGATCCCAAAATTAGTTTATATATATAATTTGGTTTTGTCAAAATAATAAGTACTGAAAAACTGTAGCGTGCGTTGTATGGCATGCGTCATAAAGGGTTCACGGCTTTTACCAAAAAATTACAACATTTTTAAGCTGCGAATAAGTGATTTTGGAGTTCTCTTATATTCATATTTCTTTTAGGAATTAGACTTTGTAAACCTTATGATGCAAAATTCGCTAAAAATTAGGAAAACAAACTTCAACTTTAAAAGTTGCTTCTAATTTTTGTGGCATGCGTCACAAAACTTTGTGATCAATTATTTTGCAATAGATGCCTGCTAAGAAATTATGATATATTCCATTCGTAAGTACTTATTAATGTAACTAAATACTATATATAAGTTGAAGCTATCTCTTTTGAAATGCCAAAAAAGTGTATATATCAATCAGAAAACACGTGCGAATGTAGCGTTCGTTACGCAGGATTTGCCCATATGACTTGATTACCCTTTGAGGTAAAAGTTTAAGTATGTCCAATACATTAAGGATATCTATTGGAAAAGGTGTTTTGAAATCTTCTAAAATAAATTCAATAAGAGGAATGTAACCTACTACTCGGTAGTAATATTCAACATTTTTGAAGTGATTATTTCGTTCAAATCTTGTATTTTCGATTGGAACCTCGATTTGAATGCAAATAACTTTTACTTTTTCAAAAATCGCTTTAAATTGTTCTTCGGCGTTATTTCTTTTCTGTTCAAGGCACATGATTAAAGTTTTGATAAGGCTTGATCCTTTTTGAAGATCTATATCGTGCTTTCGTAAAATGATACTAGCGGCTCTGTTACAATAAGTATCACCCTTAATATGTATATTCTGCAAATAAGTTCAAAAGTACTAAGGAGTTCCTTAATATAAAGGTAGAGATACTACCTTTCCACTCAGACATTTTTTCCAAAGCTTCTACTATATGATGTACACTTGTTGCAAAGTCTAAAATTGAGTCGTGACGGTCCACCCATCTTGTCTCGCATAATGTAAAGCGTTTGGCTCCCAAATACTTTGATAAATCTGTGTTTCGCTTGGTATGATTATATTTAAAAAATTTTGTCGTTTTTTTAACAAATGATACAACTTTTTGTATTAATGGCACTTTATTGCTTTTTGAAATTGAGTTGTTTGATTTATGGGAATTGCATGGCGTTTGTATCGCATTTGTCGTGGTTTCCAGGATTTTTTAACAACTTCATTTTCTGCTGACATCAGGGGACACCCATTTGTTCCAACTCCTACACAATTTTTTTGGTCAAGACCAAAATTTGTCAAAGCTTTAAGAACTATTGATGATAGTGCCTTCGCATCACTTGACACATCAACGTCATCCATATCCTTTGAAGCCTCTTCAAATGCTTTTACAACAAAGCCAATAAATTCATCCCTTACAACTTTTTGTTGTATGTTGAAATATCTAAAAGATAAGGAAATCTGGATTATCCCCGACAAATCCGTGCTTTCGGCAAAATTATCGAATAGAATTTTGATTCATATAACACAAATATACATAAATATTGCATTTACTAAGGCTTATTTATAATTCAACCGCATGCATTATCAAGTCAGACGTTTAGTCTTTGGATAAAGATGGCACCTGCTGGGATTGGTGGATGTAGAATAATAAGTATTTGAATACGATAAACTAGATGTTTCATTGGAAGTATTTAATAAATAACTATAAGGATTAAGATTAGGATACTTATTGAAAATTTCGTTAGAGATTCAATAAAAAAAACAAAAAACCTTGCTGGGATTTCCAAAAATTTTATACTTAAAAAAAAATATTATTATTGGGAATTCTTGTATTATCGAAATAAACAAAACATATTTTTATAATTTAGGGGAGGGGGGGGGGGGAATTTCCTTATTTCCCCCCCCCCCCCCTGAATCCGCGCCTGCTGTTATTAAAGAGAACTGCCAAAATATAACAATATTCAAGATATTTGAACGCGATATAAAAGAATTTGAACAAAATATAGACCCAGCTAAAGCCAAAAAATTTGTTGGGACGATGAAAGTACACCAGGTTAGTATCTTTGTCGCTATTGTAAGATTAGGTGTGTTGATTTGTTTTTCAGGTTGTAGGGAGTATTGAATCCTACTGTATATCGCTACGATCTTTAAGTTGTTTTAATTGTACAACCTCATGTGACCATCATCATCTAGGACATCTGGACTTTACATCCCTTTACAGCAGCATTGATTATCGATGATGGGTCATTCTCGTTGTTTGAGCATAATACACAAAGCAAGCTAAAGTATAATGAAGTATACAGCTCCGACTCAGATGAAGACGCGCTGCAATCTTCTGCTAACTTATTGCAAAATTCAGATAAAGTTTTAAAGAAAAATATAAAAGCTGGTACCCACATACTAATCACACTAACAGCACAAAACACATCAGAAAACCAATTATTTAAATTAAATGAGAGCGATGTTTCATACATCAACTTCATACATTACGTGAAAAAGTTTGAATGAATTGCTACTGGCTTGCCAGTACTGGCAAATGTAAACGCTATGTTACCGTGGTTGACGTAGGCGTATTTAGAGGAGAATTAGTACATATACGATGTGATTAAAAAATTTAACGACAGCTTTAGCAACAAATACGCCCGCCACGATACCCTTTTTTTGTAATAAACCACGATACCATTTTTTGATAACGCCTTCTAACTTTCGCCACAAAAACCAACCACGATAAGGGTGATTCTTAACAATTTCATATTTGTTAAGATAAATTGATGTACATATTTTCCCGCTCTTCTAATTCTATTTAAAGATTGCTCACACACTGGTCTGTTCAAATATTGGCGTATTTGAATTCAAAGGTCATGGCTTAATTCATCATGTTGTGTTTTTATAATATTATCGTGAATTTTTCCCAATGTTCACTTTTATTGTTTTATTCGGTACCAACACATTTAGGAATGTTTTTTTTCGCTAACTTTCGGTTTTTACATATATAACTTTGTTCTTATTGCACCATGGTGAAGGTTATATAAGATTCGGCCTAACCGAATATTGCACTCTTACTTGTTTAACACAAAATCGATGCTTTTAAAAATTCTTTTAAATGACTTTTTTGCCAGTTATTGGCCGACCCAAAATAAAACATAAAGGAAACTCAAAACTTCTAAAAACCGCTCCCATGTACTACGGTCTCCACCAAATAGTCTAATAAAAGTGAGATTACCACAAATCGGACGCATATGGTAAATAACACATCTCGAAAAAACGGTAACAATGTACAGTCACAGTTGATCGTCAACGTCATATGAGCGATAATGTCGCTCAAAGTCGTGAACGATTTTGCGAACACTTGTGTGAAAAAGTCGTCAACGATTTGTTTGGACGGTCGCCCAGCTGTCGTCGAGGATTTGCCGTGGTCGTACAAACGTCGTTAAGGATGTCTTCGGAACATGGCCAACTAGGCGAATACATACATACATAATAAAAATTTTCTTACCAACAGCATATAACAATTATTACTACAAGTTTCCGTAAATGGTTTGATTTCAGGAAAACGACGTTTTTGTAAGTTTGGACCAGCATGTCCAACTTGAAGTCCTATTAAAAAAAAAAAAAAAAACCAAATTAGAAATTAATAACAAAACGATAAATATCAAACTAAATTCTAATGATTTTAATAGAAATGCCATTGAATTTGTTATTTTGTTTGATTGTTTGAAAATGAATTAGAGAAACATTAAAGAACATTTCAATGCCCTGTATTTTTTACTGTTTTATTTTTAATAGTGCTAAGCAGTATGGAGTTTGTAATCAATTAAAAACCATAACATACAACATAATGCCAATTTAGTAGAAGGGGAGGAATAAACAAATCATACAAACACATACTTTTTCCCCTTATTCCAGTTTAAAGGTAGATTTTGCAAATTATATTAAGTATTTAATAATGTTTAAATTAAAAAAAAAAAAGATTATACGTATGCCAAAATGAGTTTTTGCATAGAATTAACTGATATAATTTTATTTATGTATATAGCTGTTAAAGGATGGTTTTTTGCACTTTGTATTTTTTTTTTAATTGTTAATTGATGCCTGAAAATCTGAAGAATGAAAACATCAAATATATGGAAGAAATGGGTGGTCATGATGTGTAGCAACATTCAATAAGAAAACATAGAACAACAGCTACAACTCACCGTGAGTTGGATGGCCTAATTTTTGTGGTAATTTTTAGCACATTTTTTCAAAAAAATTTTGTGTTCAAACGGCATTAAATTAAATTTGTTTTAATTTAAACACATCAATTTTTTTAACCAAATAAAAAAGATAAAAAATAGATTTTTAATTTAATAATTGTTTAGTTAAAAATAATAAATCAATAAATAAATACTTACGATGCAAGAAACAGTCATATTTGAAACAACGACGACAGAATAGCGTATGAAATGAGTGTAAAGTTCTCTCACGCGAAACGCTTTCGGCTTTTTCGCCATCTATGTTGGGAGTGCATTCTTGGGGACGTTCTGGATCTTGGTGCTCCGTAAGTTCAATATATCTAATAAAAGAAAGTCAAGGTTAATTTGTTTGTAATACATCGTAGGAGCTGGAGAATAATTGACAAATAGTCGATTTCAAAGTAGTATATTTAACGTTTGTGCACTTCTGTAAGTAAATATCTTTCAAATGGTGTATATTTTGTTCAAATCGGTTGACATAGGTACAGCGGATAAAAGAGTTCTTAACTGTTTTGGCTTTGCCGATTTATATATAGATAAATAAGGTATCTATATTATAGATACTTCAAAATATAAATGATAATTTTTTTACAAATTCGTAAAATAAAACTACGTTTTACTTTTTACCCAAAAAAATTAATTCCTTAAGAGCTTTTTCTACTTTTGGTAAAAATTGGACATGAAATTTAATTTGAAGTGTTTTTTTCTAAATTATAAACTTACTTTTCTTTTAATTCCTGTGGGGTTCCTTTGTCAGGAAAATTTGAGCTGACAGCTTGGAAAATAATTGGAGGAGGAAAAGGCATCTTTTCCTTAACCGGATCTAGTTTTACTTCCTCCATTTTTGATTCACATTTTTCCTCTTTAATCTCCTCTAATTTGTCATCTATTTTATCAATCAACTTATTATTAGTGGCAGCAGTTTCATCCGCATTTAATTTAGAATCAGATTCAGATTTTTTCTCTTTGTCCTTTTCATCTAATTCCTCCTTTTCTTTTATCTCCTTTTCCTTATCCTCATTATTCACTTTCCCTTTAACCTCTTTATCATCTTTTAATCCCTCAATTTTTAAAGGAACTCCTGTTATTTCTTCAATTTCTTTGGGATAGTTTCTCATCAATGCATGTACCAATTCCACAAATATTGAGTCATCCATAAAAGAAGGATCTTTGTCGCCATGGACTTTACCATCATAATTCTTTATAAGTTCTTCAATAAATTTTCCATCCTTATCCAAAACCTCATCACCCATGTAGGGTATATTATGCAAAACAGTTTCATCTTCTACCATAAAATTTTGCTGCGTGGGCGCCCAAGTGTACATTGTGGGTATAGGAGTGACAGCATTTATGACACAAATGGGAACTTGCTGAGTACCAGAGCCATTGTACATGGTCACTTCTGCTCTTTTGACACAATCGACATGGGGCGGATCATAAGGTTGGACCTGCCAAACCTTAGGCTCACAATACAAATCCTGTACATTGTAATTGTGTTCATCCCTGGAATAAATATAAAATTACAAAAAATAGAAATCCTTTGAATGCACTAAGCGTCTTACCAATTCTTAATCCACGCTTCCTTTATCTCATCAGCTCTTTTGTAGCGTTTTTGCTGTCTTATTTTTATGTACTCTTTTTTAACACGTCTCTTCCATTCAAGCGGCACTTTAACATTACTTGGCATTTTATTTTATAGACAGTTTTATAAAGTTTTCATAGAGTATTTTTTGTTTTAGAAATTTTTTTTGGAAAAGCCCTTGTTTACTTGGTGTCTACAAGAATTGTTGCACAAATGCCAGTGGAAAAAGAAAAGAAAGGCGCCATAAAATACATGATAAAACAGAACTGTAAACAGTGTTGTTATTTGACTGATTTTATTCTTTGTCAATTTAAAACAGTAAAGCGGATATAAACAGAAGATCTGGCGATTTTTGTTGTATTCAAAATATTAGAGGGGTATCATTTTTAAGAAAAAATTAAAATTAAAATAAAAAAATTAATTGAAAAACAAAAATAAATTTAAGAATTTGTATTGTTATACCCACACCACAATAATGGAGAGGGTATTATGCATTTGTGCTGATGTGTGTAACGCCTTAAAATATTGGTCCTAGACCCACATTAAAGTATACCGATCGAGTCAGAATCACTTTCTGAGTCAAACTAAAGATGTCCGTCCGGCTGGCTGGCTGTCCATGTAACCTTTCGCGCAAAGTACAGGTCGCAATTTTGGAGGTAATTTGATCAAATTTGGGACATAGGTTCTTATGCCCAATTTTCAGGATAGTATTTAAATCAATATTAAGTTAATTTAAATCGTATTTAAAACAGATTGGTTTTTTGAGTTTTATTTGAAAAGTCTTATTTAATTAAGATAAAAGTATGGTAGCTAAATACAAAAAATAAAAAATAAAAAAAGTGTAGTTATTTATAAGGTGGTCTGAAAAAACAACTGACTGTTAATGCTTTGCCTGTTGTTGTTGTATTGTTGTAAAATTGAGGCCACCTTGCTTAAATATTACAATGGAAACTTAAGTTGAAATTAAATGTACCACATCGGTGAATTAAGTTTCACTTAAGTTTTTAGTGAAGAAGAGAATTTTGTATTTAAAACGATTTTAAAAATAAATGTGTTTTAATTTCAATCCTGAAAATTGGCCATTATTGGCACAAGGACCAAGCGTATTGAGAAACTATCAAAGCGATTTTAATGAAATTTAAAACATAGATAGAACCACATCTTTAAGGACACAAAGGGTATGCATTTTTTAAAAACTAGGACCACGAGTGGAGATAGGGGTAATTTCTGCCTCTCAAACCGATTTTAATGAAATTTAAGCCATATATAGATACATATCTATATGGACACATAAGCTATACAGTTTTTCAAAAATAGGACCACAAGGGGAGGTAGGGGGCAATTTTTGCCTCTCACAAACTTTCAAACCGAATTTAAAGAAGTTTATAAACATAGATAAATTCCATATTTATATGGACATATAAGTATGATGCGTTTTTTAATACTGTGGTATAGGGTATCATATGGTCGGGCTTGACCGACTATACTTTCTTACTTGTTTTTTAATGTAAATTCCCAAACGATAATTATAATTTGTATATGAAAATTCGCCAGTTAAATTATTAAAGAAAGTGTGGAAGTTTTTCTTACTTTTCAAACATTTTTCGAATGTGCTTCTTTGAGTCTAATTTCAATTTCTAAAGCTGTTTTGTTTTCACATATTTTTTGCTTAACCCAACTTTTGGTTAAGTGTAGTTAAGGCTAGATTACACTATCACACAAGTCTTATAATACTTTGTGAATCTAATGGAAGTCTAGGATCATACTATGAAAGTTTTCTTTCAGAATGTCTGAGTTTATTGGTGAGAGGGAAAGAGAACGTGCTTCTTTCTCTCCTCTCTCACCCATAAACTCAGATTTTCTGAAAGAAAACTTTCATAGTGTGAACCACAGAATACCACAGAACTGTCACCACAGATTTTTTTGTACTTTGCTCCAAAAAGACATAAATAAATTTTGGTATCATCGAAAAGAGTTTTTAAAGCAGCTTCCAATGATATATAAAACCTGACCACTTGCGACCTATTTATTGAGATATTTATTTAAATAAATATTTTCGTTTCGGGTTTTCTTACCAATTCTACGTACTTATGTTGAAATAATATTCTCACGAAAATCTTTTAAAATTATTGTTAAATTTTAAAACATGAAAATTTTTTTTTAATAAATACGGATAAATATGTGTAAAAATGGAGAATAATACAAAAGCAACCAATATACGGACATGTACTGAAAATCGCAAAACGCGTAACATTTACCTCTTCTTCCAAACTAGGTACAAGCATCTTGGTTATTAATCAATACACAAAATCCGAAAAATGTGGGCGGTATTGGGAAGTAAGCGAAGATTAGGCATATTCGAGTACAGCACTCTTAGACCCCTTTCACACTCGGCAATTTACTTGTCGACAACAACAAAGTCTTCACAAAATTTTTTTTCCTTACCCCGACCTTACCGCTGACGACAACAAACCAAGAGTTGCGCAAGTAACTTGCCGAATGTGAAAGGGGTCTTACTTGTTTTATTTTATTGAAAATTTTGTAATACTAAAAGCTTTCATGGCCAAACAATAATAATATTACTATAAATTTTTTTTAACTTAATTTCTTAATAAATATTATGAAAACAATATAAACAACAATACCTTATAGGTCTGTCTGGGTACTTTTCCAGTAGCAAATACTCAGTAAATTTTTTTGGGAGAGTAACACCAATATTACTCTATCGGCTGAAGAAATCTCAAAAAGTACGCAGACAGTATCCAGTGAAATCTTGCAAGAAAACAGCTGATCGGTGTGTAAACAATTGAAATAACAAAGCAAAAGAATTTTAGCATAGGTATGTATGTGTACGCAAAATTGAATTCTCGAGGTAAATTAAAAAATTATTAATTAAAGTAAAGCTTAAAAAGTGTTGTAAATTAAAAAACTTGTTTATTACACTGTTATTAATTTGGTAAGTTCAATTTCTTCTAAGTTTTTAGTTTTATTTGTCGGGTTTTTTATAAAACTTCTTTTGCTTACATTGCCCAACATAGTGCCGGCTTACAATGGAAGAAAATAATGAAATGCCCAATACAGTGCCCTCCAACAGCTTGACAACGGAGAAAAATAATTTGGATGTGAAGTTCTCGCCAGGAACACAATTCTTAATACTCGCCTCTTCAATTGCAAAGTTTGCCCCACAAAGTTCTGCTGGTTCTATCGGTTCTGCCATCTCCACTCCACTTACGCCACGGTCGCACTGTATATTTGGGCGTTTCTAGCATGATGTAAAATGTTTTGTTTATTATAATTTATTATAAACGTTAAAAATCAACACAATTCTAACTACTTACCTCTGGCATTTATAAATTTAAATTTTTATTTTCATTTCACAAAAACTATTTCATTCAAACAGCTGTTCAAACTATTTGCAAAATCTTGCAAGCGGAAATTTCTCCAGTAACATTTTGCAAGTTCTCTAACTTCCAACTGTCAAAAAATTTTTTTTTGCTATCTCGCTGCAAGAGATTTGGAGTACGCAGACAACATTTTGCAAGATTTTGTAACATTTTGCGCAAAATATGTGTACGCAGACAGACCTATTATGATATTTTATATGATATTGTAGCCACACTAACGCTAACTTTCAATTAAAGTTCCGGTTACCAATATGTTTTGACAGCTATAACATGCAGTCTACAGCTAACATGTAATACTTAACTTTAACACTAATATAATGTAAGTGCTGGTTCACACAGGTCAAGTTTGACTCTTCAAGTCTCGAGCTTTTAGGAGAGAGGGGTAAAGAGAATGGAAAGGGGTACATACTTGACCGTACCAGTCAGTTTTGTATTTTTCTTTTTTCATCCGTAATGTAATAAAAAGCTACAAAGTTGAAGGAAAAGAAAACAAAAATTAATTTTGTGCATGAACGTGAACGCAAGTTCAAAAGAAAATTTAAATAAAACTGTTCAAGTAAACTTGACCTGTGTGAACCAGCACTTAGTATAACATAGCGTCTTCACCTCAATTTTTTGTCATACCAAACGTCAAAGTCTATATAAAAAAAAACTCGAAAATTTTTGTCAGCGTTTTTTTAATATGAAGTTTGACGTTTGGTATGACAAAAAATTGTCAGGTGAAGACGCTATGTTAAGTATAGACTCACCATGTTAGAAGTTTTCTCATGTTCTAACACGGTTGTTTATGCAAATGTTTAAACAACGCTTTTATAACTTCAAGTTATAACAGCAAATCATGTCAGTTGTAGACGGGCAGTAGCCGATAGTTAACTATAACCGAACTTGGTGTAAATGGCCGTAAGTGCCGGTTCACACACGTCAAGTTTAAGTCGTCAAGTCTTTAGCTTTTAGGAAAGAAGGGAAAAGAGAATGCCATTTCTTTTACCTCAAGACTTGACGAGTCAAACTTGACGTGAGTGAACCGGCACTTATATGTATTGAAGCCTACACGCAATTTAATTCTCTTTGCTATTGCTGATATTTTAGCAGTTGTAGACGCTATAATAAATAGCCATGTTTACAAAAACAATTATATTTTGTTCCACCCTGTTTAATGTCACCGCATCATTTATTACGAATGTCAGATAACTATAAATTCTACAAAAAGAAAAAATAGAAAATGTAAATTTTTCGGAAAATATTTATCTAATCAGCAAAAACAATAAGATATTGCATGTTAAATACAATTAAAGTGCTAGTTAATGAAAAAGAAAGCAATATTGTTAAAATACAAAAAGAAAAATAAAGGAAAAACTAAAGTGCAACAAAATACATTACTATTATCAACAAAACATGGAACCATCAGCCTGTGAAGGTACTTGATATTCTTTATTTTCCAACAATAAATGAACTTTGCCATTGTTAAGATAACTTAAATGTTAATATTTTTGATGGCTTTCAGATTTAAAAGCTTTTGAAAGACGACTTACAGAGGTAGTGTCTTCCTATAAACCTTCAACTGTGCGCTGGAGAAGTAAGTGTAAGATTTTCTTTGTACAAATTGCAATATCTTAATTAATCTTGTTCCATTTTATTTAAAGTTGTACTTGCTTTAATTTCTTTATGTACCGCTATTAGTGCTTGGTACTGGCTAAGAGATCCACGCACCTCCGTTGTGCCTCTAACGGAATCCTTGCTTATACATCCAGTTTTTACATTTGCCACCTTAACATTAGGTAAGTTTATATCTTAACAATAAATTGAAATAATTAAAAATGTTTTTTTAGTTATCCTTTTTGTATTTGGAATACATAAACTCGTCATTGCTCCCCAGATTATAACATCTCGTATGCGTAGCGTACTTAGTGATTTCAATATGAGCTGCGACGATACGGGGAAATTGATATTAAAACCTCGACCTAACAATAATTAAAGTAATCATTTAAAAAATACCGCCTAGAAATGCTCGTTTTATTGTAATTATGACTCTTATGAATCAATGTAAAATATGCAATAGGACACTGAGTTTATTATCCAGATCTCTGTTTTAGTTTTTGTAAAATAGACTTTAGTTGCTATTGTTCGTTATTAGCTAACAATATTTCCTATATATTTTACAATTTCTCCAACATCATCAGTTGAATAATTGTTATAATACTTATTAGACATCAACCATACAAACCTAATTATGTAAATAAGTAATTGTAAGGAATACCGAGAAAGAACAAGATTTGAATATCAAATCAAAATAAAATGTTAAGTTTTTTTTTTGCTGAAACAGGTGATTAATGTATGTAAGTAGAAAAAGCCTATCAAAAATAAGTTAACAAGTGGAATTTCAATTTCGGAAATGGTTGTTCATAATTCGAGAGTTGTATGGTAGGATATGAAAAGTTCAGTGAAATAATAATTTATAAATACGCCATTAACGATTTTCAACAGTGGATATCACAAGAAAGTGAGAGTTGGGGGAATGGTACAAGTATTTTCTATATGGGTAATTCCAAAGTGTTGAACGTGACAGTCGTAAAACTTTTTGTAGTAGGATCTTCTGAGCCCCGAAATTGAAATAAAATAGCAGCGGGGGTATTGGAATCCCCCATAGGACGCCAATGTTTAACATCGCATATCTTAAGAACTGTAATAGTGAGAATGTTCAAACTTTCTAGAAGTCACTCCTATGGTATACTACACTTTTGAAAATAAAAATAAAGCGGATAGGCGCAGGGGGGAAATACCTCCCAGAGGATGCATACATTAAATATCGCTCAACTGAAGAACTTTTAAAGGGAGAGTCTTAAAACGTGGTTAAAGCTACTATTATAGTAAACTATAAATTTCAATATAAAAATGGGCGGGGTAGACAGGGGAGGAGCAGTACCCCTCATAGATAGAAATATTAATAAGAGCCACTGCACGCATTTTGTTGAACTTTTAGTAGTAGGATCTCCTGAGCCCCAAAGTTGAAATAAAATAGAAGCGGGGGAAGTGGTACCCACCATAGGACACCAATGTTTAATATCGCATATCTTAAGAACTGTTGTAGTGAGAATGTTCAAACTTTGTGGAAGTCACTCTTATGGTATACTACACTTTTGAAAATAAAAATAAAGCGGGTAGGCGCATGGGGGAAACACCTCCCATAGTATGCATATATTAAATATCGCTCAACTGAAGAACTATTAAAGAAAAAGTCTTCAAACGTGGCAAGAGCTACTATTAGGGTAAACTATAAATTTCAATATAAAAATAGGCGGGGTAGACAGGGGAGGAGCAGTATCCCTCATAGATAGAAATATTAATAGGAGCCACTGCACGCATTTTGTTGGACCTTTGGTAGTATGATCTTCTGAGCCCCAAAATTTAAACAAAATAGCAGCGGGGGAAGTGGTACCCACCATAGGACGCCAATGTTTAATATCGTATATCTTAAGAACTGTTGTAGTGAGAATGTTCAAACTGAAGAACTATTAAAGGGAGAGTCTTCAAAGTTGGCTAAAGCATTGTAGCGAAGCGCAACGGGTTAAGCTAGTATGTATATAAAATTGTAACGTAGCTGATTCATCATCGCACAGCCTAAACGCCTAAAGATAAAAACTTGATCCACGATCCACTAAGACAGGAATTTTTAAAATTGAAATGTTAAGAAGGTAAAAAGGATAAAAAAAATTAATAGGTACTTATCGTTGTTCTTTAGAAAAATAAGGGGGAAGCCTGTATTTTGGAACTTTTCTGTCACCCCATCTACATATCTTTTAAACCAATAAACATAGAAACACAGTTTATATCACATTCAAAAATAATCTAAAAAGTACAAACACGAATTACGAATGCGGTATTTTTTCGAAATTCAAACGTTTAAGGGTTGAAAGTCTTAACTATTTTTGGTACTTTTTTACAAAATATTTTTCTTCGTTAAATGACAAATGCGTATTAATTTATGGGCTCCCACTACTATATTAAGGCCCGTTTTCACAACTTACCGATAGCTAAAGGTAGGATTTTATCGGCCGTATAAAAAGTGTTCCATTATTACAACTTTACTTTAACCTACCAGGTAGGATTAACCTTAATCTACTTTATCGTTCTCTTTAGGTTAAAGTAAAGTTTTAATAATGGAACACTTTTTATAAGGCCATTTAAAGTCTACTTTAAGCTATCGGTAAGTTGTGAAAACGGGCCTAAAACTCTTGAAACTTTAATGGGGAGAAAAAAGTACAAAAATCAGTTATGTATTTATTTTATAAAGCTTTTTTGTAATAGTACTATTCCTTAAATTTTTCAGAAATGAATTTATACACTACCAGACTATTATATTGTATCTTCTTGTTACATTTTACGTTAGCTTTTCTTTGGACAGCAATGTGAAAAAGTGAAAATGACTATGTTACGATTTATTTTACCCTGTCCCGTTTACAAAACAATCGTTACATTATAATGTACTTACCATAGCCTGGTTCTTCCTAGCATCCATTTAAAATAAATTAACAATTCATCTTAATTTTTCAATCAATTTTACAATAATTTTTTTATTGATATTTTACCTTTTTTTTTAATTTATTTGTTTAAAACTGGGAAGCAACAATAATGATTATAATAATTATTAAATTACATTTTAATTTGTAGCAAATTTTTGCATTTTTAAAACTTTTGAAAAAAAAAATTCATTATGGTTTTTTATTTGCTTTGCCTTTGTAATTCATTATTAATCATTTATACAGGAAGAAGGGCCCTTTTTTATTAAAACAATAATTTTCTGTTCATTTTTTTTCTGTATTACTTTTTATTTTTAAGTTAATTTATTTTTCTAAGCTTAAATTTAATTAAATGAAAATTATTAACGCGTGTGTAGTAAAAAGAATATTTTTGCAAAATTTTCCCCTTTTTGGTAACTTGTTATAGCTGGTTTTGAACGGTTTATGCCGGTAGTAGTTGACGCATGTTTCTAGATCATTCAAAAAAATACATATGTTGGTATTACTGTTATCACTTCTTAATAATGACAAAATCGTAATAGTTATAGCAGGAGCTGGCAGGTAACCTTGAAGATATTAATGTAAAGTTGTAGGTATAGCAAATGTATTTTAAAGCCACTCCTTTTACGGAAATACTCCAAAGACTCGTTAAGCACAACATGCACAGAATATAACTTGATTGTATACGTGGGCTTAATAGTCCATCCGTGGCTGTTCTATGCAATCAACAGTGATGTGAGCTGCCTGAAGGTCGGTGGTGGCGGCTTACTTAATATGGTTCACTTTTTCTTTAACACAAAAAAAAATTTACGGGTGAAGGTGATGCCTAATATATTGGGAGAGGGTAAAAGTCATGACATGAAAATACAGAAAAAAATATGTAACAACTTCAAATTGCAAAAGATGACCAATTGAACTAGAATACGTACGTGTTTTAGAACAGTAAAAATAAAATCTGGTGTTTTAGGATTTTTTTGATGACCTTGCCACTTTTATATCCCTTTGGTACATCACAGTTTTATAGGACTAGAAATGCCACTGTGAAATTTCGTGAAGATCGGTCTATAATTTTCCATAGGTCCCATATAAACCTACTCCCGGAAAACCGTGGTAAAATAATTAAATACGCCTAAAACCGTAGCAGATATAGATATTGCAGTAAACTTAGCTTCATATGGCCAGAAATAATGATATGCAATTTTGTGATATACGGTCCATAATAAACCTAAGATCCATTTTAAGCAGCCTTCTGAAATTCACTGCACACGCTAAAACTTATTTCTCCGCTGTATTGAAATGTATGTTATTTAAAACCAGAAAGCCTCTCGGAGCACTTAAATGATGGATTTACAAGAGCTACAATTGGCGGTATACATATACAGTTGCTATGCACGCCCCAGTACAGCCGTTAGTGAATTCGAGAATATGCTAAGAGACTCGGATAATTATAATCTGAAACTTGTCATTACAATTTTACAATCCTTATTTTTGGACTGATGCATAAACGCTTGGTGTTGACCTGCAGCTTTAGCCGTTTTGCTTTGCATCATAGTACATATGCAGTTAAATGTTCTCCCTGTTCTGCTAAATCTTGTATGTATTTGGTACGCTTTAAGATTTTCTGCTTATTTTAAATAATTTTTGTGAGAATAAAGATCAAATTTTGAGTTACTTCGAAGATACGCCAAAAACCCATTATCAAAGGCACTGTACAATGTCTGAAGCTGTTTCGCTAGTTAACAGTCTTCGAACATTATTAGAAAATATGTATATTAAATGAATAAACTGAGAGCCAGACTAGTGCAGAGTCCTAAAAATTGGCGACTTACTTTGCTTTGCTAATTACAATGAATGAAAGATTTAAGATACAAAGCTCGAAAATTTCAAAGCCAATAGATCGAAAAAAGTTCTTTTCGAGCTACATAACAAGACTGCTTTCCGAAAGTGTTGAAGACTCGGTCACCCCTACACCAAGTAAAAGTTCTGATAAGCCTACAATAGCTGATCTTGGGAGCGTTTGCGAAAATCTTATAAAAAGATTATCTTCTGTCCAACCTACGCTATGGTTCAGCTTTAGAAGAAGTCTAGAGATACCTTGGATCTTCCAATTTTTCTAGAGAGGCATATCCGCTTGTTTACTGGCGCAATGAACAGTTATACCCAAAATTTAAAAACATGGCGCAGGAGTACCTAAGTTTTCAAATTAATTCTGTCGCATCTGAGAGACAATTTTCCAATACAGGTCTGCTTCAAACGATATGCATAATCGTCTATGTCTGCAAAAGTTTAAAATAATTGGTTTTTTTTTTAACAAATAACTTATTAGTTTTAAATATTAATAATCTATTACACATTTTAAAAAAACTTATAAAAACTATTTAAGTTTTTTTTGAATTCAAATTCAATTCGTTGTGACTTCTAGTCCTATAAAACTGTGACGTACCAAATTTTATTATGATAGCGTTAATTGTTATGGTTATGTTAGTTTTTGTAACAAAATTATCAATTTTTTAGGGTGGTGGTTCAACATTTTGATTCAAAGCTCAGATCCTACTGAACCGATATTGCTGGATTTCAATCCCAAACTGCTTAGGATAACAACAAGCAATTTGACACCAAGTTTGTTAATTTCTTTCGAGTTTTTTTGAAAGTGAGCGTGTTTTCAATAGACCGACAGCGGTTGGACATGGCTAAATCGACTTAGAATTATTCAAGGAGCCAGAATATATATACTTTATGGGGTCTTAGATTCAAAATAAAAAAAGTCTCAGACGGAATGACAAACTTAGTATACCCATATTCACCCACTAGTGTTGGATGGTAAAAAAACAAATTTAATTTTTGTTTTTACGGGTTTTTTCACTAATAGATTTTATTTTAATTTCTGTTTTAATTTCTTATATAAATACATTTTACATTTTTTTTATTTTTAAATAATTTTAGTTTTTGTTATGTTTTTTAAATTTTTGGTACAAACATTATTTATATAATTTTTTTATTATTAATATTAATTAAATACATTAAAAAAAAGAAAAATATTAATACAAATACTACAAGATCTTGTGTGTTCTATTTAATTTTTTTGCGCAGAAAATTTTTTCTTTCACTAATTTTGTCTAAGGGGTTTTTTGTATTACAAAAACAATTAATTAAATGCATTTTTCAAGGTGTTATTATACATACAAACATATTTGTTTAAAAACTTAAAAAAGTATGTATGAAAAAAATTTTGATTGAACTAATTTTTTTTTTATCAAGTTTGTTTAATTTTATTTAAAGAAAAAGTATAATACTTAACAAACAGTTGAATAAAAATAAAAGCACTTTAATAGTTTTTTATTCATATATAAATTTTACCTTGATAAGTTTGTAGAAACTTGTAAGGTCTTTATGTTTTTTTTTTCTCTCTTTTAAGCCACGATAAAGTTTTTTTTATTATTATTTCTTAATGTTTAAGGACTTTGGGTTAAAAAAAAACATATTGATTGTGTTTTAAAAATGTTTGCGCTAAAAGTTGTTTGTTTAAGTTCTAAAAACAAAATTCAATATGTTGTTGATTGTTAGTTTTATAAAAAAGTTTTCAATTTGCAAACTATATGTATGATTGATTGCAAAAAGTATTAAATTAAGAAGTTTGAATGGTGCTTTAGTAATCTTACCCAATATGTCATGTAAGTCCAATTTGCAGTAAAAGTAAATCATTTCACTTTAGTGTTGAGTTTTATTTTTCTATGTAGTGTGCAGAGCGAAAAATGAGTCAAAATGTAGGTAACCCCCGTAATATTGTTTTATGGAAATACGTGTTGCACGAACTGGTACAAAATAGGGAGTTTATTGTGGTCGTTTCAAAACGGGGTCATCTAAAACGCTCTACTTTATTTCTCAGTCTGTGAGTTACCACCTTAAATTCGCGTTTTAAAGGTTTGTTTCGTACAAACTGTGTGAAAACGAAAAGTTTTGACATAAAACAGACGCTTGCCGTCTAAAGTGCTTCTATGAGTCAAATTCAATTTACAAAGCCAAATCTTTCTTGCAATGGTCCTATTCCCTCAATATTTCACTTACTTTTTGTTTAAGCCATACTTTTGTTAACATTGAAGCTTCTGATTTGTACATACCAGGGACCGTAACAGTTATACCTTTTTTCATAAAAGTCAGATGAAAACAGTTATTTTTTGATTTTTATTTTTTCGATCAAAAGTAACAGTAATTTTTTAATTTTTTTTTTTGAGCAAAAATAAAAGTTATTCTCTAAAGAAATGTACGAGTTTTAAAAATTTAGATGACTTTTAATAATTATTTTAATGTGCATAAGAAATTCCAATGACACTTACACATTTAATTAAAAATTTTCATTCAACTAAATTATTAAATCACGTACATTTCTTTAGAGAATAACTTTTATTTTTGCTCGAAAAAATAAAAATTAAAAATAACTGTTATTATTGATCGAAAAAATAAAAATCAAAAAATAACAGTTATTTTTGTTCAAAAAAATAAAAATCAAAATATAACTGTTATTTTTGTTTAAAAAAATAAAAATCAAAAAATAACTGTTATTTTTGATCAAAAATAAAAATCAAAATTTTAAAAATCAATATATGTATTTTACCATTGACAAGTGCATAAGGAACAATATGGTATACTTGAATCAGTTTTTCGACGTTTACTTCTATGTGCTTTTTTGTTTTAAATTCCAATATAACTGTTATTTTCGGTCCCTGGTACATACATATATATACTTAAAGACCTAACCATAATGTGCTTAAGTTGGATTAAGCAAATGTGCGAATAATTGTAAATCATACGATGCAAGCCATATTGAACTTACGGAGGTATTCAAGACAAAGTATTGACAGAAAGAGTACGAAAAACAGACTAAAAGAAAGAAACATTTAACTAAAATGATGATTTTAATTACAGCAAATTTCGAACCATCAATACAATTGGTTTATGCTGGGTACACACTATGCAACGCATTTACGCAATCTAGTGAATTTAATTCATTTTCATTCATTTCAGATTGTATCAACATCAAAACGCTTTGATATTTTGAGGTTGCATTGAAACAGATTGCATGTATATTGCACTGTGTGTACCCAGCATTAAAGTTGATGTTTGACTGTTGGCTGGCAGGCACCGCAGTGGTGCAGAGGGCAGAACGCAAAGAATTCTGATGATGAAAATGATGTTATTCTCGAGCCGTAAATTCAACCCGAGTTTGAGCCTTAGCTCAGCCAAGAATAAAGCTTTGTTCACAATCAGAGTAACAATTTCGTTTTTTCTTCTATCTTTTTTCTTCCCAAAGTATTTCATATATTTTCCTTTCATTTTTAGAACAAAAATGTAACTAAAATTTTTTTAAAAATGTAACTAAAGTAGAGTCTACTTTAACTTCAGCAACAATTTGTATGAAATTCTTTCTGACTTTTAAATTAATTTTATTTTAGTTTTTATTTAGTTTTGCATGAAAATTTTAACATAATATTGTTAAAAATAATAATAAATGCATAATATTGTTGGTGCTAAAATTTGCATACGGTTTCTTAATGCAAAATGTGTGTGGTTGAAAAAGAAATTGTTGCTCTATTATGAACACCGAGTGAAAATGGTTGTTTTGATTGTGAACGCAGCTTAAAAATTATCAATAAATTTTAATTAATTTCATGTTGTGAAATTCCTTCCTTCAGCAAAAATAATTTAATGAAAATTAAATTTGATGAACTCAAGCCTAACTAAATATCAAAATTTCGAATTAAAAATCGACAGCCCAACTGAAAAATCACAATTGTTTTATGAAACTGTAATTTGCTTAAGCAAAGTGCGAAACTGATCGCGCATTCCGTACGGAATCAAATGTTTTTTGATTTTGTTATTGTGTTTTTAAATACATTTGGGAGACTTTTTGGTAATTTTTGACAGTTTGACGGCTATTCATATTATGGTTGGGCCTTAGGAATAATTCTATACACTACCAGAATGTCTTGTATCTTCCTGTTACATGTTTTACTTTTGCTATCCCTTGTTGCTTGATTTAACATTTGGTGCGACATTGTTTACCCCGGAAACGTCTCAACATCGCTTTTAAAAATCTTCTGTTTCAAGAAATATTTCTGTGCAACAGGTTGCATAGTCTGAATCTGGTATTACACTTTCTTTTGTAAGAAATTCTTTGTTTATTTTTATTTAAAAGATCTTTATATCGTCATATAAAATTCAAAATGGCCTATAATTTAAAAAAAAACAAAAAAAAAATAGGAGCGATAAGAAACTTCCAACTATTGCGAATACAAAAATAATTCATAATTTGTTCACGATATTAACCAGAAAAAATCGTAATTATAATCGCAATATGTTGTTGCCTTTTCATTAGTTTTTTATCTCTCCTCAAAATTTTTTTAAAATGATGATAGGCCCTTTTGCATTTTTATGAAGTAACGTGTTATATGGGGGTACAGGTAGAGTATAATTTTGAGCAAGTATCTTATTTCTTCTCAAAATTTCAATAAAATTATACATATTTAAAAATGTTATCCTACACTTTTTAGAAAATACGTATTTAAAATTGTTTAAACCCATAATTTCACATAGAATCGAAAACTATGCGCCACCTACCATGTCGTCCGCTCATTATTGGTTTGGCGCATATGCAAAAAAAAGACGGAGTATAAGAAAACGACAAAAAGAAGGTTTACATGAAGTCTTCTCAAGATATACGCGATGGAATAATTTGTATTTTGAAGAAAAATGCAAATTTTTTCAACTTTCATAAATGACTTTAAAAGTAAATATAATTTTATTGAAAGTGAATATTATTTGTGCCGCACACGCCACTTTTCTTTTCTTTATTGAAATTTGTTATTTTATTTTGTTTTACAAAAACAGAAAATGCACGATAAGAAATTATTCGAATTCAAGTCAGAATCGCAATGTTAAGCGTTTTGCGATTGTCGGAACATGCCTGAATGTATAAAAAAAAATAGTACTAAAACTTTTTTTATAACATTTTTTATTTTATCAAAAAGTAATTTCAATTTTTGGGAATACAAAATTTTAATTTCAAAAGATTTTGTTATTCGTCCTTAATCTTTTGTAAGTTGTTGTTGTTTTAATTTTGTTTTTCTTAACCTTCTTACAACTACAATTAATGTTGAGAGAATTTCAACTAATTGTAGTGGGGAATGTAAGATGAGATAAACCCACTGTTTATTGTTGATGTGTTTTGCTTAAACTTTGATATTATTACAAGTAGAACTGTTGCTATAAGTCTTATACGTTTAACAGTTTTATTTGGTTAAATATCTTTAGTTTTTCTAAAATCTTTATGGATGAAGTTTCCTGATGATCTGGCCTAAGCAACCAGTGAAATGCGCATAGGAATAGCTTATCCCATCAACAATAAATTTCAAGTGTTTTTATCAAGAATAAAAACTGGGAATTAAGCACGAATAACAAAATCTTTTGAAATTATAATTTTTTATTTTATTTTTAAAAACAAAAATTTAATACAAAAAAAACAAAAGGTGCTCAAAATCCATTTGTACATTAATTAAACATAATAATAATAATTAGGTGGGTAAAATTTTTTCGCGTCAAAAGCACATCGCGATTCTTGTTCTATAAGTCATTCCAAGAAACTTTGCCAAAGAAACCATAAGTCAAAAAATAATTTCGAGCCCGGATTTTTCAAAATAGTTAGAGTTCCAACATATTCAAGAATAGAGGCAAAAAAATTGTATTTGATCTAGCCAGACCTGTTTCATGCGGTTTTTAGAGTCGAGAAATCCCTTAATTTTTTATTTTGATGAAAAATGCAATCTCGAATTTTAAAAGAAAATAAAATTTATACGCGTTCTAAAAATATGTGCATACGAACATCTTCGGATTGCATTACCAAATTTATTGTTCTTACAATTTTCAATATGTACTGCAGAAACAGGAAAAGAGTAAAAATTCCGAATATAAAAATATTTAATTTAGCGCTTGTAAAATCTCCTTCAAAATAATTTGGAGTAAAATAATAATGGAGTGGGCTCCCACTGTTCCAAAGTTCTATTGATTACTTCTTAATGTGACAACCATCTTGTTGAAGAATATTTGAAAATATTATTGAAATTAATTCGTCTCTTCTACAATGTAGAACTTTTGCAGAAGTGGTTTCCTATATCGTTTAAAAACTTGTCAATATCATCAGAAAATGCACGCTTATATGCTGCCGCTGATATAAATTTAGAATGTGGCATAAGCAATCGTTCAATCAACAAGTGCAAAAATCTATTCACAGTAGCGGAGTTCAGTGTTTGGTACAAATGGTCTTGCAAAAGAGCAAATGCAAAATATCATAGCTGTTTTGATAAATCCAACAATAAATTCATTGGACAGTAAATACGAGTTGCTATTTAATATAAATTATAAATATCGTTACTTTAATATAGAAAAGCTCTAACTAATGTTGTTCTTAATTTACAGAAGAAGGAAAAAACTTGTAGTCGCGAGTTTTTTTTAACGCATTTCTTTTATTAAATTCTCTAAGCAATTTAATAAAAAACTGCCTTTAAAAAAAAATCTGGGGGGCCTACTCTCTATTGCGATGCGAAATTAAGTTGACGCAAATCTAGCGATTGGTACTCTTCAATACGTTTGCGCATGTGCCTTTCGCATCTTTTAATTTCTTTTCTTTTCGAAAATCATCACTTTATTCTATTTACATTTTCCAATTTCAAATATTTATACACACTTTGCCATTTCATTACTGTAAATCCGCGCCATCTTTAATTTTTATTGCCACTATCGCTTCATTTTCAGAAAATTTTGCGAAAGTGATAGAGAGTACCAAGTTGGCATTTAGCTTTCGCATCGAAATTGTTTTCGCATCGCAATAGAGAGTAGACCCCCTGGACTTCAAGACTATAATTTTTATTTAGTTTTTTCCTTCTCCTGTTAATTAAGAACAACATTAGTTAGGGCTTTTCTATATTAAGGTAACAATATGTAGGTTTGAAAAATTTGGAAATAGTACCAAATGAGTCACGGGGGTATCAGCGTACTTTTTAGTTTCGAATTGTACCAAAAAAGTACAATTGTACCAACTTTATCAACCCTGGATGACAGTGTAGACTTAAATGAAATAAAAATGTTAAAATTATTTAAGTTTCAAATAATGTTTGTAGTAGAAATTATTATTTATGTTTAGTAATTTAAACTTTTAAGCTGCGTTCACAATCAAAAAAACATTTTCACTTGGTGTTCATAATAGAGCAACAATTTCTTTGTGTGTAGTTACAACATTTTGCATCAAGAAACCGTTTGCAAATTTTAGGCACAACAATATTATGCATTTATTTTTATTTTTGTAAACATTTTGTTAAAATTTTCATTCAAAACTAAATAAAATTATTTTAAACGTCAGAAACAATTTCATACAAATTGTTGCTGAAGTTCTAGTTGACTCAACTTTAGTTAAATTTTTTTTCTTAAAATGAAAGGAAAATATATGAAATACTTTGGGAAGAAAAAAGATAGAAGAAAAAACGAAATTGTTATTTTGATTGTGAACGTAGCTTTATGGTTGCATATTGAAAACTTTTTTTTAATTTAAAGTCTATATTGTATTTATTTTTTTTTATTTATATTTCGTCGGCTTACTATGCAAACCTACTTTTTTTATTTCATATTTGCAGCTTGAGAGGAAAACCAAAAATATATGTATGTAGTTGGTTTTACACACTTCAAGACTCAAATTGAAGAAAAACTACATGCTGGTCGACGAGGCGTATCTTTCTCTACCACACGGCATCAAAATCTCAATTTACTTAAAAATTGGATTTAGCAGGTTTGCATATTAAGCCGACGATTTGCCATTTATAAGTATTATTTATTTGAATTTGAATTTATCATTTATTAACTTAATTTTTGTTATATTTTAATGGGATATATATATTTTTTTATTACTTTAATTTATACGATATTACATATTTTATTTTAAAGATTTTTTTTCTTTTATTATAACTTTAAAAGTTGTTTATTTTTTACAATAAATCCTTTTTAAACAAAAAAATACGAGTGCAAAAAAGGACTGTTTTTTTTTTCAAAAAAGAGTAAAATATTTTTTTTTTAATTTATAAAAGTACATACTTGAAAAAAAAAACAAATTAATTATTAAATATAGACATTACTTTTTATTTTTGTTTTTTTTTTAATATTTATCTAGTTATTGGTTAAATATGTAGGGAATTTATTTTATAAAGGGATATGGACTCATTATTGTTTCAATAATTAAATGCATATTGTGGTAAATATAATTGACACCAGCTAAAACGCATAATATGAAAATAGGAAACGATAAAAAACGATGTCTTAAAACAAATAATATGCATAAAATCTAAATTTAAAAAAAATCACATACAAAATAAATTAAAAACAAGTTAGAGTGCTATATTCGGCTGTGCCGAATCTTTGATACCCTCCACCGACAGTTCGAATGTTTAAGGAGTAATATCTGCATGATGTTATTATTATCTTAAACTGTGACGATTTGTTATTAATTATGGATTTAGGCGACTAAACTGTTTTCCGGTATTAGGGTTTATATGGGGCCTAGGGTAAATTATGGACCGATCCTCACGAAATTTCACAGTCTTTTTCCCAGTTCTATAAAACTTTGATGTACCAAATTTTGTTATGATAGCATTATTTTTTACGGATTTAGGCGTACTAAACTGTTTTCCGGGAGTAAGGTTTATATGGGGCCCAGGGTAAGTTATGGACCGATCTTCACGAAATAACACAATTTTATTTGTTGTCCAATAAAACTTTGATGTACCAAATTTTGTTATAATAGCACTATTTTTTACGTTTTTAGGCGTACTAAGTTGTTTTCCGGGAGTAAAGTTTATATGGGGCCTATGGTAAATTATGAACCGATCTTCACGAAATTTCAAAGATTTATTTTTAGTTCTATAAAACTTTGATGTACCAAATTTTGTTATGATAGCATTATTTTTTACGTTTTTAGACGTACTAAGTTGTTTTCCGGAAGTAGGTTTTATATGGGGCCTATGGTAAATTATGGACCGATCTTCACGAAACTTAACAGTTTAATTTCTAGTCCTATGTAACTGTGACCTGCCAAATTTTGTAATGATAGCATTGTTAGTTAGGGTTTTAGGCTTAATATACTGTTTCCCGGGAGTAGGGCTTATATGGGGCCTAGGGTAAATTATTGACGGATCTTCACGAAATTTGACAGCGTGATTTCCAGTTGAATAAAACGAATTGTTGCGAAATCTTATATTATTCTGTGCATTTTTCCACCATTTATGTTAGTTTTTGTAACAAAATTATCAATTTTTTTTAGGTGGTGGTTCCACATTTTGATTCATAGCTCAGATCCTATTGAACCGATTTTGCTGAATTTCAATCCCAAACTGCTTAGGATAACTACAAGCAATTTGACACTAAGTTTGTTGATTTCTTTTGAGTTTTTTGAAAGTGAGCGTGTTTTCAACAGACGGACCGACGGACAGACAGACGGACAGACAGACGGACATGGCTAAATCGACTTAAAATTACTCAAGGACCCAGAATATATATACTTTATAGGGTCTGAGATGAATAGTAAAAAAGTTTCACACGGAATGACAAACTGAATATACCCTCTTCACAACTAATTGTGGTGGAGGGTATAAAAAATAACTTATATATACTATAATTGATACACTGTTGCATGTTTTTTTTTTATTATTTAACATTTTTTTTATAGTAAAATGTTATAAATTCCTTTAATTTTTAAATGTAGCCTTAATTTTTTAAATATCTGAATATTCACTCCATAATACGATTTCAAAATAATACAGGGGTGTGCTGGAAATCGAAATCGAAAACGTAAAACGCAAGAATTTGAGAAGTCGTTTTTCAATAAGATTTCTGTAATAAAATAATTTTATGTCAAATATAACATAAATATTTCTCTATTAAACAGAATTTTATAACAAAAATTTTAAAAATTACATTAAAAGTGTATTAAAAAAAACTTCCAAATTCTTGCGTTTCCGATTTCTAGCACACCCCTGATAATAATTGTTAAAATTAAATTTTACAGATCGAAATAAGTCTGGGATCACAGAGATGCTGTTCCTTTTTCCCCTCTCACCCATAAACTCAGACTTTCTGAAATAAAACTTTCATAGTGTGAACCCAGACTAAGTAAAAGTCCTCGATGATTTCTTACACCGGAGTTTTTAAAACGGCTTCACTTAAATGAAATTTAAAATTTTATATGTTGAAAATATGTTTTTACCCGAGAATAGCGTTTTTACCAGTGACAGTAAAAGTCAGATAATAACAGTTATTTTCTGATTTTAATTTTTTTTTTTAACAAAAACAGTTATTTTTTTATTTTTTCCAGCAAAACTTTTATTCAGTTCATAAGGATCAATACGGTCTACATGAATCAGTTTTTCGACATTTACTTCTATATCCTTTTTTTGTTTTAAAATTTCATAATAACTGTTACTTTCGGTCTCAGGTTTTTACTTTTAAATACCCGACATACGTACATATAAACATTCATATGTACATACGGCCATATTCTGCAAATCGAAATTAAGTGAAATTTAAATCGATTAAGATTTTCAGTTCATTTAAAAAAAAAATAACCGTAGTTTTTCCTGATTTTAAAGGATGTTCTGATTAAGATAAGTGGTACCTGAAGTATGATATAGAAAAGGGTATATTTTAGAGTTTAGATCAAACAAAACCAAACTCTTGTTGGAATAATTTTAAAATTACGATTTTCAAATAACGAATAAATCGATTAATTAATGTCGATTAATCGAACAATTTTTTTTTTATTAAAAAATAAATTAAATAAAAGCTTAGCATTTGATTTATTCTCATACGATTTTAGTGATTTTATTATACAAAATGTAAGAAAGTTAAAAAATATTGTTGCCATAGCCCTGACTGTACCCTGCAAATAATAGGACCAGTCCAAATACGCGTGTAAAGAGTAGCCCACAAGGGACTAGGACTAGTCCAAAAGTAACCCAAAGGTATGGAAAAAATGGTCTATTTAACATTACGATGTCCTAGGGCAGGACAATATAACCCACCTTTGGACTACTAAGGAGTAGTTTTAAAACTACTCCGTGGTATACAAAGCACGTCGTTAAAAAACGAAGACATTTCGTCTCACTATAAACCCTTTTTAACAATGACATGGTCTATGCTTGCATTACATCGGACCAGTCCATGGAGTAGTCCGTTGTATCAAAATGGATCAGGTGGTCCAATTTTATTTGCAGGGTAATTAGTCTCACTTTTTAGTGAGCAAAAACCGTGTTAAGCATATCAAACGTTAAACAATTTTCAAGAAAGGATTTTTTAACTCTCGGGTGAATAATTTAGAAATAAGCAAAAAGCTAAAAAAAAACAATTGATTCATATAAATTTTCATGAATGTATAAAATTTTGTTATTGTCTTATACTAATAATAATATAGGTACAATAGTTTTGACTTAGCTGCACAATCTCCTTTGCACGATTTTTTATGCAGCTAAATCAAAAATGCAGTTATCGTAAATGCATTTACCTGCCTTAATGTACAGGTACACAATTGTGGTAACCTGCGCAAAAGTGCAGCTAAAGAAAAGTGTTTGATTTAAAAGTAGAATAAAAAAATTATTTTATTAATACATACATATATTTATATTTTATTAAAATGTTATTTCAACCCAGCTAGCATTTTCAATCGTCAAGGAGTCTACTGGGAATCTCACAAAGAGTGGTTTTGATAGTCGACGAGCTCATTTTTTAATTGAAGACAATTGCACGGGAGAAGCTGCTGATACCTATGAGAGATTCTTCCATAACGCATCGAAAAACTCTCATGTTAATCGTAAAGGGAATCGTTTATGATGTATGTAGAGATTGTCTAACGAGTCTTTCAAAAAGCATGCCAAGAGTCGTATGAGACTCATGTAGGTATTATTTTACAACTCGTGAAATGCTCAGCCGTATGATTGAGCTAACTAAATAAGGGCATCAAGCGTATTTTTCATGCCAAAACTTCTAATTTTCATACAATTTCTATACAACATACCTTACGGTTGCGAAATCAACACCATTCTGTCGGAAAATCCTTTTTTACAGATCCAAAGGCCGGGTTGTTTTATTAAAATTGTATTGGCAATAGCATTTTCATACTTCAAAAACGGTCTTATTTAGGTAGCTCAGTAATTGTTATACGACTCTTACAGTAAGTCTCAAAAGGTTCATTCCAAGATTTAAAGACGAGCGTGTAAAAAAACAAATAAAAAAATAGTATATTAAAAAAAGATTTAGATGTTTTTGTGACTCGTCAGATAATCATCAGAAGATTCTTTTAGGAGTTGTATATTAAACAAAATCGTCTAACAAACAGCCTTTGCGAGCTGGGATATAACAGATCATTTTATACATGTATGTATGTTTATTTAATATAAAAGAAACATTAACAAAAACAATGAGAATTCACAAACATACAAATTTATGGAAAAAAAAAAACAAAATAATTGCGATTTATACTTTTATAAACAGCTTAAATTTGACATTTATGTGAAAAAGTGGTCACCATATATTTTTATGTGTGCAGCTATCTTTGATGTTTTGTATGAAAATATTTTAAAGCTGCGCAAAAATATGAAAACTGTGCAGGCAAACAAAATGCACGTAAAAAAGGATTTTGAAGAATAATTCCAGAAAATATGTATTTTGGGCAGTTAAGTCAAAGTGCAGCTAACTTTGATTTTTTGTATGAAAATAATTTTAAAATGCCAACAATTTTGTGCATTTATCTTAAATGTGCAGGTATAGAAAGTGCACTTAAAAAAGGAATTTGTATGGAATTATAAAGAATAATTCCATAAATTATCAATTTTGTGCAGTTAAGTCAAAAGTGCACGTAAACAAAAGGCAGTTAAGTCAAAACTACTGTACATATATAATTTATTTTATTGATTACCATTTGCGTAAGTGTTACAATATTAATATTAAAATGCTGAACTTCGTTTAAAAATATACTAAGAGAGAAAGCGACTGTTCTATAGAAGAAATTGTATGCAAAAATTTGGCTGAATATGACATGTCAGCAAACGCGCTTGGAAAATCCAAAGGAATATCTGATTATTTTAGAATTAAAGGTTTTCGATGTCTGTAACGATATGGAGTTTTAATGAATTTAATTATACGATAAAAAATTAGCTTATTTGGGTCCCGAAGAAAATAAAGCAAAAGGAATAGCTCAAAATATTCACTCTTCAAATAATAAGAATTAAATGAGTTTGGAATTAAAATTGATAAAAATATTTTCTGTTATACCCATGATGGCGCAACGTTAATGATAAAATACGGAGATAATTTGCTTCCTGAATCGCAGTTAAATATTCATAAACGGTGGAATTCATTTATCTGTAATTGACACTTTATTCGTAAAACATGTGATTCCTTTTGAGGAGCGAGGAAGACGAAAGCGATGATGTTGATCTGTTACTAAAGAAAAAGTAACTATTAAAATTTCATAAGAGAACGGCACGGAAAAGAACAGCAACAGAAAGGTAAGTCTAAAGGCCCAACCACAATGTGCTTAAGTTGGCTTAAGCGAATGAGCGAATACATGTAAATTATATGAGGCAAACCATATTAAACTTAAGGAAACTTTTTGCTAAGTTTTATTAAACTGTCATTTCCTTAAGCAAGGTGCAAATCTAATCGCACATTCCGTATGGAATCAAATATTTTTTTTATTTTGTTTTTGTTTTCTTAAATACATTTACTTTTTGTTAATTTTTGATAGTAGGTTAAGCAAGGCTATGCATATTATGGTTGAGCCTTAATTCTGCCTTTAAGTTTGTTAACGAGGGAGAGATAAAAGAGAGAGAGAAGGATAAAAAGAAAAATTAAACCACTTCTCATTATACTTTTTTTTACCATGATTATATTTTGGAATTACCAAGAGATTTAAATTGATACAATTAATGTATAATTATTTCACTATATTTTTAAACCTTTGACGATAAGATATTGTACAAAGCCCAATTTTAAGTTCTGGTCCTAGAAGAAATCATACTAAAGGTCTTATTTGATACGCATATGTATACTGAACGTAAGCAATTTCTTTTTTTATGTTTAATTCAAAACAAAATTCTGAAACAGATTTAGAAAATTGTTAGAATAATTAAAAAAAAAAATAGTAAAATATATCAGGGTTTAAAAAACTGCATTCGAAATCAAAAACTGCCGAACAAAAACCGAAAATTTGTGTACAACTTTTCGCTTTTTAAATGGGTTGTTTCCATTTAATCAATCAGAAGTAAAATCAACAGTTTTTTATTGGTCAATGACAAATGAAGAAGTAGAAGAAATGTCAGTTTTTCTACTTTGACTGCAGTTTTTTAAACGCTGAAATACCTATATATTTAAATAAACAGTTTCGAATAATTGTTTAAAAATATGTAGTATGAATGATAGATAATTTAATTACATCTAAAATACAATTGTATAATTCTGAATATAAACTTTTAATTAAAAATAAGAAAACAAAACTTGAATTCTATTGAAAGAAAACATTGAGTTCTGATATACATAAGTCATAGAAAACATTTTCAATACAAATTCATTCTAGGCTATATTTTCGTATTAAATATAAAACGATTATACTACATCTAAAATCTAAAAAAAACACAATAATATTTGTATAATATAGTATATTGCTGGTGATTTATATAAGTATAAGAGAAAAGAGTTGGTAGGTTTTGATTTGCTTTTGGTTTTTGGTTAAACCTCAACTTTTTGTTTAAAAATAATGATAGAAATAGAACCTAAAAAAACACATTAAAACAAAACAAACACAAAGATTTTAAAAATAAAAAAATTACAAAAATTTCAATACAAAAAAGAATAACGGTGTTTCTTTTTATTCTAAGTTTTTAAAATGCTAACAACAGCATACTTCATCTATTTGCTTTGAAAGACTGCTTCTCTTTGTGTATTATGCTGCCAATAAATTTCGTATATTTTTGGGCGTATTTTCTTCATTTAAGTGTTTTGTTGTGTACCGCAGAGCATTAAGCAGTGGTTCGGCTTTAATGGCTGGCTGAGCTTGCAATAGTCGTACACAACCTTTGACATCGACATGAGCACCGCGTGCAAACGCCCCCACTGGATGGACATGATCGTATAGAATAACTAGACCGACCATTACTCTTAAAACTAGCAGGTGGGTTTCTTCACGTTCGATTTGTTGTAGGAGTTTACTGGAAATTTAAAAAAAATGAAGGAATAAATAAATAATAGTAGATTAAAATTCATAAAAAGATTGTATGCAAATCAAGGTTGGCAATCGCAACGAATTTCGGTACACAGAAAAAATTATTTTTCCAATTCAAACAAAAAATTTGTAGAATCAAAACATTTTTTGTTGGAAATCGATCCTATAAACAAATAAGCATATTCAATTATTTATTTGCATTTTGTTTGTACTGGTACTGAAACTTTTATACCGGTAGAGGTATATCGGTTTTCACCAAACAAGAGTGTTAAAAAAATAGAAGGGTTTAGCTTAAGATTATACATTTTTTTTGATGGTGGAAATTTTAAAAGGGACTTTTCTCAAAAATATTTTAAAAATTCTAATATTTTTTATTCGGTTTTTGTTATATTGTTATCGGTATCTATACCAGTAATAAGCTACTTGTTATTTCGGTATCGGTATCAATACCGGTATTCGATTTTTGAGTGGTATCGGTATTAATAACGGTATTAGTTTCCAAGCTTGATTTACATTTAATATTAATTGCCTAAGGTTAAAATAAAAGCTTTTACTCTTTCAACATTTTTAGTTGTATTTTTAAACTTTCTGCCTGTATCAAAAATTTTCCAATCGTTTTTCAGAATTTTTAATTTATAACTCCGAAGTTTCAAACTAGTTTTCAATTAAGGTTTGGAATTATCAAAAAATACGTTAAAAAAACTTAAAATTTTCATTTATTACTATTCTATAATTCATAAATTTTAAAATTTCTAAAACTTTTCCAAACAGAGATGTGCCATTAATCGGCTAATCAACATTTTGATTAATAAGATTACCAGTTCAAATTAATTGGAATTCCAATTTACTAACAAAGAATTAAGAAACTTGCCGAGTTCCAAAACATCATAATACTTTGCAGTCAATGTCAGAAATGTATTATGAAGTTTAACGATTATTGTGTATGCCGCGATAACTTTTTAAGGTCACCTTGGAACAGATAAAATTGAAAAATTTTACACGGTTGCATTTAAGAATGCATTTTAAAAAAGCGAGTTGTTTTGCCACTGACGTTTTTCAAGCTTATAGCGTACATCAATACTTATAATTCATCCATACATTTTTTGTTGATCAGACTATTAGTTTGGAAGATGTTAGTTTTCCTCCTACTAATGAATTTTATCAGTAAAATTGGTCTTATATAACAACAGCTTATACCCTACAACCTTGCATATAATGTATGGATATATTTATTGTTAATTTTTTAGAAACAATTTTTGATACATGTTTTTTATGTTATTGACATTTAGATTTTTTTTTTTTCGAAGAAAAACATGAGGTTTTAAGGACACCAATTTATGAATTTTGCGTTTTCAATAAGAGTCGAAACCTGGAACACACTTTATTGTCGATCAATTACTTTAAAAAATACGGACAACAACCATTCTTCCAGTCAGCAACACAACTTTTGGAGGCCCCATAAAGTTATGCTTGTTTTCAGCATCACTCAAACTCCCTTCTGTTTGCCAGGTTAATTTTTTTTTTTTTGAAGTGAGAAATTGCATGTGGAATTTTTACTCAAAATACGAGGAATGGAAAAAGAGAAATTTGTTTTCATATTGGGGCTGCATATATCTGAAATTGGAATAGTCTTTCAATCAAATATAAACAAATTTTAGTTTGTAAAGGACATAAAATCTTAACCACATATTCATAAACTGTTATTAAATTTAACGAACGTTTATTAAGGAAAATGTTCGTACATATTTTGTGTTGTAAGCCTTTATTATATTAAAAATAATTTTTAGGAATACAGGCATAACTCTTTTTTTAATAAACAAGCAATATACTTACGGATTTTCCAACATTCTCAGACACACTTTTGCCATTGTACCCAGCGTTTCTGTAGTATTTTCCACATCATCAGCATTATCATGCACAAATTTCGAGGTAGCTTCACTTAAGACTTTTAACATTGGTGTGGCATGGGCATAAAATAATGACATACGATTCGCCAATTCAGTCGGCACTAACATATTATTTGTGGCATCAATACGTTGTCGACTGACGATACGTCTGTAATAACTGAAATCATTTTGTATCGCAGGTGTTTTCATCTGAAATATGAATTTAAAAACGAAGCAGATACATGAGAATTTGTATATTTTAAAAAAAATTTGAATTTAAGTCAGCAAACTGACTTTCAGTTAAATTTCGTAAGAAATTTCAGTTTTTATAAAAAAGTGGCAATAAAAATAATAACTTTATCACAAACAAGTAAGAGTGCTTTATATGTAGGCTATGCCGAATGTTATATACCCTTCACAATAGAAGAAGGACAGAAGTTTATTTTCTAAAGTATTCAATTTCGTTTCTTAAAACAAGAAAATCCAAAATCTAAGAATTATTTCTTGATTTTAACTTATTTTGTTCGTATTTAGTAAAATTTTTTTTTTCTCAATTTTAGAACCCATATTACGTCAAACAAAAGAAAATAGGGAAAAAATTAAGACA
This sequence comes from Pollenia angustigena, assembly GCA_930367215.1. Classification (NCBI taxonomy): domain Eukaryota; kingdom Metazoa; phylum Arthropoda; class Insecta; order Diptera; family Polleniidae; genus Pollenia; species Pollenia angustigena. Next base: position 169,740,365 of record OV884058.1, read on the forward strand.
AGCGTCAAAAATCAAATACATAATTTAATTTGACATTACATGCACTGAACCATAAATTTAACTAAATACCGAAAAATGGGGTGTTAAATTGAAATATACACTATTCTACAAATTTTTTATTCAAGTCTGCAGATGTTTGTCGTAATTACAGAAAAATTTCGAAAATAGTTATAAAGAAGAAATTTCTTCGATTTAACTTTAACCTTTTTAGGTTAATTGATTACAAAGAGCAAGAGCTTTCATAGACTGGAATCCTCAAGGTCAACGTTAGCCTGGTCGACCACATAATTCCTGGATCTGGTCCATCAGAAAAGAACATAAAGCTTAGGGTGGCCGTTATTTTCTTTTTCGTATTTTCACTTGGCAAACCCCTTAGAATGATTCCAAATTAGAAAAAATATATATATAAAATTTTAGATCGTTTGCATTGTTATTAGCCGTGCCTTGAGCCCACAAAGTTTGCTAAAATGCTATTGTTCTCACTATGGGTCGCTTTAATTTTTGATCAATAATAAAGCAAAATATTTAGTATTGGAGGGATAGTTTGATTACAACGTTAGTTTTTTGCACTTTTTAAATTTTATGTAGTAAAATATTTTCCAAAATTCTGCCACCAAGTCTATCGAAAGCTTCACAAATCCGCAGGCAATCGACCTATTGTTTTGCATTTTGTTGAGCAATATATCGGTTTGTTTGTCATTAACTTTATTACCACTTAATATTTGATTTATAGGAGGAACTACTTACATACATACATGTTCTGTTCCCTGGCAAAAATAAAGTGAGAAAATCTAAGGGGAATGTGAACAAATTACGAGGGAAAAAATTTTTCACGATAATGGGAATTTTATTCCCGTGAACATTTTTTCACGTTATTATTCTTCTTTGAATTACATTTTTTCATGGGAGTTGTTCATGATCGCAAATATGTGAAAAGGGGAAAAATTACGAGGGAAAAATTATTTACGATAGGGGTGATAGACTTCCTGACGTGTGAAGTGTATTTTTGGCGGAGGATCTACGGTAGAATTGATAAGGGGTAAAATTGCTATGGGCTGACTATATATGAGAATATCAAGCTAATAAAAATAACTAGAAGGAAAATCTTTGTAGTGAGGCTATGCTGGATACCGAGTCAATGCAACATTACCTGTAATAAAATGGACGATGAGTTAGACTGACTGTGTTGGGATTGTTAAACCTCCAATGGGCTTTTATTTGGGGAAGATTAGGGATTAGGCATTTACATATGGCAATGTAGTCAGCAGGGACATTAATTTGTTTGTGCTTTATGGCCCTTCAATTTAAGAATCGCCCATTTTAAAGGGTCTTTTGCTCAATAGTAACATTATGTTGAACTAATACTTTTAGAAAAGCATTGCTCTTCACGCATCACTTGAAAATTTTATTTTTGAAGGAGTGTTATTTTCCAAAAGGCTTGTTTTATATACAGTAAACCCATAAGCAATTTCGTTAGCTCACACAAACTATAAAAAAATATGAAAATTAGTATGCTTTTCTTAAAAGTATATATTTTTGTGAACTCTATTGAACTGAATAAAAAAAAACTGAATTTTCAAAAATGTGGGCTTAGCTGCTTTACGTGTGAAGGTAAGGAAATATGATTTCTTTTTGACGACGAATATTCGTTGCGAAAAATTCGTTATTCGACCCAACTATGTTTATACTAACTACTACGGCAATGTAAACGTGACATTGTTGTAAATATTTTTACTGAGTTTGCCTAACATTAAGGACTTGTTGCGTCGCACCCAATTTTACATATACATGTAAGTTGCAAATAAAAAAAATATAATTTGACTTTGCCACTGCTATAGCCATGGGATTAATTTATATCGAACCATACGTTAAAAACTTCATGTTAATTTCGTGCTTTCTTAATAATCCCAAATTCTCATGATATTTGGTATCTAAAATTTGACTAGCCAAATAAAATATAGTGCTCTCATTTGCGTATTAAAAAAATATTCAAAAAGAACTTAAAAAAAACTAAGTTTACATTTGACACAAAATCAAACATGTAAATGAGGATGTAAAAAATTTACTTAAGCCGACAAACTTAAGACGTGTTTAAGATTATCGGAGGTGAAAATTACGTGATTTGACAAATAAAGAGTATTAAATAACAAACATAAAATAATAAACAAATTTTTGTGCGTTAGATGTTCACTAATTCATTATTTTATTCATTATATTAAACAAATTCTAAATTTTTACTTAAAGATGACTTCAACAACAACAAAATTAACATAAATTGTAATTATTTTGCCATATGAAATAATTCAAATAAATCTCGAGTTCAGGGAAAAACGTGAGGTTTTTATAATCGAGAGAATTCCCAGACACATGGAAATGAATGAATCGAATGAGTTGAGCTAGAGCGCTCATCAGGCGTAAATCTTCCATTAGCAAGATTCTATGTTAATATTTTTGTTATTTTGTGTATTGTTTGAAACTCCTCATATAAATAGTGATGTCAATAAATTTATTTTTGTAGTATAAAAATAAAATTCATTTAAACAACATGCTTAAGGTAAATTATTATAGTTAAATAATTGCATAATTTAATTTGCTAATCAAAATTGTTTCCTTTTTTTTAGATACACATCAATTTATGTTTATTAGTAATATTTTTACATTATGGAGCAACGGTAAACTATAATCCATATGAAAACAAACAGCCTCACCTCTTAAATGCCCCAAATTCTGAGAGTGAAGGCTACAATTCGCAACAACCTTCTGACACCAATGACTATATAGTTTATCAACAAAATTATGCTGCAGCTCAATCTCCACGAAGTTTACAAGGAAATTCTAATTATCAACAATTGTATCGTTATTATTACACCTCACCATACCAGCAACAACAACAGCACCGACAACTGTTGCAACCACAACAAACCACCCAATCTTGGTCTGGTCCACCCATAGTGGTTGAGGATGACATACAACAGCAACACCAACCATCATCTGCAAACATTCCTCCTACATTCTATCAACAATATTCTACTAGTAGAACTATGAGCAATAGCGAATTGTTGCCAACTCTTCAAAGAAATGTGAAAGTATTATCGCCATCTATTTACACAACACAACCCACCTCTGCCTCCACCAAACAGTTTAATTTTAATAACAATAACAATATTGTTTATCATAGAGATTTTAGACATCAAACTGATGCCATACCAGCAACACAACAAACTCAGCAACAAAATATCGTATCTTGGAATAGCCAACAGCAGCAACAGCATCAGCTACTGGAACATAATAAACACCAGCAGCGCCAACTTCAGCATCAGCCACAACAAATGTATGCCACCAATACAAATTTACGTTACAATGGCATTTTTAACAATTTAAACTCGTTAAGGAAAGATAATGTGCCAGACTATACAGAACATTTTAAACGTTATTTGGAAAATAATCCACATAGAATTAAGCCAGTATATTAGATTAGATAAGATTCGATTGTAAGAAAAAGAAGGTGATAATGAAACGATGTATATAACAAACGTTATTATAATACACATATCGGTACCTAAAACGCAAACGGCCCTTAATAACCAAACTTTAAAAATCGACGTTTTATTTGATTCTGATGTGATGTGTTGCATTAACACAAATGTCTGGAATCTTTCGACCAAAATTAGCGATTTACAAAAAACAAACGGCCCTATCTACAAAAGATTAAAAGATAAACGGTAATAAAAATAAATAATAGTTTGCATAAAATGCATCATTGACAATTGTAAAAACAATTGGTAGGTTTTACAAGAAGAATAGATAAAAATAATTTATAAACCATTTAGAATTTATCATTTTGAATAGTTATTTGCTTTTCCTGTTAAATTTTCCAAATGTTAAATAGGGCCGTTTGCTTTTTTGGTAACGATATGCTGCCGTATTTATTTAAAAATAATTAAGACATCAAACGTTTTTAAAAACTATAAATTTCCATTGATTTTTTCCTTGAAGTAGATTTCAAATGCAACTTAGTTTTTTAAATCTAGCTTTACAACAAAAGCGCAAATGATGACTAAACATTTTTTTTCGAACTTAGCTTAGAGAGATTCTATTTCCAAAAAGAGCTTTATAACCAAATTATATTTTAAAAATGGAAATTGGAGTTAATAACTTAGAAATATGTACTCGTATACTAAAACTAAAATAAGACAATTTCTTTAAGAGTTCGTGAAGCAAAAATCCGTAATAGCCCCTGCTTTAAACAATAATAGGCATTCGCAGAAACATCGTTTAGTGACAACGAACATGCAGCTGTGTTCTAATAAGAAACATTAACAATTGCTTTGCTGAAATAATAATTTATATATCCAGGGGCTGAATTTTATTATTTTATGATGTTGGCATTGGGTTTATCATCATTATTTTTAATAATTACGAGTTAAAACAAATTATCGAAAATAAAAGCAGCCAAATTTGACAGAAATTTTAAAACCGCATAACTTATATCTAAGATTTTAACCAAATAATCAATTCTATTTATTTTTATTACGATTTAACAAGATTTGATGACGATCACAAGAATTTTAGAACAAAAGAATAAAAGGTCGATAACAGCGAAATCAAGCAACTCCTTTCATGTTAAAAAATATTTTGTTTATTTGTTTTTTTTTTTTTTATTTTATATTTTTACATGAGAATCGTCAAGGAAGGAGTCAACTGACAGATGCCTATTAAGAGGAGCAGTGTTGCCCTTTCAGTTTAGAGACGGAAAATGCTAAGTCACATACTTATTGACCCGCCCTCGTATCTATTCTGTGCACCTCCTGGAAGTTCATAGGCTTTAAATTTTTTTTATATTTTAAGTGGGCGTGGCATCTACCGTACAAAGAAAATAAAGATTTCTGTATATTTGATGAATGGCATGAGCGAAAGTTTCCAAATTTCCTAAAAATATCTTGGTTATCAATACACAACATCCCAAAAAAATAGGGCGTGATTGGATTTATTTATATCAAAAGATCGGAAAGAGAAAAATTGTCCAAATTTGCAAACATAGCGGTGGTATTAATACACAATCTCTTTAAAAAATTACTGCGAAGGATTATACGATAGGCATTTAGTTTTCCGTGTATGAAGAGAACGGCAACAGTTAATGTTTTTAAATAAGATAAATCTTAGTGATCAATACACAACATCCGACAAAATGTAGGCGGGATTGGAGAAGAGGGAGTGGCAACTCCCGTACATAAACAAACTCAATTTCTGTATATCTGGAGAATCGAAGCAATAAAATTTTCCAAATTTGGTAAAAAAAAAAAAATTGCGATGTCAGTTCATGACTTCTAGCGGGATTGGAGAAGTGATAGATTTCTTTATATCTGGAAAATGGTAGGAGAAAAATTTTACAGATAACTGGGTTGCCAATACTAAGCATCTGACAAAAAGTTGACAGGATTGGGTAAGTGGGTGTGGTACCTATCATACAAAGACAATACATATACAGCCCAATTATGGATAAAAATTCTCCGGGAGTTTTCTCCCTTCTCCCATTTTTCCTATGTCAATTCAATTGTAAAGATGGGAAAAGGGAAACAACTCCCGGCGAATTTGTATTCATAATTGAGCTGATAGATTTCTATATATCTGCAGAATGGTTACAGTAAAAGTTTTCAAATTCGAAACAATCAACTTGTATTGATCCGCATTTCTTAAGAATGGCAGTAGCTTTTGGTACAAATTTCTTGGTTATCAATTCACAACAACTGTCATAAAGCGGGCGGGATTGGAGAAGTGGGCATGACATAAAAATAACTCTGTATATCTACGGAACGGCAATAGCTACAGTTAACAAATTTGATTTAAAATCTGTCAAAAAGTGGGCTGGATTGGATAAGTATTCTTGGCAGCTTCAATATAAATACAATAAAGATTTCAGTATACATCTGGTAAACGTTTAAAGTATCTATATTAAGTACAAATTACTTTTAGTAAACTAGTTTTTCTTTCATTTCTGGGAATAAAAAAAGAGCGAATCAAATAAAATTCTTACATCTTTTGCCCTCCAAAAGAACCATTATAAGTTTTCAAAATACATTTAAATACTATCTTAAAAGCCGTTCACATTACATTTCAGATGATTAAGATGACAGATGATTAAGAAAAAAATACAACAAACAAATTAATATTTATTTAAAGTATTAAAAATGCTTTTATTAAGTTATCAGAAGATTATTTTAATCATTTTAATGATCAAATTGTGAAAATTTATGAGTTATTTAAGGAAAAAAATAAAAACATTAAGCAGAAATCGTGGCCGGTTTTACACAATCATGTTGGCGATTCTACATTATACTCAGTTTGAGGTATGTTCAGTCGATTCTATGTGGTTTATGAAGTGATTTAGTTGTTATCTTGTCAATTTGAAGTGATTTACAAATCACTTCAATGTATGCGTAATCATCTCGATTTTGAAGTGATTAGAGCTTAATCACGTTCGAGCTGCTTAAACGCGTTTAAGAACCCAAATGTGAACATAGCATTACTTTACCAACTTTGTTCCATTAGGATAATAAAAACAAACTTATATATACCCCTTCCACCTGAGTTGAAGGGTATACAAATTGTGCAATAAATGATTTGAAACGAAAAAATGAAAATAGCATTTAGTTTTGCTTGCGGCATTCATGTCATTATGACAGACATTTCAATTGATTCATTTACACTCATTCACTCACAGATGCAATTGACAAAATCATTGTCTTTTTAAACTAAAAAAAGTTTTAACCCTACAGTGGGGCTGTTGAACAGTTATAAAATACTTTCTTTTTATATCAAAAGATATATCAAGTATTTACATTATTTTACTGTTAATATTATTACCTTAAATACATAAAACGTTCTGTTTTGGTTATACCGAAATATATACATTAGAATTTTAACCTAACAAGAAATATTATCCATAATTGTATATTTCTCATAATTCCTGTAATAATTCAATATTTGCTGCAATACTTTTAGTAATATGTACCTCAAACCTTGTAAATTATAATTATTTTAAAGTGTAATGATGATAGTTAAGTAAATAAAAAATAAAATAAAAAATTATACATTAGAAACATGATAATTTGTAATCAATAGGACCAACTGCTTTTTATGAATTAGAGAAGCTTTCGAAATACATATAGAGATTTCGATTAATCGTTTAAGTTAAAGGCTCTACTGATTATGTGAGCACTAGGGTGGATTTTGGGCGGGTGCCGGAGGTAATAGTGCCTTCTAGGGAGAGCTGGTCAGGTAGGAGCAGATTATTTGGTGGATTTGCTATATTCACTGATGAGTGGCACAGGTGTGGGGGTCTACATTGAGGATATGGACATCAGATTGTCATATAGGCTTCCTGACGACTGCAGTGTTTTTCAGGCGAAGGTTCTGGGGGTCTTGAGGGCCGTGGGACTGATGAGGGATAACATTGATAGGGGCTCGGTGGTCACTGTATATGTGGACAGCCAGGAAGCTCTTATGGCTGTGAGGGGCTGTTATGTGCACTCCAAACTGGTTGATGATTGTAGGAGGGCTCTGGAGGGAGTCTTAGGGGAATATGTGTTAAGGCTGTGCTGGGTGCCGGGTCATTCCAACATAATCGACAATGAGGTGGCTGATGAGTTGGCTTCAGGGCAGCAGGCTGAGGTGGCTGGGCAGTAGATTCCTCGGCGAATGAGGGGATGTCTCGGGGTGTGGACTCGAGGGTCTAGTAGGATTCGTAATGGGGATGACCTAGCTGCAAGAGAGGAGACGGGATGCTGGCCACACGTAGGGCGAATTTTGGTTTGGTCTGGTACTTTCTTTTACTATATATCTTTCGAATCTCATGCTGTCGTTCTTTATTTCATCTATGTTCCTTTTTTTCACTTGTCTATTCCTAAATAAGGCGTCACAAAGGACCATACTGGTCTCTGGTTGAAGGTGTGAAGAAAACTTCACACCAGCCTTTCTACCTACCCACCTAAAGAAAAACGTTTTATAGGGGTTTGAATTGCTTCATTGTCAATTGCTAAAATATGATATTGTTCTACAAGTCTAGAACAAACAAACTTATCCTAAATAGATCTATAAACGATCAAATTGCTTGAATGTACGTTTTTTTGTAAAAGATTAAAGTAACACACATTTATAACAAGCTTGTAAAAAAACATTGCCATTATATTTTTTTTTATAGAGGTTGTTTCGAGTAAGTACGATTTAGAGGAGTCTCCTAAGACTTTCAATAAAAAAAATTACGAATTAGGAAAGAGACCAAAATATATGGGGTTTTTGTGAATTAAAGAGTTTTTTCAAAAGACCAGCCGTTTATTTCTAATAGTTGAGGTTTTTGAATAAACGGGAATTATCGCAGTGTGACTGTATTTACTATCATCTCAGAAAATACAATTTATTAAATAGCTTTGTAGGGTATTCAAATGATCATTCACGATCAGGTTTTTCAAATCTATTGTTTATCCAAATTCTGTTATAAACTGTTATATATATTTTTTTATTTAATAATAATAATTTGCCGCATTCGATCCGAAATATATACGAGAATTGTTGAATTGTACATATGTACATATGTATATGTATATAGAGAAAACCGCATGAATTAAATTAAAATATACAACATTTATAATTATCGAATGATGTGATACACATGGTCTTAAATGAGTAAGTAAATATTTTTGCTTTTATTGTTGTTGCTGCTTTTGTTAATATTGTTGTAAAACAATGAGAAAAAAAATCTGTTAAATACTTTTACATTCTATACGATTCATTGTACTTTTCTCATAATATTAAAAAAAAAAAAAAAAATTAAAATGTGTCATTTTATTTTATTATTTGTTCGTAGTATTTTTTTTTAACAAAAAAAAAAAAAAAAGCACAACATAAAATGTTTTCAATATGTTACATATGAGTTCATGTGAGCATTTTTAATGTTTTTAAAGAGGAGTGAAGGAATTTAAGTAGATGTCTGCAATGGCTATTTACAGTGTATCGGATTTTCCTTAAGTATCCATTGAGTAGTTCCGTATACATAGACTTTGTGTATATATGTATACGATATTGATTGTTTGTGCACAATGGAGTAGTTTAGAAAAAATTTTGCAATAATAACACTTTGACAAAGTTATAATTTTTAAAATCCGATATTCAAAAAAAAAAAAATTAGTTTTCAAATAATTCGAAAGCCAGATTGACAACTCTAAACATAACATAACTCGGCGTAACATAATATAACATGACATGACAGGGCATAACTGACAGTTTTTTAAAAGATAAGATATTTTAAGGAGTATGTATGTACACGGTAAAAATGCTTGTCATGCAGACGAATTCACTCGTTCACGTGTGCTCGACGTAATATTCAGCCTTATTCCGGTTGTCGTTGTCGTAATCACTCAAGTCGTTTTTTGTAAGAGATTAAAGTAACACACAACCAGTGTTCTTTAATCTCTTACAAAAAACGACTTGAGCGATTACGACAACGACAACCGGAATAAGGCTGATTAGCTTGATGAGAAATGCTTGACCGTGTACAAACCCTTTTAGACTGCACAGAAAAAAATAGTTTTCATATTTGAATACGAAAATCGCATATTTGATAAAAAAACATTTTTGAATTTTCTGCGATGACGATTTTTGCATTATTAAAAAGTTTGTAGGTATAGTTATTGAATTTTTAGTCAACAACCAAGTTTATTGAATCAATAAAAAAAGTTGTTGCCCAAAATAATTTACGTGATTTGTTAAAATAAATTGTTGGAAATGTTGAATAAATCAAACAAAATGTTTATCGAATCTTTATTTATTAATAGTGTCCGACCGAACGTTCGGGTTCGGTTACGGAGTTCGGTCAAAAAATGATGTTCGGCCTAAGTTCGGTGTTCGGCGAAATTTTTACCGAACACCCAACTTTTTTATGAAATAACATAATAACATAACGAAAAAATACAGCGATGTCTAAATAAAATTCTTAAGTGTATAAAAATGTCTTTATATGTGTAATTTTTATAAGACGGAAAAAAATACAACAACAAAAAAAAACGGTTTAGTTTTATTTGGCAAAAAAATACTCTATTTATATTCTGCGAATGGTAAGATAATCTATAGTTTTGAGTGAACCACAATCCAAACTTCATAGTATACATTGTTCCAGATAAAAATTTCATCCAATCCATTTCGGAGTTTTTTTTTGAAAAAAATTGAGCAAGCGCTAAATTCGAATGTTGCACCAAACAAATGTCAATGGGGAGTTCATTGCCAAGAAAACAAACTACCGCCAATTTTAAACGCCACTTAGAGAAAATACACCCCAACGAATTCAAAAAATACATTGTGGAGGTTTGAGTACCAATATGTATACTAGGGCTATGACCAAATTATTGGCATAGTACGACGGAGTGGCCAATAATGTTTTAGGAATGAAAACACCTGTCTCCCGTCATTTTGCGAAAAAAACCTCACGCAGCGAAGCACATTTTTAAAACCTTCTAAGAAATTTTGAACCGCGATGATTTGTAAACCGTAGGAAAATTTTTAAATCAAAAGCAGTGGATAAATTCCAAAATATCATTTATGTAAGTGATACGTATAGGAATATATACAAATATGAGGTGTATATTTTTTAAAATTCCCGATCCCTGCATGAACTTTTTTAACAATCCGAAAAAATTATCATATTTTTTATTAATAACTTTTAATGTTCTACACGAATATACTATGCCGTTTTTGATTTTCGCAAAAAGTGTGAAAAAGTTAAGCCCTAATGTATACTGTATTAAACTTGAACTTTATTTTTTTTCTTAAAAAAAAGCAATTACTAATTATTTTTTAACTATAAAATAGTTTTGACTACTATAAAGTGCATGTTGCATCCTTCCAAAAGTGTAAATGTAATAATTTCCCGAAATTTTATCTTGTTTTAAATAAATACATTAAAAAAGTACAATTGTTCAGAGTTATTAACAAAAAGTTCGGGTTCGGGTTCGGCCGAACTTGTCAAAATTTACCGAAGTTCGGGTTCGGTCTCAAAAAGTGCGTTCGGTCGGACACTATTTATTAATAATGATGTGCTAAATTCCCAATTTTCATTTTTTTAATAAATAAACAAAAATTTTTTACTGGGGGGTAAGCTAGTTCCTATGCGCATTTCGCTGGTTGCTTAGGCCAGATCATCAGGAAACCATTTTGTAAAGACTTTGGCAAACCTAAAGATATTTAACCAAATAAAACTGTTAAGCGAATGAGAATTTTGACCTATTATAAAATGGACAAGAGTTGTAAAACTACTTTTTTAACGTTGATTTAAACATTTGTTTTATTGAATATCAAGAAATATTTAAATATTTCATTATTAAATATGGTTTATTGAGTGCTTTTTTGCAAAGTGTATATTTGATAAATTTTTTCATTGAATCAAACAAAAAGTTTGTTGAACAAAAATTATATTTTTAACAAACTGTGTTGTTAAAAATTTTATTGAGATATTTTTTTCTGTGTGAGTAATAGAAAGGAACTTTGGCGCTATTTAAGTCTGACATCATTTTATAAATATTGATTTTCGCTTTCATGTATCGTTTTAAAAATGCTCTTGGACAACGTATAAGATCGTCTTCATCCCCAAGAGTGGGAAGATATCTCACACTATGGCTAAAGACTTTAGACCAATTAGTCTATCCTTCTTTCTACTGAAAATACTGGAGAGGATTTTGGATATTCATATTAGATCATCGTTAGGACACAATTCCTTGTCACTGGCTCAGCACGCCTACACGAAGGGAAGGTCCACGGAAACTGCGCTTCAGTCATTGGTGGGCCACATAGAGAGATCCCTGCACATCAAGGAATTTGCTTTAGTTGCATTCCTGGATATTGAGGGCGCTTTCAACAACGTTAGACCTGAATAGGTTATTAACGCAATGAGACATTTGGAAATCGACCCAGCGATTATTTAATTTGTCAGCAGTATCCTGCACTTCAGGCGTATCTAATCCAACTTGGGCGCCTCGAACATCTCCAAGGTTGTGACTAGGGGCACCCCGCAAGGTGGTGTACTCTCACCATTACTTTGGAATCTGAATATGAATACCCTACTCAGGACCATGGAAAGGACGTGCTGCAGAACAGTTGCATATGCGGATGACGTTACAGTTGTGGCTCTGGGTAAAGATCCCAGACTATTGTCTGAACTAATGGAGTCCGCATTGGACAATGGTGCCAGGGATGTGAACTGCCAAAACGGAACTGGTACTTTTCACAAGGAGATACCAAATCCCCGAATTTGATACCCCGAGGATAAAGGGGGTCTCACTGGAACTGTCTGACAACGCCAAGTAGCTTGGGCTAATATTGGACAGCAAACTGAACTGGAGGATGAACACCATTTCCAGGACTAAAAAGGCGGCAACTGCATTATATTGCTGCAAAAGGGCCATTGGTCTAAACTGGGGAATTAACCCGAGGAATGTATACTGGCTATACGAATGTGTCATTAAACCCATTCTATTCTACGGGGCAGCTGTTTGGTGGCCGAAGCTCGAGGTGAAGAGTCATCAAACTAGGTTTGAACGTACAATGAGAATGGTGGCGATAGCGGTAACAGGTGTCATTAGAACAACCCCCTCTAAGGCACTGTTTATGATTTTAAACTGGTTACCACCAGACATTTAAGACTAAGGGCCACCGGAGCATGGAGGGATTACAATATCGGACATGCTAATATTCTGAACGAAATAAATTGGCACATGGATGTTGATTATGTCACACCCGAGCCATCTTTGATCCTGGCTTCACGGTAAGCATTTTGAATAACGTAGTCCACTATGATGACCTACAAATTCCCGCGAATGCGATTCAAATTTTCACGGACGGTTCTTAAACACTGTATGGTGTCGGTTCTGGCATATACTCCGAGCAGCTAAACTGGAGCATTCCTATAAGACTGCCGGACCACTGCAGTGTCATCCAGGCCGAGATAATGGCCATCCACACAGCCGCGAGACGCATCCGGTACGGTGAAATATCTGGTAGGGATATTCACATTATTACCGATAGCAAGGCGGCCATAAGATCCCTGGGGAATGTGTTCATCACATCGAGAATTGTCCGAGAATGCCAGATGTCTCTGGAGGAGATAGCGAGACATTCACTGGTCACCCTTAATTGGGTCCCCGGACACAGGGACATACTGGGGAACTGCATGGCGGATTCGTTGGCGTATGCAGGCACCACCTTGAATCGAGACGGTTCAACATATAATGTAGGTGCTTCACTCACAAGGAGCAAGGAACTCATGGCGCAAAAGTTTCATATTATCGCCAGTCAGAGGTGGCACAATAAAACTACCTGTGGGGAAACCAGCAAAGTCTGGCCCATCATAGATGAAAAAAGGACACGGCGGGCATTACAACTGTCCAGACATCATTTTAGAAACCTGATTGCGGTTATAACTGGCCACTGGCCCATTTGGAGGCACGCCCAGAGGCTGGTGGAGGAGGAAGAGTCAACGGAACATCTTCTCTGTAATTGCCCGGCATTCGGAGATCTTAGACTCAAAATGTTTGGTCGAAGAACCCTTTGGGACCAAACTTGTCTCTCTGATGTTGATGTAAACAGGATCCACTCCTTTACTGAATCGACCGGATGGCTGCGTGGGAACACTAGCAGCCAGATAACATAGGACCCATGGGAGACGGTGTGACATGGTAACACAACGGGAACTAATAAATGGACCCACGTGAGCTGTGCTTGATCACGGCTGCCAATGGAACCTAACCTAACCTTTAAAAATGCTCGTCGTAGAGCACAGTGACAGCGTATATATATTTACTAGAGGTCTGCAAAAATTTATTTGTATTAGAGAAGTTTCAAAATAGGAATGGGAAAAAAATATCGATATATTAAAATATCGATATTTAAAAAAAATAATCGATATATATCGCCGATATTTAAAATACCGATATATCGATGTATCGATATTGAAATACGTCTATCGAATTCGATATTTTTTAAAGTCAGTTTTCATTAAAAACTCAATATTTTAGGCGTTTTTCAAACAATATGTATTAAAAAATTGGCATCACTGCAAGCATCATATGTTTTTTTAAACTAATATGAAGATCTAAGTATAACTCCCCGTCTACAACTGACATGATTTGCTGTAATAACATGGTTATAAAAGCGTTGTTAAAATATTTGCATTAACAAACGTGTTCTAACATGAGAAAACCTCTAACATGATGAGTCTATACTTAACACTAACATCATATTAGTGTTAATGTTTAGCATTTCATGTCAGTTGTAGACTGCATGTATTAGAAGAAGAATTAAGAAAGAAGCGGGGTTTTCACCTTGCAGATTTCTAATTAAAACAGTAAATTCAAACGAACTTGAAAAGATTTATTTAATGCGGTTTAAGAACAATATATGTGCCTATATATATTTGGAATAATAACAAGATTTGTGCATATATATTAGGGTGGGTCGAAAAAAAAAGTTGTGCCAGTCACCCCCTAGAATGAGAGATATGTCAATGAAGTTTCTAAAACAGGAAAAAATTTTTTTTTGCCACGCCCCAAAATACAGCACTTTTGGTTTTTTATATGTAGCGCTGCCATTTAAAGTCCGATCTCATCATATCGCATATCGTTGTTCATGGCTTGAAAGTTGCTTCATTTTTGTCTTTGGTGACTTTTCAATCCGACCTGAAATTCTGGACACCACTTATGCCACCTCGGATCCTTCCCCCAAATGTCCAATTTTTTTGACGGTCCAAGAAAGTCCTTATAAAATTACGTATGTATCGATTTTAATATGCTCACTTTTATGACACACCTCCAAATTAAGGCCCTTTTTTCTTTTTCACACACATACTACATTAAACCAAGTAGAAGCCAATACAAACCAAAAAAATGTTCATCAGTCACGCCCTAGAATAAAAGGTATATTTATTAAGTTTTAAGAACTTAAAAAAAATTGTTTTTGCCATGCCCTAAATTACTGCCCTTTTTGTTTTATATATACAGCATCGTCAATTAAAGTCCAATCTCATCGTATCGTATATCATTGTTAATGGCTAGAATGTGCCTTTATTTTCGTATTTAATGCTTTTTTAAACTAACTTAAAATTCTATATGGCAATTATGATATCTCGGATCCTTCCCTCTGATGTCTAATTTTTTCACGTGCTAAGAAAGTCCCTCTAAAACTTTGAGTCTAGCTAAGATTTATATACACCGACTGCCCAATTTATAATTTTTCGCATACATGGGTTGAGGCATTCATTATTATGCATTTAAATTATTTTTTTTTTAATTTTTAGAATTCTGCAGTTTCTTTATATTTTTTAGTTCTTGTTTTAACTCTGTATCATGGTCTCATATATTACATTATGTTTGCTTTTACAAATGTCTTAATTTAAATTTTTAATTTGAGTTTCACAGTCCAGCAAAAAAAAATGGCACGAAAAATTGCACAAAATATGAAAACTGGCAAAAAAAAACGCTAGTAGTTCAGATCGAGAAAGCTTGTCAATAAATTCATCCGTCTCACTTTCATTAAAATATGAGTAGTCCACTTGAAAACACCGCTTAGTTAAAAAAAGACCAAAGGCTAAGAAACAGTTTTTAAAAATTCAAATGACAAGCCATAGAGAGTGGTTTTCAGGATTATTGAATAATTAAACAAAAATTGCGCGTAACTTACAGAGTTTTGTACAAGATTGATAATGGCTTAGGGAGCCATTAAAAAAAAATGGAGGCTTTTACAGAATTTTTATTTTGCTATATATCTAAAACAAAAAGGGCTGTTATTTAGGGCGTGGCAAATTTTTTTTAAAGTCCTTAAAACTGTATAAATATACCTTTTATTCTAGGGCGTGACTGAGGAAAATTTTTTTGGTTTGTATTGACTTCTACTTGTTTTAATGTAGTATGTATGTGAAACAGAAAAAGGGGCTTTATTTGGAGGCGTGTCATAAAAGTGAGCATATTAAAATCTCAACATACGTAGTTTTATAAGGACTTTCTTGGACCGTCAAAAAAATTGGACATTTTGGGGAAGGATCCGAGATGGCATAAGTGGCGCCCAGAATTTCAGGACGGATTGAAAAGTCACCAAAGACAAAAATGAAGCCACTATCAAGCCATGAACAACGATATGCGATATGATGAGATCGGACTTTAAATGGCAGCGCTACATATAAAAAACCAAAAGTGCTGTATTTTGGGGCGTGGCAAAAAAAATTTTTTTCCTGTTTTAGAAACTTCATTGACATATCTTTCATTCTAGGGGGTGACTGGCACAACTTTTTTTTTTGTATGGAGGTCGACCCGGTCTAATATATATGGGCATTTCTCCAGAAATGTCAACCGCAGCCAAAAAATTCAAAGTCTATAAAAGTATGTTGTTTTAACATATTTTTATAGGGAATCTATCAACTTTCAATAATGTAAACAAATTTTACATTTATTCATAACACACTTTGAAATATTCAAATGCAAAGTCGAACAAGTGCAGAAGTTCTGTTTTGAACCTTTCTATTGCAAGATTTGTTTTGCTAAATGATCTAAATGAGAAACATTATGCATTTAAAAATCTTTTTTAAATATCAGTTAATATTCAAAGAATATAAGAAAAATGTAAAAGGAACGATGCGATTGCCAATTACGGTAAATTTTTTCTTTGCTTTACCATATATTTTGATGTATCGTGCGACATTGAAAAATAACATTTGTTATCAGTGCGTCATAGGTATTTGTATAATGCGAAGCAAATATTTGTTACAAACAGAGATTTATATTGCGATTTAAATAAAAAAAATTTTGTTGGAAAAAAATCAACGCTTTGCTCTTGGTACTTATTTGAATTTTGTAGCGTGCGACATCGTAAGTGTAAAATGCATAAATAAAATATCTTTCTTTGATTATGTAAATACAAATAATAAAATGTTTGAATGTAGATAAGTAAAAACAGCGCCGAGAAAAATAAAGTTAAGTTAGTTTCTTTTCTTTGTCTTTACAAATACTTTACATACATATAATACTATGTTCACACTTGGGTTCTTAAACGCGTTTAAGCAGCTCGAACGTGATTAAGCTGTAATCACTTCAAAATCGAGATGATTACCCATACATTGAAGTGATTTGTTAATCACTTCAAATTGACATGATTACAACTAAATCACTTCATAAACCACATAGAATCCACTGAACATACCTCAAATGTAGAATCGCCAACATGATCGTGTACAACCGGCCAAGATTTCTGCTTAATGTTTTTATTTTTTTCCTTAAATAATTCATAAATTTTCACAATTTCATCATTAAAATGATTAAAATAATCTTCTGATAACTTTATAAAAGTGTTTTTATACATTTTTAATACCTTAAAGAAATATAAATTGGTTTGTTGTTTTTTTGTGTGTTTGTTGTGTGTTTTTTTTCTTATCATCTGTCATCTTAATCATCTTAAATGTAATGGGAACGGCTTTGATTAGCTAAATCAACATTTTGCTTAAACGCGTTTAAAAAGCTAAGTGTGAACTTAGCATAAGATAAATAAATTTATTTTTATTTGTTTTTATTAAAAATTAAAAATAATAAACATAAAAGTATGATGGAACAAAATGTCGCATGCAACTCGTAGCGTGCGACAGTGATTAAAATTAAATAAAAAACAAACTACACAATATTTTTGAATGAAATAAAAAGCATTATTAAGATACACCAATGCATAACATTTTAAATTAGTCGCATTAAAATATTTTATCAAGTTTCGCTGAAATCAGTGTTTGAACTGTTTGCCGTAAAAGCGACTTCTGTTTTTGTCGCATGCAAATGCCTTGGTTTTTTTTAATTTTCTTGAAAACGAACAATTGCTCAAAACCAATCTTTACCACAAATTATGGTGCTAATCAAGAGCTATAAGTTTCGCCTTTTGTCAAAATAAAATTAATGTTTTGATATATGTTTTTTTCACTTTTTAGGCGTACGAATGTCGCATTCGACATTAGAGAAATGCCCATATGCATATATATATTAAATTTTTTAATTTCGTAATACGTTCGATATATCGATACATCGATATTTTTGAAATAATAAATATCGATACTCTTAAAAAATATCGATTCGATATATATCGATATATTTTTTCAATTTGCCCATCCCTATTTCAAAAAACAATCCAAAAATATTATGACACAAGCTAACACCTACTATATGATGAATTTCATTTAAAAATCGAGATAAAACTGAAATTTTGAACCCGACCAACTCAGATATCGATGAAATTTTATTCATAGCTAAATTTGATCAACACAAACAAACTCTCAATTTTAGAAATGACTGTTTTGCGATTTTTTGGGCGTGACACAGTGGGAACGTTTTCGAAAAAACGCGAAAATGGTCGAAAAGAGCTCCATTTAAACAACAATAACTCAGAATCGGCTAAACCGATTTCCATGATCTTGGTATCATTAAAAATATATTTTAACAGGCTTTATGACACGTTAAAAAAAAAAAAAGAAATACACTGTAAAAAAATTTATAACAAAAAAAAATTTTAACTGACGAAAAAACCAAAAAGATCAAGGTTTTTTTTACAGTGTATTAATTTTTTAGAAAGGTTTATCCTTCATCTATACCATATCAAAAAATAAAAATGGGTTCTTTTTTAGTTTTTTTTATATAATTTTTTAAGTAGTGTCAATTCTAGTAATTGCCCTTATATTTTATAACAAAAAACAATTTTAGGTAACGAAAAACCAAAAAAGATCAAGGATTTTTTACAGTGTATTACTTTTTTAGAAAGGTATTTCCATCACCTATAACATATCCAAAAAGTAAAATGGGTTATTTTTTATTTTTTTTTTAAATAATTTTTTAAGTAGTGTCACTTCTAGTAATACGTACCGAAAGTTTTCGAAATAATTCGAATAACAGCGAAAATATCTGGTCACATTCACAAAATAGTTCAACAATTCTAACATTTTTTAAATGTTTACAAATAAAAAACCATCAACAATTGTTTATTATATTTGCCATGTTTTTATTAATTTGTGTTTTATTTTATTTAAATTTTTTTTAAGTTAATTATTTGTAAGAAATTTTGCGCTGCTCAAATTTGGCACAGTCAGAATATCTGCGCACATTACAAAAGTTTCATTTATCGGAATGAATGAATGAAAGCCTTGAGTTCCTGTTATAGTTTTAGCTTCTTTATATCTTGAAAATAGCTTTTCTTTAACGTTGTTGTATTCGTCAGCATCTGCGTAAGCAACTTGTATGGTGGTCTTATATGTTTCTGGAGCCCAGTGATAGAGTTGCCTCGTTGTCTGGATTTCATTTTTATTTGCAATACTATAATTTCGAGCACCTCTCTTCAATGTTCCTCCGATTCCATCACATGCAGATTTATTTTCAGATAACGATAAATTAACTCATAAAAGCTTCGCCATAATATCTGATTACAATACCCATGATAGTATAGCAGTTCATCTATATATTTCAAAAATGATACAGTTCGTGAAGGCGAATATAACCAACAATATTAATAAAATCATTTACGTATCAGATGGTGCAGGAGCACAATATAAAAATAAATATAACTTCATTAATTTATGCCATCACAAATCTGATTTTGGGATTGACGCTGAATGGCACTTTTATGCTACCAGTCACGGAAAATCTGCATGTGATGGAATCGGAGGAACATTGAAGAGAGGTGCTCGAAATTATAGTATTGCAAATAAAAATGAAATCCAGACAACGAGGCAACTCTATCACTGGGCATCAGAAACATATAAGACCACCATACAACTATACCAACTATAACAGGAACTCAAGGCTTTCATTCATTCATTCCGATAAATGAAACTTTTGTACATGTGCGCAGATATTCTGACTGTGCCAAATTTGAGCAGCGCAAAATTTCTTACAAATAATTAACTTAAAACAAATTTAAATAAAATAATACACAAATTAATAAAAACATGGCAAATAATATAAACAATTGTTGATGGTTTTTTATTTGTAAACATTTAAAAAATGTTAGAATTGTTGAACTATTTTGTGAATGTGACCAGATATTTTCGCTGTTATTCGAACTATTTCGAAAACTTTAGGTACGTATTACTAGAGTGACACTACTTAAAAAATTATTTAAAAAAAAAATAAAAAATAACCCATTTTACTTTTTGGATATGTTATAGGTGATGGAAATACCTTTCTAAAAAAGTAATACACTGTAAAAAATCCTTGATCTTTTTTTGGTTTTTCGTTACCTAAAATTTTTTTTTGTTATAAAATATAAGGGCAATTACTAGAAGTGACACTACTTAAAAAATTATATAAAAAAAACTAAAAAAGAACCCATTTTTATTTTTTGATATGGTATAGATGAAGGATAAACCTTTCTAAAAAATTAATACACTGTAAAAAAAACCTTGATTTTTTTGGTTTTTTCGTCAGTTAAAATTTTTTTTTGTTATAAATTTTTTTACAGTGTATTTCTTTTTTTTTTAACGTGTCATAAAGCCTGTTAAAATATATTTTTAATGATACCAAGATCATGGAAATCGGTTTAGCCGATTCTGAGTTGTTGTAGTTTAAATGGAGCTCTTTTCGACCATTTTCGCGTTTTTTCGAAAACGTTCCCACTGTGTCACGCCCAAAAAATCGCAAAACAGTCATTTCTAAAAATGAGAGTTTGCTTGTATTGATCAAATTTAGCTATGAACAAAATTTCATCGATATCTGAGGGGGTCGGGTTCAATGCATCTCGATTTTTACATGAAATTCATCATATACAACAATTGCACTTAAGACGTGCAAGAGTGTTTCATAAAGTATTTTAAAAACAGATATACCATATACATATCGTTACTTCAGATTTAATGTAAAAAAAATTTTGAGTTGTAAAAAAATATAAAGTCCAAAAGAACTACCTTACTAAGCAATTTTTTCAAAAAATTCGATTACTTTTTGGAAAAAGCTATTTTTTCAAAAAAAAAAAATTTTATGGGGATGTGTGGGACACTCCCTTAAAACTATTACGGATAATTAAGAATTTTTGCAATTTATAATTACATATAGGCAGGTATTTATATTGTGAAGTGTTAAAAGTGATGTGAATAACAGTTGAAATCAATAATTCAAAATACATAAAAGTTTATGACGATATAAAGGTATAAGAAAAAGTGCCTGATGAGCAAAAATAGACAAAATGTGAAAATTAAAAAAAATTGTCAAAAATAATGGCGCAAACTTGCGCACACTTTTTTTTTTTGGTTTCTAAAATTCGAGATTCCAAATTTTAATGTGGTATCAAACATAATTCGTAGA
This sequence comes from Pollenia angustigena, assembly GCA_930367215.1. Taxonomy (NCBI): domain Eukaryota; kingdom Metazoa; phylum Arthropoda; class Insecta; order Diptera; family Polleniidae; genus Pollenia; species Pollenia angustigena. The sequence goes on from OV884058.1 coordinate 169,761,718, forward strand.
CACGCTAACCTCACCTTCAAACCTCTTCTTTTCCTTTTTTTGCAAAAAAAAAGTGTATAATTTGTTTTTTTTTAGCTTTTGAAATAATTGTTTCAACATGAATATTCAACATATTTTAAACATATTTTTTCTGTTTTAAATAACTTTTGATCAAACCTTTCAGCGAAAAAAAAATCTTTGTTAAACCTTTATTCGTTTAGCCGCAAAAAAAATCATATAAACATCCAGAAACCGAAAAAAACATTTAAATCTCATATAATTTTCTTCACTTTCCTGAGTTTAGCAGGGTCTCAGAGCTACAAATCCCAACTAAAAGTCTTCAAAATTTACAATATAATGTAAAATATTGTTGTCTGTCGAGCTGCGTACTTAGTTCTTAAGATTTCTTAAAATTCAGTTTTGCCTTTTTGGCCAGCTTTTCAGGCCAAATACTCCTCTGTGTGCCGTTTTGACACCAACTATAGTTAATTCGCCTTGCACTAGAAGAATCATCAATACACCCTTACTTTAGATGGCAGTATCAACTTGATACACAGCAACTTGTAAGAACAGTTGTATATGTGCACGTCTTTAAGTTGACCATTGTCTTCATGTTCAATTTTCAAATACATGAAGAAAATATTCAACGTTCAAAGTATGTGTGTGAAGATAAATACGTATTTAACTAGCGGAGACATCCACCACATTTTCTTAGCAGCAACTCTTTGCAGTTAACATTGCACTTAACAGTGCTGCTGTAATAGAATAAAGTGAATTTAGGACGATTTTGAGGGAAATGGAAATGGAATATGGAATGGTAACATAAACAAACTATTTGGAAATGGTGCTCCAAGAGGTCCTCTTTAGGACCCTATTAGTGGTATATCTGAAATAATTCTGAAAATTAGGAAAATTTAATTTTGAAAAAGTGCTATTTTGAAAAATGTTAAAAGTGGACTTTATGGACATTGGACAATTTGGAGAAATGGTGATGGGTAACAAAATAACACCATAAAGGAATGGGGGAAAAAAGAGTCCTAAAGAGGATTCTGGTAGTGGGATATCTGAAATAATATTGGAATTTCAGAAATTCGGATTCAAAAAATTTAGTTTCTTACGAAAATTTCTGGTGAAGATTAGTGACCATTTTGGAAAAATATGGAATGGTAACAGAAACAAACTATATGGAAGGGGTCCTCTTTAGGACCCTATAAAATAGCACTTTTTCAAAATTAAATTTTCCTAATTTTCAGAATTATTTCAGATATACCATTAATAGGGTACTAAAGAGGACCCCTTGGAGCAACATTTCCATATAGTTTGTTTCTGTTACCATTCCATATTTTTCCAAAATGGTCACTAGTCTTCGCCAGAAATTGTCGTAAGAAACTAAATTTTTCAAATCCGAATTTCTGAAATTACAATATTATTTCAGATATCCCACTACCAGAATCCTCTTTAGGACTCTTTCTTCCCTATTCCTTTATGGTGTTAATTTGTTACCCATCACCATTTCTCCAAATTGTCCAATGTCCATAAAGTCTACTTTTAACATTTTTCAAAATAGCACTTTTTCAAAATTAAATTTTCCTTATTTTCAGAATTATTTCAGATATACAGTTAAACCTCTATTATCCGGCTTTCGTGGGACCGGCACCAGCACGGAAAATCGAAATACACGGTTAATAGAGGTTATATTAAAATATACAGAAATTTATGTATTTTTATTAAAACATTCGATTTATGTAACTACAGATTATAATATACAACAAATTTTTTACAAAATATACAAATTGTCATAGACAATGCAAAATCAAATACATATGTATGTATCGTCAAAAACATTATAATTTGGATTTTTACTGACTATGCTTTGGTTGATCAAACTACATGACTGCACAAAATTTGTAAATTTTACAACGTTTATTGCTTTTTTGTTTTTGCATTTCTTCTGACGAAATGTTTAAATTTCACTTACTAAATGAATAAAAACGCATATATGTATGTTCTTATGTGTGGGCACATGAACTTAAAAAGGGGAAACACCGTATTTAGATTAACATACATAATAAAAATCATATGAATCCTGCACGGATAATATATGTAAAGCACGGTTAATAGAGGTATAAATCTAAAGCACGGAAAATAGAGGTAAAGCACGGATAATAGAGGGAAAAAGTAAAAAGAACCGCATGCCGGTTAATAGATGTAACCGATTAATAGAGGCCCGGTTAATCGAGGTTTAACTGTACCACTAATAGTGACCCCTTGGAGCACCATTTTCATATAGTTTGTTTCTGTTACCATTCCATATTTTTACAAAATGGTCGCTAATCTTCGCCAGAAATTTTCGTAAGAAACGAAATTTTTCAAATCCGAATTTCTGAAATTCCAATATTATTTCAGATATCCCACTACCAGAATCCTCTTTAGGACTATTTTCTCCCCCATTCCTATATGGTGTTATTTTGTTACCCATCACCATTTCTCCAAATTGTCCAATGTCCATAAAGTCCACTTTTAACATTTTTCAAAATAGCACTTTTTCAAAATTAAATTTTCCTAATTTTCAGAATTATTTCAGATATACCACTAATAGGGTCCTAAAGAGGACCCCTTGGAGCAACATTTCCATATAGTTTGTTTCTGTTACCATTCCATATTTTTCCAAAATGGTCACTAATCTTCACCAGAAATTTTCGTAAGAAACGAAATTTTTCAAATCCGAATTTCTGAAATTCCAATATTATTTCAGATATCCCACTACCAGAATCCTCTTTAGGACTCTTTTCTCCCCCATTCCTATATGGTGTTATTTTGTCACCCATCACCATTTCTCCAAATTGTCCAATATCCATAAAGTCCACTTTTAACATTTTTCAAAATAGCACTTTTTCAAAATTAAATGTTCCTAATTTTCAGAATTATTTCAGATATACCACTAATAGGGTCCTAAAGAGGACCTCTTGGAGCACCATTTCCATATAGTTTGTTTCTGTTACCATTCCATATTCCATTTCCCTCAAAATCGTCCTAAATTCACTTTATTCTATTACAGCAGCACTGTTAAGTGCAATGTTAACTGCAAAGAGTTGCTGCTAAGAAAATGTGGTGGATGTCTCCGCTAGTTAAATATGTACGTATTTATCTTCACACACATACTTAATCGAGGTATCAATGTAAAGAACATTTTTAAAACATGCCTTAGAATTTATTGACTTTAAGCTTAAAGCATATGTTGTAATTTTAAAAAATTGTCATGTGTAAGTGCAAACATACATTTTAATCTTAGCATACAGTTGCACAGAACATAAAGAATACAAATTAGACCCACTTCAGTTTTAGAGGAAAAGTTTAGTACAACTTTTTATACTCTTCTCTTTATTTCTCTATTCAATTAAAGCCTCTTGTTTCTCTTTTCCAACTGTCTCTTTTTTTCGATTATAGTTCGTGTTAAGAACGTTCAACTTATTTCCTGGTTTTCTTGCGGATTTTATTTCCATGTTGTACAGCTTTTGATTGTTTTTGGTACTTAAGTTGTCATAATAATCACTAGACTTAACTTTTTTTTCATTTTTTTGTACTTCAAAATCAAACAGTCAAACACACATGCATACATACATAAGTGCTCGCATGTACATTCTTATGCAGCAGTTTAAAAAAAATCAATAACGCTTATGTTCATTTTATATTTTTATATATTTTAATATACTCCACTATTCTTACTTTACATACTGTGCTAGGGCACAGGTGAAATTTACGAGAATTTCATTTCTTAATGCATAGTAGCGAAAGGATATTTTTTTAATTTTTAAGTGGAAAAGACTTTGAAATGAAATATAAAGGGAAATGCATTATGATTAATGACACTGAGCTTTAGAATGATAAATCTGATTATTGCTTTTATTATTGCAGAGAAAGCTATGAAACACTTTATTTAAGATTTCGAGACTTACAAACTATTCAAAATATTAAAAGTTAAAAACTATATTCGGCAGTGCCGAATGTTTTATACCCGCCACCAGGGTTGTCAGATGTGGCGATTTCTCGCCAAACGTGGCGATTTTCAAACATGTTTGGCGACCTAATTTTTGATTTGGCGACATGGCGATTTTTTGGCGATTTATAAAATAGTTCAAATCGCCAGTTGGCTATTTTTGATGGCCTATGAATTTGTTTTGAAATTCGTTAAATTCAATACTTAGAAATAATATTATTTTAATTCTCGTATTTTTATGAATGAAGTTTCAGGCAATCATAAGGTATTTGAAGGTATGTTCAAATGGCTGATGAAGTTAATGAAAATCTTCTAGAAAAGTGTTTTTTATATTTAAAATTGCACTTGAAACAAGTTAGAGTGCTATATTCGGCTGTGCCGAATCTTTGATACCCTCCACCGACAGTTCGAATGTTTAAGGAGTAATATCTGTATGATGTTATTATTATCTTAAACTGTGACGATTTGTTATTAATTATGGTTTTAGGCGACTAAACTGTTTTCCGGTAGTACGGTTTATATGGGGCCTAGGGTAAATTATGGACCGATCATCACAAATTTCACAGCGTCATTTCTAGTCCTTTAAAACTGTGACGTACCAATTTCTGTTATGCTAGCATTATTAATTATGGTTTTAGGTGTACTAAACTGTTTTCCGGGAGTGGGGTTTCTATGGGGCCTTGGATAAATTATGTACCGATCTTCACGAAACTTCACAGTATCATTTGTAGTCCTATAAAACTGTGACGAGCCCAAATTTGTTATGATTGCTTTATTTTTTACGGTTTAAGGCGTACTAAACTGTTTTCTGGTAGTAGGGTTTATATGGGGCCTAGGGTAAATTATGGACCGATCATCACAAATTTCACAGCGTCATTTCTAGTCCTTTAAAACTGTGACGTACCAATTTCTGTTGTGCTAGCATTGTTAATTATGGTTTTAGGTGTACTAAACTGTTTTCCGGGAGTAGGGTTTCTATGGGGCCTAAGGTAAATTTTAGACCGATCGTCACGAAATTTCACAGTGTTATTTCTAGTCCGTTATTTTTTTTTTCGGGAGTATTGTTTATATGGGGCTTAGGGTAAATTATGGACGGATCATCACGAAATTTAACAGCGTGATTTCCAGTCAAATAAAAAAATTTTTTGCAAAATCTTATCTCATTCCGTGCCTTGTTCCAGCATTTATGTTATTTTTTGTAACAAAATTATCAATTTTTTTAGGTGGTGGTTCCACATTTTGATTCATAGCTCTGGTCCTACTGAACCGATTTTGCTGGATTTCAATCCCAAACTGCTTAGGATAGCTCTAAGTTTGTTCATTTCTTTTGAGTTGTTCGAAAGTGAGCGTGTTTTCAACAGACGGACAGACAGACGGACATGGCTAAATCGACTTAGAATTACATAGGACCCAGAATATATATACTTTATGGGGTATGAGATGAATAATAAAAAAGTTAACAAACTTAATACACCCTCTTCACAACTAATTGTGGTAGAGGGTATAAAAATCAATAAATATAACTCCTTAAAACATTAATATGCTTTAAGTCTATAAACATTTTCACATTACGTATGTGCCAATTTTTTATCACAGATAAAATACGTTGTTGTTAGTGATATTTTAAAGATTTTTATGAATCCTATCATACCTTTGGACGTTTATAAAACACAATGAAAAAAATTTGCGTTGGTTAATTGGAAAGATAACTAAATAAGTTTAGGCCAACATTTTAAAGCTACAAGAATGCAATACGAAATTCAAGACGCGTTACATTTTGCACTTCTTTTGTACTTTCGTGAATAAATGTAATACCCTCACAAAGTATTCCAAAAAAGAAAACAAATAGCGAGTCTTGCCGGTGAAGCGTTTAGATATATAATAAAAGTGCAACTATTGTATTTCTAATATTTGCTTAATACTCACCGCAAAAATTTTTTATTTGTTGCTTTAAGTAGACCACTATAAATTATTTTTTGTGTTTACTAACTATTTTTATTTCGCTCTAAATCAAAATTAAACAAAATATATATTATGGCGACTTTTTTGAAGTTTTGGCGTATTTTAGCGATACGGAACTAATTTATTTAAAAATTTAAAATCAATTAAAATGGATAATCATTCAGGAAAGCAAATTTCGATCTACCAAATGTTAAAATACAATTTGGTTTAAGGATTGATGTTTGACTAGTGACGTCAGCAGTCGTCGATGGCTGCGAGTGTAAGACGGCAAATCCATCTGAGGAGATCGAGTGGTTGCGATCGAAACATGTCATGGTAACCTGCCGGCCAGGGTTCGAGCCCGAGCCACGTCAAGAATGAAATATTATCAATAACAATTTTAATTAATTTTCATGTTGTAAAATTCCTTTCTTCATAAAAATAATTTAATAAAAATTAAATTTCATGAACTTAAGCCTAATTAAAAATATTAAAAATTTGGATTAAAAACTAATTTATTATTTAGGATTTATAAAAAATATTTTTAATAATTTAAAAAATATGTATTTTATTGTCAAAGAATTGTTAACAAATGCTTTGGCGATTTTTGACATTGAATTTGGCGGAAAAGGTCAAAATTAATCTGACAACCCTGCCCGCCACCGACAGTTAGAATATTTCAGGACTGGGCTTCATATGGGATCAATAAATTAATAAACATTATTAAAGATGGTTTCGTTTAAATGTGCTAAATTCCCATTTTATACTATTGATAAACTGAAAGTTAAGCGAATAAGAATTATAAGCAACAGTTTTTCTTGTAACAATATTAAAGCTTAAACAAAAACCACAACAATAAACCGTGAGTTTATCTCTTCGTACATTCCCCACTACAATTAGTTGATTTTTTGTCAACTCTAAATTAAGTTGTAAGTGGGTAAAGAAAAAATGTTTTGGACTTAAGTTGAATCACGGGCCGACCTTCAGAAAGTCTTATGCTTTTATTTCTAGTCATACAAAACTTAGTTGGAACTAATCTGATTTAAAAATCATGATTTGTAACAGTTTTAACCTACTAAAATTATTTTAAGGGGCGAATTTATTCTTTAGAGTGATTCCTGGTATTGATAAACCTAAATTTGACCAAATTTCAATACAGTTGTAAAATTTGTTTTAGCGTTTTTTTATATTTTAAAGTGCTTTTCAGAGGCCTGCTTTATATGGGACATTTGGTAAACGAAGGAACGAATATCACAGAATTTCATGGTGGTATGTCCAGCCGTTAAAGCTAAATTGAACTGAATGTTACCACAATATCTTGCTACGGTTTTATGCGTATTTAAATGTTTTCCGAGAATGACCGATCTTCACGAAATTTGTTTAATGTGATTTAGAGGTTAACGATACTCTGACAGACGAAATGTTACTACAATGACAGTATATATTTTTGCATTTTTTTTTTACAATATTACAAAAATATTTGTCATTTCAGTCCCTTTGTAAATAAAAACAATTTTCGACATAAAAGCCTTTAATTAGCAGTAAAAAATCTCAGGTAAGCAATCCATACCACCTGTCATTATTGTTGTTTGTATTCATTGCTGTAATTCAGCGCAAATTAATAATAGCAAGTAAAAACTTACAGCAAAAAACTGTGTGTATATAGCTGCTGTTACGTCTTTATAGCTGTATTTTAAATAAAAATAATATCGATATTAATAATTTTCCTATCGATATTTTATCGATAATATCGATAGTTTCCCAGCACTACGGTATACCGATTTTATTTGTTGCTTCTTGTGTCTACAGAAAAATTTCATCAGATGAAGAAGAAATTTAAAGGCAGTTTCATAGCCCAATATTAATTATAAGGATCAAAATAACTTGGACTATGTTATTTTTGTAGTTTTAACTTATGTATAATATAAAATAAATCAGCAGTTTTTTTGTGTTTAAATTCTCTTCTTTGGACGCTTTTAGGATCTCAAAATTACGCTTTATAGTACTTTTTCACATTGTGATCAGCGTTGCAGTTTTAACTAATTTTAACCCACAGTGATTACTTTTTTTTCAATGTGTACTTGTGTACTTTTTTGCATTTTAATTACTTTTTTTAATACAAAATAACCAATTTTTTGTTTTGGAACAAGAATTATCCGCTCCTCTGTTTTAACCTTAAAAATTGTGTGTGTTATTTGTGCAACCAAAACCAATACATTGTTTATCTTTTTAAAAAACCGTTAACTTAAGTAGACTATCAACTTAACTATATAAGTAAGAGTTTGTTAAAAACCGTAAAAAAGTGAAACCTCGGTTTCGGTTTTAAAATTATTAAAACCGGCAGGTTTCGGTTCGGTTTTCGGTTTTGAAAATATCAAAGTTAAATTCATACATAAACATATATATTTTTTGCAAGTTTTTTATTTGTTTCAATTCAGGTACTTTTATTCGCCCTTAAGTATATACCTGTTTATTTATTTAATTATTAAGTATATTAGAACGAAACTTTATGTATTCCTCAATTCCGCAATTGGCCAAATGAAAAATTTGTGCATATTGTATCCACCTGGGCCTGGTCAGGCCCTTCCCTATAATATATGTACTGCAGTAAATAAAATCAAAATGAAACGTTTCAAAAAGCATACACAACACATAAGAATTCTTTCTTCTCTGTTTTTTCGAAAAATTATTTTATTTTCTAACAAAATGTTCCTGCTATAGCCATAAAACTCCATACATATAAAAGTAGTCCCAGCCTTGCCCAGGGGTTCGTTAGTGTGAGTTTTTTTCTACAGCCACAAGAAACTCCATACAAAATTCAAGTGGCCCAGGTGGCAGTTTATGCCTTACAAATAAGGTGTGTACTTAAGAGTTATAAAGATAACATTTGTTCTTCTGAGTACTTATTTTGAATTTTAAGAATTTTGAAATACCATGTCATTGTTGAAGGCTGTTATGTATAAAGTTTTTGTATATTAAGTACGAGTATGATGTTTAATTTGCAATTTCCTAAAGCATAAATACATTGTTAAAGTTAAAGCTAAAACCGAGGTTTTTTTGTAGGTTTTCGGTTTCGGTTTTAAGGCATTTAAAATCGCGGTTTCGGTTAAAACCGAACAGCAATCCCTAATATAAGTTATATACTTTGAAGTGTAGATGGCCATTATCTGCTACTTTTAATTCGTCATAGGCCTAACTGAAACACTTTTCTAGATAAACAATTAGATAAAAGCCGCTTCCGATCCCATCCCGTTTAATAGGAGTCTATTTCCATCAGGCAAAAAGCATCAATATATAAAAGATCTACCTCATAATTTAGTTCGATTTTGCACTTTGATACCATAATAACACAGCAAGACTTAAAAAGTTTTACTTGCAAGAGCTCTTTATATAAAAAGGTTAAGGCCCGTTTTCACGACTCAACGATAGCTAAATGTAGGAAGTTATCGAACAAATAATGAGTTTTTAATTATCACAAGTTCCCTTTAATCTAAAAGTGAAGGATAAGGTAAAGAGAGAAACGTTCTACCTTTAACTTTTGTCGTAAGGTTTAGATTTGAGATTGCCATATTCACATATTTTTTATATATGGCAACTCCAAGTATACGTATATTTTGTAAAATAATAACAAAATCGTATTTTGACAAATAAAATTTACAAAATGTTAAATTCGCGTGTACGGGGTATTTCATAAATATTTGCCATTATTAAAAAATATTTGTGCACACAAACATTTGAAATGAGAAAAGTAAAAGAAAGTAAGTAGTTGCCAGTTCGTACTTTTATTTTGGCAAAAATAATCGGTATTTACTTTAGTATTGCCACATTTTAAAAACTGTTAAGTTTATTTTATACAGAAGTTGTGAAAACGAAAAATAGTTGAAGGTAACTTTATTCCTCACTAGTGCCAAAGGTACCATTAACTATTTCGATCTTTAAAGGTAAGTCGTGAAAACGGGCCTAAAAGCTCTAGCTCATAAAGTTTCAAAATTTGCAGAAATAAGTGTTAACTTTGTACAGGAGGTGCACTTCCACTAAAAATTTCGAAAATTTTTGTAGCCGATTGTTTTTTCCAGATCATCAGTAATATACTTTCAAAATTTATATAAATCCGTCCAGCGGTTTATGAGTCTACAAGATACAAACAAACACAATTCCTTCTTAAGACATGCATATTTTTCCACTGTGGTGCAAATAAAATAGTACATTTGATACAAACTAATTTAAGTTACTTTTTTCGCTTTTGGTTATTTTGTTTTACATTTTGGTTACAAATTTTATTTCGTCGTGGCAACGCTAATTATGATGTGCTTTTAGAGCCAAAGAGGTTGGCATCAACTGTTCAAAAATGTCCATGATTTCAAATAGACAGTGTTGCTAATTTTTGACGATCAAAAATAGGCTAAGCTAATCAAGATTAAATACAAAAACTCATTAATATTTACCCACAAAAGCGACGTTTTAAATAAAACTGGAAATAAGAGATGGTTTTCCTCATACTTAAAAATTTTTTTTACATGATTAAGTATACATTAGTTAAATTCAGAAATAACGAAAAACTCAAGTCATCGATAGAGTTGAATTATTTTTTCGTATTAGTCTTTTGAATTTATAATTTCGGAAATCTTACATTACATGATCATTTTAAAAGAATTTATCACATTTTTTTGTCCAACATTTTTAAGAATTTAAAAAAAAAGAAATGAATAATGGCTAAATTAATTTTTTTATGGCCTAACGAGATGAAAAATGGCTAACGGCCATTTTCACGAAGTTCGGTTACAACTAACTTTTAATTAAAGTTCCGGTTACCAATATGTTTTGACAGCTATAACCTATAGTTAATTATAACCGAACTTGGTGAAAATGGCCGTAAATATAGTAACTAAATGGCAAAACTGGCAACACTGTAAATAGATTTCATACAAATGTCCTTTGTAAAGAGTATTGCGTGTAAACAAATATGAAAAAGGTAAAATTTTTGTTTCTTTAGGACTTTTTAATGCCAAAAAAGTACTATTGCATTATTATTTCGTTCTCTGCTGGAGATATTCTATTCTAAAACTATGCTTTTTTCTATGATTTTAGAGTTCGTGTTAAAGAAAATTAGTATAGTGTTAAAAACTTTTAGTACATGTTAAACTGATGCAATTGCCACACCTACAAATTTATAAAAAAGGCCTATAATTAAACATTTACTTTTCTTTGTCATAGAAACTATTAAAATAAACCCAATTCCCAATTCCTGATGACAGCTAATGATAACCATAAAAAAAGTAGACAAAGAGCGAAAAAATAATTTGAACAACTCATGTATGAATAAATGTATGACTATTTAGATTGGATTTGAAATTGAAAATAACAAACTTATGATGGAATGAAAAATAGTGGAAAACACAAACGTAAATAATGATTATTTGTTGTAACTGGGAAAAGAGGAAAATTAAAAAAAAAAAAAAAAATAATAATAATAACAACAACAAAAATAAAAGTTAAACGTCCCTGGTGATTATTAAAAGCTTCAATTTTGCGTGCATGACTTATGATGAGTTTGTGAATACATAAAACAAAATAAAATAAAAATGCAGCCACGCAATACTGCCCATCATTATTTCAATAAGAATAAATATAACAACGGCAAAGAACTCTTTTAACGCTTACGAAACACGCAAGTGGAAATATCAGCCAAAAAAAAAAAACTACACAAAAACGTCAAAAACCTACACAAAAATCAATCGAGTTAATTGCAGTAGCTGTTCAAGTTGTTATGATTACAGGGAACTATTTTATATGGCGTTATATTATTTTTAAAATGCGTGTGTGCTTTAACGATAGTAAGAGGTGAATGACTTAATTAATTTACAGCTTTAAAGGTTTACTTTTTTAATGAATTAGGAGCATAGCAACGAGTTTTAATTGCAACTTTCAACAAAATTTAAGTACAGCACTAACAGCCATTGCAACTCTTGATCGCACAGGTCTTAAATTGGCGAAGGATTTGTGAAAAGCAATCCTAATCGCGCTGAATATGTCATTTGGATTTAGATATTGTCAATAAATTGGCGCGCAATTTAAATGCCAAATGGCATTAAGAAAGGTCTGCAAATAATTTAAGTGACCATCAGTCGTTCGTCGAATTTAGAGACAAACGCTTAAACTCCGTAGAGTTAAGCAAAGTGTTTAACAGGATAGGACTTTCCGCAACACCTGTCAGACTTCTACCACTCCAATTTATCCACACCATCAAAGGTATAAAAATTTATATCTTATGCGGACAAGTCTTGCCATGAAGGACCTTTTTTTATACAAGAAAAACATACAGTGTACATATAATTATGATCAGTTAAGTCGTGCATCGCAGTTGGAGGTGCCCATATCTGTCACGAAAAATATCTTCCGCCGAAAACAAGAATGGGTAGGGCAAAACTAAGATCGGTGTGAAGAAACAAGCTTAATGCCTTTTACACCTTCAAGGGACTAAAACTTAACCGGTAGTAAATAGATGAAACTGTAAAGCCAAAAATTCGGAAATCCATAATCAAAACAAGTAAGAAAGTATAGTCGGTCAAGCCCGACCATATGATACCCTACACCACAGTATTTAAAAACACATCATGCTTATGTGTCCATGTAAATATGGATTTATCTATGTTTATAAACTTCATGAAAATCGGTTTGAAAGTTTGTGAGAGGCAGAAATTGCCCGCTATCTTCCCTCGTTGTCCTACGATTCGGCCCATTTCAATAGGCTTGGTCCTTGTGCCAATAAGAGCCTATGACCCAAATTTTATCAAATTATCTCTATAATTGCGACCTGTACATTGCGCACAAGGTTACATGGACAGCCAGCCAGCCTGCCAGCCAGCCGGACGGACATCGTTAGTTCGACTCAGAAAGTGATTCTGAGTAGATCGGTATACTTTAAGGTGGGTCTAGGACCACTATTTTAAGGCGTTACACACATCAGCACAAATGCATAATACCCTATCCACTATTGTGGTGTGGGTATAAATATGGGAAAAGTCAGACATTTTTGTACTTTGCTTGTTGCCTATTAAAAATAATAACTTATTAAGTCATAAAAGCAGCAAATGTCCGAACTTCTTAATTATGTCTAGGAGAATTATCATCTTAATAGTCCGGCGAATTGGGTTAAAATCCTAATGGTTAATCCCCTTTCTAACGGCCATTTTCACCAAGTTCGGTTATAATTAACTATCGGTTATAGCTGTCAAAACATATTGGTAACCGGAACTTTAATTGAAAGTTAGTTTTAACCGAACATGGTGAAAATGGGGGGGAATTTAAATTCAAAATTTGTATCTAGAAACTATTTTTTTTAATTAAAATATGTGTATAATAACCCTTCTTATTAGCATAGTAACCAAATGATCTCTGGTGCGCCACGATATAAGCCCCAGGCAAGTTTCTATACCTTCCTGAAGATAACTGCTATCCATTTTCGACATGTCTTCCCATTTTATACTGTACTATTATTTTCTGTCCGGGACTAATTGCAGTACTTTTAACCCATTGTAAATTACTCAATTTGTCATTTTGAAAAGAAATATTTTTTTATCTCACTCACCTTGTGTTCATCGAATTTTAAAACAAATTCTAAAATCTCGGCCAACTGTTTTACCAGCGCCTGTTGTGTTTCTAAATGTTGTGTAGGATTTAATTTACCGCCCACCAACTGACCCAGCAGCTTTGGCACAATTTTTTCTAATTCCAGTGAATGTTCATAACAACGTTTTAATTTTATAACTAAAGGCAGGACGGCTGACCAGGCTTTTTCCTGTAAAGAGGGATCAGCGATAGCTTCCCGAATTTCTTTGCCAGCACCCTGTAAACAAATATAAAAAAAGAAATTAAATTAATAAAAATTTGATTCATAATTTGAAATTAAGGCAACAACATTTATAACCGGTTTTTTTTTATAAAAATTATTACATAAAAAAACTATTATTTTTTAAGTGTTACATACAACAGAAATAAGAAATTTATAAAAACCAAACAATTTGAATTCATGCAAAGAATCAAACGGTGTTTTCCATAAAAAAAACCTATAAAAGAAAATAAAAAGGTATAATAAATACTACCACCATAAATTTCATGTGCATGAGCTCATATGGACATTGATTCAGTCAGGTTTAGTTCTCCAATTGTATTCCATGCAACTGGTAAATTTTGAATTTACGTGTGTTCAAGTTGCATGTTCGTAATTTGTTTAACTGCCTACATGTATGAATGAGTATTAGAACAGTTGGCTTAAATTAAAAAAAAAAAAATAAAGGCAACAGAAAAAACTGTTAACTCCATCTTGCAGACCGGGTAACAACTACAACAATCCCAACAAACACAGGCCATTGACCATTAAAATGAATAAATGCCAGTGAAGTGCATGGACGAAATATTGTTGTTTGTTGATTTGTCATGGTGATTGCAAAAAAAAAAAATTATTTTCAAACAAAAATAAATTAAATTAAGTATAAAAAACTAAGATTTTTTTCTATTCTTAAAAATGCTGTTATTTATTATATTTGTAATAATAACAAAAATCCTAAATTAAAATTGAAAACACTTTTAAAGCACAACTTTACTTTGCATTAATTCATGGCTCGTGTTATTTTTTACGCCTATTTCTTTAAGTTTTTATTTTATTTTTAGTTAATGGTATAAAATATCGTTTTTAAAAGCCGGTTTGATGAAATATTACAAAAAAAAAAAATTAATAAAAGAGGTTATCAAGTCAAACACAAACTGCAATTGAATATTTTCATACCGTTTATAAAAAAAGGTGTGGGCATTGTTATCCAAAACTCCCTCGCGCTGTCATATGCTGCCGTTTTTAGTTATTTTACAGCACTAATATTCAAATAATCAGGGCAAGTTTTTTGGGCACAAATTATATATATAAAGAAAAAATTTGGTTTTAAACCAAATGGGGAGAAGGAGGATCCTAAAAATGCCAGGTAAGTGGCTGATTTTTGTCCGTTACCTAAGGTGGAGTATGGCGGATGTAGCTGCACGCAGAGAAAACATGTTTTTCGATATCACCACATAATTATCACCGGCTATCATATAATGTATAACTAGTCCTACATTAAGATGCCACAACCATAAAATGGTTGTCTCCGAAAATATTATGGCTAATTACAATAATTTGTTTCCATTAACATTAAGATGCCACAGCCATATTATGGTTGTCTCTGAACATATTGTGGTTAATAACAATAATTTGTTTACCACTGATAATTGTAGCATTCTTCTCCAAAAGCAACATGTTATGGTTGGAAAACAATAATTCTTTTATTGTTGGAAAACAAATTATTCTTAATTTTTAATATTTTTAATTAGGCTTAAGTTCATGAAATTTAATTTTTTCTATGTGTACATTTGTCCTTCAAGTTGTGCTGAAAAAGGTCAACAGAAAAGAGAAAGACAAAGTGAAAAAACAAAAAATGTACTTGGACTTCAAGAAAAATTCTTGACGAAAGTACGAAAAAACAGAAGTAAAGGAAAAAACATGTAAATCAATTAAAGTGGATAATCATTCAGGAAAGCAAATTTCGATCTACCAAATGTTAAAATACAATTTGGTTTAAGGATTGATGTTTGACTAGTGACGTCAGCAGTCGTCGATGGCTGCGAGTGTAACACGGCAAATCCATCTGAGGAGATCGAGTGGTTGCGATCGAAACATGTCATGGTAACCTGCCGGCCAGGGTTCGAGCCCGGGCCACGTCAAGAATGAAAGATTATCAATAACAATTTTAATTAATTTTCATGATGTAAAATTCCTTTCTTCACAAAAATAATTTAATAAAAAAATTAAATTTCATGAACTTAAGCCTAATTAAAAATATTAAAAATTTGGATTAAAAACCATAAATAGTTCAACAAAATAACCACAATACTAATTATTATTCTTAATAGTTACCAAAACATATTCTGAGACAATCATAATATGGTTGTGACGTCTTGATGGAGGACTAATTTAAACATAATATGGTTTAATTATCTGCATAAAATTGCAAATTTTATACTAAAAATTTTATAATTTTTATTTATTTCCATTTTTTTTTATCATTTTATTCTTTCCAAACTTAAATTTTAATTTTTAGCTGAATTGTAACTAAATTATACAGAGTTGTTAAATAACCTATTTAGAAATGTGAATTAATTTAATTTCGAAAATGTTTATAAACATTATTACAAGATGAAATCTTGGCTGCTTCAAAGTGCCATGTAATGCTTAACTTCACTTACATTTTATTGTTTGCTTAATTAACTTGAAACTTTATTGAATCTTAAAGCATAAATAAAATTTAAATCTATCCAGCGGGAACAAGAAGCAGTACGGATGACTTCTAGAAAGCCTCTGTTCTCCTTCTTTTGGATATAATGGGTGATTTTTTAAGAGCTATAGGAAAGTTAAAAAAAACTCATAAAATTCAGAAAAATGCATGAAATCTTTATTTGAATCGATAGTACGGTCCATATAATTTAATGTTTGAAGATTATTTCATGCAAATGTTGACCGTGACTGCGCCTCATTTGGTCCATCCGCTTAGTCCAATTTTGGCATACTCTTTCCAACATTTCGGCCGGTATCTCATGAATAAATGCTTCAATGTTGTCTTCCAATGCGTCAATTGAAGCGGGCATGTGTGTATAGATATGAGCTTTACCATAGCCCCACAAAAAATAGTCTATAGGCGTTAAATCGCACGATCTAGGCGGCCAATTGACCGGTCCCGAACGTGAAATAAACTGTTTACCGAACTCGCCTCTGAATAAGTCCATTGTTAAGCGTGCTATGTGGCACCGTCTTCTTGAAACCACATGTCATGCAAGTCAAGCTCTTGCCTTTTAGGCAAAAAAAAGTTGGATATCATCTCACGTTGTTGAGTAACAGAGGCCCAATTGCTGCGAACGGCGACGAATCGATAATTGATGGTCATCATTAACACTGGACGATACAGCTGCGATATTTTCTTCAGTTCGCACTCTACGTGAGCGTGTTGGTGGTTTAATGTCCAAAAATGTGAATTTTGCGCGAAATTTAGGCACAATAGCCCGAATAGCCGCTTCAGTGGGTCGATTAAACTGACCATAAAATGGAAGAAGCGCGCGATGAACTTTCTCAACAGAGCACGCATTTTGATAATAAAATTCAATCATTTGCAAGCGTTGTTCGTTTGTAAGACGATTCATGGTTAAATTAGACCAAACTGAAGATGTTTGACAGTGAAACAAAACACGAAACGTGTGCTAAAAAATTACCCGATACAAGGCATGCTCGCTCTATTCCATATTCATATCTTTTTTACACACGTTGTGTGTAGCGGAGTAGGCCTTCCGCTCTTGCTTCTTTAGCAGGTACATAAGAATGGTAACGGGTTCATAAAAAAAAAATAATTATTATTATTTTGCTATTGCTCTTGCAAAAATTGTAACTCCTTCTCTACTCCCATAGATGCGAATGTAGCATGTGTATCTTATCCTTTATTCGAAAGAGCCGAGTCCTTCTATGAATCTATTTTTAACAGTTAGATAAGAATAGTAATAATCATAAAAATTTTTTAAGCAGGCCTTTAAAAGGATTGAAGTAAGAAGATCTTCTGAGTTTTCCCGCTGGATAATTTAACCTTAAAATTATAACCAAAAAGCTAAAACTTATACAAAAATAATAAATTTGTAATTTAACTCTAATTAATTAAATAATAAAATAATTTTTCTAATTTGAAATCTAACCTTACATCTATTCATTGCACACATTTTATCCCAACTCATATTATAAGTCCCAACGATCATATAATTTCTCATTTATATGAGAAATTATGTTTTTACCTGATATTGGTGTCATTTTCAGCATTTGCAGTGTCCTGCATTTAACCATACACTTCACAAGACCCAACCCTCTAAAATCGCCAAAACACCAGTATTTGTGCAGTATCCATTTTACCTGATATTGGTGTCATTTTCAGCATTTGCAGTGTCCTGCATTTAACCATACACTTCACTAGACCCAACCCTCTAAAATCGCCAAAACACCAGTATTTGTGCAGTATCCATAATATGTTTAAAAATGTTTCTTTTTAAATAGTTTTTATAGAGGTGACCATATCGAAAAATTAGCTTTCTCTCCGGGTCGAGAAATCCGCTAGCAGGCCAATTTTTATCTAAGATTACGAACAAAAGAGCTCCCTTCTTGCGATTTCGTTTCAAACCAATGATTGCTCCAGCTCCTTAGCAAGACATAAATGCAGGTCACGTAAAAAAACTGCCACCTGGGTTGGGTGTTGGTGTTTGCATACGAGGCCGAACTACATAGACGCATTGTGCATATTCTGGGTTATTGAATTATAAACACAATTTACATTTTAATTAAATTTTGTAGTTTACTTCTCAAACTTTTCAAACAATTATTATAAAACTTTGTCTATTATTTAAAACTAACATTTTATTTTATCTCATATTTAACAACAAGTTTTTTTTTTCAAAACCCTTTTTAGCAATTACAACTAGGACTTTAAAAAACTTTTTCAAAAAGTGTGACCTTGTTCTACAACATCTTGTTAAATACATCGTTTTAAAGAGATTGTATGCGAAAATGACTTAAAGTTCAAAAACATTTACTTTGACAGAATGTTAAGGAGAATCCTTGAGACAGGTTATAAGCCCTTCACTGTAAAGTAACAATACTCTAGTTTAGAAAAACCAACAACAGCAACAGTCACAAGTTGAAGGAAAAACGAGTGCAAAGGAAAACATATGGACGTATAAATTATTCAAAAACAAAATCACCTGTCTGATGGGAAAAACTTTGTAAATAATGTTGCAACAGAAAAAAAATAAACTGAAAACAACATCTTGAAAAGAAGGGAAAAAAATACACACACACACAAACAAATTTTATATATAAAAAAAAAATAAAACTTTGAATATTTATGCTGGTATTGTGTGTTGGTGACATTATCAGGATACTTCTTTCTTGAAGCTGCGGCTAGAGCAGCATCCGGCAGGGCAAAAACAAAAATGTAAGACCACACATGTACGTGTTATTTATTTTATGTAGATTTTCCATGTTTCTGTTCCCAATTCGTTTGCTTCTGAAAGGACTTTAATGGTGCATTAGGTTTTCTATCAAGGCAGCAGCAGCAGACTGGGTGTCATTCTGTTTATTGTATCGTTATTTTATGTTTTTGTTATTGCTTTTTGTTGTATTTAACAGGCGCTCACAAACACCATAAAATTGTTTAATTTACACAAATATTATGCATCATTGCAACTGCTCAAATTGTTGGTGCAGAGATGTAAAATATTTACACAATTTTCGCTTGCAACAAATGTTGTAATTGAATTTATAAAATAAAAAAAATATAATTTCAAAAGATTTTGTTATTCGTGCTTAATTCCCAGTTTTTATTCTTGATAAAAACACTTGAAATTTATTGTTGATGGGATAAGCTATTCCTATGCATTTCACTGGTTGCTTAGGCCAGATCATCAGGAAACTTCATCCATAAAGATTTTAGACAAACTAAAGATATTAAACCAAATAAAACTGTTAAACGTATAAGACTTATAGCAACAGTTTTACTTGTAACAATATCAAAGCTTGAACAAAATACATCAACAATAAAAAAGTGGGTTTATCTCATCTTACACTCCCCACTACAATCAGTTGAAATTCTCTCAACATTAATTGTAGTTGTAAGTAGGTTAAGAAAAACAAAATAAAATAAAAAACAAACAACAACTTACAAAAGATGTTGTCAATTAAGTGTTTTTTTAGGCCGTGCACTTGCCTGTTTATTATCAAAAAGTAATTTCAATTTTTGGGAATACAAAATTTTAATTTCAAAAGATTTTGTTATTCGTGCTTAATTCCCAGTTTTTATTCTTGATAAAAACACTTGAAATTTATTGTTGATGGGATAAGCTATTCCTATGCATTTCACTGGTTGCTTAGGCCAGATCATCAGGAAACTTCATCCATAAAGATTTTAGACAAACTAAAGATATTAAACCAAATAAAACTGTTAAACGTATAAGACTTATAGCAACAGTTTTACTTGTAACAATATCAAAGCTTGAACAAAATACATCAACAATAAAAAAGTGGGTTTATCTCATCTTACACTCCCCACTACAATCAGTTGAAATTCTCTCAACATTAATTGTAGTTGTAAGTAGGTTAAGAAAAACAAAATAAAAAACAAACAACAACTTACAAAAGATGTTGTCAATTAAGTGTTTTTTTAGGCCGTGCACTTGCCTGTTTATTATCAAAAAGTAATTTCAATTTTTGGGAATACAAAATTTTAATTTCAAAAGATTTTGTTATTCGTGCTTAATTCCCAGTTTTTATTCTTGATAAAAACACTTGAAATTTATTGTTGATGGGATAAGCTATTCCTATGCATTTCACTGGTTGCTTAGGCCAGATCATCAGGAAACTTCATCCATAAAGATTTTAGACAAACTAAAGATATTAAACCAAATAAAACTGTTAAACGTATAAGACTTATAGCAACAGTTTTACTTGTAACAATATCAAAGCTTGAACAAAATACATCAACAATAAAAAAGTGGGTTTATCTCATCTTACACTCCCCACTACAATCAGTTGAAATTCTCTCAACATTAATTGTAGTTGTAAGTAGGTTAAGAAAAACAAAATAAAAAACAAACAACAACTTACAAAAGATGTTGTCAATTAAGTGTTTTTTTAGGCCGTGCACTTGCCTGTTTATTATCAAAAAGTAATTTCAATTTTTGGGAATACAAAATTTTAATTTCAAAAGATTTTGTTATTCGTGCTTAATTCCCAGTTTTTATTCTTGATAAAAACACTTGAAATTTATTGTTGATGGGATAAGCTATTCCTATGCATTTCACTGGTTGCTTAGGCCAGATCATCAGGAAACTTCATCCATAAAGATTTTAGACAAACTAAAGATATTAAACCAAATAAAACTGTTAAACGTATAAGACTTATAGCAACAGTTTTACTTGTAACAATATCAAAGCTTGAACAAAATACATCAACAATAAAAAAGTGGGTTTATCTCATCTTACACTCCCCACTACAATCAGTTGAAATTCTCTCAACATTAATTGTAGTTGTAAGTAGGTTAAGAAAAACAAAATAAAAAACAAACAACAACTTACAAAAGATGTTGTCAATTAAGTGTTTTTTTAGGCCGTGCACTTGCCTGTTTATTATCAAAAAGTAATTTCAATTTTTGGGAATACAAAATTTTAATTTCAAAAGATTTTGTTATTCGTGCTTAATTCCCAGTTTTTATTCTTGATAAAAACACTTGAAATTTATTGTTGATGGGATAAGCTATTCCTATGCATTTCACTGGTTGCTTAGGCCAGATCATCAGGAAACTTCATCCATAAAGATTTTAGACAAACTAAAGATATTAAACCAAATAAAACTGTTAAACGTATAAGACTTATAGCAACAGTTTTACTTGTAACAATATCAAAGCTTGAACAAAATACATCAACAATAAAAAAGTGGGTTTATCTCATCTTACACTCCCCACTACAATCAGTTGAAATTCTCTCAACATTAATTGTAGTTGTAAGTAGGTTAAGAAAAACAAAATAAAAAACAAACAACAACTTACAAAAGATGTTGTCAATTAAGTGTTTTTTTAGGCCGTGCACTTGCCTGTTTATTATCAAAAAGTAATTTCAATTTTTGGGAATACAAAATTTTAATTTCAAAAGATTTTGTTATTCGTGCTTAATTCCCAGTTTTTATTCTTGATAAAAACACTTGAAATTTATTGTTGATGGGATAAGCTATTCCTATGCATTTCACTGGTTGCTTAGGCCAGATCATCAGGAAACTTCATCCATAAAGATTTTAGACAAACTAAAGATATTAAACCAAATAAAACTGTTAAACGTATAAGACTTATAGCAACAGTTTTACTTGTAACAATATCAAAGCTTGAACAAAATACATCAACAATAAAAAAGTGGGTTTATCTCATCTTACACTCCCCACTACAATCAGTTGAAATTCTCTCAACATTAATTGTAGTTGTAAGTAGGTTAAGAAAAACAAAATAAAAAACAAACAACAACTTACAAAAGATGTTGTCAATTAAGTGTTTTTTTAGGCCGTGCACTTGCCTGTTTATTATCAAAAAGTAATTTCAATTTTTGGGAATACAAAATTTTAATTTCAAAAGATTTTGTTATTCGTGCTTAATTCCCAGTTTTTATTCTTGATAAAAACACTTGATGGGATAAGCTATTCCTATGCATTTCACTGGTTGCTTAGGCCAGATCATCAGGAAACTTCATCCATAAAGATTTTAGACAAACTAAAGATATTAAACCAAATAAAACTGTTAAACGTATAAGACTTATAGCAACAGTTTTACTTGTAACAATATCAAAGCTTGAACAAAATACATCAACAATAAAAAAGTGGGTTTATCTCATCTTACACTCCCCACTACAATCAGTTGAAATTCTCTCAACATTAATTGTAGTTGTAAGTAGGTTAAGAAAAACAAAATAAAAAACAAACAACAACTTACAAAAGATGTTGTCAATTAAGTGTTTTTTTAGGCCGTGCACTTGCCTGTTTATTATCAAAAAGTAATTTCAATTTTTGGGAATACAAAATTTTAATTTCAAAAGATTTTGTTATTCGTGCTTAATTCCCAGTTTTTATTCTTGATAAAAACACTTGAAATTTATTGTTGATGGGATAAGCTATTCCTATGCATTTCACTGGTTGCTTAGGCCAGATCATCAGGAAACTTCATCCATAAAGATTTTAGACAAACTAAAGATATTAAACCAAATAAAACTGTTAAACGTATAAGACTTATAGCAACAGTTTTACTTGTAACAATATCAAAGCTTGAACAAAATACATCAACAATAAAAAAGTGGGTTTATCTCATCTTACACTCCCCACTACAATCAGTTGAAATTCTCTCAACATTAATTGTAGTTGTAAGTAGGTTAAGAAAAACAAAATAAAAAACAAACAACAACTTACAAAAGATGTTGTCAATTAAGTGTTTTTTTAGGCCGTGCACTTGCCTGTTTATTATCAAAAAGTAATTTCAATTTTTGGGAATACAAAATTTTAATTTCAAAAGATTTTGTTATTCGTGCTTAATTCCCAGTTTTTATTCTTGATAAAAACACTTGAAATTTATTGTTGATGGGATAAGCTATTCCTATGCATTTCACTGGTTGCTTAGGCCAGATCATCAGGAAACTTCATCCATAAAGATTTTAGACAAACTAAAGATATTAAACCAAATAAAACTGTTAAACGTATAAGACTTATAGCAACAGTTTTACTTGTAACAATATCAAAGCTTGAACAAAATACATCAACAATAAAAAAGTGGGTTTATCTCATCTTACACTCCCCACTACAATCAGTTGAAATTCTCTCAACATTAATTGTAGTTGTAAGTAGGTTAAGAAAAACAAAATAAAAAACAAACAACAACTTACAAAAGATGTTGTCAATTAAGTGTTTTTTTAGGCCGTGCACTTGCCTGTTTATTATCAAAAAGTAATTTCAATTTTTGGGAATACAAAATTTTAATTTCAAAAGATTTTGTTATTCGTGCTTAATTCCCAGTTTTTATTCTTGATAAAAACACTTGAAATTTATTGTTGATGGGATAAGCTATTCCTATGCATTTCACTGGTTGCTTAGGCCAGATCATCAGGAAACTTCATCCATAAAGATTTTAGACAAACTAAAGATATTAAACCAAATAAAACTGTTAAACGTATAAGACTTATAGCAACAGTTTTACTTGTAACAATATCAAAGCTTGAACAAAATACATCAACAATAAAAAAGTGGGTTTATCTCATCTTACACTCCCCACTACAATCAGTTGAAATTCTCTCAACATTAATTGTAGTTGTAAGTAGGTTAAGAAAATAATAAATTTTGATAATAAACAGGCAAGTGCACGGCCTAAAAAAACACTTAATTGACAACATCTTTTGTAAGTTGTTGTTTGTTTTTTATTTTGTTTTTCTTAACCTACTTACAACTACAATTAATGTTGAGAGAATTTCAACTGATTGTAGTGGGGAGTGTAAGATGAGATAAACCCACTTTTTTATTGTTGATGTATTTTGTTCAAGCTTTGATATTGTTACAAGTAAAACTGTTGCTATAAGTCTTATACGTTTAACAGTTTTATTTGGTTTAATATCTTTAGTTTGTCTAAAATCTTTATGGATGAAGTTTCCTGATGATCTGGCCTAAGCAACCAGTGAAATGCATAGGAATAGCTTATCCCATCAACAATAAATTTCAAGTGTTTTTATCAAGAATAAAAACTGGGAATTAAGCACGAATAACAAAATCTTTTGAAATTAAAATTTTGTATTCCCAAAAATTGAAATTACTTTTTGATAATAAACAGGCAAGTGCACGGCCTAAAAAAACACTTAATTGACAACATCTTTTGTAAGTTGTTGTTTGTTTTTTATTTTGTTTTTCTTAACCTACTTACAACTACAATTAATGTTGAGAGAATTTCAACTGATTGTAGTGGGGAGTGTAAGATGAGATAAACCCACTTTTTTATTGTTGATGTATTTTGTTCAAGCTTTGATATTGTTACAAGTAAAACTGTTGCTATAAGTCTTATACGTTTAACAGTTTTATTTGGTTTAATATCTTTAGTTTGTCTAAAATCTTTATGGATGAAGTTTCCTGATGATCTGGCCTAAGCAACCAGTGAAATGCATAGGAATAGCTTATCCCATCAACAATAAATTTCAAGTGTTTTTATCAAGAATAAAAACTGGGAATTAAGCACGAATAACAAAATCTTTTGAAATTAAAATTTTGTATTCCCAAAAATTGAAATTACTTTTTGATAATAAACAGGCAAGTGCACGGCCTAAAAAAACACTTAATTGACAACATCTTTTGTAAGTTGTTGTTTGTTTTTTATTTTGTTTTTCTTAACCTACTTACAACTACAATTAATGTTGAGAGAATTTCAACTGATTGTAGTGGGGAGTGTAAGATGAGATAAACCCACTTTTTTATTGTTGATGTATTTTGTTCAAGCTTTGATATTGTTACAAGTAAAACTGTTGCTATAAGTCTTATACGTTTAACAGTTTTATTTGGTTTAATATCTTTAGTTTGTCTAAAATCTTTATGGATGAAGTTTCCTGATGATCTGGCCTAAGCAACCAGTGAAATGCATAGGAATAGCTTATCCCATCAACAATAAATTTCAAGTGTTTTTATCAAGAATAAAAACTGGGAATTAAGCACGAATAACAAAATCTTTTGAAATTAAAATTTTGTATTCCCAAAAATTGAAATTACTTTTTGATAATAAACAGGCAAGTGCACGGCCTAAAAAAACACTTAATTGACAACATCTTTTGTAAGTTGTTGTTTGTTTTTTATTTTGTTTTTCTTAACCTACTTACAACTACAATTAATGTTGAGAGAATTTCAACTGATTGTAGTGGGGAGTGTAAGATGAGATAAACCCACTTTTTTATTGTTGATGTATTTTGTTCAAGCTTTGATATTGTTACAAGTAAAACTGTTGCTATAAGTCTTATACGTTTAACAGTTTTATTTGGTTTAATATCTTTAGTTTGTCTAAAATCTTTATGGATGAAGTTTCCTGATGATCTGGCCTAAGCAACCAGTGAAATGCATAGGAATAGCTTATCCCATCAACAATAAATTTCAAGTGTTTTTATCAAGAATAAAAACTGGGAATTAAGCACGAATAACAAAATCTTTTGAAATTAAAATTTTGTATTCCCAAAAATTGAAATTACTTTTTGATAATAAACAGGCAAGTGCACGGCCTAAAAAAACACTTAATTGACAACATCTTTTGTAAGTTGTTGTTTGTTTTTTATTTTGTTTTTCTTAACCTACTTACAACTACAATTAATGTTGAGAGAATTTCAACTGATTGTAGTGGGGAGTGTAAGATGAGATAAACCCACTTTTTTATTGTTGATGTATTTTGTTCAAGCTTTGATATTGTTACAAGTAAAACTGTTGCTATAAGTCTTATACGTTTAAGAGTTTTATTTGGTTTAATATCTTTAGTTTGTCTAAAATCTTTATGGATGAAGTTTCCTGATGATCTGGCCTAAGCAACCAGTGAAATGCATAGGAATAGCTTATCCCATCAACAATAAATTTCAAGTGTTTTTATCAAGAATAAAAACTGGGAATTAAGCACGAATAACAAAATCTTTTGAAATTAAAATTTTGTATTCCCAAAAATTGAAATTACTTTTTGATAATAAACAGGCAAGTGCACGGCCTAAAAAAACACTTAATTGACAACATCTTTTGTAAGTTGTTGTTTGTTTTTTATTTTGTTTTTCTTAACCTACTTACAACTACAATTAATGTTGAGAGAATTTCAACTGATTGTAGTGGGGAGTGTAAGATGAGATAAACCCACTTTTTTATTGTTGATGTATTTTGTTCAAGCTTTGATATTGTTACAAGTAAAACTGTTGCTATAAGTCTTATACGTTTAACAGTTTTATTTGGTTTAATATCTTTAGTTTGTCTAAAATCTTTATGGATGAAGTTTCCTGATGATCTGGCCTAAGCAACCAGTGAAATGCATAGGAATAGCTTATCCCATCAACAATAAATTTCAAGTGTTTTTATCAAGAATAAAAACTGGGAATTAAGCACGAATAACAAAATCTTTTGAAATTAAAATTTTGTATTCCCAAAAATTGAAATTACTTTTTGATAATAAAAAAAATATTTTAGTAGCACAAATAATTATCGTGTGAATAATTGGAAATCAAATACAGACGATTAATAGAATAAATTGTTGAGGAAACTGTTTTAAATAGAACAATTAAGATTCACAGTGGACAGTTTTATAAAGAAAAGAGAAAATAAACTTGCATTGGAGTTGATTTTGATAAGATTTCAAATGTCTATGGCAAATTTGAAGTATCGAATAAATTACAGGAGATACATATCGTTACCTAAAACGCAAAATGCGCTTACTAATCAACACAAATGTCCACAAAAAATTTTTAAATCTTTGCAGTTTATGCAACATTTTTCCTTGTACAACTGGTAAGTTTTACAAGAAAAATAGTTTGTAAAAAGTTAAAGACAATTTATTAATTTCTCATTTTAAATAGTTTTTTGCTTCTCCTGTTAAATTTGTTAAATGTTGGATAGGACCTTTTGCGTTTTAGTTAACGATATTTTTAAAATGGAAGAAACTATTTTGTGGACACTGCATTGGAGGTGATTTGAAAGAAAATTAATTTGAATTTTCGAAAAGGCCAAAGGTCCATAGCAGAAGGGCATTAAAATTAAAATTTTATTTTAAGAAACGAATTACAGAGCAAGTTTTTCAATAAAAAAATACATTTATGAAATTTTTAAAACGGTTGACTCGATTTAGATGAAATGCTAAACTTCAAAATAGAGATGTATTTGAAACCTATAAGAGTAATGGTGACTGTCCTATCCCTTCCCAAAGTAAGTCCCTTAGGTATAGAACAATTTTTTATTTTAGATTCGATTTAACAGATTTAAAAACATATAAATTTCTTAATAAAGAATACTTAAATTCTGTTTTATTTATTAATTTTATATTAGCGGGATTCAAAAATAGATGCCATGTTTATTGCAACTATTCGCTCTTTTGTACTTTTTTGCAACACTAATTCTATTATCTAATTAAGAATGGATTTTATCAATATTTAAATAGCAAGAACACACTTTTTAATTTTAAAGTAAAAACACGTATTTTTTAGTGGTACTGTAATTTTTTTTTTTTTAAATTGAAAAGAAGACATGTTCCGATTATGTATGGATGATGACAGGTGATGACAGCTCATTACTCTTTTCATGAAATTTTCCATGACCTTTTCATAAAGATGTAGCTGTATCTCACCGATGACGCATTGGATCTCGTATTTCAGTTCAGGAATTGTTGCTGGTTTATTCGCACAACCCCGAGATTTCATAAAACAACGTTAAATTTCATGATCTTGGTGGCCAGTTCATCAGAATTTCTTTTGATAATTTGTTCTGGTAATTGGTGGTGCAATAAATCGATTCATGCGCGGTGTGGCAGTGGACACAAGAAATCAGTTAACATGTTCCTGTAACGAATGCCGTTCACAGTCACTGCAAATTTGGCC
Source organism: Pollenia angustigena (assembly GCA_930367215.1). Taxonomy (NCBI): domain Eukaryota; kingdom Metazoa; phylum Arthropoda; class Insecta; order Diptera; family Polleniidae; genus Pollenia; species Pollenia angustigena. The sequence continues at coordinate 169,789,850 of OV884058.1, forward strand.
TCATCTTCAAAAAAGGAAGGCCCAATCAAGTCGCCTGACAAAAATCGGCACCTGCCAGTTACTCGTTGTGGGTGCATTTGTTTCTCACTAGCCAAAACGCAATGGTGTAGCAAGTACGAATCTGTGTATTTAGTTGTTGGTGTTAAATAAAAACGTAAATCCGTTTTGCGCTTGCTATGTTGCTATTTGCAATTATTCCACTATTATCAATTTAATACAAAATTTTTAAATCCCGTAGAAAAAATACATGAATTATATTTCCACAAAATTAACAACAAAAGCTGTTTAAACTCAATTTGCAATAACTATTTTATAATTTTGTATGTGCGCAAGGCGTTATCATGAACAGAATTATCCATTTTTAATACGAATAAGACTTTTTGTATACATATTATTTGTGTGGCCTTTATAGTGTCAAAACCCTGATTCCGGAAAAGCATTTGTACAGAAGTTTGGTAAAATTTTAAATCGATTAGATTCATATTTAGTATGCAGTAAAGATGATATGTAGTGTTTCAACGTAGTTCTACATCGAAGAACCATTTACTAGTGACGAACCTCAAAGGTCTTTAATACAGAATCTTAGTCAAATTATGGATCGATTTGACCCGCTTGCAATACATGTAACGAATGCATAATACATGTCCTCTTGCAAATTCAATTGTATATTTAAAAGACGAACATCTCCTCATAGTCTTATACCGTGTTCAGATATACCATTTTTATTGTGTCAATAAACCGACTATTGACTCAATAAAAATGGTATATCTGAACACGGTATAAGACTACCTTTCTGTTCACACATACACACTTAAGCTTACTCAATTAGCAATTGGCAATTAACTTAGCAAAATGTAAACAGTTTTTGACATCTTTAAAGAAAAAACAAAATAAACATCTGGCTTTTGCGCAGACCTAATGGATGGACCTTTGTTTTTGTTTGTTTGTTGTTGGGGAAATTTTCAAAACACTTTGTTTAGTGAGTTGGGTTTTACTCACTAAACACACTTGTGACAGTGCACTGCAGTGTTGCATTTTAATTTTACTCAATACACACACACACTCTTTTTTTTTAAATTATTTTAATAACTCCATTTTTCATTTCATTCATTAACTGAGACACAAGGGGGTGCAATCACAACTGTTTCAAATTACTCAATATTTATAACAATTTCGTATTAATTGAACAATAACTAAATTGCAATTTTGTATGGATAATTGAGCTCAATAATGGCTTTTTTTTGCGTAAAACTCAATTAAGGTGCGTATCTGAACACGGTATTAGAATTGTTTTGATATTTTGGCCCATATTTCTAAAAGTTGAAATAAAAATATTTTGAAAATTCCATGAGTTCCAAAAAAAAAAATTTTTCCCAAATAACCTTAAATGTATTTTTTGGATGGAATATTGATATATTTTCCAGCAACTAGAAAACTTCAAAAACAGTGCCAAAGTTAGTTCCCAACTGTTTAGACAGGATATGCTTATATGTATCAGTTACAATGTGTTTATTAGTTTTATAAAACTTTTTTACACTTAAGATGCACATTTTAGCAAAATAAAGGAGGTGTGGCGAATGGTTTGCAGCCGCAACTGTATACATATTATTTAAATGCAACTTTTTAAAGATGTTATTTTTTGTTTTTGTTCTCCCCAATCTCTGCCACATGTTTTGTTCTGTCTCTTATCATGTGGCATTTAAAAAAGGTGTTCATTTTTACAGATTTCTTAAAGGTTGTAAATGTTGACTCTAATGGGGTGATTTATCTTTTTTGTTCGTGCAAAGTTTATTGAACTTCTTAACTAGACTTAAGAGGGCTTTTGAAAATTTAATAAAATGAATAGGCAAAAATTAAATGAAAAATAATCAAAATTTAAGTCATTTACGGCCAATTTCACCAAGTTAAGCTATAATTAACTATTACTATAACTGCCGGTTAACAAAATGTTTTTCGTCCAATTTCACCAAGTCCAGTTATATTAACTAGGAATGGGCAACAAATATCGATATATCAAAATATCGATATTTAAAAAAAATCGATATATTTCGCAGATATTTTAAATACCGAATATACGACTATCGAATTCGATATTTTTTTAAATTCAGTCTTCATTAAAAACTCAAAATTTTAGCCGTTTTTCAAACAATATGTTTGCATCATATGTTTTTTTTTAAACTAATATGAAGATCTAAAATGATTGGCATTTATAAGAAGAAGAATTAAGAAAAAAGCGGGGTTTTCACATTGCAGATTTCTTATTAAAACAGTTAAGTCAAACGAACTTGAAAAGATTTATTTTATGTGGTTTTGGAACAATATATGTGCCAATATATATTTGGAATAATAAAAGTTATAGACGTAATAGTTTCAGCAAAATACGTTCGAAATATCGATATATCGATATTTTTAAAATAATAAATATCGATACTCTTAAAAAATATCGATTCGATATATATCGATAAATTTTTCGATCGATACATTGATAGCTGGAAGTTAAACTAATATCTAGTTTTAACTAAACTTGGTTAAATTGGCCGTTTGACAGTTATAGTGATAGTTAATTATAACTGATTGAAATTGGCCGTAAAATTCATTAACAATTTTTTAAATAAATGTTTAGTTCATTTGTTGCCAGGATTTGTAACCCTGCAGCCACACGTTCAATAAAACCAAATGAATTGCCAAATTGGTTTTTTTTTTGTTGTTTTCATGCGAAGACAATAGAATGAAACAATTTGTTTTTAATTTTGTTTTTTCTTTTTACCCACTTACAACTACAATTCGAGTCGGAAAGAACCCAACCAATTGTAGGGGGATGTAAGAAATGATAAACTCACTGTTTATTGTTGGTGTTTTGTTTAAGCTTTGATATTGTTACAAGTAAGACTTTGAGTGTTTAAAATTCTTATTCGCTTTAGGGTTTTATTTGTATAATATTTTTAGCTTTTCTAAAATCTTTGGAAAAGGTTTCCTGATGATCTGGCCTAAGCAACCAGTGAAATGCGCATAGAAGCTAGCTTTCCCTCAACAATAAATTTCAGTGTATTTATCAAATATAAAAAATTGGGAATTTAGCACATCATACAAAAATCTTAATAATAAATTTTGTATTCCCGTAAATAACTTTGATAATATACTTGCATGTGCCCGTGCAGAAAACTGAATTGCCAAATTGGGTTTTTGTTTGTTGTATTCTTGCGAAGACAATAGAATGAAACAATTTGTTTTTTAATTTTGTTTTTTCTTTTTACCCACTTACAACTACAATACAAAGCTAGCTTTCCCTCAACAATAAATTTCAGTGTATTTATCAAATATAAAAAATTGGGAATTAAGCACGTCATACAAAAATCTTAATAAAAAACACTATCAAGTTGGTCACACAAACTGCTTGTCAAAATTCGTTTGAATTGACAGCCACGGCCCAGGCTGCATACAAATTGACAGTCAATTTCATTTTAAAAATGCGCCCGACGAAAAAAACCAAGATGTTTGCAATTTATCTCTGACTTTTTAAAATTTGAAATTAAACAACAGTCGTTGCAATGAGTCATTAGAAAATCAATATAAAATATTGAAAAGTTTCCTTTATTTTTTATGAATATGAATCGTGGACCATTTTTATTGTGGCATAAGTGTTCTTTATTTTTGCTTAATATCAAATTTGTGGCAAAATGTTATGTAATTTTAACATTGTTTTTTATATTTCAAAAGATTTTGTTATTCGTGCTTAATTCCCAGTTTTTATTATTGATAAAAACACTTGAAATTTATTGTTGATGGGATAAGCTATTCCTATGCGCATTTCACTGGTTGCTTAGGCCAGATCATCAGGAAACTTCATCCATAAAGATTTTAGAAAAACTTAAGATATTAAACCAAATAAAACTGTTAAACGTATAAGACTTATAGCAACAGTTCTACTTGTAATAATATCAAAGTTTAAACAAAACACATCAACAATAAACAGTGGGTTTATCGCATCTTACATTCCCTACTATTGTTTTTTAAATATTTTATATAATCTAAATTAACTAATCCAGCCCTTTTATTTTTCTTTAGCGTTTCATTTAGTAAATTTTATACATTATAAACATCTTATTCACAGATGGACCTATTTCACTGCGATCCACTGTAGATCTTTTAAGCTTGTTCTTTGTGATATTTACTCGAAGTTTTTGATAAAGTAGATATACACTTTTCATTGTTAATCACTAAAGGCAATCGTTTTATTTGGACCAAAGCTGTGAAGTCGTCCAGAAAAAGTTCTAACATCGACTCCGACCCATCTGCTAAAATTTTTTTAGAACGACTCCGACTCCAACTCCGACTCTAACCTTGATGCTAAATGTATATGAGACTGGTCCTTATTTGTCTTTAAACTTTTTTCGATGCAGTTATAAATGTTTAAATATAGCAAGAAATGGTTCTGTAAAAATTTCAAATCGATATTTTAAGCCCACCAGAAAAATAATCATAGCACTTAAAGGGCATAATAAACCTCACAAATGGCTTGGCAAACATGTAAAAATTTTACGTTTGTACAAATATTTTGTGTTGTTAATTGGGATGTTTGCTGTTTGGACAAACATATGATGCAATGTTTGTAGAAATATTAAAAATTTTTAATATTTGGCAGACATGTTGGATATTTGTTAAACTTTTTGTGGCGTTTAATGCTAAATGTATTTAATTCAATTATATTAAATTAAATTTTTTTTTGTAGTTTTGCTAACCACAAAACAGTTCGTTGTTTAAATCACTTTTTACTTAAAATTTTTTGCCTTTATTTTATCATTTCTTCTCCGATTTAAGCAAAAAGCAACAAAATTGCCGCAGCAATATTGGCATCTCCATTCATTGAAAACAAAACAAAAATGAAAATTAATGTTTGTAAACAATGTGTGTGTTTGCCAAGCATTTTGTGTGGTTTATTATGCCCTTAAGTATATTTTAAAAGTTATATTAATTTATTAAAATTATGCAAACAGCGCTGAAAAATGTAACAATAGTTCTCAAGTGGGTGAAGATAAATACGCCGAGTTAAATATGTTTTATGACGTAAAACGTTACGTTATTAAAAACGTAGCTGAGCTACGCGTAGCTGATTAAAAACGTAGCTCAGCTACGAATATTTCAGCTAAGCGTAGCTCAGCTACGTTTTTATTTAATTTTTTTCTTAATTTTGAGCGGTGTGTATGGGAGAGATTTTTTAAATTGCGACCGAACCAAAAGAGATTACGGAACGGGAGTAGCACCAAATTAGAGGTAATTAACTCTTCTTTCGTAATCTGTAATCAAAATTTAAGAAATATAAATTTTCTATTTTTAAAAAATTCTTTAAATTTCGGCTAGTGTATCTGGGAGATATTTTTTTAAGTTGTGACCGAACGAAAAAAGATTACGGAACGGGAGTAGCACCAAATTAGAGGTAATCAACACTACTTTCGTAATCTTTAATCAAAATTTAAGAAATATAAATTTTTCTATTTAAAAAAATTCTTTAAATTTTGGCTAGTGTATCTGGGAGAGATTTTTTTAAGTTGCGACCGAACGAAAAAAGATTACGGAACGGGAGTAGCACCAAATTAGAGGTAATCAACTCTACTTTCGTAATCTTTAATCAAAATTTAAGAAATATAAATTTTTCTATTTAAAAAAATGCTTCAAATTTTGGCTAGTGTATCTGGGAGATATTTTTTTAAGTTGCGACCGAACGAAAAAAGATTACGGAACGGGAGTAGCACCAAATTAGAGGTAATCAACTCTACTTTCGTAATCTGTAATCAAAATTTAAGAAATATAAATTTTTCTATTTTTAAAAAATTCTTTAAATTTCGGCTAGTGTATCTGGGAGATATTTTTTTAAGTTGTGACCGAACGAAAAAAGATTACGGAACGGGAGTAGCACCAAATTAGAGGTAATTAACTCTTCTTTCGTAATCTGTAATCAAAATTTAAGAAATATAAATTTTTCTATTTTTAAAAAATTCTTTAAATTTCGGCTAGTGTATCTGGGAGAGATTTTTTTAAGTTGTGACCGAACGAAAAAAGATTACGGAACGGGAGTAGCACCAAATTAGAGGTAATCAACTCTACTTTCGTAATCTTTAATCAAAATTTAAGAAATATAAATTTTTCTATTTTTAAAAAATTCTTCAAATTTTGACTAGTGTATCTGGGAGAGATTTTTTTAAGTTGCGACCGAACGAAAAAAGATTACGGAACGGGAGTAGCACCAAATTAGAGGTAATCAACTCTACTTTCGTAATCTTTAATCAAAATTTAAGAAACATAAATTTTTCTATTTTTAAAAAATTCTTCAAATTTTGGCTAGTGTATCTGGGAGATATTTTTTTAAGTTGTGACCGAACGAAAAAAGATTACAGAACGGGAGTAGCACCAAATTAGAGGTAATTAACTCTACTTTCGTAATCTTTAATCAAAATGTATGATCATGTCAGTTGTAGACGGGCAGAATTTTCCAATTTTGATCCTTGATAAACGCACTGAAATTTACTCACTGGTTGCTTAAGCTTCGTACAGACGATGGTCAGATATTACAATATTGTAATTTTTCTGACAATGGTGCCATTGTCAGATGCATTAATTTTACACATCTGCCAAATGGAAATGAGCTTACAATGTTCAGACAGTTGCAAGACATTTTTAGGCAATTTTAATGACAACATTGTGAGATCTGACCATCGTCTGTACGAAGCTTTAGGCTAGATCATCAGGAAACTTCATCCATATATAAGCAACAGTTTAACTTGTAACAATATTAAAGTTTAAAATATTAAAACTTAAAAAATAAACAACAACAATAAACAATGAGTTTATTTGACATATCTTACTTCAATTGCCAATATTGGCCATATAAGCTCATAAATATAATGGAAAAATGTATAAAAGCTTCAGAGGTTCATAACTCGAAAATTATGCGTTGCCGAGACTTTTCCTTATATATATCATTTTTATTTTTCAATTTCTATCACTCTAATTTTTATTTTGTTTAGAGCTGCGTTGGTAAACTAGCTTTGTTCCAAATTTTCTTAAGTTATATAAGTTAAATGAAAAAATGTTTTCGCTATAAATAAGATATTATTATTTATTTAAAAAAAATTACATACCAATGCAAAAAAAAAATTTATAAATTATAAAAAAAATTTATATTTCTTAAATTTTGATTAAAGATTACGAAAGTAGTGTTGATTACCTCTAATTTGGTGCTACTCCCGTTCCGTAATCTTTTTTCGTTCGGTCGCAACTTAAAAAAATCTCTCCCAGATACACTAGCCGAAATTTAAAGAATTTTTTAAAAATAGAAAAATTTATATTTCTTAAATTTTGATTACAGATTACGAAAGAAGAGTTAATTACCTCTAATTTGGTGCTACTCCCGTTCCGTAATCTTTTTTCGTTCGGTCGCAACTTAAAAAAATCTCTCCCATATACACTAGTCAAAATTTGAAGAATTTTTTAAAAATAGAAAAATTTATATTTCTTAAATTTTGATTAAAGATTACGAAAGTAGAGTTGATTACCTCTTATTTGGTGCTACTCCCGTTCCGTAATCTTTTTTCGTTCGGTCATAACTTAAAAAAATATCTCCCAGATACACTAGCCGAAATTTAAAGAATTTTTTAAAAATAGAAAAATTTATATTTCTTAAATTTTGATTACAGATTACGAAAGAAGAGTTAATTACCTCTAATTTGGTGCTACTCCCGTTCCGTAATCTTTTTTCGTTCGGTCGCAACTTAAAAAAATCTCTCCCAGATACACTAGCCGAAATTTAAAGAATTTTTTAAAAATAGAAAAATTTATATTTCTTAAATTTTGATTACAGATTACGAAAGAAGAGTTAATTACCTCTAATTTGGTGCTACTCCCGTTCCGTAATCTTTTTTCGTTCGGTCGCAACTTAAAAAAATCTCTCCCATATACACTAGTCAAAATTTGAAGAATTTTTTAAAAATAGAAAAATTTATATTTCTTAAATTTTGATTAAAGATTACGAAAGTAGAGTTGATTACCTCTTATTTGGTGCTACTCCCGTTCCGTAATCTTTTTTCGTTCGGTCATAACTTAAAAAAATATCTCCCAGATACACTAGCCGAAATTTAAAGAATTTTTTAAAAATAGAAAAATTTATATTTCTTAAATTTTGATTACAGATTACGAAAGAAGAGTTAATTACCTCTAATTTGGTGCTACTCCCGTTCCGTAATCTCTTTTGGTTCGGTCGCAATTTAAAAAATCTCTCCCATACACACCGCTCAAAATTAAGAAATAAATTAAATAAAAACGTAGCTGAGCTACGCTTAGCTGAAATATTCGTAGCTGAGCTACGTTTTTAATCAGCTACGCGTAGCTCAGCTACGTTTTTAATAACGTAACGTTTTACGTCATAAAACATATTTAACTCGGCGTATTTATCTTCACCCACTTATAGTTCTCTAGGGAAGAGATAAACTACACCAATTCACATCTTTTTTAAAATATGTTTTTATACCGTTGGAATCAGAGCTTTTCCTCCATATATGCGCGAATTCACATAAGTCCTATCTAAAGAAGTTTTCGAGATAGAAAAGTTGAAAACAACACCAACTTGCTTAGACGTAACAGGCATTAAGTGTTCTTCGTGTTGTTTACCACTGAATTTGTAGACAACAGGGAGAATGCGCTTAGAGGCAAAGAACATCAAGAGTCCTTTTTAGTAAATGGTGAAGTGCCTTTTGTTTTTAATAAAGATTAATTAAAACACTGATACAGTAGAATCTCACGAATTCAAACCGTCACAAATTCGAACCGTCCAGAAATTAGAACCGGCCATTTCAATGTGTTGGAAGTTTTTTTTTTTGTTTTAATTTTTACTAGGAAATATTTTTTTTTATGATTTTGAACTTACAAGGCGAAAACCCAAATAAACGCCCTTAAATTAAAACAGGGTATTCTAATTTCTGGAATTTTTTTATATACATATTTTTTGTATTTTCACCACAAATTAATTTTTTCGCTCACTAAAGTAAAAATAAAACGGGGATATATTGGTGGTGTGTATAATTCGGTCATATGCGTATGAAATTTAATATGCTTGTACAAATTTGGGTCAGTTGATAACTGAAGGTCAATTAAAACAATAATTAAAAAACTTTTTAAAAGTTTTTATGTGAATTTAATACAGTGATGGACTTAAGTATAGGCACAACAGTCATGTAGCATTAAAATATTGTAAAAAAATATTAATTTTTTATATTAAAGTAACTCTTAATTTATTGCAGGCTTCTGTATATTTTAAGATTATAGCAGTTTTTCTTCATAGATATCTACTATTAATCAAAAGAAGAGAGTGGACGATGCCAAACAGTTTGAAAATGGGCACTACGATTTCTGGGATCAGGCACTGTTCACAGACGAAAGAAAATTTAATAGTTTCAACTGTTTGGCATAGTCCACTGTCTTCTTTTGATTAATAGTAGATATCCATGGTTTGTGTCCAGCCACACGTGAGTAAGACCCAGCTTCATGTAACGTTCTCCGAACAGTTTTTGGGTTTTCATCTTTGCCAAAATCTTGTTTTATCCCTGCGGCAACCTGAGAAGATGTTATTTTTGGATTACCTCTTACTTTTCTTACGATTTTTGCATGTTCTCTCTCAGGTAATTTGTGATGACGACCACAGCGACTTACATTTTCAAAGTTTGTTTCGCCTTTGAACCGATTTACAATTGTCCGTATGGTAAAATGGCTACGATCCATTAATTCTCTGATCTCAGCAAACGATCTGCCTTTGTTATGCAAATATAAAATTATTTAGCGTTGAAATTCAGTCGTTTCACATTGTTTAAGACACTTTTTAAAATATTTACAAGCAAAAGTAGTATTTTCAAAACTTCTTGCCAACTTTTCAGTTACTTAATTGAATAAAAGATTAATAACGGAATGTAATAGCGTGTGTCAAATATAAAATTGTTGCCAAATTATTAAAATTTAAATAAAGAAATAGACGCATAAAAAAGTGTGCCTATACTTTTGTCCATTGTATTTTAGAACTTTTTGTACTTTTCATCTGCCAAGGGACTAACTCATCTTTCTACACGAAAAAAACTGCTATAGTCTTAAAATATACAGAAGCCTGTAATAGATACATAGTAATTTTAATATAAAAAATATTAATTCTGCTTTTAATACAATCTTTTAGCGCTTTTGTGCCTATACTTAAGTCCATCACTGTATGTTCAATTAATTAAATGTTATTAAATAAAAACTGTTTTGAGTTAAAATAAAGCTTACACAACTATTCATTACACTGCTTTACAAATTTTTAATTTGAAAAAATACCAAGAACACCACATGCCTAGATAAGTTAATTGGGACCTCCTGAACACGAAAATCGCTGTAATTTTTTGTAAACTTTTGCGTTTTTCGGTGTATGGTCCCACTCAAACCCTTGTGGAGCCCAACCAAAAGTCCGGTCGAAATAAATGGCATATCGTTAGAAAGGTAATCGAATGCCTTTTCCATCGATATGCTACAAATTGAGAAATGGCACCTCAAAGTTCAAAAAATGTCCATTTTTTACGTTTTTTTCAAAATTTTTAATTTTTATTTCGTTTTTTTGCTACGTTATATTAAATATCTGGAATGTTTTATTTCTTTACCAAATATTATATTTAATTACCAACATTTTAAGCGTAATTTGAAAAAAAAAAATTGGATGAAAAATAAAGTTTTTATTAAGGATTTTGTGGAACGACAATATTTTCATCTCATATAAAATTCCGTGTTTTTTAAATCCATCAGTTTTAACGTTTACCGGACTTTTTGGTTGGGCTCCACAAGGGTTTGAGTGGGACCATTCACCGAAAAACGCAAAAGAACCGTTATCGAAAAAACGGTACTTAGGAAAAAAAAATTACAGCGATTTTCGTGTTCAGGGGGTCCCAATTAACTTATCTAGGCATGTGGTGTTCTTGGTATTTTTTGGCTGTAAACCAGTGTTATTTATCACTATTTCATTATAATTTTATCATTTTCTGTAAAAAAAAAAATTTCCAGAAATTCGAACTTTTCAGAAATTCGAAATGCCCGGTGCACGAAGTGGTTCTAATTTGTGAGATTCTACTTTATTTTATTCATTTAGTTAGTTCGACCAACATTGTTAATCATTCTCAGAAAAATTAAATAAATTGTATTATTTTACGGAAATAGCAGACCTTTTGTTGTTGGACTGGATGCTGTTTATCTCAAGGGATTGAACAGTACCAATACCATCATGGGAGGTAAAGAACATTTAACAAGTTAATAAGTAAATGTACATAATTTTAATTAGGAATTCATCGACATAAAAAACATTAGAGTCATATAAATGATTTTAAACATGTTTGTAAGGTCTGCTGTAAAGTTTTTTAAATGTGGCTTGGTGTACCTTATCTCACACCTGCAGAGTTAAAAAAAATATGAATTTTAAAACAAATAAATTAAAATTATTTGTCTTCAGTGTACTCGCCATTGCTTTTTCCGCTCTATAATCAATATTATTATTGTCCAAGACCGAAATATAAAATTGCAAGTCTTTATTTTCTCTACAGTTTCCCCCACAATGATGGGAAATATATCTGGAAAAATGTCATCTATTTTCCCGAGTTCGCTTTCCTGTTTTTCTATTATCATTCACTTTAAAGGTTGGAACTTAAAATGCATATATGGCTACAAAATCATTTTTCAATATACAATTTATAAAAAACAAATTAGCATTTTTAAATTCCCAAATTCGGCTGTATTCCATCAACGAACCAGCGAGTTTTGTTACAGAAAATGCAGAGGTAGGTTTGAAAAAGTCTGGTAAGTGGAACGAATCAGTTTTGTTACCAAATGCAATTTGAGTTCAATTAAAAACATAGAAAAGGACATGCTTGGATTTAATCTATGTATATATTTATACTCATAAATAAAAGATCTGTCAAATCAATTATTTTAATTTTTAAAATTTTTGAAACGAACGATTTTTGCAACTCACCTACTTATCTGTAAAGTAACTGGTCCTTTTATTTTCTGACTTTAAAATTTTTAAGGAAGACACTCTTAATTTTTTAAAATTTTTTAATTTTTGATTATTAATACGAGTATTAACTGCGGTACAAAACCCTTAACTCCGACTCCGGTACAAAAACCTTAACTCCGACTCCACAGCCCTGATTTGGACCCTCGATAATGCAATCCTCTTAACAAGAAGATTGTTATTATTATTTAGCGATTTTGTGGCGCCAAATCCATCAATGTTTAATCAATTTGGGTGTTTGTTTTAAGGTTTGTAAATTTATCAGACAAACACAGTAAAAATATGTGCTGAATGAGTAAAAATGCATTTATTCAACAGTTTAAATTTTGTACAATTCAGATAAACAAACAACTGCAGAAAACACGATTTTCGCGAATATCCCGAAAACTTTTCCTGAGAGAAATAAATGAGTGCCATATTGGCCGGCTATTTTTTTTTTTTTTTATTTTTAAGGTTATGGCAAAAAGCTTAACATTTGTGAACCAGTGTAATTTATTTGTAAAAAATTTTGTTTTGATTTATTAAGTTATCCAATTATTCCATATTTTATATATTTCATGTACATATAGTTTACAAGAAAATCTGACGTTTATAAAGGGTGGTTAAATTGTAAGGGCCGATGTTGAATGTGAACCACACCTAAACGCCAAGTTTTTTTCCGAATTTTATTTGACATTTCTCTATTTCAGACTTACTCAATTTGAACCAACAACGTGTTAAAGTTATCCAGACTTATTATGAAAATGGGCGTTCAAATCAAAATGCATATCGTGCACTTCGTGATTTTTTTGGTCAATTTGATCGTCCAAATGTGCGTACAATCGCAAAAATCGTGGAAAAATTCGAGCAAACCGGGTCTGTAGAAGAAGTGAAAACACCAGTGCATGCTCGTACAGCTCGTACTGCAGGAAATATTGCTGCTGTTCGCGATAGTGTGGCTGAAGAGCCGTCCACCTCAACTCGTCGTCGTTCCCAACAATTGCACCTCTCACGCTCGTCGTTGATGAACATTATGCATAAAGACTTGCATTTACACGCTTACAAGGTGCAATTGGCTCAAGAACTAAAGCCTCTTGACCATTCCAAACGTCGTGAATGGGCAGAATGGTGGCAAGAAATGGCAACAGTGGATGATCAATTTTCGAAGAAAATCATCTTCAGTGATGAGGCACATTTTCACCTCAGTGGATTCGTCAATAAACAGAATTGCCGCATTTGGGCGAATGAGAATCCAAGAGTGATTGTCGAAAAACCAATGCACCCACAAAGAGTGACTGTTTGGTGCGGTGCCGGTCAGGCAGTTACTGTGAATGGTGTTCGCTATCGTGAGATGATAACGAACTTTTTATGGCCCGAATTGGAAGATATGGATGTGGACGATATGTGGTTTCAATAGGACGGTGCCACTTGCCACACAGCTAACGAAACAATGGCTCTTTTGCGCAACAAATTCAATGGCCGTGTTATCTCACGTAATGGCGATGTCAATTGGCCGCCAAGATCATGTGATTTGACACCGTTGGACTTTTTTCTTTGGGGTTATTTGAAAGAAAAGGTGTACGTCGATAAGCCAGCAACAATTCAAGAGCTAAAGGATGAGATAATTCGGCACATTAACGGCATAGAACCTCCATTATGCCTCAGGGTCATCGAAAATTTGGACCATCGGATGGAGGTGTGCCGCCGTGGTCGCGGCGCCCATTTGGCCGATATTTTGTTCCATACATAATTGAGTAATACCAATATATCATAATAAAATAAAATTACAATAATTTCCTAAATAGTTTGTGTTTTATAAAAAATCAACATCGGCCCTTGAAATTTAACCGCCCTTTATATTGCTGTTATTCAATTGGACTAACAATTAGTAATAATGTACAATAAAAATATGTAAGTTCGGTCAATGGTAATCGCTACAGGGAGATGGTTCGAAGCTTTTTTGTGGCGGAAAATTGATGATTTAGACGAAGAGAATATGTAGTTTCAACAGGATGGTGCCACTTGCCACACAGCAAGAAAAACAACTGACCTAAAAAACTCTTTTTTTATTAAAAAAAAAAAAATGATACATCAATTTTTGCACTTAAGGGTTAATATTCTACTGTTTTACTCGTTTAGTATAGGAATGAAAAATAACGTTTAAAATTGTAAAAGCTTGCTTCTAACACTTTTTTTTATAAAAAGTTTAATTTTATAAATTCAGTTTGCCCAAACGTACCGTCTTCTCAACTAGAATATTTAAGTACTGAGATCAGTGATGCCATCTTATCCCTTTTTGGGCTAGATTTAGCCATTCTGAAAGTACCTGAAAAGCAATAAAAAGTTTTAAGCCCTGAACTAAAAATCGCGCTTTGCCGGTAATTTTTGTTATTTTAATTTAGCACATTTTGATATTGCCCTGGTATGGTTAGTTTTTTTTTTATAGAAACTGGCTAAAAAAATTTAAAAACCTGCCAATAGAAAAACCATCGAGGAAACGGATGGATAAGTAAGTTTGCAATTGATAACAATCCATTCAATTTACTTTTTAGTTTTGCTATAAATTTTAAAGACTTTTAGATAGGGTATTCATTCGGTTAACCGTTACTCGGTTAACCGATTAATTACTATTCGATTAACTGATCGGTTAATTTAAATTTGGCAATTTTCGATTAACGGTTTAACCGGTTAATTTCAGTAGATTAACCGATTAACCGATATTACAAATTTTTTTAGTTTTTTGTAGTATTATAACATATTTTATTTTATCATAAAAAAGGTTATGTTTGGAAAATAGTTTTTCCTACAATATATTTAATTCGAGCAATACATTCTTAAAATACAGTACAAAAACAGAAACTAGGGATTCGGAAAAACATTTTTTGCAGAATGATCGGTGCTAAGCTTTGCCAGGATGAGTCAGATGATGACCTGACAAAAGAAGAAGAAACTCTCGATTGTAACACAAACAATCTTTAACAATATTAGCCGAAATAATGGCATAATGGAAGATTTTTTATGTTGAGAGAAATCTTGGAAAATGACTAAGAAATTAGATAATCTTTATGATACAAAGAAACACAAGCAAACAAACATGTGTATAATATGCTAAAGTGACGTCATATTAAATAGTTGAATTTTGTAAACATGTGCAATGCGTAATCTTGTTTTTATCATTCTTGAATCTGTATTATGGGTTGCTTCCGATTTCTCCAACATCTTCGGTAAGTGAAAGTTTTATTAAAACTAAAGAAAAGAATTGCTTAATACCATGTTCACACGGACAGCAATATTCGTGTTTCGCTCTCTTATTCCTGTTTCGCGCCCTAAACGTGATTGAAACGACTTGTTTCCCCATACAAAATTTTGAGAGCGAATCAGGTCGTTTCATTTTGAAACAGGCTGCGAAACAGAAAAAATGTACTATCAGCTCTCAAAAAAAATGAAAACAAAGAAAAAAACAAAATAAAAATTGATGTTTAATAAAATAAAGTGATAAAATTAACATAATAATAATAATAAAAGTATTAAATATTATATTTTTAAGTTTTATTTACTTTTTTTTTGTCTTTTTTAAAAAAAATCACACTCAAAACAAAAAAAAATGTCAAAATAAAACAAGAATGAATCGTATGAACAGCGAAACCAGTGGTTTATATCGTCGTATGAACAAAGCATAAATCCTAAACATTAAAACCAAATTATTTTTCCAAAAGACATCTTAAACTATTGAAATAATTAATAAAAAAAATCTCACAGTTTATTTTTTAATAAATACATACATAAAAATATTATAATAAATAATTTTTGCATTTTTTATAACAAAACTTTATTATTCGGTTAACCGATCAATATCAAGATTAACCGATTAAACCAAAACCTCGGTTAATTAATCGAGCGATTAACCGATTAAAGCAAAAGCCCGATTAAATGAATACCCTACTTTTAGAGTATAAAACAAGATAATCGTTGTTGTTTAAGCTAAAAAGTATCTACCGTGCTATGCTTAAAAATTAGTTCAACGAGCGATCGTTAAGTTTCGCAAGAGTTGGCATTACTGACCAAGATACTCTAAAGATAGTAGTACATGACACACGGTTATTCGACGGCGTTTGTCGTGCGTTTAAAAACTTTAGCACATGAAAAATTGCAAGTTACACAACGCGCGTTACATTGAAAACGGATTTGAAAGTATATCAAGATTTTATTATTTTATTAAATTAATTTTTTTTATATAAATATTGTATGTTTTTTAAGCTTTTCAATAAGTTTTTCTGATTCACAAATTTGTAAAATTATTCTTTTTATTGTCAGCTGTTTACTTGTCAAAAAATACACAACGCGTTAAAAAGTTCAAAGTTAACCAACTTTCTGGCGCAAACGCGTCAAAATATTTTGCATGTAGCTTGTTCTATGAAAATACACTAGTTTAACTTTTTTTTGACAGAAGTCTACAGAGCGCGTTTTATAGAAATTTAGTTTTCTCTTTTGTCCCAGGCAAAAAAAAAGTTCAGTAATATTTTACTTTTTTGGTATTAAGGATAGAAAATACCAAAATACCTAACGACGCAAAAATTTTTTTTATTGTTATTAAAATTATTATTTGGAAGCTAGTTAAACATATGTAAATATATATAATTTCCTTTAACACCGGGTGGAGCGTAGGACCATGAAGCCAGTTAAGGACTTTTATATTTTCATTATTTTTCAACTTTTTTATAATTTTTTATTTATCGAATATGTTTTATGACTTCTTTAGAACATTTACTGCAGTCGGATGTGTCTCTACTGTTTGACATGTTTATTTAATAGTCTAAAAACTAAACGTTAACAGTATCATATATCACACCGATGATAAGGAATATACAGGTACTGTGGCAAGAGAGAGGAATAGCCAAGAAGGACTTTTCACTAGACAAACCGAAAGCACAGGAAGTGAGTTACTGTACTAAAAAGCATTTACTGTTTCCAAAGATCTGCATCGGAACAAAAGTTAGAAGAATCTAGTAAGCAATTGCTCACTGTTGAGTCGAATCTTGACAATTGAAATTTTATCGCGCAAAACTATAATTAAAATACTTTACAATGTCAAGTTTACATCAAGGGTATTCACGTCACAAGTTGTACTTTTGCTTTTTTCCAAGGGTGCAACTCAGGGATGATAAATGAGAAAACCAATATCGTACCAACGAACTTTTAAAATCGTACTTTTTCGGCCCGAATAGTACAAAATCATTTTTGTTAAATTTATTTTATTTTATTTTATTTTTAAAAACAAAAATTTAATACAACAAAAACATAAGGTACTTAAAATTACTTTGTACATGTAAAGTATAGATAGCAAAAAATACATGATCATTAATTATACATAACAATAGGGTGGGTAAAATTTTTTCGAGTCAAAAGCACATCGCGATTCTTGTTCTATAAGTCATTCCTAGAAACTTTGCCAAAGAAACTATACACTCAAAAGAAAAATCAATCCCTTCGCACTCAAATCAATCCGAAGCGGTATTAATAGTACGGTGAGTACGGATTTTCTTCAATCAAGTACAGAAAGATTGATTCAAGTACGGATTTTCAATCGCAAAATACTCAAATTATCCATATTCAATCCCGATTTCGTACTTGAAATAGTCCGAAAATGAGATTGATTTAAGTAAAACTAAGATTGAATCAATCTCAAAACGCGCTTGATTCAACTATTATAAAGTTGATTTTATCCCCAATTCGTGCTTGAAAAAAAACAAAACAAAAAAACAAATTAGAGAGAAAAAATTATTATGATTGATTTACCTACCCGTTTAACACCTTAAAGAATGATAAAACACCAACATCATGCCCGATATGGTTTTTACTTTAAAAACTCTTACGTACATATTTAACTTTAAATATAAACTAAATGAGAAGCAAGATTTCAAATTTACTTTTTAACCCTTAGTGGCACACATGAGTCTGGCAAGACCTTTTTTTAAAAAAGATTAATCCTTTTTTACTTGATTTAAAAATTTTATACTTATTTCAAGAAACTCCGGGATTGATTTTTGAAAGTAATCCCATTTAGCATTGTTTTGAGTACGTTTAAGTGTTATTCGTACTTGAGTTTTTGAGTACGACTCGTACTTAAAGTAATCACAAAATACTTGATTTATCCCGAGTGTTTTTCTTTCTGTGTAGGTTATAAATTAATTTTGAGCACCGGATTTTTCAAAATAGTAAGTTTTCCAAAATATTCAAAAATATAGGCAAACAAATTGTAATTGGTCTAGCCAGACCAGTATCATGCGGTTTTTAGGGTCGAGAAATCCATTTATTTTTATTTTTAATATTTTTTGTGGAAAAGTGACGAATATTTCTCAAAATGCAATCTCGAATTTTACAAGCAAATAAAATTTTTAAGCGTTTTAAAAATATGTGCATACAAGCATCTTCGGATTGCATTTCCAATTTTATTGTCTCTACAATTTTCAATATGTACTGCAGAAACAGTAAAGGAGAAGAAAGTCCGAATATAATAAAATTTAATTGAGCGCTTGTGAAATCTCCTTCAGAATAATTCGGATTAAAATAATAATGGAGTGGGCTACCACTGTTCCAAAATTCTGTTGATTACTTCTTGATGTGACAACCTTCTTGTTGACGAATATTTGAAAATATTATGAATTCGTTCCAAATTAATCTTGAATTGAAAGGAAGTCGTCTTTTCTACCATGCAGAACTTTTTTAGAACTGGTTTTGTATTTTTATTAAAAACTTGTTAATATCATCAGAAAATGCACGCTTATATGCTGCCGCTGATACTAAATTTGAATGTGGCATAAGCAATCGTTCAATGAACAAGTGCAAAAATCTATTCACAATAGCGGAGTTCAGTTTTTGTTACAAATGGTCTTGCAAAAGAGCAAATGCAAAATATCATAGCTGTTTTGTTAAATCCAACAACAAAAAATAGAGTTTCCCTTAGATTTCGTAAAAAAACTACGAAATTTTGCATTTTCGCATGACTATTTGCATCATCCACAAAACTCCGCTTATATTTATTGGACAGTAAATACCAGTTGCCATTTTATATCAATTATTAATATTTATGTAGGTTTGAAAAATTTGGAAATAGTACCAAAAGAGTCACGGGGGTACCAGCGTACTTTTTAGTTTTGAATGGTACCAAAAAAAGTACGATTGTACCAACTTTATCAACCCTGGTGCAACTTGTGACGTGAATACCCCCATCATCTCTCTATTTTGTCACTTTTTCCAAAAAGTTAAGTATTTTAAAAAATAACGGTAAATTACTCATCCCTACTCTGTTCGCTTATTGAGGGACACTTACATAGCCTAGTAGCTAGTTTTTAAAATAACAAAGAGTTACAAAATAAAATTGTAATCATAAATACAAAATAAACCTTATTTATAATCAATTACCAATTTTACTACTGACCTGCTTTGTAAACACTTAAGATCAAGAAATAAAAAAAATGTTATAGTAAATTTATTGCATTTCCGCTAAGAAAATAAATTACGACATTAAAAAGCAACTCAAGAAGGAGGAGTAGGAAAGAAAGTACGAGAGAGCTAGAGAGAGAGAAAGACAAAGACAAAGTAACAACATCTTATTTACATAAATACGTACATTGAAAGAAACGTTTGTAAGCAAGTTTTAATGCATTTAGTTAAATAAAAAGCACCATAAAATAATAATATGTACATACTGACAGAAAGCACAAATAATCCTTAAAATGTTCAAGTCACGTTCGAAAATATATTCTGTTTTTATTTTTAACATTATACATTTTATCTCCGTCACTTGCTATACCTATAATATATATTTCTGTCTTTCAAAAACATGAATAAACTTTAGAAACTGTTTGAACAAATTGTAAAAATAAACAAACGATTTGATGAATGAATGCATAATAATGTCACCATATGCCTTCATATTGCAACACTTTGCTCTTTTCACTATTATTTTGCGACAATAATGACGTTCCTTTTTTTCAAACTAAACATTTTGGAAAAAAAAATAAACTACGAAAAAAACCTGACAGCAAATAATCATCTAAATGTCAAGACAACGAACTATTGTGATAAATAGAGAAAAAAATTAATATATGTAAATAGTGAAAGATAAAAAAATATAGCATAATTATTTTTCGTCTTTAAGTAGAGAATAAAGTTAATAGGCTGATTTTATATAAATCATAAAATATTTAGACACAAATCGCAAAGAATAATAAAACCGGTCATTAAATGAAAAATAAGTTCCTTATAGGTCTCGATTAGCGATCTTTTTATTTTTATTAAGATAGAAGGATCGTTTAGATTTTTGGCTACCTATTCCCACTTTAATTGTAGATTTTAAATTCAAACCTTTAATTTCTAATAAGTTATAAGCAGGGAAACCGGAAATATGCTTTTCAAAAAAGTGTTTTATGCGCATTAAATGTGCAGTGAATACTTGAAAATATGGGTGCGTTCGGAAATGCATCACTGCGCTGCATCAATTTCAAGTGGTAATATATTTATCAGTGAAGTAAATGTGGACCGAAAAATTGTGAAGTACTCCACAAAAATAATAGTCACACAATAATATAAGTTATTATTATTCTTTTATCGCCATTAAAAAAAGTTTCATTTTCTGATGCAGCGCAGTGATGCATTTACAAACGTACCCTATGCCCTAAAATAACAAAAATTTGTATTTGAAAACCCGTTTTACCGGGAAGCAAAAAGTGCCGAAATATAACTCTGGGCTATGCTGCATATTTCATTTTCATTACATATTTTGTTTTGATTTTATGCTCAGCTTAGTTGTTATGCAAAAATAACCATTGAAAATTAAATTGATAAAACTCTTAAAATAAATTAAAGCAGTATCGTCGTATAGACAGTAAAATATCGCCGATATTGGTATATCGGCAAGCCTTGAGTATCGCCGATGTATCGGTATCGGCATAGGTTACATCTGGCTGGCTTCAGACCGAATTACTCCTGTGTGGATCATGTAAACACCCTCAGGATTATTATTTAGCCATCAATAGAGATGAGAACACCGTTATATCTCACATTTATAGACTTTTAAAAGGTCTTCGACACTTTATCTTATAACGCAATATGGATATCACTACACTGTAAAGGTTTACCAACAAAAATGTTTAATCTTATTAAAGCCATGTAAGACCATTCTTACAGTTGCATCTTGCACGACAGTCTGACCAGCTAGAAAATTAAACAAGAAAGGGTGTGTCTTGTCATCTCTTATTTTCAATATTGTATTGGGCACAATTATGATAGCTACGACTCAGGAATGTAATGGTATTACTTGGGGCTTCAACAGACGGTTAGAGGATCGTGACTACGCTGATGACATATGTCTTTTAACTCATCAGCAGTCCAGCACGCAGCAAAAACTAAAAAACGAAAAGAGCCAGTCTTGTAATCAATAGCTCTTAAACCAAATCCTTGTGCATAAACGCCGGAAACACAACTCCACTACAGTGTTCCCATTTAACCATATTTTCTGCTAGATTAAGAAGATTGATTTGGGAAATATTCTAACTGCTTTTTAGCATATTTCCTTGTCCAAAAGCAGATTTTTTTTTTTTTTAGCAAATTTTTACTTTTTAGAAAAGCAGAATTTTTTTAGCATATTTTGTTTCAAACAAACAGACTTACAGCCAATTTTCAGGATTAATATTAAAACACATTTATGTTTAATCGTTTTAAATACAGACTTACAGCCAATTTTCAGGATTAATATTAAAACACATTTATGTTTAATCGTTTTAAATACAAAATTCTCTTCTTCACTAAATACTTAAAATAAACTTAATTCACCGATGTGGAACATTTAATTTCAACTTAAGTTTCCATTGTAAAAACCTGTCAAGGTGGCCTCAATATCACAACAATACAAAAACAACAGGCAAAGCAATAACAGTCCGCTGTTTTTTGAGACCAGAAACGGAATTGGATTGGATTTCATGCTAATTGGTTCCGTTTTTTTAATCTTGGACTTCATGTCCGTCCGTCTGCTCTAGAGTCGGTTTTCGAGAAAATTTAATTTTTCGTGTGGGGACCATATGAAGGATTGGAGATAGAGGATAAGTTTGTTCTAGAGAAATATTGGGAATGCAAAAATAATGGGGGTTGCTCATACATTTTACATCTCTAGGGGTGACTCCTCAGTAGTTACGGGTGTTTTTCTCTCCATTTAGCCCGAATTTCATTCTCACAAATTTCAATGTGCGTGCGGCACGGCAATTTTCAACCGATCGAGCTCATATTTTTCCAATTTTTTTTTTACCCTAACCTAACACCCTTTCTACCTTTCTACCTTTCTAACCTAACACAAAACTGGTCTACTTTTTTGGAAAATCGGAAAAAAAATTTTGGACACCCTAATATGGACACATAAGCTATACAGTTTTTCAAAAATAGGACCACAAGGGATGGTAGGGGGCAATTTCTGCCTCTCACAAACTTTCAAATCAATTTTATTGAAGTATATAAACATAGATAAATCCATATTTATATGATGTGTTTTTAAATACTGTGGTGTAGGGTTTCACATTTTTTTTTTTTGTCAATAAAATTTGTGGATATTTGTGTCGATGCAACACATCAGATTTTTGAAAAAGTCGATTTTAAATTTTTTGTTAGTTGGGGCCTTTTGTATTTTTAATTCCTTTTTATTTAGCAGATTTTTAGCATTATAGTTATGGCAACACTGCACCACTAATCTTAGACAACCCACCACTGGAAGAAGTAATGGAATTAAATTATCTTGCTAGCATATTAAGATCCACCGGGGGCTCCGAAATGGACTTAAGTAATCGGATGAAAAAAGCAAGACAAGCATTTGGAGCCTTGAATTATGTCTGGAAATCATCATATATTTAACTCCAATTCAAAATCTATATTTCTCTATGGTGCGAAACATGGAATATACTGCAAGAGAAATTGGCAGAATCCAAACATGGGCCAAACATAATATCGAACAACATCCATACGAAAGGTGCAATCAGCCGATGTATAATGAAATTAAAAGCAGAAAGTGGCGTTGGATAGGCCATACAATGTTGAAGGAAATATTGCCAATAGAACTCAAAGAAATAAAATTGATTGCATTAAGAAGAAATGATTGGAAAATAGAAATAATAAAAATCGGTTGCATCCATAATTTAAATATATAAAGTCAGTTTAAACGTGGTGTATAATACGAAATATTATTAACGATTTGTTTTATTACTGTGCGATATAAAATTAAGCTTTTAAAAATGGCGTATTTTTTCAGAGAGGAAAATATTAGTATTTTTCTTTACATTTTGTCGCTTTGCTTCACTGTGCCCTGGTATTTCTCTTTCCTTTTTTGCATTTATGAACTTAAAGGCTTTCGAAAGATTTATAAAAAAAAACAAAAAGGAAAGTCCTTTTTATAGAAAAGGCTGCTAGAAGGCCTCTTAACTAGTCCATTTTCTCTCTGTGTGTGTTTTTTTTTTTTTTTTATAAAAAAATACAGCACTTTTTAAGCAGTTATAAACTAAATCCAACAGTATCAATTTATCGACAATACTGTTTAATAACAATTAAAGTTTGTATTTTACTCTTCCGTCTTTTATCTCTCCTTATGCTTCTCTTGTCTACATTGACAACAATAATTGTTTTTTTTTTTTAATACTATTTAGACAATTTTTTTTTTGGCAATAATATTTTTTAAATTAGATTATTTATTTCTTGATGATAAGATATCTTTTAAAATGTATTGGAGTGTACCACTCTTTATATGTACATATGTGCATGTTTATTGTGGCAATGTGTATATGTGCCTTATATTTGAATGGATTTATATTAAAAATCGATTATAAGCCATCGCTAGATACATTTCATACTTATTTTTTTTTTTTCATATTTTCCTCCCTTATTGGCGATTAAATTACCCAGAAAAACTGAAATTACAATTTTCATTCACATGCATCAGTGGCAAATTGTAACGTTTGTGTTTAACACCTTCTAGTAAAATTTGGCATGACACTGAACATTTTTCACAATTATTGACAAATCATACATGACTTTTAAAAATATGTTGTAAAATATGGGAAATACAAAAATGATTCAAAAACAGACTTTTGAATCATTTTAGTGCGAATTAATGTTAAATACAATTTATTGCGTTTAATTTTATAAATCATTTAACAAGTTGACACAAAATTTCTTGCATGCAATTTCAATTTATTATTGTAAATTTATAGCAGTAATAAAATTTAAAATTGAAGTAAAAATCAATATTTGAATAAGTCTCTTTTGTGGTAACAGATTCAATTATCAAAGTAGATTGTTTAGTTTTAAATTAACCACAGATTAAAATGAATTATGATTAAATTACTTGTATTGTTATAGTAAAAATATTTTTTTACATATCGATAAATAAGATGCCCTTTAAGATTAACTGCATGACCCACAATTTCGATAGAAAATTTCTTTTGTATATTTACATTGAAAACCAAAAAAATTTTAGTTTTTTAATTATTGTTTTCAATATAAATATGTATACGAAGGAAATTTTCTTTTCGACATTGTAGGCGAGGAAGTAAGATTATTAAAAAACACCCAGCAGCACAGTGGGAGATTGTGGAAAGAAACTTAAAATGATTTTGCATTTTGTAAACGGTTAGTCCGGTTGGCATAAAATTGTAGGTGTCAGTTAAGAACTTTTATTCAAATTCAAGTTTTTGGTCTATTGACCGATCAAGAGGGGCGCGCGCAATAAGTTCCCAAAACAAGGAAACTCGGGTATTGCAAATATAAAAAGCGATCCAGAATTAGTTTATCACTTATATGTATAGATATGTACATATATTTAGGAATGATTCTATACAGACTATCTTGTATCTTCCTGTTACATGTTTCACTTTAGCTATCCTTTGGTTAGCAATGAAGTATTTTGTATGTACTGAAAAATTACATATGGGCATTTCCCCAGAATGGTCTACCAGGATGAAAAAATAAAATGTTGATTATCATCGTCTTTTATTGTTTTTTATTAGAAAAAGTCATAGTTCTTATAAAAGTATGGTTTCCTAGCATATCTGAGCTGTTTTACTTGAGGAAATTGGGCTGGAAACTGGAAAATTTTATAATTTCCTGTATTTTCTACTTCTAAAGACTTTTTTATATACTTATTTTACATGCAAAAAATATGTTATGTTAACACTCTTTCTTAAAAATCTCTCCATTACAATTAATAGTAAAGGAGTATTAAGTTTTTTTGTTAAGGAAATTTGAAGACATTTATGGTAAAATGCATGGTGATAATAATAAAAAAACATATTGAAAAATCGTACGTTCGCGACCGGTACATAAGCCAATTAAATAAAAACGAAGAGAGATATTTTATTTTGTAAATACTGGATGGAGACCTACATTAATACATTTTTAAAATAAATTAATCACTTTTGAAAATTCCGTTTCATTACGCAGATTTTACATTTCACTACTGTCAGCCGAAGTTGACTTCTATTTTTCGTACGTTCGTGACCACACGTTTATAACTCTTATTATGAAAACTAAAACTCGATGAAATCCATCTTTAGTACTAAACATAGAGCTACCCAAATGCTTTCGAATAGCAAAAAAAAATGCTAGGAAAAGTTTTGTTTTCTATATAATTTGTACATCAAAAGCGTACGAACGTACGTTCGTTACCCCAGGAAGTGCCCATATATATAGCTTCAATGTTAAGCAAAGGTTGGCTTAAGCAAAAAAAGTATGTGATATATTGAAGGAATAGAACTATTACAAAAAAACTTTACATATTTGAAATTTACCTCATAGAATTCATTCGAATAATAAAAATATTTCATATTTATTTATTTTTATTTATTTATTTATTTCCAATTCTATACACAAGACTTAAAGCCTCTTATTGCAGTATAGAACATTGTTTTAGCAGAAACATTTATAATTATAATTTGTAAATGATAAAATTTAAAACAAAAGAAAAAATTTAAAAGAGAGAAAAAAAAATTAATTAATTAATAAATTAAATTGAAAATTAACAAAATAATAATATTTAAAATTCATAAAAAAATGAAAAAAATTAACGTGCAAAAAAATTTAAAATGCTTTTTTTAAAGCTCAGTGCGTTACTAGTTATTTGTATATTATGCGGGAGTAGATTCCAAAGACGGATTGCATTAAGGAAAAATTGCCAATCGGAAGTTAAACTTTGGTGTCTAAACAATAAAATTCTTTTACCTCTATTAGACCTAGATATGGTTAAGCGGTTATACAGATGTTGTGGTTGTTGAGTAAACACGATTTTGTGCATAAATATTAGTACTCTTGTTTTGAGAAGGTCATCAAACTGAATACCATATATTTTACCGTAAAAGGAGAAACAGAATTAAACCTTTTCACGCCATATACGTATCGTACAATGCTTTTAAAGGCTGAGTTTAATTTTCTTGTACTTGCCGCATCACATTTGGCAAATAATTCGCATCCATACATCAGAATTGGTAATAAATAGGTTTTGGCAAGAAGTATTCTTATTTTGATAGGTGTACAATACTGCGTTTGCCAGAGAGTTCTAAGCATGGAATATGTACGGCCACATGCATAATTAATATGGTTGCACCATGTCAGGTTCTTATTAAAAATAATACCTAAATTTGTTGCTGTATTTACCCTTTCAAAACGTTCATCACCAAGAAAAATATCAGGTATATGATCGGTTATAGTAGTTCGTTTTTGGATAACAAGATATTTAGATTTTTTTGGGTTGATACTAAGACCATTAGCAGTAGCCCATTCATATATATGTTTTAACTCAGTATTCAGAGTTAAAACACATTGTTCAATTTCAGATGTATCACAGCTGATGTAAATCTGAACATCGTCAGCATACATTCTGACTTTGCAGTGTGTAAGTTGACTCGGAAGGTCATCAGCGTAAAGCAAAAATAGAAGGGGCCCAATAATTGACCCCTGCGGTACACCCCTCGTCACAGGTAGAAATTTTGATTTATTATTACCACTTTGAACATACTGATACCTGTTGGTAAGATATGTTGATATCAGACGTGTAGCAGCTGTAGAAAACATAAACATGTGTTGTAGTTTGTAACATAGGACGTTATGATCGACTGTATCGAAGGCTTTTGAATGATCCAAAAGTACTAAGATATTTGTTTTTCGTTCATCTATACTATTTCTTATATCTTCCGCAACATCTACAAGTGCAGTTATACAACTGTGGTTTTTCCGAAACCCAGATTGTTTATCATTAAGCAGATTATGATCACTAACGTAAAGCGATATCTGATTGTGAATTAACTTCTCAAATATTTTCGACATAAAGGGTAAAATGGCAATTGGCCTATATTCTGATTTAGTTTTGGGTATTGGTATTATTTTGGACTTTTTCCAATTTGAGGGAAAATGACTGGTGGTATTAATGGTGTTAAATACATGTGTAACAAAGGGCAATATTCTTGGGAGAATTAATTTAAAAAATATTGGGTGAATTTCGTCCACACCAACTGCATTTGATTTAATTGACATACAGCTTCTTAAAACGTCAAACTAGTCTATGCAATCAAAAGAGAAGTTATTATGGGGTTGACGGTTGTCATGGTTGTGGTTGTAAAAATCAATATCTGCTTCTTCCATAGGAATATTAAAAAATTTTTCATTAATAACGTCTGGATCAAAAATAACAGGGTCATTATTTCCAGATTTACCAATACCGATATCCTTATAGCCTTCCATGTTTTTTTTGATCCCAGGGCCAAGGAGAACTTTTCAGTGTAAAATTTTGATTTTTCCTGTTTAATGAGTTTGTGTACTGCTTTTCTCGCCAAACAATATTCAACATGTAGATCGTTGGTTATAAACCGCTTCCAACGTCTCTTTGCAAGGTCTCTTTGTTTAATGGCTTGTTTAATATTTGACGAGAACCATGGTCTTTTTGTTTGACTCATTACCTTAGTTTTCAATGGAACAGCTTGATCAAACAAATATAATATATTACGTTCAAGAAAGGCTAGTTTATCTTCTGTTGAAACCATATAATAGATTGCATTCCAATCAATTCTAAGTAGTTCTAATTCCAATGTGGCGTATTTAACATTTTCAAAGTCACGAAAAGTTATTACATAGGGTGGGATTTGCAATTGAAAATTATAGGTCATAAATAATAAATCGTGTTTAGAAAAACACGGGGCAGACAGTTGATCGTATAACATAACATTACTTACATTACCAACAAAAAGAAGATCAATTAAGGTGCTGTTGGACGAGGTAAAGTGAGTAGGTGTAGTTATGTTAGTTGGAAATAGTCCCAATGGTGCCAAGATGTCAATAATGCTTGAATCAGTTAAAAAGTTCCAGTTAAAATCACCAACAAGGACAACATCATTATATAAAGCTGTGGAATTCTCCAAAATTGAAAAAAACGGTTCAATTGGTATGTTGTTATTAGGCCTGTATAAACTTCCTACCAGTAATTTTCTTCCCCGAGATATAACTTCTATTAGGACGTATTCCACCAAACCATCATTATTATCACCATCAACATTATAATCATTAGATGTACTTTTAATATTATAAGATATGCCTCTTCTAATATAAATAGCCACTCCACCAGCGCGCCCAACTCTATCAACCCTTATTAAATTGTAGCCACTTAGAGAAACGGAAAGATTACTGATACTTGCATGAAACCATGTTTCTGAAACGCATACAATATCCATGTTGGAGTTCTCAAATATGTACCGGAATTCTTCAATTTTAGGCGCCAAACTTTGAGCATTTATATGACAGATTTTTAAACCGTGTGCATGTTTAGAAAGAATTTTGATCATATTTGCAGTACCGTATGTGGATCTATCCCTTAAGTTATTTAGATGGTGCATTTATAAGTATATACACAAAAAAATAAGAAAGTAACGCACGAGTTGACAAATGATTTTGTGAATTTAAAACAATTTTTAAATTGAAACATTGTAAAATTAAAAAAATAGTAAATAAGATAAAATATCGCAAAGAGTATAAACAGAAAGTAAATAATGAGATAAATAAGGTAATAAAAATATAAAAATATATTATTGTAGCTGCGATTCATTATTTCTTTGATAACCAGCGCCAAAACTATCCTGATCACCTGATACAGGAAATAACCAATCTAAATGGTCGATTTCATCAATTTGAATGATAGGATCATCCATAAAAACAAATAATTCTCAGATTCTATTTATTAAATATATTTTTATTCCTGTTTATTACAAAAAGGTTCCGATTAAAAATTAAAAATTATGTAGGTCAAATGATCTTCCCTACAGGCTAAGCAGGCCAAATTCTTAATCACGTTTTTCAATAAACTGATGTCAATAGTTGGTGTCTGCTTAATAATGTTGTTTTTTCTTTCGATTTTAAGACACCCCACAACAAATAGTCAAAAGGTGTGAGATCGTATGATCTTGGTGGCCAATTCACTCCTCCTCTACGAGAAATAATACGATTTTCGAACTTTTCTTTCAAAAAAAAGATCCATTGTTTCTCTTGTTGTGTGGGAAGTTGCACATCCTGTTGAAAACTATTTCTACGCTTAAATCATTAATTTTCCGCTACAAAAAGCTTCGGATCATCTCCCTGAAGCGATTTCCATTGACTGATGATACCTCAAATTGAGAAACCCTTTATATTATTTCATACAGTTATATCATTTCGAATATAGCGAAAATCGCCGTAATTATCAATTTTCCGCAACATTTAAAATGTTGGTACTTTTTTCACCAGAAAACAAATTTTTGTTAGGAATTAAATACATTTTAAAATTTTCATTTTCCATTTTTGTTAAAGTTTTGAAAAAGAATATCAGTGATAAATAATTTGGCGTCATGGGCCCTTTTGTAGCACTTTTTAATGTTTGATGGCCCTGTAGTACTTTTAATCTATTTTGACTGTTTCAGGTCAAAATTTAACTAACTACCTTAACCCTAGAATGCTCACGTACATACATTTTACGTGTAGTTTAAATTGTTGCTACGCAAGCGTGTAACGGCCTAACGGTTCCAAATTCCAACAAGAACGAATTAGAAACAAAACATTTTCAGTCTTCAAAGTGCTTTAAAGGAGTACACGTACATTTTACACACAAATCGGCAACATGCAGGGAGCACCAAATAAAAATTTTTCTTCAAGTGTTGGCGTTTTTCTCTGTTTTTCTTGCTCTATTTAACTATTTATTTTATTATTTTATGCTATTTTTAATTATAAAAAAACAACATGTAAAAAAAAAACAATGGGACTTAAAAATAGCATTCATTTAGGCTTTTTGGGAGAAGATTCTTTAGTACGTCAGATTTACGTGGCGTTAGTATTAACGTTTATAAAAAAAATGTTTGTACAAAACTTAAAATTTTTTTATATTCTTACAAATATTAGTTGCTTGTGTAGTTTATTTGGGTCTTTAAAGAAAAAACTCCTTACTTTTGTTTGCAAATCGGTGTTGTTTCCCATATGGCTCTCGGGTATTTTGGACTTTTTAAATATTTAATTGACCCAAAACAAAAATATTCAAAATGCATCACTGAAGTAAATCCAAATGTTATTATCAAATTATGTGTGTTGCCCACCACAGTTCAAAAGGAATCCAATTTATCTTAATGCCATTGTTTTGTCCAATAATTCAGAACATAGAAAATATAATGTCAACACAATATATACTACATTTATGTTTATACAGTGAAACTTCGATCTTACGATCTTCGTTATAACGAAAAACTCAATATAACGAATTTTTAGCTGAGTCCCTTGAAAAAACCTTTTTATTGCAAAGTTTTTCATACAAAAACGCTCTATAGCTATAACGAAGAAATTCTGAGCTATAAAGCCTCTATATAGCGAAGCATTTTTTCAAAACCCTCTAGACAACGAAATTATAATTGAGAAATACATACATATAACATTTTAAGGCTGTAAGTCATTAAAATCCCGTTATCAAAAGCCTCTACATAACGAAGTCTTGAACTATAGCCTCCATACAACGAAGTTAGAATAAAGCCAAATTTAATTTTAAACAAAACGGGGAAGTCCCTTTTAAAAACAACGAAAGGTACATAAATGTCTTTGCATATGTAAAGCGCCACAAATGTAGTCAGTTCTGTTTTGGTTCTTTGCCAAATAAAACCATAATTTTTTATTTACCTCTTAAATATTGAATTTTTATTATGTACATAGTATTTTCGTGTAAAATAGAATTTGGACAAACAAAACTGTAGTTATAACGATTTTTTTTTGTATTTCTTTAAATTTCGTTATGCCAAGGTTTCACAATGCATATGTATAACGAATCAATAGCTATAACGAATTATTTTTCGATCCCCTCTAGATTCGTTATATCGAAGTTTCACTGTACATATCATAGATGGGGGTAGTGCAATCATTTTGCATTTTCAACTCACGCTTAGTGATAGTGCAAAATTATTGCAATCATTTTTTTGATGTTGAGTGATGAGTTGAAAATTTGCAGCCTCACTAAGCATGAGTGATAGTGATGTTAAAAAAATTTGCACTCAAAAAAATTAGTTTGATTTAAAAACAAGCAATCATCAGTTTATTGCAACTTTTTTGTTCTTCACTCATTTGAGTGCAACAAAAAATTTTGCATTCAATTTCAAGTTTAAATTGACTTGAGTTTATTGTTGTGCACTAATTTAAAACTTAAGACTAAACTTAATAAAAAAAAAACAAAAAAAATTAACAGTAATTCAAAAACAATAGAGGACAATACAAAAAAAATATTAAAAATTGTTTGCTTTAAGCAAAACAGTATTTCAAAATTATTATCACTTAGTTTATTTTTTCGAGGAGCGTCTACCATAAGCGCTTTACTGGAGCAGAGGACGGCAAAGGCGTATTATATCTTAAAAACATTTGCTTAACTTTTTTCAAGTCATCGTCCATATTATGAAACATATGATGCAAAAAATTTGAGTTTGAGGGTGAAAGGGGAAAGGGGAAAGACAAAAGGAAAGTTTTTTGGTTTTTTCTGCAAACATTTTTTTGAGTTTGTTATTGAAAGGAAGAAAAAACAAGATATACACAATACTTAAATACCGCGAAACAATGTTTCCTTGCATGGAAACAAATGCAGTTTCAAAGAGAATTGAGTAAAATTTCTGAAAAAAATATTTGATTGTGTAGACGATACAATTTTTTTTATCTTTTTTTTCGATATCAACTTAAAACCTTAGATTAGTAGAATTTGTTGTTGTTAAATTTTTCATCCGAATAAAATAATTACATGTAAAAATTTTTGATTAATATCATATAGGATTTTTTTGTTGTTGTTTAAAGTTTTCACTCAAAATAATAATAAAAGTAACTATACTACGTAGTAAAATTTGTATTTTTTGAATTTGTCTTCAAGAATTTCATGACCACTAATTTTTGAAAGATAAGTGACAGTAGGTTTATATGCAGCTTTTTTTGATTGCAAGTTCAACTTTTGAATACTTTTGCACTCAATCTGCGTTTAGTGATAGTGTAAAAATTTGCAATATCACTAATTTTTTTTAGTGGTAGTTAAATAAATATCATCACTTAAGCTGATAAAAAAGAGTGCAAACTAATATTTTTGCAGTTTTATTTAGTAATAGTGCACTGCTGATTTAAATCAATATTTAGTGCACTACCCCCAACTATGATACATATGTATGTTTTTAATTAAAATTCTTATGGATAGTTTCTCTAAAAAAATGTAACAGTTACATTTATAAGAATTCAAATAATAAATTTCCAAAATTAAAATAAAACTTTAGAAAATTACCAAAAAGAACATTTTTAGTAAACTGAATGTAACCGTAGGAACACAATTGCACCGCATGAACGTAGTAGCGTATAAAATTGTCAAATTAAAACGTATAACATTTTATCCAAAGGCACATAATAGCTGGTGTAGACGTAAAAGCGTATCTACGTCGTACGTCGACATGTATCTAATTCTATTTCATACGCCGGTAACGATCGTATTTATTTATTTATTCATTAATAATCAAAAAGCCAACATAGGCCAAAAGCGATTACATATTTAAAATTTCGAGTAAGAAAATTACACCTTATAATAGATTACTTAGGTCTTATATTACATTAAACCTAATTTTTAATTTTTAATTTTACCTTTACCTTAACTGCACTTCTTAAAGTTCATCATCAATAATATTAGAAAATAGTCAGTAACAATTATAATGCATTATCTTAAATACTTTTCAAAATAATATTCCTAAATCTTTGCACACTTACTGAGAAATTTCTGTTATCATATGGTATTACGGTGTTCCACCGTCAAAGAAAAAAAATAAAAAATAAAAATATAAAATGAAATTACTTTTGTATTTTCAAATTGGATAAAAGGATAAAAAAACGATAAATTTGGAATTATTTAATATTATTATCAAAATGAAACAAAATATGTACGTTTACGATGGCGTTACGTCCTACGTTCATACGTTGTACGACTCAATTGTGTTCCTAGCATAATAATCCAACTCAATGTATTTTTTATTTGAAATAATTCTCTTATAGGTATGAATTAATTAAATTAATTGTAACGTTTTCCTACGACATTTTTAAGACTTTTCATATAATATTTGTTTTTTTAAAACTTATTTTATTTTAAAACTTTTTCTATAAAAATGTTTTATTGTTTCAAATAAAAAACCGTATTTCTTGATAAGAACTGTCCCTGGTAAAACTGTCAATAACGAAAAACTTCTTTTATTTCAAATATTATTCTTTTTTATTTTCAAGTGGGTGACAAACACAAAAAGACACATAAATTCTAAAGAAACTTGAGATTGAGAAGACACTTGAAGTTTTTTACACAAAGAGAATTTTCAAAAGTTAAAATAAATATTCAAGCAACAAAAATACAATTACTAAAAT
The DNA here is from genome assembly GCA_930367215.1 of Pollenia angustigena. Taxonomy (NCBI): domain Eukaryota; kingdom Metazoa; phylum Arthropoda; class Insecta; order Diptera; family Polleniidae; genus Pollenia; species Pollenia angustigena. The sequence goes on from OV884058.1 coordinate 169,823,844, forward strand.
ACATACATATGTACATACATACATATGTATGTGCGCAGTATGAGTACCCAGCAAATTTACCAAAAACCGAAACCTGGTTAAAATCGGCCAATATTGAAATAAGCAGCGAAAAAACCTTACCTTGAAATTCAGTTGAAAAGGGTTTGACAATTTGAATTTTGATTTTGCAATATGCTTTAAATGTTTGCTGGGTTTTTTATTTTCTGAAATCGTAAGAAAGTTCTTTTATATAAATTTCTGCCTTTAACAACAATAACACAAGCTTAATATGATATACAAATTTTAAGACGTACAGTGGAACCTACTAAAAATTAATAAGTAGAAACATTGCGTAGAAACGCTTTAAGGCAACACTGCTCGTGCAAAAGATTTTTCAGTAAAGTTTCCTTGTTCAAAAAATTTTTTGCACACATTTTTTTTATAATTATTTGTAATACGGCCAGACGAAAATCTTCTGCAAAATTTAGAAAATTTTTTTTAAGAACTATGACTATTGGTTATGCTGTTTTATTTAGAAAACTTACTAGTAAAGCAACTCAGTTATATTTTGATTTTTATCCTTGGCACATGCCTTCCAGCCTACATAAAATCTTAAGCTATGGTGCTGAAATAATAAAATCGGTATCTTTCTCCATTGGAATGTTTTAAGAGGAAGCAATGGAGTCAATTAATAAAGGCTTCAGAAATTATTGGGAGTTTCACACCAGTTAAATGACTCGCGAATTCACGTGAGAGATCTATTTAATATTTCACTCTATACTTTAGACCCCGTTATAAAATCGATATCGTGAAAGACCTCTCATAAACGCATTGCTCATCTTCCTCAAGCCATTCAAGATTATTGTTGAAAGTTACTAAACGGAACACGTTGCAAAAATAAAATTATACCTAAACCACAATAGTGGTCATTGAAATTGGAATTTCGTCATTAATTTTGTTCATTTATTTATTTATTTAATACCAATCTATTAACAAATTTGGGTTTGTGTATATTTTTTTTTATTTTTTGAAGAACGCACTTTTTGATTTATGTACATATTTTTTTATATATTGAAGAACAAACTTTTTGTCAGCTGTTAAAAACAGGGCGATCCAGTTTTGTGTTTTGTTCTCGTCAAATAAAAAATTGCAGTATTACATGTTCGGCAAGGCATTTTATACATGCACCTTTTGCAATGGCAACCAGTACCCATGTTCTGTAACTTTAGTGAGAACTTCTTGCATCGAAAAGATGTGAAACAAAATATTCCATCCTTTCTCGAAAAGTGAGAAAAATGTTTGTCTGTAACTTATGTCGAAAACTATCAAAAGAGATATCGTCGTTACGTCATAAATGTCATAATATTGCACTCGAAGCCGAAGTGACATTGCATACGTTCAGAACGCCAGTAACACATATCGTTGACGGCGACCAAAATTTACCAAAATTTAAAAATTTTTCAACGACGGCGGCGTAAATACAACCGTCGGCTATACCAAATTGTGTAAAGAGCGACATTAATGTTTGTTGTTTGCAAACGAGCATTGAAGACATTCGTATATTTTATTAAAATGTTAAAAGCAAAATAATAAAACAATGAAAAATGTGCCAAGAACAAAATATTATTATTACTATTCTTTGCATTTGCATTTTTAATTGTTTTTTTAGTGTTTAAATTTTTTCTCGCCCAATTTTTATTCGTGAGTTTATTTGACAGTTCAAAGCGGGAACTTTTCTCACCAAAATGTTACAGACACACTTTTTCTGTAAATTGGCGAGTAATTTCCTTAAGTGACAGCTTGTACTCGCCAAAAAAGTTGCAGACACAGTTAAGTGAGAAAAACAGCTGTTTGTTTCAATTTATGGCATTTTTGTTTCATTTCACACATTTCAATCGAAAACTTTCTCGACGCGAGAGTTACAGAACATGGGCACAGGACTCAAAAAATTAAAACGCTTGAAACTTTTTTTTCAAATATGGTAGAAAGGAAAAAACACCCAATCTTTACTATGCCGGGGTACTTATAGCTTATTACAGTTTTCAAAAAGCAAAAAATAATAGTTTTAGCTCACTTTCTCATTGATTCATTTTTAGTTACTGCAATTGACAACTTTTAATATTCTGCCGATTAAATACAGATACCGGTAATATTGCAATTATACTTTAAAATTAATGTTACAACAACAATGAACAAGATCCATGACGAAAGAACAAATTTATAGTTCGATTAGCGGTATATTTTTGTGTTTGTTTTGGATGCTTTTCTAATGTCACGTACGTGGTGCGAAAACATCATTTATCTTTGTCATATGAAATTGGTAAGTCTTAGATATTTCAAAATAAAAGTTCAAAGCAAGATATTTGCTTCAAAAAAATATTGGTCGGAATTTTTTTTAAATTGGTATAATAAAAATTTTATAAGCTTTTAAAGCTCGTCACGAACGATATTTTAAGTAATAAAATGCAACTAAATGCATCATCTTATTATGTTGTTATTTAGTTTACTTTTGGTCAAACCTTATTTTATTACAATCAAAATCATCTTACAAATTTTTTTGGAATCGGTCCATATTTGACCATAGCTCCCATACAAGTGCTACTCTCGAAAATAGCTTTAAGTGCCATAACTTCCTTATAAATGTTGGTATTTACATAAAAATTTCCGACAATGACTTTTACGATAGTATTATGTCATGACAAAATGTTGTGCTGGTAGGTCCAAAATTAACCATAGGTCCCATATAAGCCCTCTTCATTAAATCGGCTAGGGGCAAACAAATCTCATATTGATGGAGATAACTAAACAATATTCAGCACAAATAACTTTTATATAATTCTTAACCTCATAGCATAATTCTGTTCTGGCGAGCTGGCAAGTAGGGTACACTCTCAAAAAAATTTTTTTTTTTAAATATTATAATGTAAGGTATCATCTGGACGGGCTTGACCGACTATACTTTCTTACTTGTATGTTTTAAGTTTTTATATACATATATTTACAAAAAATATATTTCATGCCATGAAAATACTATAAGAGAAAAATCTGTCACGTACGGTATGTCACGAACGATATACATTTTGTTCATTTTAAAACCATCAAAAAAAAATTATTTTTTTTTTTCAATTACGGATTATAAAGATAAAAAATGTGATTTAATGCATGAAATTAAAAAAAGGAGAAAAACCTCCCACAATTCGCAGATTTTCGTATTTTTTAACATTCACCCAAATATCAATTCCGTTTGATGTCACGTACGATATGAACTTATTTTTCCCGATATTTTGGACAACAAGGTTCCGAATTTGAAAATTTTCATATAAAGTTCCCTCTAAATGAAACACAATGATACAAAAAATTTTCCAGTTAATACTATTTTTGCAAAATTTTAATCTCTCTGAAGGCGTACAAATGTCACGTACGATGACATGGAAATGCCCATATAGCATTTAAAATTTTTGAACATGGTTCATTCAGTAAGTACGTCCTTATTCGAAAATATTACTTCGTTCTGTGCCACAGACCGAAAATTACAAAATTTTACATGTTACGTTGAGCCTTCAAAAGTTACGAAAATTGTTATAAATATAACTAAACGGCATTACAGGTGTGAAGTTAGATTAACAATTGTTATAAGTCAATGTCCCACATAGAGTTTGACAAAACACAACTTATAAGACAATGTCGCAAGTACTGTCCCACGTAGAGTTTAATAGAAAACAACTTATAAGAAAAGGTCGCTCATAAGAAAACCTAAACGATAAGGGACAAGCACGGCTGCCTTATTCGACGATTTTGGGGTCCAAAAATGGCCCATTGGATACGGCGATTTATAACCTAAATTTGACGATTTTTCATATGACAATTTTTTTTTTACTAATTTACAAAAGATTTTAGTGTTATTTCGTATTTTCGAATAACTTTTTGGGGAATTATTTATTTATTTTAATTTATTATTTTTCATGCTAATTTTTAACTCTGTCTTAATCGTGAAATCTCTTCAGACGTTCCACTGTAAAATATTTATGAGCAAAACAAAATATTTAAATAAATAAACAAAATAATGTAAACAAATGCGTATAATCAGTTTTTGTTTTCATTACAGTATTTTTATGATTCTGTATGTATTTTCTTTTTATTGTTTGTTGTTTTCAGTGTCATATTAATTGTGATAAAATACAGCAAAATAATAGTGAAAAACACGAACAGGCACTTTAAATAAATATTTTACAATATACTATTTATGTATATAAACCCCTAGTCGGCTGGCCGGTACAGATTTTTATTTATTTCAATTTCTTTTTTTTTTTGGGACTGCACAATCCATTTGTTGATCTTTCTTTGTATGATGAAAACAAGGTGAAATTAATCTAAATATGTGTACTTTCAGATTGTTGCTATTGTTTAGTGTAAAAATTTTGTTGAAAATGAAAAAAATCACACGCAAAATACTTTTGAAAAACAGCTACAGAATTTGTAAACAAAAAACCGCAGAGTTATAAGTTGAACGTTTTCTTTGTGTGCATAAATTTTTAGGTTCAAGAGCGTTCTCGGTATGAATCAGGGTTGAAAAGAATTTAAATTTGTTTAGCTTTTTCTTTAAAAAGAAAAAACAGCAAAACGTTCTGTTAAGGGAATTTTTGTTTAATGTTAAAAAAACGCGAATATAACACCTTTTTTAAAATAAAAAACCTTTTAAAAGAAAACTATCTTAAAATTGTGATATAATTTATAATATTGCGACAGAATTAGATTTTGACCTAAATATATATCTAACTAAGTCTATACATATCTAATAAATCTGTTATTTTACCAAAAACTATTAAAAAAAACAAACAAGTAAGTGTGCTAAATTCGGCTATGCCAAATTTTATATACCCTTTACAATGGTACAATTAGAACAGAAAGTTATGCAAACCCCGTTATAAATTAGATATAAAAATATCTATTAGGGCCACACACATTTCCACATTTGTCGGACGTTGTGTACCTAATAAGAAAACTTTTGGTCTCTCCGTTCTCCAGATATACAGAAAAATAGACGGACAGGCGGACATCGTTAAACTAACTGTGCTGTACATGTACGTATTTGATATGTGTAAAAAAGCAGAAAAAGTCTAAACAAAAAAAGGTAATTTTCGGTGATGTATGTATATAAAAAAAAAAACACAACAAGCGATTTTATGGGAAGATATGAGGCAGTCGTGGTTTTTTTCTCAAATCTCATCCATTTATTGACTTTTCTGGCAGAATTTCAATAGCAGACAGTTCCTGACTACATGTGACATAAATGTGTCCTCCGAAAACCCATTTCAACGGTCAGATGGACATCGTGTAATCAACTTCGCTACTTATAAGGACGCAGAATATAAATACTTTATAGGGTCTTACATCAATATTGCAGAAATTACAAACGGAATAACAAACTTATATATACCCTTTCCACCTGTCGTGAAGGGTATAATAAAAATTGTACAGAAACACTGTAATCAACTTCGCTACTTATAAGGACGCAGAATATAAATACTTTATAGGGTCTAACATCAATATTGTAGAAATTACAAACCGAATAACAAACTTATATATACCATTTCCACCTGTTGTGAAGGGTATAATAAAAATTGTACAGAAACACTGGGTATGTGCTCTAAATTTGTACAACATTTTGGTTTTTTTTTTTACTTTTTTTAATTTCTTTACAAAACTATTTATTTTTTTTTTTTCAAACCAAAAAACTTATGCATGCCATAGTATTAAACTGTCAAGTTAATTGCTCACACACGTGACAAGTTGCGTCGCATCCCCAGAAAAAGCTTGTAAAGAAGAATAAAAATAACACACATAGGGTCTTCCAATAAGAGGTTTGATTTTGATATGCAGTGAAAAACGAATATTTTAAAGAGAAGGAGGCTATGCCATTAATGATGGAAAACAATTAAGCCAAATGATCGCAACGGCAACGCATGCAGAAACTTATTATTTTCGTTAAAACAAAAACGCTAATGACTTTAAATCACAAAATCTCGGTGGCCAGTGGGACGAATTCCGAATTTAGCTAGACAAAATTATTTGATGGTCAATCCATATGGTTTTGGAGTTCCTGAACTTGAAAAAAAGTTATGAAATTCTAGTTTAGTTTTTGAAGGAAATACGAAAGAGTTTCACTATAGCGAACTTCGGTAGCATTAATTTTTCATATAATACTTACAAATACGCATTAGCTTTTATTATTTTATTGATTTTTGGATTTGGAAAATTATTTAAAAATTTCTATATCATTTCAAAAACAGTGAAGTTCAGGTATTGCGAAATTGTAACCCTTTCTGCCCCATTGAGTTAAAATTTTGTAAATCTATGTCCATGGTGATGGTTTAAGCATAAAAATAATTAAACATTTAAAATTTTGCAGATTTAGGGCTAATATATCATTGCAAGTTAAACTCTGTTTTTGGTTTAAACCAGCAAATATATAATTTATTTAGTTAAAATATAAACCATCTCTAAACGCATAAAATTGGGCGTTCAAACTATCAATAAAAATCGTAGTGCTGCCAAATTATTATTTTTTGCACTACATATAATATATGGGGCACTGATTTACAACAGTTAAGTTTAAACTACATATAAATTTAAGTTTAGTTCAACTTAACCAACGTTTAAACATTCATTGATTTATGAGCCATTAGAGTCACTTTTTGGGTTAGAGATTAGCGATTAAATAAAGTTTAATCTACGTATTTACTTTTCGAGTTGTATTTTTTTGCGACCAATGGTAGTGGTTTAAACCTAAACAGCTGTTGCAAAAATATAAACAAAACATTATTTTTAAAAAATTATATATTGTTAAATACTTTTATATAAATTTTCCTTTCTATATTTTTTCTTTAATACATACATTTTTTCTTTAAAACCACGAAAAATGTCTACCTTTTAAACAATATTAAATTCGCGCTTTTCTTCTACTTTGAAAACATCCATCTTGCTTTCCTAAAAAGTTGACATTTGCAAAAACAATTTTCCATTTATTTGTGCTAAGTATGGTAAGCCACCTCCCAAAATTTCTAATTTAATTGATACTAGATTAACTTAATTCTCAGATAAGATAATTATAAAATTTAATTAATTTTAATCTCAAACCGAAAAAGTGGCTCTTAATAGGATTGATTAAAAAGCATCCAAAATTGCTCTTTTTACCCACTTTTACCCCTGAAAGGCTGCCTTTAAAAATGTACTTTTTGTGTCATGCCCACGAAGCTACAGAAATTCGTACGAAAAAACCTTTGGATTTAGGATAAAAGGTTAGTTCAAACAAATCTGTTCCATTTATAAATATAGCCTACAGCAATTTCGCTACAACATTCTATCAATTTAAACATTATATTTAGATAGATTTGGTTATTTTCAACAATTCAACATAAAAAGTGTTGCCGAATTAAAATTTGTTAAAGAAAAGAATATATGGGAGCTACATGAATCCTTTGACGGTATATTTTCAAAACTTGAAATTTTTTTTTTTATAATCATTAAGGTGACCATACGTACTCTTTTTTAGAGGACAATCCTCTTTTTTAACTGGCTGTCCTCTATAAAATTTGTGTCCTCTTTTATCATCTTTTTTTCATAATCTGTCATTTTTGTCCTCTTTATTTTTAAAAGCATGACCAATATTTGCTTTTATTTTTATAAATTAAAATAAAAATTTTTAATCCAAATTTTTAATATTTTTAATTAGGCTTAAGTTCATGAAATTTAATTTTTATTAAATTATTTTTGTGAAGAAAGGAATTTTACAACATGAAAATCAATTAAAATTGTTATTGATAATCTTTCATTCTTGACGTGGCTCGTGTAAGACGGCAAATCCATCTGAGGAGATCGAGTGGTTGCGATCGAAACATGTCATGGTAACCTGCCGGCCAGGGTTCGAGCCCGAGCCACGTCAAGAATGAAAGATTATCAATAACAATTTTAATTGATTTTCATGTTGTAAAATTCCTTTCTTCACAAAAATAATTTAATAAAAATTAAATTTCATGAACTTAAGCCTTATTAAAAATATTAAAAATTTGGATTAAAAACCATAAATAGTTCAACAAAATAACCACAATAACTTATTTCGGGTAAATAAATATATTTTGTGAATTTCAGCCAAATCTGACCATTTAAGCGGTATCGGAATAAATATCAGTAGCGGTTGCCAACGTTGGTTTTTCAACAGCTGATTTGGAGGTTTTATTTCCTATTTTATTTTATTCAATTTCTATGGTAAAAGCTATAAAAATAACGAGTTATTGCCTCGAATTACGACTGGGAAGTAAAAATGTTCCAATAATGGAAATTCTAATCGAAACCCGGGGTATTTTATGGCACGATTTCGAATGACGACTGAACTTAAGTTGATTTGCCAGCAGCGAAATAAGGCAACGCCGCTCATATAAAAATACAAAATATAATTTCGCTGCTGGCAACTCAACTTCAAGTGTCTTGCGATAGGGTCCAAAGAAAATGTTTGTGTTATGGGATGTTAAAAGCTGGGTAGACTGTTACAGAAGAGTCTAGCGACAACAATTGTTCCGTTTTGAAAGAGGAATCAACAAACTGAATAAAATATCCTTATGTTGCTATACAAGCAATACTATTAGTAGAACCAACGCATCTGTAACAGTATTGGGTATAAAAACATTCACTTAAAGAAAAAGTCAAACCGCTACCAATCTCTAAAAAAAAACTTTATCATCACTGTTACATCGCCATTTTCGTCATCATCACGATGTTCATCTAATTAATCTAAATTCTTGTGCAACTCGTATTTATAAATAAACACAAAACATTTACGCTTAATTTGGGCTAAATAAAATTTTTTCGTTAAATTTCTTTACATTTTTTCTTTTACTTTCAAGAATTGAATGTAGAAATATTTTCTTTAAGCTTTATAATAAAAATAAAAAAACAATTTGAATTGGAACAAAAAAAAATATATATATATTTTAAGTGTAAACTGTTAAACACTCATACACACTTTTACATTTTATTACACATACATACTTATTTATTTACACATCTATAATAAAAAAGAACATCAAATAAAAAAAGCACAAAGTCGAACGACATAATTATATTGGCAACACTCTTCTACATGTCTGCACTAATTGTTAAGTGAAATTAAATGAAAGTGTTGTTAAATGGTCGTAGTCGTACGTACTTTAAGATGAATGAAAAACATATTGGGGCACAACACACGGCACGACACTATACGATGCAACGTTAATAAGATCATTTTAAATACGTTTGTCAGCACAAGCTGGCTGAGTATAAATAATTGAATTGAAAAATTGTTGAAATTCTTACAATATTTTATAAAATTGCTGGCTACACTAATTAATTTTAAATATATTTAGTTTTAATTTTTTTTATAAAATGGTACTTTTATAATAAAAAAAAAAATTATCAAAATAATAGTGTTTCAATACTCATTTGAAGCAAAACTGTCTTTACTCAAATAATACGTGAATTAATGCCCCTATTACGGTTAACAACTCAATGGAAGTTAAAACAACTGCTAGCGATGAGTTGTAATTTATTTATGTTTTCGTTAACCGCAATATAACCGACTTGTTAACCATTATAAAAGCACTGCAAAATTTAAAATGAACTAGAGTTGAGCTGTAAACCGTAATAGGGGCATTTCATATGATCATATGATACTACAGCACAGTATTTAAAAACAAAATTTCAAGAGTGTTCCCTATAAGGGACCAAGGGGCAAAAATGGACCCGCCAGAACAAAGTTATGTTAAGAGATTAATATTCATGTTAAAGTTCTTTGTGCCGAATATTATCTAGATATTTATCTATATGAGATTTGTTGGCCTTTAAATGATTTTAGAATGGGGGTTTATATTTTTGTCATGACGTAGTAGCTATCGTAAAAGTTATTGTCGCCAAGTTTATAAGGAAGTTATTGCATTAAAATCTATTTTCGGAAGTAGTTTTTATATGGGATCTATGGTCAAATATGGACCGATTCCAAAAAAATTTGATAAGTTTATTTAGATTGCAATCAAATAAGTTAAACCACATTTAATCTAAATACCAACATAATAAATTGGTTAATGGGCACAAAGACTCTATCCCGGAAAGAAACTTGTATGGGCACATATTTGAAATTATTGACCAATTATCATCTCAATAGGCTTGGCCCTTGCGCTGATTAGAACATATGTACCAAACTTCATTAAATAATATCCAAAATTGCCACCTGTACTTTATAAATTTCAAGATGCATCTAGCACAAAACACTGGGGCATGTTTTATCAATTAATATGGAATGGATTTAAAATTGAACACTAGACTGGTCTTTTCTTGTATGGGATTTTTTTTTTTTTTTTTTTTTAATTTAATTGTTTGCGCTGCTTAAAATATGAGGTTTGGTGTAAGAAATCATGGCCTAATTTTTCAGGTCAATCCGACGGTGCCTAGCCGTGCCAAGTGGGGTCCAAAGTTTCCCATTTTATAAAAAAAAACATCTTTTCTATCAGATCTTTATAGTTATACTAGTTGAAAAGCCGAATATCAAAAATATGACTACGCTACGATCTTCCGCAGAGAAAGTTCTTCAAGTGTGCCAAATTTCAGCTTCCTATGTCATCAGATGGCTTCAGAAAGTTGCGGAAAGAATAGGACATACATGCAAACATCCTTACATACTAAGAAATTATATATTGTATAGATAGATTAAAGTATTTGCAGTTTAATATTTTAGTATGATACGAACGAAAGATTTTTAACTAATTTTAACTAATTCGGGGTCGCTGAATCCAGTGGTGCTAGCCGTTTTTTTAGGTTAGCTTTAGTTTTCGAGATATACCGTTATTTCGAAAATTAAGGATGTTGCACAACATATGTTCGCGCAACTCAAAAACGCTTTAGTTTATTGAAAAACTAAAAAAAACCGAAATTCGGCAATAAAATTTACTTTAAGAAAGTTAAAACTTTTTTCTTCATATTGGCTTTGGTTTTCGAGATATACCGTTATTTCGAAAATTAAGGAGGTTGCACAACATATGTTCGCGTAGCTCAAAAACGCTTTAGCTTATTGAAAAACTAAAAAAAACCGAAATTCCGCAATAAAATTTACTTTAAGAAAGGTAAAACGTTTTTCTTATATGCGCAGTCGTTTTAGAAACATAATTTTTTTTTCTGAAAAAAAAAAAAATTTTTTTATTAAAATTTCGGAATTTTTGTTTTTAAAAATTCATAAAAAATTGAAAAATGGAGCTATGCTTCTAATTTTATAGAGTCATATAAAAAACAATATTGCAAACAAAACAAGCTATAAATGAAAAATTTTAATTAATTTAAGAATTTTATTAAACCGCCATATGTGTATAATTGAAATTCTTATATTTGGCCCGTGTAGTGCCTAGGATGCCTCAAGAAGGGTCAAATGTATGACTGGAGTCATACATTTGACCAGTCATTCATTTGACACTTTTTGGGGCATCCTAGGCACTACACGGGCCAAATATAAGAATTTCAATTATACACATATGGCGGTTTAATAAAATTCTTAAATTAATTAAAATTTTTCGTCTTTTGTGAATACATAAAATCAAAAGTTGTGAACAGATTTTAATCATTTATAGCTTGTTTTGTTTGCAATATTGTTTTTTATATGACTCTATAAAATTAGAAGCATATCTCCATTTTTCAATTTTTTATGAATTTTTAAAAACAAAAATTCCGAAATTTTAATAAAAAAATTTTTTTTTTTTCAGAAAAAAAAATTATGTTTCTAAAACGACTGCGCATATAAGAAAAACGTTTTACCTTTCTTAAAGTAAATTTTATTGCGGAATTTCGGTTTTTTTTAGTTTTTCAATAAGCTAAAGCGTTTTTGAGTTACGCGAACATATGTTGTGCAACCTCCTTAATTTTCGAAATAACGGTATATCTCGAAAACCAAAGCCAATATGAAGAAAAAAGTTTTAACTTTCTTAAAGTAAATTTTATTGCGGAATTTCGGTTTTTTTTTGTTTTTCAATAAACTAAAGCGTTTTTGAGTTACGAGAACATATGTTGTGCAACCTCCCTAATTTTCGAAACAACGGTATATCTCGAAAACCAAAGCCAATATGAAGAAAAAAGTTTTAACTTTCTTAAAGTAAATTTTATTGCCGAATTTCGGTTTTTTTAGTTTTTCAATAAACTAAAGCGTTTTTGAGTTGCGCGAACATGTTGTGCAACATCCTTAATTTTCGAAATAACGGTATATCTCGAAAACTAAAGCTAACCTAAAAAAACGGCTAGCACCACTGGATTCAGCGACCCCGAATTAGTTAAAATTAGTTAAAAATCTTTCGTTCGTATCATACTAAAATATTAAACTGCAAATACTTTAATCTATCTATACAATATATAATTTCTTAGTATGTAAGGATGTTTGCATGTATGTCCTATTCTTTCCGCAACTTTCTGAAGCCATCTGATGACATAGGAAGCTGAAATTTGGCACACTTGAAGAACTTTCTCTGCGGAAGATCGTAGCGTAGTCATATTTTTGATATTCGGCTTTTCAACTAGTATAACTATAAAGATCTGATAGAAAAGATGTTTTTTTTTATAAAATGGGAAACTTTGGGCCCCACTTGGCACGGCTAGGCACCGTCGGATTGACCTGAAAAATTAGGCCATGATTTCTTACACCAAACCTCATATTTTAAGCAGCGCAAACATGTAAATTTAAAAAAAAAAAAATTGCGACCAGTCTATTGAACACATTTTGAAAACTATCCTGTAATGAAAGCTCAAGAAAATATTTCTTTTTATATACTTCATACTTTGAGGACCAATTATCTTTGAGAGACCAACTCTAAAAGCTAGGAAAAACTACGGTCATTTTGTATATCAGTCAGTGATGGAAAATTGAAAAATTTAGATGGTACTGACCACCAAGCAAAATGGTACTTTTTCAATATTTTGGTATTTTTTCTACCATATATTTTTTTTTTAAATTTACTTAAAAATTAAAAACTAAAATACATCAAGCTGGCGAAGTTTCAACTTTTTTGGTGAGGATATCTGACATTTAAATATACCAACAAGCATATATGCTTTTGATAAGAATACATTTTGCGTAGGCAATATTGTCAACAGGGCTGTGGAGTCGGAGTAGAAGTCGAAGTACCCACAAAAAATTCGCGACTCCGATTCCAACATTTTTCGGCATAAAAATTTAAAAAAACTTCGAATCAATATTTAAAATAATGACCATTTAAAAGGTAGTGAGTGCATTAAAAAAAGAGTTAAAAGTCAAATAAGGACCCGTTTCATATACATTTAAAGTCAGGTTAGTACTTTTTGTTGACGACTCCACACCCCTGGTTGTCAATGTTAAAAAAATATCAACGCTAAATTTCTAAAGAAAGAGTATATAAAAATTATTCGTGTAACAAACTGATCTTAAGAATAGCAAAAACCCACGCAAAAAGAAATAGCGGTAAGCAAAAATCATTCTTTCCATGTTTCTGTTGTTTTTATTACGAATTAAAAGTGGTAGTTAGCAAACAATTACGATTTATAAGAGGTAAAGAAGACTAAATGTATGGAAATTTTAGGAATTAACGAGATTTTTTCAAGGGACCGACAGTTTATTACAAATTATCGGGAATTACGATTTATCGGGGTATGAATTATCGGGATTTGACTGTAATTGAATAAATTCCACCTTATGTTGGTGCCCAAAGAATTGACTCAGGCTGTACCTAAACTGCTTACAATACCAATGAAATTTACAAAGGCAGAAATTCGCTGTATTGTGCTAAAAGTATGTAAATATAATTATAAAAATCAATCACAACTATGTGATATGCCATTAATAGATAATTATTTACATTTTAATAAAATTTTGTTCATCACATACAAATAAACCTTTTGAATAAATGTGTTCGGTAGATATGAGGAAAACACAAATGCTAACAGTGTTTGTGTAAAAATTTTAATGATTTGCTAAAAACCGTTTCTCTGTTTGTGATCTTCGAAAACAAAAACAATACTGTGCTTATCCAGCTCAACAAAAAGATGAGAACTTTTTATTGCGTTGTGTTTTTCTTAAGCTGGGATCACACGATTGCCGCAAATGCACAAATATGACACAATTCTGATTGTGCTTAATTGGCGAACAATAAAGAAATTGCACCAATCAAATATTCTGAAATCACACGATTTCCCGGTTTTATACAAATTTAATTGCCGCTAGTTGGTACAAAGCGAAATTGGTACAAAAGTTGCGGCAGCACAGTCATACGATTGTTCCAACTTGTGTCGACTACGAAAACAGCTGTTGTGGTAACTTTTTTATTCTAGTTGGTTTGTTCATTAAAAAAAGAACATTTTATCATAAGTATGTATATTTAAACAAATTTTTGTTGAATACTTTTATTTCAAATATTTTAAGAAAAAAATATGAAATATTAAAGACAAATATCTGTAAAAGAAATTATACTTATTTTTTTTAAATATCTTGAATAAAAATATTCACACTGAATAGCTATGCTTGTGATCATACATATTTCGTTAATAGCAAATAATATAACGCATAATTAATAAATTCATATTTATCTTTATTAGTTACTAAAAGAAACACTAAAAAGTAAATTTAATAAAAAAATGGCAAATATTGGCGCGAATTGTGTTGTTTGATTGCCGCACAAGAACACAATAAATATTGGTGCATTTTTGTTAGTTTTATTGACGCGCGGTTGCATAGCAAACAGTCACACGATTGCCGCAACAGGGTTGCATTTGATTGGTAAAAGTAAGCAAAATATTGTCCTCGATTGGTACATGTGCCATTTGGTTGTGCAGTCACACGATTGGGGTATTAAAAAGTGTGAAAATTGGTGCATTGCGGTCATGGTGTGATCCCAGCTTTACACAAACTTTATTGTGCTCGGTTCAGCGCATAAATATTTGTTCTTTTCAGTTGTACTAAGCGCCCTTGTATTTTGGTTATTTTGTTGAAAAATAACTTCCTTTCTTCATAAAAATTTAATGAAAAATTAAATTTCATGAACTTAAGCCTAATTAAAAATATTAAAAATTTGGATTGGAAACCAATTTTTTTTACAAAAATAAAATAAATATACGAAAAAAAATTAAAAAGCCAGTAAAAAAATTGTACACACACAATATATTCGTGCTGTGGTCTTTGCTAAAATGTTTTGTTTGCTCATTCCTTTATCAATGTAAAAAAACACTTAAGAACATTAAAATATAATGTATGTCTACAGAACGACTACAATTGTGGTGCAAGCCTCAATTTTTCATACCCTGACTTATCTACGCAAAATTGATTAAAGCTGCGAAAATAAAATAAGAAACTAGTTTACCTCTTGTTTTACCAATCACCAAAAGAAAGCGTTGCAAAAGTTTGTGTTGCATTTATTTATTTTTGCTCAACTTGTAATAGCGGGTGATTTTTTAGCTATTATCTTTTTGGCTTGTTTAAACAGCTGACGCACGTTTCGTGTTTTGTTTCACTGTCAAACATCTTCAGTTTGGTCTATAATTTAACCATGAATCGTCTTACAAAGAAAGTTCATCGCGCTTCTTCCATTTTATGGTCAGCTCATTTTTGGCTCAATGGGTACGTTAATAAGCAGAATTGTCGATTTTGGAGTGAAGATCAGCCAGAAGCATTGCCAGAGCTACCAATGCATCCAGAAAAAGTCACAGTTTGGTGCGGTATATGGGATGGTGCCATCATTAGACCGTACTTCTTCAAAGATGAGGCGAATTTTTGTGAATGGTGAGCGCTACCGTGAAATGATATCCAACTTTTTTTGCCCAAAATGCAAGAGCTTGACTTGCATGACATGTGTTTGGGACCGGTCAATTGGCCGCCTAGATCGTGCGATTTGAAGCCTTTAGACTACTTTTTGTGGGGCTATGTTAAAGCTTCTGTCTATACACACATGCCCGCTTCAATTGACACATTGGAAGATAAGATTGAAGCATTTATTCATGAGATACCGGCCGAAATGTTGGAAAGAGTATGCCAAAATTGGACTAAGCGGATGGACCATTTGAGGCGCAGTCACGGTCAACATTTGCATGAAATAATCTTCAAACATTAAATTATATGGACCGTACTATCGATTCAAATAAAGATTTCATGCATTTTTCTGAAATTAAAAACTTTCCTACAGCTCTTAAAAAATCACCCATTATAAAAGTAGCCATAAGCCACACAAATATGAAATAAATGTAATGTGGCTTACATCACTTTTGAGCTGATGGCCTCAATTGTTATGTTCCATAACGAAGAACAGAACACTATAAAATGTTCGTTGCTTTCTTGAATATAGTTATGAACGGTATTAAGGGTTGTGTATTAATACACAAACACTAAAAAACAAAAATGTCGTTTCTGGGGGTGTGACCCGTGATAAAAATGCATATTTTTTTAGATAAAAAGTGTCCACACTAATTCATAGAATAAAAATATATAATAAATAAAAAGTTTTTCAACATTTGTCATTAAAAATACTATTTTGTTTAGATGGATTACTTTGGGGTTTTTTTTTGTGTTTTTAGGGGGAATTATTTGGGGATTTTTTTTTTTTTTAAATTTGGAGAGGATGAAAAAATGTATCTGGCAGCCCTGAGCTAAAGTTCGAATTTCAGCACAGCCCACAAGTTATTTTTTTATGTAAATTGTTTTACTTGTTATTTGTTATTTGTTTATACGCAAGCAGATAACACTTTATTTGCACATTTGTAAGCAGGACCAATGAATTTTTAAACATTTTAAACAAAAGTATATATCGCTCATTTGCTGCAAGACCGGCATAACTCAAAAAAATCCATTTCGAGATAAACGCATTTAAAGTTTTTGATTTGTTCTAACAACTTAGCAAAAAAGAAGACACATTCTCTTCAAACTGGGAAAGCTTAAAAGATATAAAGATGAATTTAATACACAATATAAAGAAAAACATATCTGCATCTCTAACTCCAAAACTTCATTTTTTGAGTTATGCCGGTCTTGCAGCAAATGAGCGATATGTATGTAGTAAACAAGTTTTTTCATTTACATAGCGTTTACATTTGCCAGTACTGGCAAGACAGTAGCAATTCATTCAAACTTTTTCACTAATACATAAACACTTTTACAGCTATTTTGTTTTTGCATTGTTTTGCCAACTAATATGTATATGCTTACTGTCTTGCCAGTACTGGCAAATGTAAACGCTGTGTTATATTTCTTGGCTTACCAAGTAAGTAGAGTTTTTGATGGGGTAAGCTGCTTGACAATTATCAAAAATTGTTCACTTTGTCTGTAGTTAATAAATTTGTATGGTGTCTTAATTTTTTTAATTAGGAAACTAATTCTTTTGAAATAATTAAAATCGTATACTTGCCTTAGTTTTTAAATAGGCATGACATTATTTCAAAATACTTCAGAAAAACTGTCTACAGAACCATACACATACATATGCTATTAGTTAATTTGGACTAAATGTATAGCAAATATTTTCAAAACACCACAATGTCACCATTGTGTCACAACTTTGAGTGACATCCGTTACATTGTCAACGTTGAACATATTAAATTGTTAAAAAATATTATTGATTACTGCATTTAAGAGTTGAAAAACAATTTATTTCAATATTAACCATAACTGTCGTAATAAATAGAAAATAAAAATAATTTTAATTGTCATAGTATTAATACGATTTAAAAAAGTTTTATTTTTTAATACGAATATGGTTTTGTGCGGCTCATTAAACATATTTATTACGTTTTTAAAATAGTCATTATTTCTTTAAAAGTATTAAATAAATTAAAATGCATTTAAATTAGTATAAGTAATTGCAAAATGTAACGGAAATTATACTATTAATTGGTTTATTTTAATTTCTTTAATAGATTTTATTTGTAAATGTCTTCATTTGCATTTGTTTTTTTTTTTTTTTTTGAATTAACAAAATTGCATATGTAATTGACATGGATTCTATGGCATGGATTCTATGACATGGATTCTATGACACCCCTGATTGTAATATTTTAAATTTTGTATGTACAGTGTAGCTTCCTTGAACGCAACCCTCAATATGCGCACCCCTCGCTAAAACCAAAACCCAATTTCGTAACATTGTTGACTCTGTAAACGCAACTTTTCAAAAAACAAAGCCTCAAGTAAGGCTTTTTTAGTTTGGTTTTTGATAAATAAATTCAAAACTAAAACGTGTGTATGTAAAATCTTATGCTTAAGTGCAATAGTCTTTTAGATTTACCGTTATTCTAAGAATGACAAATATTTTGTGCGTTTTATGTACTTCTGTTTTTGAAATCAATTTAGTTAAGAAACTTCTTTGTTTATGAGTGGAAATTTCATCAAAATAACAAAAATTTCAGACTTTTTCCCTTAAAAACACAGGGCTGCCAGACTTGGGGATTTATCCCCAAAGTTGGGGATTTCATGCGAGCAAAAAGGACAAAGAAAATCATTTGGGGATTGGGGATTGTTTTGGGGGTTTAAAAATAAAATTCGGGGATTTTACACATTTTTAATTTATTTTTCCTTCTTTTATTATTTACGCTTATTTTTTTGTTTTGTATATAAAATATGAAAAAAAGTAGTAAAACTTTTATCTTACTCTTATCAACAACTGATACGGTGTAAAGGGTCCTAATTAAGATTACAATTTTTGTTAAGTTTGTAAAAGGTACTTAATAAACTTAGTCTGTGTTCAAATGGCTCAAGTTTTAATGACATGATTGCTACTTTAATGGCGCGAGAGACGAGGGGAGAAGAAACGAGTACACAGATGCTGTGCTATTGGTATGTACTTATGATGCATCGAAGTATTAAAGAAATAACGGATATATATATGTGCTTATTTTTATTGTTGATTTCAAGGATGGCTAAAACCGATTGAACAAGCTCCAAATTCATAATTATTGGCTCATTCGTCTTCAAAAACAGCATATTGTTCTGCTTGTAATTGCTCAGTGAAATCGCATAAAAGGGATTTTAAAAAACATGCCCAAACTAGTCGCTACAAACAAAATAAAATAATTTTTTTACTAAAAATTTATATTTGGGGAATTTTGGGGATTTCTTATTAAAATTTTTCCTACTATTTTTAAAAAAATTTGAAATTTGGTCAGAAAAAATTTAAAATTTGGTCAGAAAAAAAACCAAAAAAAAAATTTTTTACTTTTTAAGGTTTTGTTTTTTAATTTGGGGATTTTTTTTTTAATTTTTTGGGGACAAGGAAAAAAAGTACCTGACAGCCCAGTAAAAACATCCCAGCGGGAAAATAAGGAATGGATTACATAAATAACTAAAAAAAATAATGTATTATTTTCGAAAAAAATAATGCATTCATGGGAATCGAGAAGGTAATTTTATTGACATAATAATTAAGATTTGATTACCACGTATATTCTCACATATACAGAACAAGAAATGTATTGTTTCTCTTCGTAACAATTTTTCGTATTTTTTCTTCTGTTCGTGACAATTATTCGTATTTTTTTCGAATTATTTAAATCAGTTCCAGTAGGTATATATTTAAATATATTATTACAAAATATATAAAATATAAAATATATATATATAAATATATCCCGCTGGGATGAATCTTTAACTTGATAACAACCATCAGTACAAATTAACATACATTTGAATGCGTATTTTATAAATTTTTTATTCGATGTATATTTTGTTTTTCTGCTTTTATTATTTATTTGTATCAAATAAATACGATTATTAAAAGCTAACCTTAGTTTTTTCTTATAAAATTCTTAATTTGTTTAAAATAAGCCTTTAAATAGAAAAATATGGCTAGAAATTTGTTACTTGGTTTGCACAACAACTCAGTTATCGCAACAGTCCAAAATTTCTATAGGTTGCGTTTATCGGGGTTACACTGTATAAATATGGAAAAATGGGTTATAAATAACAAACTAATTGTAACTTAAACAATTGTCACTCAGACAAATATAAACAAAATTTATTTTGTGGTCAGATTTTACAACTTACAAATCAAATATTTTTACTTTCAACACATTTGGAATAAAAAAAAAAAAAAAGAACAAGTATAAGTATACAAACAAATGTATAGTTGTCTAACACAACCAGTTAATACCCTACACCATTTACGATTATAGACAGATTGAATTTATAGAGGAAGCTTTAAATGTAACAATTTTTTTTAGTGAAGTGTAAGTTAAAATCAGGAGATTAACTACGGCATTCGCTATAGATCAAAATTCCCAATAATATTGTATTGTAATTTCGAAAGATTTCGAATGCCGTAACTTGACTTCAGATTTATTTCTGACCAATGACGATATTAATATTTTTACAAAAGTATTACGGAACGCTGGCTTGCTGGATGCGACATATGAGAAAATTTAGTCCTACCGCTACAAAAATTTGGGTATTATTATTCAGATCAAACCTGCTCCAGAATCTATAAAGAGCATTTCATTCTAGGACAATTTTCGAAACACCTTTATATCGCAATTTTTTTAAATTCAAATCTGAAATCTGATTTATAATAATTGCAACCAAATGCAAATCACAAAGTTAAATTAAGATAAGATTTCGAATACCAACTGGTTTTATACACTGAGTTTTTTTAAAAAATTATCATAAATAATTTTTAATTTTGTGCACAACAACTTTTATAGCGATTAAAATTTATCTATATTGTCCCCAAGTTCAAGTCCAAGGAATCTTAATAACGGGTTATCCATAAATATGATATCGATGAAACTTTAACTGCTTGGACCATGTTATAATGTATGAAATATAATGCCATTCAAATGACTGCCTCTAGATTGGTTGCAGCAGTCGATCCTTTTGGTGTAGTTTTCGACCACTTTTTCGCACAGTTCGCTCAATTTTCGGGGATAACTTGACAAATGTCGTTTTTAAAATGCTCCATCGTTAGGGGATTATTCGCGTAGACCACTTTTGCAGTAAGTTTTAACTTTTTTTTAACGTAACGGCGATTCTTTCACTAAATAAATGACACTTCAAATGAAAGATACTTAACAGCTGACTTTCTTTCCGGACCCGCGGGTTTTAAGCCACTAAATGGATAACTCTGTATAACTTGAAAAATATGATTAACAAAAGCTGTCATATCATTTAATAATGGATTCTGTCTTTACTAATTTATATATGACATTTTGGAAAGTTAACATTTAAAGCTAGATTACACTATCTCACAAGTCTTACGTATTCCATAATACATTGTGAGATAGAAATCCAATGAGTTTTGTTGCGACTATCAAAAAATCTAATTTAACATGACAATTTGTGTTCACACCATCACACAAAGTATAAACACTCCCACATGAAAGAAATGCAACCCTGATCCAATTAAAAGTATTATTGTTTAGAAATTTTTCAAAAAACGATGAAGCCGTATGGGATTTCAAACTTTTTTCATAATACTTGTCATTTTCGTGACAAATAGCATATCATAATTTGTCATATTACTTGAGTTTTTGACATGTATTAATACAAAGTATAATAGTGTAATCTAGCCTTTATCAGTTACTCTCAGTTAATCACTGAACGAAATTGTTTAAACCCTTCTATTTGTTTGCTTCAAAAATTTTGAATTTGGTGTCAACAAAGAAAAGTTTGCGGGCAGTTTGCTGTACTTTTTCAATTTAAAAAAAGTCCACTTGAAGCCCCAAAGCTTATTCCGTATTTGTTTCATCAAACACGAAAGACAAAGATCGCCCAGGTCAGCTACAAAAGTTTGAAAATAATAAACTCAGGAAGAGCTTGTAAAATCATTGAGGGACATTTAAGCAGCAACATCAAAACATTTGCGAGTAAGTTTTATGGACACACAGGCAATAATTATACCCACACCACAATAGTGGAGAGGGTATTATGCATTTGTGTTGAGTTTGTAACACCTTAAAATATGGGTTCTAGACACACCTTTAAGTATACCGACCGACTCAGAATCACTTTCTGAGTCGAATTAACATTGGCTCTAATTGGCACAAGGAACAAGCCTATTGAAAATGGCGAATCGGTTCATAATTTCGCATAGCCCCCCTACAAGCTTCTTTCCAGAATAGGGTCTTTGTGCCCAGAAACCATATTAATATGTTGGTATTAAGATTAAATTTGGTCCAAACTAATTTTATTGCAATCAAAATAATTTTATCAAATTTCATTGGAAACGGTCCATGTTTGACCATGTTTACAAATACTACTCCCGAAAAAAGCTTTTAATGCCATTACTTCCTTGTTAATGTTGGTATTAGCTTTAAAACTATAAACCAGAAACCATAGGTCCAATTTAAACCCCCTTCCTAAAATCACTGAAAGGCAAACAAATTTCATAAAGACTTTCAACATGAATCTTAATCTTCTAACATAATTTTGTTCTGATAGTCGTGGGTCCCAAATAGGGTACACTTGGAAAAACTTGTTCTTACCCTGCGGGAAATTTGTGTCAATTGGTCCAACAGACTGGTCCTGGGAGTTGTGAAAATAGACCAGGTACAAAAAGAAAGAACTCATGACCAGTGAAAGGAGAACCAATCATGTAACTGGTTTATGCAGAACAAAAAGGTAGAAAAAGTAATGAATTACAGAACAGTCTTCACCGGTGGTGTGACAAATTATTTTGGTCTTTCTTAAATTTGTTTCTTGAATTCAATTCTACGTCTTGTTTTATTAAAATAATACTATGTACATTGTATTGAAATAAAACTACATTGTAGTAACTGCCACTAAACACGTCCATTAAGAATAGATGTGTGACTGGTCAAATCGTGTCAATTGACCCCCTCCAATGGCAACCCCATGTAAAAGTGATACGTCTAATTCATAGAAAGTGTTAAAACTAGAACCGGTCCCTACCACCGAAGACCTATCCCGTGACTACTTTGGTGTCAGTTCGCTTCCCTCTAGGTTATATACTGTGGTGTAGGGTATAATGTGATCGCGCTTGATCGACTATACTTTCTTACTTGTTTTAAATCGGTTTAGAAAGTAATTCAAAATTAACAGACATATACTAATAAATGAGTCTTGGTCCAATATTTGAATTTGTTTCAAACTTTAGCACAAACGCATAATAGCCTGTCCATCTATGGATATATTCAGGCCTGTCACAGAAATCAATTCCGATTGAAAGTGATTTCGTTTTATGTGAAGCAAAATACGAAATCACTTCTACTTTTGATCAGAATTGACTTCAGTGACAGGCCTGATAGTTATGTATAAATATTGTAAAGCACAAATATGCTTTTCGATGCCACAAATGAGTTGAGAGGGTTCGTTTTTGGTCACATATGAAATAAAAAAAAAAATATTTTTCAATTAGTAATTTTTAAAATAAATATTGCACAAACACACAAACAAATAATTTAGTCGTTCTTTTTGGTCTCTTCAGCTGTCATCTAACTGTGTCTGTCTACTGGTTTAAAGTTAATGGCCGCTTTTTATGGCAAGTCTACCAGCCTGTGTGTGTGTGTGTGTTAAATAAATTTTAACACTTTTTTACTATATTTTATATACTGGCTTAAAAACACAGACGACTAGAGTTTAATAACCGGAAGTTTTGCAATTGTACATTCATTCATATTGAAAAAAATTATATTTATATTCGCATAATATTTGTTTATTTTTCATAGAATCAAAATAACAACATTTTAAATTGAACATTTGAATACAGAATTTTTTATATAATTTAAAAAAAATGAAAATGCATAATTTGTGTAATTTTTTTTTTTTTGTTAAAGTTGAATTTCATTGCGAAAAAATAGCCGGAGAAAATTACTTAATTTAAAATTTATTCTCTTGTTGACCTTTGTGGCCGTAAGTCTGCTTAAATTAGGAGACATTTGTTAATAAAAAATTTATTTAAGAAAAAAAAAACATCGCACAGTTAAATGAAAACAAATTATTTAATTAAATCATTAGTGAGACATTTATTCAATCAGCAATTCTATTATCAGAATTTTACAGTTCCATAATATGAATTATTAGTAAATATTTATATATAGTCACAGACATTTAATGAGTTTTTAATCCCCACAATCCCAAAAAAAATGTAAAAAAACAGAAATTAAAAAAAAAATATCTAACCCCTTATTTAACATAGTTTTTACATATAAGTTTCTAGAAAAACGATAATAATAATTACAAAGCTTTTCAATATGCACACCCAAATTGACTGTAAGTTTAACATAGGCTATTTTACCAAATTTGTCGTAATAGTTCTAAAATAAACCATCGCACCGGTACATGCTCCACTCCCAAAAATCAGTTTAACTCAAAACTCTCTAAATTGTGAGTATAAAATTCAATCTGTTAGAAATGACGTACATATACGTCGTATGTCAGATAACACCATTCATGTGTTGGAAGGGTTATAATGCACCATTGCGTCTAATTAAGTCCTATTTTCGAAAATCACTTTGATTGAAATTAATCTAATCAAATCGCGAGCTTAAAAGTTCGTAAGCAAATTTACGTCGAAAGCTAACGAGGAACGTAAGGCTAACTGATTTGAAAGTTTCGTTCGTTTGCGTTCTGGCCATACTTTATAGTGCAGGCAATACCCCAAACTCGTCTGGGGATTAAAAGTTTGCAGATTTATAAAAGATTGTGGCTTAATATTGCACGGCATTGTCCGGAGTTGATTTTGACGTCAAAAATTTTTATTTGCGAATAAGTGGTGCGTATAAACGTAGTATATGATTCTCAAAATGGCGGCTAAACTTAACTGTATAGTATTCCGCTTCAACTAGCATCGGCTGCGATAAGGTCAAACTACTATGGAGGCTAAATTCTTAAAACCTTTTAAACCTTTTCTTTAGTTAAGATATTTTGAAACAAACTGGCAAACTTAGCAGTCTCTAAAATGGCGCCGGCTTAAATCGTCGTGTGCCGGACAATTTAATTTTAATGGTTCCTTAAATCGACTATGAGTCAACAAACATAACAGAATCGGCAGGTTATCTAATTTATATTAAACAGACTTTAAAATATTTGGCACATGGACTGAATGTGTGCTTTTCAAACTAATCGTCATCATCAAAAATATCCTATGAGCCGGCCAAGTTTAAAAGCCTTTTGTTAAATTTTAGTGTTGAAAAATTGTAATATAAATTTTTTAAAACATTGTATGATTATAATACTTTTCCAGTGAAGTGTTTTAAAAAATACCCCCCTTATACCGTGTTCAGATATACCTTTTTTATTAAGTCAATATTCGGTTTATTGACATAATTATCTTTCTGTTCACACATACACAATTTAGCTAGATCAGTTAGCAATTAACTTAAGCAAAATGTAAACAACTTTTGACATCGTTGAAGAAAAAAAATAAACATCTGGCATTTGCACAGACCTAATAAATGGACCTTTGTTTTTGTTGTTGTCAAAAATGTCAAAACACTTTGCTTAGTGAGTTGGGTTTTACTCACTAAACACACTTGTGACAGTGTTGCATTTTAATTTTACTCAATATTTATAACAATTTTGTATTAATTGAGCAATAACTAAATTGCAATATTGTATGGATAATTGAGCTCAATAATGACATTTATTGCGTAATACCGTGTTCAGATATGCACCTTAATTGAGTTTTACGCAATAAATGCCATTACTGAGCTCAATTTTCCATACAAAATTGCAATTTAGTTATTGCTCAATTAATACGAAATTGTTATAAATATTGAGTAAAATTAAAGTACGACACTGTAACAAGTGTGTTTATTAAGCAAAACACAACTTACTAAACAGTGTTTTGACATTTGGCAATTGAAATTACAACAAAAAAAGGCCCATCCATTTTGTCTGCGCAAAAACCAGATGTTTATTCCTTAAAGATGTCAAAAGTTGTTTACATTTTCTTATACATGTACATTTTTGTTTACGTTGAATGTTGTATGGAGTAGTAATATAAATTGAGTTAGCTAAATTGTGTATTTGTGAACAGAAAGATAATTATGTCAATTAACCGAATATTGACTCAATAAAAAAGGTATATCTGAACACGGTATAAAACTCAATTACGGTGCATATCTGAACACGGTATTAATCTATGGCGAGCGGTCTAAATTTAGCAGATTCTAAAACTGAACCAGCGAACTAAATCAATCTGTCTCACAATTTTGTTGATTCTCCTGCTGAAGTTTAAACAATTTGATCAAACTATTTGATTACATTTGTAAAACCTTAACAAACATAATTTACGACGATAACAATCCAAATGAGGTCCAAGAGCATCAAATTCATTCCAAAAAGCCACCGTTTAGTGTGGATTTTGGTCTGACGTCGCCATTGGTATGCTTTACTCTTCTTTAAGAACGAAATTTTTTAGGCATTCGGCACTGTTAGTCAATAATTACCAACTTCTTTCGCCAATATGGACACCAATGACATGTGGCGCAACGTGTCACACAGCTCATGTCATATTAGACATTTTGCCCGAGCGATTTGAGGTCATGTTCATCACACGTGGAGGTGATGTGACCTGGTCTTCAATGCCGCAGCGGACATTTGCTCAATGCTATATTTCAAAAATAATCACCCTTATTGTGTTTGGCGTGTTTAAAATACGCCTACGACTGTTTGGTAATAGATTAAAGAGAACGTGAACTTTTTTCCTTTAATCTATTACCAAACAGTCGTAGGCGTATTTTAAATACGCCAAACACAATAAGGGTGAATATGAATGACATTTGTAACGAAAAAAAAAGTTGATAATATCTCACACAAATTTTGTTTTATTTAAATTTAAAGATATTAAGTGCGAAATGAAATACCCTTTATACAAACAGTTATTTGAGCCTTGAATAACAAAAAAAAATAAATTCTTTTGATATAAACAACTAAGAGTTCTTATTCGGCTATGCCGTTATTTAGGTATAAATGAATCTATTCTGTGCCACGTCCATTTCTACAATCTCGCCCACATTTAGCCAGATGTTGTGTATTGATGACGAAGATCCTTGACCTAATTTGAAAACTTTGGCTCTTATCGTTCTCCATATATGGGTACTTCCGCAAGAAAGTCCTCTTTTTGCCACGTTACGCCAACAAGCTTTTTAAATTTAGTGAAAGAGGAAAAATTTTAACAGCATGGGTTTAAAATTAAGATTAATTGCTTAGTGGCGTAATGTGACACTTCTGTGGAAGTGCCTATATACAGAAAAAAAAACAAAACCAACGAGGGATTTAAGAGACGTGGTTTTTTTCCAATACCTCAGCCACTGGTGGGCCGGAAATCCCATTTAAACACAGACAGACAGACAGAAATCGGTTAATCAACTTCGCTTCTCAGAAAGTCTCGAATATACACTCAATATTTTAAAAATTACAAACGTAATAACAAATTTAAAAAATCTCAAGTCAAATTTAAAAATTTGTAAAATATGTTGTTAATTATGCGAATTTTCATTCAAAAAACATTTTTGTTTACGTTTTTAAAATTTTGTATTATAAACGCAATTTTTCTTTAATTTTGATTTATTTTATTTTTTGATAAAAACTATTTTTTCACCAAGTTTTTTTTAAATTTTTTTTTCTATCTTATCTCGACTTAAGATGTTTTGTCAAAATGCCACAGTTTTTAAACACATATTTTTACTTTTTATTTATTTATGTTTAAAAAAAAATAGAAGAGTAACTTTAGAATAATGTAATGAAACATTTTGTAAAGGAAATGATAACAAAACATTTAAATACCAAAAATACATTTTTTTAGAACTCACAATAAATAAATAGTTATGGTCAAATGACAGCACAAAAAGTCAGGGTTTCATAAAATTTTTGATATTTTCTGTGTTTTCCCACATTTTGTGGGATGATGTGTATTGATAACCTAAATGTTTGTACCTAATTTGGAAACTTTGGCTCTTGCCGTTCTCCAGATATACAGAAAAACAGTAATAAAATTACAACAACAAGGGATTTTTGGAAAAAAATTAGAGGTTGTCGTTGTTTTTTGCTCATATCTCAGTGATTATATAAGAATACCTGACATAAAGATACCCAACCAAACCCCCATCATATCTGGTGGCTTCGGAAAACACATTTCGAAAGACAGACGTGCAGACAACATTTCAGAGGGACCCAGAATATATATAATTTATTGGGTGCACGCAGAGAAAAAACATGATTAATGAGTGGTCACTACGACCATTTTTATTCATATTTGCCAAATATGTTTACCATAATACATTTTTTATAGTCCTCATGTAACTTGAAAACATATTTTTTGTCGTAAACATTTTTATATTCACTATTATAATATTATATGGTGTTTTACATCTAAAAAGTAGCTCTGATCTAGCTAAACATATTAAATTATGTGAAATGTGTGAAATTCTCTTAATGAGCAAACATTTATTGTCAAAACAAACAGTGTGTGTTTACACAGAAAAAAATAAAAACTTTCTCTAATCACCAATTTTATACCAAATTCATAGAATCAAGCAACCCATTTGTTGATTTGCACCTATTACCAAAATGATTATATTGATTACTAAAAATTGTAAAAATTTTATATTTTGAAGATTTTTTTTTTCAATTAATGATATTTTTAATTTTAATTACAAAAATGATCAAAAAACTTTGCCGTTTTAAACAATGTGTTGATTGATTTTGAAAATTTCCAACAACAATTACACAAGTTAAAATTATTTTACTTTAAATGAAATAATTTTTTGTTATTTGATTATTATTTTAATAATTAATCAATTTTAAAACAACTAAAATGTTAATTAAATCAAAATTATATTTTTAATATTCGTTCAACAAAAAAATAATTGATTCAATTATTACATTAATTATGTTTAAATACTTTTTAAATAATTTATTTAATTGATAAAAAATTACTTATAATTTTTTCTGTGTATAAAGACAATCAAATTTTCTCCCACGTTATTTCTGTCCGCCAGCGTCAGTTACATGGATGATAACAAAAGAATTAAGACGTTTTTCGGGGAGAAAAAGGCCATGCTGCCTTGCAAATTAACGAAATAAAAAACTACACGTTTATTGAAATAGGTAAATTATTTATATATGTATAGGTAGTTATAAAAATAAATATATAATAACGTTGTCTTACTTTCAGCCAAAAAAAACCTACAATATTGAAACCGGCATATAAATTTTGACACAAAATTTTGTCGTTAGCCCAAATTAAATAAAAAGTAGCTAATGCGTTGTGGTAATTCGTTGTGGTAATTCGTAGACATTCGCCACAAGTATTGTGGACTTACCAGAAATTCCACCAGCAGATGACAAAGTACTTTTTTAGGAAGAGACTTTTAACAACATATCACCGAACTGCAGATATATGAGATTGTTGCAGGATACGTTTTGTATGCAGATATTTTATTTAATTAAATTTTTTAATATATGACAATTTGTGTCGGTATATATAATACAAAGTGTATGTACATGTAATTATAATAAAAAAATAAATGTTTGAAATTAAATTCTTATTGGTTTTATTTGTGAGAATTATTTAACATGTTTAAATAGACATTTTGCATGGTGTAAGTAATCTGAACATAATAATATGTTGGAGACAATAATTACCTACTAACATTATGTCTGAACATATATTGTTACTTAAGACGTGTTTGACACAATCATTACTACAAACATTAATGATAGTTTGTGATTGTGATTGTAATAAATATTGTAGAAATTACAAACGGAATGATAAAGTCATACATATATACCCTTTTACCTTTGGTGAAGGGTATAAAAATAACAAAAAATTTTAATACCAAAAATACATTTTTTTAGAACGCACAATAAATAGTTATACGTACACTAGTAAAAACTTTATTTATTTAAATTTTTTAGAATTTTAACACTTCATTTTTAACTTAATTAATTTTTTCAAAAGAAATATAATTTCAAGGTTTTTATCTTCTTAGTGTACCTGTAATTATTTTCGATAGTTTTCGAATATAAATACCTAGAAAGAATCTGCTCAAGTACTTTTCAAAAAAGTTAAAAATAATAATAGAAAATGTAAACAAATTCATTCAAACATGACCTTAGATAACCCTCAAAAACCAACCCCAACAAAAATAACAATTGCCAACAAATCCAAACAAAACTATAAATACCGAAAAAAGATGTAATAAACGTGAAAAAAATTAGAAGAATCCAATGAAAAAATCAATGTTTAAGACAAAACATAAATAACTTTTTTAGGAAAAGGGCGCCACTCACTCGCTACCTCAAAATAAATCGTGCGGCATTCATTAGTGGGTTGAAATATTTCTTCAGTTTGGTTGGAATGTTTATTTTCTATTCCTTCTTCTTGACTTAATATTTTGGTTGAGTGATGGCAAGAAATGCTGGTTATAAAAAATTCTTTTAATTCCCTTCTTTTATTCGTATCTAATAACAACAATTCCTTTAAATGTGTTGTATAAATATTTATGAATGCTTATTACAAGTTTTATTTTTATTTTTGGCTGGCACATGTCAGCCGACAACCGATTGTAGAGTCGAATAAATGAACCAGAAAATGACTTCACACTGGTTTTTGTTTTTGACCTAAAAAACCAAATACATACAAATTTATCCAACAACCTCAAGCAAAAGCAACAGCAAGAACAAACAAAACGGTTGGGTTTGTGGTGAAACAACAAGAAAAAAAAAGATATACAGAAATTGTAAGAAAAACCCCTTTAAAAATATGACGCACCCTCAAATAAGTTGTCGACTAAAATAGTGTTCCAAGCAGAAAAAAAAACTTTAAAAAAATTATTGATTAACCAAAACCAGTTCATTTTTCTAAATTACATATTTTTGTAATATTAATATAATATTAAAATAATAATATAAAAAAATATTGCAGATTAATCAAATAAACATCTAGCCGGTTTAAGCCGTTTACACATTTTGAATTTTGCATTGATTTAATCGAATAATCGTCAACCTATCTCTACGAACAATTGTCTAAAAATGTGTAGTCCCAATTGTAAATTCAAACAGATAAAGTTAAGCTTAAAAAGCAAAAACGACTAATAAAACGACGAAAGTGGTCCCTAAGCAAATCACAAAAAGATTTTAACGAGGCTAAGTATAGAATGGACTCCACAATGAAGCCGGAGGAGCGGTCGCGCGTTGAAACCCTGGCGCAGATTGTTGAAAATTAAAACAGTGGAGGCTGCTGTAACCTGAAACAAAATGAAATACATATATATATATATATATATATATATATATATATATTGATTCCTATGGTTCCAGGCTGGAACAAAGAGGCATTACAAAGTTCTTCCATAATATTCTTTGGAGTGCCATCAACTTAATTTCACTCCTGCTCTTTCCCGACTATCGCGCTTCGTACTCAACTTGTCGTCTCCACGTATTAAAAGGCCGTCATCTTCTTCTGCTTCCTTGAGGGTTACATTCGATAGCCAGTATAGCAATGTCATCGTTTTTGTCTTTTTAAGATATGGCGGATCTAATCCATTTTCTCTTGGCCATTTTTACTTACATTCGGCCAGAAGATTTTCAAGATCTTTCGAAGTGATCTGTTTATCTGCACTGCCTGTATATAGTTGGCTGAGCGATCTTACGTTTCGCATCCATTTAAAAGAAAACAAGTTAGAGTGCTATATTCGACTGTGCCGAATCTTTGATACCCTCCACCGACACTTCGAATGTTTTGGGAGTAATATCTGTATGATGTCTATTTATTATTATAATCTTTGTAAAAACAGACATCTGCATTAAAATTTGTTGCGGTTTAGACCTATATAAAATTATTGAGCCACAATCAGAATCAATTTTAAAAAGCTTGAGTAGAATATCAGTTTAAGCTGAACTTAAATGATTTTCAGGAGAACAAATTATGTACATATATAAAATCCATGGTAAGCTATGAACCAATCATCCCAAATTCTGCAGAACGATTTCTGGTATTAAAAAACACAAAATTTCAATACAGCGGTGCAATTAGTTTAAGCGTTTGCAATGAAGCTAAACTGGAAGAAAGTTTACCGCGTATTTAATTATTTTACCAGAGTGGGCTTTAAATGGGGCCTATGGTAAGTTATACACCGATCTTCACCAAATTTCACAGTGCCATTTCTTGTTCTATAAAACTGTGATGTACCAAATTTTGTTATGATAGCATTATTTTTTACGTTTTTAGGCGTACTAAGCTGTTTTCCGGGAGTAAGGTTTATATGGGGCTTAGGGTAAATTATGGACCGATCTTCACGAAATTAAATAGTTTTACTTCTTGTCCTATAAAACCTTGATGTACCAAATTTTGTTATGATAGCGTTATTTTTTACGGTTTTAGGCGTACTTAACTGTGTTCCGGAAGTAGGGTTAAATGGGGCCTAGGGTAAAGTATGGACCGATATTCCCGAAATTTCACAGTCTTTTTCCTAGTTCTATAAAACTTTGATGTACCGCATTTTGTTATGATAACATTATTTTTTACGGTTTCATGCGTACTAAACTGTTTTCCGGAAGTAAGGTTTATATGGGGCCTAGGGTAAATTATGGACCGATCTTCATAAAATCTTACAGCGTGATTTCCAGTTGAATAAGACGAATTCTTGCAAAATCTTATGTCATTCTGTGCATTATTCCACCATTTATGTTAAATTTTGTAACAAAATTATCAATTTTTTTTAGGTGGTGGTTCCACATTTTGATTCATGGCTCTGATCCTACTGAACCGATTTTGCAGAATTTCAATCCCAAACTGCTTAGGATAACTACAAGCAATTTGACACCCACTTTGTTTAGTTCTTTTGAGTTTTTCGAAAGTGAGCCTGTTTTCAACAGACGGGCAGACGGACATGGCTAAATCGACTTAAAATTACTCAAGGACCCAGAATATATATACTTTATGGGGTCTGAGATGAATAATAAAAAAGTTTCATACGGAATGACAAACTTAATATACCCTCTTCACAACTAATTGTGGTGGAGGGTATAAAAACAAATATTGATGAAAAAAGGCGTAATTGAGCCATATTTTAAGAGATCTGCAAACTTTTTGTAGAGGTACGAATGCTCGGTGTTTGATCCTGTTGCGATTTCCTCGATTAACGCTTCCTAAGTATAGAAAGCAATCGGCTTCTTCAAGTTCCACATTATTAATTCTGAAATTTAAGTTATAAGATGTGTTCAGACGAAGTATCTTGGTCTTACCAATATTGATATGGAGACCAACCCTACGCGCAGTCGTATAAATGACATTAAGGCCCGCTTTCACAGCTTACTGATAGCTAAATGTATGATTTTATCGGCAGTATAAAAAGTGTTCTATTATTACAACTTTACTTTAATCCAACCATGCAGCCACACGTTCAATAAATCATTTTCAAGTTGTTCACACAAACTGCTTGTCAAAACTTGTAAGAACTGACAGCTGTGGCACAGGCTGCACTCAATTTCAATATCAATTTCATTTTAAAAATGCCCCCGGCGGAGAAACCGCTGAAAATAGTTGCTTGACTCAAAGTATTTTGTAAAAAGCATAAGAACTTTTAAAAACACAATTTTTTTTTAATAAATCACATTTTTTTTTTTTTTTTTTAAGAAATAAAGTTTTTATAAAGGAAGCGACAAAATTAATTTGTGATGAGCTGTTATGTTGAACGTAAAATTTCCAAACAAATGGAAAGGTAAAATTTAAAGCAATCAATTTAAAAAGTGTGTGTGTGTTAGTGAAAAATGCGAGAGTGAGTGTATTGCAAATTGAAAGGCAAAACTTGATCGTGTGGGCTCCAAGTAAAATGAGCGATAAGTTAAAGGAAAATTCATCCTATTTAGAAGTGGGTTAAAGTAAAGTTTTCATAATGGAACATATTGTTACGTTACTGCTTTTTCAATAACGTTTTCGGTTTATTTCCTTTATAATAAACCTTTTGAGTTCTTTATTGCACTTTAAATAAAACTAAATAATCACAACACTTTAAACACTGTTTTTAATTTGCACAACTTTTTTAGTACTTAGTCACTTTAACAACCTTAATTTATAGCTTTTATTCACAACCAACTATAATTTTCTCAGCGTGATACGTTATTGACAAAGTCTGGACTTAGAATGATCTCATTATGCTAGCCGACGCAAGTATACTGTAATTTTTTGAAGGTTCGAGGCTTTACTATTCACCAATATTATGTTTATGGCGGCAGTTATGTTTACATAACTTCACCACTTTACTGAGCTTTTTTAACGATAATTTCGAGGTCTTTCTGCACATTGGGATTGAAGTGTACTAAACTATAACAATTTCTTAAATAACAATGTGAACTACTAAAATTACCTTTAAATACAAAACAACTAATAAATACAAGATAAATAATAATAACAACTAATTCTTAACTAAAGTTACTTTCGTAACAATATTTTATACCCCCCTTAAAATCCTATCTTTTGCAATCGGTAAGTTGTAAAAAGGGGGTAAGATTATCAGAATAGATGTGGGTAAGGAGGCTTTATATAAAAGCAATACATTTCGTTTATATAATTTGATTTATGTGTTTAATCGATTATTCGGAACTTCGAAATACTAAACAACATATAAGAATAGATATTGAGCAATGTACGTTTGGCACTTTTTTGTAGTTCGAATCTTTTATACTGCACTGGTTCCTCTGAAGAGAATCCACTCAAAATTGTCAACTCAAACTTTTTGCAAGAAATCGATGTACGGTGCTCATATCTACGCACTGTTAAAATCTTAGATCAATTTCTCTAGTATTTTGGGCAGTTTTAGTATTAAATATTTGAGCTAATTTAATACCACTTTTCATGGGGGCTTTGTAACACTAAAACTTTATATTCATATAGAAATTTGTATATAGGCGGATTTCTGATAAGTTTCATCCTTTTGGACGGATGGTCGTTGCTATGACCCCTGTTCTGAAAATCACGCGATTTCAAATCACGTACTTTCGAAATCACACGTTTGGTGTTCTGAAAATCACACCGTTTTTGTATTTCTCGGTGTGCACGGAACATCACAATATCATACGTGTGATTTTAAAAGATACATGTGATTTGAAATCATGTCATTTGAATTAAAGTGATTTTCAGAACAGGCCTGTTTAGGTATCCGGAATATAAACACATTTAATTGTTTCTATGAACTATTTGAGGCAAGTAACGGTAGGGGCAAATCATAATTGTCAGACGGATAGAAGTTCTCCTAGTTAAAATAACCGTTTTGTAAATCAAAGTTTTTCTAAGTGTTAAAGTTTTATATATAAAAAAATTTCTTCCTTAAATAAAACACTTTAAATAATTTCAAAAGAATCATACAACACCGACTTAGCCCACAAACCACAACAAGTTTACACCCTTTAGTTTTTTCCACATTTTTCCATTTGTTTTTTAGTATGTAGAACATCAGGTAAAAACTGATTGTAAAAAGGTTGTTTGATCATTGAGTAAGTATTTATGTAACCAGAGTCTATAGTGTGTTCTGATGACATAGTTTTCTCTCTATATGCAAATTAAAATTATACAAGTAAATAGGTATGTACAATTCTGCAAAAAAAAAAAAATATATAAAACTAAGAGTATTTTTTATTAAAAAAATCCATAATAGTTCAGTTCACAATTTAGTTTTTAAATGCCAGCTAAATAGAAGCCAGTAAGAGTAGAATTCATTAGTTTTGTAAAGACTTTTAAATCAAAGTTTATTTTCATTTCGTTCATGTTTTTTCATAAACTTTTTTCCTTACTACAGGGTGGCGCAGAATGAGCTATTTGGATTGAATTCTTTATAACCTTTTTAATTATTATTTTTTTCAGCATTTTGTGAGGAAGACTTGGGGAATTAAATTCGAAAATTTGCGAAAAGTTTTTGAAAATATTTTAAAAAGAGAACGTATGTGCGAAGGAGAAAATGGGCATTACTTAAGCCCTTATGACACTACATTTTTAATGCATTGTTCAAGTTTTGGTGAACAGTGCAAATATAAAGTAATAGAAAAATTTAACAAGTGCGAAGGGTTCAGCTGTATTAAGATAAATGGCAAGCTGTCAAACATTTTTCTAAAGTTATCGATAAAAAATGAAGTTATGTCAAAAAAAATGTAAAATTGTTCAACTTAAAATT
This sequence comes from Pollenia angustigena, assembly GCA_930367215.1. NCBI lineage: Eukaryota > Metazoa > Arthropoda > Insecta > Diptera > Polleniidae > Pollenia > Pollenia angustigena. The sequence continues at coordinate 169,859,959 of OV884058.1, forward strand.
GACATTTCAAGCTTGAAATATCAAAAGTGTTGCTGAATCAGCGGTTTATGGGCAAATTCAGCGACTAACCGCTTTTTGTTTTTAGGTTTCTCATAAACAAAAAGTTGGCAGCATTTAATAAAATTAACAGAACAGGGATGGCTAAGTTGTTTCAATTGTACTTTTTGGTTGATACTTTTTAAACTAAGATTTATAATTACCTTTTTGTGGTGTTTTTTAAGAACTTAATTAAAATTAATTTCAACTTAAATAATCTTTTAGTACAATTAGGTACAATTTTTAAAGGTTGTTGGTAAAATTTTAAAAATTCTCAACGGCATCCCTGAAACAAAGCTATAACAAGAAAAAAAAACTAAAAAACTTTGTTTACATTTTTTAAAGTTTGCTCTTTTTAGCATTTACTGTTTCTTTCTATCAATTCTATATTAATTAATGAATAAAAAATGTAGTGTCATAAGGGCTTAACAGAATATAATTTTTTAAAGCTAATTGCAAAAGTTCCCCAATACTAATAATCTAATATATAAATACGGCAACAATTTTTTTGTGGTTGATTTTTAAGATGTCCACCGATTTGAATGAAACATATATCGTTTTAAAGGTATGTTTGTGTACATAGATATGCACAATAAAATTTTTTTTTCTAAATTATTTGAGTTGAAGAGTTTGAATAGTGTTTTAATTTATCTTTAGATATAAGTACATACGTACAATGATGGGTAAATAGTGCATTTTGCCGTTCTCTTACATAGCGTTTACATTTGCCAGTACTGGCAAGCCAGTAGCAATTCATTCAAACTTTTTTACTAATACATAAACACTTTTACAGCTATTTTGTTTTTGCAATGTTTTGCCAACTAATATGTATATGCTTACTGTCTTGCCAGTACTGGCAAATGTAAACGCTGTGTTAAAATGTTCACGTTTTTGTTGTATAACGCACAGGTTTTCTCGTAAGTAAATGTCAAGTGGTCGAATTTCGGCCACCGGGCGATCCTAGTTAGAAATAAATGTATGTCTTAAATAAAAAGTTATAATGAATTCAAACCTCTTCGGTCGTTTTGGGACACCCTGTGCTGTTAGAGAGAAAAAGTTGTTTCCATTTAAGTAAGTAATAATTTAAGCCAAGGAATGGAAATACCAGACACAAAACAAGAAAGATAGAGAAAGAGAGAAAAGTCATTTAACAAAAACTGGGGGACAGACAAATTCCTCGTTCATCATTAAAAACTGTATTTTCCATGTTGCCGTTTGATAACACTTTGTGAGCCAACAGCATGGAATCAGTGAGTGAAGTTGCTAATACATACTTGCAGTAGAAACCTGGTTACTTGCTTGCAGACATGATACGATTTTCTCGATTTTTTTTTTTTTTTTTTTTTGTTTGTCTGTTTGTTTTCTGTTGTATTCATCCTGCATTTTTATTTTCACTTGAATTGGAAGTGCGCCAAAAAAAATAAAACAAAATCAAATAACCGGGACAATAATGGCAAGTAACTGAAATGTAACACAAAACTATAATTCCTCTTTATAAATTGCAACATCAATTTCAGTTTTTTCCCCACTTTTGTGAACTTTTTAAATAAATGTTGGTTTAATTTTAATGGCTTAATGGGGTGACATTTAAATTTGTTTAAAAGCATTGAATATAATTATATTGCATAACGTTTAAATCGCTTTTTTAAAGCTTTGAGATACTTATTTATTTCTTTTTTGCTCATACCTCAGCTATTTTTGGACCGATCTGGCTGAATTCCAATAGCAAATATAATGGGCATACCTGACATAAATACATATATACCAACCAAGCCATTATATCTGGGCGCTTCGGAAATCCCATTTTAAAAGACAGACGGACAGCCGGATTTGAACTTCCCTTGTCATAAAGATACAGAATATATACTTATACTTTATAGGGTCTAAGGTCAATATTGTAGAAATTACAAACGGAATGACAAAGCTATGTATACATTTTTACCTTCGGTGAAGGGTATAAAAATATATTTTTTTTTTCATAAAAATATATATTTGTTCACAAAAAATACTTAAAAAAAACTTTTTATTTGATTTTTCAATTTTATATCATATACATATATTATTTCTAAAGCACTTTTTTTTGTCCGTTGCAAATATCTCCCATACCACCGCATCAAATTTAATGAATGATATCTCATTTTAAAGCTTATTTCTAACACTAATGACGAAAAATAATTAGAAATTGAAAAATAAATATTTTTATTGATAAAAATTATATTGTAAAATGTATTGAAGTTACTAAAATTTCTATTAATTATTTTAATTTTATGTTACAAAAATGACAACTAACGGTGCGAAATATTCGCACGGGTCATCTAGTTTTATTTTAATTCTCAAAAAAGATAGATAAAGTTCATACGGCTCTTGTCTTATTGACATTATTGCTACTTTATAGGCGAGAGGGACGAGGGGAAAAGAAACGAGTACACAGTTGCATGTACTGTCTTTACGTTTTGCTTTTTCATTCGTTGTTTAATTTTGTTATTGTTTTCAATATCAAAAAAGCACATGTTGTCAACATGACATGAATCATTTGAACGCCAATTCATGTTCAAAGAAGAAAAAGGAAGAATCTTGTCAATAAGACAAGAGCCGTATGAACACAGACAAAGGTATTTGTTTCTTTTTTAACATCAAAATGTTCTCCAACATATTAACATATAGTCGTCGTAAATTATTGTGTTCTAGATGGTTATATTTTACAACTTACGAAAGACGAAATAAATACGTATATTAAATTATTTGTTAATAACACAGGCCAATAAATTTCAATCCCGTGGACCAGAGCACACATTTCTAAAGGTTTGAGTTGACCTGAATCTGATTTGATGGAGAAATTCTGAGCAAATATTCGGATTCAGCGCAACTTAGACCTTTAGAAAATAATACGTTAGTCCCAAGGTATCGACTTTTTTCAAATTTTTCAGGCCTGTGTAATTTATATTCAAGTATTATGTATGAGTTTTTAAAATTAATAATAATACATACACATTAGCAACTAGTTTAACCAAAACATTCTTAACTCATTCGTTATTATTTACAACAATTCGAAAAAAATAGCATTAATTATTCAAATTATTATAAAACATAAAATTTTGTAGAAATATTTGTGTAAACACACACCTCCTAAACTTTTTAAGGTATAAAATACATAAAATAAATATTGTTACGATTCCAATTTTGATTTTGTTCATTGTCATTTAGCTAACAAAGAGGGATTCGTTTTGGTGTGACGATAATAAATAATGACGATTTTAGAAGTTCTTAAAACGACCATACCAACAACAACAAAATGTCATTAACTTATCAACACTAGTGTTAAAATTAATAAATATAAAACAAAAAATTTCAAATTTAACCTCAAATGTCAATGAATGAATGGTTAATGTATTTATAATAGAGAATGAGTACTCATAAGAAGAGTTAAGAGAGATACGATTGTATGTATGTGAAAGATCTGATAGATTTAATGCTTCGCTCATTGATATTTTTTATTTTTAGAGAAATTGATACGATAATGACGTCGATAGCGTAATATATAAAAACTACAGTTGTAGTTGTTATAATTACAAGATAGTAATAAAATAAAATTTTAATAACGTTAAGACCGACTAAAAGGTTACCGTTAAGACATTTTTATTATAATTTAAATGCAAAACTCGTTCGTTACAAAATTAAAAATACGAGATGATAATTGATTCTAACAGTTCTTTTAACGCTTTATGAGAAGAAATATAGTAATTGTAATAATGCATGTCCTATTCCAGGTTTTTCCAAGGACATGCAGTGATACAATAAGTATCAAGGCGAATTGACTAGAAGGTGGGGTCAAGTAAACATATGGTGTTTTTTTCGGTGGTCGAGTTGTCAAAGTTTGTATACAAACTAGTTTTTTATGTAAACAAACCTGTTTTTTTTACTAGCAATATTTTTGACAACCCGACCACAGAAGCATTGTAGTTGTAGAGTTGACCTCACCTTCTAGTCAATTCGCCTTGATAAGTATATTTCTTCGAGTTTTTCATCTCACCTTCTCATATATTTCTATATATCAAATATTTTCCTCAACTCAAATGAAGCTAAAAGCAAAATAAATTCGATTATTGGATGAATTTCTGCCCTATATCTGGATTGTAAATCTTAAAGGGGCTTATTGCAAGAAATTCTGCCCTTAGTTTGGATTGTAAAATCTTACAAAAGTAAGAAAGTAAACTCTATCTTAAAGACCATCTGATACCATGGTATTCAGTTATCTGGCACTGCCACGGCCTCCAATATAGAGAAAATCCAAAGGCGCCAAAATAAAATTCTTTGAATCATCACAGTTGCTCTTAAATTTGTAAAAAAGAAAACCACAACACTCACAAAGAACTCAATGTGCCATCAGAAAGAACTCAAAGTACTTAAAAAATATTTAAAAAATTTTTGAATTGCTCCCAAATCCACTAGTTCGAAAGGTTTTAAACGATGGCGGCCACACCTGCTTTAGGAGAAATTTAAGATATTTATTGCTTACTTTAAGTACGAATCGTAGTTAAAAATTTAGATACGAATAGCACTAGAAAGTATTTAAAACAATCCAAAATGGGATTACCTTCGCAAACCAAAATGCACTCATTCGCGTGTATTTGTTAAAGTTTGTTGTAGAAACAACAACAGCACTACAAGAATTAAAATAAAGATTATATTCATGTTTAAAAAGTAAAACAAGAAGCCATAATTCCCATATTCTATTTGTTAAAATTATTTAGTTACATTATAAAATTTTTAACGCCAGAAGATATGCAGCGTTTGAAATTTTAAAATTTAATATGAGTTTCTGTAAAAAGCAACAGCAAAATTATAAAATATTTCTGACTTTGTTTTAGCTTTTGATATAATTTTTGGCATTGCGTTGCGTTATATACAGTAGGGCCTTAATTACAAGAGCTTTTTGCATGGGAGAAGACTCCAGCAAAATCAAGGACTTAAGCTTGTATTGGGAGTGCAAGGAATTATGTTTTGTTTATAACTGAAGTCAAGAAATGTGGAATAACCACATGTGAAATTAAATTAGTTAACCATAAATGAGAAAATATGTATTATGGATCAACAACGATAATAGAAAAAAACATGAGGAAAATTATACCAATGCCATAAATTAATTTCGTGTATAGGTTTACTAATTTTGCGAAATTATTACCTTTCCTGCGACTAGTGAAGCTGTCCTTTTTAACTCTTCAACAAAGAACATTTTGGTGTCAAATTTTGAACATTCTGAATATCAAAATTTCTACTAATTTTTTGAACATTTTGTGTTGTATCTCGGCAGTAGTTCTAACAAATTAATGATTTTATGTAAGCGCTCAGAAAATAATTTAAAGGTTTAAATTAGCATGATGTTGACTGCCAATTGTGAAATCATAAGTTGCCAAAATATAATCTGTATAATCCCTTATTGTAAGATAACTTATTACATTTTTTTATTAAGTGCCATCAAAATAGGCATAAAAGATTAAAGAGTTACCAAATCTAATAGTATGATAATTTGTTTTTTGTTTAAAAATTAAAACCTTTAAAACACCATTTGTATAAGATTTGAATATTGTTTTGTCATTAGCAGATAAACCGTAAAATTTCAACAAATGCATGCTTTTACTTGTGCGATCAATGGAGGCAAAAACACTATATTTATTCGTTGTAGTTTTTTTAAATGGTGCATCGATTTGTAAGGGCATACTTACTTAACGTTTGAGCATTTTTTGCATATATTAGTCAAAAGAGCATTTTTTTATGCACTAACAACTATTGTATGAATTACTTGCATTACTGCCCATGGGCCCCAAAGCGGAACACTCGAATATTTGTATATTTCCGGTTTTCCTGGTCATTAGAGTTGTAAAAACCTATGAAACTTTTGTCTCAAAATTTTTTATTTTTCTAAAATCTAAATTTTCGCCATCGATAAAATGACATCCGTCTAAAGTATGGAGTCAGATTTTTATTAATACCTATTACCGCTTTTAGAGTACCATAAAACAAAACTGAGTTGTAAAACACGTGAGTCACACTTAAAAAAAAAATAAAATAACGTCACCATGAAATATCAGCAAAACATATAAAAATAATAATTCATACATACATACATATCTATAATAAAAACCAACCAACAAGATGACTTATTAAAAAATATTCAGACAAATGTCAAAATGTGAAAGACGAGATAAATTTTAAAAATAAATTTACTAGGAACAAGGTTGTACATAAGCAGTGATGCCAATAGTAGCGAAATTTCCCTTTTTGTAGGGATTTTTTCTGAAAGAAAAGGAAAAGAATACAGGTTTTCTATTTCAAGGCAAATTTAGGGCCTATTCGTCGATTTCGAAAGAAGACTTCGTTCGCTTAGATTACATTTAAAACAAAAACAAATTATAAAATATTTTTTTTGTTTTACATGTTGTTAAGTTAAGTGAACGAAGTCTTCATTCGATATCGAAGAACAGGCCATTAGGGAATTTTCAAAATATTATCTCATTCTCAATATATTGTGTTAAAATACGTAAATATTCGTATTATTTTTATTTAAAAATTCAACAAAAAAATTCATATTTTAACTTTTTTTATTCGTAGAAACTGGGAATTATTTCCTTCCGAAGGTTACTTTATATTATATTCAACATTTTTCATTTTTCGAATTTATTCTATGAGCTAATAAATTTCAGTTATGTATTTTATAAAGCTTTTTTGTAATAGTTCTATACCTTTAATTTTTCAGAAATTACTTTATACACTACCAGACTATTATATTGTAGTCTGGTAGTGTATAAAGTCATTTCTGAAAAATTGAAGGAATAGAACTATTACAAAAAAGCTTTATAAAATACATAACTGAAATTTAGCTCATAGAACAAATTTTTTTATTCGTTTAATTTTGCTATTTGCATTCGCACTCATATTCGATAAAATGTATGCGAATATTAAAAGCGAATATCTAACGAATGAATAGTAATTAATTTTGTAAAAAAAAAATAACACCTTCTCAACTAAGAGAAATAAAATCATAAAATTTCAAATTCTCAAAAAGTAATTTCTATTTTTGGGAATACAAAATTTTAATTTCAAAAGATTTTGCTATTCGTGCTTAATTCCCAGTTTTTATTCTTGATAAAAACACTTGAAATTTATTGTTGATGGGATAAGCTATTCCTATGCGCATTTCACAGGTTGCTTAGGCCAGATCATCAGGAAACTTCATCCATAAAGATTTTAGAAAAGCTTAAGATATTAATCCAAATAAAACTTTTAAACGTATAAGTATTCTGGAAAAATTGTAAATACTTTAAAAAGGACAAAAGAGTAGAAAATAAAAAATCAAGCGTTTGACTATGTTTCTGCTAAAAAGAAAAAATGTATATTTGTCCCACAGTGTTATTTTTTTAAATTGAAATTTTATACGTATGTGTATAGCATTTACATAAGGGCGATAATTTTTTCACATTTTTTGCGAATATCAAAATGGCCCTAGCAAAGTCGAATAGACCACTGAAAATTCTTTAAAAAAAAGTTTATCCCTTTTTCGCGGTTGTCAAAAAGTTCACCCACAAAACGCAAACTACTACTTTACAACTCTATTTTAAAGCCAATATGGTGCTACGGTATTCAACTATGGGGCACTGTCTCGGCCTCAAGTATCGAAAAAATTCAAAGGCGCCAAAATAAACTTCTTCGAATAATCACAGCTGCCCCTTGGTATGTGAAAAACTCAAATATCCACAAGGATCTCAATGTGCCACCGGTTTACGAAGTATGCGGTAAAATATTTAAAAAGGTTAGAGTTGCACCCAAATCCACCCAGCAAAAAAAGACATGCAAAAGAAGTAGTAAATGCATCTGTTCCGCGGATAATGCACTAGTTCCTTTTAGGTGAAACATGAATGATTTTAACATTTGCGTGTCCTTAGCGAGCATGGGCTCACATTAAGGTAAACGGCTCGTCATTAAAAATATTGCTGAGAACCAATGAAAGTTCAGTGATTAGATCAATGTTTTCATTGGTCTGGAATATTAACTGAAATGAGTGTGAATGAAAAGAAATGAATCTTTAATGATTTTAAATGTGTGTGAAGTTAAATTTTAAAATTTATAACCCTAGACACATTCTGTTATGTTAACAGAACAATGTTAACTACTTAACAGACCTAATGTTAATGCTGTAATCATGGATAAGTCCAGATTTCTGGAAAAGGAGTCAACGTGGGCGAAAAAAAATGATTAGGATTTGTGGACAATACTATTCTCCATCGTTCTCCATCCCCAGAATTTTTAACAGAGCGAGTTGGACCGACTTATGGCCAATTTACTCTTTTGAATTCTCTAGGGGATGAACCCAGATTTCTGGAAAAGGAGTCAACGTGGGCGAAAAAAAAATGATTAGGATTTGTGGACAATACTATTCTCCATTGTTTTCCATCCCCAGAATTTTTAACAGAGCGAGTTGGACCGACTTATGGCCAATTTACTCTTTTGAATTCTCTAGGGGATGAACCCAGATTTCTGGAAAAGGAGTCAACGTGGGCGAAAAAAAATGATTAGGATTTGTGGACAATACTATTCTCCATCGTTCTCCATCTCCAGAATTTTTAACAGAGCGAGTTGGACCGACTTATGGCCAATTTACTCTTTTGAATTCTCTAGGGGATGAACCCAGATTTCTGGAAAAGGAGTCAACGTGGGCGAAAAAAAATGATTAGGATTTGTGGACAATACTATTCTCCATCGTTCTCCATCCCCAGAATTTTTAACAGAGCGAGTTGGACCGACTTATGGCCAATTTACTCTTTTGAATTCTCTAGGGGATGAACCCAGATTTCTGGAAAAGGAGTCAACGTGGGCGAAAAAAAAATGATTAGGATTTGTGGACAATACTATTCTCCATCGTTTTCCATCCCCAGAATTTTTAACAGAGCGAGTTGGACCGACTTATGGCCAATTTACTCTTTTGAATTCTCTAGGGGATGAACCCAGATTTCTGGAAAAGGAGTCAACGTGGGCGAAAAAAAATGATTAGGATTTGTGGACAATACTATTCTCCATCGTTTTCCATCCCCAGAATTTTTAACAGAGCGAGTTGGACCGACTTATGGCCAATTTACTCTTTTGAATTCTCTAGGGAATGAACCCAGATTTCTGGAAAAGGAGTCAACGTGGGCGAAAAAAATGATTAGGATTTGTGGACAATACTATTCTCCATCGTTCTCCATCCCCAGAATTTTTAACAGAGCGAGTTGGACCGACTTATGGCCAATTTACTCTTTTGAATTCTCTAGGGGATGAACCCAGATTTCTGGAAAAGGAGTCAACGTGGGCGAAAAAAAATGATTAGGATTTGTGGACAATACTATTCTCCATCGTTTTCCATCCCCAGAATTTTTAACAGAGCGAGTTGGACCGACTTATGGCCAATTTACTCTTTTGAATTCTCTAGGGGATGAACCAGATTTCTGGAAAAGGAGTCAACGTGGGCGAAAAAAATGATTAGGATTTGTGGACAATACTATTCTCCATCGTTCTCCATCCCCAGAATTTTTAACACGTTGACTCCTTTTCCAGAAATCTGGGTTCATCCCCTAGAGAATTCAAAAGAGTAAATTGGCCATAAGTCGGTCCAACAGTTGACTAAAGCTTTCAGCTGAACAGCAGCTCAGACAAGTGATTTTTTGTTTTCATTTTTTTTTTTTTTTTTTGTTTATTTATTTTAAAATAACCCCTGAAGATGGTCAACAAAGTTGACCGAAATATTGGGAAATAAAATAATATAAAATAGAATTTTAAAACAAAATATGTTTATATTTTTTATTTAAAAATTCATTTTAACTCATGACCTAATGCCGAACAAAATTAACAAACATTTAAATAATTTATTATTAACTGACAATACTTCTAATTAATTACAAATAGGTTGAAAAATAAGTAGTTAGTAGTCAGTTAAAAAGTCATGCAAAGATGGCCAATTGACTACTGCCTATGACATGCCCATGTTAAAATAATGAGTCGTCGACAAGGAAAAAAGTCACTTAATCAACTAGATGTGGTTATAAAAAAACCAGTTTGACGTTAGTTATAAATGTGTTTGACTTCCTACAGGGTAGGGTTATAAATTTTAAAATTTAACTTCACACACATTGATTTTAATACGTATTTTCATTGGTGCTCAATATTAATTTTTATATGCATAATGGGAATGTATTATAAATTAATTTAAGAAAAGCATGAAAATGTAAATAAAATAAGGCATTTTGTAATCTTTTGAATTTTTTTATTAAATAATTATTACATTCGTCCCCTTTCAATCCTAACAGAACACCAAATTATAGTGAAATATTGTAATTCCTACATAAGAGTTGAATGGGTGCATTGCATGTAGTTTTTCATGGGTTCACTTATTTAAAATTTATTCGAATTTTAGAAGGCATTTAAAATTCATTCAAGGAGTTAAGTGCTTAAGAAGTCATGAAAATAACCCTTCTACTTTAACAACTTCCAAAGTTTTTTGTTGGGCACTAGCTCGAAATATTTTAAATGGTAGCGGCCACACTCGCTTGAGGAGAAGAGCCACTGCATCACTTACCCATTAAGATAAGCGATAAACACATATATAAATGTGAACAGAACCCGTGATGAAGAAAATATTTTTCTTGCACTGGCAGGACATAAAATAAAGAATTAGGATAAGATTTGATTAATTATTGTTAGTTCATATTTAAAATATGGGAACAAATCTAGTTAACCGACACAGCTCCAAATAAATTATAAAGTACCTAGGGGGATAGAAAATTGAAAAATAAGAAGAAAAAATTAAATAAAAAAATTGGCGCAAACGCTTAGTTTTCGAGTTATGGACGTTTTTAATTTTCATAGAAGTATGTAATTTTTCCACTACATTTCTTAAGGTATATGGCCAAAATTGGTATTGTTTTGAAGGTTTTGTCTAGATCTTTCAGGATATATAGAATTTACTTAAAAAAATTTTACTCTTAAGCTCACATTTCAGTTTTTGTGTACTAAGTGTATAATTTATTTAAATAAAAGTGTAATACAAATTTTATAAAATAACAAACAGCAATGTCGCAAAAACAAAAACAAACACCGGCTTCGCTAACTAAAGCTTTCTTCAAAGCCGGCCTTTGGCCGGGCGCAAGGATTTTCTACTTTATGTTATAACAAACACCGACTTCGCTAACTAAAGCTTCTCTGCATAGCCGGCATTCGGCCGGACGCAAGGATTTTCTCCTCTATGGTATAACAAACACCGGCTTCGCTAACTAAAGCTTCTCTGCATAGCCGGCCTTTGACCGGGCGCAAGGATTTTCTCTTCTATGGTATAACAAACACCGGCTTCGCTGACTAAAGCTTCTCAGCATAGCAGGCCTTCGGCCGGGCGCAAGGATTTTCTCCTCTATGGTATAACAAATACTGGCTTCGCTAACTAAAGTTTCTCTGCATAGCATGCCTTCGGCCGGGCGCAAGGATTTCCTCCTCTATGGTATAACAAACCCTTCGCTAACTAGAACTTTTCTACACCTAAAAATACTTAAATTAACCTAAAGAAGAAAATATTATGCGAATACAAAAACAAAATACATATTTGCAATCGTGAGTAAATTACCTTTAATTTGAGTACCCACACATATCACTAAGTGGGCGGGACAGTTTTTTGGTTCCAGGAGGCCCCACCCCCTTAAATTTTAATTTTGGTTTTTTCTTTTTTTATTCTGAATCGGGTGGCATATTTTTTTTATTTTTTTTCGTAGCCCTTTAAGCTGCACTTCAGCCAAATTACATATTTCTATGAAAACTAAAAACGTCCTAACTCGAAAACTAAGCGTTTGTGCCAATATTTTTATTTAATTTTGTCTTCTTATTTTTCAATTTTCTATCCCCCTAGGTACTTTTTTTTTTTATTTGGAGCTGTGTCGGTAAACTAGATTTAAGCCAAAATATGAAGATTCAATAAATAAATATATCATTATATAAAAATCCAAAAATGATTTATAATTTGGTATTTATTAGTAAAAAAAAAACAATGACATAACAAAAAAACAATTCTTGAACAAAAGTTGTATGTTAAAAGTAGATAACTCCATGCATTTTTTGACAAAACTAGGTAACTCCATAGTGTCTTAAAAAACCAGAAGCATTAGAAGTTTAAAACGACGTTGTTTCGAAAACTAAGACAGAAAGAGCGAAAAAGAAAAAAATCCGGTCACAAGCTCTTTGGGTCAAAATGTTAAACCTAAACACTGCAACTCCCTAGAATTCAGAGAATATTATATGCGTTCTTTTCATGAAAATTTGCTCGAATGTTAAGGGGGTAAAAAGGGTAAAACAGGATAAATTCGGTGATATTATATATCCATAACTAAAAGAGATACAAAAAATGTAATACCTATCGTTGCTCTTTAGAAAAATAAGCGGACAGGCGTCTGGTATTTTTTAGAATTTCGGCCTTTTTAGGGAGTAAACGGGTGAAACCTGTAATTTGGGAAATTTTTTGTCACCCCATCTATCTTTTAAACCAATAAACTTATAAATAAAGTTAATATCACATTCGAAACTAATCTAAAAAATTCAAATACGAATTCCGTACTTTTTCGAAATTCGAACGTTAATTGTCTGGCTCCCAATGCAATATTGCAATTTCTAATACTTTAATGGGGAGGAAAAAGTACCAAAAAGGGGGAATACGGGAAACTAAATTCCTTTTCCTAGATTTTTGTTTTACAATGGTACTTTCTTTAATTAAAGTTGATATTTTACCTATAAACATAAGCGTCCTGAGTGGATAAGAATTTTTTGGTACTATTTTGTTATTTAACTTGTATTTTTTTTTTTGAATTTCGGTTAGTATTGGACCTAAGGTCCTCAGACAAGCAAGGTCCTCAGTGAATGAGAGTCTGTATGAGGTGTCTTTTTGGTACTTTTTGTTCGTTAACTAGTAATTTTTTCAATTTTCATTAATATTTCACCTATAATAATAATTTAACATGGAATGTCATGAGCGGATGAGAATAACTTTTTGGTACTTTTTTGTTTTTCAACTGGTTGTTTTTTTTATCTAGAAACATAAACTTTGTCATAGAAGTACATATGTTCACGAATGAAAGGGAGATCTCGAAAGCAATCCTTAATGCAGCTTATCTTATTTCTCAATTCTTTTCCAGTATTTCTCTAAACATTTAAAATCCTCCATTATGACATAATTAGAATTCAGTTTTAATTTTAAAAATTTTAAACACTTCTAATTGCTTCGGTTAATTAATTAACCGAATTCTCTTAAAAGATTGTTTGTGTTACAATCGAGAGTTTATTTTATTGTCAGTTCATCATCAGACTCATCCTGGCAAAGCTCAGCACCGAACATATTCTTATCTTGTACTGTATTTAAAGAATGTATTGCAAGAAGGAAAAAATATTTTACTATACAAATACATTTTTGTAAAACATAAAAATATATGTTAAAATACTACAAAAAAATTTAAAATTTTGTTACTTCGGTTTATCGGTTAATCGACTGAAATTAACCGGTTTAATCGTTAATCGAAGAAAGCCAATTTTAAATTAACCGATCAGTTAATCGGGTAGTAATTAATCGGTTAACCGATTAACGGTTAACCGAATGAATACCCTATTAAGCACGTAGGGATTTTTTTTTAATTTCTACTGGCATCACTGCTCACAAGATATTATTGCAGACAATTTAAGGAACTCTGTCAACACACAGAAACTTTATCAAAAAATTATCAAATTAATGTATTATTTTTTTAAATAATTTTCTTCTGACACTATTTATTCAAATTATATTTTCATTCGAATATAGACTTTTCATTTTATTATAAGTTTTATTTTATATGAATTTCTTACTTACCTTATATACTTGTATCTCCTCTAAGACAGCTTCAGACTCTTTTAGTACACGCTCTACCTCTTCGTATATTTCGCGTTCTGTTTCCGTGGGTGCTGCATTTTCAAAATCCAAAAAAACATCGTAGGATTTTGCTGTGCAACAGTTTGAGTCATCACGTGCCAATAAACTCAGTAATTTGCCCATTTCTTACTTTTTTCTTTTATTTATTTCTTTTTTTTTTTTTTGTTTTTTTCTTTTATTTTTAAATTTTTTTTTTTTTGTTTTATTTTTTAATTTAAGTATGCGAATTTGATTGTATGATAATTTATTTTCGGTTCACTTTGTTTTTTTTTTTTTTTGTACACTTCTTGTTTTGTTAATTCTTTGTTTTATTTTTTTAATTAATCAGTAAGCTAAGATAATTGATTTCTGAAAATAAAAGCGAAAAAATAGCAAATTTTAAAATCATAGTCTTATAATTAAAACAAATAGTTCTTTGATTAAAAATTATTAAGTCAGACTTGTCTCGTAATCAAATTCTTAATTTATCTTGGAATTCGTTCAAAATTTAAAAATTTCCTTGTTTAGTTTAACTTATTAAAAAGAAATCTTTAAAAATTTAATTTTTAAAATTATTAATTGGGAAAAAACTGTATTTTACTTAATTCGAAAATTTAAATATGCTAGGATCGCCCGGTGGCCGAAATTCGACCACTCGACATTTACTTTCGAGAAAACCTGTGCGTTATACAACAAAAACGTACACATTTTAAGAGAACGGCAAAAATGCACTATGTATTCACCCAACTTTGTCCGTATGTCTGTAAGATAAATTGAAACGCTTTTCAAACACTTTAATTCAAACAATTTAGATAAAAAATATATTGTGGATATCTACACACAAATTCCTTTAAAACGATATATGTATGTTTCATTCAAATCGGTGGACATCTTAAAAATCAACCACAAAAAAATTGTTCCCGTATTTATATATAAGATTTAAAAATGTAAATTTTTAAAACAAAAAACAACAAAAAAAAATCTAAAGTTTTCATTTGAGAAAGAAAAAATGATGAAAGATATTTATGTATTTTATTAAAATATAGCTTCGCTCGGAATCTTTTAACTAATAAAAAGTGAAAAGGAGGCAGTGTTTTAAGTGGGGAACAGAATAGTCGCTGTCAAAAGTTAAAAAGTTGTAGTAATCGTTGCAGTTGAAGTTGAAGCGCAAAATTCGAAATTTCGAACTCTTTTGCGCTGCAGAGCATTCGTCAGCTTCAGCTGCTACCACAACAACTATATTTTGTTTCAGGTATTAGTTCTTTGCGTTTCTCCTAAAATTACCTCTTATTATGAATAATGAGAAGTAAAGGGTAATGTGCAATTTAGTTGACTTTCCGAAAAAAAAAATTTCAGGACAATCAAGAGAAACTAAAAAATATTGTCATCCAAATTTAACAATTTTTTTTTTAGAATTCAATTAATTTTGTTCTTAAAAGAAACCCCAAATTTTTAAATTTTCTTTGAATGTCGATACACTAGCGGAAAATCTTAAATTAAAATCAGTTGTTTCTAAAATCTACAGAAATTTCTTTTTAATTTTTTTAATTCCCAGAGGGATTTTAGAATAAGAATCTCAAGTACTTTAAAAAGAAAACAACTGTTATTGTAGTTTATAATATATATAAAACAGAATGTGTGTATGTATGTAACGTATGGACTCCAAAACGGCTGGGCCGATTTTGATGAAAGTTTTCTGGCGGGTGACACTGTGAAGTCTGATTTTTGATTTTCGGTCTGCGGACGGAGAGGCGGGGCAAAATCCAATTTTCATATTGCACCACCAATGACATCTATATAATTTGGACGATTTTTTCTTAAGAATGATTCGCCATGGTCCAGCTTAGATTTATAAGAAAAGAAAATTTGTACCGCCCACTTTTTCGAATTACCTAAAATCAGAAAACGACTCCATCGATTTGACAAATTTTTCTTTCAAATGTTCGTATTTATCAATTTTAAGTTTTCATCGAAAGAAAAAATTTACCACACCTACTTTTACGCCCACTTTTTCTATTAAGCGCATAACTTGAGAACGGCTTGACCGATTTGGACGATTAGGTTTTTACGGTAAGAAAATTTTGCCCCGCCCACCTTTTTCGATTTACCTAAAATCAAAAAACGCCTCCATCGATTTGACTAATTTTTCTTTTAAATGTTCGTATTAATCCATTCTACGTTTTCATCGAAAGAAATGTAAATATATTTACCTATATGTTTGTATGTATGTATATATGTGAAAAGAAAAATAACATAAGTCAATAATCGATAATTGCTAATAACAAACACGTTTTAATTTCCACTGATTGCACAGTATTACGAACATCACACAAAAAAATATAAACAAGGAAAATCTGCAAAAAGAATTTTCGATAAGAAGCGAGAAAAAACTAAAGGTGTGATAAATATTGAACATATTTGAAGAGTATAGTAAATAGGTATATATGTATGTATGTATGCCTAAGTCGAATTAATAAAAACAACAACAAAAATTTACAACAATTTAAAAAGAATAAAAACACGTTTAAAGAAGAAAAACATAGCAAGACAACACAAGTAAATACAACAAAAATTGGGTATTATGTATTTGAACTAATGAGACCATAACAACAACAAAAACTTTAGATAGTTTATTAAAGGAAAATTTTAAATAGTAAATAGAATAATCGTACAAGTTTTTAGTCTAAAAAACAGTTTGCTGTAAAGGGATGAACAACAAAAATTGTATTTGATATTATCGTTTATGTTTAATAGCCAGATTTTCTTTTTGACTATTTCCACCGATCAAGAATATTTATTCTAAGCAAATTACTCTCTGCACTTATACTTTTTAGCAGTGTTACGGAAATTTTAATTAAAATTGTTTACAAAAGCTACTTTTACAGATTCGTATTCACTTAGAACATTGCATGTTTAATTATATGTTCATAGGTCCAATATTAACGAAAATAAAAAAGTAAATAACGGAAAAGTTCCAAATAGAACCCTTTAAAGATTCCCATTCACTCGAACAATACTAACGGAAATTCAAAAAGTACCAGTGAAAGACAAAAAAGTACCAAAAACGTTCCCCATAGAGGCTTATCATTCAGGATATTGCATGTTGAGTTTTAGGTTTCTACGTCAAACATTAATTAAAAAGTACAAAATAGATCCCTTTAAAGATTCCCATTAACGGTAATTAAAAAGTACCTGGTAAAAAAGTACAAAAAAATTTCCTCATAGAGTCTTACCACTCAGGATATTGCATGTTGAATTTTATATTTCAAGGTCCAATATTAACAGTAATAAAAAAGTAACAGTTGAAAAACTACAAAGCTAAAGAAATTAAATTTTCCGTATTGCCCCTATTTGGTACTTTTTTCTCCCCATTGAAGTATCACAAATTGCAATATTGTAGTGGGAGCCCATTTAATACGTATAAGTCAAAGAATGGAGAAAAATACCAACCAAAGTTACAAATTTCACCCTTTTAACGTTCGAATTTCAAAAAAGTACCGAACTTGTATTTGTATTTTTCCGAACTTGTGTTTGCATTTTTTGAACGTGATGTAATGTTTATTTTAACGTTTATTGGTTTAAACAAAATTGAGGCTTTTTCCGTTTACTCCCTTAAGGGCCAAATTTCAAAAAGTACCAGACACCTGTTCGCTTATTTTTCTAAAGAACAACGAAAAGTATTACATTTTTTTCTGTCTCCTTTAGTTTTGGAGATATGAGTGAGGTTAGAAGAAGAGGTTTAGGACCCCTGGACCCTATCCTAAGCACTTAAGTGGAACCTTATATAGCTTATGTCCGTAAGGAGGTTCTATTCTTCATTTTGATGAAGAAATTTGTAAAATTGGACCGGCTGTTCCGGAGATTACCTCTTAAAAACACACAAACTTGTCAGCTTTGTTATATCAGTATAGATGAAAAACGAATATAAAACATAAATTGATATTTAAGTTAATTGGTGAAATCGGCCATTAATATTTTACAAAATACGAAGAAAAGCCTAATTTGTATACCCTTCACCTCATTCCATTCCATTCCATTTGTTATTTTGTACAATATTGATATAATACCCTAAAAAGTATATATATTCTGCGTCTTTATGAGGAGAAAAGTTGACTTAATCATGTCCGTCTGTCCGTCCGTCTGTCCGTCTTACGTTTGATATGTGTTTTCCATACATGAAAATATTGTCGTTCCACAAAATCCTTAATAAAAACTTTATTTTTCATCCGATTTTTTTTCAAATCACGCTTAAAAAGTTGGGCTCCACAAGGGTTTTAGTGGGACCATACACCGAAAACACACAAAAGTACCGTTATCTAAAAAACGGTACTTAGAAAAAAAAATTACAATGTTTTTCGTGTACAGGAGGTCCCAATTAATTTATCTAGGCATGTGGCGTTCTTGGTATTTTTCCAAATTAAAAATTTGTAAAGTAGTGTAATGAGCAAAAATAAAAAGCAAAAGCAGAGAAAGTGAGAGTTCTATGCAGACAGTAAAGCAACCCCAACTGCTGTTGGTGAAATTAATAAGTTTTTGTATATTTTTTTTGCTACGCTTGAATTCAGCAGGCATTAATTTCATTGCTGCTGTGTTGTTTGTAAAACGCGATTTCTTTTAAAAGATATGCCATTTTGAAGTTTAATGTTAGGTTTCCATACTATTTCTATTGTTTGTCGCATTACTGTATGTATTTTATTTTATGACTTGGTATTGTGCAGCGGTTAGCCCTCCATATATGAAGTTAGTGTTTTAGGATATTTAAGGTATATAATATTCAATGAGTAAACACAATTAAAAACGTGCAATAATAAAGAACAGAGAAAATAACTTTTCCGTTAGCCAATAAGGTCTTAAGTCAAAAAACTTATTTAAGTTTTTGATCGGCTTAAATTCAACTTTTTTCTCTTTCGTTTGTTAGGTATCAGTAACTTGCTCATCTGCTCTTTAGAAAAAAAGTATATACCCAGCCAACAAAATACTTCGACATTGTCTGAATCAGACATTTCGTGCAAATGTCTGAATTCATTCTTAGAGACTTCATTTAGATTTCTGTCAGACATTGAATATACTTACTGTCTGGCCAATTTCTGATCGATTTCGCATAGATACATCGGAGGGAATTTATGTACAGATATGTCCAATAGAATTCCGACGGAATTCATCAGATTTATCTTACAAGACTTATTATTTTTTTTAAATAATAACAATTGTCATTAAGTTGAAAACAAATTTAATTTTATTTTATTTGTTCAAGATAAAAAGCTTAAAAAAGGTACGTATGTACGTGTTAAATTTGTAATTATACCCGTACATATTTTGCAATAAAATTATTTCTTTCAGCTATCAGTTAGAAAGCAAAAAAAACTCGGTTAACACATCAGAACTTCTCATGACTTTCTGTTAGATATTTCTGTTAGATATCTATCAGAAATCAAAGTTTTTCTTGGGATTCAAAAATTAATTATCAAGGTTTCGTTATAATGTGCTAAATTCCCATTTCATACTATTGACAAACTGAAGTTTATTGTTGATGGGATAAGCTATTCCTATGCGCATTTCACTGGTTGCTTAGGCCAGATCGTCAGGAAACTTAATCCAAAGGTTTTAGAAAAACTAAAGATATTTCATAAATAAAACTGTTAAGCGAATAAGAATTATAAGACTCAGTTTTACTTGTAACAATATAAAGCTTAAACAAAAAGAACAACAATAAACAGTGAGTGTATCTTTTCTTACAATCCCGACCACAATTGGTTGATTTTTTGTCAACTCTAAATGTAGTTGTAAGTAGGTGAAGATAAAACAAAAATAAAACAAATTTCTTTATTTTATTTTGCCAGTTCAGTTTTATTTACTCTGCCACATGCATATTAGTTATCAAAGTTATCAGAAATGCCGATAAAAAAAACCATAATTTCAGAAAACTGACAGAATTTGTACACGATTCCGACTTTTTTGCCGACATTTCTCTCAGATATCTAAACGACTTCGGATTATTTTGCTGGCTGGGTACATATACCAAATACATAAATATTTTTCAATTTAACATAATGAAGCACTATAGTTTCTGATATTTTTGCCTAAACCCTGCTAGCATTTGGAAGATCGTTTTTTCAAAAATAATCGGTAATGATTCTTTTTTGAATACTTTTGGTGATTAAAAACTGATTAATCACTTGCACGCTTAAAAATTGATACAAAAATGACTCGCGCTTATGATTTAAGCGTGTTTGATTTAAAAATTAATAACAAAAGCTCTTGAAAAAGAATCGAAACTGTTTCAAAACTAATAAAAAAAAGAAACCATTTTCTCGCGGCGCTGCAGAGTCAAAAAAGACTCGAATATGATTAAAAATTTAAAAAAATAGCTGGGAAGCCAAAATTATTATATCGTTTTATTGCAGAAAACTTAATAATTTTCAATTTAATAGGTACTTATATTTTCAAGAAACTTGTTTATTTTGCATTTCCAAAAGCTTGTCAGAATAGGGAAAATTTGAATTTTCTTTACGAACTGCTGTTGTTTATTGAAGATTGATCCGGATTAAGGGTCACTTAGTGGGGGGTGGGTTTAAACTTTAAACAAAATACAGTATAAAAGAAAAGACTTACACAGTAATAAAAAATATTTGCTTATTTTTCTTTAATATTTTTTTTATAATTTATTATTAGAACATTTATGTGTAGTTTATCGTGTTCTATAAACTACAAATTAGTAATAAAACCTCAAACAACAACACATGTTTTGTAAATAACTTTTGTTAAAAATGAACTGAAATTTCTTATCTTTAATACATTTTGTTGTTATTTATTTGTTCATTGCAAAATTCTCTTATCGGAATCTGCCATGGAAATACAACAATAAGCTTTTATTTTTAAATGCGGGAATGTTTTTTCCATATTTGTTTTGGTTGCCTACTCGCCAGCCCTAAATGACTGCCAGCCAAGCTTTTTGCATTAATTCAAGGCACGTTTTCCTGTTTCTCCATATTGTTGAGGAAAAAAAAAACACAAAAACAATAAAAAAAGACTACAACCATAGAAAAAGTATATACAAATAATAGAACTCTAAGCAGGGGAGTTGTTTGACGAATTATTTATATTACACCAAACAAATTTTTGTAAGAGCAACCCTCTTGTTTTGAAATTTTTTTCCTTTTAAAAACATTTTTTTCTTTACAGCTAGAATTATTTTTATGTGTATGTATGTACTTCTTTTATTATTTTTATCACAATATTGGAATTTTGCAATGCCCTTTACACACAAGGAAAGTGTAAACAACTTTTTGTTTTATCACAGTTTGTTTATTTATCAAAAATTTTCTTATCACCTTTTTTTCTATTAATTTCACTTGTTTCCTTTTAATTTATAATAATAAATGTTATATGCTTTTTTATAAAATATTTCTCTACAATTTTTTTGAAAAAAGTTAAAAAAAACACCGCTATAAAACGACCCGCAAAAACACACATACGTTCTACCCAAAACGGCTTCTAAAATCGAACTAAGAAAATGAGGGAATGAAAGAAATAGAAAATTATAAAAATTAGTACTAAGCACGGCTGCCAGATTCTATGATTTTGTGGCCCGAAAATGGCCTGTTGACAATTTGACGATTTTTGCCCTAATTTGACGACTTTTTAAATGACAAATTCAGCGTTGCCGTTGTGATACTAAAGTATCACTTTTGTCACTTTTTCATGCCAATGTGGCCTTTTTTGATTTATCCCTTTGCATAATTTTAACAAAATTTATGGAACTTTTTAAAAATAACAACAAGTTTCCATATTCCTTACGAAAGTTCTTATAAGTTTTGCGAACATTCACATAAAAATTGGTAGCATGTCATAACGTCTTTTTAACATTACGATGTCCAAGGGGAGGACCATATAACCCACCTTTGGACTACTAAGGAGTAGTTTTAAAACTAATCCATGGTATACTCAAGAGGATTAGTTTTGAAGTCGTTTAAACACGAAAGCATGTCGTTAAAAAACGAAGACATGTCGTCTCACTACAAAGACTTTTTAACAATGACATGGTCCATGCTTGCATTACATCGGACCAGTCCATGGAGTAGTCCATTTTCTCAAAATGGAGCAGGTGGTCCAATTTTATTTGCAGGGAGATTAGTCCATACATGCATGTTAAGAGTAGTCAATAAAGGAGTAGCAGTACTCCAAAACTACTCTAAATATATTGGTAAAAAGTGGTCCATTTAACGTTACGATGTCCTAGGAGGGGACTATATAACCCACCAAAATAGTCCCTAAAATACTCCATGGACTACTAAAGTGGGTTAGTTTTAAAAGTACTCCATGTTACTACAGTATGGAGTACACTTAAGGGGTAGTTTAAGCTTTTTTTTTTTTCATTTTTTACTAATCGCCTTTTATGGTGTGTAGTGTAGTCTATTATTGCTATTATCAAATATATTTACTTGGTATTTTTAATTTTTTTACCTTTTTTCCACAAATTTCACAAACTTTCACTTTTAAATAAACAATTAATAGTGGGCACCATCAGGGCTACCAATGTGTAATACTGTAAACTATAGAAAAGTATACATCATGCAGTTGCTTGCAGCACTGCATTGTTAATTTCTTATAACATGGTCCATACTACAGTACATTGGACCATGTTGTAAGTAGTCCATTTAAGCCACAATGGACCACATACTCCAATATTATCTGTAGGGTCCCTACAAGAAAACTACCGGTCATTTTACTAGTTATATGACAGGTAGTGTTGACCGATGATTTGGTTAAAGTTGCTATTAGTTTGTTAAGACCAAATGAAAAACTAACCGAAACTCTTGCGTACATGTGATTTTGCTTCTCTCTCTAACTAATTAATTCCCCTCGACTATAGAACATATATCTGTACTGCTTATGCTATGTTCGCACTTGAGTTTTTAGCCGCGCTTAAGCAAAATTTTGAATAAGTTAATGAAAGCCGTTCACATTACATTCGAGATGATTAAGATGACAGATGCTTAAAAAAAAACACAACAAACCAATTTATATCTCTTTAACACGTACACGTTCATGTTGGCCGATTTTACATTATACTCAGTTTGAGGTATGTTCAGAGGATTCTATGTGATTATTGAAGTGATTAAGTTGTAATCATGTCAATTTGGAGTGATTAACAAATCACTTCAATGTATGAGCAATCATCCCGATTTTGATATGATTAGAGCTTAATCACGTTCGAGTTGCTTAAACGAGTTTAAGAACCCATGTGTGTGAACATAGTATTACTCTTCTGCTTTTTATTAGTCAATGAAAACCTAAATAATGGTTAATGCTAACTAGCTAGTCATAACGTAAATATTTTTTAGCACTAACTAGTTATTTAGAACGTAAAAATTGGTAAGTACTAATATTAAAAAAAAAAAATAATTTTTTTTTTAATTTAATTTTAAATAAAATTTTTTTTATTGAACAAATTATAATCCAATTATTAGTCAGGAAATTAGACTTAGAAAAGTAAGTACCGCGTATCGTTATTGGAAATGGGTAACGCACGTGTGACCAATTTATTGATTGTAAATCTTAAAAAGATATTTTATTTTGTTAACAGCTTGTGACCAAAAAATCAAATACATACTTGAAAAGCGATCATTCAATTAGTCAGCAGTTTCTTGCACTTCAGGCGTATCGAATCCAGCTCGGGCGCCTCAAACTTTTCAAAGGTTGCAACTAGGGGCACCACGCAAGGCACCACCTTTACATTGGAATCTGAATACAAATACCCTACTCAGGGTTATGGAAAGGACGTGCTGCAGAACGATTGCATATGCAGATGACGTTGCAGTTGTGGCTATGTGTAAAGATCCCAGACTATTGTCCGAACTAATGGAGTCCGCTTTGGACGTCCTAACAAAATGGTGCCAGGGATATGGACTGGATGTAAATCCTGTCAAAACAGAACTGGTACTTTTCACAAGGAGATACAAAATTCCCAAATTTGATACCCCGAGGATAAAGGGGGTCTCACTGGAACTTTTTCACAGCGCCAAGTATCTTAGGCTAATATTGGACAGCAAACTGAACTGGAGGATGAACACCATTTCCAGGACTAATAAGGCGGCTACTGCATTATATTGCTGCAAAGGAGCCATTGGCCTAAACTGGGGAATTAACCCAAGGAATGTATACTGGCTATACGAATGTGTCATTAAACCCATTATTTTCTACGGGGCAGCTGTTTTGTAGCAGGCGCTCAAGGTGAAGAGTCATAGCGGTAGTGGTGACAGGTGCCATTAGAACAACCCCCTCTAAGGCACTGTTTACGATTTTAAGCTGGTTACCACCAGACATTTTGGCGAAAAGGCTAGCTGCGAACTTGGCGGTAAGACTAAGGGCCACCGGAGCATGGAAGGATTACAATATCGGACATGCTAACATTCTGAACGAAATTAATTGGCACATGGATGTTAATTATGTCACACCGCGAATGCCACTCGAATTTTCACGGACGGGTCTAAAACACTGTATGGTGTCGGTTCTGGCATATACTCCGAGCAGCTAAACTGGAGCATTTCTATAAGGCTGCCGGACCACTGCAGTGTCATCCAGGCCGAGATAATGGTCATCCACACAGCCGCGAGACGCATCCGGTACGGTGAAATATCTGGAAGGGATATTCACATTATTACCGATAGCAAGGCGGCCATAAGATCCTTGGAGAATGTGTTCATCACATCGAGAATTGTACGAGAATGCCGGATGTCTCTGGAGGAGATAGCGAGACATTCACTGGTCACCCTTAATTGGGTCCCCGGACACGGGGACATACATGGGAACTGCATGGCGGATTCGTTGGCGTATGCAGGTACCACCTCCCAAGGTGTAAGCAACTTATAGCGCAAAAGTTTCATCTTATTGCCAGTCAGAGTTGGCACGATGAAACTACCTGCGGGGAAACCAGGAAAATCTGGCCCATCATAGATGAAAAAGAACACAGCTTGCATTACAGATGTCCAGAAATTATCTAAGAAACCTAGTTGCGGTTATAACTGGCCACTGGCTCATTGGGTGGCACGCCCAGAGGCTGGGGCTCCCTTATAATGACTTGTGTAGAAGTTGCGACGATGAGGAGGAGGAAGAGTCAACGGAACATCTTCACTGTAATTGCCCGGCATTCGGAGATTTAAGACTTGAAATTTTTGGTCGAAGAGCCCTTGGGGACAAAACGTGTCTCTCTGATGTTGATGTAAACAGGATCCACTCCTTTGTTGAATCGACCGGATGGCTGCATCGGAATACTAGCAGCCAGATAACATAGGACCCATGGGAGACGGTGTGATATGGTAACACAACGGGAACTAATTAATGGACCCACGTGAGCTGTGCTTGATCACGGCTGCCAATGGAACCTCAACCTTACCTACTTGAAAAGTCATCAGGATTTTTTTGATTTGTTCCTTTATTACCACCAACAAATCTTAAACGATTGTCATGGCCAAAACCAGAACCCGAATGACCGCTACCTGTTGGAAGACCACTCCTTTCAAAACGACCGCTTCGAACATGACCTCTATGTTTCCAGAGAGTCCACCACCGTGTCCTCTTAAGCCACCATCAGTTCGTCCCCCTTTACCACTTGCATTCTGACTACCTCTGTTTGGCGGTAGAAATTTTTTTGCTCACTACTTTAATATGCAATCTAGTAACAAATTATATAATTTTTTTCTGATTGTATGTTCAGTAAAAACCCAAAATCAAAAAAGCTACTGAACATACCTCAAAACACTCCGATCCCTGGCTTTGACTTGTTTTGGAAAGAGTTTAATTTTAAAACACGAAAATTCAATATGTTTTTATGACAATAAAATATATGGGAAAACCTGTTAATTAAACATGGTTTGTCGATATTCTGCTTAAACGTGCTTAAAAACCTAAGTGTGAACATAGCATTAAACACCAATGGAAAATACATATATAATTAAAGCAAATAGCGGCCCAGAAAATGCTTTACATTCTGCTGGTTTCTAATAATTGTACTTGCAATAAAATTATTAAATTTTACGTATTGAACAATTATATCGCCAATGTGTATGTGATATTCGTAGCTGGTACAATATATTGGCAACAATCA
The DNA here is from genome assembly GCA_930367215.1 of Pollenia angustigena. Classification (NCBI taxonomy): domain Eukaryota; kingdom Metazoa; phylum Arthropoda; class Insecta; order Diptera; family Polleniidae; genus Pollenia; species Pollenia angustigena. The sequence continues at coordinate 169,886,043 of OV884058.1, forward strand.
AAAGACTTTTGATTTTTATTGCACAACGTAAAGAAATTGAAATGTGTTGGCAGCATTGTACAATACTGCTTATGTTATTCTTATAGGTTATTTTTACCTTTTTATTGAATGAATGAAACCATTATGCGACTTATTGCATAATAAAGGGCAAAATGGAAATAATATGCAAAAATCATATACAATAATATTGCAAGTGTATGGGTCGCTTAATATTAATTTTTATTAAAAGTATTTTTTTTTTGTTGAAATAAAATTAATATTTTTATATAAAAAAGAACTCTAGCTTAAAAAAATTAATATTAATTTAAACATTTCTTTGATAATTGTATTGATTTATTTAAAATTTTTTCGAACGAGCTTTCTTGAGCCAAATTTTTAAAGCTCTCTTGAAATAATCAAATTCCTTTAATATTTCACATACCTCATTCTGTTTTATTTTTTTTTATTGTTTTTACTGGTGCATTAGTATACTTTTTCATAAAATATTTTAAAAGTAGTTAAAGGTGCAGAAAAATAATATAAATCTGCACATTTTTTTAAATATGTTAATAAATTAATCCACATTATTGAAATATTTTCTCACCAAAAGCCGCATTGCCATCATTGTTTTAACTAAAACCTTCTGGCAGCACTGCAGTGATATTACTCGCGCTACCAACCTGTCGCATAAAGAAAACTTGTGTAGAAAAAAACACACACTTGGAGAGGTTTTTGGCCACTGGATTTATTTTGTGAGATTTTGCAAGGATATAAATAAATAGTGTAAAGAATATAAATAAATTAAGTTATTAAAATATGGCAGAAGAGAAAAAAATACAATTGGATGATATACAGAAGCAAATATTCGATAAACTTACTGTCAATGACAAGGACGGTTTTAAGCAGCTGATTGCCCAAGTTAAAGGAGGTGTAAATTTCGTAGACGAAAATGGCATGACACCATTACAACATGCCTGTTGTAAGGGAAACAAGGAGGCAGTACAAATATTATTAGATATGGTAAGTTAAAAATTTTACACGAATATCTGCTGTACCGAAAATTTTGTGAACTAATGGCATTCAAAGGCCACGTGCTTGGAAAGATATTTATAATATTAAATAATGTTTATGTTTTAGGGAGCAGATATTAATTTCAGTCAACATGGTGCCAACTATACACCTTTACATTTTGCTGCTTTATCTGGCAACACAGATATATGTACTATGCTTTTGGATGCTGGCATCAATCCCAATACCTTAAACAGTGTTAATCGTACTGCTTCACAAATGGCCGCTTTTGTGGGCAATCATGCCTGCGTAGAGACAATAAATAATTATGTGTCTAAATCACAACTTGAGTATTATACACAACCACAAGGCCTGCAGAAAGAGCCACATATTCCCCCTGCATTATTAAATGCCTTCCATAAGTTTGTAGTAGATACAAATTTTCATCCCGTGCGTATTGTTTTAAACTTGCAAAACTTAGGATTATTGAAATATCTGCCCGGGTTGCGTAAAGCTTTGGAACTAATGTGTGAAAAGGAAATGAAGAAACCCGATGGTATAAATGAATTGATGGCATTCAAATATCATTATTTGCGTTGGATTATATCAGAGTTAATGCGTTGTGAGGAACAATGTAAGGCTCAACGCAAAGAGAAACCTGCTATAAATGCCGACGAACCTAATAAACACGATTTTGTTGAAATGTTCGTAAAGCGGGTATTGAAGGAGAACAAATTGGGCCAATTGGACTATGTCGAATTCACAATACGTGACTGTGTACGCGAATTCCCCTTCAGAGAGTGCACTATATTCCGTCAGGTGGTTAGCCAACTGGCCGCTAAAGACGCTCCATCTGCAATGACTATTCTACGTTCGTCTATTAATGGTCAACGCGGTTTTGCCGATGAAGTTTCCTATTGCAGTTCCTGTGGCAGTGAAAAACCCGACAAAAAATGTTCTAAATGTAAAGCTGTGCAATATTGCGATCGTGAGTGTCAACGTTTACACTGGTTTATGCACAAGAAAACCTGTAATCGACCGACCTCGAACGCAACTAATACAACGGCCGCTGGTCCTAAAGGCCCCATTGATGCCAATGATTTGCGTGAAGAATTGGCCCGCATGACAGCCAGTTAAATTATTAATATTTATGTGGTTGCTGAAGTTCTTTGAAAATGTCAAGAAGAAATTAAGTTTTTACTAGTTTTTACATACATACATGTGTGCATTTTATAATACATAATAATTTTTTCACCGTTTGATACTCTTCTTGCATTTGCTAAATGTATTTTAGTTAACAAAATGTAAAAGCAATTAATGCAACAAAAACGTACATAATTGAATGAAAATATTTCGGTTTACTGTTTAGTTGTTTAGTTTTGATTCCAACAATTTTTGTACTGTATTCACACCCACTAAATTGTATATTATATATTAAGATAATTTTTTCAAATAAAATAATTCTGGACCATTTATCTGTTTTAAAAAGAAAAAAGGAAGCTTTTTATAAGAAAAATTTTAGGAATTTTCTAATTTCTATAAATAAATATACATTTTTGCCTAAAATATTTTGGATTAGTTTTTGGAGTAACTTTTAAAATTGTTGGTTGTTTTTAAGCATATATGTATAAATAACCGAAAAAAGTTAAAAATCATAACTACGTGTGACCATTAGAAGGGAATTAGAATGAAATTGAGAAGCAAAAGTGAAAGCGTGTAAACCGTGACTAAGCAAATAGACTGTTTTACACATTGATGCCAACTTTTAGGACACTGAACGCGTCAAGGCAAAAAAGGGCTAAACATTTTATTAAAAAACATTAAGGGTATTCACGTCACAAGTTGCACGCTTGCAAAAAAGCAAAAGTGCAAAAACGTAACAACCACAAAGACAAGTAAGTAGCACATTTTATTTCATTTTGCTATGAACCACACGCACAACTAATTGTCTGTGTGGTTGTTGTTATATTTTTGCTTTTTTTCAAGGGTGCAACTTGTGACGTGAATACCCTTATTATTTTTAAATGTGTTAAAAAATTTATATGTATTAATTTGTTGGCTGCACAACTTTACCTTAACCTACCAGGTAGGACGAACCTTAATTTACTTTATCGCTCACTTTAGGTTAAAGTAAAGTTTTAGTAATGGAACACTTTTTATAAGGCCGGTTAAAGTCTATCAGCCCAATTATGAATTCAAATTCCCCGGGAGTTTTTTCCCTTTTTCCATTTTCACAATTGAATTTACATAAGAAAAATGGGAGAAGGGAGAAAACTCCCGGGGAATTTTTATTCATAACACTGGTTTACAGCCAAAAAATACCAAGAACACCACATGCCTAGATAAGTTGAGGAGGTCCATAACAAAACGCAATAATTACATTTTTCAAGTTTTTTGATTTTTTGATTGAATCCCATTCACACATTGAAATCTATATTACCTTCATTATAAAGCATTCCAAAACTCAATAACTACACTGCAGATCAATATCAAATATACTGGCCCAGAGCAAAAGGCAATAATTACACATCTTTGCAATAAATCTTCACAAGAAATTTTAAAAAAGTCAACTTGATAAATAAATTATGCTCTGGTGGTAACTCTTAGATAACTAAAACGTAAGGAATTTTTGTTTAGTTAATATCTTTTGCTTTTGTTATGTTGATTGTGAGTAATATTTTCGTACAATTCATAGCAAAATGAAATAAATACTATGGATTCGGACCAAAACGCAATAATTCCAAATTTGTTATCGAAATAACTTTAAAACAAACTGTCAGATAAAATAATTAATTTGTGATTAGTATTATTTTTTGTAGACAATAATATTTCAATAATTGTTTTTTAAAAAAATTATGTGCTACTTACTACTTATGTTATGGTGTAATTATTGCGTTTTGTTATGGACCTCCTCAGTTAATTGGGACCTCCTGAACACGAAAATCGCTGTAATTTTTTTTTCCTTAGTACCGATTTTTAGATAACGGTACTTTTGTTTTTTTCGGTGTATGGTCCCACTCAAACCCTTGTGGAGCCTAACCAAAAAGTCCGATCGAAATAAATAGTATATATAATAGTACACCGAAAAACACAAAAGTACCGTTATCTAAAAAACGGTACTTAGAAAAAAAAAAAAATTACAGCGATTTTCGTGTTCAGGAGGTCCCAATTAACTTATCTAGGCATGTGGTGTTCTTGGTATTTTTCCAAATTAAAAATTTGTAAAGCAGTGTAATGGGCTGTATTTTAAGCTATCGGTTGTATATGGTTTGTCTCTCTGTACATGTTGTTCCAATACATTTCACATACTTATATACACTACGTCCAAAAATGTAAGGCAATAATACCGGTTTGACAAGAAATTTTAAGTTTTGAAACACAGTCTTTATATAATGTTTTTATTAACAGTAGGTAAAGTTTACCTAGAGTAGGTAAAGTTGCAATTATTAGAGTTATGGACTTTCTACATGAGATCAAAGATATGAAAAGCGTCACAAATGAAGTCAATTTTGTTTTGATTCCTGCGAAAATGGAAAAAATATGATTATACCGATTTTTTTTCTAAATTTTGTCATACCAAGCCCAACAAACAGGGAGGTTTGATTTCAAATTGAAAATGATTTGAAATCAAACGTTTTCTCAAACGACAAACGTTTGATAATGATTCAAAAATCATAGCGTTCTCAACAAAAAGGGGAAATTATTTTTAAATTGAAAAATGCTTTTATTTTCAACTTGCTTTCAAACGTAATTCTCAAATGTTTTTCAAATGTGGATTATAATACAATGTGGAATATAAATAAAAATATTTTATTTTTTTTAATATAAATTTATTATTTATTTAAATAAACTGTGAGATAAACATTCGGCACCATAGCTTAAAGATGAAATAATGTTCTTTCCGTCCTCTAATTCTTGGAAAGACAAACTACTTGTCTCCTTTTTATTTTGAGGATTGTAGCACAGCGATCCTTCAACAAACTTTCTCCACTTTCCCGTTTTATTTTCCTTTTTCGTATTTTTAATCATTGTAATTACTCACAAAAATTTTTATTTTTCACAAGAATTAAGCTGTTCACTTTATAAAAAATTTATTTTTAATAGTAAGACACATGTAACAACAAAGTAAAAAATGTGACTTTAATCGCCATTTTTAATGATCACATTTATTTTTCGCTTTAGTATTGCCAAGTTTATTTTTGATTTGAATTTAACATTTGACATCAAATTGATAAAACATTTGATATCAAATTTTTATTTTCAAATCATTATCAATTTGAATTTAAATGTTAAATCAAACAATTCAAAAACGTTTGAGAATTGTGTTTGATGTCAAATGAAAAAGTCATTTCATATCAAAGGTTCGACTTCGTGTTTGTTGGGAGGTTTCACTGATACACACATACATACTTATATATGTTGCATGTATGTGCAACGAAACAATAGCTATAACGAAGTATTGTTCGACCCTATCCAGACTCGTTATATGGCAGTTTCAGTGTATGTATTTGCCATCTAGTTGTCATATTTGGAATGTGTATACATATTTGTTAGTCTTGACACAAACCTGCTTAATGAATTAACTTGCGTTATTGTTAATAACTCTCACAATGATTTGAAACACTGAAAATTAGTGGTCTGAAACTATAGATAGTCAGCACTATCGATAGTATGATATAGTTTCTTAAAAACCATTGATAGTTTCTGTTAATCTTCAAAACTTACAAAATATTTCCTACAAAATATAAAATCAGTAAGAGAGTTTTAACAAATAAAACTTTATGCGATAGAATACGCAGAGTACCAATTAAATCGTAAAATACGTAAGATTAGTCAATAAAATGGATGTTTCTTTTATTGGTTGTAATTTTTTTATACTAGTGTTGGGAATTTACATTATGAGAATTTACCTAATTTATAATGCTTCATCTACATACATACATATGTATGTATGTATATCTTTATATATAAAAAGAAGTGTACACTTTGATGTCACGGAAAAGGGTCGACCTTTTTCAACCAAAATTGAGGGTACGTTGGGGATAGTCTGTAGATGGTTTATTTAAAGTTTGCACAAAATCGGACCAGGGGTTCCAAAGATATGGCATTTAGATTTTCCTATATACATACATATTCCCATACAAATATCAACAAAATGACCTCCATTTTGAAAACCTCCGGAACGGCTGGACCGATTTTAATGAAATTTTGTATGTGTATTTGTTAGGTATGAGAATAGGTCGTAAAGTGTATTTCATATCGCTAGAGGGCATACAATAGGAAAAGAGGGTTAAAAGGTCCCCCTCCCTATATCATCTTAACTAATCAAACGATTTTCTTAAAATTTGGCATGTAGGCACTGTAACATCTAAAAGGAAATAGGGAACAGGGCGTGAAATAGGGCAAGAGGGGTTAAAGCTCTCCCTCCCTATATCTTCTTAACTAAATAATCGATTTTCTTTAAATTTTGCAGGCAAATAGAATAACAGCTAGAAAGAACTATAGCCTATAATTTTCATTATTTAGGGCATGAAATAGGGCGTGAGGGCTAAAAGCTCCCCCTTCTTCTTCTCAACTAATCAACTGAAAGAAATAAGATATATGGCAAAACAACGTTTGCCGGGTCAGCTAGTACATTTATAAAAAAAGTAAGAAAGTATAGTCGGTCAAGTCCGAGCGTTTAATAGCCTATACCACAGTATTTAAATACAAAATTTCACCAAATTGCGACCTGTACTTTGCGCACTAGGGTTACATGGACAGCCAGCTAGACGGACATCGTTAGATCGATTCCAAATTTGATTCTTAGTCGATCGGTATACTAATAGGTTGGTCTAGCATCATTATTTTAAGGTTCTACAAATATCAGTACAAGCAACTGTTAAAAAATAAATCAAAACATGTTGAGAAAAAAGTAAAAAATGGAAAATACAAATAATATTGATAAAATAAATGAAATTGACTATAAATTGTTATCCAAACAAAATCTCGCTAATGTGAAAAAGCATTATGTAAACGTTTTGAGGAAGATTGCAATTAAAATCTACTACATTTCGGTGTAATGTAAACGGCCTAAACGGACAATTTATTTGTCTAATAAATTTATGTCGAGATTTAGTAAAAGGCAGTTTGTCGGTACATTAATAACACGGTTATTGTTTTCCCCTTAGTGCCGGTTCACACAAGTCAAGTTTGACTCGTCAAGTCTTGCCCTTTTAGGATAGAAGGGAAAAGAGATTGCCATTTATTTTCCCCTCTCTCCTAAAAACTCAAGACTTGACGAGTCAAACTAGACGTGTGTGAACCGGCACTTACAACTAGAGTTGACAAAAAATAAATCAATTGTAGTCGGGATTGTAAGATCAGATAAATTTACTTTTTGTTGTTGGTGTTTTGTTTAAGCTTTGATACTATTACGGATACGACTTTTGAGTGTTTGTAATTCCTATTCGCTTAACACTTTTATTTCAATAATACCTTTAGCTTTTATAAAATCTTTGGATGAAGTTTCCTGATGATCTGGGGCCTAATTCTGGCAGTCGTGATCGAGTAATTTCTCGCTTCGAAGGCAATTTTATTTGAGTCGATACCGAACGAATCGAAATTATTTTTTCAGTATTGTGAAACTCAAATGAATGCTTTACAATACTGAAAAAATAATTCCGATTCGTTCAGTATTGACTAAAATATTTAGATATTAAATTGCTTCCGAATCGAGAAACTACTCGATCACGACTGCCAGAATCAGGCCCCTGGCCTAAGTCTGGGTTCCCACTATGAAAGTTTTCTTTCAGAAAGTCTGAGTTTATTGGTGAGAGGAGAGAGAATAATAGTATGTTCTCTTCCCCTCTCACCAATAAACTCGGACTTTCTGAAAGAAAACTTTCATAGTGTGATCCCAGACTAAGCAACCAGTGAAATAAGCATAAGAATATTTATCCCACCAACGATAAATTTCAATTTATCAACAGTAAGAATTGGGATTTTGCACATTAAAACTAAATCTTATTCAAGGCAATAAATTTAAGTTTTTTTTTCAAAAAATTTTAGCAGGGTTTTTTTGGAAATCGAAAACGCAAAACGTCAGAATTTTATACTTCGCTTTTTCATAATATTTCTGTAATAAAAGAATTTTATGACAAATATTTCTCTGTTAAATAGAATTTTATAACAAAAATTTCAAAAGTAGATTAACAGTGTATTAAAAACAAATTCCAAATTCTTACGTTTTGAGTTTTCGATTTCCAGAATACCCCTGTAAGTTTTAAAAATACTTTAACAAACTTTGTAACTACACAAAAAACTTAAATACAGGTATTTACTTCCTAAACAAATTTAATCAATTCAATAAAATATTTTCATTATGGTGTTTATTTCTTTGCTCAATATTAATAACGACATCAAGTCAAATTTTATACTTAAAATCATTAAAAACATACAAACGCAATTTTTAATTCCGTAAAAAACAGACAGACGAATATTTTTTAATTAAATAATTAACATCAAATGGTTAATTAATTTATTTTACACATACATACATACATACTTACATACATTTACACCCAATTGTCACATAAACTTTCATTTCATCTGATTTTGGATGCGATATTAATCTTTGATGGCTGATCGAATTGAATTTTATGCTTGTCGATTATCATATTTTTATCACTGAAATACAGTAACTTCTGTTTTATGTTAATGTCACATTTGATTAAAAAATATTTTTGTTTTTATACCCTTCACCTCAGGTGGAAAAGGGTAAATATAAGTTTGTCATTCCGTTTGTAATTTCTACAATATTGTCCGTCTGACCGTCTGTCCGTTACAATGGATTTTCCGAAGACCCCATATATGATGGGGGCCAGGTTATTATACATTTATGTCACATATCGTCCGGAAAAAAACACGACTACCTCTAATTTTTCCCAAAAATCCCTAGTTGTTGTGGTATTTTTATTACTTTTTTCTGTATATCTTGAGAACGGCAAGAGCCAAAGCTTTCAAATTAGGTACACACATTTAGGTTACACACAGCATCGCACAAAATTTGTGCGGGATCGGAGAAGTGGGCGTGGTATCTCCCGTACAAAAAATATCAAAAATTGTAGAAAAACCTGATTTTTTGGACTGTTATATGACCTATGGATATCCCTGGCATATCAAAAGATCGGAAATCTTTAGTAAAAAATATTTTCTGAAAAACTCGGAAAAATCGGTTCAGTTACGAAAAAGTTATGGCCAAAAAAATATTTTTTTTTTAAATACCCACTTTCGGGAACCATATATCTTCCCGAGTCCAAGATTTATAACCCAACTAACTGGCAAATTTCTTCTTAAACACGTCGGTATATAAATCTGTCAAATCGGTTAAAAAATGGCTGAGTTATAATCAAAATAATGCAATCCCAAAAATTACTCTTTTTATACCCTTCACCCCAGGTGGAAAAGGGTATATACATATAAGTTTGTCATTCCGTTTGTAATTTCTACAATATTGATCTAAGACCCTATAAAGTATATATATTCAGGGTCCTTATGAGGAGAGAACTTGTTTAACCATGTGATGTACCTCTGTAATTACTTGCAAGAAGTGTAAACGTATTATCAACAAGCCGATTGGCTGAAAATACAAAAATTGTGTAAATGTTAGTCTAGGTTTACACTATGAAAGTTTTCTTTCAGAAAGTCTGAGTTTATTGGTGAGAGGGGAAGACAATATGCCACTTGTATCTCCCCTCTCGCTAACAAACTCAGACTTTCTGAAATAAAACTTTCGTAGTGTGAACCCGGACTTCGTTAAAAAGTGTGAGAGTATTGAGTTTTTCGAACTTTGACTTGCATGTGAAAACGGGGGGTAAACTTGTTGCACAGTATATTCAACTGTAGCTTTAAATTATATAAAAAAAAACTCTTAAATAATAAGTAAGATTCAATTAAATTATAAATTAGATTCTGTTTCACATTTAAACTACTGTTGCAAAGTGTAAGTTCTGATTGACTTCGATTTAAAGATTGTAAAGATCAAAAATAAAACAATTTAAATTTGCTAAACAAAAACCAGTCATCAATTATGGGGATTAGTAAAATATTTCTTTTGTATATTTTACGCATAAATTTATGAATGTGGAGTGACATTCTTCTTATGTTAGTTTTTTTCTGTTATACATTAATTGCCTACCATCTAATTTAACAATCGTATTGTTTTCACAATATTTTGAATCTAAACAAAGCCGTGCACCGTTAAATTTAATGAGCACAAGACGTAAATTAATTATTAAAATTTATGCACCCTACACAGGGCAAGGTCATAAAAATGTTATTGGTAATAAGAATGCATAAAAAATTGTCGGCAATTTGCAGTCACCAGTTTATGTTTGTATCGTTAATTAATATGTACAAATATTGTAATAAAATTAATTTATTATTATATATTGTTTTTTAAATTTGTATATTTTATTATGAAATATACAATGGCAAGACCGGCTTGGTCAAGATGTGAGTACAAAAAGAAGTCTTTTTTTGCGGTTTAAAACCCTTTTAAGAGATTTTTGAAATAGTTTTAAATATGCTTTTGTACCAACAAGCTTTACTTCTATTGAACGAGTCTTTTTCTATAATGAATACAACCAAAATCAATATTTGCAACAGAACGCAATATGAATTATTAGAAGCTCTTTTTAGAATAAATTCACACTTTAAAATAATGCAGATTGCTGTGACAGTTTGCGTTCACACCATCACACAAAGTATAAACACTCACGCATGAAAAAAATGCAATCCTGATCCAATGAAAAGTATTATAGTTTAGAAATTTTTCAAAAAACAAGTCGTATGGGATGTCAAACTTTTTTCATAATACTTGTCATTTTCGTGACACATTGCATTCACACTATCACACTTTGTCATATTACTTGAGTTTTTGACATGTATTAATACAAAGTATAATAGTGTAATCTAGCCTTTAAAGGCATCATAAAACCTTAATAATCCGATATTACTCTGGATTTTCGAAAGGCGTTGGCAGACCTACCATCTTAAGCCAAACTTCTGTCTACAATTTCTTCTATCGAACAGCCGCTGTCTTTCTTAATGTATTTTTCCATTGGACCAAGTTCGATATTTCTTGATGTCATTGGATTATCTTCCACTACATCGTTTTCAATGGTAATATTGTGGCACTTACGCAAAATGTGAAGATATACATATAGTCACCTTAAAGACGAAATAACCTATCTGCAGTTTTCAAAAGTTTACAGGAAAGGGAAAAAACGTTATAAAATTGAAACTATTTACAATATTGAAACGAAGATAACACATTTTGATTAAAATGAAACCAAAAATATATATCGGTTGAGAAAATATTGTTTTTCTTAACACAGCTTTTGTTATTTGTTATTTTGTTATTTGGAAATGTAAAAATCTGAAACCAAATAACCTATCTGCAGTACTAATTAGTATGAATATGAAATACATATGAATATTGTATACATTAAATAATAAAAGTTATAGTTTCTTTTACTGGTTTAAGTAAAAAAAAGTACATAGGGCCATGTCACAGAGTACAATTCCGTTCGGAATGATTCCGTTCGAAATTTGTTTGTCGATGGAAAGTTTATTTTGATAGTTTTATGGCCTTTCGGATACAGACAACTGCCATACCGTTCATGAAAACAAAAATGGTTTCATTCCGAAACATTTTTTCGTCATTTTCTGAAGCACCAAAATACGGAATGAATTCCGTTTCCGAACGGAATCGTACTCTGTGACATGCCTGATAATGTTTGTTTAAATTACACTATGGAACAAAATTAAATTTTTATCGTGATTTTTGATGATTTTATTTCTCTTTTTTTTGTGCGTAACGGTCCTCTAGGTACAAAAACTTTGTCATTTGTAATTTTACATGTTTAAAGTTTTGCACACATATGCGGTATGATATGAGGAATAAAAATCAATAAAAAAACTCAATTTTGAAATTTTTGCAGATAGGTTATTAGGTCTTTAAAATGACGATGTATAATTTAAAAAAATAAAACAATAACAACAATTTTTTACTTTCAATATATGATTTATATAAATCAATTCTTTATTTTTAAGCTTTTTGTTTTTATCTAAATTTTTCACCCGAAATTGAAAAATTCCCTTTCTTGAAAATTTTTTAACGTTTGATTTAAAAACAAAACAGCTGATACAATCAGTGTTCGAAAATAAACACTAAATATCGTTCTTTAATGTTCGGTTCAGTAGATTTGTGGAAAACACAAACGCTTATAGTGTTTGTGTAGAAATTCATTAAAAAAAAATAACGTTTCCCTGTTTGTCATCTTTCGAACACAAAAAAAATGCTGTTTTCATAATACTCAACAAATGATGAGAACATTAAATTCCGTTCGGTTTTTTTTGAAAATCCACGAACTTCAATGTGTTCGGTTCGGCTCGTTAATGTTCGTCGCTTTTTGCTGATAAAAAAAAACCAAACATTTTTTACAAAAACAAAATACACACACGAAAAAAACATTATAGAACATTAAAATATAATGTTTTTCTACAGTATCACTACAATTGTTCTGTTTTTAACGAAGAACCGAACATTATATAATGTTCGGTTCTTTCTTGAAAATAGTTACGAACGGTATTAAGGTTTGTGTATGTTTACACAAACACTAAAAAAATAGATATCGTTCTTCGGTGTGTGAGCCGAACGCTAAATAATGTACTGTTTATTTTCGAACACTGGATACAATTGAGAAGATGAGATACAAAACTCTTTTGTTGCAAAATTAAAAATACGAGATGGCAAATGATTCTTACAGTTCTTTTGGCGTTTTATTGGACAAAATATTCTGATTGCATGTCCGTGCTAAAAACATGGAAGAGGACATGCATTTATACAATTAGTATATCATTTCATTTCGTATTTTTAATTTTATAACGAACGAGTTTTGCAACTCACCTACTCGATTGTTTTTTAAGATTTGTTTAATAAGAACATAAAATACATTTTTGATATACAATGAGTACTCAACACGGGTTTTGCTTACTAAAAATTGAGATTAATTACAACCAGGGCATTAGCAACAATATTTTTTAACTTTCCTACATTTTGTATAAAATCACGTATGAGAATAAATCAAATTCTAAGCTTTTATTTAATTTATTTTTTAATAAAAAAAAATTGTTCGATTAATCGACATTAATTAATCGATTTATTCGTTATTCGAAAATCGTCATTTTGAGATTATTCGAGCAAGAGTTTAGTTTTGTTTGATCGATTAATCGAATTATTCTTAATCGGTTGACAACTCTAATGATTACTTTCAGCATAAAAAGTTTACACTTATGGTGTTTTCTTTTCTGACAATAATGTTCCATATATGCTACCATTCGTGCGGGTTTTTGTTCCATTCTAAAAATATATGCAAAAATGTGAGAAGTTGTCGTTTTCCTTTCTAAACATGTTGCAACAATAAATGTCAAATTTGTTCCATTTCTTACCGCAGTTATAACTGAGTGTGAGATAATACCCTTTTTTGCATCTGCGTAAAGTACTTTTTTATGCAAGCAAGTATTTTTTTTCTTGTGCTTGCGGACAATTTGCGTTATATTGTGATTTTTAGTTATATTGGGATGGATATAAAAACTTTTTGTTTTTCGTTTGTTTTACTTTTATTATATTTTTTTTTTGTCGCAAAATGTTTAACAACAGCTGACATTAATTATTGAAAATCAGTGCTGTTAACGCTTATTGGAATTGTAAGAAAATTCCTACAAGCGTGGTGAATATCGCTTTTAGTACAAACTTTGCATTCAATATTTAACACGCTAAATTCACATTAGTGTTGAGTTTAAAAAGTAACTATTATTTTGTTCCATTGTAATTTAGAAAAATTTATCACTTTGTAAGGGTTCGTGTAACCTAATAAATATATTACACAACTATAATGCATCATTATTTTTTAGAAAAGAAAACACCATTAATTATAGTTAAAGCTGTAAATAAATGCCAACTAACTTTTACATTCAAAGAACAGCTGATTGATATCATTTTATGATTTATTTCAAAAGTACAACATTTTTGAAGTGGTTATAAAAAATAAATGGAAAAAATTATAAGAGATATTCAAATAACATCAGATAAAACATGGCAAAAAACAGTTAAGACGTATAAAACACGCTGCAATCTATTTGAAATGCAATTCTACATGAATTTGTACAAGTCCTCATTTTAATTGGTTTATATACTACTAGCATTTAACCCGCTACTTCGTTAGCGTCTCCTTTTTCTTCGTGGACATATTTTTATGCCAAAGTTTATTTTCAAAAAAGTACCAGGCACCTGTCCCCTTATTTTTTTTAACGAACAACAATAAGTGTTAAATTTTTTGGATCTCTTTAATTTTGGATTTTTAAGGTTAGCGGAATCGATTTGGCGAAAGGCCAACCTTCGGTCCAAAAGTCAGCTTTTTAGCTTCAAGAGTTTAGGATGTGCGATGATGAATCCGTCAGTTACTTTACAAATTTATATTATATAGAGATGTCGAAAAATGTTGAGAAAACAGTAACAAAATTAGGAACGATTTTCACACCTTAAACGTTTGAATTTCAAAAAAGGTCCAAACCTGTTTTGTATTTTTTAGATAAGCTAAAAATGTGATACAATATTTATTTACCCTTTTACACCCCAAAAAGGCCTTCCTTCAAAAAAGTACCACACACCTCTCCGTTTATTTTTTTTAATGAACAATAATTAGTATTCAATTTTTTGTGTCTCTTTTTGTTTAGGAAATATACGGTTAGCGAATTTTTCTAATAAACAAGAATAACTGCTGATGTTTTTTATCTCTTTTAGCTTAGAAGGTATGAGGTTCGCGGGATCGATAAACATAGGTACAATTTTCACCACTGAAACGTTCGAATTTCGAAAAAGTACCAAATTCGCATTTGTATTTTTTAGATAAGTACAAATGTTATTTAATTTTTATTTGTATACGTATTGGCTTAAAAGCTAGATTTGCTACCTAAAACGACCGAATTTCGTTAAAGTACCAGCCACCAATATGCTTTTTTATTTAATGCACAAAAATAAATATTAAATTAAAAAAAAATTACCAGTTTATTTTAAAAAAATACCAGTTAGAGAACGAAAAAGTAGCAAAAAATCCCTCTTACAGATTCTCATTCACTCAGGAGCTTGCATGTTTAATTTTATGTTTCTAGATCTAATAAATACGGATATATAAAAGGTACCAGTTAAATAACAAAATAGTACCAAAAGCACTCTTACAGATTTTCATTCACTCAGAACCTTGCATGTTTAATTTTTTGTTTCTAGGTCCAATACTAACGGAAATTCAAAAAGTACCAGTTAAAGAACAAAGAAGTACCAAAAACTTCCCTCTTATATATTCTTATCCACTTAGGGCATTGCATCTTGAATTTAATGTTTCTAAGTCCAATAATAACGGATATTCAAAAAGTACCAGTTTAATAACTAAAAAGTACCTATAAGCGCTTTTAGAGACTCTCATTCAATCAGGGCCATGCAGGTTTAATTTTATTTTCATTAGACCAACATTAGCGAAATTTTAAAAAAAGGACCAGTAAAAAAACGAAAAAGTACCAAAAAGATCTCTCTAACAGATTGTCATTCACTCTACCCTTCCATGTTTAATTGCATGTTTCTGGGTCCAATACTAACGGAAATTCAAAAAGTACCAGCTAACGAATAAAAAAACACCAATAAGATCCCACTTAAAGATTCTCATTTACACATGATCGTGCATGTTTAATTTTATGTTTCTAGGTCCAATACTGACAGAAATTCAAAAAGTACCAGTTAATGAACAAAAAAAGTACCAAAAACTTTCCTCTTATAGATTCTTATCCACCCAGGACCTTGCATGTTTAATTTAATCTTTCTAGGTCCAATACCAACGGAAATTCAAAAAGTACCAGTCAAAGATTAAAAAAGTACCAAAAAGTTCACGCTTATAGATTCTCATCCATCCAGGGCATTGCATATTGAATTGTATGTTTCTAGGTCCAATACTAACAGAAATTCAAAAAGTACCAGATGTTCGAATTTCGAAAAAGTACCAAACTCATATTCGTATTTTTTTCATAGGTTTCGAATGTGGTATAAACTTTGTTTCTATGTTTATTGGTTCAAAAGATAGATAGGGTGTCAAAAAAGTACCAAAATTCAGGTTTTACCCGTTTACTCCCTAATAGGGCCAAATTTCAAAAAAGTACTAGACACCTATCCGCTTATTTTTCTAAAGAACAACGATCAGTATTATATTTTTTTTGTATCTCTTTTAGTTTTGGAGATATAAGGTCACCGTATTTTCCCGTTTTTACCCTTTTTTACCCCCTAAACATTCGAATTTCCAAAAATCCCGTCTTAGTGGATCGATTTGGGGAGTGACCAATCTCTGGTCCAAATTTCAAGTGTTTAGCTCCAGGCGTTTAGGCTGTGCGATGATGAATCAGTGAGTCAGTCAGTCAGTAACGTTACAATTTTATATATATAGATTATAACCAAAATATAACCTTTTCAGAATTTGTGTTAATTCTTTAAAGAACAAAAAATGGGTTTTTAATAGTTTGATAAGCTTTTTAATTAATTACAGAATAAATATATCGTTTAAAATATTATCGACATTTAGTTTTCTCTACATGCCAATATGCATGGTTGCATTTCTTCTATCAGCTGAGAGCTGTTACTTACGTTAGTTATGAATTGTGAATAAGATCTATAACTATCTATGAACTATTTTTTAGTTTCTGTTTTGTAAGTTACAACTTTAGTTATGATTTCTGAATATGCGCCATTAGTTTTAATTATACAGGGTGGCCCAGAAAGACCGAAGTGGTGTCGCGTAAAAGAGCCATTGAGGCCCTCGCAGTGTGCGCTGTGACTCCATCCTGTTGGAACCATATTTGCGGATGGTTTTCCACGGCTGGCCTTACAAAATTTTCCAACATGGCCCGATATCGATCACCATTGATGGAAATGGCGACACCTCGTTCATTTTCAAAGAAATATGGGCCAATGATCCTTTCTGAAGAACACCGCACCAAACAGTACACTTAACTGGGTGTAATTGTCGTTGATGAAGTACTCTCGGGTTTTACGTAGCCCATATCCTACAGTTTTGCTTGTTAACGAACCCATTTAATTGGAAATGGGCTTCGTCACTCATAACTAAGTTATGAATAAAATTAGGATTCTCTTGAAAAGTAAATTTCAACGATTTGGACACGTTGTTCAGTTGTGTATTGCTCCATTATAAATTGTCCAAGTCTTCTTTACAAAATACTGAAAAGAAAATAAAAAAAAAAAATTATGTATAATAAAAAACTTATAAGGAATTCACACCACTTCGGTCTTTCTGAGCCACCCTGTATTACACAAATGGATTTATTTAAATAAATCAATGTATGTAAATATACATATATTTTCCATTGACATAATATTATGCATTTTATTTTAGGGAAATGAGGGTAGTTTAACATTATCAAGAAATCAATAGCTGTTTATCGCTATACATATATAACCCATTGTTGCTGTTGCGCCATATTACAAGAAATAATATTAGTTTAATTTGAATTATAATAATAATACCAATAATAATACCAGAAATGAATTCGATAATATTAACTCAATAATACCTGTAAACTCTAAGACTGCTTAATATGTTAAATCTAACTGTAGTGCTGAATTGCAAATAAATACACAAAGTTTAGCGTCTTTTGTATATAATAATAAATAAATAAGGACTTGCAAAGTGAACTTTAAACCGACAAGCTGTGTTTCCTTTAAGTAAAGTTTTAAAGCCCCAAACAAAAAAAGAAAAAATTAAAAAACCTAATTTAAATATCTTAAAAACTATTAAGATTAAACATTTTGGCGCCCGAGCAGGGACTTTAAAATTTAAACTAAAAGACATTTCTTTTAAATAAAATATTTTTAAAAGTGAGCTTACCAAAGCAAGATAAACATATAATTAAAGATCCTTTGATAATTTATTTCAAAGGCTTAATAATTTTTTTATAAATAAAAACATTTGTGAAAATTGTGAAGTGTTGTGTTAATAAACATTTTTATTAAATATAAAAAAAAGAACACAATAACAAACACAAATTCAAGATAATAAACAATATACAAAAACAATTAAAACATAAACTCCTAGATGCCTCGTCGTTGCCGCTGTATAATTTGTAGAGCAGAGAGAAACCAGGGGAGTAACTCCGAATCTGAACAAGAGGTAACAAGTGTAAAAAATATTTGTGTTATTAACTTAAATTTGTAAATTAATCAAATTTAAAGATTTTTGTAACTTAATCAAAAATTATTTCACTGCAAGTCGAACACAAAGAATATTTTTTACACTTATTTGTGAAACAATTTATTTATTTAATAATAATTTTATTAAAAACCACCCTTAAAGTGAAACAATCGCGAGTGTTAATATTTAATAATAAACATATTTATACACACACGCACTTGTATAATTTGGTCTCTTTTATTACTGAGAGACAGAGAATAAATTTATTCTTTTTACCGTCGGCATTTTTCTGTAGCAAACAATTATTTATATTTATATTTTTTGCACGTAAAATTAAACGAAAATATTCGCGAGTGTTAATTCTTTAATTTTAAAAAATAATTAATTAATGCTAAATTTATTATCTTTGCTTTCTTTTATTTTTACATTCGTTTGTCAATTTTTAAGATCACGGTTTAATTCCATACGTTCCTATACCATTTAATAGTGATATCAGCTGTACAGTGTGAAGCATTCACACTAGCATCGAAAAGTTAAATTAATACAAGTTTGAAAAAATAAATTGTTTGTTGTGTTCACACTAGCATAGAAAAATTTAATTTCTCTGCAATCATAAAATATAAATTGATTAGTGCGGTCACACTAGTAACAATTATTTTTAACAACTTGTTTTTGAATTTATTATGAAAAAAGATTTCTTGGTAAAATAAAATTTAATTATTTTAACCAAAGGCTGATTTAAGTGGAAAAAAAAAATTTAATATTTGAACGTAGTGATCGGAATTGATAATTTTAAATAGAAAGATAAAATATTTCTACAAAATAGAAGAAATATAATCCGAATATTTTCATAAGCTGGCGAGAGAATTATTATATCAATTTTACTAAATTAATTTAAAATTGATTTTCGTTAAAAAATAGTAAACCAATAAGTTATTTTGGTATTTTAGAAATTTAAACTCTTATCGATACAAATTATAAAATATAATGCCTAGTAGAAAACATCAAGAATCTCCTTCCATAGCGGAAACTTTGGAGAAATTACTTGCTAAAAAGGCAAAAGTCGTACAAAATATTACGCGAATTCGTCAGTCCATTCGAGAAAAGACGATTTCTTTTAATCCAATTGAGTTGGAATGCAGATTAGACATTCTTAAAACTTATATTGAGCAGGCAATGAAGCTGCAGTCAGATGTGGATAATTTGGATCCCGACAATGACGATAGAGCTGAGCTTGAAGACATTTGTGTGACCACTAAATCATTGTTTTTGAGTATTTTGACTAAAAATAGAAAGTCAAGTGTGCCTGAAACTTCTTTTAGTGTACAGTCACATCATTCTAGACTCCCAAATATGAAGCTCCCTAAATTTAGCGGAAAATACTCCGATTATAAAAATTTTATGAGCCTATTTGAGAACTTGGTCCACAATGATCCGACGTTGACAGACATAGAAAAATTTAATCATTTAATATCATGCTTGTCCGAAGAAGCTTTGGGTACAGTCAAAGCTTTTCAGATTTCAGAAGAAAATTATCCCAAAGCATTGGCCAGCTTAAAAAAGGTATATGACAATGAATGTCTGATATTTTTTGATAATATATCAAAACTTTTTGATCTACCAGAGATCACTAAACCTTCGGCATCTGCTTTGAGAAGTATGATTGATACAGTTTCAGCAATATATGATTCACTTTTATCGATTGGTGATGATAAGAAAATTACAAATGCCATTTTAATACATTTAGTGATGTCAAAAGTAGATCCAGTGACTAAGACAAAGTGGGAAGAACAGCTAGATTTCGAAAGGTTGCCACTATGGTCAGACTGTGAAACCGCTTTGAATAAACGGTATCAGCATATTGCAGCTGATGAATCTTCAAGTTCAAGACCGAGGTTTAATAAAAATAAAACTGAAAATTTTACGAAGAAAAATAATAAAACATCACTAAATTGTACTAAATCTAAACAATCTACTGACAAATGTTTATTTTGTAAATCCAATCAACACATAATAACAAATTGCCCTTCTTTTGATGCTGAGCCTGTAAACCAACGATTTGATTTCATAAAATCTGTGCCAGCTTGCATAAATTGTTTAAAAAAGGACATACAGTAGCTAGATGTACAGCGTCTAAATGTAGAATTTGTAGTGGTTCTCATAACGCATTGCTACATAGATACAGTACTAGTGCAAATTCTAATAATAACAATAATAATTCTTCAAACAACAATTTTGAACCACCGTCAACTTCTCAAGCATCGGTAAATTATTCATCTTCTGATGAAAGAATTATTCTTGCTACAGCCGTCGTGAAAGTTAGAAATAGTTCTGGTGATTTTATATTAGCCAGAGCTCTTTTAGATTCCGGTTCTCAACCAAATTTGATTACTGAGGAACTTGCACAGCTACTACGATTAAAAAGAGAAGGAGGTAGATTGAATTTGAATGGTATTAGCGAAACAAATTCATTTTCAAAATCATGCGTAAATTTAACTGTCACGTCGAGGGTTAACTCTACACAATTTACTTCAAAGTTTTGGGTATTGAGTTCTATAACAAATTTACAGCCTGATCATAAAATTAGTACGACTAGCTTGAATATTCCAAGAAATATAGAATTAGCCGATCCTTGCTTTTATAAGCCTCGAAAGATTGATCTTTTAATAGGTGCGGAAATATTTTTTGACTTAATTTGTATTGGACAAATAAGGTCTGGCCCTAGCCTGCCAATTCTTCAAAAGACTTCGCTTGGTTGGATTGTTACTGGAAAGTATAACCAATCAAAGGGCTCGAGCGGCAATACAAACGTCTTTCATTTAAGTACGTCTGTAGAAAACGAGAGCAATATAGATTCAATTGTTAGAAAATTCTGGGAGTTAGAAGAACTTCCAAATGAATCAACAAAAATTTATTCTGAGGAACAGCAAAAATGTGAGGAAATGTTTAGAAATTCAGTACGACGTTTACCGTCAGGACGATTTGAAGTCTCTTTGCCTTTCAAATCTGATACAAAAACACTTGGTTTATCTTTTGAAACCGCTAAAAGGCGATTTTTTGCACTAGAAAGGCGACTTTCTAGAGATTTAAATATGAAAGAAATGTATCATGATTTTATGAAAGAGTATTTCGACCTAGGTCATATGTCATATGTTGACAAAATACCGGATTTCCCTCACTATTTTATTCCACATCAATGTGTGTTGCGACCTCAGAGTACAACTACGAAACTTCGAGTAGTTTTTGATGCTTCGTGTCGAACTTCTTCACATGCATCACTTAACGATTTGTTAATGGTTGGCCCAACAGTTCAAGAAGAATTATATTCGACATTGATCCGTTTTCGATTTCATAAGTACGCAATCACTGCAGATATTGAAAAAATGTATCGTCAAGTATTAGTTGGCGAGAATGATAGAAACTTTCAACTAATCCTTTGGAGACAGAATCCATCTGATGATTTGAAAATATTTCGGTTAAATACCGTTACTTATGGTACGGCTTCTGCGCCATTTTTGGCCATCAGATGTTTGATTCACTTAAGCGATTTATTCAAAGAGACTTTACCTATTGGTTCAAAAGTTGTTCGCAGTGATTTCTATGTTGATGATTTGATAACTGGGGCTGAAAGCTACCAAGACCTGGATATTATTCGTAACCAGGTTAATGAAATTTTAAGTTCAGCTGGTTTTAAGCTTACAAAATGGGTTTCAAATCATCCCGAAATTTATAATTCATTTCAAAAGGAGAAACTATTACATAGTGACTCTGATTCGGCAAAAGCTCTAGGTATACATTGGGTACCGAAGAATGATTCATTTAAGTTTCATTTGGAAGACAATTTTCGTGATTTAAAAGCAACGAAAAGAAACATTTTGTCTGTTTCCTCTCGATTATTCGACCCTCTCGGACTTTTATGCCCAATTGTTACAAAATCCAAAATGTTGTTGCAAGAACTTTGGATACAAAAACTTGACTGGGATGAATCGATTCCTATGAGACTAAATACGTCATGGGAAAATTTCAAATCTAATTTAATGGAAATTGATTCAATATCAATCCCAAGATTCGTTTCCACAACATCGACAGCAAAAATTCAAATTCATGGATTTGCTGACGCTTCTATTCGTGCTTATGGGTGTTGTATATACATAAGAAGCTCCGATTCTAATAAAATTGAATCGAGACTGCTAACGGCAAAGTCGAAAGTTGCTCCACTCAAGACAAAATCTCTTCCGAGACTTGAGTTATGCGCTGCACACCTATTAGCTAAGTTGTGGAGTCGAATTAAATTAATGATGAGCTTTGAAATTGAAAGTGTTAATTTCTGGACAGATTCAGAAATTACAGTACATTGGATAAAAACTCATCCGTCCTCACTGGCAACATTCGTGTCGAATCGAGTTGCCGAAATTCAAGAATTGTCAGAACAGGTTTCGTGGCGCCATGTGCCTACTAAACAGAATCCAGCTGACATCGTTTCAAGAGGATGTGATGTAAACGATTTGAAAAATTCAATTTGGTTTAAGGGACCTTCGTTTTTACTAAGCGATAGTTCACATTGGCCTGTTAACGAACATTTCGAGTTAACAGAGAATCAAAAACTTTTAGAGGCAAGAAAAACAAATGTGCTTCTTGCAGTAGAGGATCCACAAAATTGCTTGTTGGACCTGATAGAAAGATTTTCGTCATACAATAAGTTGCTAAGAGTAACTTCATTTGTACTCAGATTTATTGATATCCTGAGAAAACGTAAAATAAATAAAAATTCTACGCCTACTGCAATCGAATTGAAATGGTCATTTTATCGACTTGTAGAGACAATCCAGAAATTAAATTTTTCTGAGGAAATTGCAAAAATGCAAAAATCTGAAGTCTTGCCGTCAAACATTCAAAGATTGACGCCATTTATTCATTCATTTATTGAAGATAATAGAAAGTTTTCACTGATAAGGGTAGGTGGGAGACTGCTTAATGCAGATTTGGATTACAATACCAAATTCCCACTTTTATTACCGAAAATAAATAGTTTTGTCACACTTTATTTGCGAAATCTCCATACTGAGAATTGTCATGCTGGTACAAAGGCTCTAATAGCTCTTTCACGAGAAAATATATGGCTCATAAATGCCAAAGAAGAGTGCAGCAGAATAATTCGCAAGTGTGTACATTGCTTCCGCTATAAACCAAAACTAATGTCCCAAATAATGGGAAATTTGCCCACTAATAGAGTGAGAGCTACTCGACCATTTTTAGTAGTCGGAGTAGACTTCTGTGGTCCTATAAACGTTTCATTGAGAATTCGTGGTAGGCCACCATTGAAAATGTATATAGCGGTTTTCGTGTGTTTCACTTTAAAGGCGGTACATTTAGAATTAGTATCTGATCTGTCTACTGATTCTTTTCTTCTTTGTTTTAAAAGGTTCGCTGCCAGGAGAGGTCAACCACAGACGGTGTATTGCGACAACGCGACGAACTTCGTCGGAGCCAGCCGCGTTCTGAGGGAGTTGCAGCAAGCGTTCGACAGGAGTCGACAGGCCGTCGAGTCGTACGCAGCGTCGTCCGGGGTGAAGTTCAGCTTCATACCACCTCGGGCGCCTCACTTCGGAGGGCTGTGGGAAGCCGCTGTCAAACAGGCGAAGTTCCTGCTTCTGCGAGCCGTGGGCAACGCGTCGCTCACACAAGAAGAAATGGCAACGATGCTTGCAGAAGTAGAGGCGGTGCTCAACAGTCGTCCAATAGCACCGCTGTCTCCAGACCCGAACGACGGAGAAGCGTTGACACCAGCTCACTTTCTTCTCGGAGAGGGTCTGCGTTCGCTGCCGCCAGAATCAGGAGAAGACGTGAACGTCAAAGAGGGGAAGTTATGGAAGCGATGGCGAATGCTTTGCGGTCTCAAGCAGACATTTTGGCAGGCTTGGTCACGCGACTATATTCTCGGCCTTCAAGCCAAAGCGAAGTGGCACCAAGAGTTTCCCAACCTCGAAGTCGGTCAGGTGGTCCTCATCCACGAGGACAATTGCCCGCCTCAGCAGTGGCTGACCGGGAGAGTCGTCAAGGTCGTAGAAGGCGAAGACGGCAAGGTCAGAGTGGCGGAGGTCAAAACGCGAACAGGCGTATTTAGGCGCCCAGTGCACAAATTGGCTCCACTGCCTAATAGTTGAAGACGTGCAGTCGTTCAATGGGGCCGGAATGTTGCGCCATATTACAATAAATAATATTAGTTTAATTTGAATTATAATAATAATACCAATAATAATACCAGAAATGAATTCGATAATATTAACTCAATAATACCTGTAAACTCTAAGACTGCTTAATATGTTAAATCTAACTGTAGTGCTGAATTGCAAATAAATACACAAAGTTTAGCGTCTTTTGTATATAATAATAAATAAATAAGGACTTGCAAAGTGAACTTTAAACCGACAAGCTGTGTTTCCTTTAAGTAAAGTTTTAAAGCCCCAAACAAAAAAGAAAAAATTAAAAAACCTAATTTAAATATCTTAAAAACTATTAAGATTAAACAGTTGCTTTTATTTCTAAAGAGTTTCCCTAGAGTTTTTTCTTCATCTCTCCTCAATTTTATAAGAAAAGCTCAAAAATATTGCCAGTAAAAAAATAGGTTTGTTTACATAAAAAACCAGTTTGTATACAAACTTTGACAAGTCGACCACCGAAAAAAAAACACCATATGTATGTTGACTTGACTTCTAGTGAAATTGACTTGGCTGATGTGTTCTTTTAAAAAAGCTTAGTGTACAGAGAAGGAAATTTAAACATGTCTCCGGTATCAATCATATAAAAATAGTTCTTTTTCCTCAGTCAAAGCAGCGATGTTATACACTTTTTTTAAAAGTCCTTACACAGCCCACAAAATATCCATATTATTCCCTACGCTTTAAAAATTGTTGTTGAATGATAAAATATTTATTATTCTTATGCATTTGGGTGATCAATAAAAATCACCAACATGAGTCATCTAAGATCACTTTCGATGATTTATATACATATTTATTTATTTATTACAGTCATTTTAAAAATTTAAATTTTCGCTTAAATAAATAGCCTATATACTAACATTTGATTACTTTACATTCATTTTACTATCAGTTAAGAAATCTAATTATTAATCTAAATTTGGATCCAATGAAAAATCAATAAATCTATTGATTGAAAATGTTACACATTCTTCTAAGAAGATCAGCATCGCCATAATGATTAAGAACTGATTTACCACTTGAGAGATTGAAAAAGGATTCATCTAAATGATTCATTACCGAAGAAATAAAAAGATTGGCGGCATGAAATAACCCCCCAAAATATAACCCCCAAAAAAATAATGAAAAAACCCCCCAAAGCGTAGGGCCTTATTTCATATGCAACAAACCCCCAATTTTGAAAATGAAATTATCCCCCAACGAAATGAAATAACGCCCCAAACATTAATGAAATAATTCCCTAATTTTTTGGGGCTTATTTCATATGAAATAAAACCCCAGTTTCTGATATGAAATAAGAGCCCAAAATATGTAATACAATTAATTATATAGTTTTGCTTTAAATAATCCCGCGATAGATATCATGGTATGATATACCAAACACTAGCTTCGCCAATTAAGGCTTTTCAGCCTGTGGGTTTTATATGGGTCCTATTGTTAATTATGGACCGATCAATTTACATATGTGAAAAAAGTGACGTAGCAGTGCACTCAAAGTGCCTTGGAGCATATCATAATTGAATTAAAAATAAAATGTAAATGAATATCTTTTTAAATTTTTTTTCCTAAAGACGTGAATAAAATATTTTAATTTAAAATTTTTACAAATGCGCTTAATTTGTATATCGTTAAGGCCTAACGTTGCGTTTTCGCAACGGGAGTTTTCTGGGCTCCCACGTATCCGATTTGCCCAAAATTCGTTTTCTTTCATATTTAGGTATAAACAATTAAATTGTAAAAGTTTCATCATTAACCCTCAATGGGATCATGGTTCGGGCCTTAATGGGTTAAATGACAACCCCATGTAAAAGTGATAGGTCTTATTCATAGAAAGTGTTAAAACTAGAACCGGTCTCTACCACCAAACCCCTATCACAGGACTACTTTGGTGTCAGTTCGCTTCCCTCTAGGGTTGTTCATACTTAGTCAATATATGACGTCCTACACGTAACCACTAGTTAAATAAAAAAATTAATTAATTTCGCAAAACGTTTGGATTAACCAAACAATATTTTTTACAGTTTCTTACTTACATTTTTATATCCTCCACCACAATTAGTTGTGAAGAGGGTATATTAAGTTTGTCATTCCGTGTGAAACTTTTTTATTATTCATCTCAGACCCCATAAAGTATATATATTCTGGGTCCTTGAGTAATTCTAAGTCGATTAAACCATGTCCGTCTGTTGAAAACACGCTCACTTTCGAACAACTCAAAAGAAATGAACAAACTTGGTGCCAAATTGCTTTTAGTTATCCTAAGCAGTTTGGGATTGAAATCCAGCAAAATCGGTTCAGTAGGACCAGAGCTATGAATCAAAATGTGGAACCACCACCTAAAAAAATTGATAATTTTGTTACAAAAAATAACATATATGCTGGAACAAGGCACGGAATGTGATAAGTTTTTGTAAAAATTTGTTTTATTTGACAGGAAATCACGCTGTTAAATTTCGTGCAGATCCGTCCATAGTTTACCCTAAGCCCCATATAAACACTACTCCTGGAAAACAGTTTAGTACGCATAAAACCGCTAGCGTAACAAAATTTGGTACGTCACAGTTTTTTAGGACTAGAAATAGCACTGTGAAATTTCGTGACGATCGGTCCATACTTTACCTTAGGCCCCATATAAACCCTACTACCGGAAAACAGTTTAGTACGCCTAAAACCGTAAAAAATAATGCAATCATAACAAATTTTGGCTCGTCACAGTTCTATAGGACCATAAATGATACTGTGAAATTTCGCGAAGATCGGTACATAATTTACCCTAGGCCCCATATAAATCCTACTACCGGAAACAGTTTAGTCGCCTAAAACCGTAATTAATAACAAATCGTCACAGTTTAAGATAATAATAACATCATACAGATATTACTCCTTAAACATTCGAACTGTCGGTGGAGGGTATCAAAGATTCGGCACAGCCAAATATAGCACTCTAACTTGTTTTTATTATCTTTTTAAAAATAAAGTTAAGTTAATCGATAGAAATTGTTAAAGATAAAACTAAGGGTTAATTAATTAACTAGTCACGCTTTTATTGGATTTTTTTGTTAGGTAAGCACAAGATTTTGTTATAAAAAAGTCATGGAATTTGAAGAAGTTTTCTGGAATAGTATTTGTATGGGAGTTGTGGTCCAAAATGGAGCGATTCCGATAAAATTCGGTACGGTGATTTCAATAGTATTTAAATAAGCTTTTACCAAATTTAATCGTAATACCAATATAATAAAATGGGCACAATACGCTTTTCTGGAAAGAAGCTTGTATGGAGGCTATGATAAATTATGGACCGATTCTGTTGGTACTAGTGCCAATTAGCATTCATGTTAATAATTTCATCTCATTATCTCTGAAATTGCGACCAGTGCTTTGTGCCCAAGGTTTATATTGAGAGCATGCCAGCCAACTCTACGGACGGACGGGCATCGTAAATCGAATCTGAGTCAGTCGATATACTATAAAGACCAATATTTTAAGGTGTTACAAACATCAGCACAAACGCAAAATACTCTTTCCACTATTGTGTTGTTGGTTTAAAAACAATATATAAATTTTACTACATACTGTGTGGATATTGCAATAACGTTAAAAATGGATTGATGAAGAGGGGAATATAAATGAAATAATTTTTTTATTAAACTTTGTGGCAAACAGATCAGTTGATGGACATATTAAGATATTAAACCATGGGTTATTATTGAATTCAGTTTTTTCTCGGATCAAAATATATATCGGTAATACAGAAAGGGGTCCCTGTTTTTTTTATGATACTACGATAGGTAGTATGGGTACGTTCGTAAATGCAGTTGCTGCGCATCAGTTGCGCATTAGTAAAGTTGAATGTTCGTAAATGCATCACTTGTAAGAAACTTGGCATTACTTTCATATGCCAAATGTTTTTTAATGCAGTGATGCCGCAGTTCTGCAGCAAATATTGGCAATTATTGCATCAGTTAATTTTCTGATGCAATAACTTTTAACATAAAAGAAATAGTTTTATTTTTCTTTTTCGATGCTTTTTCTTGTAGTTTATAAGAAAACTATTACTTTTTGGTTAAATAGTTTTAATAAAATTTGTTAATAACATTTTTTTTTATTATTTTATGTTCGCTCATAAAACTTTTAAAATTTAGCTCTTGCTCAAAAATTCAAACTTTGCACAGCTGTTGTGCAGTAAAAAAGCATCAGCATCACAAGCGCAACTGGTGATCACGCATCAGCAACAATATTTTGCATCACTGCAGCAGTGATGCACAGTTTTGATGCATTTACGAACGTACCCTATATGTATGCTCCCATAAAAGATAACTTTTGTAAAATATTGTCATTCTGTTTGTAATCATAACAGTATATTAGAGATCCCAATGAGTAGCAGAAATTATTAAACTATGTTCGTCCGTCAGTTTGTCTGCCCGTATGTATGTTGAAATGGGTTTGCCAAAGACCGCAGATAAGATGGGGACTAGCTTTTTATACATCTATATTGGCATGTAGGCCGGCATATTTTGCTATTGAAATTTAGCCAGATTGGGGAATAACTAACTAACAGGCGGTCGTATATTTTATAATCTATAAATTTTATTTTTCACATTCATCTGAAATAATCTCTGCGGCATACTACTATTAAAGTCTCTACAATAAGTCTCACCTTACTAAGTGCACTTAATTAACATTTGACGTTTGAAAGTTGCTATGATTTCTGATGAGAAAAAAGTATTGTAATTTGGTAGAGAAGTCAGTTTGGGAGGTATGTTGGGTTTGGCATGTTGTTTGTTCAAATTTAAGTAGGCATTTATAATCATATCGACCCATAACCGCGAAAATAATGTAAGCGCCAAAAATCAAATTTTACAGGAGAGAGCTTTTTTGTTTTATTATACCCTCCACCACAATTAGTTGTGAAGAGGGTATATTCAGTTTGTCATTCCGTGTGAAACTTTTTTACTATTCATCTCAGACCCTATAAAGTATATGAATATATTCTGGGTCCTTGAGTAATTTTAAGTCGATTTAGCCATGTCCGTCTGTCTGTCCGTCTGTCCGTCTGTTGAAAACACGCTCACTTTCGAAAAACTCAAAAGAAATCAACAAACTTGGTGTCAAATTGCTTGTAGTTATCCTAAGCAGTTTGGGATTGAAATTCAGCAAAATCGGTTCAATAGGATCTGAGCTATGAATCAAAATGTGGAACCACCACCTAAAAAAAATTGATAATTTTGTTACAAAAACTAACATAAATGGTGGAAAAATGCACAGAATGATATAAGATTTCGCAACAATTCGTTTTATTCAACTGGAAATCACGCTGTGAAATTTCGTGAAGATCCGTCAATAATTTACCCTAGGGCCCATATAAGCCCTACTCCCGGAAAACAGTATATTAAGCCTAAAACCCTAACTAACAATGCTATCATTACAAATTTTGGCAAGTCACAGTTACATAGGACTTAAAATTAAACTGTTAAGTTTCGTGAAGATCGGTCCATAATTTACCATAGGCCCCATATAAAACCTACTTCCGGAAAACAACTTAGTACGCCTAAAAACGTAAAAAATAATGCTATCATAACAAAATTTGGTACATCAAAGTTTTATTGGACAAGAAACAAAATTGTGTTATTTCGTGAAGATCGGTCCATAACTTATCCTGGGCCCCATATAAACCTTACTCCCGGAAAACAGTTTAGTACGCCTAAATCCGTAAAAAATAATGCTATCATAACAAAATTTAGTAAATCAAAGTTTTATAGGACAAGAAATAAAACTGTGTAATTTCGTGAAGATCGGTCCATAATTTACCCTGGGCCCCATATAAACCCTACTCCCGGAAAACAGTTTAGTACGCCTAAATCCGTAAAAAATAATGCTATCATAACAAAATTTGGTACATCAACGTTTTATAGAACTGGGAAAAAGACTGTAAAATTTCGTGAAGATCGGTCCATAATTTACCCTAGGGCCCATATAAACCCTACTACCGGAAAACAGTTTAGTCGCCTAAATCCATAATTAATAACAAATCGTCACAGTTTAAGATAATAATAACATCATACAGATATTACTCCTTAAACATTCGAACTGTCGGTGGAGGGTATCAAAGAGATCGTAAAATTTTAAGATGATATATCCATATCCCTACATTTGTTGTTGAAAATATCATGCTATAAATTCGTAAAAATATTTGTTATTTTATAACACAGAACAGATATTTCTTTAAAATATGCCAAACGTTCTTATTACTTTAATTACAGCCTGTTCATCGATTTCGAACGTTTACGTTCGCATAGAAAATTACATTTAAAACAAAAACAAATTTTAGAATTTTGTTTTTATTTTAAATTAGTCCTAGTAAAAATTAATTTGTTTTTATTTTGCTACGAAATAGGAGAAACGAAAATTAGGATTTAATTCTTCTTATAAAATCCATCAGTTAGCCCTCTTTATTCTTATTTAAGACACCGAAAATTTTAAAAGATCCGTTCAAAATCTATCGCAGAATGCCGGATGTTTTAAATGAGATGGCAGAACATTCCATGGTAGCCCTGGTGTGGGTAACAGGGCACAGCGGGTTCTCGGGAAAATAAACTGCAGACGGCAGAGACAAACAGGGCTGTCTCTTGGACCACATCGGTCATTACGGGCCCCGGTGTCGATGATATTATGATAAGGCATTTTTGGAGACCATAATTAATATGTTTGCACGCCATGTCTAGTGTAGGACTAAAATCGATCACCCTGTTTTGCAGGTAGTCGGGATGGTTCGAGGCTGCAGTGATGTCTGGGGAATAATCTGGTGAATACTGGCTGACGCTGGTCACCGGCTTAGGGTATCCTAAAGGGACTCCCATAAGGACCCAAGTGAGCCGTTCTCGTGTCGGCTGCCTCTATAGTATAACAAGCACCGGCTTCGCTAGCTAAAGCTTCTGTGCATAGCGCAAGGATTTTTTTCTCTATAGTATTAAAAGGGAGATAAGGCCATAATTCCCTTATTGCCCAATCATTGAGAGGTAAGGTCATATTTAAAATTTTGCGAAATGAGATTTAAAGCACAATTTTTCAGAAAATTGTTATGCATGGTGTAAACATTCTGTAAAAGGGAAAATCCTTAGTTATCATTGAAAAAAAAATTTTTATTCTTGTGACGCACGCAGGAAAACTTTATTCAGCGAAGCCACCTGCCGCGTCCTACTGGAGGTATAAACCCCTAAGCACGGCCGCAGGCCTTCACACAGAAAAACTTTAGTATGCGAAGCCAGATTTCAATACTTAACTTTAGTGTCTCCGGAACTGAAATGAGAGATAAAGCCATTTTCTAACATTGCTAATGTGAGCTAAGGCCATGATGGCTTTATCTCCCATTCAAATGAAAAAAAAAAACAAAAAAGGCTTTATTTCCCTATTGAATGAGAGATAAAACCATCATGGCCTTAGCTCACATTGGCAATATTAGGAAATGGCTTTATCCCTATAAAAATACCGACTGGACCCGGCTTTGCAGGGCAGCTTTATTTATCGAAGCCGGTGTTCTGTATACCAAAGTGGATAAATCCTTGCGCCCAAAAACGTTTTCATTAAACATTTAAAAATGAAATAATCCCCCAAAATTGGGGCTTTATTTCATAATGATTTTTTGGGGGATATTTTCATATGAAATAATACCCCAATTAAAAAAATGAAATAACACCCCAAACAAGATGAAATAACCCCCCAATAATCGTTTTTATTGTTCTCTGTACAAACTTTTGGGAGGTCATTTCATTATTTTTTTGGGGAGTTATATTTTGGGGGGTTATTTCATGCCGACAAAAAGATTGGCTAAAAAGGACGCCCAAAAATTAACATCAATTATAGAAAAAAAACCTTTTGCTATCTGTTATGGCTTGTGGCAGTTATAAATCAAAGATAGCTAATTTTGACTAAAGGGGGAAAGTGAAATTTTCATTAAAATTGTGATTTTGCACCAAAACTTTTTGATTCCCATCTTAAGCAAATTATCTATGTATTGCTTTGAAAATTTAATTCAAAACATCTTCAAGAGAGTTTTACAAATTTACCTTAAAATCAAAATTGAAATGGCGGCAAGCGATCACTTCAAGAAATTTAACAATTTTTAATGCTGCCGTGTTAACAATTTTATTAGTATATTTTTACAAATCGAAAAATCTATCTTTTTTTTAGAAAAAATCCCTACGAATAGGGGTTGTTCCCAACGTATATTATCACAGCGTACCTAAAACTTAAACTTGTTTTTACGCGCCATAAAAAGTGGGGATATATTGATTTTGTCATTCCTATAACGCGAAAGCATGAGGACCTAGGACTGAGAAAGTAAAATCTTAACACTAATATTGTTTAGACACCAAACGAAAGTACATAATTTTTGTACAAAAAGACTGCATGGAAAACTACCCAAATTGGTCTGATATTTAATTTAACCACCTAAATCAGAGCATTGGCACAATAGATGAAATCATTTGATCTGAATATTGTAGAGAGGCGGAAAGTTCAAAAAGCACTGACTAATTGACCCACCCTCGTATCTTCATAAATAGCTTTTATTAAAATATACAGGGGTGTGCTGGAAATCGCAAACGCAAAACGCAAGAATTTTAAAAGCCGTTTTAATAAGATTAATAAAAGAATTTTATGACAAATATTAAACAAATATTTCCCTATTAAACAGGTTTTTATAACAAAAATTATAAGAATTATGTTTAAAGTTTATTAAAAACAACTTCCAAATTCTTGCGTTTTACGTTTTCGATTTCCAGCACACCCCTGATAAATAATAAATATTATAAATTTTATCCAATAAGCACTCAAAAATAAAAATTTCAAGTGCTTAAAATTTAACTGGAAATAAACTTGAGTTCAAACGTATTTTAAAGTGCTATTCAAGTTTCAAAATATTTTACTAATATTCACTTGTTTTCAAATTCCCATTTTACTGGAGAAATAAAGTGTAACAAAAGTATATCTCAACCGTTGAAACTTAAAATTCGAACTTGAATACCAATTATTTTGCACTTGGTTTCCAGTAAAAGTGTTCACTCAGGACCATGCATGTTTATTTTATCTCTATAGGTCGAATATTAACAAAAATTCAAAAAGTATCAGATGAAAAACAAAAAAGTACCAAGAAAGAAATTTAATTTCTTGTATTTCCCCTTTTTGGTACTCTTTTCTTCCCATTGAGGTTTGGTTGACAAACAAAGGACGAAAGCGTTCTTAACTAATTTAAATTATAAGAGCCGATGTTAATTTTGAATAAACCTCAAATTATTTAGGAAATTCTTGTCATTTCTTTTTATTATGATAATATTAGTATGGTTCAAAATATCGGCCAAATTGCGGCACACCTCCATCCGATGGTCCATATTTTCGACGACGTTGAGGCATAATTGAAGTTCTATGCCGTTAATGTACCGAATTATCTCATCCTTTAGCTCTTGATTTGTTGCTGGCTTATCGATGTTAACCTTTTCTTTCAAATAACCCCAAAGAAAGAAGTCCAAGGGTGTCAAATAACACGATCATGACGGCCAATTGACATCGCCTCCACGTGAGATAACACGGACATTGAATTTGTCGCGCAAAAGAGCCATTGTTACGTTAGCTGTATAGCAAGTGGGCCCGTCTGTTGAAACCACATACCGTCCACATCCATATCTTCCAATTCGGGCCATAAAAAGTTCTTTATCATCTCACGATAGCTGCCTGACCGGCCTCATTTTAGAACAAAAACCGCACCAAACAGTCACTCTTTGTGGGTGCATTGGTTTTCGACAATTACTCTTGGATTATCATTCACCCAAATGTGGCAATTCTGCTTATTTTCGAATCAGGTTAAAATGTGCCTCATCACTGAATCACGAAGTGCACGATAAGCATTTTAATTTGAACGCCATTTTCATAATAAGCCTGAATAGCTTTAACGCGTTGCTCGATTATGTATCTTACCATGGTTCAAATTGAGTCAGTCCGAAATTGAGAAATGTCAAATGAAATGCATAAAAAAACTTGACGTTAAGGTGTGGTTCACATTCAACATCGGCCCTTAACCACCCTTTAGTTTGCCTGTGCCGATTTATATATAAGATTTATATAGTCGAAATATTCAAAAACCTTATTTTTTATTATTTGATAATTGGAAAAAACAAATTTTGTATTTATACGTACTGCATATCGTCACCTAAAAGACGAAATAATCTATCTGCAGTTTTCAAAAGTTTACACGAGAGGGGAAAAACGTTATAAAATTGGAACTATTAACGATATTGAAACGAAAATTACACATTTTGATTAAAATGCAACCAGTAATATATATCGGTTTAGAAAATTTTGTTTTGCTAATCACAGCTTATGTTATGACACTTGGGTTTTTTGGAATTGTAAAAATCTGAAACCAAATAACCAGGGCAAGGAAGTTCATGCACTTAAAATCGCAAAATATGCGCATAAAACATGCACTAAAAATCGTAAAATATGCAAAAATAAAAGTAAAAAATATGCATTAAAAATATATTTATTTAACAAAAAAAAAAAATATAAATACATTTCATTCAGTTTTAAAAACTTAAAACATAGTTTAAAAAGTAGTAGTAGATAAAGATATATTTACATATATAAATAAACAAGTTTTTTTTAAGTTATCAAATGTAAAACTCATTCTATTTGGTCTTAAAACAGTTTTAAGCATTGAACGTGTTCGTTCGACATCAACGGATGTAATAGGTGGATATTTAAAAGTGGTCAACTCCTTTGTACTGGAAGGTAAATTAAAAATATTACCAATTTCTTCAACTTTTTTAAATCCGGCATTCTTTTTTAAAACTGCATTAATTTTGGCTTTTATTTTTTCGCCGATTTGACCTTCTACTTTTCTTATTTTAATGACAGCGTCATCAACGAGTTTAACCGAGGTGTTCAATGATTTAAACCCCTGAAGTTCGGTTATTGTCTCGACTAGAAACCCATTGTTTGAGTGTATAAATTCTAATTGAACCTTTATATTAGGTACATTTAAAATATTGTTCACTTTTTTATCGCGACTGCATTATTTTCGCTAAAATTATTTACCACATCTTTAAATACTTTAAAATTTTTGGCATAATACTCAACTGCCTGCAACCAGGTACCCCATCTTGTTATACATGGTTGAAACGCAAAGGTGACTTTAAAAACGTTCACGCATGGCATGAGCTTAGCATGTGACATGTAACATTTTTGAGACAGATATCTTAAAAAAACAGGTCAAGTAGAGCAACATTTTATTTTTATTAAAGGATTCTAAAAGAGAAATTGAATCTTTGAAAGTTCGAGCTATTGAAGCATGATCCACCTTTTCCAACTTTACAATATTTAACAAAAATTTGTGTTTACTCTGTTCTTCTTCTGCATTCAAGATCTTCTTCTGCATTCAAGATCCCAATTACGTAGACAACGAAACGTCCTTCAGTGTCCATTGCTTCGTCAATAGACAGCCACAATTTATGTCACTTAATTCTTTCAACAATGTCACATAGTTGTATAGTGTACAACTTGGCGATATAAGTTTTTATAAGGGTTGTTTCCGTAGGAATGGTTTCATTGTTATATTTGTTTAAAAAAATTCTATAATTTTGGTTGATTAGCTTATATAAAGGTATATCTGCAGACACCAGAGCATTATACAATTCAAAACTAAATTTGCTAGTCTTATCCTCAAAAGTTGATTTTCTTGAAATTAAAGTTTGCGAAACGTTTTCATAAATCATAAATCTTTGTGTTTCTGGCTTTGAAGGTGCTGATTTACTTGAAATTTTTAAATGAAACACCTTTTTGCAAACTTTGCAAAAAAGTACTTTTCCCTCTATTTTGAAGACTCAAAAACACACTTATTTAAAAGATTATTTTTTGATATTTTTTCTTTTGGCATTTTTTCCCTTAAAAACAATTTATTTTATTAATACTTTTTGGATTTTAGGTCATACTTCTTATAACGTAAATCAAAAATATTATGTTGAGTTCTATTTTTTCTTCGCCGAACATTATTTTTATTTGCTGCTTCTTCAAGTAAAAAAAACCGCAAACAAAATGAAATGTCAAAAACTGTTTTATTGTTACTTCTACAATTATGTGCACAATTATACAAATTGTATAATTTTTGTATGTGCTACTTTTTAAAAGTAAAAAAAACAAGGTGAATTTATAATAAAATGTAGGTAATTCAGTACCAAACACCAACATGTTGTTTTTGCTCCTTGAAAATGTCGAAGTTAGCAGATTTTCCCATACTATTTTGACTGTTTGACAGCTTCAGGGCTGAAACAACTATAGCCAGCTGATTCACTGACTACACCTTATACTGAATTCGCCTTGAACAGAAAGATATTTCTAAACAAAAAACTAAGAAAAGAGCAATTTTTTTTATATATATTACAAAATATGACGAAAAATGTGAATTTATAACAAAATATGACGACAAATATGCATTTATATCAAAATATGCAAAAACATGCATTTAAAGCAAAATATGCAAAAATATGCACTAACAAATTGATGCCATTTTACTGGAAATATTGTGATTCGCAAAGATATTAACTTTAGGTGAGTCTCAGAGTACCGACAACAAACATGCATTTGCATGAAGTCCCTTGCCCTGCAAATAACCTATCTGCAGTACTAATTAGTACGAATAAATAAAAATTTCTTTATACACATGAATATTATATACATTAAATAATTACAGTAGTAGTTTCTTTTACTGGTTTAAGCAGAAACAAGTACTTAATGTTTGTCTAAATTACACTATGCAACAAAATTAAACTTTTTTCGTGATTTTTGATGATATATTTTTCCCTTCTTTTTTGTGCGTAACGGTCTTCTAGGTACAAAACTTTGTCATTTGTAATATTACATGTTCAATTTTGCACACAAATGCGTTATGCTATTGGGAATAAAAACCCATAAAAAACTCAATTTTGAAATTTTTGCAGATAGGTTATTAGGTCTTTAAGATGACGATATGTGTTAATAACAAAATTTAAACGCTTATAACTCTGAAAATATTGAACAGATTTTAATAAAATACATATATATTGATCTTCTGTAAGTAAGTCTTGGTTCACACTATGAAAGTTTTCTTACAGAAAGTCTGAGTTTATGGGTGAGAGAGGAGAGATGAAAAGCATGTTCTCTTCCCCTCTCACCAATAAACTCAGACTTTCTGAAAGAAAACTTTCATAGTGTGATCCCAGACTAAATACCTTTCAAATGGTGTATGGATTGTTCAAATCGGTTGACATACAGAGAAGAAGAGAGTTCTTAGCTGTTTTGCCTTTAGCGTATTTGCATATTTTGCAATTTTGCAAAACATTCATAGCAAAAATATATTTTTGTTGTCATTGCCAACTACATTTGAATCTTGGGTGCAACCTTTGCATTTTGAAATGCTATTGGAAAATTTCACCGTGTTACTTACTTAACTGATCATTTGATAAAATCTATTGTTGCATAATTGAAAAATGGAGGAATAAGTTTTTTTAAAGCCAAAATTGTCACAAATATTTTGTGGAAAATTTCGGAAGTTTCAGTAAGATCAGTTCATATTTTTGTGGTGCTACATATTTAGACTATCTAGAATCGAATTAATTTTTTTTTTTTGTAAAACAGATCGGAACTATAAAAAGTTACTTTATTTTTTAAATTGCGCCAAAAATCTTTCAGAAAGCGAAAGTTTTGCAATAAATACTTTTATATAAAAGACTTTTTCTGCCAATCTCAAACTGTGCCCATGTTCTGTAACTCTCGCGTCGAAAAAGTTCTCGATTGAAATGTGTGAAATGAATCAAAAATGCCATAAATTGAAACAAACAGCTGTTTTTCTCACTTAACTGTGTCTGTAACTTTTTTTGGCGAGTACAAGCTGTCACGTAAGAAAATAACTCGCCAATTTACAGAAAAAGTGTGTCTGTAACATTTTGGTGAGAAAAGTTTCCGCTTTGAACTGTCAAATAAACTCACGAATAAAAATGGGGCGAGAAAAAATTTAAATACTAAAAACAATTAAAAATGCAAAATGCAAAGAATAATAATAATAATATTTTGTTCTTGGCACATTTTTCATTGTTTTATTATTTTGCTTTTAACATTTTAATAAAATATACGAATGTCTTTAAAGCTCGTTTGCAAACAACAAACATTAAAGTCGCTCTTTACACAATTTGGTATAGCCGACGGTTGTATTTTCGCCGCCGTCGTTGAAAAATTTTTAATTTTTGGTAAATTTTGGTCGCCGTCAACGATATGTGTTACTGGCGTTCTGAACATCTGCAATGTCACATCGGCTTCGAGTGCAATATTATGACATTTATAACGTAACGACGTAATCTCTTTTGATAGTTTTCGACATGAGTTACAGACACACATTTCTCTCACTTTTCTAGAAACGATGGAATATTTTGTTTCACATCTTTTCGATGCAAGAAGTTCTCACTAAAGTTACAGAACATGGGTACTGAAGTAAGAAGTTAATTGAATTGCAACAGATCCTAGGGACCAGTGATGTTTTACGTAGGGAAAAATCATTACTCGAATTCAGGTTGAAATCACAGCCACCACGTGATAACGAAAAGTATCTCCTCGTCAAGAAAGTTGTCTTTCATTGAGACCTTTTGTGAGTTCATGTCTTAAAAAAGGCACTCCTCCATCGGACAGGGAGAACTGGATGAAAAGCTGCCCTCTATCAGAAGAGAAAAGCTTCTGCAAATAAAATCATTCTTAAAGACATGAAGCATTTCCCGCAAGAAGCATACTAATGGTGGTCTCAACCAACAGTCAGACCGGTGCTGTGTCACTGGTAGCTACTAGCTCCCGGGCCACCAGATGCGAAGATACTCTTGTGAGTCTTCGATCTTAAGAAATCACAAAGACTTAAGGAGGTCTGCATATTTGTGACTTTGTCTGATCGGAGGTATGCATACATCAGATTTGCAAAAAGGGATGTAAAACCAAATGGTGAAATATTCTTGAGATGATTCCTTTACCCCCTGATGAGTGTTTGTCTTAGAGTAAGTAACAAAAATCTTTAAACTAAAATTGAGTCACAATGCAGGGAGAAAAATAATGTTTAGACGGTTTTTGACCTAGAGGGGTGGAAGGTTCTTCTAAGCCTTGGTCGCGTTTGAAGTTAAGTTTGCCAGTGGAATCTCTAAATCCCTATGAATGTTTTCATCACTTATATACCCCGGCGCTCCGGTCATTGTTGTAAAAACTATTGGATAAACAACTAATTAATAAATATCCTTTCGGGTTATTAATAATAACAGCGGATGTGATTTTATTAATAATTGAAATAAACATAACCTGTCCGTAAACACCTGGGTTCGAGCCCAGATTGAGTCAACAATGAAAAATTATCAATAAATTTTAATGAATTTTCATGTTGTAAAATTCCTTTCTTCATAAAAATAATTTAATGAAAATTAAATTTAATGAACTTAAGCCTAATTAAAAATATTAAAAATTTGGATTAAAAACCATAAATAGTTCAATAAAATAACCACAATACTAATAATTGTTAAAGCTAAGGCACGAGCTCTATGTTTGCATTTGTCCTTCAAGTTGTGCTGAAAAGGTCAACAAGAAAAAGAAAGACAAAAAAATGAAAAAACAAAAATATGTACTTTGAACTTCAAGAAGAATTCTTGACAAAAGTACGAAAAAACAGAAGTAAAGGAATAACATGTTAAAATAAATTAAAATAGATAATCATTCAAAGCAAATTTCGATCTACCAAAGGTTGAATACAATTTGGTTTAAGGATTGATGTTTGACTAATGACGTCAGCAGTCGTCGATGGCTGCGAGTGTTAAACGGCAAGCCCTCTGAGGAGATTGAGTGGTTGCAATCGAAACATGTCAGGGTAACCTGTCCGTAAACACCTGGGTTCGAGCCCAGATTGAGTCAAGAATGAAAAATTATCAATAAATTTTAATGAATTTTCATGTTGTAAAATTCCTTTCTTCATAAAAATAATTTAATGAAAATTAAATTTAATGAACTTAAGCCTAATTAAAAATATTAAAAATTTGGATTAAAAACCATAAATAGTTCAAAAAAATAACCACAATACTAATAATTGTTAAAGCTAAGGCACGAGCTCTATGTTTGCATTTGTCCTTCAAGTTGTGCTGAAAAGCTCAACAAGAAAAAGAAAGACAAAAAAATGAAAAAACAAAAATATGTACTTTGAACTTCAAGAAGAATTCTTGACAAAAGTACGAAAAAACAGAAGTAAAGGAATAACATGTTAAAATAAATTAAAATAGATAATCATTCAAAGCAAATTTCGATCTACCAAAGGTTGAATACAATTTGGTTAAAGGATTGATGTTTGACTAATGACGTCAGCAGTCGTCGATGGCTGCGAGTGTTAAACGGCAAGCCCTCTGAGGAGATTGAGTGGTTGCAATCGAAACATGTCAGGGTAACCTGTCCGTAAACACCTGGGTTCGAGCCCAGATTGAGTCAAGAATGAAAAATTATCAATAAATTTTAATGAATTTTCATGTTGCAAAATTCCTTTCTTCATAAAAATAATTTAATGAAAATTAAATTTAATGAACTTAAGCCTAATTAAAAATATTAAAAATTTGGATTAAATTGTAAAAGTTTATTAACAATAGAATTCAGACACAATATTATAACTAGAAAAAATTATTTAATATTTTTTCTTTCAATAACATAATATTCAAATACAAAAACAAGGCGAATTTACACAAGGTGAAGCTATCTTGCTTCGTAAGCAACAGCTGATTACTAACCTTGTGTCAAAATGGTATACCGTCCTGTTGGTTCTGGGGAATCTTAACTAAATTCTTTAATTTTCGATTAAAATTGTGAAATTTA
Organism: Pollenia angustigena; assembly: GCA_930367215.1. NCBI lineage: Eukaryota > Metazoa > Arthropoda > Insecta > Diptera > Polleniidae > Pollenia > Pollenia angustigena. The sequence goes on from OV884058.1 coordinate 169,927,441, forward strand.
AAACTTTTTAAAGTTATAAAATTTCAAACAAACACAATTTAATATAAAAACAAAATTAAATATTTCTTTGAATTTTTGACACAACGTTAAAATGTTTAACAGTGTCGTAAAACGTTTTCAAAATAAGACCACCTTGTATGAATTCGCCTTGTACAAAAAGGAGAAAAAATATTATTGTTTTACAAAGTGCATTTAAAAAAGTATATAAAAACATTTTGTTCAACAAAAACTGTCGATTGTGCCCTCTGTATAAGGTCGATTCTGAAACTGCTAGCCGTTCCCTATAATTGCAGAATATATGTCCAAATTATACAGAATGACTTTATAGTCCAGACTTAGTTTAAATTTCTCACTTACTTACAAGTGAAATCCAAAGGCTGTATAAGGCATATAAAGTCTATACAAATGTATACCAAGGTGTGTAAAAAATCAGACGAACCTCTTCTGAGTGTGAACGTAACGTGTTTACTAGTTAAGGCTCAGTTAGCCGGGAGTATCAGTAACAGTAACCTTACCGTATTCTTACAGATTGAGACGAACATCTTACTGCTAACTGCAATCGTTCTAATTGCTTTACATACAACAAAATGAAACAGCTGATTTGCAACGTTACTGTTACTCCCGGCTAACTGAGCCTTAAGTCTGTGTTCATACGATTCTTGTCTTATTGACATGATTGCAACTTTATAGGCGATAGGGACGAGGGGAAAAGAAACGAGTACACAGATGCATGTACTGTCTTTACGTTTTGCTTTTTCATTCGTTGTTTAATTTTGTTATTGTTTTCAATATCAAAAAATAAATTGTAAAAGTTTATTAACAATAGAATTCAGACACAATATTATAACTAGAAAAAATTATTTAATATTTTTCTTTCAATAACATAATATTCAAATACAAAAACAAGGCGAATTTACACAAGGTGAACTTATCTTGCTTCGTAAGCAACAGCTGATTACTAACCTTGTCTCAAAATGGTATACCGTCCTGTTGGTTCTGGGGAATCTTAACTAAATTCTGTAATTTTCGATTAAAATTGTGAAATTTAAAACTTTTTTAAGTTATAAAATTTCAAACAAACACAATTTAATATAAAAACAAAATTAAATATTTCTTTGAATTTTTGACACAACGTTAAAATGTTTAACAGTGTCGTAAAACGTTTTCAAAATAAGACCACCTTGTATGAATTCGCCTTGTACAAAAAGGAGAAAAAATATTATTGTTTTACAAAGTGCATTTAAAAAAGTATATAAAAACATTTTGTTCAACAAAAACTGTCGATTGTGCCCTCTGTATAAGGTCGATTCTGAAACTGCTAGCCGTTCCCTATAATTGCAGAATATATGTCCAAATTATACAGAATGACTTTATAGTCCAGGCTTAGTTTAAATTTCTCACTCACTTACAAGTGAAATCCAAAGGCTGTATAAGGCATATAAAGTCTATACAAATGTATACCAAGGTGTGTAAACAATCAGACTGGAGTATTGCAACATACTTAAGTGTGAAATGTGGACGAACCTCTTCTGAGTGTGAACGTAACGTGTTTACTAGTTAAGGCTCAGGTAGCCGGGAGTATCAGTAACAGTAACCTTACCGTATTCTTACAGATTGAGACGAACATCTTACTGCTAACTGCAATCGTTCTAATTGCTTTACATACAACAAAATGAAACAGCTGATTTGCAACGTTACTGTTACTCCCGGCTAACTGAGCCTTAAGTCTGTGTTCATACGATTCTTGTCTTATTGACATGATTGCAACTTTATAGGCGAGAGGGACGAGGGGAAAAGAAACAAGTACTCAGATGCATGTACTGTCTTTACGTTTTGCTTTTTCATTCGTTGTTTAATTTTGTTATTGTTTTCAATATCAAAAAAGCACGTGTCGTCAACATGACATGAATCATTTGAACGCCAATTCATGTTCAAAGAAGAAAAAGGAAGAATCTTGTCAATAAGACATGAGCCGTATGAACTCAGACTTAGCGTTCCCTCAACAATAAATTTCAGTGTATTTATGAATAATAAATAAATTCGGAATTGAGCATGTCATACAAAAATCTTATTAATAATGAATTTTGAATTCCCACTTGGCTAATGGTGTTTTCTTTTCTGATGCAAAATGTTGGCAATATATTTTATAACATTTATTAAAGATTGCTCACCAGTGTTGCCACTTTGTGGGTAATTACCCGAATTTGGTATAATTTTTACGGTCGTGGGTAGAGCGTGGGTAATTTCTCCTAGGTGTAATTCAGGTTTAATTTGAAATTTTTACTTCAGATGCCCAAATAAAATCAATATTCGATTTCAGTGATGAGATTTATTTCTTTCTAAATATTGTTGCTAAGAAATGCACAGCCTTCTGAACCAAAGTCTCGGTTTCTTTTTAAGAAACGACTTCAATCATTAAACATACATATATTTTCAAATGTTTGGTAATGAATGTCGCAAGATGGACCCTTAGATTTGGATAAAGATGCCTATCATATTGATTTAGAACCTGACGTTTATTGAAAAAAGTTATTCAAACTAAAAGCTTGCCTGGGGGAAGATATGTATAATTAATTTTATTTCTATCTTGCTACTTTTTAATGCTTTAGTTCAGTGATATGCACTTGTGTGCGGTGGCAGAGACTGATGATAGTCTGATGTTTTGAAAAGAACAATATTTGTTGTATACATGTGAATTGCCGACCGTGTCTGTGTGAAAAATACGATTATTAACTGACTCGCGAGCCTACGGAGTGGCTATCACTACTTCAGTTTAAAGAATATTTAATTCGCTTTACAGTTGTAAAACTGAATTACGAAAGGGACAGTTGTATAAAACTCTGCAGGCATTTTGTTTTCTAAATAAGGTTTTTTTTTAATACCATGAAACTAGACAACACCAAAAAAATTAATTTTAATCGCAGATTGATGCACGGCATTACGATTTGAAACTGATTTAAATCAAATAGACACCGCGCCTGTCCTTGACAAAACGCATTGCAGACGTCCAATTTTGTTTCTTTTTCGAATAAAATGAATAATGTTGACCTCCAAGACACCGATTGTTGCTGGTTTATCAGCGTTAACCACTGACTTCACAGCCCTACGGAAAACAATCAATAAGTGTCACATCGCATGGCCTTGAAGTCTAATTGACAGTTTATTTTCTCTAAATCAACACATCGCCTTCATTTGTGAAAAAAAGTTTTGTCATTTAAATCATGAAGCCACCTTTAAGTTGCGAAAATCGATGGCTGATTTTCAAAGTATATTTGGATAATTTGGTGGCGTTGTTCAAGCATGAATCTATTCATGATGATGTGCCTGATCAAAAAGTGAAAATAGTATGACAGTTCGTAAGCTCTATGGGGCTAAAAAGCATCCATTATAAAGCAATAACAAGGAAGGGGAATGTAAGACGAGATAAACCCACTGTTGTTTATTGTTGATGTGTTTTGTTCAAGCTTTGATATTATTACAAGTAGAACTGTTGCTATAATTCTTATACGTTTAACAGTTTTATTTGGTTTAATATCTTTAGTTTGTCTAAAATCTTTATGGATGAAGTTTCCTGATGATCTGGCCTAAGCAACCAGTGAAATGCATAGGAATAGCTTATCCCATCAACAATAAATTTCAAGTGTTTTTGTCAAGAATAAAAACTGGGAATTAAGCACGAATAGCAAAATCTTTTGAAATTAAATAACAAGGAACATTTTAAACCTTCCCAAGATATATCAACCAAATGTGGAAGTTAAACTCATTAAGGGTGTGCAAACTGTGCATTCTTACACCCTCGTAAATGAACTGTCAAAAATTGTATGAGAATTCATTTACACAAACTGCTTAAATTTGCCCAACAATTTTGACTCGTAAACTTGCGCTGTTCAATTGTGCATTTATACAGACAAATTTTTTTAATGCTTACCGCCGTTTTCAATGAAAACTTCAAGTGTAAATAAATCACAAACAATAAATTCTTGTAATAATATAAGCATATTAGTCTTTTGGCTTTCTTTATGCATGTTTAAAAACAAATTTCATTTATAATTTACAAATTTCAAGTTTTTTATTATATTTTTAATTATTTTTTTTTAATATATTTTTTATTGACGTTTCTGTATCATGAAGACCCTTATTATTTTAGCAGTTTTATTAATTTTTTTAAGTCTTTAATGTTATTTTTGTTAGTTTAAATAAAATTAACAGTTTGACTAATATTGATCTTGTTTTAATGTAAATGTAAATGTCTTTTTATTAAATAAAACTTAAATTTTATATCAGGTGTAATTTCATTTAAATCGGGTAATTTTGCTTCATCTCAAGTGCAATTTTGAATCGTGCTGGTGGTAACACTGTTGCTCACACTCTCAGAACCTGTTATATACGATCACAAGAGGAGAACAAAAATCCTTGTGTAATTCGAACTTAGAATAACTGTATCATTGGCAAATGTTGTAAAGGTCAATTAGTCGCATATGGGCAAAAAATATCTTTTTAATTCTTATCCATTATAAATAAAAAAATAAATTACAAAAAAAAAAAAAAAAAAATTAAAAAAGTTTATTAACCTCTTAAAAACATAATTTGTTTATTAACTATTGTTTTCTTATCGCTTTAAAATTATGTATAAAATATAAAACAAGAAAGCTAAAATGCAAAATCACATAAATTAATTTGAAATAAAAAAAAAAAAAACAATAAACTATTTCCACAATTTTATATTTTACTGTATCATTTATAAATAGAATTCCAAAAATTAAAAAAACGAAATCACTAAAAGCATCCCCAAATTTGCAATAATTTGCAGACTGATTTTGAATCTAAAAATTAAAAAAAAAAAATTCCAAACTACAAGTTTATTCACCTCTATTAATTATAATTCTGTTATCGATTAAAAATTAGGTATAAAATATGAAACAAAAACCTATACATAAAGCGAAATCGTATAAATTTATTTGAACAAAAAATATTTTTAAAATTATATACAAAACTTGCATATAAATTATTTTTGACTTTATCATTTAATATTTGGAAACGATATAAAAGCTGTAAACTTATATTAATTTTATAGCAAAATCAAATTAATGCTTTTGTATGCAAATTTTCCTTTTTTGGTTTTGACATTTCAATAGACATTATACAGCTACCGCCAAATGTAAGATTGGCCCTTTCTTTTTTGTTGTTATTGTTGTTGTAGCCGGACGATCTATGTGTATATGTACATATGTATATGACTTGCTCGATATCAGCATCTGTGATCATAATGATTGTGATAATGTTCATTAATGGTCGTAACAGAAAGTTTATGCATAAATATGAATTAGCCAACAAGAAACCAACAGTGGCAGTGCGACTTGTTATAAGACAACACCATAAATTATCTAACATGTGTATACATGCTCATACAATAATCTATTCAAAAAAAGACAGTGTAAATTTACCGACAAACGGATGGGGGTTAATAATCAAAATAGAGAGGTAGATGAGTTGAAAAAGGGTGGTTCGAGAAAGAGTGTTATTTGAAAGGTGCCAAATGACAACTAACATTTTCAGTTTATTTTTCTTTTTAAGCTAATAAGACCTAATGAAGTTGATGTAAATAAAACAAATTTATTACATTTCACCCGACGTTTCGTCACTTTTTGGTGACTTTTTCAAGGGTCGTCTATTTAAATAAAAATAATAAAAGAACAATATCAACACAAAATATTTTTCTTCACAACAAGCAAACACAACTTACACAAATTATTAATATCTTCATTGTGGTTCATTGCTTTCATTATGTTTTGCTGTATTCTCAACCTCTCTATTGTATATCTCTTCCTCTCCCCTCGTTCAAAATCCAACACTCTCACTTGTTCTGTTTGAAAGGAGTTAGATTTTTAAACCATGTGTTGTGATAATGCACTTGTTTCTCTCCTCTTCAATATGACATTTTGATGTTCTCCCATTCTCTTTTCAAGTGAGCGATTTGTTGTTCCTATATAAATTAAGTCACAATGCTGATCGTCCCTTCCGTTACACTTTACTTCGTAAACAACATTACTTTGTTATAGTTTTCTATTGGCGCTTGAACTCTTGAAAATATTGCACTTAAAGTTGAATTCGGTTTGTATGCAAAGTTTATTTGTTCTGATTTTATTGTTGTCCTTATGTGTCTATTATCCGTCAAGCCAGGTATGTATTTTACACTGTAAAAATGTTTGTTTGTTTCAGGGTTGCTATAATTATTGATGTTTTTGTATTGTACATATTTTTGTGTATCGTTGATAAGTGTATTTATAAATTTTTTTGGAAAACTATTGCAAATTAATATTTCTGCGATTTTATCGATATTTTTGTTATGATATTGCGGGTCGCTTATATTTAATACTCTTGAAATAAATTTTTTTGCTGTATTAATTATCTGGTTTTTGTGTTGTGTCGCGTTGTAATTCATTATTCTGCCAGATGAAGTTTCCTTAGCGTACCAGTCAAACGTAATTAAATCTTATTCCCTACGTAGCCTGTTATCAAGGTGCGCTATTTCACCATTTTTCTCAAGTTCTACTGTAAATTTAATTTTGGGGTGGTGACTATAAAAAGTGTTCAGAATAATATCCCTGTCCTTGATGTTAATTACGGCTAAAATATCGTCAACATATTTGATAATGTATTTAATGTGAATATTTTTATTTCTAAGTTCCGTGATTGCATCGTCAAGTAATGTGTCAAGTACTATATCTGCTATAGTAGGCGAAAGAGGATTGCCCATTGGCATGCCGAAGATCTGGTTATAGACTTTTTCTTTGTACACAAAGAAGTTATTGTACGTTAAGCAGAATTGGAGGATTCGTAAAAATTTTGAGCTAGGGATCTTTGTTAATTCTTAATTTTGTCCCATTTTTTCATTAGTCTGTGTTCATACGGCTCATGTCTTATTGACAAGATTGCTATTTTATAGGCGAGAGGGACGAGGGGAAAAGAAACGAGTACACAGATGCATGTACTGTCTTTACGTTTTGCTTTCTTATTCGTTGCTTAATTTTGTTTTTGTTTTCAATATAAAATAAAACAAAATAAAAAACATTTCGTCAACATGACATGAATCATTTGAACGCCAATTCATGGTCAAAGAAGAAAAAGGAAGAATCTTGTCAATAAGAAATGATCCGTATGAACTCAGACTTATATTTTTAATTGCCGCATAGACTGGAATAGAGCGAAATAACATCAAAAGATACTAAGACTTCATTTTCGTTGAGTTGCATGGCCTCTAATTGTGTTTTTACCTGGGTGGAAATCTTAACATTCTATTTATCATTGGCTTACAGAAAAATAGTAAAAGTCTTTAATTATTAATTTGGAAGTAATATCGATAAATTGGCATTTAAAACAGTATTTTCGTACGCTTAAAGATTTTAGAAATGTCATAAAACCAATTCGAATTAAATTTGATACATGTTTTATTAGAGAAACTTTTAACATGTTTAGCAGTTGGCTTATTAACTCTAAATCAACTAAAATGGATATACGTTGTTATGGAATAAAATCTTAGAAATTAGTTTGTTTCTATACGCAAAGAAAAAACATGGTTGTGGTAAACATATTCCAAGAGCAACATATTATGATAAGATTCATGATTGTAGTCACCATATTAAGATTATTATTGAATCATAGTATGACTAAATATACTCGTAATATTACAACATAATATTTTTCCCTTAATCATATTATTATTCTGTTAATCATACTAAGTTAAGATGTAATCAAATTATTGTCATGTTAATCATAATAAGCTTAGAAGTAATCATATTTTCATCATCATAATAAATTTAGAAGCAATCATATTATGATAAATCTCCTTTCATAACTGTCATAAAAATACAAAATAAATTAAAATTTTTTGCATCGATTTTTTATATTGTGGCCTTTTACAATTTTTCTTAATGTAAATCAAATAGCGGAGTTCAATTTTAGGCTTGCAAAAGAGCAAATGCAAAATCTGTGGTTTTCACGGGCAACCACGTATCTCCATTTTGCCGATTTTGAGATGTTGATGCCATATTGCCTAATTTTAAACGCTCTTTACATGCTTAATAAAATTTTTGAAAAAAGATGGATCAATTCCGATTTTTAACGTAATGACAAAGTTTAAAAAGTGCAATTCCCAGACCATTTGATCTCGAATGATTATCGGCTTTCCTGAAACATTTGTTTTAAGACATACGCGGTTGACCATGGAAACCACAATAATAAAGTAACACTTTTATAAAATACTAGCTTAACCCGTGCGCTTCGCTACACTGCTTTAACCACTTCTTCAGTTGAGAGATACTTAATATATGCATCCTATGGGAGGTATTTCCCCCTGTGCCTACCGGCTTTATTTTTATTTTCAAAAGTGTAGCATACCATAAGAGTGACTTTTACAAAGTTTGAACATTCTCACTTAACAGTTCTTAAGATATGCGATATTAAACATTGGTGTCCCATGGGGGGTAACACTTCCCCCGCTGCTATTTTATTTCAGTTTTGGGGCTCTGAAGATCCTACTATCAAAAGTTCAAAAAATCCGTGCAGTGGCTCTTAATTATATTTCTATCTATGAGGGGTACTGCTCCTTCTCTGTCAACCCCGCCCATTTTTATATTGAAATTTAAAGTTAACCATAATAGTAGCTTTAACCACGTTTGAAGACTCTCCCTTTAATAGTTCTTCAGTTGAGTGATATTTAATATATGCATCCTATGGGAGGTATTTCCCCCCCTGCGCCTACCCGCTTTATTTTTATTTTCAATAGTGTAGTATACCATAAGAGTGACTTCTACAAAGTTTGAACATTCTCACTATAACAGTTCTTAAGATATGCGATATTAAACATTGGTGTCCTTTTGGGGGTAACACTTCCCCCGCTACTATTTTATTTCAGTTTTGGGGCTCTGAAGATCCTACTATCAAAAGTTTAACAAAATGCATGCAGCGGCTCTTAATTATATTTCTATCTATGAGGGGTACTGCTCCTCCCCTGTCAACCCCGCCCATTTTTATATTGAAATTTTCATTTTACCATAATAGTAGCTTTAACCACGTTTGAAGGCTGTCCCTTAAATAGTTCTTCAGTTGAGCTATATTTAATATATGCATCCTATGGGAGGTATTTCCCCCCTGCGCCTACCGCTTTATTTTTATTCTCAATAGAGTAGTATACCATAAGAGTGACTTCTACAAAGTTTGAACATTCTCACTGTAACAGTTCTTAAGATATGCTATATTAAACATTGGCGTCCTATGGGGGGAACCACTTCCCCCGCTACTGTTTTATTTAAATTTTGGGGCTTAGAAGATCCTACTACCAAAAGTTCAACAAAATGCGTGCAGCGGGTCTTAAGATATGCGATATTAAATATTGGCATCCTATGGGGGGTACCAATTCCCCTGCCCCGATTTTGCATTTCAAAATCAACTAACCATCATCACTCCTCCCTGTACCTTCCCTAAAAATTTTATGGCAATCGGTCGAGCCGTTCTCGAGTTATGGAGTGACAATCAAAATGTACACTTCTTTTTATATATATAGATGTATAACGAAATCTCTATGTGTTTTGTTGTTTGATTTTACAAAAAAACTACAATATTTTGCATTTGTACTATTGCATCACTAATACCGAATGAACTCCGATAATATTTTAATTTTTTAATTTCTTTAAACTTATTTTTTTTATTGGAATTTATCTTTAAACATTTTAACCGCTCACATATAAAACAAACGACACAACTGATTCACAATTATTTTACAAATGGCGCTAACATAATATTATTAGAGTAAAAATAGTTTGATTGCATCTGAAACATAATATGATTAATGTATAGAAAGTTATCATGTTATGGCTTTTAAATATCATGATATGGTTGTAAGTAATATAATATGTTTTGAAAGTTATCATAATTTTGTTGTTAGAAAAATAATTATTTTACGGTCAACAATACTCAAATTTATAACTGCGATAAACATTGATATGTTTACAGTATCTATAATATTGTTGATATTAAATAAAAATAACAATAATTTGTGTACGACAACAATATATTGTTACATTAAACATAATGTTGTTGTCGTAACAATGCCCAACCATATTTTTTCTCTGCGTCTACAGAGCGAATTTAAGGATTCATTTTCCGACACGTATTAAGCTGTCACATGGTTGTCAGATATGAAAACTTTATTATCATTTGCGTGTTTCTCCAGGCACAGCAACATTCTCGAAAAAAAATATATAACGGTTGGCTTTATTAAGACGGATTCATCCATTCTTTACGTCTCTCCCACAGATAGAGGTTTTAAACTTTCAACAATATTATTATCTCAAATTTTTTAATTTTGTACTTTTTGGATAAAATCAACACGTAATATTCATAAATAGCCACTGTTATAATATCACACTATTTTGTCTACTTTTTGGTAAATGTTAAATTTAAAATTGTTTTGCTGCTACTAAAAATTATTAAATTTTGAGTTAATACAGTATGGTTGAACAAGTGCGATTATTTTTTCCGGACAATAATCTTTCTCGAAAAAATGGGTTAATTCGCCCCACATCAACAAAAGTGCTAATACGCAAATATTCAAAAAAATCTCCGTTCCTTAAAAGTTGTTTTTAAAGTAAAATTTGCTAGCACAAATTAATCCAGGGCTGCCACGTACTTTTTTCCTTGTCCCCAAAAAATAAAAAATAAATTCCTAAAAATACCCAAATTAAAAAACAAAACCTTAAAAGTTAATAATTTTTTTAGTGTTTTTTTTTCTGACCAAATTTAATTTTTTTTTTAAAAATAAATGTTTAGTAAAAAAAAAATAATTTTATTTTGTTTGTAGCGACTGGTTTTGGCATGTTTTTTAAATACTTGTTATGCGATTTCAGTGAGGAATCACAAGCAGAACAATATGCTGTTTTTGAAGACAAATGAGCCAATTTATAAGAATTTGGAGCTTGTTCAATCGGTTTCAGCCATCCTTAAAATCAACAATAAAAATATATACATCCGTCATTTATTAAATACTTCGATGCATCATAAGTACTTACCAATAGCCCAGCATTTTTTGGGAATACATATTTGCTTAAAAATTGATTGTAGTTGTAAGTAGGTTAAGAAAAAGCAAAACAAAATCAAATTGCTTTACTGTTTTCTTAAACTAAATTTTTTTTATGTCTTATTTTGCTTTTGGGAGCAGGCATGATTTTTAATTTTGCAGGCGAAGGATATCGTCGGGTTCATACAGCACGCATGTCGTTCCGCACCCTTCGCTTACAAAAATTTAAAGTCATGCTTGTTTCCAGAAGCAAAACAATTAAAATAAATATCTAGTCACAGATACCTAGATTTATCTAGCTCCCTTTTACACCTCTTTATTCAAAACCCTTTCCCCATAACCTAAAATATATGACTAGTCTAGCTAAAAACCCCATCAAATATTTTACTTTCCGCAAAGTTTTATAGACTTGAATATCAACTTAGTATGGCAATCGTAAACATTTGTCAAAGCTATTTGAATGTGTAGTGATCATGATGATCATGTTGGCTGGTGGTGTGGTAAAATGGTGACTCTTTTAAAATTTTATTTGTTTGAACGAATATTGTTTTTTCTTTTAATTTTATTTGGCTTAAAACACCTTTTGACAAAGGAATTATGGTAAGAGGGGAAGACGGTGGCATTAAGAGACTGATCTGAACAGAGCAATAGAGTGTTTAATGTGCGGTATTTTTGCTTTTAAATGCTCTTAACAAAGTCCAGTAGTTAAAACAATTTCTGGTGATAAGACATCCATTATGAACAGCAGTTTGACGGCTTTTAAGATTGTTTTAAGTTTGCCGCCCCGTTAAGACAGTATTTTGTTGGATGCCACACTATAGATTTTTTTTCACAAATTCAAATTGTTACCGAAAGAAAATAAAAGAATCATATTAAAAGTTTGTATCACTTAAAAGAGAGCCAGCGATTTGAATGGAATTAAGTATTTAAAAGTATTAAGTCAGCCGTTTGTGTACATGTGTTATTAAAGTTGATGTACTCGTAACGGGGGAGACAGATTTGTCGCTTTTTAGGTGATAACACCACATTTCGTTTAGGCGATTCGTTGCGTTTATAATTTTTGTTTTCAATCTCTTTTAAGTTTCCATGACAATTTTGTTTGGGTAGTGAGAGAAAAGGATTGCCGAAAATAATATTATTTTTAACGGGTAATTGATAAGGGATTTTGGATATGTTAGAGGTTTAAATCTATCAGGATGGGAATTGCCAATTTGCTAAAAATAATTTTAAAATAACAATAAAGCATACATAAGTACATAATTTCGAGGAATTCTAGATATAATTACTCAATTCTCCAAAAGAAATTCTCTGATACTTATAAAGGATTGATAGAGTTCTTTCAATCTGTTTCTGCTAATTCTTTAATAAATTTATCTAAGATATCCACCTTAAGGTCTCTTTACTCTTACGTCAACGTATACATTGTAAATCAGCTGGTCTGTTTTCCTTACGAAGCTTAAAGGTTCTCTTACGTAAACCTTGCGGATGAACTTGATAAAATTTAAATTGTCCCCGATTCTGCGTATGAGCTGTTAAAGAATTTTATGTTTATTGGTAAAGCGAACATTCCATCGAGGTACACGATGTTTTTTATGTTTTTAGACAAAACGCACAAATAACAAAAGCTAAAACGTATTTCCTGTTTTCTTTTTAATCGATCTCGGACCTAATTCTGGCAGTCGTGATCGAGTACTTTCTCGACTCGAAAGCAATTTTATTTCTAATTCTTTCAGTCGATACTCAACGAATCAAAATTAATGCTTTACAACACTGAAAAAAAATTCCGATTCGTTCAGTATTGACTGAAATAATTAGATATGAAATTGCTTTCGAATCGAGAAAGTACTCGAACACGACTGCCAGAATCAGGCCCCAGCATGTTTACGTGTTTTTAGTTACTACCAACCATTGAAGTGGACTGCAACGTTAACGTGTCCGCAACATTTGCGTATGAGTAACGGGGCCTTTAAACTTCAGGAAGTTCCTCTAAGACAGTTTTATAGAGGATTTTGTAATGATTAACAAGGTAACAAAATATTTGTTGTGCCGTATTTTTGTAGGGCAAATGCACTCAGACCATTAGGTTCCTTAAGATGCTCATGAAGATTTCGGTTTTTAAGCTGTTTTTAAAATCGCATTATGTATTTTCATAAGAAATTTGGCCCCTGCCGATGCCCCTAGATGGGTCAAATGTAATACCAAACCCAATTGATTTTTCATCTCAATCATTAATTTTTAACATACCCACTAGCTATCTCCTTTCCTTAAGGGGGCTCCCAAACAAAATGTTCAATGCAGACTAGAAATATATTGAAGAAAAAGTCCCATAAATGCCGAGGAGTCGCCCCTAGTGGGATAAAATGTATGACCGAGCTCAATTAGTTTTTTGTCCTTAACATTTTCTCGAGACATACTTGCCCCTTATCACCACTTCTTAGGGGGCACCCATTCACATATTGCGTTTTATGAACAGATTTTAATCATTTATGGCTTGTTTTATTTGCAATTTCGTTTTTTATACGCCCAGAAGCCAAGCTGCATTTTCCAATTTTTTTTATGAATTTAAAAAAAAAAACAAAAATTTCGAAATTTTTATAACAAAGTTTTACCTTTTTTAAAGGAAATATTATTGCGAAATTTCGGTATTTTTAGCTAAAGCTTTTTTTTTGAGTAACGCGAACAAGTGTTGTGCAACCTCCTCCATTTTCGAAATAACGGTGTATCTCGAAAACCAAAGCTAACGTGTGTCGGTTTCTATCACAGTGTTATCAAAGTCCGGTGTAATGCCTTCCCTTAAAATTTCAAGCTCTCAAAGATACAATCGCCGACGATATATAAATATTTACATTTACTTAAGTGAAATAAGTTAAAAAAAATAACTAAACTTAAAAATTCACCGTGCTAACTTATTCACTATTTTATAGTGCAAGTGTATGAGATTTCAGTAGGAGTATAAACAGAACAGGCATGGCAGGATATTTTCCATACGATTTGAAAGAAAAAACCGGTGATCGTCGTGAAATAAAATTTATTTTAATTTCTAAAAATAAAAGCAAATATTTGTATCGTCGTCCTATAATAGCTAAGCTGATCGTCAGTTGACTGAAAATCAAATTTTTTAAATTGTTTATTCAACCGATCAACCGCACCTCTAACGTAACAATTGGTTGTACAACTTGATGAAATTGTACAACAAAATGCAACCTGTAGCGGTCACATAATGATGTCGTTAAATTATGATCAACAATCTAATTTGTGGCTTTCGGCTAGAAATATTGATAAGCCAAAAAAGTACGAATTTTGAGAAATATATTAAAATAACAAAATCTTTTGTCTGCAAGAGCATCATTTTAAGTCGTTGATGCGATTCTCCTTTTGAAAACCTTCCTATCAACTCAACAAACTAATAAAAACTATATTTATTTATATGCCTCTTGCGCCAGACTTATCAACTTATAAGGTTTACCCAATTTCCTTACGTTCTGAAACCCATACCAATTTAATTCTGTGATCGAATAGAAGAACCTGACAGCAAAAACCACATTTTCACTTTCTTACCATTCCGATTGTCACTATTGAAGATCAAAAATGTGCATAACTCAATAAATTAAGATCGTAAATAACGAACTCTCTGATGGACTCCTGTTTCCTATTTGATAAATCCAACAAGTAGAATGCGTAGATTAGCAGCAGTTGATGAGTGCTTGCAAATCCTGCAATTCTTTGTTTGCTGCATTTCATATTTCACAACAGCAAAGAGCCACAGATTTTTCGCGGGCGTTGAATATTTTATTTTTGGTGTTTTTGGTGAAGCATGTGGATCTCGAGATGTGGTTGAGAGAGCTAAATGCTGTACGCCCTTTATCAATTCCGTATAAACGCAGAATACTAATGCGGAAAAGTTTTTTTTGGATGGTTGAGCTATTGTTGCTTATTTGTCCACGTTTTACTCAGCAACCCTGTTCCTCAAAAAAAAAAAAAAAAAAAACAATCATTTATTCACGCTCATAAAACAAAACTACAAATTAAGGTGGTGAACAAACATGTACAAACACCAACTGCCCAATTCAACTTGGTCTTATTCATCAGCAAATCGATAAAATAAAATCGTTAGACTCATTCCATTCCACTTTACGCTTAACTCTGCTGCTCCCAGTCTTTTTGAACAGTAAGTGTTTGTGTGTTTGAAAAAAAATTACGACTGTGTGCGGTCGGTCGGTCATCTATGCATTTTAACCGTGGAATTGAGCGTGGAATTTCTGGCGCCATCATTTGACCACTTTTAATATGATTTTTTTTTGTTTATAAAGTAACACAACAAATATTTTAATTAAAAATATTTTCTTAGATGACCACAAAAGTTAACTTTTGAACTAAACTGCTGACTGGCTGATTAGCGGATTAACGGAAAGGGAAATGTGTAGGATTTCGTATAGTTGAAACCAAAAGTTTTATTAAAAATTAAGAAAACTTTTGTATAAATACTAATAAAGTTAAATATTAAGTATTAACGGATGTTTAACTGAAAAATTAAACATATTTAGAAGTCATAATAAATTGAGGTTAAATTTTGTTTAATAGACTTCACTCACCTACGTCTTCCTTTGTTTAAATTTAGAAGATAATTTTATTAATGTAAGTTTTATAATCAAATTATGCAGGAACTACATTTCTTCACAATATTTTTTTCAAATAATTAAATATTTAGCCATTTTGGTATAAATTACACTGCTTTACAAATTTTTAATTTGGAAAAGTACCAAGAACGCCACATGCCTAGATAAGTTAATTGGTACCTCCTGAACACGAAAACCGCTGTAATTTTTTCCTAAGTACCGTTTTTTAGATAACGGTACTTTTGTGTTTTTCGGTGTATGGCCCCACTCAAACCCTTGTGGAGCCCAACCAAAAAGTCCGATCGAAATAAATGACACATCGTTGGAAAAGTAATTGAATGCCTTCTCCGTCGATATGCTACAAATTTCTGAGTATACGTTAAAACTGATCGATTTAAAAAAAACGGAATTTTATATAAGATGAAAATATTGTCGTTCCACAAAATCCTTAATAAAAACTTTATTATTCATTATCATTCATCAAATTACGCTTAAAATTGTTGGTAATTAAATATACTATTTGGTTAAAGAATAAAACATTCCAGATATTAATTAAAACGTAGAAAAAAAAACGAAATAAAAATGAAAAATTTTGAAGAAAAAAAACTTAAAAAATAGGCATTTTTTGAACTTTGAGGTGCCATTACTCAGCTATTTCTTATCAGATAGAAATTTGTAGCATATCGACGGAGAAGGCATTCAATTACCTGTCATGTGTCACTTATTTCGATCGGACTTTTTGGTTGGCCTCCGCAAGGGTTTGAGTGGGACCATACACCGAAAAACACAAAAGTACCGATATCTAAAAAACGGTACTTAGGAAAAAATTACAGGGTTTTCGTGTTCAGGGGGTCCCAACTAACTTATCTTGGCATGTGGTGTTCTTGGTATTCTTTGGCTGTAAGCCAGTGCTACACATACTAATATAAGATAAAATATTTTAATTAATATTATATTTTTGTACGAAATGTAATTTTCCTTATTATAACACAAAGCAACAAAATTCGGGTCATCGCCGCCAGCCTCAACACTTGCAACGCGAAATGTAAGTATACTACTAGTAGAGCAAATCTGCCAAAGGGGTTTGAAAAGTTAGCTCGGGTTTCCGAAATATATAAGTTTTTGAATTTTTTGAAAAGGCGTTTGTTTAAGTCAAAAAAAAATATACTAAATGTCCTTCTGAGCTAAAAAATAATTTCAGATGTCTTCAGTAGAATCGTATGGCTATTCTTTTCTTAGAATTTATTAACCCTCTAACTCTAATTTTAAGGGGTAAATTTTGTCCTTTTTCCCATCTCTTACACAAAAGTATACTAAAACGGCACTTTTAAGGGTTAAAATGTTCTACGAATATTTTCTGCATCAAATCTTTAATTCAATAATAGTAAAGTCGAAATATGTAACATAGTTGAAGCTTCGGGGCTTTAATCCGAGTGCGTCTGACTCATCTTCGGAAACTCAGACAAAACAAAATACAGATACAAATTGCAAGGCTTTAAAAATTATTTAGCTTTTTTGTTAGGCGAAAGAGGACAGAAAAGCTTCAAAAGCTTGGGAGATGGTTTAAGCATAACTTTTTACAAGCACCACTTTGAAATTTAATGGATGTAAATACGCTTTTTGTTGCGAATGTTCGGCTTTGCATGAGCTTAGCCTCTTGAGATCCGAACATAAGCCCATTGGATCTTTACATTTCTAATATATTCTTTATACCTTTTGGGGAGCAAAAAAGACAACTGTATATATATTTTTTAAAAAATTGTATTTTAAGTCTTAGGTATTAAGAGTGCACATGTGTGTACCTCAGGTCTTAAAATTTGAATAATTTCAACTTAAAGCCTTAATTTCTTAATATCTGAACTGAACCGATTGAGTAAAGGGTTTATTGACTATTTTTTTTTTATCTTATGAGGTGTAATTTAAATTTCAGTTTTTATTATTTTAAAAATTTTTTATTTAAAGTGGTACATATGTATGTGTATTTCACATCTTAACGATTAAGGCGACATGTTTTTGTCATCTGACATGTCAAATTTTCCACTGCAAAATACATACATGTCGTGTGTTACTATTTTAACTTTGCTTCTGTAAAAGTCAGATGCAAAGTCATCTGACAAAATTTCAATTAGAGCGTGCTCTATTTTCTTGTGACAAACCATCTGACATCAGAAATCTATGCCAAGAAGAAACCGGCAGCGGCGTCCACTATTGACGGAATCATTAGCCGGCTGCAGTTAATATTGTACAATACCGAGATATGTATGATCATCGCACCATTGAATAGAATTTATGTAAATATATATATAAAAACCGTTTCAATATAATATCCTAAATTGGTATCTTTGAATTAAAAGAAAAATATGTTAAGATGGCTAAACTATTTTACGGCGTAAATAAAAATTTTCGTGGCGGCATTTTTATTTTGGTTTTTGCAATAACTATGCGAAAAAAACAGAGACAATGTCAGAAGCAAATTCCATGTACGTTTGTGGCCGAATATTATAAACCTTCAGTAAAACAGCACTTTTGACAGACATGCACAATTACATACATGTGACTTGAGAAGTTGACAAGTCAGATGTAAAAAACATGTCGTCTACATGCACCTTTAGTGAATGTAAGCTGCATTTATTTCACGTGGAATTTTAAGCAAAAACAAAAAAAAATGAACTGATTATTTAAAAAGAAATAAAAAATTAATATAAAATAACCGGTAACAGCTTTTTATCCATATTTACTTTCTTTTTATTAAATTTTTTATTAAAAAAAAATTAATTTTAGTAAAATAAATGTACATGAATAAAAACGTCAAATTGTACAAACTCCCAAGATAGGTAACACTTATACATGGCAAAATTTTCGTGTGAATAAAAAAAGTTGCTCAACATTTTTCACAAATTTGAACAGAGTTCTAGGCTTTAAGGACATCACAGTCAGAGTTACCGTTGGTGCCACTAAAGTGGCAATTTGCCACTTTTTCGACTGCTTGGATACTATTTGGCCACTTTTACAAAATGCCAAATGTGGTACTTTTTGTGATTCTTGCCACTTTTTTGATACTTTTTACGTTAGGAAAAGATACTTTTTTTCTTTCTGTTTTATTATAACTCCCAGCTTTGATATAAGTTAAATTGTTTTAGTATATGTATATGTAAGCAAGTTTAACTGACACAGATGGATTTATACATGAATTTAAACTACTAGAGAGTAAAGTAAATGACACGAATTATAAACACCTATTTAAAATTTCGAATGCCGAAGATTTTTGGCGTGAAATTGGAACATTGAAAAATAGATTTGATGAGTATACCTTTATATACATATATTCAAACTTACACAAATTGATCTCTCATATTTTTACAATGTCACACAATAGTGCTTCTGCTGAGCGTGTTTTTACTAAGTTAGCTTTAATCAAAAATAAAGTAACAAATAGGTTAAAAGTAAATACTTGCGAATCCATGCTTTTATCATTAAATTTGTTAGATACTAGTCTTGAAGATTGGGTTCCAAGTGAAGATATTTTACGAAAGTATAGAAGTAGTTTTAAGAACAATAAATTGTAAAAAAATTTGTATGAAACTGACCATTAATAAATAACACAGGACGACATTGAAAAAATTGTTTAACCATTCCAACTGATTATTTTATTGAATGGAATGCGTAAGACGAATATGAGCGCAGTTTTCTCCCATCACGGCACATTTATCAGATACGCCAATTATTGTAATTTCGGAAGATGCTTTGTACCACAATTAATAACAAAATCCAGTTTTGGTCTATAAACCTGATTACAAAAATTTGCAGCAATAATATCCGAAATTGGATAAAAACTAAATATGCTTTAGTACAGAAATTAAAACACTAGCACTTAAATTCAGTAGCATGTATGCATTTATTTGTATTAAAGTCCGGAACTGATTAAATAAAAGTATTTGAAAAAGTTATATTTTCGTTTTTTTGTAATCAGATTTCTTGTTATTATCCGATTATAGCTTAGCTGCCAGGCCCACAGTGTCGACAAGAACATTTCTTTCGCATATTTATAAAAAACTAAAATTCGTTTTTGTTCTCAATACAAATATACGAAAGAAATGTTCTTGTCGACTTCGTGGGCCTGCGCCTACAACTTTTGTAATTAGGTTGACTGTAGAATAAAATTATAAAACTATGGATTTTGTTATTAATTGTGGTACAAATCATCTTCCGAAATTACAGTAATTAGTGTATCTGATAAATGTGACGTGATGAGAGAAAACCGTGCATATATTCGGCCAAAGCATTCTAAAAAACATAAGAATCTGGTGGAATGGGCAAATAAATTTCTAAAAAAATTTTAAATGTTGGTAGACATGTCTTTAATACAATCTTCTTATTTCCTTTAGCTCCCTGTGGAGCATAGGGCCTCAACGTAATTTCGCCATTCTCCTCTATCTCGAGCGATGATTTTTGCCCTGTTGAAATTGTATCCCATTTTTTTCATATCATCTTCAATAGTTCGTCTCCATGTATGCTTTGGCTTTCCTCGTTTCCTGCTACCTTGCGGGTTCCATTCTAGAGCCTGTCCGCATATTTCTGTTGGTGATTTCCGCAGGGTGTGACCAATCCAATTCCATCGTCTCTTTTTAATTTCGAGTTGTATTTCAATTTGGTTGCATTTCTCGAGAAGTTATTTGTTGGATATGGTATTTGGCCACCAGATCTTCAAAATTTTCCTGAGGCATTTATTTACGAAAATTTGAAGTTTCTTTTCAAGTGCTTTCGTCATTAGCCAGGCTCACATCCGCATAATACAATGGTCTTTAATAAATCAAAGAAAATGTATTCAGAAGGAAAATACTAGAAATATATTAATAAATGTATATGTATATAAAACACATAACATAAATATCTTCTTTTTTGATGTAACATTCAGTGTTGCCACTACCAAAAAAATTTTGTAACCAAAAAGTTACCAAATGAGAAAAAAATAACCAAAATTTTTTTTGTTTAAATATATGTATTTACATATATAAAATTAATTTACACTTCAGAGTTAACAAAAAAACAAAAATCAAATTATTTCACTTATAAAATACTTAATAACTAAAAAAAAACTTATATGTAATTTTATTACAAAAAGAGATCAGCAAATTACTTTCAGGTAGAATTCATCACTGTTATTTGACATAAAAAATTTATCACTGTTATTTGAAATAAAAAAATTATTCATAAGCTGTGAAAATTTTCTTTCAGCAGCAGCTGAACTATGTGGCAATGTCAGTTAATTTTGAACAAAATAAATTAGTTCTTCAAAACATTTTTCATCCATTCCATTTTTATATTTGGATATTTTGTCCCAAAATTCGACTATACCCATGTCACTCTTTAATTCTGTTATGTTTGAAAATCTTAATAATTTCCATTGGCTTAAAATTTGTTCTTCATTACCACCTGTTAAGTTTGGGAAAGAAATTTCTAAATTACTTAAAACTTGATTTGGTGTTATTATGGCAAGATGTTTTATATCTTTTTTTGAAAAGTCAATGCGTTTTGAAATTTCTTTTAAAAGTTCTATATAAAAAAATTGTATTTGTTTTTTAATTTCATATTTATTTAAGTTGGATAAGTTACTTTCCTGCATATATAGTTCAGCGTTTCGGCCAATAAAAATATTTTCTACATTCAAGTAATTCGTTTCATCAAATAAATTTACCGTTTCTAACGAAATTAAACTTTTTACGTAATTGCTTTTGTTCAACATTTTTCATTTTTTTCGAATTTATTCTATGAGCTAAATTTCAGTTATGTATTTTATAAAGCTTTTTTGTAATAGTTCTATTCCTTCAATTTTCCAGAAATGACTTTTTATTGTGCATTTGCGTGTTTTTTCAACTTTTGACAATTCAGAGAAATTTTTTTCATATATAAAACGCCGCCAATCAAAACAGAAATACATATTTAAAATATGCCAATTTATCAAATTAAATAGATAACAAAACATTTATATTTTTGATTCCCCAAAAAGTTACCTAAATGAAAAAAAAGTTCACATCTCCACATCGAAAAAAATAACCCTTTTTGGTTAAAAATAACCAAAACGGCAACGCTGGTAACAATGTCATAATCCAAAAAACATGTTTGGGAGAAGACAAGTTTAACGTTTTTGAATTACCATAACATTAAAATAAATATTTTAATTAGTATTGTGGTTATTTTGTTGAACTATTTATGGTTTTTAATCCAAATTTTTTTAACATTTTTTTTAATTAGGCTTAAGTTCATCAAATTTAATTTTCATTAAATTATTTATATGAAGAAAGAAAATTTTACAACATGAAAATTAATTAAAATTTACTGATAATTTTTCATTCTTGACTCAATCTGGGCTCGAACCCAGGCGTTTTACGGACAGGTTACCCTGACATGTTTCGATTGCAACCACTCAATCTCCTCAGAGGGCTTGCCCTCTGAAAAGTACGAAAAAAAGAAAAACAGAAGTAAAGGAAGAACATGTAAAATAAATTAAAATAGATAATCATTCAAAGCAAATTTTGATTTACTAAAGGTTAAAAATACAATTTGGTTTAAGGATTGATGTTTGACTAATGACGTCAGCAGTCGTCGATGGCTGCGAGTGTTAAACGGCAAGCCCTCTGAGGAGATTGAGTGGTTGCAATCGAAACATGTCAGGGTAACCTGTCCGTAAAACGCCTGGGTTCGAGCCCAGATTGAGTCAAGAATGAAAAATTATCAGCAAATTTTAATTAATTTTCATGTTGTAAAATTCCTTTCTTCATATAAATAATCTAATGAAAATTAAATTTGATGAACTTAAGCTTAATTAAAAAAAATATTAAAAAAATTTGGATTAAAAAATAAATATTTTATAAAAATTACTTATCAGAGAAATATATACCAAATATTTATTTTAGTTTTTACAACAAATGATTCACTTGTAAGTAAATTTGTATGTCTATTGTTATACGATCAATTGTTTTTTAGTGTATATAATTACTATACAATGTTTTTTGTTATGTTTTTATACCTTTTTAAATTATAATAAATATAAAAAATCGTTAAAAATACATAATGCGGTTTACTTATTTTAATTTTAAAAGATGCGCCCATTTTTTTAAATTCCTCTTTTTGGTGCCACTTTTTTTGTAGATATCCCCTTTTTTTGGTACTTTTTTAAAATATCCGACGGTAACACTGATTCACAGTGGAATTTATTAAAGCCTCCGAAAGAACTTGCTTTTGTTAAGAAACTCTTGGAATTCAAAACGTTGAATTGAAAATCAGTTTATTATTCTTGTTTAAGATTTTATTGGTTAAATATTATGTGTAAATTTTTTAAAAAAATAAGAAATAAATTACAAAATAATTGACAATATTTCGCTTAAAACTAATTGATTAGTATAAATAAATTAACAAATTTGTTTAACAATAAAAGCAATCACTTAAAACAAAAGAAATACAATGATGCACAGCATTCATAAATCATCACAATCTCAAATAAAATAATCATAAATGTTTTCAAACTCCCTTTGTTGTAAAAAACTCTCTTAAATAATAACTCTTTTTTTTTTAACGATTTTTAATAAGCCAAAATAGCGGAAATACTAAAGTTATTTCTTTTTTGAGACGAAGGTCGTTTTGGTGCTGGAGCTAAAGTGGAAGGCGAAAGTTCTGTGGAAGACGACGAACTCGATGGAGAAGGAGATAGTGAAGAGGAAGATGCTAAAGATTTGGTTTCCTCATTGGTGGATTTAGATTCATATATTGGGGATGTCTGTAAAGGCAGCTGTAAAGAATGAGCTGGTAAACCAAATCTCAAAGGATCCATTATAAAAGATTGCAAATGTTGCTGCATTAGCTGTGTGGAAGCCAAATTCTGTTGAGGATGATAATACGAGGACGTGGAAGAATTCATGTAGTGTAAGTGTTGATTTTTATACTGATTCTGTAAAAACTCCTCATAACGATTTGTTAGCCCATATATACTTGTTTCCTCATCGGAAGTTTCTAAAGATCTTAAACGTTTTTGCTGGGGTGGCAAATCAAAACTTGAAACACTTGAACGATCATCTTCGGATTTCGACAAACAATCATCACTTTCTTCATGCTGGCTTGAAGAGGATGAAGATGAAATTGACGACGACGATGATGACATCATCTTTCTTTTACATTTTGATTGACCAGTCTCACGAAAACCTTTAGCAAAGGGATTATTGTCAATTTTCAATTTTGTTATACGGTCATTCTAAAATGAAAGAGAATAGAGAAAAGAGAACATGTATAAATAATATGTTTTTTTAAGTGAAAGTAATATGATAATTAATGTTAAAGTTGAATTGTTTGTTAAACCACTTGAAAGTGTCAAAATTGTCGTCACTAATTAGCAAATTCTATTGAGTATTTTGAAGAACCTGTCGCGCCTTTAAGTTAAGCAGTCGAGACATTTTAAGTGTTAAGTCTTGATTCAGTGTCTAGAGGCGTGAAATTTTTATTTAAATATTGTTTTGTTTTTCAATTTCTGTTTTTAACAAAGATTTTACAGAAAATTAACAAGTTGCTGGCATATGTTGACCCCCGCGGGTAGTTTAAGAGTAATCTTTAGTCGATTTTTTTTTTAAGGATTTAAAGTCTAGACTTTTTAAGTGGTTTTTCTTGCTGGTGTTGTGAGTTCCGTTACAGGTTTAAAATACTAACCTGATAGGCAGTTACAGCTATGAATTCAGTTTCTGGAAAAACATAATTTTGCTGAGGAGCCCAGGGCAATTGAGACAAATCTGAGGTCTTAATTAAATGCAAACGTGGTTGATATTTATGCATACTAGCCAAAACGATCTAAAATGAGAAGAATAAAATAAATTGTAGGTTAGGGTTGAAAGAATCTTGGCTAAATAAAAATCAGGTTAATAAAAAAGTTAGTACGAGTACATACATATGTATTTTTAATTATTAATTTAAAAATTTTGACTGCACCAATTTAACTATGCTCAGTTATTATTAACTATCTTTTAAACTGGCAAAATACATAGTTTTAACTGGCAGTTATAGTATAGTTAATTATAACTGAACTTGGTTAGATTTAGTGTAAATCTTACACAACGTTTACATTTAACAGTACTGGCAAGACAGTAAGAAAATACATATTAGTTGCCAAAAACACTACTAACTGTCTTCGTGACGTAGGCGTCCAGACAGTTCACTTTTTAAAATATGTCAAACAAGACAGTTGGAAAAGTGTGCATGCATTAATGAAAAGGTTTGCATGTCG
Organism: Pollenia angustigena; assembly: GCA_930367215.1. Lineage (NCBI taxonomy): Eukaryota > Metazoa > Arthropoda > Insecta > Diptera > Polleniidae > Pollenia > Pollenia angustigena. The sequence continues at coordinate 169,952,396 of OV884058.1, forward strand.
ACGGCTTATATTCAATACCCGCCATCCGCCAAAATACAATTTTTCAGGAGAGAGAAAAAACGGGTTCTTTCGAAAATTCTAAAGGTATGAATTAATCTTTCTTCTATAATATTTTTTAAATATGACTACTAAGTCACCCTTATAAAAAAAGGAGAACTTTTAACTCTATTCGTAGCGATATGGTTGATGTCGGGTATTGCAACTGAAATCTTCAAATATTTTTATGGCGTATAGCGGTAATTGCACAGTAATAAAAATATGTTTTTTTGCTCTAATATGTAATTTTATTAAATTAAGCATTTGTTAAACGCTTTTCTAACATAAAAGAATTCAATAACAAAACAATAACAAAAAAATAAACATAATTAAAAAAGGTAATTCAAATTGGACATTCTCACATTGCTCCTTATTACTTTGACTCCATCTGAACTAAATTATCATAAAAGTAATGATATTCTAGTGGTATAACCGGCTTCAAATCTTGAAGATGTTTCCATTTACTAGGCTGGATTGGTAACTGAGCAGTATGCAAATGCATATAATTTAACTGTTCTGCAACCCGATAATGATGTTAAAAAATTATTAAAAGACTATGCTTGAATTACGTTTTCATGTTTTTTCTATTTGTTTTTTCTATGGGAGGTGGGCGTGATCAGGTATATATTATCAGGAGCCCATTTTACAATTATAATATTTATTTTTTGTGAAAATTGAGTTGATGTATTAGAAATCAAGGCAGAAATCAAATTTCACACAAATGATTATGAGTGTTTTAAAACGCTATGTGCCAAAAAACAATGCCATAGGTCAAAATTTAATTTTCACTTTGTATGGAAGGTGGGCGTAAAAGTGGGCGGATATTTTTTAAATATCACACAAATGATTACGAGTGCTTAAAAATGCTATGTGCCAAAAAACAATGCCGTAGGTTAAAATTTAATTTTCACTTTGTATGGGAGGTGGGCGTAAAAGTGGGCGATTCATTTTGATTTTTCCATTTTTTTCTTGATTCAAACAAATGCCTTTGTGCCAAGTTTCATTATCCTTCAACAACTTCTTCTATTTTTTGCCGCTCGTTCTATGAACTTCAACCAATGTGTGGCGTATGGCGGGTATTGCATTAAAAAAAATCGTGCGGTTGATAGCGGTATCACAAATATTTAAAAAAAAAGAACTTATATTAATTTTTTTTTTCTGAAATTTTTGTCAGAGATAAAGCTGGCATCAGTGAACAATTTGCCATCAAAAAGTCATTTTCCAATAATTGGTGTATGGCGGGTATTGAATATAAGCACTCGATGTATTGCTACTGTCTTGTCAGTACTGACAAATGTAAACGTCAGGTTAGTTTTTTTTAGAAAAATGTGGAGTTAAAAAACAATTTTTTTAAATTTAAAATTTTTTTTTTAAAAAACAGCTTCTTGCTTATAAAAATTTTTAACGTTATATTTTGAATTATTATAAAGAATTAATTTTTAAAGCAACGAGATTGTTTTAAAAAAATTTTAAGGGTTTTTAGAAACTACAGGTAGAAATTTAAAACAATTGAAACAATAAAAACTGTAATTAAATTAAAAGAATTAATTAACAAAAAAAAAAAAAATTATGGCTATGGAAAAAGTAGGGTTAGTTTGAAAAAGTAAATTTTAAATTAAAACCAAATTATTAATTTTATTATTTATTTATTTTATTTTAGAAATTTAGTATTATATTATCGATAAAAGTTGGGGCTATGAATTTGAAAGTTTTTTTAATTAAAACAAAATGTAAGAAAATATAAACTAACTGTTTATTGTTGGTATTTTGTTTAAGCTTTAATACCATTGCAAATAAAATGTAAGTGTTTGTAATTCTCATTCACTCTGCAGTTTTATTTGCATAGCTTTTCTAAAGTTTTTGGGGAAAGGTTTCCTGATGATCTGGCCTAAGCAACCAGTGAAATGCGCATTGGAACTAGCTTATCCTCCAACAATAAATTTCAGTTTATTTATCAAGAATAAAAATTGGGAATTAAGCACAACAAACAAAATCTTATTAATTAAAAATTATGTGTTCCCAAAAGTGTTAACAACGATTTATATAAAAATTTTAGATTTATTTGGAAAAAGTAGGCTTAGTTTCAGTGTTGCTAAGTGAGGGAATTTGTTTCCAAATTAGGGTCTTAAGCATTAATTTGGCGACAGATCTATTTGAAAATTCTGCCTTCTTTTTGAAATTATAAATTTAGTTTGAAACAGTAGTGTTATTTTGAAAAATTAAAAAAAATACTTACATGACCGCTATTATCCATGGTATTGTTAGTCAATTTGACTTTATTGAATAAAATTGTTTGTGACTGCCAATGTGATCCAGGAGCAGGGCTATCGGGATGCAAAAACATTCTTTGAGGCGATTGAGGCTCAGCACCACCTGCTGGCACCCATTGGGAGCCCGAAAACTTATATCGACAATCACCAATTGGTACCATTTCCAATAAAACACAGTATTGTGTTTCTTCTTCCAAGCCCTTAACCGAGACACGCATAGAAGGAAACATACGTCTAAAATAAAAACAAGAAAAACGAACTTCAATATCAAACATCATAAATCATTGAAAGAGAAAAAAATCTAAACGAAATGAAAATTATATTTCTCTAAACAAATGGGTGTTAACTTGGGTTGATTTGTGGTTTTGATGTGATACAAGAACTAAAAAAAAAGTTAACAAGTGTAGTACCAACAAAAAAAAAAAACAAAAAAAAAACACAAACGTTCGATCATTCCATGTGTATAATTATCAAACGTCATTGTGTTGAACCAAGAATAAATTAAAACAAAGAGCATAAAAATTAAAAAAATAAGAGTCAAGAGTGAAAAGAAGACAGTGATCATTATAACAGCAGGAGACCATAAACAGATTGGCGCCATTTACACAATTTAAATTAAGGCACAAATAAATAAAACAAAGTCAGAAAAATACATACAAAAAAAGGTCAATATCTCGACAAGTTTTTAAAAAAGTGACCACTAAAAAAACTCCCATAAATTTCAATATCAATAATGATTAATTATAAGTAAATGCAAAGTTTGATTTGATTTGAGCAAATAAAAAAAATAAATTTGATGAAGAGTGTCAAATTAATTGCTCATTTTGTAAGTTGTGTTTTTTCTCTTTAAATTTTAGAAAGCAAATATTTCGCATTAAAATACTGAAGTGTCATAATACGAATTATATGTAAAAATAAAAAAAGAACACGTGAAAAGAATTTAAGGTTGGATAAGGAACACGACAAAATTGATCTGTCTAAAATACGAGAATTTAATTTAATTTTTTTTTTACAGAAAATTAAAGTTTTAAAAAGAAAAAAAAAAAAAAATGTTTAAAAAATAGGATGTGGCTAAAATAATAAGTCAACTTTATACTTTGAAAGTACATTTAAATGGGATTTTATGTAAAAATCTCAAAAAAAAATTAATTGTTAAATTATAATTCGCCGTCTTTTAAAGTGAGCGTGCCAAGCTTTTCAAAAATATAAATTTATCTTTCGATCTTTCATTGCAGCTTGAAGCTTGAACAGAAAACTTAAATTTTAAAAAGCCTAACACATTTGAAATTCCTAAAGTGAGTGTGGCAAAATTTAAAAAAAAAATTTATATTATTTAAAGTATGCCGCTTTATAAAACTTTGCATGGGTGCTCTGTAAGACTAGTTGATAGTCTTTCAGAGTGAGGGTTACGGGTTCGATTCCTGCCCGGTACTGTAAAGATATTTCGTTTATTTCTTATATGTTACTTGCCAAGCGACGCTAACGCAGACCTCCAGCCCATTGTACTTAAAGAAAGAAATCATATGTGTTGCGTACGCTTTTTGGCAGGAATAAACCAAATGAATATCTGGCTCCTTGGCAGACTTATGGGATAGATCTTGATAGTTTAATTATAAAGCAGTTTTCTACTGCTACTTTTATTAAGTCACTTGTAATAAACCATTTTTGGTTTGTTTTTTTTTTTTTTTATTAAATCAGTCGAATAATTTGCAAATAATGTTAAATTTAATAAGATTTTGAGATATTTGTCGCCACTGTCATTGAATTTGATAAGACACTTTGTCACATGTTAGTGACAGTATTAATTATTATAGTAGAACTTTACTCTTCTAGGGGGTTATCTATTTGTTGTAAAAACTGGGTTTAAAATAAATCATGTTTTGTTGCTGCTTGCTTGTCAAAGCATTGTTATGACAAGATTTTTGTTATTGTCATAACACTTGTCTTGCTATTAGTTTTTGCTATAAACAGTTTTTCTTTTAAGAAAATTAAGTGACTAAAAAAAATATAAATTTTTATCTTAATACCCCTTGTACATTATTTTGTCAATGTCACTGTGTAACATGACAGTGACAGACTTGATTTTTTACGAAAAAAAATTATTCAAAATTTTTTTCCTTTCGGAAAATTTATAATAATTTTATGTCGTAGCACTTGTAATGACATATATTTGTCATTACAAGTGCTGGTTCGTTTTCCACCAGAGATTTAGCTCTTTCACTGCAACGGGCTAAAAATCTAGATTTCTATTGTTCTTGTTCTATTTGTTACTCTAAGTAAATTAACAAAAGCAAAATAAATAAATTTAATAGTCCGTTTACACTGCAACAAAATCTAGTACTTACGAGAGTTTGAGCAAAATCTAGTTGTTTTTGACTAGATTTTTCATACAAAACAGAATATACTTCGTGACAAGATTTTGACGAAATCTCCTCAAAATCTAATAGCACTATGGCAGGGTTTTTGGGATCTCAGTTAAACTAGGTTTAGTTTATCTGAAAACGGATTTGTGCAGCCATTACCAAGTTTGTATAAATTTTGACAAAACAGCTTAAATGGTTGGTCTTTAATAAAATAATAAAAAAAAACGCTTTTAGCCGGAAAAATCCGAGTTTCAGACTACGCTAAACTAAGTTTAAACTTAATGCACATCTTAAAACCCCGGCCTAAGTGATTAAATATGGTAAAAAGTACTTCCATGTACGAGAAAAAATGACATTTTAACAAAAAAAGTTCAACAAATTAAAAAAAGTAAAACATGGAACAGATTAATAATATTGATAAAATAAATGAGTTTAATTAGAAACAAAAAGAAAAGACAATTTTTAAAATGCCGATTTCTTCATATATATGTACAGATACTATGTGTTACACAAAAAACTTTCATTGAGCTGTTTTTGTTATGAAATTAAACGCATTACAGATTTTGAGGAAGATTTCAAATCAAATCTACTAAAATTTCGTTGTAATGTAAATAGTCTATAAAACAATTTAAGTCATTTTAGTTACATATTTTGTCAAAGTAACTTTGTCACATAAAAGTGACAAACTAGAAAATTAGATTTTTATTAAGATTTTAGGTTAAATTAAAAATTTTTTTATGTTAAATTAAAAAAAAAAAATTATTTTAGGTTTCGAGTGCACCCTAAAATTGTTAAGGAAGACCATTCGCATGCAACTTTTCGTTTGTTAGTGCCGGTTCACACACGTCAAGTTTGACTCGTCAAGTCTTGAGTTTTTAGAAGAGAATGGAAAAGAGAATGCCATTTCTTTTCCCCTCTCCCCAACAAACTTAAGACTTGACGGCTAAAACTTGAAGTGTGCGAACCAGCACTTAGCAAGAGGTGTAAGGTTGAAAAAGTTGAAAAAATGCTTTAAAAAAATTTAAATATAAATGTAAAAAGAGTTTCGTAGAAACAACTTTTGAAGAAAATATTTGCATAGATCTAAATGCGGTCTTACTTTGTCTCTGTACAGTTGAAGTCCGGATGTTACATGCAAATTTAAATGTTTTGAAACTTTTTTTATCTTGAAACTGAAACAAAAAATTAAGTGTTTGAAAAATTGTACCTTTGCTCTTTAATTTTAAATGTTTTTTTTGGAGTATTATTGAGAATCTATGAAAAAGCTCCTCAATTGACTGAATACTATTATTCTCAAATAATTGTCATTCTGTGTATTTCAGAATGAGTTTAATTTCAAAACATTCTTCATTTGATATCAAGTTTCTGAGAATGTTTCTTTTGTAAAAAAAACATTTTTAATATTATTCTTATTAACCGAATTTTATGAATTTTATGAATATTATAATGAGAACTTAATGAGCAGAGGCAAACAGCTTCCTTAAAAATGTCTTACATAATGACGGTGGCTAGGATAGACACAGAGACCTGAACATACAAACAGACAAACACTAATAAAATAAAATGTATACAAAAGTCTAAAAGATAATTATGTAAATTTTAAAATAATCAATAAATAATATACGATTTTACATTATAGTTTAAATAAAAGTTGTTGCTTTTCCCAATACCCCAACTCAGGGCTACCTACTAAACCTGTCAGTCTGTCTCCTAAATTGTAAGAAAACAATGAACTTAATGAATTATTAAGAGATGCCGCCGCCTTCATTATATTGTTTTTATTATTCCCATCCACAATCTTAAAAATTCTTATAAAACTAAAACTTATCAGTTTTAAAAACGAAAAAAGTGTGAAATTACAGGTAGTTGTAGCAGTTATTGGATGATTTGATGGGTGACCCTTTTCTTTGTTTTTCTTACTGTCTGCCGTTTTTAGTATGGTATATGCCTTATATTTGTCAATAGCAATAAATTTTGTTAAGGGAATTCTAAAATCTTACACCAGAGTCTTTGTCTACCATTCAGGAATTGTCAACACTTGTTTTGTTTAAGGCTTAAGCCCAAAACTTACAACGTTTTGGAACAATAACAGAGAGAAGAAAAGAACGAAAGAAATTGAAACAAGTGGTTTTTCTTCTAGTTCGACCGGGGTAACATGGTAACTGACAATTTGATCTTTTGGTAATGAAATGAAATGACCGACCTAATGCTGGTTTTATGATTTAGCTGGCGCCAGAGCGGTAAAACATTTTTTAATGTTTAAAAATTTTATTATTTCTAGAGAAAAAATAAAAAATTCTAGTAAAAGTGGAATAAAAGAAAATAAGTTTTTCTTTATTTATGGTCATAATTTCAAAAAAAAAAAAAAAAACTTAATGTACATATAGAGATAAATAGTTCAAAACATTTTTGTAATAAATAAGATATTAAGAATGATTTTGATTTTTTAATTGATTATAAGTTTAAATTAAACGTTTTAACTAAAATTTATTTAAATTTGAATTAGTTTAAAGAGAATATCTAAAAAGCTTTACGTTTTCTGTTAACCTAAATCTATGTATGTTTTTAATTTAAAGCTTTATTATTATTAACCCATTTTTCGCCGACTGGTGATTATAATCACCAGCACTCTTACTCTTGTTTTTTGTTGCGATGTTTTTTTTTTTGTTAATTAGTTAGGTTCAGTCAGCATATAAGAAGTTTATAAAAGCTGTTATACTTTACTTTCTGAATTTACACGTTATTTGTTACTTCTGTCAAGCAACTATTTGGGTAAATCTCAAAGCTGAAGTTCCATACAACGCGTTACACGCCTTTTCGCTTTCTGCGCAGCTGTCAAAAAAGTAGAATTTGTTTTGTTATATCAGCTGATTTTGACAAATAAAATTTTATTTTTACTTGTAGTAATAGTTGCGTTCGAGAACACAAAAGTTTTTACTATTTTTTACTAAACTTTACTGCATTTTACGAAATTGCGTTCGAGTACACAAAGTGCAGTAAATGAGAACATAAATTGAGAGCGAAAAGTGACAGTTCTTGTCTGAGTATTAACAAATTTTTACTGCAGAAAATTTTGCAGTAAAATTTTGTAAATCAAAAAAACAGATGTTTCAAAAGGTAAACAAACAAAAGTAACAAATAAAAAGCATACAAATTGTGAAAAAATTGTTAAATAAAATAAAAGTTGAAATAAAAATTAAACCAAAACAAAAAGTGAATAAATATTAATTAATTAAACTTGTTTGTAAAGCATTTATTTGTCTAAATACAAACTTTTGAAATTTTTTTTGTTATGTTAATTTTTTAGAGTTGTAAAAGTGTAAGTATTTGGGTACTTAAGTAATCAATAGCAAAAAAAATTATTCATGTTCTTTTAAATAATTTAACCCGCTACAAATTAATAAAATCAAATAAAATAAAAAACAAACAAATATGAAAAGATTACATAAAATAGTTTGTTTGTATTTCCCAAAAATGTTCGTGTTATAAAAAGTATTTAATCGAGTACCGATAAGAAAACGAGTTAAGTAGTCAAAAGTGTCAATAATTTTCCACACTTCAATTATTTGCCATCAGCTGTTGCCTTTATTTTACGAATTTTTACAAATTTTGCGTTCGCGTACTTTTTTGGTCAACAGCTTTTTGTGAGAGAAAATTTTTTACTTTACTCATTTACTGCATTTTACTGTAAAAGTACTCAAACGAACCTAATGCCGCATAAAAAGCTTTGCATGAAACTTAAAATGTAGAACGCGAGTAAAGCATAAAAATCGTGCAATGAGTGTAGGCGAAAATGCATAGTGTGGACCTCCAGCTTAAAGCTTTTGAATTTTTCTCTTTGATTCGTTTTTACTTGAAAGTTCTCAAGTAAAATAAATGAATTATAAAAAAATAACAAATAGTTTTTTTTAATTTGAAAACTTAAAAGCTATTAAACTTTAAGTATTAAAAGCAATTCTAAAGTTTCGTTTTTAAAGCTTTTTTTAAATAGAATTAATGCGTTTGTTTGTGTGATTGTATGTTTGTTTGTTCCCCTAACTTCTAAACTACTGACACCAGTTTTCTGATAAAAATATGTATGTATATGAAGTGGGCAGAGCCACACCCATACAAAAACAATATATTTTTCTATACATTTGGAAACCGGTTTCATTAAAAGTATCCAAACTTTGTACAAATAGTTTGGTTATCAATAAATACACAACATCTCTCAGAAAGTGAGCAGGGGCATTATTACGGCATTCGATATCGATCAAAGTTACATTACAATTTAAACGAGAATTTCGATTGATATCGAATGCGGTAATTTGGCCCCAGGATTGGAAAAGTGGGCGTGAATACACAAAAGAAAATATAGATTTCTGCACATCTGAAGAATGGTAACAGTAAAAGTATTAAAATGTGATACACAAAGCTTCGTTTGTCGCTGCCCAGACTAGCAATTTTTTGTTGCAGCAATTCTTGAGTTTATTAGTAAGAGAGGTGTGAAGATTGGGGAGAAGTACACAGTTATTACTTTTTACGTTGTTTGTAGGTCTATTTTTATTTATATAAAAAATTTAAAAAGCGAGACAGTAAAAAAAACACAAAACTTGCAAAACCAGAATTTCATAATATAAACAGTGATTTTCTCATATACCTTGTAACCACCTTAACAGAAACTAAAGCACAGCTTAAAAAAATGGCATCAATAACAATTGCATGTCTGGATGATGACTTATCAATATACGAGATTTGTATACAACAAATTTTATTAATTTTATTTAATAGCGGAAGCGAAGCTCTCTGGGTTAAGCAAGTAATATTTTAAAAATGTACATGTAGACTCTACATTGTAGAGTTTAAGTTTAAAACAGTCAACTTTGCGTGCATAGACAGTGTTGCCAGATAAGCGGATTTGTCATTAATATGGGGATTTCAACAATTATCAGGAGACAGATTTTTCGTGGGGCATTTTTGCAAAATTTAAGGATATTATGCATATTAATATAACAAAACACAATGTGTTATCATTTATTTCAGGACAATTTTGAAAAATGTAAAAAAATATTCAAGATGTTGCCATAAGCAATATATTCTTTTAGTAGATTTTGTACAATTTTCACAATTTTTTTGTTGAGGATTTAAAATTTAGAGTTTTGTGGACTTCAAACTATAAATTTCGTGATAGCAGACACTGTGTTACACAGGCACACTTAAAGTACAGTATTACCACTTTGTTGGCAATAACCTGAATCGGGAGTAATTTTTACTGTCGTGGGCAGAGCGTGTGTAATTTTTTTTTCGATTCTTTCTTTTTTAGTTTGAAATTCTTTTTCTTTTTAAGTTATCCAAATTAAATCAAGATTTATACAATTTAAGACATTGTTTAGCCAAAGAAATGCACAGTCTTCTCAACCAAAGTCACTGTTTCTTTTAAAGGAAAGATTTTCATGGTTAAATATACATACAGACATAGATTTGCAAAACGTTTACTGGGAGAGAAAACGAAAAGAATAACATGTTGCCAATACATATTACAATTTCGAATGCTTCAGTTGAAAGAATATTTAGCACATCTTTTGTTTCTAATACAGATTTGAGAAACCAATAGGGAAAGAAATCGAAAATGTTTCTTTATATACTGTGGTGTTGGCTTTCTTGACCGACTATACTTTTTAACTTGTTTTTTTGTAAAAATTTTTTATTTAATAAAAATTTAATTTCATGTCATTGGTAAATTTCAATCAAATTGGTAACTTTTCTTTATCTCATTAACTTGTTTTAAATCTGTTATTATTTCTTTAATCAAATCTGTGTCTCCCGGGATCGGGATTAAAGAAAATATTTCGGGATCCCGGGATTCACGGGATTTTTGAAAAATTTTCGGGATTTATTTGTTTTATACCAAATATAAATACTTTTTAAACTGCATGAAAAAAACTTAATTTTCCAGTAAATACTCATATTTCATGAACATATAGTTAGGTATTATTTATTTGTAAAAAATATAATAAAACAAACTTAAAGTAATAATTGATCACAATTCATAAAGATAATGTAATAAAAACGTAACAAAAAAACATAAAAATCTTATTTTTTATCAATATTTGATTATTGATATAAAAATCAAACCATTTCGAAATGTATTTAAAAAAATTGTGTACAGGAAAAAATTTGGACAATTTTAAAATACAATTGCACAATTTCAACAAAACAAAAAAACAAAAAAATGGAAAATTTAACAAAAATCCTTTCAACTTTTTTAATCGATATATTTAAAACAAAACTTTTTGTTATTAATAAATTGTACACATTGTAATTATTGTTTTCTCAAATGAAAGGTAGCATAGTTTTTGTTTTGGTATGTTTTGTTTATTTTTGAACAACAGGGGTATCAAAAACTTTTTTTGTCAACAAATACACCAACAAATAAATATTTATACAAATTATTAAAAACAAAAATGTAAAAATAATACAAAATATAAAAAAAATCGGGATCCCGAAAATCCCGGGATTAAAAATCAGAAATCCCGAGATTCAGGATTCACCTAATATCGAAAATCCCGGGATCGGGATTTCCCGATTGGAAGCCCTACTTTATACTAATTATCGGAAAATAATGTGTGTGACACAACACCGCTTTAAAGTTACTCAAAACTAAAGCCTACTTTATGGCTCATCATACAAATTTAACTAAAGCATAACCAACACAGAATCCTTGAAATAAGTTTTAAGGCGCCCTTAACTATTTACTCTTCTTTATTCCTATATTTATTTTATTATTTTTATTTTCTCTTCATATCTAAACATTTTAAGAAAGTAAATATTTAATCATTCTATTTTTCCAAACATTTTAAATCAAACCGACAATTTTTACTAAATCAATATTTTAAATTTATTTAAAAAAAAAATAAAAAAAGAAAATAGTTGGCGCCTCAAACACTTGACTTTTTAAATTCCCACAAACATTTGTTTAGGACTAGAATTTTTTTCGAATACATATTTGTTGAAATTTTTGTAAAATTTTCTTAGTTAAACATACCTTCCACATTTGGTGATAATCATTTCAGTACCAATTTTATGAAATTGTTGCCATAAATCATTATTTTCCAATTTGGCCTCAACATTGCCTGGTAAAATGGGACGTGGTGGAGGCGGTAGTAACATGTGATGAGGCATGCCTAAGGGTAGCATTTGGGGAAACGGATCTGAAAGATTTAAATAAAATTACATAATTTAAAAAAAAGGAAAAAATACTGATATTAAAAATTAATATGCAAAAAATTTGGAATTTAAATAAATTTAAAGATTTTAAATAAAAATTTTAAACTAACTTTGATTAAGATTTTCCAAATATATTACATTTTTAAAAATATTTCGAATTTTTAATTTTTTAAATTTGTATTTTTAAATAATAACACAATACCTATAAATATTAAAATTTTTAAAGAATTTTGATCAAGATATACCAAATATAAAGTGCATATTTAAAATTGCTAATTTAAAAATTTATTTTTAAAATAGTAAATTTTTTTAAGAAAATATGAGATTTTGCTTTATTAACAAGATTTTATTTGAAAAAAACAACAATAAATTAAAATTTTTTATTTTGAAAAAAAAAAAAATATTTTAATTTTTTAATTTTTTTATTAATAAAATTTTAGTGTATTAAAAAAAATTTTAATATTTAAAAATCAAAAATTTTTAGAAATTTAACAATATATTATTCAAATTAAAAAAATTATATAATTATAGTTTTCAATACTAAAAATTCATCAATTTTGTTAAAAGAAATTTACCGACGGCATAATCTTTTTTTATATTTTTAATGATTTATCGTTAATTTTTTTTCTGTATTTGAAAAATTTCCAAAGTTAAAAACAAAAACTTACCCGGTAGCCGTTGCATAACTTGTTGGCGATAAATTTCTTGTGCAATTTGTTGTTGCATGCGATATTCCATTAGTTCTTGTACATTAAACATTTTTAGTTTTTATTTTGTTTTTTGGCTTAATTTTATTTATTAATATTTTTTTTCTAATTGTGTTATTAATTAACAACACAACACTTGCTTTTTTTCAGTTTAATTTATACGTTTTTTTAATTTAATTGTTGTACAACTGGTTTACTAAACACTGCTAATTAGTAACAAAACTCTTTAACACTTTTTCTCTACATAGAAATAAACATTTCTTGCTTATCTTCTCTTAAAAAATTTTAAACGATCTTAACCACTTAACGTTTCCTAAACAACTGATCATTTTCGAAGCGCGTTGCTAATTAACTATAGTTAAAACAAATCTCTGTCTCTTCCTTAAATTTAAAAAAAAACATCACTCTCTTTTTATATAATAATACTGCTAAAATATCACTCTCTGTCTATCTCATAAAGAAAACCAGTTTTGAAAATACCTACTTTTGATAAATAAATATCATTAAGTAAACTCTTTTGTGATTGGTTAATTAATTAATACATTTGCCATTTCTCTCTCTCTCTCTCTTTGTAGGATAACTGTGTATTATGAAAGTGTGTGTCTATGATGTTAAGCAAACTCCATTTTTAAAACGAATACAAAACACTTTTAAAACAGTAGTGTTCATTGTTAAGTGCTATTGTTAACGCTTTATTTTAATGATTTTTCTCACTCTTTCTCTCTTTTGCTGTAATTCTGTTAAACTCCTCCCCATTATTATCACTTCTACTGCATTTTTTTTTTTAAATTAATAAGTGCTATTTTTTCAACATTTAATTCTATTTTAGTTTAGAGTTTTTCTTTGCTTTTTTGTCTGTTTGTTTTTATTGTAAATAAAAAGTAATTAGGATTTTTTTCCAAATTTGGTAGAGCATTTTGTAATAATTTATACTTGTTGTTGTTGTTGGTATGTATGTATTTCATTAGTTCCAAAACCTTTTTTGGTGTTATCTCTAGATAAAAGAAAAGAACTGTAGAATATGCTGCATCTGTGTACTGCACAAACCTTAACAATTATTAGAGTTCCTGTTGTTCCTTTTTATAACCTCAAAAACAATTGATTTTTGGCGGCTGCTTACAATTTACAATCTTGATTATCAAACTCCTGGCTCTTTTATCCAAAATTCTTAAAAGCAGGTGCTATTTTTTTTTTCTTTTATTAAATTTATCTATAAGAACTTTACACAGCTTCCTCTTCTTAAATTACAATATTTATTACTGAAATAAAGGTGATCATCATTTTGTTACCTTTGAACTTATGTCATTGATATTTTGAAAAACATTTTAACAAAATATTTGTTGACTTGGAAATTTTTTGTTTGTTTTTTTTTCTTTTTGTGGGGAATTTTGTATAAGTCTCTAAAATTTATTTCGAAAATTGTGTAAAAATATGCAGTGTTAAAATGTTTGTTATTTTAAAGTTTTTGAGTTGGAAACCAAATCGTTTAGACATTGAAAAATTATTTTCAGCTTAGAAAAAGTTTTAATATTATTAAGTATTTTTATTGTTTGGTAACTAAATCAACTAAAAAAAAATGATTTATTTACTAAGATATAATAGTTAAGGCAAGAGCAATAGTAACTTAGACCTTCAGTCTGTTGCACAGTGTTCGATTTAAAAAATTAAGAGGACAAAAAAATCATAACTTTGCAAATAAAAGAGATTTAATGCTGATTTTTTATAAAAGTACTTCTAATGTGTAGGAAAAGGATTGGGCCTGACCCCCCGTTTGTTTGCACGAAAGCGCGCGAACGCATTGATCTATTATTGCCAAATTCAATGTTTAAGCGTTCAAATAAGAAATTTCTTATAGGGTTTGATACCTCCCATTTAGCGCAAGCTTAAAAAACCATTTTCTTTACTAAACTTAATTAGATTTGTATATATAAATAGATATTATTATATAAGTGCTCATCATTTCTTAAATCATACCACAACCATGCCCACTTTATATATAAAAACTTTCAGGGAATCCGTTCAGATCGCCTTTCAACGGTGTACAATTTTCCATTTTAAGAATGACAACTCTCAGTCATATACGAAGTCACATCCCTCTCTCTCTCTCTCTCTCTACTGCAATGAAAAATGTGCCTTATATTCATTTTACCATAACATATTGACAGCAAATTATTATATTATTGTTGCTTCTTGGCTCCTTGGAGGAATAAAAGGCCCTAAGGGCTCGGTTATGTAATTGAAGAAAATAAATAAAATTTGATACATAACCCAATTAAAAATGGAGCTTCCAACGAAGCAGGTTTGTAAGGGAGAAACATAAGCGTTTCGCTTACCATTGCGCTTACGGAAGACATGAATTCTATATGCACGCAAAGAAAAAACATGGTTGTGGTAAACATATTCTAAGAGCAACATATTATGATAAGATTCATGATTGTAGTCACCATATTAAGGTTATTATTGAATCATATAATGGCTAAATATATTCGTAATATTACATCATAATATTTTTCCCTTAATCATATTATTATTCTGTTAATCATAATAAGTTAAGAAGCAATCATATTATTATCATGTTAATCATAATAAGCTAAGAAATTAATCATATTATTGTCATGTTAATCATAATAAGCTTAGAAGTAATCATATTATCATCATGTTAATCATAATAAATTTAGAAGCAATCATATTATGATACAGCTCCTTTAAAAACTGTCAACAATAGAAAATAAATTAAAATTTTTATGTATCGATTTTTTATTTTGTGACTTTTTACAATTTTTCTTGATGTAAATAAAATAGCGGAGTTCAATAATTGTTGTTGGATTTTACTACGATATTTTGCACTATTACATCACCAATACTGAACTCCGCTAATATTTTAATTATTTTAATTTCTTTAAATTTATTATTTTTTAAGGTAATTTATCTTGTGTAACCGCTCACATATAAAACAAACGACACAACTGATTCAAAATAATTTTACAAATGGCGCTAGCATTATATTATTAGAGTAAAAATAGTTTGATTGCATCTTAAACATAATATGATAAATGTATAGAAAGTTATCATGTTATGGCTAATAGATATCATGATATGATTGCGAGTAATATTATAATGATACCTTCCCGCAAGAATGAATTAAGCGACATTTCTAAAATTGTGTAGGAAAAGAATAAAACGTCTCATTTAGTTATTTATTTGTATATTTTATTTAAAGGAACATATTAGGAAAGCGATTTATAGAATACAAAACTTGACATCATTGCAAAACCAAAATTTTAGGCAGATACAAAGTTTTTGTCGCTTAGTACATTTTCGTGATCAAGACATTGGCGCTTGATACAATGGTAAATGGCGCTTTAAACATTGACATGGAGACAAAAAATAAAGGTTTGAAAAAAATTGTGTCGTTTAATTCATTTTTTATTTTTTCTGTTAAACAATACAATAAATCAATATCTATATAAAAACTTTTTATTAAAAAGTAACAAAACATTTATTTCAAAACAAAAATTCAAAAATTACACTTAGAGATCAAAACGGAAATTTTTTAGATTATTAATCATCATTTTGATTGTCGACAAATCATCTTCTTCGCCTGTCTCTTCCAATTCGTCTTCTTTCTCACCAAATGTATTTTTTATAATATCCTCGTACTCTTGTATGTATCGTTCAGGAATAAACTTTCTTTTGAGCAGACTCTCTTAATCCGTTCGTTTCGGGCCTGATACTGGCAGTATTGAAGAATAGACGAATTTTTTTAACTCAAGGACAATCATAATCTATAGTGTTATAAGCGACAAAAATGAATCAAGTTTGCTAAGCGTGCTAAGCGACAATTTCGGTTAAACTAAGCGACATCTAACAAAATTTTTGTGTGGACCTTTTGTTGCTTACAACAATTACATTTTTAAAAATGTCGCTTAGCATAATTTCTTTGGCGGATAATACAAATTTCAGGGAGCAACTTTATTCCAATGAGAAAACTTGACGGTTGATACAATTTTATTTTCTCTCTAGGTTCCTTTGCATCCATGATAGGGCAGCGAAACCCAAGCCAAAATGTGGCGCTTAACTTCTAGTATAGTTCCACATCAAAAAGTCATTTTCGAAAAAAGTATCGCTTAATACATTCTTGCGGGAAGGTATCAATCAATATGTTTTGAAAGTTATCATAATTTACTTGTTAGAAAAATAATTATTTTTCGATCAACAATACTCAAATTTATAATTGCGATAAACATTGATATGCTTACAGTAACTATAATATTATTGATATTAAATAAAAATAACAATTATTTGTGTACGACAACAATATATTGTTAAAATAAACATAGTGTTGTTGCTGTAACCATGCCCAACCATATTTTTTCTCTGCGTGTGGCGAGTTCCCATTTTGAAGCAATACGTTTTTGACACATAAAGCGCATTATTTAGCACATATAAAAATTGTTGCATGTTACGATCAGCCAGCCTTAAGGTGCATGTAGACGACATGTTTTTTACATCTGACTTGTCAACTTTTCAAGTCACATGTAATTGTGCATGTCTGTCAAAATGGCTGTTTTACAGAAGGTTTATAATATTCGGTCACAAACGTACATGTAATTTGCCTCTGATATTGTCTCTGTTTTTTCCCCATAGTTGTTACAAAAACCAAAATAAAAATGCCGCCACGAAAGTTTGTATTTACGCCGTTAAATAATTTAGCCATCTTAACATATTTTTCTTTTAATTCAAAGATACCAATTTAGGATATTATAATGAAACGGTTTTTATATATACATATAATTACATAAATTCTATTCAATGGTGCGATGATTATATATATTTTAGTGTTGTAAAATATTAACTTCAGCCGGCTAATGATTCCGTCAATAGTGGAATCCGCTGCCGGTTTCTTCGCGGCATAGATTTCTGATGTCAGATGGTTTGTCAGAAGAAAATAGAGCGCGCTCTAATTGAAATTTTGTCAGATGACTTTGCAACTGACTTCTACAGGAGCAAAGTTTAAAAGGTAACACACGACATGTATGTATTTTGCAGTGGGAAATTTTAAATGTCAGATGACAAAAACATGTCGTGTACGGTCGCCTTTACACACTGAATATTTTGATACAGTTATTTTGTAGTATTCTCCCTTACAAACATTCTTCGTAGTAACGGAATGCCGTAGCACTTGAAATGTTATTTTTTTTTATAAAAGTTGTTGAGAGTTCTTTCACTTACTTTACTGCATTTCTGTATGTCTTATTGCGTAGCGCATAATTGTGCGCTTATTTTTTAAATGTACCATTAGTGCTTCGCAAAATGATAAAATTTTTTATTGGGAAGTTTTAATTGTGATAAAGATAAAGCTCCTTTAAAAACTGTCAACAATAGAAAATAAATTAAAATTTTTATGTATCGATTTTTTATTTTGTGACTTTTTACAATTTTTCTTGATGTAAATAAAATAGCGGAGTTCAATAATTGTTGTTGGATTTTACTACGATATTTTGCACTATTACATCACCAATACTGAACTCCGCTAATATTTTAATTATTTTAATTTCTTTAAATTTATTATTTTTTAAGGTAATTTATCTTGTGTAACCGCTCACATATAAAACAAACGACACAACTGATTCAAAATAATTTTACAAATGGCGCTAGCATTATATTATTAGAGTAAAAATAGTTTGATTGCATCTTAAACATAATATGATAAATGTATAGAAAGTTATCATGTTATGGCTAATAGATATCATGATATGATTGCGAGTAATATTATAATGATACCTTCCCGCAAGAATGAATTAAGCGACATTTCTAAAATTGTGTAGGAAAAGAATAAAACGTCTCATTTAGTTATTTATTTGTATATTTTATTTAAAGGAACATATTAGGAAAGCGATTTATAGAATACAAAACTTGACATCATTGCAAAACCAAAATTTTAGGCAGATACAAAGTTTTTGTCGCTTAGTACATTTTCGTGATCAAGACATTGGCGCTTGATACAATGGTAAATGGCGCTTTAAACATTGACATGGAGACAAAAAATAAAGGTTTGAAAAAAATTGTGTCGTTTAATTCATTTTTTATTTTTTCTGTTAAACAATACAATAAATCAATATCTATATAAAAACTTTTTATTAAAAAGTAACAAAACATTTATTTCAAAACAAAAATTCAAAAATTACACTTAGAGATCAAAACGGAAATTTTTTAGATTATTAATCATCATTTTGATTGTCGACAAATCATCTTCTTCGCCTGTCTCTTCCAATTCGTCTTCTTTCTCACCAAATGTATTTTTTATAATATCCTCGTACTCTTGTATGTATCGTTCAGGAATAAACTTTCTTTTGAGCAGACTCTCTTAATCCGTTCGTTTCGGGCCTGATACTGGCAGTATTGAAGAATAGACGAATTTTTTTAACTCAAGGACAATCATAATCTATAGTGTTATAAGCGACAAAAATGAATCAAGTTTGCTAAGCGTGCTAAGCGACAATTTCGGTTAAACTAAGCGACATCTAACAAAATTTTTGTGTGGACCTTTTGTTGCTTACAACAATTACATTTTTAAAAATGTCGCTTAGCATAATTTCTTTGGCGGATAATACAAATTTCAGGGAGCAACTTTATTCCAATGAGAAAACTTGACGGTTGATACAATTTTATTTTCTCTCTAGGTTCCTTTGCATCCATGATAGGGCAGCGAAACCCAAGCCAAAATGTGGCGCTTAACTTCTAGTATAGTTCCACATCAAAAAGTCATTTTCGAAAAAAGTATCGCTTAATACATTCTTGCGGGAAGGTATCAATCAATATGTTTTGAAAGTTATCATAATTTACTTGTTAGAAAAATAATTATTTTTCGATCAACAATACTCAAATTTATAATTGCGATAAACATTGATATGCTTACAGTAACTATAATATTATTGATATTAAATAAAAATAACAATTATTTGTGTACGACAACAATATATTGTTAAAATAAACATAGTGTTGTTGCTGTAACCATGCCCAACCATATTTTTTCTCTGCGTGTGGCGAGTTCCCATTTTGAAGCAATACGTTTTTGACACATAAAGCGCATTATTTAGCACATATAAAAATTGTTGCATGTTACGATCAGCCAGCCTTAAGGTGCATGTAGACGACATGTTTTTTACATCTGACTTGTCAACTTTTCAAGTCACATGTAATTGTGCATGTCTGTCAAAATGGCTGTTTTACAGAAGGTTTATAATATTCGGTCACAAACGTACATGTAATTTGCCTCTGATATTGTCTCTGTTTTTTCCCCATAGTTGTTACAAAAACCAAAATAAAAATGCCGCCACGAAAGTTTGTATTTACGCCGTTAAATAATTTAGCCATCTTAACATATTTTTCTTTTAATTCAAAGATACCAATTTAGGATATTATAATGAAACGGTTTTTATATATACATATAATTACATAAATTCTATTCAATGGTGCGATGATTATATATATTTTAGTGTTGTAAAATATTAACTTCAGCCGGCTAATGATTCCGTCAATAGTGGAATCCGCTGCCGGTTTCTTCGCGGCATAGATTTCTGATGTCAGATGGTTTGTCAGAAGAAAATAGAGCGCGCTCTAATTGAAATTTTGTCAGATGACTTTGCAACTGACTTCTACAGGAGCAAAGTTTAAAAGGTAACACACGACATGTATGTATTTTGCAGTGGGAAATTTTAAATGTCAGATGACAAAAACATGTCGTGTACGGTCGCCTTTACACACTGAATATTTTGATACAGTTATTTTGTAGTATTCTCCCTTACAAACATTCTTCGTAGTAACGGAATGCCGTAGCACTTGAAATGTTATTTTTTTTTATAAAAGTTGTTGAGAGTTCTTTCACTTACTTTACTGCATTTCTGTATGTCTTATTGCGTAGCGCATAATTGTGCGCTTATTTTTTAAATGTACCATTAGTGCTTCGCAAAATGATAAAATTTTTTATTGGGAAGTTTTAATTGTGATAAAGATAAAGCTTATTTAGAATACGAAGTGTTTAGTATTAACCAATTTTATTTAAATATCAACTCATATTTAAATACAGATTTTCATATAATTTTATTTTTATTTGACATAAAAATGAATTTTGAACATAAATTGAAAGATAAATAGAATTGGTGAAATAGGCCTTAGAATCGGTCCATAATTTTTACCATTAACTACCTCCTTATGTTAGCATTTCGATTAAATTTGGTTTAAACAAATTTTATTGTAATCTAAATAAATTTAGCAAATTTTACTGAAATCGGTCTATATTTGAAGGCGGCATGAAAAAACCCGTAAAATATAACCCCCCAATAAAATAATGAAATAACCCCCCAAAAGTTTGTACAGAGAACAACAAAAACGATTTTTGGGGGGTTATTTCATTTTGTTTGGGGTGTTATTTCATTTTTTTAATTGGGGTATTATTTCATATGAAATTATCCCCCAAAAAATCATTATGAAATAAAGCCCCAATATATTTTTTGGGGGATTATTTCATTTTCAAACTTATAATGAAAAAGTTTTTGGGCTCTGGGATTTATCCACTTTGGTATACAGAACACCGGCTTCGATAAATAAAGCTACCCTACATAACCGGCCTACGGCCGTGCGCAATAACTTTTTCTATATGGTATACTAAACATCGGCTTCGTTAACTAAAGCTTCTCTGCGTAGCCGAGTCGAGTCGGTATTTTTATACTATAGAGGAGAAAATCCTGGCGCTATGCAGAGAAGCTTTAGTCAGCGAAGCCGGTGTTTGTTATACCATAGAGGAAAAAATCATTGCGCCCGGCCGAAGGCCGGCTACGCAGAAAAGCCTTAGTTGGCGAAGCTTGTGTTTGGTGTATCATATCATGATGTCTATCACGTGATTCTTTAAAGCAAAACTGTATAATTAATTGTATTACATACATTGGGCTCTTATTTCATTTTAGAAATCGGGGTTTTATTTCATATGAAATAAGCCCCCAAAAATTAGGGAATTATTTCATTTATGTTTGGGGCGTTATTTCATTTCGTTGGGGGCTAATTTCATTTTCATAATTGGGGCTTTATTGCATATGAAATAAGACCCCACGCTTTGGGGGGTTATTTCATTATTTTTTGGGGGGTTATATTTTGGGGGGTTATTTCATGCCGCCATATTTGACCATGGCTCCCATACAAATACCACTTATGAAAATGGCTTTAAATGCCATAAATTCCTCATAAATGTTGGTATCAAGTTGATACTATCAACATAATATTTCGCTATCGAAAAAGTTATTTCAAAACTCTAATTGCCATAACATTATTTTGTTTTGGCAGGCCCATAATCACACGTGGTTCTCAAATAGGGTGCACTCTCGAAAATTTGTCTATTACTGTGATGTTAGCATTAAAATTTGTTTTTTCAGATTGAAATTGTCTAATTGGGAAAACAGTCATATTATAAATTTCGAAGTAAGCCGAATAAATTTCTATATAAAGCTTGTGATCAGGGTAAAGGTACTCCCATACAGGGCTGTCAGATATGGCGATTTCTCGCCAGACGTGGCGATTTTGAAACGTGTTTGGCGATGGGATTTCCCATTTGGCGACTGGCGACTTTTGTGGCGATTTCTGATATAACTGGCGATTAACTTGGTTTTTTTTTACCATTTAACGGGTGATTTTTTAAGAGCTATATGAAAGTTAAAAAAAAAACACATAAAATTCAGAAAAATGCGTGAAATCTTTATCTGAATCGATAGTACGGTCCATATAATTTAATGTTTGAAGATTATTTCATGAAAATGTTGACCGTGACTGCCTCAAATGGTCCATCCGCTTAGTCCAATTTTGGCATACTCTTTCCAACATTTCGGCCGATCTCTCATGAATAAATGCTTCAATGTTGTCTCCCAATGCGTCAATTGAAGCGGGCATGTGTGTATAGACATGAGCTTTAACATAGCCCCACAAAAAATAGTCTAAAGGCGTTAAATCGCACAATCTAGGCGGCCAATTGACCGGTCCTGAACGTGAAAAAATGTTCACCGAGCTCGCCTCTCAATAAGTCCACTGTTTAGCGTGCTGTGTGGCATGTGGCACCGTCTTGTTCAAACCACATGTCATGCAAGTCAAGCTCTTGCATTTTAGGCAAAAAAAAAGTTGGATATCATCTCACGGTTGCGCTCACCATTCACAGTTACGTTACGATTCGCATCATCTTTGAAGAAGTACGGTCCAATGATGCCACCAACCAAACTGTGAATTTTTCTGGATGCATTGGTAGCTCTTGCAATGCTTCTGGCCGATCTTCACTCCAAAATTGACAATTCTGCTTATTAACGTACCCATTGAGCCAAAAATGAGCTTCGTCGCTGAATACAAGAAGCGCGCGATGAACTTTCTTAACAGAGCACGCATTTTGATAATAAAATTCAATAATTTGCAATCGTTGTTCGTTTGTAAGACGATTCATGGTTAAATTATAGACCAAACTGAAGATGTTTGACAGTGAAACAAAACACGAGACGTGCGTCAGCTGTTTAAACCAGTGTTGCCAACAAGATAATAGCTAAAAAATAACCCGATTTATTATTTCGGCGATTTTGTTTAACAGCTTGTCATTTTTTGTTATCATTACTAATATAAAAAAAATTTTCAACTTTTTTAAATTAAAAAAAATTTTTTTACAAGAACTGAACCAAATTGACGTTTGGCGATTTCTGACATCCGGTTTGGCGATGGAGCTCAAAAAAATCTGACAGCCCTGCTCCCATATAAATGATCGCATGAAATAAGAATTTAGCTCTCACATATCTTTTAAACAAATTAGTAGCGATATAAAAACTATCATAAGAAACACTTATGGCTCTGTTAAATTTAAGCCGGATCAATAGAAGACATTTTGTGATTAGAGTACCGTGAGGTTAGGCCGGGAGGCGGGTACTCACGTAAAATTGGAACATTTTTGTTGTCATCCTAACTTTTTCAAATAGTGTAGTGTCTCGTATTAAGGGGCTTTGCTGATTACACACGTTTTTCAACAATTAATTAATTTTAAACGGTACAATTTCCATTAAATCTTAGCTTTGTAACATTACAACTCAGACATTTTGATTTTGGATGGTGACTGAAAGAGAAGTATAGAGCGAAAAGAACAAATGTACCATTATCTAATAAATGTGAAATGATGGGAGAAAACAGAGCTCGTATTAAGCATGCAAAAAAAAAAAAAACAAGTACCAGTAGTGGTTAAGAAAACTTTTCAATGTCGACTTGTGTTATACATACATTATATATAAGTGAAAACCCAATCTGCATTTTGTATCATAATCGAATCATTTAGTAATCAGCTTAACAAGCAAAATAACCGAATATGAAATAATTTTTCGATCATAAATGTTACTCTCGTTGTGAGAAAATGGTACCCTATCAATGAATAATCTCAAAGAATTATTTGCGACACAGTTTTCTGATTCGTTTTTGAGCATATGAATGAATCATAGGTGGTAAATCCTTATTCAATCGCTTAACTTATAAACCAGTTTTTAATGATCAAAAGTGATCTGAAAAGACTCGTTAATGCTAGAAACACAACTGGGATGAACAACGACTTATTCGCAACGAATACTCGTCAACAGAAATATAACACATTCATGCAGAAAAAAATTTCAATGTTAAATTAACATAGCGCAATGTTGATTAAAAATCATCGTAAATTTCTGCAAAAGTATGGACATTATTTAAAATTATCATTGTTTCATATTAATTTTAAGCGAAAAATATAAAAATAACATTGTTCAATATTGAATCCATAAAATTGTATAGAAACAAGAACAACCCTATAAAAAGAAAAACATAATTTTTTTTTATTTTCATGTTTAAAATTATTTATAAAAAGAAAAAAAAAATTCCCGTATTCTTTTTGGTAAAATTATTTAGTTAAATAGTACATCAAATTTTTAAAGTAGAATGATGACGAAAACCATATCGGGCCATTCTGCTGGTGTCTTTTAATTGTGAGTGCTTCTGTAAACAAAGGGGAAAACAAAAAAGTGAAATATCTGTTGCAGGAAAATAAATTAATATATTCCCTCTCTCTTTCTGGTTCCGCGGGTAAGTGTTTAGAATGTTTCTAAACACTTGTCTCTGAAGCTTCTTCTCACTGTTATTTCAAACTCAAACCCATTCCATTCTACATGAAATTCACGTTGTTTCAACTTGAAATAGCTTTCATTCGACTTGATTCGGAGTGTTATTTCACTATGAATGTAATTTTGCTCTATCTTGACAGGAATGTTAGATTAACATGAATTATAGTTATTTTAAAAGAAAATAATGATGTTGGCAAGTTTTGTAAAATCATGTTAAATTAACATGAAGTAGTTACTTCAAGCAAAATCACTACCGAAAAATTTAAATCGACGTTGCTTTCGAGAATTTTACATTGATTGTTTTCTGTGTGTTAGAGTTTATGAAAGTACACACAATATTTGCATAGGCCGAAATTTGTCGTGCGTAACGAACTTTGCGATAGGTTTGTTTCTGTTTCTTACGCAGACGAACGACGAATAAATTGGAAAGGAGACAGCGCAGCATGATAGCAAAGTTTAATATTTATTAAAAATCGTGAAAGCTGTAACGAATCACAGGGAAAAACACTAAAATTTATTTGAAATCACTAAATGGGTGAAAAAAAAACAAAATGACGGAAAATAACAAAAAAAAAAAATATTGCAAAAATTCGCGAAAATGTTTAATATTTCAAACAAGTCGCACAAAAGTTTAAAAGAATTTCAAAAATTCTTGCTAAATTAGCCGAAATTTGCAAAAATTAAAGAATGAGAAAAATTACAGAAACAAATCGCTTTTATCGCGAACATGGCTGAAAATCGCGAAAAATGGCAAAATTTGAAACAAACCCAAAAACTAATTTGAAATCGCTAAATCGAAATGCAGAACACCAAAAATTCTGAAGTAATCCACTTTCGAGTGGATTCTGATTCTAGAACACATCCGACCCGATTAATAGTTTTTTATGTTTTTTTTTGTTGAAATATGTCCAATAGGGTGGTTACAAGAAATCAATGTTGGATTTTCCATCGGCGCAACCTAATATGTGTGAATAGCATAAAAAATGCGATTGACAAAGTTTCAGCTTAATCGGATAACGATAACATGTGCCTCATTGAGAATAAATTAAGGAAAAACGGCGATTTTTCACTAAAATTCGTATTTCCTTGCCTTTATAAACGAAACCATTCATTCTAGGAACCTAAGTAGAGTCTGGTTTTATAAGGAAATTTTATTCTTATTAATTTTGATATTGATAGTTTTGTTCCTTATACCAATAGATAAAGTGTTATTAGCATTAATTAAGGACAAAGAAATACGAATTTTAGTGAAAAATCACTGTTTTTCCCTAATTTATGCTCAATGAGGCACGTGTTGGCGTTATCCGATTGGGCTTAAACTTTGTCAATCGGATTTTCTAAAATATTGGCATATTTTAGAGTGATCCACCAAAAGATAGCCACTAAAAAAAATTTACCATATCTTGTAACGAACCTAATAGGGTGGTTACCAGAAATCAATGCTGGATTTTCTGTTGGGGCACACCCCTAATATGTGCCAATAGAATAGAAAATTCGATTGACGAAGTTTCAGCCCAATCGGATAACGCTAACATGTGTCTCATTCAGCATTAATTAAGAAAAACAGCGATTTTTCACTAAAATTCGTATTTTTTTTATCTTTATAACCGAAACTATTCATTCTAGGAACCTGTGTCGAGTCTAGTTTTATATGAAATTTTATTCTTATTAATTTTGATTTTATAGTTTTGTTCCTTATACCAATAGATAAAGAGATATTTAGCATTACTTAAGGACTAAGAAATACAAATTTTAGTGAAAAATCGTAGGGGGTTGCGCCGATGGAAAATCCAACATTGATTTCTTGTAACAACCCTAATGTCCAACCTATAATTTGATTAATGTTCACAAACAAATAAAATATAAAGAAATTTTAATAAAATTTATTGCTTATTAAAAAAGATGAAAATGAATGCAGTAAAATAATTAAAAAAGTTAGGAATAATAAATGTTTATATAGTCTAGCGTCCAAGGTATTTATTTTTATAAATTAAAAGAAATGTTAAGTCACATTAATACTTATGCCCAATTTTTAGGATTGATATTAAAACACTTATATGTTTAAAATCATTTTAAATTCAAAATTCTTTTCTTCACTAAACAATTAAATGTAACTTAATTCACCGATGTGGTACATTTAAATTAATTTTAAGTTTCCAATGGAAAAACTTAGCAAGGTGGTCTCAATATTAAACCAATACAACAACAACAGGCAAAGCAACAGCAGACAACTGTTTTTTGAGGTCACCGTGTAAATAAATACACAATTTTATGATATTTTTTTGTATTTAGTAGTGCTGCCATACTTTTATCATAATTAAATAAGACTTGTTAAACAAAACTCAAAAAATCAATCTGCATTTAAATACGATTTAAGTTTATATAAAAATTAAATCTATATTAAGATTTAATTATTATCCTAAAAATTGGGCATTAAAGTTCACACACTTATTGTATCTCATTTGATGAACTTATGCAACGAATTCGTCGTACTGTGCGAAGTCCGTCCTTCGTCCCAGTTGTGTTTTTACCAGGGATGATAAATGAGAAAACCAATATCGTACCAACGAACTTTTAAGATAGTACTTTTTCGGCCCCAATAGTTCTAAATCATTTTTTTATAAATTGTTTTTATTTTATTTTTAAAAACAAAAATTTAATACAACAAAAACAAAAGGTACTTAAAATTCATTTGTACATGTAAAGTATAGATAGCAAAAAAAAAAAAATGATCATTAATTATACATAATAATAGGATACAATTTTTTTCGCTTAACAGCTCATCGCGATTTTCGGCTATAAGTCATTCCAAGAAACTTTGCCGAAGAAAACATAGGTCAAAAATTAATTTCGAGCCACGGATTTTTCAAACAAATTTTATTTGGTATAGCTAGACCTGTATCATGCGATTTTTAGGGTCGAGAAACCCATTTATTTTTGATAATCTCCCTCGGAGCAAAATAATAATGGTGTGGGCTCCTAGTGTTCCAAATTCTGTTGATTACTTCTTGACGTGACAACAATCTTGTTGACGAATATTTGTAAATATTATGAATTCGTTGCAAAATAATCTTGAATTGAGAGGAAGTTGTCTTTTCTACTATGTAGAAATTTTGCAGAAGTGGAATCCTATATCTTTTAAAAACTTGTCAATATCATCAGAAAATGCAAGCTTATACTAAGCAAGGTGATACTAAATTTAGAATATGGTATAAAAAATCGTTCAATGAACAAGTGCAAAAATCTATTCACAATAGCGGAGTTCAGTGTTTGTTGCAAATGGTCTTGCAAAAGAGCAAATACAAAATATTATAGCTGTTTTGTTAAATCCAACAACAAAAAATACAGTTTCCCTTAGATTTCATATAAAAAGCTACGACATTTTGGATTTTTGTAAGACTATTTGCACCAAACACTTAACTCGGCTTATATAATTTGTACAGTAAATACGACTTGCCATATTATATGAATTATAAATAGGTTTAACAAATTTGGTTATGGTTTATACCATAAGGTGACATTAAAAAAATATCACCGAAATGCTAGCTGAGAAGCTATCAAAGTTCATTATGAGGTTGTCGGGGAAAGTGGAATCGACACTATTTAAACTTATTGTCTTATTTTATTCATATGTCTATGCAGAGGTATCTGAAATATAAGCGGCCCATAATGTCATTTTCATAAATTTTTATATTTCACAACAATTACACAACGCAAACAACCAATTTCTATTATCATCAATTTCAAAACAGTTGCTTTAGATAATGGAAAAATTACAATACAATTTACGCCACAAAGAAAAAAATACTACAACTTTTTACCAGCATAAATACAAATTTGAAATGTTTTTTTTTTTTAAATAAAACCACAATTAAACAAAAGTAATTGTGAGCAATTCCAAATACAATGTAACTTAACCCTTGAAACAAAATTAAAAAAAGTATTTGTTAAATAAACAACTAAACCAAAAAATTGGAGGAAAAACGGAAGCTGTTAAACAAATTACTACAACATTTTAGAAAAGATTACGACGACATTTACAAAATCGTAAATAAAATAGAAAGACAGAAGCAAGAACGGACGGACAAGCAGCCATCGAAAAGAAAACCTCAAATAATTTATGCTTATCGTGTAGGAAGAAAACCAACATTTAAACACATGCCTTCTTAAAACGAATCAAGAAAAAAAATTACTTGAAAACTACCGAAATTAAATTTTTTTCCACATACAAACTCACTCTCAAATAAAGAGTATGATCTACAAAAAGTACCAAATTATCGGTGACAATAAGATCCGCTGAAAGAGATAAGAAATTGGGAAAGAGGAAAAAAGATTTAAAATTTGGAAAAAAGTAAGCAAAACCAATAGAAGCACAACTCAGTAGTGATCAAACAATAGTTCAAACGAGATAAGGAATGAAAAAGAAAAAAAATCAAGGCAAGAAAAAAATCTGGGTTACACAACCAAATAGTCGAATAATCATACTCGCCTCGCTTTTTGCTCAGATAGTAATTTACAACATACCACATTATGTACTCTTACAACACAACGACGGCACTTACAAGTTCAACAATAAATTCAAGTTATTTTTAAGGACATCCTTTGACAACACAGTTTGTGGTGGCGCCAGAAAGGTTTTAGGTTTTTGTGTTTCTAGTGCTCAGGATGCAACATGTTGATTGTGTGTGTGAGAGATTCAAAAGGATTTTATCGTCCTTTACATGGCGTGCTAAATAAGACTGTTGAACCTTTTCCTAATTTTATTGCCACCTTTAAAAAAAAGACTACAAACCAAATGACACTTCTGTTGGGACGAAAGAGTATTAATTAATTAAGGTGACCATCAATGACAGAATTATTTTGTATATATTTGAATTTTTGGCAATAAAATTGCTTATTAGATTTCTTGGGAACTCAAAACAATTCGAATTACGTAACCAAAACAATTCGAATTACCTAAACCTGCCAAACTGAACTTAGTAACATTTTATGCAACTTAACGAACATTTTTCCTAGAGCTCAACATTTTTCACGTATTTATCATGAATGAGAAATCTTAAAGTTGTCATTCAATTATCGCTCGTGAATATAAAGAATAAGAAACATTTTGCTTTTGTTCATTCATATATGAGATGAATAAAGATGGATTCATCCATGCGTTCCGAATAATAGTTTTGTCCGGGGAAAAATTTGTTTGCTGAGAGTGCAGAACGATCCAACCATTTCAAACAATTTGCCCGACAAAACAAAGCTACCGTATGGTATACAGATGCAAACAATTACGTTTTTAATAATTTTTTAAACAAAATTAACAATATCGTAAAATAACGCTTCTTATTGATATTATTGAATTACTTTAAAATTTTCCTTTAAAAATTAATAACTTTGATGTTGATTTTTTTTTTTGATTTGACGAAATTTTTGTAATATTTTTTAATTATTAAAATATATGGGGAAAGCAATGGCGGCGAACTCGGCAATTTCTCTGAAATGTAACAATAGTCAGGTGACCATACGTACTTTTTTTTAGAGGACAATCATCTATTTTAACTGGCTGTCATCTATAAAATTTGTGTCCTCTTATTTACTAATCTGTCATCTTTATTTTTAAAAGCATGATCAATATTTGTTTTTTATTTTCTAAATTAAAATAAGTTTTATATCACGGCGGTCACCGGGTTTTTCTGACAAATCGTTCATACTCCTACACCCAGAGAAAAACAGGTTTAAATATGGTCCCTTCCAACAAAACTTTTTTTAAAGAAAAATTTAAACATATTATGATTCATTTAACAATATTATTGTCACCGACAACCATATTATGGTTGAATTAGTCCTTTACCAAGAAGCCATATTATGGTTGCCTTTGAACATAATATGCTTTAAAATAACTAAAACATGTTTAACACTTTCAATAGCATGGTGTGTTTTCAACCATAGCATGTTGCTCTTAGAAAAGAGGAGAATCATCATATATATTATTTCTAAAGCACTTTTTTTTGTCGGTTGCAAATATCTCCCATACCACCGCATCAAATTTAATGAATGATATCTCATTTTAAAGCTTATTTCTAACACTAATGACGAAAAATAATTTGAAATTGAAAAATTAATATTTTCATTGATAAAAATTATATTTTAAAATGTATTGAAGTTACTAAAATTTCTATTAATTATTTTCATTTTATTTTACAAAAATGACAACTAACGGTGCGAAATATTCGCACGGCTCATCTAGTACTATTGTTAATTTTAAATCAAATTATTGTAATTTTTAATCATTACATGTTTGGAGGCAACCATAATATGGTTGTGGCTTCTTGATGGAGGACTAATTCAACCATAACATGGTTGTAGGTGCCAATAAAATGGTTATATTAAACATAATTTGCTTACAATTTTCTCTAATAATAGTTTTGTTGGAGGTCACCATATATAAACATGTTCTTTCTCTGCGTGCATACTGCAAGTGTATGCACTTGTAAATGTACATTTTTATATATGTTATTTTTTTAATTTGCTTTACATATATAAATATTACATTCACATATTATCTGTAAAATATGTAAAAAATCTTGAAGTCACAAAAATTTCATACTTGTTTTCTTTATGTCCTCTATTTTTATTATCAAAATCTGGTCGCTTTACCAACAGTGGAGTGAAAATCGTTGCGCACGTTGCAGGGTTATGAACACGATAATCAACTGGAAAGCTGATCACAACTTCCAGTTTTGGTTCACGATCGTCGTTACAAAACGCTAATATCAAGTCAAAATGCTTGGAGAAACGGTGTTCCTGGCAGGGAGAGAGGTGTTAACTTCTAAATGGATGGGTCTAAGTCACGAGAAGGAGTAGGCTTCGGATGAAACTCAAAAGACCTTAACCTCAATTTATCGCGAAGACTTCCGGATTACTTTAGCGTTTTTCAGGCAAAAATAATTGCGATCAAGAAATCTGTAAACTGGCTCCCCCTATATGCTGTGTCGACGACTGCTGTTAAAATTCACACTGATTTTTACAGCACCATTATGACCTTGGATTCCCCCTCCATGAGAACGAGAATAGTCCTTGACTGCCGCTTTTTCTAAACGTGATCGCTCATCAGCTTGTAATCAGGTTTATAGGATCCCAAAGCCCAGGGATACACTGGGGAACATTATGGCGGTGAGTTTGCTAGACTTGGCACTAACTTATAAGTTTCACTAGTTAAAGAAGATTGCAAACTCGAACTTTGGTAATTGACTTTCGACATTTCTCATGACAGATGGGCCGCGATCACTAGATACAGATACTGAATCGCATTTTAAACTTCGTTAGAAGTTTTGTTTGTTCTATGGTGGGTTTTGTGTTTAGTGGAGATCCATGGTTTACAATGATTGCAAGGGGGTAAGTGTTTCAGATGAGTACTGACGGTAATTTCTACCTAACTTAACCGAAAATATATTAAGATTTACTAACGCCCAATTCTCCAAGTTCAGTTATAACTAACTTTCAGTTATAACTGTCAAAAGCATATTGTTAACTGGAAGTTAAATAATAGCTAGTTTTAACTGAAATCGGCCGTAAATTATATTTTTAATTAAATTAATTTAATTGACTTAAATAAAGGTTGTTTGGTTCTGCGAATTTAAAACATTGAAAGATTGTTTTGTGAGTTCCAGTGTTGCCTTTACCAACAAAAATTGGAATCAAAATGTTAAAAGAGTAACAAAAAAAAAAAAAACTATTTTCTTTATTTGTACTTAAGTTAAAAGTTAAGTTAAGTTATATGTATGTACATATATAAGCAGCCATAATTGAAAAATAAAATACCCATCTTTGAATCAAAGTAACCCGAATAGGGATGCAACATGTTTCAACATCGATGTTATAAACTACTTCGCATTAATACTTACAGACTTCTCAAATTCTTCTTTGCTACAGATCATCTTAAGGCCAAACTATAATATGACTATAAAAAGCAATTAAGACACAAAAACCAAATAAAAAACATTTGATTCCGTACGGAAAGTGCAATCAGTTTCGCACTTCGCTTAAGCAAATGACAGTTTCATAAAATTCAACAAAAAGTTTTCTTAAGTACCATATGGTTTGAAACATATGATTTACTTGAGCATATTATGGTTGGGCCTTCACACTAATATAGTCTCCAAATTTGTTTTAACATTTCATTAGTTTATAAAAGGGGTTATCTCTTATTATACATTGTTATGCAATGCATAATATGCATGTATTTACATATGTACTCAAATTGTACTGCTACGCTTTGAAATATACTTTTACATTTATTAATAAAGGGCTAAATTGAAAAAATAAAAATTAAAAATGGTGAAAATATTATTAAAAAAATTTCAATAAATGAAAATATTAAATGGACGATGTCGATGTTTTTTTAGTTTTGGCGCCGATACATAAGCCATTAAAACATCGATGTTAATATCGATGCTTATGAACGAAACATCGAAGTTTAGAAAACATCGATGTATCGTTTGCATCCCTAAGCCCAAATGGCAATGTTAGTAAGTATATATTCGGAAAGCTTTAAAGCATAAATTCGTAAAAGTGCTCTGGGTGGCGAAATAGCCCGGCCGATTTTGTCGTTAACTTTTAAAGACAAACAGGCCGACTTATTTTTCGGTTTTTGTGCGTTTTACGTTTAACCCAGCATTGGCTAATGGCTTGGCGTCGCATACATGTACCGAGGTACAGTTTGTTTGGTTTCCAGCAATAACCATATGCAATCGTTTATAACCTTAAAATTCTTACGTGTTTTATCTGGTGGGGAACTAAGGGAAAAAACTCAACGGGGCTGGTGGAGAACCATAAAATGCTCAGACGTTTCACTGGTGAAGACCAAAATGCTATGGGGTTCACTCTGGAAGCTCTCGCATTTCGACAGGAAAGTTTAGGTCGAACGAGGATTGGTGGATGAGGCTCCAAAAACTGTGTAATACCCTGGGTATATGAGACATATTAAGCCAAAAACTTAGTCTTCAAATTAAAAAAAATATATATATTCTGCATGAATATGAGCCAATTTTTAATATGTTAGTAAAAAAAATTTTCTTCAAAGCAACTCTTTAAATCGCTTCTGTAACTCATTTTAAAATTTCAAGTGAATTTACGAGAATTGGCGACAAAAGTCATCATCACTGATGATCGTTAAGTGACAGGTACTCAAAATCGAAAATAACGGCAATAGAGCAGATAGAAAAGCAAAAAAAAATTCTTTAAGTAGTTTTTAAATGAAACCGCCTTCCGAGTTTTGACACTACAAAACAATACCGCATTAACAAAAATATACAAAACAACCACTTGATCGAATGCAGGCGACAAACGAACGAACAGACAGACAGATCGATATACAAACTCTACACAAACATCACAAGAATGTTCACAGACATTGTCATTAACGGAATCATAAAATTGAATTTAAATTGTTTCATAAAAGCAAAATGCTGTCGCCTGCCGCATGTCCTCGAGCAAAAGTAACCATTAGAAAACAAAATAAGTTTGTTTGCCAATGGGTGGTGCTGAGACAAAAAAAAAAAAAACTCCTTTGTCCAGTCTAGTCTAGTCAGCTAGTCATTCATATTGTCGTTCTCGAATTGTAACGATGTCAAGTGCACTGGAACAAATTAAATGCTACTGCAACTTGTCACAATCTCAAGTACACACAAAATCATGTCATATTGATGCAATAACATGACATGGACCGCAAGGGCAGACTGCACCTGATATTTGAAATTTTACCAGATTTTTTTTTCAAGGGTGTAACCCAGACATGTATTAAATAAAAATTAATCTTTTTTATTTAAGATTTTTTAAAGCACAAACTAATTAAAACCTTTTTTTAATAGTTGACTAATAATTTTTTTTATTGGTATGTATGTTTTCTTTTTTTTTCTTGTAAATTAGTCCAGCCCAAGTTCAAGGTTATGAAAACCATAAAATTTTACAATTTTTTCAATTCAATTTGGTATCCATTTTTTCGCAGGCGTTTACCGTTACAAATTTTTGGCAGACGTTCTTTGTTTTTTAGTTGATATAAAACGAATTTAGTTGTTGTACACTATTAACGAAAAAGTTTTTTTTCGAAAAAAAAATTGAAAATAAGAGTTTTTTGTGATATTTACAATCTTTTTTCATATTAACAAATTTTAATCAAAATAATTAAACTATCAAAGTAATTTTTGGAAATACAAAATTTTTAACTAATAAGATTTTGTTTGGCGTGCTTAATTTCCAAAATTAGTCCAGCCCAAGTTCAAGGTTATGAAAACCATAAAATTTTACATTTTTTTATTCAATTAATTTCCAATATTTATTCTTGTTAAAAACACTGAAATTTATTGTTGGGAGATAAGCTAGTTTCCATTAGTGCGTTGAAACTATCGATAGACTATCGATATTATCGATAGTCTTAAATTATCGAAAATATCGATAGGAAAAATATAAATATCTATATTTTTCTTATTTAAAATAGAGCTATGAAGACATCTAACAGCAGCTATACACACACAGTTTTTTGCCGAAAATTTTTACTTGCTATTATTAATTCGCGCTGAATTACAGCAATGAATACAAACAACAAGAATGACAAGTGGAATGGATTGCTTAGCAGTGCTTTTTACTGGTAATTAAAGGCCTTTAAATCGAAATTTTTACTTATATAGGGACTGAAATGTCAAATATTTTTGTAATGTTGTAAAAAAATGCAAATCCAAATGCAATTGCAAGCATTGGACAAAACAATGAACGACCATTAGAGGATAAGTCCGCTAGATTGATAACCTTTTTGGGCTTAGAATTTAGAAAATTTTTTAAAGTTGCAATGGAATTTCTTATAGTCCCTGTTACTTCGGTTCCTGCAGAAAGGTACTTATCATTTTTTAAAAAACTGCCATCTAAAATAACGTGCGTATATTCATACGTCTCATACATGCAATAAAGTGATAAAAACAACAAACCTTACAAAAAAAATAATTAAAGTTTTCCTGCACAAGTACAAACATTCAGTCGATAGTAATATCGGTATATCGATAGTGACATCTGAACTATCGATAAATATCGATAGCAGAAAATATCGATAGTGTCCCAGCACTAGTTTCCATGCGCATTTCACTGGTTGCTTAGTCTGTGTTCATACGGCTCTTGTCTTATTGACATGATTGCTACTTTATAGGCGAGAAGGACGAGGGGAAAAGAAACGAGTACACAGATGCATGTACTGTCTTTACGTTTTGCTTTCTTGTTCGTTGTTTAATTTTGTTTTGTTTGTTTTCAATATCAAAAAGCACACATGCATACGCACGTCGTCAACATTACATGAATCATTTGAACGACAACTCATGTTCAAAGAAGAAAAAAGAAGAATCTTGTCAATAAGACATGAGCCGTATGAACTCAGACTTAGGCCAGATCATCAAATAACATTCATCCAAAAAATTTCTAAAACAAAACCTTTATAATTAATAATTTTTGCGGTGAAATATATGTACATTAAAAAATTTTGTTAATTTAATTAAAATTATGTAAAATAAAATTAGCAAAAATGTTGTCAAATAAACCACACTCTTATTAATATTGTCGCCAAAGAAGAGGAATAACAAAAGGTAGTTAAATATGTATAATTAAAGAAATTTTATGTAAAATTTTAAAACTAACGTAGAATTTTAATAATGAAATTTACTGAAAATAAACTAAAAATATGTTAATAAAAATTTATAATTTAAATTTAATTGACTAAGAAATCTAAGTAGTTTTTCCAAATCAAAACTTGAACCAAATTAACAAAATCCTTTTAATTAAACATTTTTTTTGTAAATCTAGGTAATTTTTATATAATTAAACAAAAATTGCCAAACATTTAGTCAAATCAACAAGCATTTTGTCATGTCAACAAAATATTTGTTAAGTCTGAGTTCATACGACTCATGTCTTATTGACAAGATTCTTCCTTTTTCTTCTTTGAACATGAATTGGCGTTCAAATGATTCATGTCATGATGACGACATGTGCTTTTTTGATATTGAAAACAATAACAAAATTAAACAACGAATGAAAAAGCAAAACGTAAAGACAGTACAATAGGCCTGCCATACGTCCTGGTTTTCCAGGATTGTCCTGGTAGTCTGGTCCACTATAAATTGTCCTGGTTTTTTGTACAGGTCAAGACAAAAAATTTGTTTTTTGCTGGTTTTAGTTGTTAAAAAAGTTTAAGATTTCTGTTGTAACACTGCTATCATAAGGCAATTGTATAAACAACTTTAATTAAATTCAACTGTTATCTGGTGTAAACGTCGTTTAACTAAAAGCTTTCAATAATATTAGATGAGACTCGAACCTCTTTCAAATGTTGTTTCAACTAGTTGCTGTAAAGGTTATACCGTGTAAACAACTTTTATAAGTAATCGGAAACAGACAACAAATTGCTTTCTCTAAAGCAGCCCATACACGTTTCAATTCAATTGTCAATGAGTCGGTTGTTGTCCAAATCAAAGCGTGTATGGCTTTGTCAATTGATGAGTTTGACAGTTGCCGAGTTGGTTGAAGAAAAATCAAAAGATTTTGACTTTTTCAAGTTGAGTACTTAGTCTGCTCAATGGACTAAAGAAAGAAACTCGTTAAAGACTGAAACACTGGACTGAAACACTGGAGAGTATTATTCAATGTAAGTTTAATTTTAATATGACATGCTGCCTGTTTTAAAACTATATCAAAGACCGAAATTAAGTTCTAGAAAAAGTGCAATCTTCTGAACAGTATTATAGTTTAGAACATTTTAAGCTCCTCTTTTTATTATTTTTCATCATTTTTATGTACATGTACACGTTAATTTTTTTATATATGAGGCTATCAGCGCAGAAGTGGTGTAACCCTAGACTACTTATTATGAGATAATGAAGAGTTAACACTACTCTTGCACTATAGTACTTGGTTTGCAAAACTATGTTTCTAGCGCCATCTGCTTTGGTTACAAACAGTTGGCTAACACGACTATTGCACTGTAAAGAACAGTGCAAAGAAAATTTATTACACCAGAACCGTAACCAAATTAAATTGTGGGTTACACCACTTCTGCGCTTATAGCCTCATTAATTGTTGGATTTAAAAATTTTAAATGGATGGTTTTTACATATACATTGGAGAAATTTTTTATCCATTTTTTCTATGTGTCCTGGTTGATAGGTTCAAACTTCTGGCAGCCCTACAGTACAAGCAATCATGTCAATAAGACAAGAGCCGTATGAACACAGACTAAAACGGTAGTATAGCATTTTAAGTAAAAAAGTAAATATGGTATTTTAGCTTGAAAATCAAATGGTTTTAAAACAGCAAAAATATATGAAAAATTTCCGAAATATTCTTTTGTATATTTATAAAAAGAATATACTTATTTATATGGAACACATTTTGGGTTATATTAAAACAAATTTATTCAGATTTACAACTTTTTTCCGTTAAAAAATGGAAAAATTTTCCAGATTAATTTAAGGCAAGAAATTATAGAAAAAGTATGTAAAGTGTATACAATTTGTTTCGATAGAACAAAACAAAATCGTAAAATAAACAAATTTTAAACAGGTAAAGAAAGATATTAAAGAATATTTCGTTTTAAAAATTGTTAAAGATTATTGGCTGTATTTATAAACAATTTTGAAATTTAATAAAGGCTTACAAAACAAATTTTGTATGAAAATTTGGCTTAGTAAACGTTTGTTAAATTTAATAATCGTTTATAAATACGGGGGTATATATTTTCGTTTTGTGTGTAAAATTAAAAAAAAAATTTTTTTGAATCAACTTAACCAAAAGAATGTTAAATATTACAAGACCAATTTTTAATTAAGATTGAAGAAATTACTTTAAAATGAAAAATGACGTCAATTTAAAGAACATGTTTAATAAATACAAATTAAAAGTTTTTGGTATGGAAAACTTGATTTAAATAACATTTAAGCTAATGTAATTAAAATTACGTCAAATTAACACATTTTTATATAACAAGTTTTTTCTGGGTAAAATCTACGCTTGTTTTAGGCAGCGTTACATACAATGAACGGTTTAGAACCCTGAATACAATTTTTTTTTAGGGCCCAACTCATTGGCATGTTTACTGACCATCAATGGCCTCCGGGGGTTTGTAGGGATCATCTTGAGTATATTTCACCTTTTGGTGTTACATCTTCCGGGACATTCTCCTGGGATTTGCAAAAACCAAAATTGATAGATCACATGAGACCTTCACGATCATTTGCATTCATGGCAGACCAGAGATTCTATCTGATACAACGGGAGTCAGTAGCCCACGGTGGCACGGCACGGAGAGTTTTACTTTTCCATTGAAAAGGTACTTTCGGGGATTATGTGGTGGTTGTGGCTTGCTTCACAAAGTCGCGGAATGGGATATCCTGAAAATCCCACTAAAATGGCAGTTTTTCACCCTAGGTACTGTTGCTACTAGCATCTCTTCAAAAGCAGAGGAGCTTATATAGCTCCAGCCCCGAAGCAAGGGGCGAGTTTATAATCTTGCCGGATTATGAACTTAAATGGTTATCTGGTTCTGATGGTTGGTAAACGCATTATCTTTCTCCCAGTAGTTAAGAGCTACCATGAATAAGGCCCTAGGGCAGGTATCCATGTAAATCTTTTCCACAGCAGACCATCAATAGCCCTTTTCTCCATATAGGTATCCCAATATTAAATCGATATAAGATAGAAAATAAACCAACAACTTTGGATGATTAAGAAATAAACAATTTGCAGATCAGTGCTTAAAATTATTTTCCAAAATCTTTTAAAAGTGGTAAAAAATTTAACTTCCAGAATAAGATACCTTCGAGCTTGCTGAAGTGCTGCAATATCACACTGGTACAGTGTAAAATTTGGAGCTTTTGCGTAAAAGTCGCTTTTTCCCTAACTAGTCCCGCGAAAATATTTCGAAAAATAAGTTTTTTATAGGGTATATAATAATCATTGTTATTCGTCTTCAATATTTCACTACATGAGCGTTTTACGCCGCCATGCCTGTTTAATGGTGGTGGCTTTTTGCTAATGGTGTGGAAAAAGTGTCGGCCATTCATGCAGCATGTTGCAAAAATGTTTTTATGTAAATTCCTTTTTTTTTTAAATATTTCATCACTGAACGAACACGTTTCCATGTTTGTTGAATTGGTGGTTGTTTTGTAGTGTCTGCCGAATATTAAAAGAAAATTGCGAAATATTATGCTTCATGAGCATGAGAAGTTGCCTTTAATTGAATGCAAGTCATGTGGAATGTAGGAAATTGAGAATTTTTATTTGGCAGTTAATGAAACGCGAGGGCTAAGCTAAAAGTTTTAGAGAATGTACATATTAAGGACCTTTAAAAAAACAAACTTTTTTTCTGATAAAACTCAATAATAAAAAAAAAATTTATTGGTGTAGTTGTTGGCGAGAGTGATGAATTTATGAATGTTATTTTGTTCCAAATAAAATTTGGGTTGAAATTAATTATTGCTTGAGTAGTCATCATAGAAGACTTTTAAAAGTAAATGACACTGTGCAACAAAATTCGGGTCATGGCCGCCAGCCGCAACACTTGCAACGCAAAATGAAAGTAGACTACTAGTAGAGCAAATCTGCAAAGGGTTTTTATAGAGTTAGCTCGGGCTCCCGAAATATAGGCCCCTAAAGTTTTTGAATTTTTTGAAAAGGCGTTCGGTATAAGTCAAAAAAATATACTAAATGAACTTATAAGCTAAAAAATAATTTCAGATGTCTGCAGTAGAATCGTATGGCGATTCTTTTCTTAGTATTTATTAACCCTCTAACTCTCATTTTAAGGGGTAATTTTTGTCCTTTTTTCCACTCTTACACAAAAGTATAATACAACGGCACTTTTATGGGTTAAAATGTTCTACGAATATTTTCTACATCAAATTTCACTAGCGGTCTTCTAAGACCAAAAGTTCGTGTGATGTATTTATAACGGATTTTCGAAATTTCGGGCATTAACATTTTTTTATTTCTTAAAAAATCGTTTGGTACAAGTCAAAAATATATACTAAATGTACTTCTGAGCTAAAAGGCTATTTCAGGTTTCTTCAGTAGAGTTGTATGGCGATTCTTTTCATTGAATATATTAACCATTTGTCACTCATTTTAAGGGGTAATTTTTGTCCTTTTTTTAAACTTCTGCACTAAAACGGCACGTAAGAGGGTTAAAATGCTCTACGAATATTTTCTGCATCAAATTTCACTAGGGGTCTTCTAAGACCAAAAAATCGTGCACTGTATGTAAAACGGATTTTCGAAATTACGGGCCTTGAATTTTTTTAATTTTTCGAAAATCCGTTTTACATACATTGCACGATTTTTTGGTCTTAGAAGACCCCTAGTGAAATTTGATGCAGAAAATATTCGTAGAGCATTTTAACCCTCTAACGTGCCGTTTTAGCGTAGAAGTTTAAAAAAGGGCAAAAATTACCCCTTAAAATTAGTGTTAGAGGGTTAATATATTCAATGAAAAGAATCGCCATACAATTCTTCTGAAGACACCTGAATGGTTAATAAATTCTAAGAAAAGAATTGGATGTAAGAAAAGATAAACTCACTGTTTATTGTTGGTGTTTTGTTTAAGCTTTGATATTGTTACAAGTAAGACTTAGAGTGTTTATAACTCTTATTCGCTTTAGGGTTTTATTTGTTTAATATTTTTGGCTTTTCTAAAATCTTTGGAAAAGGTTTCCTGATGAGCTGGTCTAAGCAACCGGCGAAATGCGCATAAAAGCTAACTTTTCCTCAACAACAAATTTCGGTGTATTAATCAAGTATGAAGGGCTGGGAGTTTAGCATGTCATACGGAGATCGTATTAATAATAAACTTTGTATTCCCGAAAATAACTTTGAATCGCCATACGGTTCTACTGAAGACATCTGAAATTATTTTTAAGCTCAGAAGTACATTTAGTATATTTTTTTGACTTATACCAAACGCCTTTTCAAAAAATTCAAAATCTTTAGGGGCCTATATTTCGGGAGCCCGAGCTAACTTTTCAAAACTCTTTGGCAGATTTGCTCTACTAGTAGACCACTTGAGTCTGGCTTTTTTTTGTTGCACAGTGTAATAAAAGTGCGCTACAGTAAAAATATTTTATTGCGGAACTTGACACTTTAAATAGAAATTTAAAAAATCGCAACAAACCAAAACAAAATTTTTAAATTTTAAAAAACATTAGAAAAATTAAAAAATTTTTAAAGCAAATTATAAAAATATTAACCATAACTACTGCAGAATTGCAGAACCCGCCAAAATAAAAATACTACAAAATTACAAATTCTAAAAAAATTAAAAAAAATCTTAAAAAATTGGAAAAATACTTTTTTCGTTTTATTTGATAAAATTTAAAAAAATATCACCAACATTTGATATTTAAAATTATGATAAGTCGTAAAAATGTGTGAAATAAGACAAATAAAAAAACAGGTAATAGTGCTATATCGGCTGTGCCGAATCTTTAATACCCTTCACCTAATGTAATGCAGAATCTTTGACCTCTCACCTACTAACCACTAACACACATTATCAAACAGAATTAAAAAAATATGTTGGGTAGAACACATTTCTCTATTTAAGCCGCAAATCATGTGTTTGTTACATGTAAGAAAGCAGAAAAGAAGGAGTGCCCCAGTAGGCTAGCTGATAGTGAGCTAGTCTATCAATGCCACGATTGCGGATTCGATTGGTGCCAGAAACTCTGGTTTCTTACCTGCAGACAAGCGTAGAGCTTCGCGGGATTAGCTAAGGGAATTAAATATAATAAAAAAAACATATAAATGTGAACCAAATCTATTTTAAGTTCCACATAATAAGATGACTTATGGGCACAAAAACTCTGTTCTGGAAAGAAGTTGGTAGGGGGGATGTGCGAAATTATAGAAATTATGTAGGAGGGCCATAGGCCAAAAATGGGGTCTTAGTCCAAGTATGACAGAAGTGTGATTAGACCGATTCTTACTTACACTTCTGTAATTTGGAGGACCAATTTGGACAGAGCGTGCAATATAAGACCACTTCAGGGAGCCCAGCGTCAATGTTGCTTGGGAATAAGTGGGGCTACGTGCACTACATCAACCAAGGCTCTGGGATTTATGTTGAGAACCAGAGGACCGAAATATTCCACCGACTTCCGGATCACAACACAAGCTTCCAAGCGGAAGTCCGTGTCGTTACGGAATATTTATGATGGATTGAGTCGAATTAAGCAATTAGGGTAATATCAGTCAATAGGTTTAAGTCCAGAACCTTATTGGACTGCTGGAGAGCCATTACCGACATTTCCTCGAGCAATAGCATCCGTATCATATGGGTGCCGGGGATAATCGGAAATGAAAGGGCCAATACAGTCGCTATCGGGGGAAGAGAAGTCGAAGCTTTTAACCTGGCAAATGCGAAACCGTTAGAGGCAATGAGAGCGGAATTGAAGGTGTGGGCCAGTTGGAATGGCTGGACTCTGGATCACTGTAGGACCACTAAGATTTTATGGGGTAGCCCAGACGAGAGAAGAACAGGAAGCCTCCCCAATAGGAGTAAATCCGAAGTTAGGGTTAAATCAAATTTGACGAGTGTAGAGCATGTGGCGAGGATGGTGAGACGCTGGAACACTTTCTCTGCCACTGTCAGGCCTTCGTCGAAATA
The DNA here is from genome assembly GCA_930367215.1 of Pollenia angustigena. NCBI lineage: Eukaryota > Metazoa > Arthropoda > Insecta > Diptera > Polleniidae > Pollenia > Pollenia angustigena. The sequence continues at coordinate 169,995,815 of OV884058.1, forward strand.
AGAGCCAAACACCACAGGAGCAATGTCATACTGGACTTAAAATCCCTGGGGAACGTTGACTGGAAAACCTTTAGCAATTAGGTCCGGGATACGGAGTTTCTTAACGGACGTTAACCCCTCCTTATAGGTTGTGGTAGCATTATCCACCAAATTTCCATGTTTCTTAAGGAGCGCACAACAGGCCCGGTAGTGGCGTAGGTGTATGTCGTACATCGTACTGATATGAGCTTGCATCTTTGAAGCTTCATCCTCCTTTCGACCTAACCTAACCTAATCTTACCTAACCTGACCTAATACAAAGCAATTGACGTTTTGAAAGTCAGCTTTTAATTTATATGCTCTTAAAACGAAGTTGGGGATTCCCCTTTTATTACTGATATTATTTCGGAATTGTTTCTTTCAGCTTCTTCATAAGAAAGTATGTATAAGTGCTTTATGTAAAAGAAACACATAAAAAAAACATGAATGTAAAATTAACATGGCGCAATGATGATTAAAAATCATAATCACTACCGAAAACTGTAGAATCAACCTTTACATTGATTTTTTTCTGTGTGAAAACTTGTAAAAAAAAAACCAAAGGAATTGTTCAGTCACCGATAAATTGTTAATGGTATTGTTTTCGTTATAAATATCATTTTATTTCAAATATGTGTTATGTGTAAATTAAAGACTGCAACAATTTGTTTTATTTCAACATTCAACTGAAGTACAGCCGCGAATAACGTTTTAAGTTACAAAATAATAATTTTTCAGGAGAGCAAAAAAACGTTTTTTACAGGCAGGATTATTTGGTTTAAAAATTTTTTTTATAAATATTATTAAAAATAATGATAATAAAAATTTTGATGAAAAAGCCTTTTAAAAAATGATTCCGCACTGCAAAACCATTTCGGTTTCATCATTTTATTAGTAACTTGCAATGTTCTCTTTGCATGCCATTTTGAAGGCGTTAATGTGCATAATTTTGGTTGATTTGATGTTTAAACTGTGTAACAGAGTAATGTTAACGGTTATCTGCAAAAAACCAATTTTTGGAAAATGTGGCTTTTACAACGTTATTCGCGGCTGTGCGTTAACTGTTTTATGGCAAATTGTTAACATTGTCATATGTGATATGCCTAGTTTCACAAATTAACCTCAAGACCTTGACCTAAGAAGTTTAGATTTTATCCTAATATAGTTCAGTTTATAGAGCATTAGTTTATAATACAGGAAAACCAAAATTTAAAAAAAAAAAAAAAAAACGATTCACCATAGTTTGGGTATAACAACACCGACAAATTCTTGTACAAACAATTTCAATTGGATACTGAATAGTCTCTAATATAAGAGTACAAATAATCGCTTAATACCTTATACAAACTTAACTTACTTACGTGTTTAGATACTACACTATAAATACACTAAACGCACACTTACATATCATTTATTAACGATTATTGTTATTATTATTAAAATTTTCATTATTATTGTTGTTGAATCATTCACTCATTCATTCATTATGCTAATACATTTTAACACCTTCGAATAAAACGACAACTCATCGAATAAATACGAGAAGTACAACAAAACATTTTTTATTTATTTATTTTTAAACAAATAATAGAAGAAAAGAGCAGAAAAAGACTACGCGACTAAAAAGCTATGGTCACACTTTACAAACATTTGACGCCCCGCACGTAACCACTTGGAGTAGCGTTCTTATAAATATTGTAAGACACGTTAACTAAAATAAAAAAAAAAAAAAAACGTAACCACTAGTTTTATTAAATATTGGTATGATTATGCAAGTTCGCTTGATCGAACCATGGTGAAATAAACAGGTGGCAGCACTACGCCAGATGACGATTTTTGCTCTTGCATTGTTTGTCTAGGTTTATGTCAAAGTTTTGTTAATGTTTACAAGAAGTCCACGTTTTGTGCTGTGATTATTGTATTCTATTAAAGTTTTTGAGAATTTTAAATTATAATAAATAAGATATTGACCATAATTAAATAAAAATTGGCTAAAATTTTATTTATTTTATCACGTTCACTTTTTTAAAACGTTTTCTTTAGCTTCACTTCGGAAAATCAAATCTTGTAACGTTAGTTTAACCGCCTTATACTCAATGCAAATGGATGAAACTTTGCAGGCATGCATATTCCCGATGACAATACACGAATACATGGGCGAAGCCAGGATAAAATCTAGGGGGGGGGGGGGCAAACTTTTTAAAACCTTTTCTTTAGCTTCACTTCGGAAAATCAAATTTTGTAACGTTAATTTAACCGCCCAATACTCAATGCAAATGTATGAAACTTTGCAGGCATACATATTCCCGATGACAATACACGAATACATGGGCGTAGCCGGGATAAAATCTAGGGGGGGGCAAACATTTTTTTTTTGGTAAAATGCTTTTTTGACCGCCTTTGACTCAATGCAAATGGATGAAACTTTGCAGGCATGCATATTTCCGATGACAATACACGAATTCATGGACGTAGCCAGGATAAAATCTAGTGGGGGGGCAACATTTTTTTTTAAATGTTCTTTTTTAAGAAAAGCGTTTCTTAAAAAAATTTTTTTTTAACTGTTCTTATTTTAAAGTATTTTTTGACGTTAACGGTGATATAATTTGCATTTTTGTTGTAATGTTGTATTTGTTGCCGTAACGATGCCACCTGCTTATTCCACCATGGATCGAACAGCATTTAAAACTGTATTATTCCACAATTTGCTTCAGAAAACAAGTTAAATAAATCAACAAAAATTATTAAAAAGGTAATTAAAAGAAGATGAATGAATGTGGTCACCTTTTTTTTTCATATTTTTTCGCCAAATATATGTTAAGTGTGAACATACCTTAGGTTAATGGGTTTTTGTTGCTATTATGATTATTTGTTGAGTTTTTTTTTTATTTTATTATGACAAATTTTATTTTAGGTTTTTTCTTTATGAAAAACAATTGTTAACAGGGATTGCAGTTATCTGCCAATGCGTGTTTTTGCTTGAGCGTTCGAACATTTTAGTTACGTAGTTATTCTTAAAAAAAGCTATTTCGACAATTTCTTCAAAAATCACATTTCGTTTATACACATTTTGGTTAATTAAAAAAAATTTCTGTTTTTATTAAAACCTGTCAAAGACCTAAACAAAAATTTTAAGAATAATTTACCAAATCGTGAAAAATTTCAGGGTTTAAAAAACTGCAGTCAAAATAAAAAAAATTCTTCTTCAATTTTTTGATTTTTCATTCGATAAAAATAAACTGTTTCTTTAACTTCTGATACATTAAATGAAAACAGTCGTTGCCTAGGCAAAAGCAAAAAACAAAAAGTTATACACAACAAAGAACATCTGCAGTCGACATGTTCGAAAGTGTTTGGTTTGACAGACTGAAACTTTTAATAAATCCCGAAGTTATCGAAGATGGGACGTTGTGGAATTAGAAAATTAATCAAATCTTGAAAACTACTAGGAAAGTTCTTGTTCTTAAGGTCCCTATACATTCGCAATATAATTGTTCAATAATTGATATTGCACATTAAAATTGCCTGTCTAAGCTGGGGAATAAAACGGGCATGGAGATTTATGTTGAGAACCTGTACCCATGTTCTGTAACTTTAGTGAGAACTTCTTGCATCGAAAAGATGTGAAACAAAATATTCCATCGTTTCTCGAAAAGTGAGAAAAATGTGTGTCTGTAACTCATGTCGAAAACTATCAAAAGAGATTACGTCGTTACGTTATAAATATCATAATATTGCACTCGAAGCCGATGTGACATTGCAGACGTTCAGAACGCCAGTAACAAATATCGTTGACGGCGACCAAAATTTTTTTAAATTGAAAATTTTTCAACGACGGCGGCGAAAACACAACCGTCGACTATGCCGCATTGTGTAAAGACCGACTTTAATGTTTGTTGTTTGCAAATGAGCTTTGAAGACATTCGTATATTTTAAAAAATGTTAAAAGCAAAATAATAAAACAATGAAAAATGGTCCAAGAATAAAATATTATTATTATTCTTTGCATTTTGCATTTTTAATTGTTTTTTAGTGTTAAAATTTTTTCTCGCCCCATTTTTATTCGTGAGTTTATTTGACAGTTCAAAGCGGGAACTTTTCTCACCAAAATGTTACAGACACACTTTTTCTGTAAATTGGCTAGTAATTTCCTTACGTGACAGCTTGTACTCGCCAAAAAAGTTACAGACACAGTTAAGTGAGAAAAACAGCTGTTTGTTTCAATTAATGACATTTTTGTTTCATTTCACACATTTCAATCGAAAACCTTCTCGACGCGAGAGTTGCAGAACATGGGCACTGGAGACCGAAATATTCTACCGCCTTCCGGATCACAACACAAGCTTCCAGGCGGAAGTCCGTGTCATTACGGAATATGTATGATGTATTGAGTCGAATCAGGCAATTAGGGTAATATCAGTCAATAGGTTTAAGTCCAGAACCTTATTGGACTGCTGAAGAGCCATTACCGACATTTCCTCGGGCAATAGGATCCGTATCATATGGGTGCCGCGCCATTCGGGGATAATCGGAAATGAAAGGGCGAATATACTCGCTATCGGGGCAAGAGAACTTTCGTTAAAATTGCCTGTCTATATACATATTATATTAGTAGGTGGCACAATGAATTGCGAAGCGGATGATGCAATTGGACTTCTGATAATTTACTTGTGTAAAAAAGAAGAAAATCAAAGAAGAATACAAAACATTTTTCTATGCTTAACAACTCCGCAATAGATACAATTAGACGCACCATTGTACACTAAAATGAAAAAGTTTGAAAATGTTCGCGCACAAGCCCACTAACACATCGAACAAATCACAAGAAATTGAAAATTTTCAATTATGTACTTGTGATTCGTGCGCGCACAGCCCCATTAACCAAGACGACCAACTCGCACAAATCAGTAGGGCGTGGCCAGCTTAAGCATTTGGCATTATATTGAAAATGGTTTTTAATTTTTAAGCTTTATTTTTTTAATTTAAATTTATATTTTTGGTTTTAAAATTATAATGAATTTGACTATAAAAATTTTTGTTGTAAAAAATTGAGCAATTTTTTTTTGAACAATTTTTCCTTTTGTTTTAATTTAGATTTTGTGTTTGTCAAAGATCTTTATTGAGTAATGTCTGGAACAATTAACCTACTTCCTGATCTATATTTAACACTAATAATACCTACTTTCTTCAAAGTGTCAAACACAAAATCGGGAAGTAGTTTCTTAAATTCCAAGAGAATGAATTAACTGTAACGATTTTAAGAAAAGAAAAACTATTCACAGAAATCTATTTTCAATGCATTCGTTTTCACAAGACAATTTGCGCATATTTCTAAAGTTTAATGCATGAAATTGCGGCCCCTATTTATTACATTTGCTTACGTCGCTATACTCGAAAGTTCAGTTCTTAATGATGGGAGAGGGTTTGAATTAAAGACGAAGTGAATTTAACACCTTTTTCTTATTGCACTTCGCTACCTGGACACCATGAATTGTTCTTGTTGCACGACGAGCATGTTGACATGTAAGTATTACAAGTTCTACCACTACTGTGCTTACTATGAAATTACCTTGCTACTGATTATCATGATGACTGACTGCCTGGCTGACAGAATGGCTAAGTTACTGAATAGGTGGTTGCATTGAATTGAAAATGTGTGGCTGGTTGGTTGGTTGGTTGTATGAAAAATTTACTACGAATTTGGAGAGGGTCTTAAATTGTTTATGCATGAACTCTACTACTGTTTTTGGTAATATGTAATAAGAAGAAAGAAATTAAATTATTAAAACTGCAAATACAGTTTTGTTGAGTGGGTATATGGATGGCATTTTTCTTGAAAACGGAAGCTTAAAAGAATGTATTCTTTAACAATGTGGCAATGTTAAGAAAAATTTGCATTATCTGCTTCTAAATTTTTCAAAAAGTATTGAAGAAAGGGGGAATTTATTTTCAAATTGAAAAATGCCTTAATTTTTAACGTAATTCAAACGTAATTCTCAAATGTTTCTCAAATGAGGGTTATAATACAATGTGGAGCATAAATAATAATATTTTATTTTTTAATTTAAATTCATTATTTATTTAAATAAACTGTGAGGTGGCATGTCATAACGTCCAGTGTCATAGTGTCCATGGACGTTATGACACTCCAAAAAGTGTCACAGTGTCCATGGACTTTATGACACTTTTGAAAATGTCATGATGTCCGTGGGCATTATGACACTTTGCAAATGGACATTATGACATTTTCAAAAGTGTCACAGTGTCCATAATTACTAAAGAAGTTAAATACAAAAAAGATCTAAATACGCGCAGAGAAAACATGTTTTATTATGGTCACAACCAACAAAACTATTTTTAAAGAAACTAATTTAACCATAGTATGGTTGTCGGTGACAATGATTTGGTTAAATTAAACATAATATGGTTAACATTTTTTTAAAAATGGTATTGCTGCTTTTTCTCTGGGTGTATATATTAAATATATAACGAAAACACTTTTGGGTAGAAGGATTTTCTCCTCTATGGTATAACAAATACCGGCTTCGCCAACTAAAGCTTCTCTGCACAGCCGACCTTCGGCCGTGCGCAAGGAATTTCTCCTTTATGGTATAAAAAACACCGGCTTCGCTAACTAAAGCGTCTCGGCATAGCCGGTCTTCGGCTGGGTGCAAGGATTTTCTCCTCTATGGTATAACAAATGCCGGCTTCGCTAACTAAAGCCCCTCTGCACAGCCGGCCTCAGGCCGGGCGCAAGGATTTTCTCCTCTATGGTATAACAAAAACCGGCTTCGCTAACTAAAGCTTCTCTGCGTAGTCGGCCTTCGTTCGGAAACAAGGCAGATTTTAGAAGCTTTACTTAGCGAAGCCGGTGTTTGTTATACCATAGAGGAGAAAATCCTTGCGCCCGGCCGAAGGCCGGCTGTGCAGAGAAGCTCTGCTTAGCGAAGCTGGTATTTGTTATAACATAAAGCTATGACATTTCTCTGATGGACATTATGACACTGGACGTTATGACATGCCACCAACTGTGAGATAAACATTCGGCAATAAAGCTAAAATATTAAATAATGTTCTTTCCGTCCTCTAATTCTTGGAATGACGAAATACTTGGCTCCCTTTTATTTTGAGGATTTACAAACATATAATTTCTTCACTTTCACTTTCCCGTTTTTTTTTTCAATTCGTATTCTTAATTCTTGTAATTATTAGAGTTGTCAACCGATTAAGAATAATTCGATGAATCGATCAAACAAAACCAAACTCTTGTTCGAATAATTTTAAAATGGCGATTTTCGAATAACGAATAAATCGATTATTTAATCTCGATTAATCGAACAATTTTGTTTTTTTTTTTAAATAAAAGCATAGAAATTGATTTCTTCTCATACGTTTTTAGTGATTTTATACAAAATGTACGAGAGCTAAAAAATATTGTAGCCATAGACCGGACTGTAATTAATCTTAATTAAGGCGACCAGATTTTGAAAATAAAAATAGAGGACATAAAGAAAAAAGTAAAAAAATTTTTGACTTCAAGATTTTTTTACATATTTTACAGACAAATTTACATTCCCTTATTAATAAATGTAAAGAAAATTTAAAAAGAATTACATACCGTCGGCTTAATATGCAGACCTGCGAATCCACTTTTTAAGTAAATTGAGATTTGATGCCGTGTGGTAGAGAAATATATGCCTCGTCGACCAGCATGTAGTTATTCTTCAATTTGAGTCTTGAAGTGTGTCAAATCAACTATATTTTTGGTTCTCCTCTCAAGCAGTAAATAGGAAAAATAAAAAGTTTTTCCTGTAAAATTTGTTAAAAGGGAGTTAGTAGGTTTGCATATTAAGCCGACGATGTATAAAAATTTACATTTACTTAAGTAAAATTAATTACAAAAAAAAAAAAATAAACAACTAAACTTTAATAATCATTGCAAAAAATTATTCAAAATTTTATACTGCAAGTGTATGAGAGTCCAGTAGGAGTATGAATAGAACAAGCATGGCACAACATTTTCATACGATTGCACAGAAAAAACCGTTGATCACCGTGAAATAAAATTTTTATTTTAACTTATAAAAATAAAAGCAAATATTGGTCATGCTTTTAAAAATAAAGAGGACAAAGATGACAGATTATGAAAAAAAGATGATTTAAGAGGACACAAATTTTATAGAGGACAGCCAGTTAAAAAAGAGGATTGTCCTCTAAAAAAGAGTACGTATGGTAACCTTATCTTAATATTATTAAGCAAAAATCCTGTTGAGTACTCATAGTGTTTCAAAAATGTATTTTATGTTCTTATTGAACATATCTTTGACAAAAATTTGTATCAACTGTTTTCTTTTTAAATCAAACGTTGAAAAATAAAGAATTGATTTACATAAACAAATCATATCATGAAAGTAGAAAAGGTTATTATTGTATTATTCTTTTTTTAAATTATATATATTTTTACAATTTGCGTAAGTGTCACAATATTACATTGAAGATGATGTAGTGGAAGATAATCCAACGACATCAAAAAATTTCGAACTTGGTCCAATTGAAAAATTCATAAAGAAAGACAGCGGTTGCTTTATGGAAGAAACTGTATGCAAAAGTTTAGCTGAAGATGGCAGGTCTGCAAACGCCAAACTAATATCGGATTATTATGGAATTAATTGTTTTACAATGCCTTTAAGTAATACAACCATATGGAGTTAAGATGAAAAGTTGTACGTTTAAAAAAAAGAAGAATTCATAGCAGATTTTAATAAAAATAAAGAAGAAAATGGAAGACTTTCTATAGTTATAGATGAATGGTACATTCTTCCATTCTTAAAAATACTTTATTTTTTTGTAAAACTTATTTTTAATTTTTTTTATTCGTTATTCTCATCGATTAATCGAATAATTTTATAGATTTAATCGTTTGATCGAACGAACAAAAACAATTATTTGAATTATTCGAACAAAGTTGAAATGCGAATAATTGACAACTCTAGTAATTACTCACAAATAATTTTTATTTTTCACAAGAAATAAATCGTTCACTTGTAAAACACATTTAACCACGAAGTAAAAATTTAATTAATCGCTATTTTTGATGTCTACATTTATTTTCGTTTAAGTTTAGTTTTGATTTGAATTTAACATTTGATACCAATCTGACATCAAATTGATAAAACATTTAATGTCAAATGTTTATTTTCAAATCATTATAAATTTAAATTTAAACGTTAAAATAAAACAATTAAAAAACGTTTGAGAATTGGTTTGATGTCAATTGATAAAGTCAATTCATATCAGAGGTTTTACTTCGTGTTTGTTGGGTTGCAGCCAACATGCAAGACATTTCTGAAGATAGTGCCGGTTCACACACGTCAACTTTGACTCGTCAAGTCTTGAGTTTTTAGGAGAGAAGGGAAAAGAGAATGCCATTTCTTTTCCCTTCTCTCCTAAAAGATCAAGACTTGAAGAGTCAAACTTGACGTGTGTGAACCAGCACATAGTGATTTTTTGACACTTGCAGCACGTTAATGGCAAAAACATAAAGAGTGTTACCAAATTTACTTCATTGTGGAAACAATAATGAAAACTTTTACCTTTTTTTTGTATACCTATATACAAATATTTCTTGTTTTTTTTGTTTGCACATATTAAAAAAAAGACAATTAATTTAAATTGTAAAACATCAATCCCATTAGAAAAAGTAATAATTATTTATGACAACTGTTTATTTAGAAGTGAAGCTCTGTTTTGCACTTGGCAACTCTGATTTATAAGAAATATTGAACATTTCTATGTTTTTTTTATATGTAGAAGTAGTCATTGATTACTTTGTGCAACAATTGACATAAGTGATTGCCTTTTTTATAGCTTGAAAAATAGTTTGCTGTGATTAAACTCTTTTAAAATTCTGTTAATGTATGTAAATAGTAGATAGTACTCATACTAGACAAAACAAATATTACCACCAGCACTGGCAGTAAACGCTACAAAGTAACTCGTGAGGCGTAAATTAATTCAATTCAATTGAAACGTTGATAAAATTCCAAGAAATCTACATTTTTTTTAGTATTTTCACATTCACTTACAGTCAGTCAGCAGCATAATTTAAACGCCAGTGGTAAAAGTAAAGAATTTTGAGACAGCAAAATCAAACTTAACAAATAAAAAAGAAACGACAACTGATAATGAATGCAATGGAATACAATCGTTTGGCATGATGACTTTCGATGGGATTTCGCTGTTAACATGAATTGAATGGAGTGGTGTGAATGTGTCTTGGCTGAGGTGTATTAGCAACTCATTATACAATTGCGTTAAGCTGTGAAATTTGTTGTTTATTTGTTTGGCTTTGGGAAGTCGAACGAAAACAACAACAAATTTAAGGGTTTTTCTTCTTCTTCTTTATAAACTCTTATTACCAAGTTTTTCTGTTTGTTTGCTTTTCGTTCCGAGGTTGGGGGACTATAAATATGTAAGTGATACTTCCTAACGTTGCTTGACAATTTATGATCATTTCGTTTTTGACGTTTACTTGTTTGGTTTTAAACGAAAAAAAAACCTGGATGATGATGATGACGATTATGATAACAATGTTTAACTTGTTTAAATGCATAATAGTCTCGTTTATTTAAAAAGTTTTCACAGTCTAGGCAAACAATTAATTCCAATAGTTGGCAGAAATATTTTGGAATTTATAATTTTGTTTTGTGTTTGAAAGTTGGCACAGGGCTTTGAGCGAGAGGTAAACAAACAAAATCATAAATAATTCACAAGAAGAATTTGAAAAACGTTTTAATATGAATTGTTAAGTGGATAAGTAAGAAGTAAGGCTTAAACAAACTTCGAAATCTACATAGGTAGTTTTTTTTAATTAAACAAATTTTTATGACAGCATATGAAAACAATTCCTCAAATGATATTTTAATTGAACTTAACAGTTAATTAGATAGAAATTATTTAATTTTATTTTGTTTGAAGTTTTAAATCTTTTAAACCACTGGTAAGGTAAAATATTTTACTCACAATTAAAAAAAAGAACAGAAAATGTTCTATATTTCACATCGAAATTATTTAAAATTTTTATTTCGGCCAATTTTACACACATGACATTTATAGGTTAACTTTAGTATTTTGCTTTCAATAACAATGTGCTAGTTGCAAAATTAGACAAGCCGGGCACATGGCGTTTCCAATCCAATGGTGTCCACTGTTTTTTTAGGTTAGCTCTTGTTTTCGAGATACTTATACCGTTATTTCGAAAATGAAGGAGGTTGCACAAAATATATTCGCGTAACTCAAAAACGGTTTAGTTATTAAAATTACAAAAAAAAAACCGAAATTCCGCAATAAAATTTTCTTTAAAAAAGTGAAGTTGTCTAAAAAAAACCGTAGAAATTTACACAGTGTAATTAATGTTAGACATTATAAAATTTTTGATATTTTAATGTCAAAAATTTGCAAAAAAAAATTCTTTAAGTTAATCTATATTTAAACGTATTACTTTTAACCTAAGGATTAACAAATTTACATTCCCAGACTTATACACATCTCTACTTAATGATATTTAAGTCGTATGTTTTAATATTTCAGAAACGGTTTTGCAAATTTCGTAATACCGTTTTTGGCTGAAATGCAGCGTATGAATCGTTCTACTATCGCTTTGTGATTATGAAATTTTAAACCGTTTCTAAAATATTAACTCTCACAAAAACTAAAAATTTGAGAATGCAAGAGCAAAATTTCGAAAACGAGTACCACAGGAAAAAATTCTTTATGCAATCGTCATTATTTTGGATACACTAACGAAACATTACAAAGGTGCATGATCTGCAGAGATTTGTCCGCAATTTGTTTGACTGTGTAATTTAAAAAAAAAATGGATGGGGATGCATAATATCAGTTATAACCAGGGAAACCAAAAATATGCTCCAAAAAACACGTTTTATGCGCATTTAATATGCAGTTAAAACTGGAAAATATGCCCTGAAAAATGTTAAATATATGCCCTAAAAATTAAAAATTGCTCATTTGAAGACACAATATTCAACAATTTAATAACAAAATTTAAAAAAAAAAACTAAAAAAGGTTAAAATTCATATAAGAGATGTTTGCGCCGAATATTATCTAGATATTAACATCCATATGGGTTTTTGTCTTAAAGGGATTTTAGGTACGGTCGCTAAATTGTTAACAAATGTTAACATTCAAAAGGAATTTAAAGCTATTTAAGGATGGGAGCTTTGAGCAAATGTGAACCGATTCGAAAATAATTTAATTGAAGTAAAATATTTTTGGCACGAATTTAATTTAAATACTTTCGTTATAAGTTAGCTTGCGGGCACATAGAGCAGAAGTGGGCACAACTAAAACTGTGCTTGTATTGATGCTTATTAGTATTAGTGAGATGGCAGAAGTACCCACCAAACACAAAGCCAAGCATTTGAAATAAATGGTGCATTATATTTCCTTATTTTATATTTTACGGATTTGAAGTAATATAAAACATTTTTTAATAGTTTAAATTACAGAGATTTACTGTTCACAGAAAAAAGTAACAGTAAAAACAGTACAGTAAATTATTTTTCGCATAACATCATTTATTTGAAATGAAACACGTGTGCTTGCTGGGTAAATTCTCTTGAAAAAAAATACAAAAAATATAAGAAAATGTGTCTCATCAAAAACTAAAATAAAGAGGCTAATAATACGTGTAAAATCTCTCAGCACAATTGTGCTATGGAGCGCCCACCATTGACATAGAGTCTAATAAATATAAATATAGACTTCGTCCATATTTGATGAAATTATCTACAAAATTGGAACTTGTACTCTGCGCATAAGGCTAACATGGACAGTCAACCAGCCAGGCGGATGGATGGACATCGTTAGATCACTTTAAAAAGTGATTCTGAGTTGATCGGAATACTAAAAGATTGGTTTAGATACAAATCGCATAACATTTATCCTTAATGACAACCTGCTTTGTCTTACAATTTTAGAGTTAAAATTAAATGTAGATGTCGAAAATGAAGTAACAGATTTTCGAAAAAAAAATTGTATTTGCTGCGAATGCTATTGTAGGCATCTAAAAAAATTAAATATGCATTAAAAATGCAAAATATGCGCTTTAAACCTAAAAAATGCTGCAAAAAGGCTCTTTTAACTAAAATATGCTGCAAACGGTAAAATATGCACTAACAAATCGATGCCAAAATTCATAAAAAGCTCTAAAACGGATAAATATATTGTTTCTGCCTTCATTAATCGCACTAGGAAAAAGATGCAATTGCATATTTCTGGTTTCCCTGGTTATAACAATGACTTCAGATTGCGTCAAAGATATTCAGTGTTGACAATTTAGCCATAAATTTTATTAAGCAATTTTCAGTCTGTTTGGCCATACAAAATTATTTTGGCCAATAAAAATTTTTATTAACCAAATGTTCTTTAAGTTTTTAAAAATTTTAGACCAAAAGAAGCTAAATTTCTTGTGTTGTAACATGTAACTTTTATTAATTAGGTGAAGATAATGAGTTTTATAATAAAGAAAATGATCGATAATTTGAGTTTAACGTATTTCCTTACAAAAACTTTTTTTTAGTAATCGTTTAATCAGCGTACAAAATTATTTTGAAAGTTTTTTATTAATAGACATACATAGTTTGTTTTTGTTATAGAATAAAGTTTAGCGATTTTTTACTAAGAATTTTACCATTTTTGATGGTTAAGAGTTGGCAACACTGAAAATATTGGACTTTAAAGTAAGAAAATTATTTTAGAATCACTTTTGTCAGTAGTGGTTTTTTTTTGGCTGCAGGTCCAAGTAAATAAATAAAAATTAAAAACTCTTGATTTTTGTTTTTATATTTTAATTTTTATTCCCAATATTTCGGTTAGCGTCACTAACCATCTTCAGGGGTATGTAAATAATTGAAAATAATAACAAAACTTCACAAAAACACTTGTTTCTCTTGCTATAAGATTTTCTTAACTGTCTTAAGCATTTCAAAGGGTTCATTTTTATTAATCAAGTACCGAAAGATTGATTCAAGTACGGATTATTCAAGTGCGAAATACTTACCTTATCCGTATTTAATCTTAATTCGTACTTGAAATAATCCGTAAATGAGATTGATTTAAGTAAATCTAAGCTTAAATCAATCTTAAAATGCGCTTGATACAAATATTATTAAATTGATTTAATCCCGATATCGTATTTGAAATAAACCGAGAGTGTAATTTAATTCATTCCAACTAGCCTTACACAGAAGAAGAATATTATTATGATTGATTAACTTACCCGATTTATACCTAAAGCCTGGTACTCTGTTCAACATTTCACGCGAAATGCTGTCAAAACTCGTATGAAAAAAACTTGTGCGGAATATCTATGAAATAATGTTGATAGAGTTGCACTCTGTTCATTTTGTGGAAAAGTTCCGAAATGTTTCTGGCAACATTTGTTATAACTGCGAAATAATGTAAGCTGCACTTAGTTCACGTGAAATTTTAAGCAAAAGCAAAAAAGTATGAACTGATTTTTAAATAAGAAATAAAAAAATTAAAACAACACAACCGGTAACAGTTTTTTATCCATATTTACTTTATATTTTATTAATTTTTTTATAAAAAAATAATTTTTAGTAAAATACATGTGGGGTTTGTTTACATACGCAAAACAATGTCGCATACTTTGTAGGAATAAAAACGTCAAATTGTACAAACTCGCAAGATAGGTAACATTGATACATGTCAAAATGTTCGTGTGAAATAATCAATGTTGCTAAACATACATATTTCATAAATTTTGAACAGAGTAGTAGGCTAACCAGAATATTGCCCGACATGCTTTCTACTTTTAAACTTTTGTGTACACATTTAACCAAAAATATTAACTAAATAAGAACTTTTGCTGCTGATTCTAGTTTTTAAACATGAAAATAATGTATGTTTTTGTTCTCGTTCTTTTATTTTTAAACAAAACAAGCGAACGTTTTTTACCTACTTGTGTGGTGTTGTTGTATTGTAAACGAAAGGGTATGCACGCATAAAGAATGCAATGCTGAGAGATGAGACTTATAATTTATAATTTCAAAAGATTTTGTTATTTGTGCTTAATTCCCAGTTTTTATTCTTAAGCAACCAGTGAAATGCATAGGAATAGCTTATCCCATCAACAATAAATTTCAAGTGTTTTTATCAAGAATAAAAACTGGGAATTAAGCACAAATAACAAAATCTTTTGAAATTAAAATTTTTTATTCCCAAAAATTGAAATTACTTTTTGATAATAAACAGGCAAGTGCACGGCCTAAAAAAACACTTAATTGACAACATCTTTTGTAAGTTGTTGTTTGTTTTTTATTTTGTTTTTCTTAACCTACTTACAACTACAATTAATGTTGAGAGAATTTCAACTAATTGTAGTGGGGAGTGTAAGACGAGATAAACCCACTTTTTTATTGTTGATGTATTTTGTTCAAGCTTTGATATTGTTACAAGTAAAACTGTTGCTATAAGTCTTATACGTTTAACAGTTTTATTTGGTTTAATATCTTTAGTTTGTCTAAAATCTTTATGGATGAAGTTTCCTGATGATCTGGCCTAAGCAACCAGTGAAATGCATAGGAATAGCTTATCCCATCAACAATAAATTTCAAGTGTTTTTATCAAGAATAAAAACTGGGAATTAAGCACAAATAACAAAATCTTTTGAAATTAAAATTTTTTATTCCCAAAAATTTAAATTACTTTTTCTTATAATTTATATCTAATTTTACTCTCGGGTGGCACTACCAACGAAAAATTCAATCTTTTTTTACTTGATTTAAGAATTTTGTAAGTGCGTTTTAGTGTACTTAAAGTAAGTTAATATAAAAAACTTAATTTATCCCGAGTGTGTTTCTTTCTTTGCGGGTATAACCAGTATTTTAAAACTTTTTTGCCACCCCGTCTATCTTTTAATCCAATAAAAATATATAAAAAAATTTTTATCCCACTTTTTCGAAGTTTGAACCTTTAATCGTACCTATAAAATACTTTTTAAATTTTTTATAATATTTAACATACGCCCAATTTCACCAAGTTCAGTTATAATTTACTATCAGTTTTAACTGTCAAAAACATATTGTTAATTGGAAGTTAAAGTAATAGTTACTTTTAACTGAACTTGAAACATAAAATTAAGCTACAATTTGATGTATAATTCAAACATTTAATTAAACTTTCAAGTTTAAAAATTTTTACGAATTATAACACTGTACAACAAAATCAATTTTTTTCCAAAATTACAAGGTTCGGCCTATAAATTTTGATAGAGGAGACAAAAAAAAAAAAAGTCACAGGTATCGGCGTTTTAAAAGTTTACAACTGAATTTCATTTGAGGGGAGGGGGGGGGGGGGGTTTAAAGTTTCCCAACTCTGGCACATTGTTATTGGTAACCGGCATAAGAAACCATGTGACCCCTACATTTTAATGGTGTTTTTGCTCTTTTTTAAAAGAAGGACAAAAAAGACCCATACCTTAAGTAGTAAGAGGGTTAAAATATTCCACAAAAATGTTCTCCGTAACATTCTACATACATTTTCTAAACACATTTAATACCTAAAATGTAAGGGTCACATGGTTTCTTATGCCGATTAACAATAACAATGTGCCAGGGCTGGGAAACTTTAACCCCCCCAAATGAAATTCAAGTGTAAACTTTTAAAACGCCGATACACGTGTCTATTTTTTTTTGTCTCCTCTATCAAAATTTATAGGCCGGACCTTGTAATTTTTTTGTTTTGTACAGTGTAATTAAGAGAAACATCAAATTGTAAAGTCTAGGTAACAATTTGATGTTTCTCTTAATTATTTATAATTCTTGCGAAATTGTTTACCCCGCAAGCGTCTCAACACCCATTGCCACCAATCTTCTGTTTCATTTTATGTTAATGTGCGACATTTCGTATAAGATATAGATTTCTGAATGTCATATTGAAAAGAGACAGGCATACATATGAATATCAATTTCATAACTTTATAACCAGATTTTAGGCCTATGAGATCAACTGGTAAGATATCGGTAAACATCAGTTTTTATTCGATTTCTGTTTGATTTTTTTTTACTAATTAAACAAACATTTACACAATTTTTAATACCTTTTTATTTTTTCTACATTTTTCATTAGCTCGTTCATTTGTTAACAAAACAATAATTAATAATAAACAATTGTTAATGGAACTCCCAACTAACCGACAAAATCTTAAAAAACAACAACAATAACAACTACTTTAAAAAAAATCAAGTAAAACATTATTTATTTATTATTTGCTGAAGTATGTACAACGCACTTTTCAATACAGGAACGAACTTCCACAAAAACAACAGAAAAGAAAAAAAAAAAAAGTTAAATCTGTCTACCCATTGTGCATGGGATTTAGGGTAGGAGATTGTGTAAAAATGTGCCATGGGAGCTTTAAAGAATGAATCAACCTGTCAAAAGGCTCGTTAACGCCAACAGCATTTTTACGGTTGCAACCTTAACAATCGAAAATGATCGCCCCTCGACATATTTAACGTTTTAAGACAACAACAACTGCAACAACAATAAAACAACAGACAGACAACTACAAATTCACATACAAACCAACAAAATGTGTTTTAAAAATACATACAAGAATGCCAGAGGGCCACCAAAATGTATTCCAATTCTTACTGTTTTTTATTTGGCAAAAAAAAAAAAAAAAAAAAAAAAAAATTAAAAAGACCTTTAAAATCTTGAAGATTCATGGTAGAAACAATGAATTTTTGTATCAAATTAAAAAAAAAAAATTAAGAAGTTTAAGAAAAAAAAAAAAAAAATAAAACAAAACTTAAAAAACATGTTAACAAATTTAAACGTATGAAATTTTCATTAAATATTATTATACTCCTCAAACTCTTTTCTTAAGTTTATTGTTTGCTGTTGCTGCTGACCTGGCGCCAACAAATTCAAATTTTTTTTTTGTTTTCTTCTTCCTCTCCTCTGTTCCTTTAGCCAAAAGTTTTTGACGTTACAAATGCACATTCGAATGTATGCCATCCAGCCAACTCATTGAGTTCTGTTTGAGCCACTACCAGTAAAAAAAACTACTGTCGGTTTACTGATGCTGTTCCGTACAACTGCTTCAACTTGCTGCTGTTTTTGTTTTTGTGTAAATTCGAGCTTTTAAATATATTCGTATAGGAGTTGGTGCTTCATGGTTTATCTAAGCGATGATTGTTATTGGTTTTGGTTCTTTTTCGTCTTGGGCACATTTTTTGTGAATGGTATGTGAGTACCACACACGCCACATATGATAAGAAAACGTCGTTTTATATGTTATAATTCCTGAGCATTAGTCAACCTTTAAAAAAGATTTGCACCGTGAGCTTGGAAAGGTAAAATCACTTTTTCACTCTTCGAATAGGTATCCTGTTTCATTTCTGAAATATCTTAAACAGTCCATATAGGTAGTTATAAGTTTCAAACGTATCGAACCTCTCATGCACGACATGTTTTTTGCATTTGACTTGTCAACTTTACAACTCACACGAAAAATGTATAATACAGTGCACTCGCGATAATATGAATGCCCTAATATATGAACACCCCAAAATATGAACACTTATTTTCTTCCATTGACTCTTCTAAAATATGAACTTGTGCAAAAGCTTTAAAATATGAACAACTTATAATTGTGTATTTAACAGTTTTTATGTACCTACACAGTGTTATAATCAATATCAATTTTGATTTAACTGCATAATAACTTGGGGATTTCCCAAGCTATCTGCTTTAAAATTGTCTTCAGTTGTTAATCAAAATGTTTAACATAAGAATGTATTAAGCGACACTTTTTTCGAAAAAGACTTTTTGATGTGGAACTATACTAGATGTTAAGCGCCAGATTTTGGCCTGGGTTTTGCTGCCCTATCATGGATGCAAAGGAAACTAAAGAGAAAATAAAATTGTATCAACTGTCAAGTTTTCTCACTGGAATAATGTTGCACCCTGTAATTTGTATTATCCGCCAAAGAAATTATGCTAAGCCACATTTTTAAATATGTTTTGTATTCTGAAAATCGCTTTCTAAACATGTTCCGTTCAATAAAATACAGAAATAAATAACTAAATGAGACGTTTTTTTTTCGTTTTCTACACAATTTTAGAAATGTCGCTTAATACATTCTTATGGGAAGGTATCGATACCCTGAAGTAAATAAAATAGTCAGTTGCAAAAAACACCAACTAATTAACTTTTTTTCAAATGACTACAAATTGGTTTAAATCTCATGCAGATATCAACCAAACATATTGCATAGAGGCACACGTAAAATACAAATAAAAGCAAAATAACTAAAACAAGCATGCCATGAAGTCAAAAAGTACTGAAAAAAATGTATACAAACATATTAAAATAATTAAAAATTAATTTAATACAAATCTGTTTATGTACTAGCAATTATGTAGCGTATTTATTTCAGCACTATTTATTATACATCATCATTTAGGGCAATTTAATGCAAAATTTTCTTAAATTATTCGTTCTATATCAAAATAGATATCCATATATGTATATGTATGTTCATATGTACATATATTTTTTTGACAAGAATTACATATTTAAAATTAAAATAATGTTTTATAAACTGAAAATATTATTAATTAACTACAAATAGGTTTAAAAATAAGTAATTAGTAGTCAGTTAAAAAATCATGCAAAGATGGCCAATTGACTACTGCCTATGTTAAAATAATGAGTCGTCGACAAGGAAATAAGTCTCTTAATCAACTAGATGTGGTTATAAAAAAACCAGTTTAAAGTTACTTAAAAATGTGTTTGACTTCCTACAGGGTATGTATACGTTTTATTTAGTGCTCACATTAACATGGAATTTTATCTGTACATATGTATATATCTTTAAATATTATTTTAACGTGAAAAGTTCTCAAATATGAATTAAAAAAGCATAAGCTTTTTTGACGTAGATGTGCAGAAACATTTAATTTTAAAAAGTTGAATGCGCTATCTTGTTTTCTTTGTACCCAACAAACACGAAGGTTTGATTTCAAATTGAAAATGATTTGAAATCAAACGTTTTCTCAAACGACAAACGTTTGATAATGATTTGAAAATCATTTGAAAATCATTGCGTTCTCAACAAAAAGGGGAAATTATTTTCAAATTGAAAAATGCCTTTATTTTCAACTTGCTTTCAAACGTAATTCTCAAATGTTTTTCAAATGTGGATAATAATACAATGTGGAATATAAATAAAAATATTTTATTTCTTTTAATATAAATTTATTATTTATTTAAATAAACTGTGAGATAAACATTCGGCACCATAGCTTAAAGATTAAATAATGTCCTCTAATTCTTGGAAAGACAAACTACTTGGCTCCCTTTTATTTTGAGGATTGTAGCACCGCGATCGTTCAACAAACTTTCTTCACTTTCCCGTTTTATTTTCCTTTTTTTTCGTATTTTTAATCATTGAAATTACTCACAAATAATTTTTATTTTTCACAAGAAATAAGCTGTTCACTTTATATTAAAATTTATTTTTAATAGTAAAACACATGTAACCGCAAAGTAAAAAACTTAACTTTAATCGCCATTTTTAATGATTACATTTATTTTTCGCTTTAGTATTGCCAAGTTTATTTTTGATTTGATTTAACATTTGACAAACATTTGACTTCAAATTGATAAAACATTTGATATCAAATGTTTATTTTCAAATCATTATCAATTTGAATTTAAATGTTAAATCAAACAATTGAAAAACGTTTGAGAATTGTGTTTGATGTCAAATGACAAAGTCATTTCATATCAAAGGTTTGACTTCGTGTTTGTTGGGTATCATGCAATATACACACAGGCTATTCGTTTTGTAGTCGTGCAAATTGTCGAGCAACAACAGCAATACTAGAGAGGAGCGTTGCTAAAAGTTTTAGTTTGCTCATTCCTCATAAGTGTGAAAATGCAACATTTTTTTTTTAAATTGCTCGCGTTAATAATTGAAACCGCGAAAAATTACCAGCTCATTCATGGCTGTGAAAAAAAGTTAAAAATGTTGTATTCTTCCTTCATGAGGAAATTCAAGAATGCGTATATATGAACTAACGTATATAAATTTTTCTGAACTCTGTTTGTTCTTCTTAAGTTTTGTATTTGTTTTTAATCAATTTATATTAAAATAAGTTTAATTAAAAACTGTAGTTTTATAAACTTTTAAGTTTTTTGTTTTTCATATGTATATATTGAATCCTCATAAATTAGAATATGAACTAACAATAATTATTCGAATCTTAATCTTATTCCGAGGCGAATTCAACTACAGGTGGTGTCGGAACTACAACAATCCAATAACAACAATAATTATTCGAATCTTAATCTTATTCCAAGGCGAATTCAACTACAGGTGGTGTCCAACAATCCAAAAACAACAGAAACAACATTGGGTTTTTTGCATTGCATTGTGCGTATTACCGGCTCGAAATGTCAATATTTCTTTGCAATCTAAACACTAACAAATTAAAACAAATAGGTTCGAACTGTCAAAATCAGATCGTGTTTCGACACCACCTGTAGGCAATTCGCCTTGTCTCATTCTTAAGTTTGCATCCTGTCAATGCCCGATGAATGTTCCTGTATGTGCTATTGTAGAAAGTAAAGTATACAATTTAACAGCTTTAGTTATTCAAGTGAGAGCATTTTTTTGTATTTAAAACACATGTGTTTGGTAAACTTTTGGTGGACTATTTTAAGCTTTCAACTTTACCGCATATTAGTTTTTTAAATTTGATTTTTTTTATTTTTAACGTAATTAACAAGGCGAATTCATGTATAGGGTGGTGGCGACACAACATTGTATTTTATTTAGTTCTTTAGTTGGTCGATATGTCAAAAACACAAGTAACTTTTGATATTCCTCTCTCTAATATTAATTGTAGTTGTAAGTAGGTTTATGAAAAAACCAAAACAAATTGCTCTTTTGTTTTCGCAAGAAAATCAAAATAAAGCAAGTTGACAGTTTAGTTTTTTAAGCCGTGCACTCGCATATTTATTTTCAAAGTAATTAAAGGGAATAAAAAATTTTTAATTAATAAGATTTTGTTTGTCGCGCTTTATTCCCAATTGTTATTTGTGATAAAAACACTAAAATTTATTGTTTTAGAATTTTTTTGTGAGAATGTTTCCTGACGATCTGGGATAATCAACCAGTGAAATGCGCAAAGAAACTAGCTTATCCATCAACAATAAAAATCATACGGAAATCTTATTAATAGTAAACTTCAATGTTCTTATCAAGAATAAAAATTGGAAATTAAGCACGACAAACAAAATCGAATTAATCAAAAATTTTGTATTCCCAAAAATTACTTTGATTATTGAACATTTATATTTAATCCAAATTTTAATATTTTAATTAGGCTAAAGTTCATCAAATTTAATTTTCATTAAATTATTTTTATGAAGAAAGGAATTTTACGACATGAAATTTATTAAAATTAAAAAAGATTGATGTTTGATTATTGACTGCCAGCAGCCGTCGATGGCTGTGAGTGTTAAACGGCAAATCCCTCTGAAGATATCGAGTAGTTGCGATTGAAACATGTAAGGGTAACCTGTCCGTAAAAACGCCTGGGTTCGTGCACGGCTTCAGTCAATAATGAAAAATTATCAATAGATTTTAATTTATTTTATGTTGTAAAATTCCTTTTTTCATAAAAATAATTTAATGAAAATTAAATTTGATGAACTTTATCCTAATTAAAGTATCAACATTTGGATTAAAAACCATAAACAGTTCAACAAAATAACCACAATACTATTATTTTATATTTAAGTTAAAGACTTAAACGTCAAATTGTAGCTTGCAACAAAAAACCGTAACGTCTGAACGTAAACAAGTTTTCGACGGTATCCCAGAAAAAGGGGCATGTCGCATAATCTAAACGTCAACTTTAAAGCGCCGTAAAAAAACAAGTGACTGTGAATAGTAATCGATTTTTGTCACCAACGATTAAGAAATCACCTTTATTGTTCCGTTGCCGTTGCCGTCGACGTCCATAATAGAATTGAATAAAATGAAATATCCGATAACATGAATAGATAATTTCAAGATCCCGCCATTAATACATGAGCTTAACTTGGCGGTAACTTGAAAACTAAATTATTTAAAAATATATGCAAACAAGCGAAACAATTTCACCTAAAATATACTAAACAGAAAATTAATAGTACAAATTTAAAAAATCACTTTACAAATGACCGAGTTTTAGACAAATTATCACCTATTTATTCCTGAAATTATGATTTTGGCATACCCTATGAGAGAGAAGGGCCAAATTTAACTCAGATATTTTTAAACATGAATAGTTTTGAAAATTAGCTAAATCAAATAAATATGCTTCTGAGTAAGGATTTTGTCACTATAGCGCTTTAATCAAATTAGGTAGAGCGCAATTGGCTTTATAGGAAAACTATGGTGAAGTTGACTCAAACATTTTTCTTTGGCTCCACTGTAATTTAAGTTAAAGTTTAAATATTTTCAAACAGTCCTACTAAAAACTACGCTATACAAACAAAAACAAAAAAAAAAAAAACGCCAAATGATTATGTATGAACAAATCCATACCACACCGAAATTCAGAGGTGCAAATATGTACGAACTCGTACTATAATTTTGTGCTTTAAATGTGATCATTCACACACAAAATTAAAACGAACTTAAAGAAAGGAAAAAACAGAATAAGGCCTCTAAAGACTTCAGAATTACCCTACTTAAAAAAAAAAATAATTACTCTTCCGTTCGAAATAAAAAAAAAAAACGTTATACACTTTTGGTTTTATGCAAGGTTGGATACCGAAACAAATTTCGGTATCGGTATTGAACTTATCGTTATTTCGGTATCGGTATTAAGTTTAGTCTAGACGATATGTTGAATCACCAAATATATGCTTATACTCATATGCTTAAAAATAATAACAAATGTCTCTATCAGCATATGCAATATGCTAGGTGTCTAGACGATATGCTGAAAATACTAAATTTTTCAAATTCATCATATGCTGGCAAATTATATTTCAACAAATAAGTTAGCATATAAATTTTGTGTCTACACGATATGTTGAATTTCGTATGTTGTTATGTATGTTGAGTAAAGAGAACATTTGTTTAAAAATTTCAAATAAATTTGACAATTCTCTTTTTTTATTATTTTAATTTTTTTTATTTAAAATTTGTTATATTTTATCGCCTTTAGTGCAAAAATTAATAGTTTTATGTATGCATATTAATACTGAATAAGTAAGTGTCTGTAACACTTAAAAATATTGGTCCTATAACCATTTTATAGTATCCCGATCGACACTATAAAGTCGCAATTATTTGATTAAATTTGGTACATTGGTACTAAATATTTATTGTTATTGAAAACGGTGAGGAACGGTCCATAATTTCTCAAAGATACTAACTACTTTTCAGATTAGAATCTTTGTGCCAATAAACCATTTTTTTTTATCTTGGTATTAAGATTAAACTTTATATTACCAATACCATAACATCCCTAAAAATTTTAGTATTAATACAAAATTTGGCGACTTTAATAGCGTTATTCGGAACGTCTTAGGCATGCTAAAGTATATCCGAGAATGGGTTGTACATGCGACCTATGGTAAATTATAGACCGATCATCGTGTAAAATCTAGTCATAGAAAATAAGTTCTTTTGTAATAAACAATCTGTTCAGTTTGTCACCAATTTTTGTTAATTTCTTTAATATAAATTTTTTAGGGTGGAGGGGTTCTGGTTTAAATGAAGAAAATTAACTCAGCTGAGCGAAGCTTGATATACCATTAAATTAAGAACCCTTATGTCCAGTCAAAAACCAACATAAAAGAACAATTTATAATTAAATAATACATAAAGTATATAAACTATTACCACACTTAACTAATAACTCTATATTGAACAAAAGATTTATTATAATATAATTTTTTAACTTTAATAACTGAAAGCTTAAAGCGTTCCCTATAAAATATTATATGTAAAAAATACCTTTATATCAATAACATTTTGAGATTAGAGCCATTTTAATAAAATACATTAGCAAATTGAAATATTTTTTTAAATTGGTTCTTAATGGGTTAATAATTCGGCATGATTTATATACAATGTGAAAGGTATTTGGAAACACCCTTCAGCGATACCCATGCTGCTGTGATCCAGTTTATACTTCAAGAGATATTGGTTAAGAATTGGTCAACTTTTATGGGCTATAACTCTAAAACAAACTTCTTTGGCAAACATTTCTATTTTCAAAGCACTTATAAATGCAATTTTTTGTTCCTTGTTTGCCGATGAGCTAGAAATCTGGATAAGTTCAGGGGTTATGTAAAAAACTAATCAAGCTATTAAATGAATACCAATTTTTATATTATTCATATGCTACCAAATTTGCTGTATGCTGAAAAGCTTGCATACGACTTTCAACAAATAACATATTTGTCAACATACACAAAAAATTTGTTGAAAAGCAAAAAATATTGTGTCTAGACGATATGCTATAATTGTGAACAAAAGTTTGCTGACATCGTTAACAAATGCCTGTCATATGTTGGTAAGCATACGTTTGTTGGAAAAATTTGGTGTCTATACGATATGTTGGCACTAAAAGCTAATTTTTCAACATAAATTTGCTGATTAAACATATCGTGTAGACTTAGCTTTATAATTATATCGGTATCGAAATAATTTTTAGTAAAATGCATGTGTGGTTTGTTGACGTACGCAAAACAATGTCGCATATTTTGAATGAATAAGAAAACAATAACAGTGTTGCAACCATAGAGCGTAAAATAAACAAACATATTTTTCATAGTGCAACATTTTGATATTTTTTTTATTACACCCTTTGAAACCTTTCTTAATGATACATCTAACCACCAAACCGTTTAATGATATCTTTACTGCTTCAGAAGTTAACAAAAGTAGCTACATATGTGTAACCCATATACAGAATGTTCGTAAAAAACAACATATACCCCTTATCTAGTATTTCAGTTAGTTTATGTCAAAAAAAAGTGCCCCAGTAGGCTTGTTGGTAGTAAGCTGTTCTATCAGTGCGATGGCTGTGGGTTCGGTGCCCGCCAGAGTATCTGGTCTAATTAACAACAACGAGCTGTTAATTAAGTTTGAACATTATTAATATATCAACAATCTATTGACCAACCCGTTTGTGTACGCTTCTTTAGCATCCCATGTGGATAAATTATAAAAATAATAATAAACTATTTTTCGTTATTCTTCACTTACAACACCACATAGCAAACAACATTCAGTTTTTTTTTTCGGAGGGAACCGTTATATGGTTGTGGCTTCTTGATGGATAACTTCTTTAACCAAAGTATGGTTGCCAATGGCTATATTATGGTTAATAATCCACAATATGTTTAAAATTGTTCGTTAGTAGTAATTTTGTTTGACCATATCGTGATATATGTTTACACTGGGTGCACTAAGAAACTGTAAATAGAAGGAACAAAATTTAAAAGTCTGCAATCACTCAAAGATTGCCACGCATTTTATGATAATTTAAATCATTTGCTCTTAATTTACTATTTTATAAAATTTATAATGTTCCTTTTGGTTCTTTTCCCAAAATTAATAAGTATTAACCAATTATTGGCCAGAACCTTTTTTGGAATTCTGGGTTGAAACACCTTGTCCTTTTTGTCCAAAATACATACTTTGTTTAGCGACTTCGCGGATACAAGTTGGTAATTTGTGTTTTCACCCGGCAACTTAAGATTCCAGTGGGCATTCAGCTATCAAATTGGCAAATCAACTGTGGTTTATTTCTTAAGTTAAATTCCGTGGAAACACGATTTTCGTATAACGCTTTAGTTGTTCTTTTTGTAAGAAGGCTTATGTCGTGAATAAGTTGTCAAAGAATGATTGCAGTAAAAATAAATGATGTCTTAAATTCTACAAGGTCATCTGGAAGCAGGGCTGTCAGACTTGGGGATTTATCCCCAAAGTTGGGGATTTTATGCGAGCAAAAAGGACAAAGAAAGTCATTTGGGGATTGGGGATTTTTTTGGGGATTTAAAAAAAAATTTCGGGGATGTTTTGGGGATTTTGCACTCTTTAAATATATTTTCCCTTTTATTATTTATGCTTATTTTTCTTTTTCTCGTATTAAAAATATGAAAAAAAGTAGCAAAACTTTTATCTTACTCTTATCAACAACTTATACGTTGTAAAAGGTCCTTATTAAGATTACCATTTTAGTTAAAAGGTAGTGTTAAAGGTACTTTATAAATTAATGTTATTTTTCCTTCAGGGTACAAACAAAATAAAATCATTTTTTTTACAAAAAATTTTTATTTGGGGATTTGTGGGGATTTCTAATTAAAATATTTCTTAATATTTTTACTTTTTAAAAAAAAAAATTTTAAATTTGGTCAGAAAAAAAAATCAGAAAAATATTTACTTATTAAGGTTTTTTTTTCTTAATTTGGACATTTTTGGGGATATTTTTTAATTTTTTGGGGACAAGGAAAAAAAGTACCTGGCAGCCCTGTCTGGAAGATACAAAAGGGGTGTATCAAAGGGTCTGCAAAATTTATTTTGCCAAGCCCTGAAATTGGACTGGTCATAATTTTCGTAATGATTGGACGAGGTATTCTCCCTTAGTCCCCACTTCTTCAATTATATGTCCGAATTATCGGATTCAACATATTTGTCGAATCTAGGTAGAATGATATCTATATCTGCAGGTATTTCAAAATGTTTCTTAAGTTACAATTCTTAAAAGTCCTTAAACTATTATATTATTCCTTATTTCCTTATTTAACTTTCCAAATAAAAATATTAACACAGATATTGCTTTAAATATGCTAAGTTTTAATAAAAATATTCATTCTTTCTTCAAACCAAAGCAGCTATGTGCAAAAAAAAATTAAAAATAATTATTTAAAATGCTCGAACAAAATGAGTTATGTGTCGTTTTTCGAAAACATTTCTTATAGCTGCCCAATGGCCAATAAGTTGAGTTTTATTTCACGTAATACTTAAAGCAATGTTAACATTTGTTCAAGTAAATGTTTCACTTAAAAAATATATGCTAAGGTAACTACATACAACTGTTTTTTTTGCTCTCCTGAAAAACCAGGAAAAAACACATAGCGGATTTTGTCGGAGCATCGACGAAGTGTTGAAACTTGAAATTTTTTTCTATTTCAAAAATTATACTATTGTTAAATACTGAAACGATTGTACCGGTTAAACGTATACTGGTATTAATTCCGGTATTCAATTTATTGGTATTGGTATCGGTATCGGTTGCCAACCTTGGTTTTATGTTTTTATCATGAAGAGGGTACTACTAACTTAAAGTTTTTATTTTTTCACTTTTTGGAAAAAAATTGACACGTAATATTCATATCTACCCGCTGTAAAAATATTTTGCTATTTTGTCTACTTTTTGATAATGAAACTGTTGGTTTAAAAATTTATTTTGTTTAATGCCTATAATATTAAATTAAAAATTGTTTTGCTTTTTCTAAAAATTTTAAGATTTTAAGTGCAATAATTTTTTTTCTCACTTTACTAATTTGTTTTTAAGACTTTCAGACAATTGATCTCTATTTTAGTTCAAAATATCTTGACCAATTTATTGGATTTTTGTGAGCTGACATCAATTTTGATTTATAAATTTATTTAATTAATAAAAAAAAATCAAATAATTAACAAAGGCCAGTTTCACCAAGTTCAATTAAAACTAGCTATTAATTTAACTACCAGTTAGCAATATGTTTTTGACAGTTCTAACTGATAGACGGCATTCTGCTCAGCTTTACACATTCAATATTTTCTCTAGTGCGAATTTAACGTGGTCTACCGGTTCGAGGCAAATTTCTTACTGTCACATGTTTGTCGTGCCGATGAACTTAGCAACGAATTCTGACGATAAAATATTGAAAATATGCTCTTTGCATTGAAATAATTGATCGCTGATTTCAATAATAAAATTCTGGTTCTTTTGTTCAGTTGTGAATCCCTCCATAATTTATTCTCCAGGTGTTATTTATATAATCTGGAAAAAAATATATAAATGAAAAAGTTATTAAATTTCTAAGCCTCATGGTGACTTTTGGCCCACCCTGTACATGAATATTGTTTGTATTTGATGTCAAACAGCGGCAGTTTAGAAGCATGTCAAACAGCTGCAGTTTAGAAGTACACTGCTTTTTGACATTCGAAGAGGATCTATTTAAGATCGAATAATATGTTATTCCTATGATATTAAGACGATTGAAGTTATCGATGCTTTGCTATATGTATATCTACGATCTTATATAAATATCCAACAAGGATCAAGGAAAAACTATTATAAGAAATAGAGTTTGTTTGCTAAAGTTGCTTAAAAATTTTCCATTGGAAGTTTGTGCATCAAATATTAAGCTCCGATTACAACAAAAACACAAACCGAGACTTGAGATATTTTTAGTAACAAAAGAGATTTTTTTGAAATGCGTTAAGCTTTGAGATTTTGTCATTCCAACAGAAGTAGAAAATCTCAATTCCAGAAAAACATAAATATGGGGGGCTTAAATTTACGAAATTTGACAATTTTCAAAAGGCTTTGTGCGTCCTAATGCCAATTA
Source organism: Pollenia angustigena (assembly GCA_930367215.1). Taxonomy (NCBI): domain Eukaryota; kingdom Metazoa; phylum Arthropoda; class Insecta; order Diptera; family Polleniidae; genus Pollenia; species Pollenia angustigena. The sequence goes on from OV884058.1 coordinate 170,025,523, forward strand.
AAACGTATTTTCCAAATTTCATTAAATTTGCTTACAAAAAGTTCACATGAACAGACAACCAGCCAGGCGTCCAGTTTCTAATTCAAGTGGTATTCTAGAATCTATTCATCCCACTTGTGTTGATGTAGGGTATTATTATTTCCCATTTAGTCTACTTCACTGGTCGTCAAGCCCAACAAGGAACATGAACAACAATGATCATGATGATTGAGCTTTATATGAAAGTGATCATAAGGCAAAGACAGAAAATGAAAATGATAATGAAGTAAAAGTTGAATCTTTTATTTTTTCCCAACAATATCAGTGTGTTATTTGTTTAAAAACAATTTTTTTTTAAATTGGAATGAAAGGAAATGAAATATTTGTCTGGCTGGCATGATCACACAAAGTTATCATTTTATTTGAAACACACAGCAGAAGATTCAACATTTTTTTTTAAATTCTTTTTTATTAATAATAAAAAAAAAAAACAAATTAAAACTTAAGGTAATCAAGGCATTCATGTATGAAAATCTCAAAAACTTTAATAAAAACCAAAACAAAACTTAAAAAAAGCAGATGCAGGAAAAGTATGAAAGAAACAGAATGAATGAGTTGTATAATGTTGGCGGTGGCTTAAAGATCTATATCTTAAAGTTCCGAAAATATCTGAATGTGCATAAGAACTTATTAAAATCATTGGACTTAAACATGTTTAAGGTTGCCACTGATTAAGTTCGTTTGTTGGTTTGAGATGATCAATGGTTTTAATATTGAAGTTTGCTGCTTAAACAAAAAAGGGAAATGATCAGAAGAAAAGACAAAAAACTACTATTTGAAAATAAAATATAAGAATAAACGACGTGTGCCTTGCAACAAAATGCATTTGAGGGTTTAAGTTTGATTTAACAGATTTTGTTCGATGATATTTCACTAACTAACGGAGACAGGGGCGTATTTGATGATTTCACAACGTCGCGCCAGACGTCTGAAACGCTTGTTAAACCTAGAAAAATCCAAATGAAAAATATTTTTTTCAAAATGCTTGTAGGTAAAGCAGGTTATCCTAACTCTTTAAGATTTTATGGGATAAAAAAAAAAAATTTTTTTTACACACTAATTTAATAGTTAATAGTTAAAATATATATCACTTTAACAAAAATAACGATTTTTTTTCTTTCGAAAACATTTAATAATCTTTGATGATCATTAATTGTTGTTTTTTTTTTTTGGTTGTGCCTCCAAGAGTTTCCAAAAGACAACAAAAGAGTTAGTTACCTTTTCAAAAGATTACAACTAATTATGTGAGTTGTTCGTTTTTTTAGTACCATCAAAAATTTTAGTCACATCTTTAGAAACTAATTAAAATAAATGCCTTTAAATCACTGGCTCTTAACAAATGTCTAATACAAATGTCTACTTGTCTTATTCTTTGGGGATGTTAAGAAAAATACAAATAAAAAAAAAACCAAGTTCTAAAAAAGTATTATAATAAAACAAAAACTTTAATGTTTATAAATGCGAGAAAAATGTCAATAAATACAACAGTTTCATGACAAAATCACAGCCACACAAAAAAATTGGATACCCACCAAATTCTGTCAATATTTTAGTGCTGTCAGCAGTCAAGACTTTATATTTTTTCTCATTCGTAAAAAAAAACAAAATTGGGATGACCATAAGTCATTTTAACGGGCTTTTATTTATTTTGAAATTTAAAAATGATAATAACAGCAAATTTCCAACCACCAGTGCTACTGGTTAAAGGATTGATGTTCCATGTGGCTGGCAGTGGTTAAGGCGATCGTACACGACATGTTTTATTCATCTGAAATGTCAAATTTCCTACTGCAAAAAAAACATGCCGTGTGTTACCTTTTGAACTTTGCTTCCGTAAAAGTCAGATGCAAAGTCATCTGACAAAATTTCAATTAGAGCGTGCTCTACTTTCTTCTGACAAACCATCTGACATCAGAAATCTATGCCGTGAAGAAATCGGCAGCGGCGTCGACTATTGACAGAATCATTAGCCGGCTGAAGTAAATATTTTACAAAACCGAGCATACATATCTCATCCCACCATTGAATAGAATTTGTGTAAATATTTTTCCAAATAGAAACTGGGAATTATTTCCTTCCGAAGGTTACTTTATATTATATTCAACATTTTTTATTATTTCGAATATATTCTATGATCTAAATTTCAGTTATGTATTTTATAAAGCTCTTTTGTAATAGTTCTATTCCTTCAATTTTTCAGAAATTACTTTATACAATATAATAGTCTGGTAGTGTATAAAGTAATTTCTGAAAAATTGAAGGAATAGAACTATTACAAAAAAGCTTTATAAAATACATAACTGAAATTTAGCTCATAGAATAAATTCGAAATAATAAAATATTTTGAATATAAATATTTTTCTACATATAAAAACCTTTTCATAATAATATCCTAAATTGGTATCTTTGAATTAAAAGAAAAATATGTTAAGATGGCTAAACTATTTTACGGCGTAAATAAACATTTTCGAGGCGGCATTTTTATTTGGGTTTTTGCAACAACTATGCGAAAAAAACCCAGAGACAATGTCAGAAGCAACTTACATGTACGTTTGTGACCGAATATTATAAACCTTCTGTAAAACAGCAATTTTCACAGACATGCACAATTACATGTGACTTGAAAAGTTGACAAGTCCGATGTAAAAAACATGTCGTCTACTTGCACCTTTAGAACACAACGATTTTCTGAGGATAGAATGTGGTGATTCTTGAAACATGTAAAAATCAACCCGGGTTCTAATCCCAGCTCAGTCAAAGAAAAATTATCGATAAATTTTAATAAAAATTCTAAGTTGTAAAATTCCTTCCTCAGTGAAAAATGATTTAATCAAAATTAAATTTGATGAACTCAAGCCTAATTAAAGAATATAAAAAATTAAAAAATAACAGTTCAACTAAAAATCAAAATGGTTCTTTATTTATTTACTTAAATCGCCTGTGAAAATAAGTAAATTTTGATACTTTATTACATTACATAAAATAAAAATTCGATTTATATTAAGACATTTAAGAGGTTATTTTTGACACCAATAGGGCCAGTAAAATCAATAAACGTATAAAAATTGTTAAATTCGGAGCTCCTTCTGCGGATAGGATCAAAATTTGCATAGTTAGACCGAAGTATTGAAGTCTAAGGGGAATATACTTTCTGGAAGGACGAATAGGAATTGAAAACTCAACCTTACGAAGTAGGAATTCTTAGACAATTTCACCGTTTAACAAATTCAGCATGAAGGAGATGTTCATATATATTCTCCGATCTTTTAAAGTTGTTAGATTAATTAGGTTTCAACGGTTTCCATACGGAGGTAAATTGATATTTGGATACCAGTGGAGTTTTTGAAGACAGAATAAAAGAAATTGCTTTTGTACGAATTCCAATTTTTTAGCATGAACCTCATACTAGGGCTCCCAGAAGACCGAGGCATAGGGATCGTCAAACTCCTTCCCCCAGCGTTTGATAAGTTCAAGGACACCTTTTGCCTTGTTGATAGTTTGCGTTATACGCGTATTAAAACACATTTTTTGATCAAGTAAAACACCCAGATCAAGGAATGTCTCTACTCTTTCAAGTTGATGCTTATTTAGTGTATAGCTACAGAGTACTGGACTTCTTCTGTATAATAACATATGCTTAAATTTTTTCGAGTTCAGATCCACCAAATTTATTTCACCCCATAAGTTCAAACTGTTTAGATCATCTTGAAGTAAGGAAGACATTGTTGAGTCTTTGTAGCTAAGAAAAAGTTTAACGTCATTAATATTTTCGAATATTCAGTACACGATGGTAAATCATCTAATTTAACATGGCAGTTTGTGTTCACACCATCCAATGAAAAGTATTATAATACAGCGTTTTTCGTGTTCAGGAGGTCCCAATTAACTTAAATAGGCATGTGGCGTTTTTGGTATTTTTCCAAATTAAAAATTTGTAAAGCAGTGTTATTGATTAGAAATTTTTCAAAAAAACGATGAAGTCGTATGTGATGTCAAAATACTTACTGTCATTTTCATCACACATTCATTCACACTATCAGACTTTTACATATTACTTGAGTTTTTGACATGTATTAATACAAAGTATAATAGTATAAGATAGCCTTAATGAATAATAGGAATACAACTGGACCTAAGTGACTACCTTGAGGGACTCTAGATGGAACAGTTAAAGCTTTAGAATTACAGCTGCGAAACAATATGCACTGATACCTCCCCTTTAGATAAGTTGACATATTCTTATGTAGTATAGGAGAGATGCCGATTTTATCCAACTTGTTCATAATATGGTCATGATTTACTTTATCAAATGCTTTACTAAAATTCGTATAAATGGTATCAGTTTGCATGCCAGAACAATATGAGGATATCACCAAAGTTATAAATTCCAAAAGATTAGTAGGAGTCGAACGTCTTTTCCTAAATCCGTGTTAGAATGGTGATAACAAGGAAGATAATTGATGCGATATAATATTATTTTCGAGAGCTTAGGAATTACACTTAATTTAGCTATACCTCTATAGTTCGAAATATTGGATCTACATCCGGATTTAAACGAAGGTTTAGAAGTGCTATCTTATATTTCGAGATCTGAGCAATTTTGAGACTTATGGCTGATTAATCAGTGAATACCTTAAAAGCTAGTTTAGTTGAACTCAACTTAAATTTATATGTAGTTTAACTCAACAGCTGCAAATCAGTGCCCCATATATAATATGTAGCATTGGTGAATTTTAAAGATTTCGAGAAGTCATTCGAAACTCTTTCGCACCCAGCTATATGGAATTCACTTCTATGCAAAGGTACACCCACTTAGATTATATCTATTGTTTAAGCCCTTTACGAAAATGTTAACTGACGGGTACTGCAAGAGGACTGCGTTAGTGAAAGATTCACTGTTGACACAGGGGTTAGACAATGTTGCGTACTGTCATTTTCACTATTTAACATAGTCTTAGACGGTATTATTACAAGAGCAGCCTGAGAGTACAGAGGAATATCGTGGGGATTCCATAGAAAGTTTGAGGATCTCGATTACGCTGATGATACCAGCTTGCTATTCCACATCTACAATGACATGGCTGCAAAGATTAAGTCCGTTGAAAACGAAGCAAAAAATCTGGCATAAAGATAAATATAGCCAAAGCCATGCTGATGCGAATAAATTCGACAACCCACAAGCCATTCTCAATTAAAGGAGTTGAAAAAGAAGATGCTACCAAATGGTGCTACTTTGGAAGTCAACTAACAGCGACTAGGGGCTCTAGCGATGATGTTTAAAATCACATTAAATCGGGAATAAGGTATATTTACAGCCATTGTTGTCAACTTTTTTTGAAGACTTACCGTCAAATCGTACTTCAAAAACCGCTAAATTTTTTATTAAGCGTAAAAGGTTTTAAAATATCGCTTAAATCTCAATATTTTGCAAAATGTATATACAAATCAAGATATAGAATGCTTTTTTAAATGTACATATACGACTTTTTTTAAAATTAAATAGTACGATTTTTGATTTCCACGATATTTTTTTTAGTCCAGGAAAAAGTTGGTAAAATATATTGAATAAAAAGGTTTTAAATTCAAATCCGTCTTAAGTCTTTTTCTATCACGTCTAGTTTTTAATTGTGGGCTGGTGATGTTAATATATTTATCATGACTGGAACAAAATATTCAAAGGATTACGAATAATATTTTGTTTAAATATTTACATTTCTTTTAAATAACATTTTTTTATATTTTTAACTGCTTCGGAGCTATTCAGAAGTAAGTTGCGATAAATTTGGGTCTTATGCAAAACAAAAAATATTACTTTACTAGCCGGTCGCCCCGGTTTCGCTCGGTAGCTGATTACTAATGATCGATGGAGCCGTTTTCTGATTTTAGATAAATAGAAAAAAAGTGGGCGTAAAAGGGGGCGGGGCAATATTTTCTTTGCGTAAAAACCTAAGTTGGACCATGGAGATTATTTTAAAGAAAAAAATCGTCCAAATCGGTCAAATAAATAGAAAAAGTGGGCGTAAAAGTAGGCGTGGTAAATTTTTCTTTCGATGAAGACTTAAAATGGATTAAGACGAACATTTGAAAAAAAGAAATTAGTCAAATCGATGGAGAAGTTTTCGGATTTTAGGTAAATCGAAAAAAGTGGGCGGGGCAAAATTTTCTTTCCGTAAAAACCCAAGTTGGACCATGGCGATCATTTTAAAGAACAAATCTTCCAAATCGGTCAAGCCGTTCTCAAGTTATGCGATCAGCAACAGACAACATTTAATTTTTATTATATAGATTTTGTTTTCAGAAATGTATAAGATAAATTTTATAAGGACATTTGTTCGATATGGATTAAATTACTAGCATAATGGCCATTTTCTCAATGTATGGACAAACTGTCCGTTATTTAATGTCAACATACATTTATTGGACCGATAAACTGTCCGTTAACGATTTTGGGTTTCTCAATATACCGAAAAAAAAAAAAAGTTTTCAGCTGGCAACGCCACTCAAAATACATGTAAAAGTTGGGAGTCAGCTGATTGAATTTATCTGTAAGGCAAATAAAAGGAAAATAAATAATTGGCAGATGAGTGCCGGTTAGCTTTGCGATAAAATCGAAGCAAATGAGACATTGAGAAAACCAAATTTCTTTAATATGCAGTTTTTCGTTGGGGAAAACGATAATCGCCTAATGAGAAAATGACCATAAGACTTTGAATAAAATTCCCTTTACAGCAAAGCCACCTTATTTCGGACAAAATAGTAGTCAAGCCCATAAAAAGCTTGACGTAATATTTTTAATCTGTGAACAGATTTGAATTCAACACGCTAAAGTCAATTAAAATCACATAAGAAGGTTCTTGCTGTCGACTTTTTTTTATTTTTGCCACCAGTATAATTAGCATAATCAATTATAAAACGAATAATTTTTGTTAACTGAACATACGGGCATGTTCTGACAATCGCAAAACGCTAAACGTTCTGACTTAAAATCGCAAATTAGTTGTGTCCTGTAAATCCCAATAGCAAGAAGTTTGGCGACTTAAAATTGCAAAAGAGAACTAAAATATTTGTAAAAAAAACTATGTCAGATCGCAAGCTAAACGCACGAGTTCAAGAACACCATAAAATAAATCTTGCGTTTTGCGATTTCAAATCGTGCGATTGTCAGAACATGGCAAAATTAATAAAAAAATGTTTTTATAGCGGAAGCGAATTCAATTTCGAAAAAACAAAGTTTTTTTTTCTTACTTTATAATTTTAATAAAAAAAAATACATTCTTGAAATCTCTTATTTTATGAAAAAATTTTTAATTTTTAAATACCTAGAATAAAAATTTTATATTCTTTTGATATTAAAAAAAACCGCTAGATTTCCCGCTAACCGTCAAAACGGAAATTTTGCCGCAATGGGAACGTAAAAACCGCTAGAATCGCGGTAAAACCGTCAAATTGGCAACAGTGTTTATAGCAGGTAGCCGCGAGATAACAACAATTGTACAATAAAACAAACAACAGGGCTTTTTATTGTTGTTATGTGATACGAACTGTCAAACAGCAAAGGGGTTGAAAAGAGACAAAAAAGACAAAAGATTAAGTCCCAATTTACACTAGGGACATTTCTTGCCGGACGGACGAAGTTTGAAGGCGAGGGGTCGAAAAGGTAGAGTGTGTAGTACATGACTATCTGTACTGGATATTTTTTCATTTGCCTTTCTTACTTTTCGTAGTTTACATACAAGTATTAATTTCTGTCTGACTTCTAATGTTTCATATGTAAACGCTTCTGGTAAGATTAAAAGAGAATTCAAAAAATGTCCGGCAAGAAATGTCCCTAGTGTAAATTGGGACTAAGACAAAAAACTTGTTTACTTGTTTACCATACAACATTTGACATTTTGTATCACAAAACAAGCAAATAAAAAATAACCAGCTGGCTTTCCGAGACTACCTGCTATAAATATACCTTGATCGGGAAATTATTCCTTTGGTCTCCTAAATCCCATCTGGCGGTCTTCATATATATTGAGAAGAACAAAAAATATTGCTTTGCGTATCTTGCTATGCAGCCCACCTAACATAAGATCCTATGTGTGGCTATGAGAAATTAGGAACCGATTTGCACCATTTTTAAAAGGCTTGGTCCTTCAGACAATAAGAACAGCCAGTCAACCGGACGGACGGACATCGTTAGATCGACTCAAAAATTGATTCTAAGTGCATTTGTATACTAGAAGGTGGGTCTAAGACCAATATTTGAAGGTGTTACAAATATTAGAACAAACGTATACACTCCCCACTATTGCGGTTTTTAAAATTTAAGACAGTGAATTAAAAATTTCGGTTGTTTTTCGGAAATATAAAACATTTGGTACTCCTTAATTTAATTGTAATCGTTGTTTTTGATTTTTATTTAACGATGTTATAAAAAGACTGGCCACCTCTTACATCACTGATTACCTCAGCCCGGACACAAACCATTCTGAGCTTTGCAACATTATTTGCGATCATTATAAATGGTATTTTGAGTGTTTTGTTTGTCTGTGAGAGAGTGTCTCTTTTGTTTTTTATTTTCAGTTTTGCACACACAATTAAAAATGTACATTAATAATTAGTTGTTATAATTACATTTAGAAAAATTCATTAATATTTATAGAATTCATAATAAATAATGAGACGCCGCTGAATTCTTTTTTTATTCGAATGGCTTCTAAAATGCCACATAAAACATCACTCAATATTTGTGGTATGTTTTGAACAATGAATGCTGCTTTCAGATTTTATTTTATGATGCTGTTGTTTTTTTTTTTAGATTTTTTTAAATGCGACGAAAATTTAATGCTCATTGGTAACCACCCGGTTAACTGTCTGTTAATTTTTCGTATTTTTTCAATGCGCCGTTTAGCTGACAAGTTAACATTATTATTCAACCAACCAACAAACTATCCATCCATCCATCCTAAACTTTGTGTTCCATCTCTGAGTCAGTTCATGAATATGTTTTGCTTGTGATTGTATGTCCGTCTGATTTTGTGTCCATATTCAGAGCGTGTGTGTGGCATATTTGAAATGCCGATATTGAGTATTGAGTTTGTTTGACAAATTTTTTAAATTTGTGGAATTTGTTTCAGTCATGCTTTTTAGTTAATTTTTTTTAAGGCATTTAATTTTTTTTTAGTTCGATCGGTTTTTTGATGTATGAATTGTGAATTGCTTGCTGGGGGAAACTACATATTTCGTTCAATATTTAATATTATTGTTGCTGCCATCTTAAAGTTGTTTAAAATGTGTGACTGACTGACATTTGTTCATCCCAAAAATGTGTGTGATGTCTGTTTCTTTTTGAAACTTTTTTTTTGATATTTTGATTTTGCTTTTATTAATTTATGTATGTTGTTGTGTTCTTTGTTTGGTGATTTATTTAATTATAAATAATTATAGTAAAATATGTAAGTAAATAAGTATGTATGTGACAATATGAATATTGATAAATATTTCATTTTAATTCTGTTGTTTTATATAAGTTTGATTATTTATTTATGTATTTATTTTCTTCGTTATGGTCTTTTTTAATAAGGATTTTTAACTAATATGGTTAAAAGAATAATTTTCAATGGAAATTATTGTTATGCTTGTCTAAAATATAATAAAAAGAACTTTGTGAGAAATGTGAGAAGACCATGTTTGCGATTGTAAAATCTCGTCAATGTTGTTCTTTGATGCAGCAATATAACGATAAATTGTCAGCGAGTTTTTCATTTCACTACTTATGTATGTCTATTTTGTGATTTTGTATTTAGAATGTCTTAGCGATATTATCTTATTTTGAATAATTGGTTACAGATTATAACGTTAGTCAGATTTTCAAGTAAAACGTCTTGGCTTAGACCATTGTTCAATTGACTCAAAATAACTTTCTAAGTAGATCTAACGATGTTCGTCCGTCTTACTGTCTGGCCATGTAAACCTTGTAAGCAAAGTACAGGTCGCAATTTAAAAGATAATTTGATGAAATTTGGTACATAAGAGAACATTATTTCACATAGCTTTCATTCGAACTTCTTTCCGGAATAGAGTGATTGTGCTAATAAATCTTCTATTATGTTGATATTTAGATTGAATTTGGTTCGAAAATATATTCTTGCTACCAAATCATACTAATCAATTTTATTTAAATCGGTCCATATATGACTAAAGCTTCCATACAAATTCTACTCCCGAAAATAGCTTTTAATGCCAAAACTTCCTTAGAAAAGTTAGTATTGATTTACGTCCCAGCAAAAACTTACATTGCAAAGTAATGAGTTACCCAGCAAAAACTTACATTGCAAAGTAATGAGTTAAAAAGCTAATATAACGACTCTTCACTACTTATACATTAGCATTTTAACTCATTATTTTAACACGGTGATGTCATTGGAGGCAAGTACTTACCACCCTCGCTTACAAATAGGGAGTTAAATAAGTCATTACCACATTCGTTTACAAATAGGGACTTAAATAACTTATTACTCCGATGTCACCAAAATTACAACTAACATGTTTTTTATTATTTTTTTTAAATTATTTTTTTTTCTATTTTTTCTTATATTATTTTACTTTGTTTTATTTTTTATTTTTTTCTGTCTCTGGTGGGATTCGATCGCGCAACCTCGGTGCTGATAGACTAGCTCATTACCAGCTTGTCTGCTGGGGCATTGTAGTTTTTGGATAAAAAAAATTTGTTTTTTACTCAATTAAGAGCGTAAATATGAGATTAAATTGTCCATAATAACAATAAAAACGTTGATTGAAAGTGGATTGAAAGTTTTTGTTTCATTACTATAATGACATTTTTATTGTCATAATGAAAATTTAAATTTATTAAGGCAATTATTGAAATATTTTGCTTTTATAAAAAATTTTTTTAATTCATAAAATTAATGGCATACATGTAACATTAGATGTATGAAATTATTAAATCTTACATTTTTTAATTAACAATTAAACATTTTTTTTAAGGAAACTATAATTTTGTATTAATTTATGAATATAGTTATGTTTGTATATTGTTTTTTATGTTCCCAATTAAAATTTTTTGTTTAACTTGGACAAACTTAAGTTTTCATATATCCAAATTTTTAACGTAATTACGAAATCCAATGAAGCAATTTTAACGAAAATACTTCATTATAGCTATGAAATTCCATTTAGACAATGAAAACTTTAATTTACCCAAGGATAATTTTTTTATGAAAACGATTCGTTAAATATATAAAGCATTTTTCTTTCAGTGTAATAAAAAAAAAACAAATTGTAAGAATGAATATTTAAAACCAATTTGTATTAGATTTGAAAAAAATTAAACCGTAGATGCATTTTATTATGAATGATTTATAAATTTCGTTAATCAACTCATACACAAGTACTTAGGTATCAGATTATATGTCAGCCATTACTAAACTACTTCTATGTAATGCAGGTGGTATGAAGTAGTCATTGAAAAGTAAGTTGTTCAGTAATGGCAAGTCATTACCAAGTTTTTGCTGGGATTGGCTCCGATAACCTTTATAATACTTGCTATGTCATGGATAAATTTTATACTGGTATGTACAAAATTAACCATACACAGAAGAAAAACACTCGGTACTAATTAAGTTTTTTATACGTGCTCTAAGTACTAGTCGTACTCAAAAATTCAAATAAGAATAACACTAAAAAGTACTTACAACAATCCTAAATGGGATTCATTTCGAAAATTAGTCCCGGAATTTCTTAAAATAAGTACAAAATTCTTTAGCCAATAAAAAAAAAGATAAAACTTTTCGTTGGTAGTGCCACTCTGATAGTAAAATTACAAAGTAAACTTTTTGATCTCATTAAACCTAACAAAGTTTGTTGAAGACACTACAACAACATCAAGTAGTTAAAAACGATTTGCTTGTTGTGAGTAGAACCAACAAAAACAACAGAACAAGACGAAAACAAATTATTTTTATTTTTAAGAAGTGAAATTGAGAACTCTTGCTTCTCATTTATTTTATATTTTCAGATATATAAGTACAAATAATTTTTAAAGTAAAAAACCATACCGGGAATGATCACAGATTATTTAGCAGATATGTCACGAGACGGAACATTTTGTGTTTTTTTTGTCTGTTTCTTCGAAAGCTACCCTTTTTTTTCTCTTTGCCGCAATACGATGAACACAAATTTATTAATGTGAGATATATTTGCAAAACTGTTGTTATAATTTACTTTTAAGTTTACCACAACACGAGTAAATAATATTCAAGTAAGTAAATAACATTATAAAACAAAACAATATAACTAAATAAATTTTTTTCACAAAACACAACGTTTGTTGAACTAATGCATTTGTTTAACGTGGTTTGTGGTTTGTGTTTTGTTATTTTTGTTTTGATCACGCCATTTGTGTTGTTTGTTGTGGCCTGTTTTACACATTGAAATTTCACTACCAAAAAAGCTTTCTGTCTTTTTCTTCGAAAGCTGCCTTCGCAACTGATTTGGGCCCTTTTCACATGGCACTTTTTACATATTTGTTTAGTGCTGCTGTTTTAACATTGAAATATTGTAGGTGTTAAACGGGCAAGGAAATCCATCATAATAAAATTCTCCTTAAAAATACGAATTCAAGATTGAATAATCTTTATAATACTTGAATCAAGCGCATTTTGAGATTGGTTAAATCTTAGTTTTACTTAAATCAATCTCATTTTCGGATTATTTTTAGCAGTGATGTTTACTTTAATTTTTTCATTACCGTACGGCCCTCTTAAAATTAACGTTTTTAGAAAAAATTACCGTACGCAAAGATTTTTAATTAAAACTCAGTTCATCATTTGGAAACAGCACATAAGAGCAGTATTTATAAGCAATTTATTTAAATTTTAAATTTGTCTTAAAATACATTTTTAAGAATTAAATTAAGATATTTTTATTTAATACGCTTAACGTACATATGTATAAACTTAAAAAAAAACTGTAAAATCAATTTGTCCGAACTTAAACCAAGGAAAAGGGTGTCAATAGTACGGTAAGTACGGATTTTCTGAAATCAAGAAAATTTTTTTTGGGAATAATTTTTATCAAATATCATCTCTTTTAAGGAAGATAAAATTAAAAAAAACATACAATAAAACATTATCACAAATTAGAAATTACGTTTGCATGACTTTGCAGTCTGATTGTTCATCTAAATAAACGAATTTTTGGTGGAATTTATAAAATTAGTAAAATCTAAATATTTCTCTATAACAAAATCATAAAAAATATGCTTTTAATAACTTTTAAATTTTCGGTCACAGTGGACCTTTAGAAAGAAATGCAGATATGTAGTAGGATTCGGAGGTGAAGTCGGATTTCGAACTTAAAAATTTCAGCAGAGTCGGCGTTAGTCCACACCGCTGGTTTTTTAGGTTTACTCGTGTTTTCGAGATATATCGTTATTTGGAAATGGAGGAAGTTGCACAACATATAAGTAGTTATTCGCGTTACTAAAAAACGGATTAGTTTATTGGATAAACTAAGCAAAAAGCGATATTCCGAAGTCCCTTTACACAGAAAAAATTATTTTTCCAATTCAAACAAAAAATTTGTAGAATCAAACAATTTTTTGTCTGAAATCGGTCCTATAAACAAATTCGCATATTCAAACAATTTATTTGCATTTGGTTTATTGAAAAAAACACTGATTTTTTCAAACAAATAATTTAACTGAATCAAACAAAAAGTTTACTGAAATTCATATACTAAATTTCAAAATAAAAAAAAAAAAAAAAAACAGGTTTTTGCACAAGCAATGATGCGCACACAAGCAGGCACTGTATTAGAAGATGATGACAGAGAGAGCAGAGTGGCCGGCTGGCTTTGAGACACATTTTTTTGTTGGAATAATTTTTGAACGAAGTTCTTTTTTTATACACACAATGTTTTTCGTCATCACTCACTGTTGCTGTATCCTTTCCTTTGCTAATGAAGAAGAAATGTAACCCAAAAACGGCGACAGACCGACTCGATATGTTTTTCGTCATCATTATATTTTTGTATTTGATGTATTTAAGCAAACAGTTTGAAAAAATTGAATACGGGATTTTGGTTTTTTTTTAACCAACTTTGAAACCAACCAAAAATTTATTTTGTTTCTTATAACGTTGTTGTTGTTTCTGTTGCTTAAAAAGAGTGAAACGTTTTTTTACCTGTTATTTTTTTTTTTTTTTTACTTCAAACCACTTCATCTTTCTTATGCGCCCCATACACGGTTCAATTCAGTTGTCAACTGAGTCTTTCAACTCAAAGATTTTAAATTTATTTTAAAATTTAATGAAATAAAAGACATTTTTTAAAATACTTAACTACAAAAATTAATTTTGACAGCTGATCAAGAGATTTGAGCACACACAGTACAATCGAATTGAAAGACTTAGTAGTCAACTTGAAAAAATCAAAATCTTTTGATTTTTCTTCAACCAACTCGACAACCGTCAAACTAATCAACTGACAAGGCCATACACGCTTTGATTTGGACAACAACCGACTCAGTTGACAATTGAATTGAATCGTGTATGGTCTGCTTTACTGTTGTACTTTTTTAAAGTGTCCAAAAATAGACTGTATGTGTTTTTTGTTGTAGTTCTTATATTTCACATTAGGAAGTGCTGCTTACGATCAAATAAAAAAATGCAAAAAGACGACAACATTAAAAAGCGTTAAATATTTCATACAAAATTATGAAAACTTGAAACCAATAACGCGTGTATTATAATTTTGAATGGTTGTCAACATTTTTGTTGGTTACATAAAAATCAAACAAAAATTTTAATTGAATCAGGAAAAAAATTTGTAGAAATTAAAAAAAATTATCAAACAAGCGTTTGTTTGAAAATAATTCGGCAATAATTTTTTCTGTGTAGATATATAATTTTGTTTTGGCGCAAAAAAAAACAATAATTTTTTAGCAAAATTTCGAAATTTTTGTTTTCTAAAAATTCATAATAAACTGGAAAATGCAGGTTTGCTTTATCACCTATAGAGAACAAAGTTCCAAACATAATAAGCCATAAATGATTAAAATTTAAAATTGATTTTGTTCGCAAAAGATGAAAAATGTTAATTCAATTTAAGAATTTCATAAAACGCCATATTTGGGGGCTCCCATACAAATAGGACGTTTTATGAAATATGTCTTAAGAAAATGTTTAGAACGAACGAATAATGGAGATCGGTCATACATTTTATCCCTTTAGCGGCAACTACTGGGAATTTAGCTGTGACTTTTTCGAAAGCTTTGTAAAATGGACAAAGTGCTTTATGAACTTTGCGAACAGATTTATTTTTTTCAAAGTAAATTTCCACAATTTGGAATCTTTGTTTAGCGTTTAACGATTTACTATGGCTTGCCAAAACATACTAAGCAGAAATGTCAACACAGTTTGAGGTTCTCAGTAGTCAAGCCATAGTAATCAATATCAAATTTTCTCATACAGCTAAAAAAACACCTAATATATGCAAAACTACGTGTCCACTTTAATTGTTTAAAATAACAAAACATTAAAACCTACTTGATGTAGCTGTACAAACAATTTTTTGTTAAAAAAAAAAGTTGAACACGTGCATTAACTATCAACATAGACTGAAAAGCCCAGATATCAATTGCTAAGGAAAGCATTTGTGCAATTGTTGTATCAAAAAACACAGCGGCGAACTTTGCATACCACATCACTTTTCTTCAATGAAGTGTGTATCACTTCGTGTTCAATGAATTCTAGCTTACAAAGTGTATGACGGAAGTGTATGCAATTTCCAAAAATGAATTTCGTTCATCTTTTACTTCTACTTGCCCACGAAGTAATCGAGATTGTATATAGACCGTCTACTGCCTGCTTACAATGTGTGCAAAGTTGTGTACAAGGCGCCTGGCACTTGCCCACGAAGTAAGCTAGATTGTGTATAAACTGTCTACTGCCTGCTTACAATGTGTGCGAAGCAGTACTGAGTTTATATTTATTGAATAAACCCTTCACTATCCCGCTTACTGTGTGCAAGTGGTAGGCGTTCACTCCACAAACGCGGCAATGCATTCGAAAAAGTGTACTATGTTGTAATTCAGATGGTGTGCATTACTGTCTTACTCGTGTCTATCACATCATCGCTTCTGTAATCGACAAATTCGCCCCTGGGAAACGGTAAGACATATGAGAAAGCAGTGTTACCATACCTTCAAAAGATTCTGGAAAAAACACTGGTCCACAAAAACCCGAAGTTACTCCGAACTTTTTGAAAAAACGAAAAAATAATTTCAATCCAATTCAACAAACATTCAATAAAATATCTCTTTAATCTAATCAACATCTCAAAAAAAAAAAAAAAAAAATTAAACAGAAAGTAAAACACACTTGAGATAAGTATCCAATATTGTACTAACTAAATAAATCAAAAAAGGATGAGAAATCCTTAAAAATCCTTAACATGTAAGAGGAGAATGTAATTTACAACAATGGCCTCAATAATAGCATTTTGAACATAAACTAACATGTCCTTATTATTATTATTATGATACCACATAAGTACTTCTTTGTTAGATACATAACATTTCTTAAAGACAACAAATTACTTAAAATTTAAATGAGTGCACTTTTTGTGTTTATCTTTGAGAAAGAAACCAGGATTATTTAATTGTTATTGTCTTTATATTTCTTGGCAGAATAAAAGGATTTTCTGGTGTTTTTACATATGCCCACATACTTGTTGAATGGAAACAATTGTTTGAACTGTATATGTATGTCATCTTATGTTGTTTGATAGATTTTATTTTTGTTTGTTTTTTTATTTAAAGAGTTTATTTTAGGGATTTGTTTTTCAAAACTCTTTTGTTATTTTCAATTGCTTTAAGATAAGATTTTGGTTAAACGCAATTGTCATTTGATAAAAGAAATTTCAGTTGACAAAGATTGTTATTTGGCATTAAATTGTTTGTTTATTTGTTTAAAACACGAAATATTTTTTGAGCAGTTGTAAAATTTATTACTATCAAAAAAATCCTTGTGATCTTCTGTTAGTTTTGCGACATTTGTTTGTACTTTTAGTTTTGTAATTAAAAAACGGAAGTGGTGGTTTCATATTTACAATGAAAACATTTATCGTTTCCTCTTTTAATTGACTAAACTTAACAGTATAATGCTTTTGAATTAGATTTCCCCTTTGTAACTGTTTCCAATAATTGTAAAATGGCTAAAAGGAATTTTTAGATTTCTTGTAGTACTCTTAAAGTTTAACGGCAGAATTCATAAAAAAAATTGGGGTATGTAAAACATTTTTAATGGGGAAAGTTTTTTGTTTTATTAAAAAAGCTTCTTTCATTGTTACAAATTCAAATTAAATGTTTGCTCTGGTTTGAATTTTTATTGAAAAACTAGCTGAACCGACAGACATTGTCCTGTCCAAATTAGGAAAAATGTTTGCGTTCGATTTTTTTTTTAATTTCCTAATCGAAAAAAGTGGGCGTTAAAGTGGGCGGGGCTATTTTCTTTCCTTAAAACCTAAGTTGGACCATGGCTATAATTTTAAAGAAAAAATCGTCCAAACCGGTCAAGCCGTTCTCAAGTTATGCGCTTAATAGAAAAAGTGGGCGTAAAAGTAGGCATGGTACATGAAAACGTAAAATGGATTAATACGAACATTTAAAAGAAAAATTAGTCAAATCGATGGATCCGTTTTTTGATTTTAGGTAAATCGAAAAAAGTGGGCGGGGCAAAATTTTCTTTCCGTAAAAACCTAAGTTGGACCATGGCGATCATTTTAAAGAAAAAATCGTCCAAATTATTTAGAAGTCATTGGTGGTGCAAAATGAAAATTGGTTTTTGCCACGCCCCTCCGCCCGCAGACCGAAAATCAAAAATCAGACTTCACAGTGTCACTCGCCTGAATATTCTGAAGAATCCCCGAAAATTTCATCGTAATCAGCCCAGCCGTTTTGGAGCCCCTAGTTTCATACATACTTACACACATCCTATTTTATATATATAGAAGATAGATAGATTAAAAACTATACAAAGTTTGTTTCTTAAGTCTTTTGTTTTCAATACAAACATTTTGGACGTTAAACTTAAAAACAAGAGTGTATACATATCGTCGCAGAAATTAAAGAACACTATAACTGACAAAATATAAAATGTTGACCATAGCCAAAACACCTGTATGAAAGAAAGTAGAAAAAAATTCATATCACAAAAACTATACAACTTAGGAACATGATTTTAAAAACGTATTTTTATTTTTTCTCTTGGCTCTCAACATTTCCTCTCAAGTCTATTATTCCCGGTGATTCTGCGGTTTACAGCAAACGATTTTTTTTATTATTTTTTTGCGTAAGTGAATTTTTTTTCATCATACAAATATCGGTCAGGGACCAATCCATGCAGTATTTTTTTCTGATAAAAATGATGCAAAAAATGTATTTTCGATTTTTTGTCAGTTACAGCGTTCTTTAATTCATGCGAAGATATATGTATTTTAAGTTAAACTTAATATTAAGCTCTATAAACTTTATCCAAAATATTAAATCTAGTTAATATTCCATATAGATGAAATTGTTTTATCTTAAACGGGCTTAAGGGTCGGTCGCCAAATTTTACATTAATATTAACATTTAAAACGAAGTTAAAAATGAATGATCGAATGTGAACCGATTCCCAAAAAAGGTTAAATTTGCAGCAGTAAAATATTTTTGGGCCAAATTTAATCTAAATACGAACATAATTAGATGGTTTATGGACACGAAGATTATATTTCGCAAAGAAGTTTGTATGGGGACTATGTGAAATTAAAGAACGGTTCTCATCATTTACAAAGGTTTCGTCCTTAGTTCGTATTTAGCAAATTTTATCAAATTATCTACAAAATTACAGCTTGCACTTTCCACACAAGGTTTACATGGAGAGTCAACCAGCCCGACGGACGGATGGCCATCGTAAAAAGTGATTCTGAATTGAAGGACTAAATAAAAGAGGGGTATATGAATTGTTCTATGTATGTATAACACACATCAGCACAAACGTATATAATTGTTTTTCCTTGATTTTTGTTTATGCATAAAACTTAACAGTTTAAAATTTTAATTTAATTGCAACCGGCTTTGGGTTAGAAATGTAGGTCGAAAAATAAATGTAGATGGCAATGTTGAAGCAACACGTTGGATAAAGAGATAGATATTCAAATGAACAGCGATCAGAATTTACAAGTGCGAAAGCAATTGCATGCATCTAAATAATTAAACATAATTAAAAAAATGCTTCAAAAAGGGTGAAATATGCGCCAAAAACTTAAAAAATGCTCTTTTAACTAAATTATGCAAAAAAGCTGCAAAGGGTAAAATAATAAAAAAATATAAAATAGCAAAAATTCATATAAACCTCTAAAACGGATTAACATTTTGTTTCTTAGTTCATTGGTCGCACAAGGAAAACATGTAATTGCATATTTAAGGTTTCCCAGGTCGTCATGCTATATATTTTTCTCGAAATCAATTCAATATTTAATTCAATTTAAAAAATCGAATTTTAATTAACATAATTTACCATAGACCCCATATAAAGCCTACTCTCGGAAAGCCCACAACCGTAACAAATAATGCTGCAATAAAAAATTTGGTACGCAATAGTTTTAAAGGACTAAGAAACACTCAGTTACATTTTCTGAAGAACGGCCCATAATTTACGATACGTCTTATATCTGTGAATTAATAAATACCCTCTACAAATTATCATAAATTATTCGTCCTTTAATTACCTTAATTAAATTAAATTAAATACTAAAAATAAGCAAACAATTAATTAAATTAATTAAAACTTACTGACAGTATTAAAATCGTTTTTAATGATAACTTTATCTTTTGAGATGTATTTAAGAATAAAACGAATTTTGAATTTATCTTCCCACTGGTCACATACTGTCAATAACAGCTGACACGAGGGAAGGATAGATAACTGAAATTTGTATTCCAATACCGTTTTGTTTAACCTTCATAAGGTCTTCAAATTTGCTGACGTTAAAGGTATTCGGGTCAAATTTGACCCAAATAGAATATTTGATGTAAAAACTCACTTTTATCAATTAAGTATGTTTTAAAAGTTGAAATATTATTTCTAGATTTATTCAGTATATTGAAGATGTAGTTATTGTTATAATTAATTGCGAATACAAAAGTAGATTTAACATAAACGACAACGACTTACTTTTAACGTATATTTGACTGGTAAAAATACTTTTTCCTAGGTTTTGGTTGAAGATGACGTGTGCTGTTCCTGTTCAGCTACTACATGCACTTTTTTTTTTAGCAATTTTTCGTGAAAATAAGTCTTTGGGTAATGTTTTTGGCTGCTTGATATGTAAACTAAATTTTCTAAAAAATGTCGAAGTTTGGCAAAACAGTTTTCGTTCTAGCCATGTCTAGCTGATGTTAGTAAAACCCTTTAGTTGCCAAAAGCTCTGGCGGCAATTCAATATTGTTTTACATATAGTTCCTACTAAAGTAATTTGATTCTCCAGCAATTTTTGTCCCAATTAGTACGATGTAAAACAATAAACTGCAGTCATACTGTGACATTTCAAGCCAACTGTCAAATCAAGAACTTTTGTTTATTTCAGGCAAAGCTCCTATTTATTTGCCAGTATTCGGTTGTATTTTCCAGGCATAACTAGTCAACCCATAAATTTCATAGCTCACGTATCGGCACAAAATTTGGCGTTCACTGCGAGTATCCTTGTTGTCAAATCTCGGTACTCTCGAAAGATTTTTGAAACTGTTCAACGGCATGATTGCTCTTAAAATAGGTTTTCATTCCACAACATCCCACAAACTTTCTGTACTTTCATTATTTGATCTAAACAATTCAGCTTACTAGAGAACCAATAAATGCGAAATTTCGGTGTAGCCAACTTTAGTCCAATCAATTTTAAATACACATTCACCTTCATTATTAGTAAACTTTAAAATAACTTTGTCACAGGAGATAAAAAAAATAAATAGCCACTGGAAATTTCTAATGAAAATTCAAGAATTTTGGCTCAGGTCAAATATGACCCGAAGGCCTAAAGTGCAAAAAATTTATAAATATTTTTTACGCCAATATTTTTTTTTTTCTGAAAACCTAACGTATGTAGTTGTTGGCATTTAAAATTAAATAAAAGTCCTGAAATATAAAAAATATAAGTCACTCACTCTTAGAAAAGTTTAAACTTTTATTTCAAAATGGGTCAGATTTGACCCGAAGACCTTATGAAGGTTAAAACATTTTTTAACTTTCAAACTAACCCTTTTCTATTGCAGCTAAATCCATTATATATTATTTTAGTTTTTCCATAAAATGGTTTGAATAACGCACTTCAACCCTTGTGTTTTTTTTTCTCAACATTTCACTCAGGCACCTATTGACAATGTTCTAGAAATTTATACTAAGCCCATCATAAAAGCACTTGTTTTTGAAAAAACAAAATTTTTCAAGTTGATTGAGACTATTTCTGGAATTTCAGAAATTTTGTGTTACATATTATGTATTTAAAAATTGGGTTTATTTGCCTGACCAGCTAAAGGGACGATTGAATTCGTTTTTATTTTTGGTCAAAGTACCTGTGTTTGTTTCTCATAATTATGGCAGCTAATAAAAACATTAATCGCCAGTAAATGAGCATAATTAAATGCTCTTTTACCAGGAACTATCACCAGCTTAATAAGCTGTGTCAGGCCCATTATATTTTATGGTTTATTTCTTAATGTTGTTGTTGCTACTTTGGCCAGTGGACTTGTTGGAATTAAACGCAGTTTATGCTTTTTTTTTTGTTGTTGTTTCGGGTACCCGCCTCAAAGATGCGTTTTAAAGCGAACACAATACACTACATACAAACATACTATAACACTCATAATACACAGCATGATTAATAGTTTTAATTTAAGATTCACATGTTCAAACGTACGCGTACCGATGTAAGAAAATAAGTATGTACGTAAAAGTATTTGTGTGTGTCGAGATTGAGTATGAGGTTTTTTTTATGGTGCATGGCTTTAATTTAGTTCAAGTGGCTGTATACAATACAAATGGGTTTAATGGCTGACCAGGCGTTAAAAACGTTGACTATGACGACGTTGCACAGGTACACCGACTAGACAGTGTCAATCAGGGCTTTTGTGACGATCGTAAAAGGTGTGGCATTAACACGATGAATTAATATTTTCGGGGAATTTCCACACAAAAAAAAATTTTATCTAGAAGTTGAACTGGTAATTAGTTTTGAAATTTGATAAAAAATTTAATGAATGCATATAAAATTGAAGTTTTAATGAAAAACAATTGTATAATTAATGATTTAATACCCAAAGTTATGTAAATTCTGTGGATTTACATGGCTAATTTTTATTAATCGTTCTGGGGCAGATTTGATAATTTGTTAAATTTAATGGTTTTTAGAAAGTTTTAAGTGTGAATAAAGACAAAAGTAGCTAGTTTTGAAATGGATCAGGATTTATTGAGAAGTATTTTGAAGTCTTTTTGTTATGGATATGATTTCAATATTGATTTTTCTTACATATTGATCGATATTCCATATTTGCATATATTAAATTCTTAGATATAAAGAAATTAACATCACCTCTAATATGGTCAACCAATTCTAGTGTTTCTCTTAGAAGTCTCGGAATCCAAAAAATCGCGATATTTTATGGCTCACCTCATTTAGAAAGAAGAACCAATTGGTATTTAAGTCAAAATATTTTGAAAATTATTGATCCCTATACATGGAAAGCTATTTTATTTTGTTCCATTTATCTCTTGCAATTAGTTTGACCTGGTCTCGTCATATTGAAGCGAAAATAACGGCTTTCATATATGAAACTTAAAGCAGCTCAACTACATTGGCTAATCGGTCGAAATTCAAACTTGTCTTTAGACAACAAAATTCTCTTATACAAGTCCATCATAAAACCAATACGGACATATGGCATCTAATTATGGGGTACTGCATGCGCATTTAACATCCAAAAGCTTCAAAGAAGACAGTCTAGAATATTACGACAAATTGTCTGCGCCCCATGGTATATACGTAATGATATTATCCACAGAGATCTCAACGTCCCCACTATCCAGGAGGAAATTAAAAAATATTCAATAAGCTACATAGATAAACTAATGGCCCACCCTTACTACCTCGCTCGGGGTCTGCTTTAGTTCGAAGGTCACCAGAGGCTAAAAAGAATCGAAACTTTGAGCCAAACTAGAAGACATTTTGAAAATTTGAATACAGCAGTTAGTGGTAACAACTAATAAGCAACAAGTAGAATTAAGATTTGAATACATGTTGGTAATTTCGATAAGAAAGATTCAATAATAAAAAATAAATTTCAAAAAAAAAAAAAAATTTGTTTATTTCACAAAATGTTCATACCTTCGGTGCATTTTTGAAATTTCCATATTTTAAAGTAGTAAGCTGCCTTAAACATTAATTAGGATTCTAGCAGCCCTAAGCCAGTTCTTATAATAATAAAGAGACCTTGCTAATCTGAGCCTTAAAATAGCAGATCATTGAAAGATCGCCAATAATACCACTTTGGTATTACGGGAACTTGTAAGTTCAACTTTATTATGTTTTTGATCTGATTCTTTTCGAACTCCCTTGGTGATCACGTTATTAATGTGGATTAAAGAGAATTAGCGAAAAGAAATATCTATAAGATGGTTCGTAAGGATGCTGATTTTAGTATTTGTCATTAGTCTTTACCACAGGGTACGTATCAGTTCGTTTTTCATCATTCCGTTTGTACAATATCGATTTTATACTCTATAAAGAATATTTGTATATTATGAATCCTTATGAGTAGTGGAGTTGATTAAATGACGTCCGTCAGCTCTTCCATTAGTTTGTCTGTTCGTGTGCATGTCAAAATGGATTTTCCGAAAACAAATGCTTTTATGGGCTTTTAATATATACATATATTTATGTCACTTAAAGTTCGGATAAGTTTCCTTTTGAAATTCAGTCAGATGGGTCCGCAAATACCTGAGATATAAGCAACAGACCACAATTGCCTATTATTTTTACCCATATATCTTTGATATCTAAAGCCTTTACAGAGGGATAATTCCGGTATAAAAATTCCAAAATTGACAATATCGACCGTCAAAAATGAGCCAACTACGTTTGTGTTCAATTTGATAACGAATGGTTGCAACATTTTGTAACCACTTCGTTTTCATTTTGTCACCATTTGGTGACACAAACTTTTAGTATGTTACAGTTGATCCTCGGTTATCCGGGCCTCTATTTACCGGTAACATCTTTAACCGGGGTACTAACTTAAAATACCTTTGTAACATTTTAAGTTAATAAAAATTCAATTTTTTGTGTTTTCATACTTTAATTTAATTAATGGTTTCATTCCGACAATATGTTGTTATCATTTTGACATCCCACTGTTGGTGTATTCACAATATTCAATTGTTATTTCGACAGCACTTAGTTCACTGTACAGTAAACTATAACCCATTCTGAACTAAACCGGGGAAAAAACAAGTTTTGGTAGTAGGCCATAACTACCATGTGATCCCCGAATAAACCTTTTCAACGGTAAAGTAAAACTCCTGAAAGACAGAAAGCATTTCTTGGAAGAAGCATACTAACGGAGGCCTCAATCAATTCTTAGTCAGTCCGATGGCGACTCACTGGGGCCTACTGACTTCCGTGGTACCAGATAAGGTTTCTTGACAGCCACAATCGCAAGGGATCGAACATTTCTCTTTTGATCTGTCAATTTTGGATTTTTAGCGAATCCTACGTGTTGACCTGTTAATAGAGTTTTTTTTCCCGTAGTTTTTCGATTCCCGGAAAAGCGGGAAATTTTTTTGAATTTCCTGGGATCCCGATCCATATAAATAATACACAGTAAATTTGTTTTTAAATAATGAAAAAAAAACTTTTATAAAAAACGTAAGGTAACTTGTTTACAAACTAAGTAAAAGAAATCCTTAAATACTACAAAATTAAATGAAGATTAAAAGAGGAACTTGAATTATTATTACCTTACGTTTTATATGAGCCGTTTATTTTGAAAGTGGCATAAGTCATTTCGGTTTTTAAGTCGAGATATTTAAGGGTTTGTGTTTTAACACGTTTAAAAATATGGATGCTAACTTTCGAGAAGATTCACTTGTATTTGATACATCATGATAATGATATTTTTCTCAGTATTTATTATTATTATTATTTATTATTATATTTATTATTAACTCGATTTTTTTTGAAAAAGTGACTAATGCCACTTTCAAAATAAACGGCTCATATGTAAATTCCGTATTATTATTATGCTCTAGATACAAGATAAAAAATTAAGATAAACATAACAATTTAATCCATAAAACAATAATAAAAACAAACACAAATTGAGGTACTCAATATATGAGATCAAAAAGTTAATTCATAAAATAGATAAAATAATTAGTATTGTGGTTAATTTGTTGAACTATTTATGGTTTTAACCACAATACTAATTATTGTTAAAGCTAAGGCACGAGCTCTATGTGTACATTTGTCCTTCAAGTTGTGCTGAAAAAGGTCAACAGAAAAGAGAAAGACAAAATGAAAAATCAAAAAATGTACTTGGACTTCAAAAAAAATTCTTGACAAAAGTACGAAAAAACAGAAGTAAGGAAAAAACATGTAAAATCAATTAAAATGGATAATCATTCAGGAAAGCAAATTTCGGTCTACCAAATGTTAGAATACAATTTGGTTTAAGGATTGATGTTTGACTATTGACGTCAGCAGTCGTCGATGGCTGCGAGTGTAAGACGGCAAATCCATCTGAGGAGATCGAGTGGTTGCGATCGAAACATGTCATGGTAACCTGCCGGCCAGGGTTCGAGCCCGAGCCACGTCAAGAATGAAAGATTATCAATAACAATTTTAATTAATTTTCATGTTGTAAAATTCCTTTCTTCATAAAAATAATTTAATGAAAATTGAATTTCATGAACTTAAGCCTAATTAAAAATATTAAAAATTTGGATTAAAAAATAGATAAAATATTTTAAATAAATACAGTCAAATCCCGATAAATCGTACCCCGATATATCGTAATTCCCGATAATTCGTAATAAACTGTCGGTCCCTTGAAAAAATCTCGTTAATTCGTAAAATTTCCATACATTTTGGTTCCCTCGATAATTCGTAATTTTTTTTTTCAAATAAAATAGTCTTTACCTTTTATAAATCGTAATTGTTTGCTAACTTCCACTTATAATTCGTAATAAAAACAACAGAAACATGGAAAGAATGATTTTTTGTTTATCGAAAATTTTTTTTGCGTGTGTTTTTGCTTGTGTGTGTGTTTATTTTCTTAAGATCAGTTTGTTACATGAATAATTTTTATATATTTTATTTTTAACAATTTTCTTTTATGTTTTTTTTATTGTTTTAGTTAATAAATTGAAAAACCCCGTTAATTCGTATTAATTTTATTTAAACCCCGGTAAATCGAAACCCCGCTAAATCGAAAACCCCTACAATTCGTAAGAAATGGCCGGTCCCTTGCAATTACGAATTATCGGGATTCTACTGTATATTAAAATTTTTTAACGGCTTAGGAAATAACTTTCTGACACACTCAATCGTCAAAAAGTATATTGATTATTTTATTTACTAATTACCATGTTTCCGAAAAATTTCGTTCATTTTTTAACCGAGGTTGGATAAATAGTTAAAAGTGCACGGTTGTAGAAGGCTTTTGATTCACAATAAGAAGCATTTTTTTTATAAACAACGTCTATTTCAGTCAAATGTATGCCAAGGTTCATGCAAAAAATAGCATCAACCTCTTACAAACCTTTTCATTTCATTAGGTCTATCTGTAATCTTTAGGACAATGTGTTTTTCAAATTTTATGTTGTAGTATCTTACACGAGTTTCTATTTTTTTTTATTTCGGTTTCCCCGCACTTCATGGGTATATAAACCAACACAAATTGAAAAAAAAATTGTGTTTATCACCTAATAAACATATCGCTCCTTCATTGCAACATAGTCATATCTCAAAAAATCAAAAGTTGTAAGTTATTTAAGCAAAGTGTTCCTTCATGCCTTCTCGTATTTTATCTCAAACTGAATCGAAGTTATAGCAAAATATATCTTTAAATCGGTACATTTTGAAAACTTTAATCGCATTTTGCCAAGTTCATTTGTTTTTGTAGATATGACTATGTTGCAATAAAGGAGCTATATGTCAAGGTATCTGCTATTTTTAAGACTTGTCCATGGACAATTAAACTTTACTACCTGCATCTTATTTTGAATTAATGTTCTCTATTAACTTTTCACTTCACTAAATTTATTAATTATCAACTGTTGCACTGCCTATTCTGCTTTAAGTAGATTTATTGCATCAGGAGACATTGATTTACGTATGTACTCACTTCTTGTAATTGAGCTAATCGACAACCCATCCACAGATGCTTATTTTAAGAGAATAGAAAACTAAATTCCAAAGTATAAATAGCTGTTTTCTTAAACTATGAGGAATTTTTTATTTCCCGGGATCCCGCATGAAAAATCGCGGGAAAGCGGGAAATATAATTATTGAAAAAACCCTACCTGTTAAATATCTTAAAGGTGATCCCTACACAGGGTTGTCAGAAATTTTGAGCTCCATCGCTAAACCGGATGTCAGGAATCGCAAAAAATCGCCAATTTTGTCCAGTTTTCGTAACATTTTTTTTTTTTAATTAAATTTTGCATACAAAAAAGTCTAGTATAATATAACAGTCAAAATCGCAAAAAATACAAAACAGTCGCCGGAAGTAAATTTTGTTTAGTTTCTGTTATTTTTTTATAACATAAAATGTAGATCTTATATTCAATTAAAAAAAAGAAAATTAAGTACACAAGTCTATAAGATCGTACACTTCAGCCTCATAGATTTCATTACTGGTGTTTTGACCTGCATACATACTATTAGAATTAAATAGTGACTGAATATAAAATTCCGTTAAAATGGTAACAATGGTTAATTAGTAATGATAACAAAAAATGACAAAATGTTAAAAAATCGCTGATATAATATAAATGATAAAAATAGCGTATTTAATCGCCAGTTATATCAAAAATCGCCAAAAAAAAAGTCGCCAGTCGTCAAATGGAAAATCCCACCGCCACGATTAACGAGCAATCGACATATCTGACAGCCCTGTCCCTACAAAATATCAAGTGAGCAATTAGTACCAAATTCAACTCAGATATTTCTTGAACAAATGGAGTATTATTTATTTAAATGAGCCAAAACGGCCCATTATCTCACCTGATTACATAAAAGTGTACTCCTTATCTTAAGGTTTTGGTACGATATTTAATACTACATATAGTGATTCGGCAAAGACGAATTATACCCACACCACGATAGTGGAGAGGGTATTATGCATTTGTGCTGATGTGTGTAACACCTTAAAATATTGGTCCTACACCCACCTTAAAGTATACCGATCGACTCCGAATCACTTTCTGAGTTGATCTAATAATGTCCGTCCGGCTGGCATGCTGGCTTCCTGCCTGGCTGGCAGGCTGGCTGGCTGTCCATGTAAACTTGTGCGCAAAGTACAGCTGGCAATTTTTGAGATAATTTAATAAAATTTGGCACATAGGTTCATATTGGCACAAGGACCAAGCCTATTGAAAATTGTCCGAATGGTAGGGTCACGAGGGGAGATAGGAGGCAATTTCTGCCTCTCAAAAACTATCAATCTGATTTTAATGAAATTAAAAACATAGATAGATCCATATTTATATGGACACCACCAGGGGAGATAGGGGGCAATTTCTGCCTCTCAGAAACTATCAAACCGATTTTAATGAAATTTTAAACATAGATAGATCCCTATTCATATAGCCATACAGTCTCGAAAATTTGTGTTTAAATACCGTAGTGTAGGGTATCATATGGTCGGGCTTGACCGACTATACTTTCTTACTTGTTTTATATGTATTTTACAAATGTTAAACAATAATTTATTACAATGGCAATTATTAAAATTCGAACTGACAGCTGCTCACAAAGTGATTTTGTTTCTTTAGCGATTGATCTTTTTGCCAAACTCATAAATAACACTGTGCTACACTCGAAAAGCACTTCTGAAATGACCTAGTGTGCGTTAAAGGTGTTGGTGAGCATGTTACGAATCCGGGCTTAAAAGTTTCAATATACCTCCAAATTCCCGAGTTATGGACCAAAGAAATTTTTTTGAGGCTGCTACTTTTAAACATTTATAACTTTTTTATTTATTAACCGATTTTTTAAATTCAAACGGTTTTGGAAAGCAAAAGAATTGTTATTTTTAAATATATATACTTCTCAGACAATATTAGCACAAATATGAATAGATTTTTTCAATTATATGGAAAATTTTTAGTTTTTTTTAAACTTTTAAAATTTCTACGAGACTTTTTTCCGAATTTAGTTTAAAGGCAACAAATATATTAAAGACAGTATTTTTTTGAGTAAAATGAGACGTCATTTGTTAAAATCGGTTGAGAAATGAGGAAGTTATAGTACTTTTTATGAGGAGCTATTATAACAAAAAAACAATTAAAATTCCTAAAAAAATACTATTTTTTTTCTTTTGTAAATACAATACAAATCGCTCATTTTAAACAAGTAAATTTGAATTAATAGGTACAAAAAAACTAAAAAAATTTTTCTCTTGATGTGAGTGAGTGTGAGTCAATATCCCCTCACGGACCCATCACTAAAATAAACATTATTGAAAGTACTTTTTAAAAATACCGTTAGTTTTTTTGATAATTGCAAAACTTCTGTTTTTTAGTTAGTGTTTTTAAAGTCGAATTAGAAAAAACTGGTTTTTTTAAATTAAAGTATTTTTTTTCAATAATATTGTGCTTAAGTGAAGTTTGGCCACCTTTAGAATGTGTAATAAGCGTAATCTTTTTTGTTACATTTGTGGCTTATTTGTTGACAAAAAACATCGTATCGAATTGGTAAAAAATAAAGCTGTGGTAGAAGCTTATAATCTATATTTTAATCGGTCGTACGTAAGGAGTGCTTGGTATGAACCCCAATATGTTTGCTCAAAATGCTCATCGACACTCAAAAAATGGATGTCTAAAAAATGTGAACAGGGTTCAATATTCTCAGTCCCAATGATTTGGCACCGTCAGCATTTTCATAAACCAGAAGAGTGTTACTTTTGCCAAACAAATGTTGTTGGTGATCGCTATAAAACCCGTGATCGCATTCCATATCCTAATGTATCAACTGTATGTAAGCCAGTTCTAAGAGAAATTGATGTTGCAGAAACAAAAAGTATAGAAGTGGAAAGTGTTACTTCGCCCATTAATGAAATTTGTGATGGTGATGGAAATGACACACCATATGTGCCTTTGAAAGCAGTCTCTTCCGAACGTCATTTAATTACAAATGAAGATTTTCGTGATCTTGTGCGAGACTTAGGTTTATCTTGGAGACAAGCTGAAACTTTGGCTTCACGATTTAAACAATGGAATGCCTGCGAAAGTAATTTTCAAGGTACTTTTGGAAGAAAAAATATACAACTAGCGTCATTCGAACAAATTTTCAAACATGATGATAAATATAATAATCTTGTTTATTGCACCGATGTTGATGAGTTATTTGTTTGCCTCAGTCACGAGCATCGTTCAGAAGATTGGCGGCTATTCTTGGATGGTTCATGTAAAAGTATGTTTCTTATAAGTAACAATATTTTATTTTAATAGCCAATTTTAAAATCACGAATTTCTAGGTTTGAAAGCAGTTCTTTTACATAATGAAAACGAGTTACCATCAGTTCCCATAGCATATGCGACTGATATGAAAGAAACATATGCCACATTAGACAAAATTCTTAACGTAATTAATTACAGCAAACATCAGTGGCAAATCATCTCTGATTTAAAAGTATTAACAATTCTTTTTGGAATGCAGGGAGGTTTCACTAAGTATCCCTGTTATCTTTGTGAATGGAATAGTCGTGCAAAGGACCATTATAAATGTAAAGACTGGCCACCAAGAAAGTCATTTAAACTAAGCGAAAAAAATGTTATTAATATTCCACTAGTCCGGCCCGAGAAGATTATTTTGCCGCCATTACATTTAAAGCTGGGATATATGAAACAATTTGTGAAACGACTAGACCAAGAGAGTGAGGCTTTTTTGTACTTAAAGTCTCTATTTCCGAGACTAAGTGAAGCCAAAATAAAAGAAGGTGTATTTTATTTTCAATCATTTAAGAGACATTGACAATTTTTTTTATATTTTTATTTCTAGGCATTTTTGTTGGACCACAAATCCGAAAAATGTTTCTTGATGAAAATTTTACGAAATTGTTAAATGCAGTTGAAGAGAGAGCATGGATTAGTTTCATGTCATTGTCGGAAAATTTTTTTGGTAATAAGAGAAGCGCTGCCTACGTTCATGTTGTTAGTGAGTTTCTGGATGCTTACGAAGAAATGGGGTGCAGAATGTCTTTAAAAATACATTTTCTGCATTCCCATTTAGATTTTTTTCCAAATAATCTAGGCCAATTAAGTGACGAACAAGGCGAACGTTTCCATCAAGAGTTATTAACAATTGAAAAGAGATTTGAAGGAAAAAGTCAAATCAGGATGTTAGCTAATTACTGCTGGTCACTAAAGCGAGAAACTGATGATTTGTATTTTAAACGTAAAAGATTAAGTAAACATTTTTAAAAAAAAATCATGTATAAATTTGTGATACAAATATATAATTCGTTATGTTTTATTAGATTAAAGTTATTTTATTAAATCATGCTAATCTAATCGAAACAGGTTTCCACTCTTTTGTTCGCAAAGGTACTATAACTTCCTCATTTCTCAACCGATTTTAACAAATGACGTCTCATTTTACTCAGAAAAATACTGTCTTTAATATATTTGTTGCCTTTAAACTAAATTCGGAAAAAAGTCTCGTAGAAATTTTAAAAGTTTAAAAAAAACTAAAAATTTTCCATATAATTGAAAAAATCTATTCATATTTGTGCTAATATTGTCTGAGAAGTATATATATTTAAAAATAACAATTCTTTTGCTTTCCAAAACCGTTTGAATTTAAAAAATCGGTTAATAAATAAAAAAGTTATAAATGTTTAAAAGTAGCAGCCTCAAAAAAATTTCTTTGGTCCATAACTCGGGAATTTGGAGGTATATTGAAACTTTTAAAACCGGTTTTGTAATACACTCATCTAGACCTTTAACATACACTAGGTCACTTTGAAAGTGCTTGCAAAAAAGGAAATTTTGTAGCACCGTGTAATAGAATGACAAATTAAATACAGTCGATTTAAAACTATAAAATATAGAGATTAATGGCAAAACATCCCAAAATTCTGAAAACATCAAATGAACAAATTTAGGAATATAGAAATTTTAAGCTGTTGTTCATTATGCTCGATTGAAAAAGAGATCACAAAACAAATCCGCAATAAAATGCAAAAAATTCAATAGTTTGAAAAAGATCAATTGAAAAAAAGAGCAAAAAAATTTGTAAAACAAAATGCAAAAACAAGCGTTGGTATCGATTACAAAACAGCTTCTGTTGTGTCTAAAGTGGACCGAAACAGATACATTTTCGATTTTTTTTTTTTTGATACCT
This sequence comes from Pollenia angustigena, assembly GCA_930367215.1. Lineage (NCBI taxonomy): Eukaryota > Metazoa > Arthropoda > Insecta > Diptera > Polleniidae > Pollenia > Pollenia angustigena. The sequence goes on from OV884058.1 coordinate 170,058,229, forward strand.
TTTACATACTTAGGTCAATTGCTGGTGGCTTCCTCGAGTATTTAGTTTTATTTTTTTGCCTCTTTTAAATATTCATTTGAAATCAATATGCAGTGTAAACTTTAAGAGATTGTGAAAGATAAGATAAGGTAGAAAGAGGCATTGGTTAAGTAAAAATAAAATGGATTTTTAGAATGATAATGAAACATTTTTGGAAGCAAAAGACGTATAAAAACAAAAAGAGATGGTTAAAAGATGCCGTTGATCAGATAGTATTAAAATTAAAAATTAACAATCAATATTACCAATACACATACAAGCATTTTAGAATCACATACATATACCAATCAGGCTGATGATATTTTGTTTGTATGTATTATTCTTTTCTTATGAGACAAGATCGAATAAAGTTTAGTTTGACTCTCTTTTTGTTTTGTTTAACGGGCGCCAATTTGAATCTCTAAGATCAACAACTGCATCAGCACCACCAGCAGAAACATATTCTTTGCACTCCTCTTACAAAAACTAAAAGAAAAAACTTAAAACAATTAGTGTATACATTTTTAAATACACACAACATGATTAAAAAAAAAGAAAATTATTGGTTGTGTTAAAACAGAAGCTAGAAAAGGTAGATTATACAAACATATAAAATGATAGAGTTAATTGCAGAGAATCGAAAAAAGGAATTAAGAATTGTAGAGACTTGTCGACTTTTGAATGGCGGTATAAAGAACATTTAAATGAATTTTAAATCAAGAAACTTCATTTAACGACTTTTCCAAATTCTAAAAATGGATAAATGAAAAAAAGGCTCCGTGCAATAACTCCTAGGTGCAATAAGTCCCAGTGCAATAACTCCCAATGAATTAAATCCCAAAATAAATGAAATAAGTCCCAAACTGGAAAAAAGAAATAAATCCCAAAAAAATGAAATTATTTCCAAGTCTTAAATGAAACAAACCCCAACTTTTGGGAGTTATTTCATAATGAAATACCTCCTAAAGACATTAATGAAATAACTTCCAAAAACAGTGCATCGAAAAGAAATGAAATAAGACCCAAAAAAAATTAAATTTATTATATATGTATTCGTTTTACTTGAATATTTACATATTAGGTTACCAAAAAACTAACATTGAGTCCTCGACATTTTGACAACAAATTGGGCATTTTATTATATCCTGACCTCCTGCAATGGCAACTGCCTGCAGTTTAAGCACGCCAGGTACAAGGATTACCTCTATGGTATAACAAACATCGGCTTCGCTAACTAAAGCAAACACCGGCTTCGCTAACTAAAGCTTCTCTGCATAGCCGGCCTTCGGCCGGGCGCAAGGATTTTATACTCTATGGTATAACAAACACCGACTTCGCTAACTAAAGCTTCTCCGCATAGACGGCCTTCGGCCGGGCGCAAGGATTTTATACTCTATGTTATAACAAACACCAACTTCGCTAACTAAAGCTTCTCCGCATAGCAGGCCTTCGGCCGCGCGCAAGGATTTTCTCCTCTATGGTATAACAAACACCGGCTTCGCTAACTAAAGCTTCACTGCATAGCCGGTAAGACATAAGACACTGCAATTGCAATTGCATAAGACACTGCAATTGCAATTAGCAAAATTTTCTTCTTTGATAAACTTAAGTCATTGTATTCAAATAGTTTGAAATATCCCGTTATAAATACCGTTTAAAATTTTAAACAATTTTAAGAAATTGCAAATAATTGAAAATGAAAAACTCCCACAAAAAATGAAATAACTCCCACAGCAAATGAAATAACACCGAAAACCAAAATAAAATGAAATAACTTCCACGTTCATTTTTTCGGGGACTTATTTCATTTGGATTTTATTTCATTATGAAATAACTCCCAGGCAAAAAATGAAAAAGCTTAAAAAAAAAAATGAAATAAAACCGAGAGGGCTGGGAGCTATTTCATAATGAAATTACTCCCACATTTGTATGAAAAATTTTTGGGTCTAATTTCATTTTTTTCTTGGGACTTTTTGCACCTGGGAGTTATTGCACGGAGCCAAAAAAAAAATTTAAAATAAACATATTTATCCATTTTTGGTTTAAAATGTTTATCGGCTTAAAATTGTTTATGTCATTGGATCTTTGGCTAGCAATTAAACAAATGCAAATAAGTATTTAGTTAAGAAAAAGACAATTGCACAATTCCTATAAAATAAAACAAAAATATAATTTAATTAAGGTACTCGTATAACTGAGGCTTTACGTAGCATTAATAATCTTTTATAATTGGTCATTGTTTTTTCCATTAACCAAAATCTATGTGATATGAATTACTTTTTGTACTGGGTGGACCAAAAGTCACAAAACAATGTAATAATTCCGTCAATTTTTCACAAAGTCTTGCGACAAAATTTCATCTAGCATTTGTATGGCGTGGTCAAGAGTAACAATTTTTGTTGCAGCGATTCTTCAGTTCATTGGTAAATGCGGTGAGAAGATCTGTTAGTAATCGTCCAGACTTGTCAGTTTTGTTGCTGCGATTTTTTTAAATTCTGCTTTGAATTGCATTTGTGTCCAGATTATGAAATTATAGTTTTGCAATTTTTGTATTTTATCTTGTTTATGCTCTGCTTTGAATTGCATTTGTGTCCAGATTATGAAATTATAGTTTTGCAATTTTTTTATTTTTATCTTGTCTCTGCTCTTCTCCTTTTTACTATAATATATAAATACAAGTACACCTACAGCCAACTTCAAGTTAAAAAGTGTGAGAGTTACCAAAGAAAACATTATTGCAGAGTACATGAAACTCCCAATCTTCTCACCGCTTTCACTAATAAACTCAAGAATTTCTGCAACAAAAATTGCGAGTTTGTACGATGACTTTGGGGAGCTCTATTTCATTTACCCTATAATTCTGTTATGTTTGGTAATTCTCATACTTTTAAACTTGAAGTTGGCTGTAGGTGCATTTGTATTTAAACTTAAATAATAAAAATAAGAAGAATAAAGACAAGATACAAATATTATGCAGGTACAAAAATTGCGAGATTAGAATGTCATAATCTGTACCCATGTTCTGTAACTTTAGTGTGAAACAAAATATTCCATCGTTTCTGAAAAAAGTGTGTCTGTAACTCATGTCAAAAACTATCAAAAGAGATTACGTTGTTAGGTTATAAATGTCATAATATTCTACTAGAAGCCGATGTGACATTGCTGACGTTGAGAACCCCATTCACACATATCGTTGAAGGCAACCAAAATTTACAAAAATTGAAAATATTTCAACGACGGTGGCAAAAATACAACCGTCGGCTATACAAAATAATGTAAAGTGCGACTTAAATGTTTGTTGTTTACAAACGAGCTTTGAAAGCATTCGTATATTTTATAAAAATGTTAAAAGCAAAATAAATATATTAAGGGTCTTCATGATGTTGCTTAAAATTACCATTTGTGCAAATGGGTAAACTTGCGAGACTCGTTTCATGAAGATCCTTTTTAAGTTTTGTGTAATTTTAAACAATTAATGTCATTTCAAACAGAAACGTCAATAAAAAATATATTAAAAAAAAATAATCAAAAATATAATAAAAAACTTGGAATTTGTAAATTATAAATGAAATTTGTTTTTAAACATGCATAAAGAAAGCCAAAAGACTAATATGCTTATATTATTACAAGAATTTATTGTTTGTGATTTATTTACACTTGAAGTTTTCATTGAAAACGGCGGTAAGCATTAAAAAAATTTGTCTGTATAAATGCACAATTGAACTGCGTTAGTTTACGAGTCAAAATTGTTGGGCAAATTTAAGCAGTTTGTGTAAATGAATTCTCATACAATTTTTGACAGTTCATTTACGAGGGCGTAAGAATGCACAGTTTGCACAGTTTACGAGACTTATAAACGATATTATTATTATTCTTTGTATTTTGCATTTTTAATTGTTTTTTTAGTGTTAAAATTTTTTTTCGCTCCATTTCTATTCGTGAGTTTATTTGACAGTTCAAAGCGGGAACTTTTCTCACAAAAATGTAACAGACACACTTTTTCTGTAAATTGGCGAGTAGTTTCCTTACGTGACAGCTAGTACTTGCCAAAAAAGTTACAGACACAGTTTAGTGAGAAAAACAGATGTTTGTTTCAATATATGACATTTTATCTCATTTCACACATTTCAATCGAAAAGTTTCTCGACGTGAGAGTTACAGAACATGGCCACTGGACACTAATTCAATTTCAAAACAGAATTTTACAAAACTGCAACTACAAAATTTGTGTGGCTGGAAAATTACTATCTTGACAAAAAAATCCAAATTAGTCGATGTTTCATTCTTCTCACTTACGCTCTCCCGAACTTATTCGCTATTATCTTGGTTTCGTGCTCTACTCCGAGAAAAGTCACTAACAGATCCGGATGAATGTAAACGAGCGACTAAATTGCTACTTGATTCCATGATGACGCGTTTCTGGAGTTCAAAAAATTTCGAAAATTTTTTTTTGGCCTGCTTTATTGAATTTTGACTAGCAAAATAAAGCATTGTATTTCAAAAATGTTCAGTGCTTATGGCCCACCCTGTATATTTCGTTAGAACTTACTCATCCGAGCTTAAAAGTTGTTGGGCGGATAGAAGTTTAAATTGACACATTATCGAAAAAATCAAAGAAACAAGATTTAAAGTTCAAAAATCAAACAAAACTTGAAATATTTTGTTCTGTAAAAAACCTCTAAACTTTCAATAAGGACCATTATTAAAAAAAGGAGTCCTTAAAGAAAGTAGTCAAAAATTTTTTAAAATTAATCTGGAAGGACCTTTCAAAGTGTACCAAAAATATCAGAAAATTGGGGAAATAAAAAACATTGTTTTTATAACATCCGATTTGGCGTGGAATACCCCATATATTCCTTTTATAAGTTGGCTGTTTTTATTTTAATGCCTTTTTCCGTTTTTTTTAAAACACATAACAAATACATACATGTACAGCTGTGTTGATTTAACGATATGCTGTCCGTCTGTTTTTATGTATATCTGGGGAATGGGAAGTTTCGAAATTATTTCTTCTTCTAACATCTTATTTATCAATAACCAACCTTCGACGTACTGTTAGCGGAATTGGAGAGGTGGACGTGTGAAAAAATATATTTAATTATATCTTAAGAACGGTAAGAGAAAAAATTTCCAAATTTGGTACACACGGCTGCACAAAAAGAATAAATTAAGTTTGTTATAAGAGTCGTACTCAAAAATTCAAGTACGAATCGCAGTAAAATGAACCTAAAACAATCCTGAATGGAATTACTTTCGAAAAGCAATCCCGGAATTTCTTAAAATAACTATAAAATTCTTAAACCATTTAAAAATCATTGGACTTGATGGTGCCACTCTGAGAGTAAAATTACAAAGTGACCGCTTTAATCTCATATAACTTATTAGTCTTATATCTCAGCATTGCATTCTATATGCGTGCAAACGTGTGTTGTAGAAACAACAATAACACCACACAAGTAGGTAAAAATGTTTACTTGTTTTGTGAAGATACAAAAAACAAAACATGAAGAAAAACATACATTATTTTCATGTTTTAAAAGTAAAATTAAAAACATAAGTTCCCATATTCAATTTTTTTAAAATTATTTTGTTAGATACATTGAAATTTTCAAGTAGAAACCATACTAACAACAAAAGTAAAACAAACAAGTGTACAACGGGTAAGTAAATTAATCATAATATTCTACTTCTGTCTGAGGAAAGTGTTTTAGGTTAGAATCAATCTTATTTCATATTCGGATAATTGTAAGCACGAACTCGGATTAAATCAATTTTAGAGTTCTTGAATCAAGCGCATTTTGAAATGCAGGTTATTTCAAGTACGAATTCGGGATTGAATATGGATAAGTTAAGTATTTCGCGATTCAAAATCCGTACTTGAATTAATCTTTCTCTACTTGTTTCAAGAACAGGCGTACTCACCGTACTATTAATACCACTTCGGGTTGATTTGAGTACGAATGGATTGATTTTTCTTTTGAGTAAAATACCCTTTTTTCCCCCTTTTTTGTTAGCCAGCGCACTGTGGCCGAATTTTCGATTTTAGCGGCAAAAATTCAATTTTTCAACTTTAAATTTTTACAGCTTTTTGATGGTGTTCAATACACAACATATTGGTCAGAAAAAACTAAAAAAATTTGTTTACTGTTGGCAGCCCTGTTTATGTGCAAACATCTGTTAATGTTTAGATATTTTCTAGTACGTGTTAATTAGAGTTTTTTTTCCCGGAGTTTTTCGATTCCCGGGAAAGCGGGAAAAATTTTTAAATTTCCCGGGATCCCGGGATCCCGCTCCATACAAATAATACAAAGTAAACTTGGTTTTATTAATGAAAAAAACTTTTATAAACAAACGTGAGGGAACTTGTTTACAAAGTAAGTAAAATAAATGCTTAAATACTACAAAAATTAATTGAAGATTGAAAGCGGAACTTGAATTATTATTACCTTTGGCTATTATAAGTAAATTCCGTATTATGATGATCTAGTTCAAGATAAAATAAACATAACGATTGAGGTACTCAAGATATGAGATCAAAAAGTAAAATCATAAAATATATAAAATATTTTAATAAATATATTAACATTTTTTAACGGCGTAGGAAATTACTTTCTGACACACTCAAAGCGTTTAGTGAGTCGCCAAAGAGTATATTTCTGATTTTGTTTACTGATTACCATGTTTCCGAAAAATTTCGTTTACTTTTTTACCGAGGTTGGACAAATAATTAAAAGTGCACCGTTGTTGCATGCTTCTGATGTCAAGGTTGATGCAAAAAATAGCATCATCCGGACTACTTCTTACAAACTATTTCTTTTCATTAGGTCCATCTGTAATCTTTAGGACAATGTGTTTTTCAAATTGTATGTTTTAGTAACTTACACGAGTTTCATTATTTTTTTATTTCGGTTTCCCCGCACTTCCCGGATATATTACCAAGCTCGATTTTTTTTTTGTAGATACGACTATGTTGCAATAACGGAGCGATATGTTTATGTATATCCTATTTTTAAGACTTGTCCATGGTCAATGAGAATTTACTGCCTGCATCTTATTTTGAATTTATGTTCTTTATCAATTCATCACTTCACTAAATTTATTAATTATCAACTGTTGCACTGCCCATTCTGCTTTTAATAGATTTATTGCCGCAGGAGACATTGATTTACGTTTGTACACATTTCTTATAATTGATCAAATCGACAACCCATCCACAGATGCTAATTTTTAGAGAAAAGAAAACTAAATTTCAGAGTAAAAATAGCTGTTTTCTGAAACTATGAAGAACTTTTTATTTCCCGGGATCCCGCAACAAAAATCCCGGGAAAACGGGAAATATAATAAGTGAAATTCCCGGGAATTCTCGGGACGGGAAATCCCGGGAAAAAACCCTAGTGTTAATACAAGTGAAGCAGAAAAATTTTTTAAAATTCAAAACTGTTTTTTTTATAATATATTCTTGTAAAAAAACTTTGTAAATATGAGTTGTAATACTCGAGGTGATTGTTTTTACTATATACAAATATAGTTTGCTAAATGTTTGTATTTTGTACTTTTTTTGGTGGTTTTTTGTGTGTACTTTTTTGTGAAATTCTGAAGAGTTTTGTCGCTTTTCGTGGAGTAAAACTGAAAATATTATGAAGTATTATTGGCACTATTTTCATGTGATTGTTTGTAGAAAACTCAAGTTTTATGTCATGGTAAAAGTGTATGCATTTGACTGCTAATGAACGAATTTTTATTATTTTTGTAGAAACACTCAGGTTTAAAAATTCTGAAATATTTGAGTTTTGGCGGAGAAACAACAGAAATATTTCGAATTACATACAAGGAAAGATTACATACGAAATTGATAGTGAATTAAGTAAATTAATATGTTCTAAAGCTCTGAACTTATCTAACTTAATTAAACTGAAATGGGATAAACAATCCAGAAACGAGAAACCATTAAGAAAATATAATAAGGAATGGTTGAATCGAGAAACCATTTTTGTTATACCGAAATAGATTAATGCTGTCGGGCGACAAAAAATGACTTATGATTTTAGCTCCCAGCAAGGAGACAATAAGCAATTGCTTCTATATACAGCAAGTTGCTATATCTCCAAATCGGCTATCCAAAATTCGAGAAGTTCCTAATACTAGCCATAAAGAAGTTACGGTAGAATCACCTGATGAAGCTCTTATGTTTTTGTTAGAAAACGGATTAACTTAAAAGCAGTACTTAAATATGCGTAAATTAAACATAAAACGCAATAGTAGTATTTATCCGACTTATAATAAAGTTTATAAAAGCAAATTGAAATGTAGAAGTATCGTTTCAAAATTTGGTAGACCACACAGCCAAAAAAATTCTTGCATATCAAGAGTTCACAACATACTTCAAGAGTGCACAACATACATAATTGACATGTATCGTAGAGGTATGGATAGCTCTGACCCATATATTTATAGTTTGTGTGTGCAAGAACGTACAAATAGTTAAAAAGACTTCCATTTCCTCGAGAAGTCATTGATCTTTTTAAAGTGCCTGAATTACCGCCAGAACCGTTATTACCTTCAACATCTCAAGAAGCCTCCAGATAAAATTATAGTTCTGATTCTGATGTAAGCTTAGAGTCGTTAAATAATTTTTCATTGGAATTAGAAGCGGATGAAGACGAAGAAACAGACCATGATAAATTAAGCCCTGTAACTTTTAAGAATATGTATCCATTATTTTGTTATTTCAGATTGATTGATAAGCACTTACAACTTCTTTAAAATTATAATTTTTTTAATTAAAAAATAAATGTTTTCTAAAATTGTTTTTTGTGAGTAGAAGTCCGTATAACCATTTTGGTGAAGCTTGCTTGCCAGGAAGTACGTTTTGCCACTATTTTGAAAAAAGGGGGCGTGGCCCGCCCAATTTTTTTCTCAAATATTTTTTTATCATAAGAATTTGATGAAGCTAGCTTGTCGGGAAGTATTTTTTGCCGCTAAAATCGCGATTTCGGCCATAGTGCAGCGTTATAACACTGTTTTTGCATCTCATTTAGCCATTTGGACCGTGAATAGTTGGCAACATTTAATATCGATATGGTCTTAAAAATTCAATCAAGTCCCAATTATACTTCTTTAGAATTGTGCCTTGAAAATATTTTCTGTTTAAAAGTAAAAAAAATCGCAATCAACAATTCAGGTAACTTATAGAAATGAATATATTTGCTTATACCTATGGTAGCGTAACTCCCAAACAAACTGATGCAGAAACAACATAAATAAGACAAGTGATAAATGCTGATTAGGGTTTTTAAAAACGATATTTATTGGTGTCTTGATAAAATTCCATCAATAACAACTTTGACTAACACCATTTACTAATAAAAAAAAACAAAAAAACTTAAGGAAAAACTGAAAACCAAAAAAAAAAAATAAATAAATAAAAGTAGCACAGTAAATGTTGTTGATGATGATGAAGATCAATAAAAATAAAAATAATACACGTAACAAGAATAAAATCGTGAGAAATCTTTAATACCAACCAATTCAAATTCTGAAGTAGTAGTCGCGGTCTACAAACGAGATGCATAGATAAGCCTCAATTAAAAATTTGAAAACTTGAAGAAAAAAAATCTTCAGATTGAAAACAACTGACGATGATGAAGTAGGGGACAGCTAAAGAAAAAAAAAAAATCAGAACCCAAAAACCAAAAATTTTTTAAAACGGCAGCCAAATAATTTCCATAATTTCGTTTACAAACATTTGATTTGTAAAAAGAAAATTATAGGTTTTTAACCAAGTCTGAGGTTTAAAAGCCAAGAACAACTACTTAATCGAATAATCAACACTCGTGATACTCCTTGGAATGTTTAGAGTGATGAGCACTATTGTATTTGCATTGGACTCTTCAAAAACTTCACATACAGTCAGTCTAATCAAAAACCGGAGGGCTGTCGTGTGTGATACTTTATGTTGACGGCTGTTGGTGGCGTTGAGATGTTGTTGTAGTTCTAAGAAAATTTGAGAGAACAGAATAATTAAAAAACAATAATCTTAACAAGCTGCCAAAATACAGTTGGTTATTAGTGGTGGCTTGTTTAAGTTGTCAGATTCTCAGGAAGGTTTAATAGAAATACACTGGTAATATTTTAATTTCGAATATATGTTCTGGAAATCGTGTAAATTTTAAATAGAAAAAAATTTTTTTTTTAATATCCGTAGTTTTTCATGATTTTCCAAGTTATTCTAATAAATATATGTGGTGTTTAATGTATGACGAATATAAAACGGTATAATTTTATGAATCCAACACAAAAATTTTTTTTTGGAATCTTTAAATAGGATCCTTTTAAAAACTTGTTCGATTTCAATTTAAATCTAATTCGGGGCTTGCTTTTAATCGCAATTTCTTCTTAATCGTGAATAATATTAAAAATTTGCTCTGTTAGTCACAACTATAACAATAATTTGAATGATATAACATAGAAAGAAATCTTGCTGAGTATACCAAAAAAGTGCGTACTTATTAAGATCAAGAACAAGCTCCCATAAGATTTAATTTAATAAATTTCCTTTGAAAAAAATTCTTTATTGGTAAAAGGAATTAACATAAAAGTTCAGTTGGTTAAACAGTGGGGTAAACTCTCACAGGAGCTAAATTGCTTGGGACCACCCGTTACAATTTTTATTCTTGTTTTTGAATCATCTTTGAGAAATAAAACTTCGCCGAACATCCTACAGCACCACAGATCCAGTGTACGAGCCCAAAACTGTTGCCAATTTTAATATGCTTGGGATTTACTTACGTATTGAAGTCCTTTTCAACATGTCGAAAGCATACCTCGACATTTTGCTTCTTCTGGCCAGTTCCAGTAAGCGTACACTGAAAGAATTTTCTTCGCAATACTAACGAATTTTGACATTAATCCCATTAAAAATTGCATTATAAAGGAACCTATGCAGCGCTTCGTTGGATCAATGAAACCTGTTTCATTAAAAGGACTTAATGAAACATTACATTAGATCCATGAATATTATTCATTGGATGAATACTTTCAATAAAGTAAAATTTTTTTATTTTTTATTTTTTTTTTTATATATTTTTTTTTCTTTTTTCTTATTTTATTTTACTTTATTTTATTTTTTATTTTTTTTTCTGTCTCTGGTGGGATTTGAACATGTAACCTCGGTGCTGATAGACTAGCTCACTACCAGCTAGTCTACCGGGGCAGTGTAGTTTTTGTATAAAAAAACTATGTTTTTTTCTCAATTAAGACCGTAAATATGAGATTATATTGTCCATAATAACAATAACAACGTTGATTGAAAGTGGATTGAAAGTTTTTGTTTCATTACTATAATGACATTTTTATTGTCATAATGAAAATTTAAATTTATGAAGGCAATTATTGAAATATGTTGCTTTTATAAAAAAATTTTTTGATTTCATAAATTTAATGGCATACATGTAACATTAGATGTATGAAGTTATTAAATCTTACATTTTTTAAATAACAATTAAACATTTTTTTAAGGAAACTATAATTTTGTATTAATTTATGAATATAGTTATGTTTGTATATTGTTTTTTTAAGTTCCCAATTAAAATTTTTTGTTTAACTTGGACAAACTTAAGTTTTCGTATATCCAATGAAAATTTTTAACGTAATTACGAAATCTAATGAAGCGATTTTAACGAAAATACTTCATCAAACCTATGAAATTCCATTTAGACAATGAAAATTTTCATTTACCCAAGGAAAACTTTTTTATGAAAATGATTCATTAAATATATGAAGCATTTTTATTTCAGTGTACATCTTCAACAGATGAACCATCGAACCATAATTCCATCGTAGTCATATATACATAGAATACAGAAAATTTTACAAATTTTATATAATTTATAACTTTAAGTTTTTTTTATTTGTGCAAAATGCTTTCATCTTATTAAAAAAAAAAAAAAAAAATTATATGTTAACTTTTTCAACAAACATACAACTATTGAACAGCTGATACGTAAAATTGAACGTCATGTTTATGCAGAAGCTTAGTAAGGAAAACGGAAAAGCTGATCCTTACGTATACGCAAGGGTAACGAGCCCTGTAACTTTATTTTAATTTAAAATCTTTTATTTCATGTGCCGGCTGATAGAAATGTACTACTACACAGAAAGAAAAACAGTCGGGATAAATTAAATTTTTTACACGAGTCGCTCTCAAAATTTCAAGTTCGAATAACAATAAAACGTTCTTAAAAATATCCTAAATGAGATTAATTTCGCAGATAAATCCCTTTCTTAAAATAAGTACAAAATTCTAAAACCAAAGAGTATACTTTTCCTTGGTAGTGCCACTCTGAGAGTAAATTTACAAACTGAGCATTTTAATCTCATTAAACTTACCAAAGTTTGTTGAAGACACTACAACAAGACCATACAAGTAGTTAAGAAAAAAAAAAAACGATTTGCTTGTTGTGTGTAGAAACAACAAAAACAACAGAACAAGACGAAAACAAATTTTTTTCATGTTTAAAAAGTAAAATTGAGAACTCTTACTTATAATTAAGTTTGTATTTTCAGTTCTATAAATATATTAAGTTTTTAAAGTAAAAACCATATCGGGAATGATGCTAGTGTTTTGTAATTGAAATTCTCTAAGGTACAAAACGGGTAAGTAAATCAGTTAAAATAAAATTCACCTTCTAATTTCACTTTTGGTTTATTTTAAGTACGAATTCGGGATTGAATTAACTTTATAATTCTTAAATCAAACGATTAAATCAAGAGATTGGTTCAATCATAGTTATAAATCAATCTCATTTTCGGACTATTTCAAGTACGATAATGGATAAGTTAAGTATTTGGCGATTGAAAATCCGTACTTGAATCAATCTTTCTTAACTTTATTCAAGGAAATCCGTACTCACTGTACTATTAATACCGCTTCGGATTGATTTGAGTACGGGTGGATGGATTTTTCTTTTGAGTGTATGAATAAGCCAAGTCAGTAAAATTGACAATAGTGCTTTTTTATCGAATGTGTGTCGTTCGATCATCTTATTCGACTGGAGTCGCAAGTACAATTTTACATATTAATTATCCAAATTGATATATTTTTGGATACGAATTAGGGAACAGCAAAGAAATGTACAATATTCAGACAAAAAAGTCAAGTTTGTTGGAATGCTTAAACGCTACCGCAAGAATTTTGGTGCGATTACGAATAAAAAGTGTTAAAAAGTTTATCGCTAGCTAGTATTAAGTCTATCAGCGCCGGGGTTGCGGGTTCGATTCCCGCCAGAGACTCTGGAAGAGCTTCGCTGGATTAGCTTAGGGAATTAAAAAAAAACGACTCGCAAACCATTAACCTTTCTTATCCGGCTTGTACAAAATAATCCACCGCTATTTTCTTAATATGATCAACAATAGATTACTTCGGAACAGAAAAGTATCAAGTATTCCCAAAAAAGTTAACAAAATCTTTAAATTACCGTGTTAATTAGCTTTTATCAGGTATAGCTAAATATCATTTGCACATTGTTGCCACGATAGGTTACTTGGAGAAAAGAAAAGTATAAGCTATTAACAGAGTAAAATTTCAACTTACCGCTTAAATAGACTAAATGTATCAGCAGAAAACTTACAATATTAATGGCCTGTTCGTCGATAACGAATGAAGACTTCGTTCACTTAAGTTAAGTTAAGCGAACGAAGTCTTCATTCGTTATCGACGAACAGGCCATAAAATTTATGATAAAAAAATGTAATTTAAATCTTTTTTCCATTATTGGTTACTTGTTCTTAAACGAAATCTTAAAAAAAGTTTCAATGGAAACAGAAAAAATCCAATTTTGGCAATCTATTCGATCACGATTGCTTTTTCTGTCAATACTGAACGAATCGTAATTATTTTTTCAGAGTTGTAAAAACTCAAATAAATGCTTTACAATACTAAAAAAACCATTTTGAACCGTTAGACAGAAAGAATTAGAAATAAAATTGCTTTTGAATCGAAAAAGTATTCGATCACGACTGCCATAATTTGGCCCCTGATTTTTTTTTTTAAATCAAGAAGAACTAATAACCGCTTTTGGTTTCATTTCTTTCAAAAATTTCTTTAAGTGCAGCCACCTGATGAGCTGCTGTTCATATTCACAATGATTTTATGAGAATTTTTAGATTTAATGCTTCTTTGTTTGTTGTTGTTTGTTTTTAGCGCAGTAGACAAATGTTAAGTAAGAACCCATTATTTACAGCTGTATTTTGATCATCGATCATTTTTTTTTATTTTTTTTGATTATCAATGGTAAATGATCTTTAGCAAAATAAGAAATATCGAATCAAAATAATGCTTAAAATTTGATGTTAAATATTGTAGAAAATGTTTTAAAATGTGTGTTTGAAATCTACTGTATGAAATATAATATTAAGCTTTATATCAGTGGTGGGCAACACATATCTATATTACGACTGTATGTATGTGTCAGCAGAAGATATTTTTTTAAGAGCCAAATATACTTGTCAAATGCATGTCATGCAGCCGAGTTCACTAGTGTACGTGTGATGGATGTAATATTCGCCGTCATATCTAAATTTTTTTATTTTCCATCCAGCATCGTCGCGACGACGTGTCGCTTTCACACATACAAACACATTTTCACAAATGCTACTACAAAGCTTGATGAATATTTTCCCTGCAAATAAAATTGGACCACCTGATCCATTTTGATAAAATGGACTTCTCCATGGACTGGTCCGATGTAATGCAAGCATGGACAATGTCGTTGTTAAAAAGCGTTTGTAGTGAGACGACATGTCTTCGTTTTTTAACGACATGCTTTCGTTTTTAAACGACTTCAAAACTAATCCTCTTGAGTATACCATGGTTTAGTTTTAAAAATACTCCTAAGTGGTCCAAAGGTGGGTTATATGGTCCTCCCCTAGGACATCGTAATGTTAAATAGACCATGTTTTTTCCATACGTTTGGGTTACTTTTGGACTAGTCCTGGTCCCTTGTGGCCCTGCAAATAAAATTGGACCACCAGATCCATTTTGATAAAATGGACTAAACCATGGACTGGCCCGATGTAATGCAAGCATAGACCATGTCATTGTTAAAAAGTGTTTATAGTGAGACGA
This sequence comes from Pollenia angustigena, assembly GCA_930367215.1. Lineage (NCBI taxonomy): Eukaryota > Metazoa > Arthropoda > Insecta > Diptera > Polleniidae > Pollenia > Pollenia angustigena. Next base: position 170,073,371 of record OV884058.1, read on the forward strand.
AATGTCTTCGTTTTTTCACGACGTGCTTTGTATACCATGGAGTTGTTTTAAAACTACTCCTTAGGAGTCCAAAGGTCGGTTATATGGTCCTCTCCTAGGACATCGTAATGTTAAATAGACCATGTTTTTTCGATACATTTGGGTTACTTTTGGACACGTCCTGGTTCCTTGTGGGCTACTCTTTACACGCGTGTTTGGACTAGTCCTATTATTTGCAGGGTTGATAAGTACATTTTGGCCTTTAAGAAATAACAACAAAAAACAACAGCGAAAGCATGTTAATGCAACAACAGCGAGATCAAACCTTTCCATTAAAATAAACCACGTAAGGAAAAGATATTTTTCGATATGGTCAACTCCAACAAAACTATTTTTTAACGAAAAATAGTTTTTTGGTTGTCGGTGAAAGCAATATGGTTAAAACAATTTTCTATGGCAGTTGGAGGTGGCCATAGAAAAAAGTATTTTTTTTTTCTCTCTCTCTCTCTGACCTTTGCTATATATTAATAAACTGGCCTAAAAAGCCATCAAACAGAAATACTGGATACTCCCGTGCAATTTTTCCGATACAAGATGGTAAACATTTTTTTAACTGAAATACAACTTTTTCAATAAATACTTTTTAACGTATGTCAAAGCGTATTATTCAATCGCCAATCATTTTTTTTTTTTTGAAATTGCATCGTTTTCACGTTTTATAAACTACCGATATTAGACCTGCTTTGAAATATGATATGCTGGGCAAAAGTGAGTCGGAATTAAATTCTTTTTTTGATGAAAATTTGCATTCATTGGATTAAAAATACTCCTTAAAATCCAACTAACACAGAAATGTCTCATTTAAGAAGTTATTTTAAACATTAATTTATTTTAGTTGAAACCGAATTCACTTTATATTTAACAAATAACTTGTGGTTTTTCATATTATACATTTTTCCTTATTTATATTTTTTTTCATAATTTTAATAGAAATCACCTTTTTTTGCTTAAAAAAATGTCTGTATACACTTCAAATCTACCACGAACTCAATTAAACATACGCATACATATAAAGCTTATGCAAGTTAAGATTATAAGTATCTAAAAAAGTATGCATTTGTATCGTGGTATCGGTGTTTAAGCAAAAGAGATCTTTATCTGCATGTTTAACTCGTTTTGGCATTTAGTTAGCAGGCGCCTAAATCACATTGTTATCACAATCAAAAATCTTTATATATTTTTTTTACCTTTTTAACGAAATAAACACTCTGTTGCCACTACAACTGCGCCACTACATTTAAAAGATTTTGAAGCAGTCACCATACCCATGATCCTTCAACTCTGCCAGTCATATTGATCATTTCCCATACGTTTAACAATTCACAGTGGGTTATAATAAACAATTTAGGATATAAACCTGGTATTTTTAATATCAAAAATATTAAATTATTTTATTTTGCACATTTTTATGATTTTAATTTTATTTTTAGGAATTTTCGTCGATTTCTTTGCGCTTTCTTTAAATGTGACCGAAATTCTATTAAAATGACAAATTTAATTTTTGTTTGATTTTAAAGTAACCCCTGTAAGTACCGGTTAACACACGTCAAGTTTGACCCGTCAAGTCAAGAGAATGTCGTTCACTGTTGCCAGAAGTGCAGATTTCTCTGCATTTTGCTGATTTTTCGTTGCAAAAATGACTAAGTAAGATTTGCAGATTTTTGCCGTCAAATTGCAGATTTTTTAAAATTGAAGAAATTATAAAAAATCGTAAATACTTTTATATTGATCCTTGGGACCAAGATTTGATTTTTTAAATCCAAATATTGTATTGAATGGTAAGTTGAACTCAGTATTTGAAATTTTTTATGCTAAGAAGATAGCAAGCAATTGACTCTTGGTTTCCAAAATTTGATAAATAAAAATAACAATTTATTACACTTTTGAAAAAATTAATGTTAAATTAAAATTACTCCCAAAATTGTGCTTTTTTATTAAAGAAATTATTTGTTTTGTCCCATTCAACAGCTAATGTGGAACGAATATTTAGTTAATATAGCTGTACATAAACTAGCTGCTTGGTCCCAGCTCGGAATTTTCCAAATAACAATTAATTACTGGAGAATTTTGTTAATAACTTCACCCCAGCGCTTTCTACCATGGCAAAATTTTATCAGGAAACTTATTTTAGTTTAATAATTATATTTTGTGACTTTAAGCCAAATCGTCTATAACATATAAATCGTATGTGTTCCCAAAACTCAAGGACCGCTGGACCGATTGACACCAAACTTGGACAATAAATTGGTTTAGTCTGGATCCAGGTTTCTCTTAAGTTTAATCCCAATATGTGGCGTTGTCGTTGTTGTCATGATATTTAATTTTAATAAAGCATTTATATTATTTTTTAGAAAAACAACTGGACTCAAATTTTTTCCCCAATTTTTTTTTGATATCTTCCAAAAATGTTGGTCATAATTTAATAATAGCTAAATATGTATATTAATAAAATTTGTTTCCTGTACAAACATATGCATTTTGTGGCTATAAAATGTGTTTTTAGTGATTTCTAAATGAATGTTATAAAAAATAAGATAAGAAGTGCAGTAAAGTGTTAATGTTTGACTTAAATCGTGAAACGACGTAATCGAATTATAAATCGGACAAAAAATGGTAAAGTTATTTAAATCTTCATTAAATTCGAAAATAGAGGTATCAACTGGGGTCTTAACCAACAGCTCGAGAGCCTAGAATATGCTGATGATATCTGCCTGCTTGCACACAGTTATAAAGATATGACATCTAAGTTGAAATACATCGAAACAGAAGCTGCAAAAGCTGGCTTAAAAATAAACATAGGCAAGAGCAAAGTGATGCGCTGCAATACAACAAACACCAACAAATTCTGCATAGGAAATACCGACCTGGAAGAAGTTACCTCGGCAGCATCATTACAAACACAGGTGGTTCTAGTAATGATGTCACGTACCGAATCTCTAAAGCTAACCAAGCATTTGGTACCCTTCGGTCAGTATGGAAATCTTCAGCCATATCCAAGGACACTAAGATTCGTATTTTTAACTCTTGTGTTAAGTCTGTGCTCCTTTATGCATGTGAGACATGGAATACAACAGATCACGACGTAAACACTCTACAAGTGTTTGTTAATCGATGTCTTCGACGCATCCTAAAGGTTTTTTGGCCCAACACCATCTCCAATATGGAACTTTGGAGTCAAACAAATCAGCAGCCAATCCATACTGACATATTTAACCGCAAATGGCGCTGGATTGGCCATACGCTACGTAGGCCTCCAAATGACACAGCAAAAATTGCCATCGATTGGAATCCACATGGTACATCCCGCAGACTAGGCAGACCATCTCACACCTGGCGTCGACAATTGAACATCGAAATTAGACGCATCGATCTCAGCTGGGGAGAAATAAAACGTATATCATCAAACCGGACCGAATGGAATATATAAATTCGAATTGGAAACCATCAAAAAACTGGCATAAGCATCTCGCTATCTCGAGTTTGTGGTTAGATTTTTAAAATTTTTTAATGCAGAATCAAAGAATTCCTAAATATCTATTATATTGGGTCCTTCACTGGACAAAAAAATTAAAAATACCATTTTTGGGCTCTTTTTTTAAAGCGGCTTAAATGAGCAATGTATTTTGATATAAATGTTTTTGTTTAATGTAAAAATTATATACATTGGTTTCTCTGCATTTTTCTCTTTTGTATATGCATATTAACTTTTAATTTCAATGTACCAGAAAAATGTTAAATATCAGCTTTAGTTTTAGTTTGTTGTATGAATCCGAAAATAAAAACAAAATCAAGCCCGAAATAAAGTATTCTAATTTCCCAGATTTTTTGCAGCTTTTTAAAATTTTTTCCAGATTTTCCAGATTTGTTGGTCCAATTCTTCAGATTTATTAGAAAAAATTTCTGGGAACAGTGATGCCGTTTCTTTTCGCCCCTCTTGTGAAAACTCAAGACTTGACGAGTCAAACTTGACGAGTCAAACTTGACGTGCGTGAGTTAGCACTAACATCCAAGCTACCAAAGAGGAATTATTGGGCTACGAAATATTTATAAAATCATCACGAATAACGGTATTACGCCTGGTTAGCCTACGACACAAGCTATTGACGACCAACACCTACATGCGTTTTTGTTGCAAAAAGTTGGGTTAACAACGATTGGTTTATATCGGGCCCTTAACAACTGTAACGCGTTGCAGCTATGCGCCGCCAAACCATTTTCCAATGCTGGAGAAACGTAGAACACATGAAAGCAGTAAAAGATTTCCCTTAAGAAATATAGACAGTAATGCGCGGGTTACTTCTTTACTCAGATCAGTTCTACAAATGATCCAAATATGTCAATTAACAAAGATTTTATTAAGAAATGCTAGAAGTGTGCGCGTGGCGTGCAATTCTCAAGTCTAGCGTGATGACTGTGCGTCTTGGTGAGACTTTAGAAATTAATCGTGAATGAACCTGTGTAATAACAAAACTGTTATTTGTGAGCGGGCGTGATCGTAAGAATTTTAAAATTCCTTGTATGTGAGCGTTCATCATTAGATTTGTTTCCCTTGCGAGCAAGCGTGTTTGTGAGTCAAAAACCACTTATACACACAGCATGAATTAATGCATTATTTTGGTGTTTTCAAATTCAACTTTTTATTTGAATTAAAGCTTTCCGTACAACTTATCTAAAAATAAAATCTTTTATACCGATTTAATTATTTTCGCCGTTTCACGGAAAATTAAATATGCAAGTTTGGAAATATACGGTATTAAATATAAAAGATCGATATTTAGAAAAAATTGGTCCAAGGGGTTGCAATATCATTAAATTTTTAACTTCAGTTTTTGATTTTATTCACAACTTACTGAGACAATTAAACTGATAACAATTGCGATTTCCATAACCCAACAAACACGAAGTCAAACCTTTGATATTAAATGACTGTATCATTTGACATCAAAAACAATTTTCAAACGTTTTTCAATTGTTTGATTTAACATTTAAATTCAAATTGATAATGATTTGAAAATAAACATTTTTATCAATTTGATGTCAAATATTAAATTCAAATCAAAAATAAACTTGGCAATACTAAAGCGAATAATAAAGTAATCATTAAAAATGGCGATTAAAGTCACATTTTTTACTTTGTGGTTACATGTGTTTTACTATTAAAAATAAATTTTAATATAAAGTAAACAGCTTATTTCTTGTGAAAAATAAAAATTATTTGTGAGTAATTACAATGATTAAAAATACGAAAAAAAGGAAAATAAAACGGGAAAGTGAAGAACGTTTGTTGAACGATCGCGGTGCTACAATCCTCAAAATAAAAGGGAGCCAAGTAGTATGTCTTTCCAAGAATAAGAGGACGACAATAACATTATTTCATCTTTTAGCTATGGTGCCGAATGTTTATCTCACAGTTTATTTAAATAAATAATAAATTTAAATTCAAAAAGTAAAGTATAAAAATACTTATGTTCCACATTGTATTATAATCCACATTTGAAAAACATTTGAGAATTACCATTAATACGATTTCCGTATGAAGTGCTAAATTCCCAATTTTTCATATTTGATAAATACACTGAAATTTATTGTTGAGGGAAAGCTAGCTTCTATGCGCATTTCACTGATTGCTTAGGCAAGCTCATCAGGAAACCTTTTCCAAAGATTTTAGAAAAGCCAAAAATATTAAACAAATAAAACGCTGAAGCGAATAAGAATTATAAACACTCTAAGTCTTACTTGTAACAATATCAAAGCTTAAACAAAACACCAACAATAAACAGTGAGTTTATCTTTTCCTACATCCTCCTACAATTGGTTGGGTTCTTTCCGACTCGAAATGTAGTTGTAAGTGGGTTAAAAGAAAAAACAAAATTAAAAAACAAACTGCTTCATTCTATTGTCTTCGTAAGAAAACAACAAAAAAAAATTTTCCAATTCAGTCTTATGCACGGGCACATGCAATTATATTATTAAAGCTATTTTCGGGAATACAAAGTTTATCATTAATAGGATTTCCGTATGACGTTTAAAGCAAGTTGAAAATAAAGGCATTTTTCCATTTGAAAATAATTTCCCCTTTTTGTTGAGAACGCTATGATTTTCAAACGTTTGTCGTTTGAGAAAACGTTTGATTTCAAATCATTTTCAATTTGAAATCAAACCTCACCCAGTAAAAAATGTGCTCCAAAAGGAGCAGGTTTTGTATATGAATTCATACCACAAATCGCTTCAAACCTGCTGATGGGATGCCTGATTTTTGTATGGGGTGTTCCCGGTTTAGAGGACTATTTTCTGCTGACGATAAGCGCTTCTTTTAACATGCAAACAAAGCACTCCTAAAGTGCTTTTTAGGGGCTTACTATATTAACATATTCATTCATGTTTTGCTTTTGCTTTTGTTTAAATGCCTTTTTCCAATCATTTTTGCAAATTTTTATTTTTTTTCGGTTTGCAACCTTCTTCGTTGCCAGCACTAAAATAACAGCTTTTTTGTATATTTTATTCTATATCATTAACTGCTTTATAAAAGCTCTTTTACTGAAGCGCTCGATTATGCGCTTTTTCCCTTAAGTGCTTCAAAAAACCCCAATTTTTTTACTAGGCCGTGTTTGTTGGGAAATAAGTAACTTTTTTAATGTGTGTGTGTTTGCTGCTGTTCTATTTATGGACGTTTTTTGTTTCACTTAAATATGAGGTACCTTCACTTAATTGTGAATAAAAGCGAAACGCGTTCATCGATATTGATGACCTATGTCTCATTTTGTTCATAGGTAATGTGACTTTACGTGGAAGTGGCAAGACTTGATTTTTTTATGGTTTGGATTTTTCATGATTATTAAAAATAAAAATTGTAATTTTTTGGATTATTATTTTTTTTTTTTTACGTAAAGAACCATTACGCAGCCATTTTTTTGTGATTTGCAAACATTATTGTTTTTCAAAGTTAAAAAAAGAAGAATTCTGAAAATCGCTTCATGAAGAGTGAAGTTATGATTTTTTTAACTTTTAATTTTTGGAAAAAATTCAAAAATTCGATTAAAACCTGTAACTTAAAAATGGGAGTTGATAAAGAAAAACGGAGATTAAATTTGAAATCAGCGATCTCAAATAAGTAAAAGAGTGTATCAAACTTCCAATCAACACACAAAAAGTTCAATTTTGTTCCGCTGTGTTATTAACACACAATCTTTGAATACAATTTTAAATATGAACTTTGACACCAAAAAAAAAAAAAAAAACAAAGCCAATTGTTAGCACCTTGTAAAACTAGTAGATTTTGTTTACAAATGACATCTTTGATTTTCCGGACAATTATTTCGTAATTCTCGGTAAAAAAAATGTTGTCCGGACAAAGTTTTTGTGAATGGTTGAATCCAATTTAACTCGCAATCTTTGAGAGGAAGGGATGGGAAAATTAAAAAAATATAACGATATATATCGAATTGAATTCAACGAATTAACGAATTCAAACCCCTTCGTTAGTTTTGGGCCACCCTGTAAATGCAGTCTACAGCTGACATGAAATGCTAAGTATAGACTTAAGTATAGACTCATCATGTTAGAGGTTTTCTCATAACAGGATTGTTAATACAAATGTTTTAACAACGCTTTTATAACATCATGTTATAGCAGCAAATCATGTCAGCTGTAGACGGGGAATTATAGATCTTCATATTAGTTTAAAAAAACATATGATGCATGCAGTGATGTCAATACTAAAAAACATATTGTTTGAAAAACGGCTAAAGTTTTGAGTTTTAAATGAAGACTGACTTTAAAAATTATCGAATTCGATAGATATCGATATTGAAAGTTGTATTTTAATATCGATACATCGATATATCGGTATTTTAAATATCGGCAATATATATCGATTTTTTTTAAATATCGGTATTTTGATATATCGATATTTTTTGCCCATTCCTAATGAGGGGTAATTATAACAAACAGAAAAATTGCAAGTATTTAAAAATTGTACATACCTAAGAAGTCCTAATTTGAGATCTAACAGTGCCTGTCAAGGGAGAAATTTGGGTTCTATCATCTAAACCTGAGCTGAAATGCCGCTTTGCTATCTATATTATTTAGTCAACATTTTGATTCCATCCCACTGTGCAATCTATGAGATCCAAACTGTGTGTCATTTTAAATGAGTTTATAATATTGTTTCATTATATTTTTTTTTTTTTTTTGGATTTCTCGTGGGGATTTTTGACAAGAATTTAATAAATTACTTTTACAGTTTCCATCTTTATAAATTGATATTTGTAAACTCAAGGGTTTCAGCAGTAACAGTCATTTTGGTTTTTTTATAATTGTCTATTTATTTGTTTATTTTATTGTTAGGGGCAACTAATTAGAGAGTGAAGGTTTAATAGTTGTATGTATTTGAAACCTGCTATTACAGGTGACAACAGTTTTTGTTTTGGATAGAATTTTATTTTTTTCTTCTTATAGAATATTGAACATGATTTATGATTGTGTTGAATTATGTTTGTTCTAAAAAATACCATCGTTTTAATTTGGTATTGTAGCTCTTTGTGTATCTGTCCATCTCTACACATTGAAACATGTTAAATTTTAGATTTTGTGTTTCGCTTCGGGTTCAATTTAATAAGTTTGTTAATTTGATTTTATATGAAAACCCTACATACACTTGTTTTAGCGATTTCAGAGTAGTTTCGTTATTTTATCTTTTTTATATCTTGAGATTGAAAACTTCGATAAGTTTAAGTCATAAATCATGGAATTAGAAAAAAATTTCTATGTTTTAATTAAAATTAATTTTTGGGTTTTTTCTTCTGATTAGAAGTTTAATGCAGGTTGTTAGAAAATTTCAATTCTTTCGATTGAAGAGATTTGTTTGAAGCGGAAATTAACAATTTAACGATACATCTTATTTTGATATGATCTTTATGAATATTTATAACAACTAAATAAATTTGAGTAGAGAAAATTAAGTTTTAACTCTTAAACGTCTTTTTTAAGATTAGGAAAATATATGGATTTTTTTATTGTATTTTTTAGGTGCTTAAAAGATTAAATGAAAATTTTTGTTCTTTAAAACAGGTGCTAACTTTTGTATATAAACTGACATTAACGCTTAATTGGAATTAGAAAAGCTTTAAAATTCGAAGAGAAACTCTTAAATAAACAAGTAAAAGTGCTTTGTTCGGCTGTTCCGAATCTGTGTATCGACCGTATGCTACCAAAACCTTCAACCTGGGGTTAACCTCAAATACCAAGTTTCAGAATAAATGAGATTATATAATGAAAATAATTTGTTTAGGGCATTTTTGCGGCTCTGAATTCAAAGCTGAGAAAACATCAAGGAGTACCTTGAGGCATCCTTGGGAATCTAGGAATAAAAGCCCCTTATTTTTTTGGAATTCTATTTGTTAGTTTATATTGAGAATAAAAAGTAATCAAAAAAACCATTTTATTATTTGTGCAGCATAAATGAAGGTTGCGTTTTGAACAAAAGCATTGTTTCGAGATTGTTTACAATGCTTTTAGAGCTTTCGAAGCTTCTACAAATATTTTTCTAGAACTTTAAGCAATTGTAATAAAATGGAAATTAATATAAATTAATTATATCGACCCATTAACGCGAAATTATCGTATATGCCAATTTTTTGGAAACTGAGTTTTTGATGCAATCCTGTTCAACATTCAAAGAGACGTCGCCTGACAAAATATGGTATGCGAATTCCACTTCGTTGCTCCAAAAATTGAATGTATATTTCATATTTATATTGCAAGTGATAGCAGAGAGAAGTATAAAAATGGCTCTCCTGTAAAATTTGGATTTTGTAACATACGATAATTTCGCGCAAAGTGGTCGATATATTGGACGTCAGTAGAAATTTTTTAAAGCGTGCCTTGGCACTCTTAAGCATTAGGAAACATCTTAAGGATATTCTCGTTTTGGTGAAGATCATCTGGGGCATATACATGTAGAACATATCTTTCACGGCGGGGTCAAATTACCAGGTCGTTCATCTTTCTAAAAGGTTGGTCGCGGCTGACCAGAGATGCTAATCGGTGGCACGGCAGGGTGGCACAGCTTCAGATTGACTATATCTAAGACCGCTTCAGGGATTACGAGGAAAGGAGATCTTAAAGAGGCCAGCATTTAAAGCTGATTTTTTACCTACTGAAGGAAGGAAAATATGCTGCTTTTAGCAGCGAAGCACATAGGGGTTTTTTGCCAATCTAGCCGGACATTACTTTTTGTTTTAGCTTATATTGCTTCTTAAAAGTTATTGAGTGCCCCTAGATCGATGAAACTTGGCAGAAATATGTGATATTGTCATAGGCAGGTAAACCTCAAAAATAAATAAAATCGGACCAGGGAGGAAAAGGTTCCCCCTAGAAGAACTAATCCAACCTATGAAAAATGCAATTTTTTTTTTAACTTTTCCCATACTTTTGTTTGGCAAATGCAACTTTTAACGTCGGCGAAAGTTAAAAAACCTAAAGTAAGACCCATGAGATCGTAAAATTACACTTTTCGCCCCCGTCCCCTTATGAGGGCGGTTACATAAAATAATATTTAAAAAAAATGTAAATATTAAAAGAAATAGATTACTAACGCCTTAATACTATAAAAATTAAATTTTTGAACTTTAATGGGTAGGGGGAGGTATCCCTCCAAACACCCCCCCTCCCCCGGAACGACCCTGTAAAAAAATTTTTTTTTTTTGCTAATTTCCAAAACATATTAATTTTTAAGATTTTATGTGACTTTTATGTATTTTATAGTATTTAATTTATCTGAAAATAATTAATATATTCGTAATAATAACTTAGTTATAATAGTAACAGCAAATTTTATTTAAAATAATAACAACTAATTTATTTAAAATAACTTCTCTTTTGCACTAAGATGATGATGAGTGCCATGGTTCTTCTTCGTCTGCTTCTTCAAAATCCTCTTCTGAATCTGAATTCTCTTCAGAGCCAAGTACAGGTGGAAGCATAAAAGAAATTGCTTCTTTCGTAAAGGGTAATGACTTTTTTTTTGGAGTTGGTCTTATGCTAGTAATCAGTGGGTCAGAACTGAGCAAAAGTCTATTTATAACATCTTTGTTACACTGAACCCTCGAAAACTTTCTAGCAAAATTCTCCCTGTAAAGCCGAAATTTTTATTTCGTGCCTCAGACGCATCTTCTGATAATAGCCCGATAGGCAACAATGCCTCACTCATTACAGTTGCGCCATGTACTAAAATCTTGCGCATTGTAGGTGTCATAGGATGCCAGGGATATAGAGTAACGTAAAGTTTTGCAGTGTCTAAGCAATAATTGGCAAACTCGTGCAAATGGATTTTGTGACCACTTGTAATTACTTCAATAATAACTTTGATCCGGTAGATGAAATCCAATGCAATTCCAGTTATTTCTGCAGCTAATTCAGGATTGGAAAAAAATCGTCTGCTGGTGTTACCATCGTTGCTGTTTCCAAATCCAGTCTTCGGTACATCCACTATTAGCCCTAATTCACTTCTAAATTTTTCTTGGATATTTTTTTCCCTCTCATTAAGAATAGTTTTATTTATTTTATGACTGGGTTTCTATCATATGTACCTATGCAAGATGAGCAAAAACAGAAAAAAGGTAAAAAAATTTTTTTGCTCTATTAAATAACGTCCTTTAGCGGCCGCACAGGTGGTTAAAACCCGTTACTTACTGTTTCGCACATCCCTTTTTTACACAGGTAATATTAGTCTTAGATGTAATAATTTAAATAAAAAACATCTACGTACAACCAACACATTTTATGACTGACGAAAGGGTATCTATCATATGTACCTATGCAAGATGAGCAAAAACAGAAAAAAGGTGAAATTTTCAAAAAATCATAAAAAAAAATGGCGCAACAACGCGCAACGTTTTTTTTTTTAATTTAAAAGTAGAGATTTCAAATTTTATCGTGATGTATAACATTTTTAAGAACTCAGCGGAACTCACCTTCAAAAACCTTTTAAATTTTTTTTTTTTACAAAAAAGTGAACAAAAAAATCGTTTTTTTTAATTTCGTACTAATTTTTTTATCATAAAAAATTCAAATAAAATTTTTCTAAAAATTTTCGTAATTAGCTGTTTATATAGTCTTTCACAGAAAAAAAAATTCAATGTAAAATCTTTATTCGTTTATCTACAAAAAAATATATTGTAAACCTCCCAAAACCGTAAAAAGTCAATGAACACGCATGCAATTTAATCAACTTTCCTGGTTTTAACAGTGTCCCAAAACCACAAACCTCAAGCAAAAGACTTGAAAATTCACTATACGATCCAGAACTTTGTTGTCTGTCGAGCTGCGTACTTAAATTTTTCCATTTCTTAAATTAAATTTTTTGCTTAATGTCCGGCTAGATTGGCAAAAAACCCCTATGTGCGAAGGTTAGATAGATCCAGCTCCCAAGGGGTAAGCGTACTGGATTCTGAAGAATTCCATGCGACCTGTGAAAGTGGGACCACGCTTGCATAAGGACTTCATGTGAAGGTGGTCTTGTTCTCTAATCGAGGAGTTTGGTAAACGCAGATTATTTCATCCAGTGGTTACATTACCATGAGATTAGGCCGTAAGGCAGATGCTTATGGAAATCTACCCACATCAGTACCAAACCTCTATACTTGGCAGGATACTTGTATGGGGTCTTTACAATAATTGGTCTCTGGATCAGGGTGTTAAGATTATCTTCGCACCAGCATTGTATGGGGGCCATGTGAAATAATGAACTGATTTGGCTCATTTTTAAAAGAAATGCAGTTCCGCACTATACGTGATATAAATAAATAACTCTTTAGAACGTCTTGAGAAACCCCATTTTAGCCAACACACACACAGACAGACGAACATTAAATTGGCTACTCATTAGGACCCAGAATTTATGTATACATATTCTTTATGAGGGTATGGACAATATTCTAGAAATTACAAGCGGAATGATAAACCTACACTCACAATATAATTACAGTAAGACTGTAGTTTATTTAAGAAATATTCCGTTCAGTCATTTTTAAATAAATAAACATTTACAATTCCAAGCAAATATATTTTTAACTGATTCTAACAGTTATTCAAAAAACTAAGTGCATATTTATACGGATTTTCAGTTGCAGTTAATATTGTCCGTTGATTGAGTTAAATTCTTCTTTATGTTAAATTAAATAAAAATGTAATTTAAAGCAACGAAAAGTTCATTTAATTTTTACTGTCAAAAATTCAACCGCGAATTCTGTAAAAACAAATAAATATTCAGTTATCTTATATAAATTAATTGTCAAAAAATTAACTACATATTCCGTAAAAACAAATAAATATGCAGTTATTTTATAGAACTTTACTGTCAAAAATTCAACACCATATTCAGTAAAAACAATTAAATATTCAGTTATTTTATATAATTTAAATACCAAAAATTAATGTTTACTTATCTATAAAAAATTAATTGCTTGTTTTGTATAAGCACTTCCCACTTTCTTTTTGTTAATATAATTTAGTTAAATACATCAAATTTTTAAAGTAAAATAATTGCGAAGCCATATCGGTCATGCTGCTGGTATCTTATAATTGAGAGTTCTTCTGTAAACAACGTCGTCAGTACAACAAAAATAAAACAAACGTGTGTAACAGGGTAAGTAAATAATTATATTCTCCCTCTCTCGCTTATAAGAAAAACAAGCGGACAGGTGTCTGTCTGGTATTTTTTAGAAATTCGGCTCTTTTGTGGAGTAAACAAAAATTACTGAATTTAATAAAATAACTGAATATTTAATTGTTTTTACCGAATATGGGGTCAATTTTGTTGACAGTAAAATTTTAAAAAATAACTGAATAGTTAATTGTTTTTACTGAATATGGTGTTGAATTTTTGACAGTAAAATTTTACAAAATAACTGAATATTTATTTGATTTTACGGAATATGGTGTTGAGTTTTTGACAGTAAAAATTAAATGAACTTTTTGTTAAAAATAAATGAAAAATAAGTAGACCGGTTTTTAATTGAATTTTCATTTATTTTATATGTATTACAATTTCAGTTAATTCTACGTACAGAATATTGTGAGTGTATATTTGTATATATACACTTTTCACCTGTGGTGAAGAGTATAAAACTTGTTTTAATTTTCAGATCCCTTTTTCTAGCTCATCGCTTAACAATTCAAACCTCATTAACCTTAGCATTCGTTTAATTAAAACCTTAATTACTTTAATTGAATTTTTTCTAATATTTGCAATCTTAAATTTTCAAGATCTTGCTAAACAACATTTCCCTTTTATCTGTCAGAGAAACCTTAAATAATCATGTCAAATGTATAATTTCTGAAAAATTTCTTAAATTAAAAATGAAATATTAATAATTTTTAATATAAAAAAAGGAAAAAGGGTAAACAAAAACTAAAACATGTGATCATGCGTGCTTCGGTGGCGCCAACAAACCTCCTGCTGATTTTCACAACCTTTAACAAAAAGACAAAAATCTGAACAAAACGAAAGCAACAATTATCATACCGAATTTCTGGTGCATAAAAAAAATTTGTTAAGAGTCATATAACCCAGAGTATTAATATTATTATCTACATACATATAAAAAGAAGTTTAATTTTATGATACTTTTTCTCATAAAAAAAAATCGAAAGAGAGAAAAAAGGTGTCTTAAATTTCACTAAAGGACATCAATCAAAATAAATATTTTTCTGTAATTTTTTTTAAACATTTAAAAATATTTTATCTTGTGAATGATTTTCAAAGATGCATCATAATTAAAAGAACCAAAAAACAGAACACATTTAAAAATTCACATAAAATTTCACACACACGCACAAGCAATAGGTATCGGTTTCGATATTCAATACCCATTAGATCAGCAAGCAATCCCAATAAACAAGTGAATTCGTGGATTAGAATTGATCGTTAATACGGGTGTGAGTATGAATCCATCACTTGGGTTTGTACTGCTCATTTGATGACGCTGCTGATGTTTGGGGTCATGGATCATTTTGTTTGTTTGTTTCGTCAAAAATTTAATTGTTTTTTTTTGTAAGATTTTTTTCTCGTGTGTTGTTTTTATGGACTTATAATGATTTTTTATTATTGTTGTTGTCATATCATTAAACATTTAAAAATTCATTTACAATTTCTTTTCGATTTTTAGAATCTCACAAGATTTTAATATTTTCTTTTATTTTATGACTGATGATGGATTTGTTGTATTTGAATGTAAATTTTATGTGGGTTGGATGTTAAATGTTTTATTCGTTGGTTGGGTCATTAAAGTGTCATTTGTATTTTGTATAATAAATAATCTATTGTTTTTATACTTAAATGGCATGACTAAAAATGTATGTTTTTTTAATTTATAGATCAAGTTTAAATGTTGGTTAATTGTTGTTAATTCCGTTTAAGCTTTTTTTTATATCCAGACAAACCGAAATTTGTCTAGACACGTTTGAAATAGATATTTTTTTGAACTGGCATCGATAACCTATAAACAATACAATAATTTTCTGTGTGAATATAAAGTTTGAAATTCAATAAAATTTTGAAGTATGAAACCTTGTCACAAACAATTGAAGGATGGTTTACTGTTTCACTTTTGCTGAAGAATAATGTTGATTTGGAAACTCTATTTATTGATCTTAAAAAGCACAATGAAACAACAATGACCCATTCGATACAATTTGAAAAACAATCACAGTACACAGAAAAAATTCTCGCCTATTTTGTTTTTATTAAATCAGTAATCAAAAATAAAATCCGTTTTAAAAAAAAATTTAATCAACTGAATTAAACGTTTACTTATATCAACAACATTACTGCAGAAAATCTTTTTAATATCAAAAAATATTTAATTGATACTATGAATTTGTTTACTGGTGCAAATTTAAATAATATTTTAATTAATATCAAAAATGAATAAGATTTTTTTTGTCGTACTTAGCTCCCCATTTTTATTCTTGGTAAAAACACTGAAAATTATTGTTGGAGGATAAGATTGTTTCTAAGCGCATTTCACTGGTATCTGAGGCCAGATCATCAGAAACATTCTTCCAAAAATTTTAGAGAAGCCAAAGTTTTTAGCAAATAAAACTACAGAGTGAATGAGAATTGCAAACATTCAAAAAGTCTTATTTGCAACGATATCAAAGCTTAAACAAAATACTAACAATAAACAATAAGTTTATATTTGATTACATTCCCCACTTCAATTGGGTGGAATTCTCCCAACATAAATTGCAGTTTTAAGTGGGTTAAGAAAAAACAAATTGCTTTATTGTTTTCCAAATAAACTTTATTTATTTTCAAAATAAACTAGCATATCCTTCAACAATAAATTTCAGTGTATAAAAATTGGGAGTTATGCACGACAAAAAAATTCCACTAATTAAAATTTTTTATTCCAAAGAGTTACTTCGATAACATCACACATTTTTTAATTGAAATTAATTTTTATTTTTTCTTCTGTGTAAGGAAACCTGAATTCCAACGTATCAATATAGATTTAGTACAGGGCTAAGTATTTCGAAAAAAAAGAAACGCTGCAAGAATTTTTAAACGAATATAGACACTCATAGTTGATTCCATTATGTTCATGGCATAATTGCAGGAGCCCAAGCTTATTAGAAAACAAGGAAATAGTGCTATTATTTCCTTCATATGGTCGAATTCGGCTCATATTTTATATGAAATACATTTGATATATAAAAAATATCTTAGCCAAATGTGTTCCCCTATCTTATGTGGTACGGGCGTTATTGTACCAAAGCCCCCCCGGGTGTGGAGGATATTTCACTTTTTGGTGTTACATCCTCTCCGGCAAAACAGGTTCATGAATGCCTGGGATGCGACAAAAATCCCAAATTAACTCTTCAAGTCTTTTTTATTTTTTGAGTTCGAGCTACTCACCAGAGTGATTTCTCATCGGGTGCCACATAATTCAGTAGCAACCGGTGACACGCACCGGTTTGACAATTGGTTGAGGCTACCGTTAGTATGCTTTATTTGCGGAAGCTTTACTTTTCTAGAAAGGTGTTTTTCATCAAATTGTTGAACTCACGAAATGCAGCTTTTTTGGCGAAGATATCCTTTTGTGGATCACGTAGTGGCTGTGTTTTATA
This sequence comes from Pollenia angustigena, assembly GCA_930367215.1. Classification (NCBI taxonomy): domain Eukaryota; kingdom Metazoa; phylum Arthropoda; class Insecta; order Diptera; family Polleniidae; genus Pollenia; species Pollenia angustigena. Next base: position 170,090,540 of record OV884058.1, read on the forward strand.
TTTAAAGCGACGGGGGGAGAGCTGGAAGGCTGATTTTTTAACCTCGTGGGAAAGTGTGGCCTGTGGTGTTTCTTCCTAGTTGCTGTTACTATTCGACAGAAGCTGCTTGAGGTGGACGGTTCCGGCTTCTAAAGGGGCTCCGGTTTCTTAAAAATTTTTGTCGCACTATACACGCCACGCAAAATTGCTAACTGTGTGGGAAGTATCCGTGCGCATATGGAGGCGATTGGTAAACACATTGCTTGTTATCTCTTGGTTAAGATCCACCATGAGATTAGGCCATATGGCAGGCGCTCATGTAAATCATTTTCACATTGTACCAATACCGGTATTTTTATAAGAAAAGGGTAGTTAGTTAGTTGTCTATAACTGGGTCATTTATTGACCGATTTTGTTAACTTTTACTAACAGTATTCTACTAAGAAGACTTAAAAAAATAAAGGAAATCAAGAAGCGATTTATAGGCTAAAATAACACACAGAAAAAATTATTGGCAGTTTTTTTTCAACTAATACTGATTTTTGAATTTTAAAATAAATTTGATTACGTTCTTAATTGATTGAATTAAAAAAAGATATTTTTTTTCAATTAAAATTTTACTTGATTTTAAGCTTAATTTTAATTATAAGTTTAATTGGATCAATCAACTCGGTTGTTTGAATTGAACACTTTGTTGATTTCTCCTTGTTGCTTTCCTCCCTGATCAACAGTTTGCGAAAAATGTTACAAGTGCAACCAACATCTTTATAAATTTATTGTCTTTTCCCTTACATGTACATACACACATGTTTTTGTCACCAAAAAGAACAATAAAGCTCGATTCACCCATGCGTTCCGAACAATATTTTTGACCGGACAATAATTTTTTTACAGAGAGTGTTCTGCAGAACGATTCACCCATCTCGGAAAATTTGTCCGGACAAACAAAGCTACCATATGGCTTACAGATGTAAACGATTATACAAAGTGGCAGGCACAGTTAGCAAACTATTAGTTTTTTTTATAAAAGTGTGTGAAAATGGAAGAAAAAAGAAAATTAATTTTATTGTTTTTAATTGAATTGCATAAAACCCATTTACTAGCAAAACAAATTTATCAAAAAAGGTTGAAAGTAAAAAGAATAGCAGTTATAAAAATATTACAGAAAAGAAGAACAAACGGTGTTTTCCACACACTTGTTCCTGAGATGCGCTTTCATGACGTGGAATCGTTTATAAATAATTAACATTCACTTCCTACAATAATTGGTAAACATTATGTTAAAAAATATTTAAATTTACCACTTAAAATTTACTTACGACCAATTCCAATAGATTCTTCTATTTCCGTCCATATATTTTGTTTTAAGTAAGTATTTTTATATGAACGATTTCCCATATCATTAATACATTCTCTTCCTGGATTTTTTATTTCCTCAATAAGTTTCAGGGCAATATTTTCTTTAACATCCATTTTTGTTTAATTTTTTTTTTAATTATTCAGCACAAAACGAAAAATTTAATATGTGGCAGCTCAATTCAACTTTTATGTACTAATTGAAAAAAGTGGCATCTCAGTTCATTTTGTTCGGCACAAGAATTAAAATTAAACCAATTCAAGAAAAAACGTTCCGAACAAATTCATTGCTCTCTCTCTCAAAAGTAAAACGTCAAACTCAATATAAAAAAAATTTTGTCCGGACAAAAATTTTGTTCGGAACGCATGGGTGAATCGAGCTTAAGCGTCGCGTGCAAAAAAAAACTTTCAACAAGTAAAAAAAAACCGAAATTTGTTATAGACGAATTACAATTATGACCACCACCAATGTCAATAATGAGCCTACATACATATGTATATTATGCGTAAAATAAAAAATCGCCTTGTGGCTGACCACAGTCTTAACGGTGGTTATGGTCGCAATCGAAATTTGGTGTTTATTTTCTTTGTTTGTTAATTCTTGAATTATTTTTGGCGTCATTTCATGTTGTGCGTTCAAAGTGAATAGATGAAAAAAAGTACAGCCAAATTACACAACAAAAACAGTTTTTTGTTTTCAATCTTTAATACCCTGAAGAATCAGAGTTATTCTACAATTTTATACAAAGTTGTATGTATGAAATTCCTCTGTCAAAAAAATCTTTCAAAATTTGTACAATTAAGCATGAGCTATTACAATTAAACAAATAAAACAATTTACTTTTAAACCATATTTAAATAAAACATATATTTTAAATATTATTATTTTTCTTCATTTAACCATCAACTGAATTGATTTAACAAACTTATTCATTTAACTATTTGGTTGATTGAATTATTTGCGTAATTGAATTAAGATTGTATTTCAAATACACTGTTTAATTTATTCAATTAAAAATTAAATCAATTTAATGCAAAAATTCAATCACTGTTTTAATCTATACAATTATTAAAATAATTAATTTTCTGTATTGTAATCAATTACGTTAGTAATTCATTCAATTAAAATATTGATTTTTTTTTTTAATTTGTTAATTCATTCAATTAAAATATTGTTTAATATTAATAATTTTTTCAATTATTTTTGTAATTAAAATGTAAAAACTTTTTAATTGGAAGAAAATCCTTGTTTTGCAATTTTTGCAAGTTTGAGTAATTGGTATAATCATTTCGGTGATAGGTGCAAAATTAAACAATTTTTTGCTTGTTTCAATTATTTTGGCGATCAAAACCGTTTTTTACTTTTTTCTGTGCAGTCAGTCATGGTTTTTTGCATATATCTCAGATATTTGTGGACCGATCTGGCTAAATTTCAAAAGCAAACTATTTCGGACTATATGTGATATAAATATATACAACAACCTTGACCTCATAATATCTGGGGTCTTTGGAAAATCCTTTTTAACAAGCACAAGACAACAACTGCTACACATAAGGATCCAGAATATATAGATTGCGAGCTGCTGAAACCATATATCGTTCACGTCTTTTTTTTAATTGGGCCATACGTGTTGGGTCAGACCCCTTTCACACTCGGCAAGTTACTTGCGCAACTCTTAGTTTGTAGTCGTCAGCGGTTAGGTCGGGGTAAGGAAAAAAACAATTTTTGTACAGACGTTGCTGTTGTCGGCAAGTAACTTGCCGAGTGTGAAAGGGGTCTTAGCATTGATCGAACGTGTTTCAAGCTCTATTTTATAATCAGAACGAAAGTTTTTGTCTGTTTTATTGCTTTAAGGCTTAATAAAGGAACATTTTGTATACGACCGATAAAATCTCACGTTTAGCTATCGGTAAGTTTTGAAAATGGGCCTTAGGACGTAAAGTTAACTGATTATCGATCAAAGCTGGGTCACCAAACACTGAGAATGAGGCTTGAAAGCGCCATCACGGTTGTTGCAAAATGGGCCGGGTGGCTCTCAACGTTGCACTAGGGGACAAGCAATATTTTGGATAACAAAATTGTATCATTTAATGGATGCCAAGGAGGCCATGTTGTTAGAACTTAAAGAAGTAATCATTTGTAAAAAATGGCTTATAAGAGTTTTTCATATCTGATTGCATTTAAGATAACTTCTTTTTTTAATTTTATGACCCGAATTGGAAGATATAGATGTGGACGATATGTTGTTTCAACAGGACGGTGCCACTTGCCACACAGCGCGACAAATTCAATTATCTCACGTGGTGGCGATGTTAATTGGCCGCCAAGATCATGTGATTTGACACCGTTGGACTTCTTTCTTTGGGGTTATTTGAAAAAAATGGTGTACGTCGATAAGCCAGTAACAATTCAAGAGCTAAAGGATGAGATAATACGGCATAGAACCTCACTTATGCCTCAGCTTCATCGAAAATTTGGACTATTGGAGGTGTGCCGCCGAGGCCGCGGCGGCCATTTGTCCGATAGTTTGTTCCAGACACAATTGAACCATACCAATATTATCATAATAGAAAGAGATGACACGAATTTCATAAATAATTTTTGTTTTATGCAAAATCAACATCGGCCCTTAAAATTTAACCACCCTTTAGAATACAAAAAATTCTTTACACAGAAAAAATTATTTTTTCAATTCAAACAAAAAATTTGTAGAATCAAACAATTTTTTGTCTGAAATCGGTCCTACAAACAAATTCGCATATTCAAACAATTTATTTGCATTTTGTTTATTGAAAAAAAAAACGCCGATTTGTTCAAACAAATAATTTTACAGAATCAAACAAAATGTTTACTGAAATTCATATAAATTTTAAACAAATAATTTTGCTGAATCAAACAAAATAGTTTTGGCACAAGCAATGACGCGCACACAAGCAAGCACTGTTGGTGAAGATGAAGCAGAGCAGAGCGGCCGGCTGGCTTCGAGACACATTTTTTTGTTGGATTAATTTTTGAACGAAGTCTTATTTATACACACAATGTTTTTCTTCGTCACTCACTTTTGCTGCATCCTTTCCTTTGCTAATGAAGAAGAAATGTAACCAAAAATGGCGGCAGACCGGCTCGATATGTTTTTCGTCATCATTCTATTTTTGTATTTGATGTATTTAAACAAACTGTTTGAAAAAATTGAATACGGGATTTTGTTTTTTTTTTACCAAACAAAAATTTATTTTGTTTCTTATAATGTTGTCATTTCTGTTGTTTAAAAAAAATTAAACGTTTTTTTTACCTGCTATTGTTTTTGTTGTTTTTTTACTACAAACCTCGTTACGCTATTTTATCATTTTTCTTATTGCTGTACTTTTTTAAAGCGTCCAAAAATAGACTGCATGTGTTTTTTGTTGTAGTTCTTATATTTATCATAAAGAAGTGTTGCTTACAATCAATAAAAAAAATGCAAAAGGACGACAACATTAAAGAGCATTAAATATTTCATACAAAATTATGAAAACTTGAAACCAATAGCGCGTTTATTATATTTTTGAAGAGTTGTCCACATTTTTGTTGGTTAAATAAAAATCAAACAAAAATATTGATTGAATCAGTAAAAAATTTTGTAGAAATCAAAAAAAAATTCAAACAAGCGTTTGTTTGAAAATAATTCGGCAATAATTTTTTCTGTGTATTTTAAAACATTTTATTACAGCATTCAATTTATATACTTTTCATTACATTGCTTCCAATATAGGACGTTATTGCTAATAAGATCCATCCAGTTTAAAATTCTCTTTTTCCATTTTGACTTTAGAATTATTTAGCGGCAATTTTCAAAGGAGAAATCAATATTTTTTATTTTTGTCTAGATTAGTTTTTTATCGGAAGATTTTTAATGTCATCATTGTTTTATCTGTTCCTGTTGTTTTTTGGTCATCTTACCTAACTTTCAGAGGATTTAAAAATCACCACTACGCGACTATATCTAGATCTTCTGGAACGTTCTTAAAAGCTAAACATGCAGTAGCACCACAAACGATCATGCGCTTCGGTGAACTCCTAAAAGAAACAAGCCTACATTAAAGAACAATGGAAACGGTCAAAGAACAAAGAGATCCACTTTATCAACTACTTGAGATTAAAACTGATAAAGAGATAATCCCTCTGCAAGAAATGCATACAAAATTTGTCTTAAGAGAAAAATTTAAAAATTCAGTAGCTATGCACGTGTAACAGGCATAACCTCCCCAATTCATAAACGAGCATAAATTCCTACTTTACTCTTACTCTGAGCGAGCACATCATTTTCTAAGATCTCTACTCAGTGTTAAAAAATATTTTGTGTGAGTGTAATAGATCACAGGTAAACATGTCAGAGTTATATGTATGTCAAGGGATGGATGATAATGATAACAGTAATAAGGTTTCTAAATAGAGCGTGTTCTGTTGTACTCTTTGCAGACAGAGTAGATAGAGGTGATGGGTCGGTCGGTATGTTTCTTTTCTTCTCTGCGTTTATTATTGTGTATTTCGTATTATTATTTGAAAATGAGGTGAGATCAATAGCCGGCTTATCTTAGTTAAAAAAGAGCCGCCACGTATTTCACATTGTAATTTCAAATTCCATTACATGCCTTTACAATGATCAAAGCGCAAAACTCTCGAACGCGAAACAGATCACTTGTCGTATTAAAATGCTGTAATTTTAAGCGGCTGTATAATTTTAGTTTTCCTTTTTCATGATCATTGAAGCGAATTTTTAATCCAAATTGGTATTGGCTTTCGTTAAATATTAAATATATTCCTTTTGTTTTCCCTCGCATCATAAAAGAATACCGCCATTGTATGGATGCGATTAGAGAGTGTACTCCAAAAGGAAGGAGGCTTCTTTACCGTCATCCAAAACGTCGACACTCGTATCTCTAGCACTTTCACAAAAGATTAGTGTGAAGTTGTAACTTTTTATTTGTGAGAATTTTACGCTTTTCACAAATAATTGATATATTTTCCAGATTTTTCCTAAAAGGTTGAAGTTTGGTAATAGTAGTCGTAAATAATTGTGTATGCTTCTGTATTGAAGGAATTAATTTTTTTTTTGTGTTTTAAGAAATTTTGAATAGTTTGTTTGATGATGCTGTAATTAAGTTTTTTATGGAAAATTTTTGGCGTTTTTATTTCATTTTAATTTACAGAAAAAACTATAAATCGCAGGAATTTTTGGGAAAACTAGGTTATTTTTCGTGAAAACTAGCTGAACCCAGTGCACTTTGGTCCTCGATTGGTTCATGAGCCATTTGGTTGTAAAGTCACAGGATTGGGTCATTAAAAAGTGCATTGCGGCAACCGTGTGATCCCAGCTTTACATTTTTACTTTAAAGTTCTTTATTTAATTTCAACATCGACCCGGCCCTAATGAACCAATATGTCTGAAGATATGACTGTGTTGTGACAACACATGATCATCACAATATCATTCCGTTAAATTAGCAGTTTAACAAATAATCGACGAAATAAACTCTACTGTCCAAGAGTTCAAAGGTTAGGGTTATTGTGCTTAGAAAGTAAAAATTAGTGTCTTTTTATGGTGTAGAAAGAAATATTGTCTTAATTAAAATAAAGTAAAGATCTGACCTAAGCAACCACTGAAACGCACATAGAAACGCACATCCAACAATAAATTTCAGTGTATTTATCAGGAACAAAAATTGGAAATTAAGCACGGAACACCAAATCTAAGTAATTAAAAATTTTGTATTCCCAAAAATCGCTTAAACAGAAACTGAAAATAAAAGCTTAGTCTTAATTCCCTGATTTTGGGCAACGGGTTTCCAATTTAAAAATGAACTGCTGATCACTTTTTATACCCTCCACCACAATTAGTTGTGAAGAGGGTATATTAAGTTTCTCATTCCGTGTGAAACTTTTTTATTATTCATCTCAGACCCCATAAAGTATATATATTCTGGGTTCTTGAGTAATTCTAAGTCGATTTAGCCATGCCCGTCTGTCTTTCCGTCTGTCCGCCTGTCCGTCTGTCCGTCTGTTGAAAACACACTCACTTTCGAACAACTCAAAAGAAATGAACAAACTTGGCGCAAAATTGCTTGTAGTTATCCTAAGCAGTTTGGAATTGAAATCGGTTCAGTAGGACCAGAGCTATGAATCAAAATGTGGAACCACCACCTAAAAAAATTTATAATTTTGTTACAAAAAATAACACAAATGCTGGAACAAGGCACGGAATGAGATAAGATTTTGCAAAAACTTGTTTTATTTGACTGTAAATCACGCTGTTAAATTTCGTGAAGATCCGTCCATTATTTACCCTAAGCCCCATATAAACACTACTCCCGGAAAACAGTTTAGTACACCTAAAACCGTAAAAAATAATGCAATCATAACAAATTTTGGCTCGTCACAGTTTATAGGACTATAAATGATACTGTGTACATAATTTACCCTAGGCCCCATAGAGACCCTACTCCCGGAAAACAGTTTAGTACACCTAAAACCATAATTAATAATGCTATCATAACAGAAATTGGTACGTCACAGTTTTAAAGGACTAGAAATGACGCTGTGAAATTTCGTGATGATCGGTCCATAATTTACCCTAGGCCCCATATAAACCCTACTACCGGAAAACAGTTTAGTCGCCTAAAACCATAATTAATAACAAATCGTCACAGTTTAAGATAATAATAACATCATACAGATATTACTCCTTAAACATTCGAACTGTCGGTGGAGGGTATCAAAGATTCGGCACAGCCGAATATAGCACTCTAGCTTGTTTTATATGGCTACCACAACTCTATTATGGGTGCTCATGACTGTCTTAGAAATTTATATGCTTACCATAAATTATTGTATGAATACTTTAACAAGTATGTTATGTTACTCTTATGGCCGATTTCACCAATTTATTTAAATATCAATTTATGTTTAAAAGTCGTTTTTCAAATAAAAATAAAATTATATGAAAAACTATATTTATATTTTTAGCTGTGTTCTTATTTAATACCGGGAGAGATTCGACTCAAATATAAAACAATAACTCCCATTTATGTAAGAATTATTAAAAGTTTCGTGATTAGTCCTCGAAAAGATTGGTCTGAAAAAGCTCATCATTAGAATGCTGCACTGATGACAACCTTAAGCATGAAGCATGGACCATGCCATTGTTAAAAAGCGGTTGTAGTGAGACTATATGTCTTCGTTTTTTAGCGACATGCTTTCGTATTTAAACGACTTCAAAACTAATCCTCTTGAGTATACCATGGAGTAGTTTTAAAACTTATCTTAAGTGGTCAAAGATGGGTTATATTTATGATCATCCCCTAGGACATCGTAATGTTAAAAAGACCATGTTTTTTCCATACGTTTGGGTTACTTTTGGACTTTGTGGCCCTGCAAATAAAATTGGACCACCTGATCCATTTTGATAAAATGGACTACTCCATGGACTGGTCCGATGTAATACAAGCATGGACCATGTCAGTGTTAAAAAGTTTTTGTAGTGAGACGACATGTCTTCGTTTTTTAACGACATGCTTTCGTTTTTAAACGACTTCAAAACTAATCCTCTTGAGTATACCATGGAGTAGTTTTAAAACTACTCCTTAGTGGTCCAAAGGTGGGTTATATGGTCCTCTCCTAGGACATCGTAATGTTAAATAGACCAGGTTTTTTCCATACGTTTGGGTTACTTTTGGACTAGTCCTGGTCAATTGTGGATTACTCTTTACACGCGTGTTTGTACTGGTCCTATTATTTGCAGGGTCTGTATGTACATTTTGTGAAAAAATTAGTCAAAATTTTAAATTCAATAACAAGCGTAATGCTTGAAAAAAAACTTGTTAAAATTTTATAAACAAAAGGAATTAGAAATGCGTAAGGAATAAGTGGAGCCACAGTAACTTGCAATAATGCAAAAAGATATGGGCATTTCCATTTTGACGTGTCGTGATATTCGTACCACAAAATGTAAAAAAATTAAATGAAGAAGTCAAATTTGTAAAAAGGGTTTTTATATATATAAAGTTAAGAAGTAGCACTATATTCAGAAAAAAAATTACAGCAATCGACGGTAAGGATTTGCAGATATAAGCAAAAATATGCACTGGCGGGACGTTAAAAAAAAAACGGAAGTGGATTTTGACTTGCATTACAAAACTTAATAAGACTGCGAATTGAGCAAGACGTTTTGAATAAAACCTTTTTAATAAGTTTAGGACTTATATAGATTTATTTTTCAAGCTATTAGAATTAAAAATATTTGCTTGTTTAAAGGCACATATGGGAATTTTGAGCGAAAAGTCTACTTTTTTTGAATGTTTCGCCAGAATGCAAATAAGGTTGTATTTTAGGACCATGTTGTTCAACCGTTATCCCTTTTGTTACTAAATGTAGAGCTAGTTGCGCTTTACGCCACAATATAAAAAAGTAAACTATACATATACAATGTTTTGAGAAATAATTTAAATTATTTCTGGCGTTACGTTAGAAAAAGTAGACTTTTCGCTGGAATTGCCCATATACCTTCTAAATTAATTGTGTTTATTTTATTAACAAAAAGTTCTCTTTTTTATATTTTCAACAAATAATTTTGACATTTACTCTAACTTTTTACAAAAACAAAATACATAGTATATTTCAAAAATGATGCGATCACTTGTATGAATTCGCCTTAGTTGTTATCATATAAATAAATATGAATGCAATATAAATATTAAATTTTAGTCACTTTTAGGATATCGTTATCACATATTTCTTATTTTTATAAAATACATATTTTTCATTATTTCTGTAGGTAAATATGACTTCATATCCATTTCAAATGAATAACCTTAAATTTTCTCACCAATTTTATCTTTTTACTAAGAAAATAAAAAATCAAACCAGCTTTATAACGTAATCACTACAAATCCTTTTAAAGAAACGCACAAAAATACTAGACCTTATTTGATAACTATTCTTCTATACGTCAAGCGCTTAAACTTAACACTAACTGCCAAACTATTAGACATTAAATCCAATGACAGATGAAGACATCCGACACAATGAGAAGGCGGAAATTTTCAAAATTTTTAACACTCAATTCTAACACTGTTTCGTTTTATCTCGGTGATAAAAACGAAATAAAAAACAACGAAACACTTAATGCATTTTCCATTATCGAAATCGTAAAATGGATGAAGAAAGGAAAGAAAAAAACACTTTTAGTAAAAATTGTGTAACAATTATTTTTACAGAGTGTTAACTTGGTCAAATTGATTTTTGGTGAGGAAATGTGAGGTGAGATGGAATGAGTCAGTTAATGTAGGCATTTTACGAAGCGGCTTTGATCAAAAATCTTTAAATTTTTTTTTTACTTTTCACCAAAATACAAGAGGCATCATACTAAAAGCCAAATCCAGTAGTCAAGTAAAGAAATTACATTCATTGATAACACAGCCATTAAGAAAAACGGGCCACGACTTTTGTGTCTTAATATTGATGACTTCTATTTGAGTGCTGCAAGTTGACGGCAACTGGTTAAAAATATTGAAATTGTCAGTTTTTAATCGCTTTGTAAAAAAGCCGGCTTTAATTTGTTTTGTATTAAGCATTTTCATTAGATTTTATTTAAAAGAGGGAAAGTAGAGAGCAAAGTCAAGAGGAAGTGCCATTGTTCACAGTTAGATTCTAATAACGAGCTATTTTATGTACATACGTTTAAATAGTAAAGTAAATGCCGGTTCACACATGTCAAGTTTGACTCTTCAAGTCTTGAGTTTTTAGGAGAGAGGGGAAAAGAAATGGCATTCTCTTTTCCCTTCTCTCCTAAAAGCTCAAGACTTGACGAATCAAACTTGGCCTGTGTGAACTAGCACTTAATAAAACACATAAAGTTTTTATTTTGATGAAACTTTTATTCCATCATATTGTCATTTAATTGCCCGTCGATCCTTTTGAAGTAGTGTTCGACCACTTTTTGGCACATTTTTGGCGGTATATTGGCGATAACTGAACGAATGTTGGGTTTCAAATGCTCCAACGTTAGGGTATTATCCGCGTAGACAGGACCTTAAACAAAAAATTCTAACGGTGTCAAATCGCATTATATTAGTGGCTAAATGACGTAGCCAAAACGTTAAATTACACGTTCTGGTAACTTCCCAAGCAATTAAGCCATCATAGTTCGAGTTGTGTGGCTCGTGGCACAGTCTTGTTGAAACCACATATCGTCCAGTTCATAACCTTCAATAAAAGGCCTTAGTCGGTTATCATACGGCCATAACACTCCGAATTGACGGTAACTGTTCTTCAAGCGTTGTTTTCGAAGGACTACGCACCAAACAGTAATTTTTTCCGAACGTAATTGCTTTTCCACAACCACTTACGGGTTCTCCGACACCCGTATGCGACAATTTTGCCTGTTGACGTTACCACCGAGAGAGAAATGAGCATAAGTTGGACTTTATATGGATAGAGGTGCAAATCCAAATGCAAAATACGCCATAATGAACCGTCCCAATTGCTGAGAAAGCTGTGGAATCGACAAACTCGGATTATACGCCACACTTTCACTTACAGAACCGATATTTTCCACAGATAGCATATCTTGATGATGCACAAGCCTGACCACATCTGTAACGCTTTCAAGCTCTTCAAAACTCTTTATAATATTGCCAATTACTTGCACAGTATATCGATTAGGACGACCACCACTTTTGTAGTAACTTTTGTCAAGCGATCCATATATTTGTAAATATCGAAACCTCTACCTTAATAAATGGCAAATGAAATACATGACAGATACTAAACAGCTGACAGCTTGCCAGACCGGCGGTTTTGAAACCACTAAATGGATAGCCCTGTATTTGTGATTCGTAACATACTTTAATCTTTTGTAAATATTTTGTTAAAATTTTTACTTGAAATACTCTCTTTAACTAACAAATGTAATGAATTTAATTTATCATAATAAATTTGTTTTATAAACCTAAATGTTATTCTAAATATTTTTATGAATACATACTGACATAAATCTCTAAGGAATGCGATTGTTTAAAATCATATTTATTTTAGCGTAAATATTATAAATTATTTACTTTTGTTGCCTTAACTATAAAATTTATTAGTTAATTAGTTTGTAATATTTAATACTCAAAACGACTACTGTTTCCGCAGATAATACAGATAATAAAGATAAAATAACTACGCGTTTAGTTTATTCAAAGTATTTAGGAGAAAATGTTGTCATTAAAATAACTACAACTGTTTTGAAGTTATAAATTTCTTTTAAAATGTTCTGCAATATTTGTTTACGTAGTCTATTTTGTAATCGTTTCATCATCATTATCTGGTCACCTTTAAACAGTTTTAAAATAAGTTAGAAAGTGTAGTAGAGCCAGTCCGATCTTCTAATGCCCTACACTAGCGATTATAAACACAAAGAGGATGTTTTAATATAATAAAGCTACAACTATACACTTAAACAGATTATGGTTACTTTAGCCATATTTTTGTTATGGTGAAGTAAGTCCTACCTCGAAAAGCCACAACCGTATTATGGTTGTCTCCGATTATGTTATGGGTGATAATAACCATAATATCTTTGAAATTTAAAATAATCAGTGTTCGAAAATAAACACAAAAACAAAAAGACATTTTAGATTTTAGTTTTAGTGTACAGTTTTTTTTTTGAACTTTTAACTTTTAAAAAATTACAATAACTCAAAATGCACACTGAAAAATGCTTTAAATAAATAACCATAATATGGCTAACGTAAAACATACTATTGATAATTTTTAACATATAATGGTTAATTTTGACCATTTTATGGGAAATCTCTTTTAATTACTGGTAATTTTGCGCAAAATGTGGTTAATTTAACCGAATTATGGTAAATTTTAACCCTCTTATTGTCGTACTTAGCCACAACATGGGTTCCTACAAACATTGTTAAAATGCAACCTTAGCATGTTGCTCTTAGAATATGGTTATCTCTAACCATAGTGTCTACTTGTGTTTAAGCAGCTATATACCTTTTTTACATAGCTTTTTGTGAAATGTTTGTGTAACGAATTTCTATTATACAATTAATGTTGAGAGAATTTCAACTAATTGTAGTGGGGAATGTAAGATGAGATAAACCCACTGTTGTTTATTGTTGATGTGTTTGGTTTAAACTTTGATATTATTATAAGTAGAACTGTTGCTATAATTCTTATACGTTTAACAGTTTTATTTGGTTTAATATCTTTAGTTTTTCTAAAATCTTTATGGATGAAGTTTCCTGATGATCTGGCCTAAGCAACCAGTGAAATGCGCATAGGAATAGCTTATCCCATCAACAATAAATTTCAAGTGTTTTTGTCAAGAATAAAAACTGGGAATTAAGCACGAATAACAAAATCTTTTGAAATTAAAATTTTGTATTCCAAAAAATTGAAATTACTTTTTGATTCTATTATGATATTTATTTACGTAAATATAAATGAATTGTATTTCGTTTAATTGTGGCTTGTGGGTTATACTTAGCTTCATGTGTCTAATATGGAACGATTTTATTGAAATTTAGTAACAGAATAAATGCAGCAAATAAACATTTTTTTTTGTTAAAATTGAGCTTAATACCAACACAATTAGTATATTTGTATAGGTGGGTTTATTCACGACTAGTTGTGAAGAGGGTATACTTAGTTTGTCATTCCGTGTGAAACTTTTTAATTATTCATCTTAGACCCCATAAAGTTTATATACTCTGGCGCCTTGAGTAATTCTAAGTCGACTAAGCGATGTCCATCTGTTTGTCTGTCTGTTGAAAACACGCTCACTTTCGAAAAACTCAACAGAAAAGAACAAACTTGGTGTACAATTGCTTGTAGTTATCCTAAGCAGTTTGAGATTGAATCAAAATGAATCAAAATGTACCAGAAACTAACATAAATGGTCGAATAATGCACAAAAAGATATAAGATTTTGCACAAATTCGTTTTATACGACTGCAAATCATACCGTTAAATTTCGTAAAGATCGGTCCATAATACTACTCCCGGAAAACAGTTTAGTACGCCTTAAACCGTAATAAATAATGCTATCATAATGAAATTTGGTACGTCACAGCTTTATAGGACTAAAAATCTCGCTGTCAAATTTCGTGATCGGTCCATAATTTACCATAGGCCCTATATAAAGCCCACTCTGGGAAATTAATTATATACGCATAAAACCCCCGGGGTTTTTTATATTTCCTCTTCGTCGGGATTTCTTCCCACGCAGATATAAATATTAAAGAACCTTTTCGGGAAGCATAGCTGAGGTGCTACGGGACGCAGGTTGCAGATAGCGGAGAACCCCACCATGTAGTAGGTGAGGCAACTGCGAATCAAATAAGCAGTGGCGGACAACTCAGCGGATTGGAGAAGAGGGTCTCAGATGTACACGCCTGGCAACGTGTGACTATAAGTTCTGAGTGCCGTAGAGGCGCTCCACCATTCAATAACCAATGCCAATTCCAGGTCCCTCGCCTTCAAGCAGGTTGGGCTGCGGGTTAATATCCCTCTGCCGAAAAAAAACTTTTATTACTGAAACGTCTACAATGAATTCAACACGATCCCCCAACACGAAAATAAAGACGCCCTATGTTCAAAATGAATTTTTATATAATTAAGCGATATGTACAATATCAATTCATTTATATAAATAAAACCGTAGCAGATATAGATATAGCGGTAAAATTTGTTCACAATTTACCTTAGATCCCATATTAAGCAGCCTTCTTTAATTCACTGGAAACGCTAAAACTTATTTCACTGCTGTATTGAAATTTATTCTAATTTATGTTTTTTAATACCAGAAATCACTCTACAGAATGTTGGAATGATTATCCGCAACCAATTTTAATAAAGATTAATTAATAATACATAGATATTATTAGAGCCCACTCCTGAAATATCCGAACTGTCGGTGTTGGGTATCAAAGTTTCGGCATAGGCGAATTAAGCTCTCTTACCTGTTTTTTCGAAATGGGTGGGGGTACATTTCTATGGGCACAAAGTTAAATCGTGAAGAGTTTCTGACCATTTTCAATATGCTTCATCCTTTAATAAAATCTTATTTATAAACATACTAATCTTTTTATGTGAAAAAATTATTTTCAGGGAAAAAAGTAGTTCCTTTGAAAAATATTATGAATACTGAAAAAGTTTTTTTTCAACTAAAAAAAGCTTAAATGATTTCGTATCTTTATTCGTATAATTTTTCGTTATGGTAACTTTATTATTATCCATTATATTTAAATGTCTTTGCTAAGTTTTTTTATTAAAAACATATTCTTTTAATAATGCACGAAGAATCATAAATAAGTTCTTACATTGTGATGGTTTCTATGGAAATTTAAAATTTTCTTGTTATCCCTGAAAATGTTAACAATCTTATCAGATTGTTTAATAAACACCATTTTAACAGAGAAATCTGTTGTTTGTGGATCTAATCTTATGCCACAGATAAAAAAGTAAAATAATATAATAAAAATAAAAACAACTTAAATTAGTCATACAAACAAAATGAAAGTAAAAGTAAAGCGCGAAGTAAAACATGGCCCCAAAGTATATTTCTACGAAAAAAAACAGTTTTTTTTAGAACAATGCAGGTGCTGCATAAATCACAAAATAATTGTTGAGTAGTGTAAATTATCAGACGTCATGGTATAAAATGGTACTTGTTGCTGGTGATAGTGCGGAAAATGGATCTTGCACAGGCGATTTCTCCTGTTTAATATTTATGAAATTTAAAAAATAAGATAACAATGTCTAAGATAAAAAAGTTCTGAGAAAAAAATGCTAACTATAAATAGTTCCAAGTAATTCGTTATCTGCTAAAACAGCGTATGTTAAATAATGGTTTTCTTTAATTATTTAGTTACCACCAACAAAACTTTCCTACAACCAACCACTTCTCAATGCAGGTAGCTACTTAAAGATGTGAAAAAGCTTAAAAATTGTTATTTACAAATAAAGCAACAATTAGAGAAAACACATAAAATAAATTTCATTTTATCTTTATTGTTTCTAAAAGTTTTTTTCCCAACTTAATTAAATATTTAAAAAAGGTTTGTCACCTAAAACTTTACTGCAGTATAAAAATGTAGAATTATCTAAAGAAAATTGTAAAAGACGAATATTAAAAAGAAAACAAGTTATTAATAATCAAAACAATTTAATAAAAATCAACAAACAAAAAAAAAAAAAAACAAAAAAATACAGAAGGTGTTCTCTTCACTTTTCTTGGCAAGTTGTTTGTTTGCCAACACTATTAATTCACAAATATTTGCACTTATTAAAAGGAAAAAATTATAAAAAATTTTAATCTAAAAAAACTTTAAATAAAGAATATTTAGGAAATTAAATATTAAATAATTTTTAAAAGCAAATATGTTGTTTTTATAATCTAACGAGACATTTTGGGGAATTGATAAGAGTAAAAATATATGGACGCAGTCAAAATTGGGCATTTATTGTGAAATCACGAGTTTAAGCGATGTAGAATGGCTTGTTAAGTCCCAGTAAAAAATTTTAAGGTTTTGGGAAGCAAGAAAAGTACAAGAGCGCTGATATATGCGCTGGCTATTACATACTACTTAGAAGCAACAGGGAAGCGAAAACCATTGAAGTCAATTTTTAATATAAGTAAATGAAAATTATTTAATAGCTTCGCATAATCCCTTATAAGTAAGCAGGTTGTAAGGGAGTAGTTGAAATGATTATTTCAAAGAAAAAATTTACGACCAAAGTTCAAAGTGCTTCTGTTAATCCCTTACATGGAAGCACGTTGTATTGCAATGATTTCAAAATGTGTTTACGATTATTCCCGAATCGAAAACAAGAGATGCTTAAAATTACTTCTTTTTTATTACGCAATCAGTCAGCAAATTGTTTTTGAGCAGAGAGGACGCAAGCAAATTTTTGTGTGGTCAATTACTAGATTTGTTGTTGTTTTCTTTTTAATTTGCGTACAGTTTCGTTCTATTTTAAAAATTACATATTAACTGTGTTGTGTGTTTGTTTTGCTTTTTGTTCTTTTGCATAAGTTTTTGTGTTGCGCTTCTTGTATACAGTATAGAAGCAATTAATCAAAGGTATGAAAGCTGTGGTTTTTGGAAGAGCTATTCCTTCACGGAATAATTTAAGCCATGAAAAACGCAGTGATTTTACAAAAAAGTAGTGCTTCCAAGTGGGAATTCGCCATATAACAATCATGCCTCTTGTAAGCAGGTTTGTAAGGGGGAATTGTGCTTCTCTCCCTTACAAACCTGCTTACCAGTAAGCACATTTTTTTACTGGGATAGCTTATAATGTTTTTGTTAGTAATTTCTAAGGAACCAACAGTCCTGTAATGCTGCCAACTGGATCTTACACCACCATCTTTGCCTTCGATCAGGGATAGAAATTTCAGTGCTATTGTACTTTTTTAATATACTAAAACCTTCACCACAGGTTGAAAAAGTATATCGTCATATGAGTTACAAAATATTTAAGAATCGACTTTTTAAACGATTATAATGTACCGTATCGAAATACATGCTCGTTCAATTTAAAATAACATTGTTATTAGGGTATTCATTCGGTTAACCGAATTATTACTACCCGAATAACTGATCGGTTAATTAAAAATTTCAGCCGATTAACCGATGTAACAAATTTTTATATAGTTTGTAGTATTATGACCAGGAAAACCAGAAATATGCTCTACAAAACACATTTTATCCGCATTAAATATGCAGAAAAAACTTGAAAATATGCCCTGAAAATTGTTTAAAATATGCCCCAAATAATTAAAAAATTGCTGGTTTAAAAACAAAATATTCAGCAATTTAAGAACAGTTCCATTTAATAAAAACAATCCTAAAATTATAACCGTTAAAGCCCAAACACTAAAGTGTTTAGAAATGATGAGCAGTCATCGGCTCAAAAAAAAAAAAACAAAGTTATGTTAAGAGGTTAAAATTCATATAAGAGTTATTTGTACCGAATACTATCTAGATATTGACATCCATATGAGATATTTTTGTTTTAAAGGGATTTTAGGGACGGTCCCTAAATTGTTTATTAATTTTAACATTTAAAAGGAAGTTAAAGCTTTTTATAGATGGGAGTTTCGGGCAAATGTGAACTGATTCGAAAATAATTTAATTTGCAAAAAATTTGTTTGGGAATTTAATCTTAATACCAACATAATAAGATGGTTTACGCACACAGAGTCTAGTTTGGAAAGAAGTTTTTATGGGGAATATGTAAAGTTATAGACCGATTCTCACCATTTACATAGACTTCGTTCTTAGTACAATTAAAATGGGTTTACCTAATTTATCAAATTAACATGAACAGGCATTAGCGTTGGCCAGACGGCCAAAATTTCGCAAAAAAATTTTTTGTTTGCTGTGAAAGCTCAGGCATCTAAAAATGTATCAAAATATGTCTCAAAAAAGCAAAATTTGCGCTAAAAACTTAAAAAAAGGTCTTTTAACTACATTATGCAAAAAATATGCTACTAACGGTAAAATATGCTTTAACAAATCGATGCCAAAATTCATAAAAAGCTCTAAAACGGATAAATATATTGTTTCTGCCTTCATTGGTCGCACAAGGAAAAACATGCAATTGCATGTTTTTGGTTTCCCTGATTATGACATATTTTTTGTGTTTTTTATTATTTGTTACGTCTCATATACAAAAGGTATTCGTTTAGAAAATATTTCTTCATACAATATATTACCTTCTTAGGAGACAGTACAAAAACAGAAACTAAGGATTTCGGAAATAAGCGTTTTTGTAGAATGTTCGATGCTGAGCATTGCCAGGATGAGTCTGAAGACGACCTGACAACAGAGAGAATCTCTGGATAGTAACTAAGGAGATCGAACGGTTATTATTCGACCGGTCTTAAACGGTTATTTTAGTTTTTCCCAAGCCGGTTATTTTAAAATATCCATTTTACGAATATCGTATAAACCGGTTATTTTAGTACAGTAAGCCGAGTATTTTAGTAATGTGTAATTTATATACGTTTTCCTTTTTGTTGTTGTAAATGTACCCGTAATTTAAGTATTTTTATACCCACACCACAATAGTGGTGACACCTTAAAATATGGGTCCTAGACCCACCTTAAAGTATACCGATCGACTCAGAATCACTTTCTGAGTCGATCTAACGATGTCCGTCCGGCTGGCTGGCAGGCTGACTGGCTGTCGCAATATTGGAGATAAATTGATGAAATTTGGCACACAGGCTGTAATTGGCACAAGCAATTTAAGTATTTTTATACCCACACCACAATAGTAATTTCAGCGCCTCTGGAAATATCAAACCGATTTTACTGAAATTTAAAACGGCGGCATGAAATAACCACCCAAAATATAACCCCCAATAAAATAATGAAATAACCCCCCAAAGCGTGGGGCAATAAAGCCCCAATTTTGAAAATGAAATTAGCCCCCAACAAAATGAAATAACGCCCCAAACATAAACGAAATAATTCCCTAATTTTTCTGAAATGAAATAAGAGCCCAATATATGTAATACAATTAATTATACAGTTTTGCTTTAAAGAATCACGCGGTAGATATCATGATATGATACACCAATCACAAGCTTTGCCAACTAAGGCCTTTCTGCATAGCCGGCCTGCGGCCGGACCCAATGACTTTTTCCTCTATGGTATACCAAACACCGGCTATGGTATACCAAAAAAATACCGACTCGACCCGGCTACGCAGCGAAGCTTTAGTCAGCGAAGCCGGTGTTTGGTATACCATAGAGGCAAAAGTCATTGCGCCCGGCCGTAGGCCGGTTATGCTTGATAGCTTTATTTATCGAAGCCCCAAAAAATATATTGGGGCTTTATTTCATAATGATTTTTTGGAGGATAATTTCATATGAAATAATACCCCAATTAAAAAATTGAAATAACACCCTAAACTAAATGAAATAACCCCCAAAAATCGTTTTTGTTGTTCTCTGTACAGACTTTTGGGGGGTTTTTTCATTATTTTTTTGGGGGGTTATATTTTTTGGGGAGTTATTTCATGCCGCCATTTAAAACATAGATAGAAACATATTCATATAGACACATAAGATATGCATTTTTTTAAGAAATAGAACCAAGAGGGGCGATAGAAAGATCCATATTCATATAGGCACATAAGCTATGCAGTTTTTCAAAAATAAAACAACGGAGGGATTGAAATCATATATACATATATATATTTTCATATAGCCACATTAGCTATGCATTTTTCAAAACTAGGTCCCAAATAGATACACTTGCAAAAATTTGTTCTTATACACCGTGGTGTAGGGAATCATATGGTCGGGCTTGACCAACTATACTTTCTTACGTGTTCCAAAACTGAATGTGGAGATTATAATTTCATCTGTACAAAAAAATTTCGAAATTTTAATAAAAAAATTATTTTTTTTTTCAGAAAAACCTTTCTTAAAGTAAATTTTATTGCGGAATTTCGGTTTTTTTTTTAGTTTTTCAATAAGCTAAAGCGTTTTTGAGTTACGCGAACATATGTTGTGCAACATTCCTAATTTTCGAAATAACGGTATATCGCAAAAACCAAAGCTAACATAAAGAAAAAGTTTTAACTTTCTTAAAGTAAATTTTATTGCGGAATTTCGGATTTTTTTAGTTTTTCAATAAGCTGAAGCGTTTTTGAGTTACGCGAACATATGTCGTGCAACATCCTTAATTTCGAAATAACGGTATATCTCGAAAACCAAAGCTAACCTAAAAAAACTGCTAGCTTCACTGGATTCAGCGACCCCGAATTAGGTTAAAAATCTTTCGTTCGTATCATACTAAAATATTAAACAGCAAATACTTTAATCTATCTATACAATATATAATTTCTTAGTATGTCAGGATGTTTGCATGTATGTACTATTCTTTCCGCAACTTTCTGAAGCCATCTGATGACATAGGATGCTGAAATTTGGCACACTTGAAGTACTTTCTCTGCGGAAGATCGTAACGAAGCCATTTTTTTTTGATTTTCGGCTTTTAAACTAGTATAACTATAAAGATCTAATAGAAAAGATGTTTTTTTTATAACATGGGGAACTTTGGGCCTCAATCGGCACGGCTATGCACCGTCGGATTGACCTGAAAAATTAGATCATGATTTCCTACACCAAACGTCATATTTTAAGTAGCGCAAACAATTAAATTTAAAAAAAAAATTGCGACCAGTCTACCAAGTACACGTGTTGGACTTTACATCTAAGTGAATAAGTAAGACTTGGTGTTGTTTTCTATCTCGAAAACTACATTAGGACTTATGGGAATTCACATATCGATAGAGGAAAAATTCTGATTCCAACAGTAAAAAAACGTATTTTGAAAAAAACATGAATTAGTTACTGTATCTCTCCCCTACTGGACTTCTGTTACATTTTTTAGCACGGTTTGCATATTTTTAATAAATTAATATAACTCTCAAAATATACTAAGGTTAAATAATTAATTTTTCTGGTGAACTATAGTGTTTTGCAAAACTGGTTCGATCCCATATAGATTGTAGCAACACTCGTTTCTCGCGAAAATTCGTAGCAAAACTGTTTCGTTCCAAAATTAAATCCATTTATTTTCTATATTTCAGTTAGTTTAAATTGTTTAACTGTTGAGTTTTTAATCAAGAATGGCATAACACTTTAGAATCAAAAAAGTTCAACTAGTTTGGTCCATCTAATCGGGCGCTATGTTTTTTTCATTTTCCCAAAAGTCGAATAAAGTGTCACGAACGAGTTTGCGGCACGTGTAAGAATTAAAATATCGATTTGAAATTTTTACAGAATCATTTCTTGCTATTTATATTTAATCATTTAAGAGGTTGCATCCAAAAGAAAAAAGTTTAAAGTAAAATAAGGACCAGTTTCATATACATTTAGCATCAAAGTTAGAGTAGAAGTCGGAATTAGAGTCGTCGGAGTTGGAGTCAGAGTCGGAGCCGTACTTAAAAAATTTCAGAGGGTGTATTCGGAGTTTGAACTATTTCTTGACAAATCCACAGCCTTGGTTAAAACGTTTTATTAGTTTGATAAATTTTGTTTCAAATTTGGGAAGGCTGGATGCAGTGCACATCACATAGTTTTTTTGATGTGTGTATTATAATTGACGCATCGCACCAAATACTCTTCATTACGTAATATAATTTTACACATGATTCCAAAATCATTTAACTGAAAATTGTTTATGCAAATTTTATTGCAAATGACTCAATCGTAAACAAATAAGAACGAAAACCAAGTAAACACAATACCAGCAAAATAAATAAATAAAAATTAAACGATTATTGACAATCAAGTGGGCTTCTGTCTGCAGCAACAACAGCATTATCACTGCATTCTGAACAAGTTCATTCAGCCGCTGCCTTAGTTACATATTTACACCCCATGTTAAAACTTTTACTAACAATAGGAAGCTAAAAGAGTAGTCACTTCTCAGCTTTACAGATTACTTTTGGACAAAGAGTTCGACATGCTGCAAACATCGAAAATTAAAATCATAACAACTGTTTACAAAGCATTTACTTTGGGATACGTACTATTTTATGGTAATGCACTCAAATTTACAACAAAAGCAACAACGTCATTCATTTTTAAACGCCACAGGCTGCCAAAGCTTCGGTTGGGTAGAAAAAAGTCATGTAAAAAAAAGCTGTTTGCAATAATGTTTAAATAAAAGCCAGCCTAAAAAGCTGTTGAGTTTTAAAGTTGTAAAAACAAATAAATGCTTACAAAAAGAGGCAATCCAAAGTGGCCTAAAGAAATTGTACTTGTCTCTGGGGACACTCAAAAGCATTTAACTAAAGAGAAACTATTCTTTTGAGATCTAATGTAAATCCTTAATACTACATCAGGTAAAAACTTAAATAAAGTTCGGAGAGGGACATTTTGGTTTAGCCTAAATGACAATTAATTTTCGTATTAATAAGATTTTAGTACGACATTTTTAATTTGTCGTGTGATAAAAGTTGTTAGACGGGAGAAGTTACTAAAATCTGTGCGGCGGTGTATAATTGTGTTTGGTGACTTCGCAATATTAAAAACGTTTGGCAATAAGTGTCACGCATTGTATAATTATTTTATCACATATGTATATATATATATTGATTCCTATGGTTCCAAATTGGAACAAAGGGCCGTAACGAAATTCTTCCATTGGGATCTGTCCTGTGCGATTTGTCTGATCTCAGACCAAGTTTTTCTTATTTCGCTAATTTTGGATTCTAGTTGCCTTCTCCAGGTGTTAGCTGGTCTACCTCTTCTTCTGCTGCCATGAGGGTTCCAATCAATTGCCATCTTTGATATATAATCATGGGGTCTTCTCAAAATATGACCAACCCAGCTCCATTTCCTCTTTGCAATTTCTATGCGAATTGGTATTTCACCTGTTCTTTGCCAGAGGTCTCTGTTGGAAACTACGTTCGGCCAAAATATTCACAAAATTTTTCGCAAACAACGATTAACAAATACTTGCAGGGATTGAATGTCGCTTGCAGTAGAGTTCCAGGACTCACATCCATATAGCAGGATAGAGCGAACATTAGAGGAAAAAAGGCGAAGCTTAGTTTTTATATGTATTTGTGGTGACTTCCATACTCTTTGTAATGCACCAAAAGACTGTTTTGCTTTCCTTATGCGATATGCAATATCATCACGTGAGCCGCCTGTTGTTGATATGATACTTCCTAAGTAGCAAAACGATTGGACGTCCTCGAGTTCTATGTTGTTTACTCGGAACTTGGAGAGATTTGTCGAATTCATACGTAGAACCTTAGTTTTGTCGAAGTTAATGTGAAGACCGACACCAGATGCTAGCTGATGTATCTGATCCAATTTGGCTGACATGTCGGTAAAGTTATGTGCGAGCAGGCAAATATCATCAGCGTAGTCAAGGTCTTCCAATCGACCATTCATACCTCACGTAATGCCTCTTTTTATTCGGGTTGTTTGCTGCATAATTGAATCCAATACAATATTGAATAACAGCGGAGATAGGATACATCCCTGTCGTACCCCAGTGCTTATACCAATCGGATTGCTTAACGTGCGTTCATGCAGTACTCGACTTGTTGAGTTGCCATACAAAGCTTTGATTAAGTCGATTAGCACAGGTGGAACTCCCTTGCATCGAAGTGCGTGCCAAATTGCCTGATGGTGGATCGTATCGAATGCTTTGGCGAAGTCGATAAATATCAAGTATAATGGAGATCTCCATTCCACCGACTGTTCCACTATGATCCTTAGACTATTTATATGATCGGTGCAAGATCGGTGTGGTCTGAAACCAGCTTGCTCATTTCGAAGATCTGCTGAAATTGATGATGCCAGTCTAGCATGGATTATATTCGCTAACACCTTGTTAATCATGGTTAAAAGAGTTATACCCCGCCAATTTTTACACTCTGTTAAGTCTCCTTTCTTGGGTAGTTTTATTATCATTCCCTAACTTAGTTCAGCAGGAAGAGAGTGTGATGTCCAAAAGTCTCTGATAATAGGGTAGATTATTTTAGCGCTAAGAGTCGGATCAGCCTTAAGCAGTTCAGGGTTAATGTTGTCTACGCCTGGTGCCTTGCCATTCTTCAGTGCACGTATTGCAGTGACGATCTCAGTTTCGTCTGGGCAAACTGTATTTATGTCGGATCTGATTTGATGTGAAGTACAGTGACATTGCCAGACTGTTGTGGGTTGCGGAATTGACAGTATGCCGGCATAATAGTCGGACCATATTGCCAGTTGCCGCTCCCCGGACGCGGCAGTTCCTCCCAACGGATCTTTAAGGGGATATGTGGTTGAACGGTAGTTCCCTGATATTTGCTTTGCAATTTTGTACAAATCTCTACTTCGATGTGTATCGGCAGCTGACTGTGCTTCTATGGCCATATTTTCCACCCAAACCCGTTTGTCTCGTCGCGCACTTCGTTTAACCTGGCGATTTAGACTGGTATACTGTGCCTGAAGGATAAATTTAGAAGCTCTTGTTCGGGCAACGTTAATGGAGCCTTTAAGTTGTCTTCTATCTTCAATAAGTTGCCAGGTAGCGTCTGAGATCCATACTTTACGCTTAGGTTGAGGATGACCAAGATGTTGCTTCGCACTGTCTGTGAAAATGTTTTTTATAGCATTCCATTGGCCTCTATTGCTGTTCGGGATATCTTCATAGCGAGTCGTTAGGGAGCCTACGTAACTTTCGAGAATATTTGAGGATTTTAATTTGGATACATCGTATCGTCTTGGCAAAGACTGTGTTGTTTGTCTTCGGATTGCACATATCCTTAATCGTATCTCTCCTACAAGTAAATGGTGGTCTGACGCTCATCTGCCCCACGCCTATTGCGCACATCTAGTAATGAACCCCGCCACTTCTTGCTTATCGCAATGTGGTCAATTTGGGTTTCTGTTCTGTGGTCGGGGGAAACCCAAGTTACTTTATGCACGTCCCTGTGAGGGAAAATAGTGCCACCGATTGTAAGACCACTGCTTGCACATATCCCGGTAAATAATTCGCCGTTCTCGTTCATTTGCCCCAGTCCATGAGTTCCCATAACGGACTCAATATTCGTGTTAACTGAGCCCACTTGAGCGTTGAAATCACCGGTAAGAAGTAAAATATCACCACTAGGTGTGTCTTTTATTACCTTTTCCAGGAGGCTGTAGAAGTCTTCTTTGTCATTGGGGTCTGAGATTTCAGTGGGGGCGTAGCATTGAATGCATGTGATGTTACGAGCACGGGTGTGCAGACGTATGGATATAATCCTATAAGAATGTGGTTTCCATGCCATTAGGGCGCTCTTGGCCTCTCTAGAAAGAAGGAATCCTACGCCGCTCGATCGAGGGAGTCCACTTGGCTTGCCAGAATATAAAAAGGTTATGTCACCGTCGGTTGTTATTGTGCCATTATCAGGCCACCTTGTTTCACATAAACCAAGGAAGAGAAGGTTGTAGTTCTTGAATTCCTTGTAAATTTGGGCCAATCTTGATGGTTCCAGAAGCGTTCTAATATTCCATGTTCCGAATCGTGTCCTTGATTTAAAGCTAAAAGTCGTCAACAATTGGGGATCATTTTGGTTTCCATTCGTTGTGGTTTCTGAAATCAGTAGAGTTTAAGATGAACCGATGATTAGCCGATCGCATCCGATTCTGGTACCGGGATTGCCGATTGTAGCATCCAGAAATGCTGTTTTTTCAACGAGTTGTTGAGATTGGCTATTGAGTGGCGCCAATTACTCGCCACGCCGTTCCAAGGATCATTGGCAACTCGGGTATTTACAGGTGTTCTAAACGAGACCCCCCGAGACTCTCCCCTTGGGACCGCTGACTTGTCCGCGACTGCTTATTTTATTCGCAGCATCCCAACATATCTGCTGGGGATTCCACTATCCGCAACCCGTGGACGCGTCTGATAGCATTCAGCTATGCTTCCCGAGGCAGTAAGTACCATGTAGTATGTAATTTTACACATTACATGCTACTTAGCCACCACTTGGCAGAAAATCACATATGTAAGTATATGAAAATTTTAACACCAAAAAAGAGCATAAAAAGAGTTATATTAAAAATGTTGGGTGGAGTTCATGTGCCCGAAACTAAAAATCCCAAATTTAGAATCCCGATTTCAAAATCCGGAAAATTAAACAGTTTAAAAATCGTACGGTTGAAAGCATGGTTTGGCTTTCGAAAATGCGCAAGGATTTGTTTCTCTTTGGTATAAAGAACACTGGCTTCGCTAACTAAAGCTTCTCTGTATGAAAATATTTTAATAAACCTTGTATAAACCTGTTTAATTGTTATGAATACTGGGTTAGGTTTTATCATGAAATTTTCATGATAAAACCTAAATGTTTCGCAGCAAATCGTCGGCTTAGACCTGCTAAATCCACCTTTTAAGTAAATTGAGATTTTAATGCCGTATGGTAGCAGTGTTGCTGAAACTTGGTGACCAAAAATGGCTAAATTTACGGAAAAAAATGGCTAAAAATGGGCTAAAAAATGGCTAAAAGCTTTTTTAAATAAAAACACATTAAAATTCAATAACAAACCAGAAATAAATCATTTTAAGTTGTTTACGATGAAATTGTGAGTTAAGATCAATTTGTTAAATAAGAATAATTAATATTAAAATAAATTAATATTAAAAAATATTAAAAAAAATTCGATGTCGTTATTGTTCATCTCATAGAAATCACTTATTAGTTTCAAATAATCATAAGTTTTCAATAAAGTGAAGGTAAATCATAATCACGACAACATTTACCCAACCTTTTGAGTCCAGATCTACAATAAAAAACAAGTAAGAAAGTGTAGTCGGTTAAACCCGACTTTATGATACCCTACACCACATTAGAACCTTTGTACCAAATTTTATCAAATAATCTCTAAATTGCGACCTGTACTATGCGCACAAGGCTTACATGGACAGCCAGCCAGCCGGATAAACATCGTTAATTTGACTTAGAAAGTGATTCTGAGTTAATCGGTATGCGTAAAGCACAAACGCATAGTACCCTCTCCACTATTATGGTGGTGGTATTAATATTGTATTGTTATGGTAAAAATATTTACCTAATTGATAAAATCGAATTAACGGTTGCTTAATGTAACCTATTTCTCAAATTACTTTTAACAATGTTTACTTGGCTAAACACCCTCTCTACTTCAGCATTAGACCATGGAAGTGAGAGCAACTTTATAGTCAATTCTGAAATTTCTAAAACAATTTTGTTACCGCCTGCATCCCTTTATTGAAATACTTGCAACCAGAAAGAAACAGCGATGTTTTTTGTTGGCCCATTTTATAAATTTAATAGTGGAATACTGTTCCTTTATTTTGAAAGATGTTTATAGCGATTTTCAACATTTGTAAAAGTTGTGATTTAAATTAAAGGCGTTTTAATTGTTCAAAATCTTTATTTTACTTTTATAAATTTTTATAATAAAATAAGAATTATTCTTTTAAAAGAAAAACGGCAAAAAAAATTATGGCTAAACAAGTTGAAAAATGGCTAAAAAAAATGGCTAATGGCTAAACTCGTTTTTTAATGGCTAAACAGGGTGAAAAATGGCTAAATTGGCAACACTGTATGGTAGAGAAAGATATGCCTCGTCGACCAGCATGTAGTTTTACTTCAATTTGTGCCCTGAAGTGTGTCAAATCAACAATATGTTTGGTTTTCCTCTCAAGCAGCAAATAGGAAAAATAAAAAGTTTTTTATCTCTCCTGTAAAATTTGTTAAAAGGGAGTTAGCAGGTTTACAATCTAAGCCGACGAAATGTTTTATATTATGGATTGGGACCAGGGCTGTCAGGTATGGCGATTTCTCGACAAACGTGGCGATTTTGAAACGTGTTTGGCGATTTCTGACATAGCTGGCGATTATCTTGGCTATTTTTACCATTTATATTATTTCGGCGCTTTTAATTTTTTGTTATCATTACTAACATAAAAAAAACTTGCAACTTTTTTTCACATGATTTTTGTTTTGTTATCATATTAAGGCCCGTTTTCACAACTTAGCGATAGCTAAAGGTAGGATTTTATCAACCGTATAAAAAGTGTTCCATTATTACAACTTAACTTTTACCTACCAGGCACGATGAGCATTAATTTACTTTATCGCTCACTTTAGGTTAAAGTAAAGTTTTAATAATGAAACATTATTTATAAGAGCGGTTAAAGTCTACTTTTAGCTATCGGTAAGATGTGAAAACGGGCCTAAGTGAATTTTATATTCAGTCACTAATTAATTCAAATATGTATGTATACAGTTCAAAACATCAGCAATAAAATCGGTGAGGCTGAAGTGTACGATCTTATAGACTTATGTACTTAATTTAAGTTTTTTAACTGAATACATATATGATCTCCATTTTATGTTATTTAGAAAAATATTACAGAAACAACACAAAATTTACTTTTGGCGACTTTTTTTTTAATTTTCTCAGTTTTTGGCGATTTTTGACTGAAATATTATACTAGCGTTTTTTGTATGCAAAATTTAATTAAAAAAAAATTACAAAAACTGAACAAAATTGACGTTTGGCGATTTCTTACATCCGGTTTGGCGATGGAGCTCAAAAAAATCTGACAACCCTGATTGGGACCTATTGCCATATTGATACCGTAAAGCCTGGTACTCTGTTCGGTATTTCGTGCGAAATGTTTTCAAACTCAATATGAAAAAAAATTTCTGTGAAATACAAACGAAAAAATTGTGATAGAGTTGTACTCTGTTTATATACGAAAACCATGCGAAATGCTTCTAGCAACATTTTTATTTTCCGTGCGAAACAAGTGCAATTGCTATTATGTATTTCGCACGGAATTTTAAGCAACAACTAATCATTTTTTGTAATATTTTTTTTATTTTGTTTTTGTGAAGTGGAGTTTATAACAAGCGTTTCAAAAATAAAAATGTAGAAAAGTGCAAAAATTAATAATCAAATGAAATTTTTTTGTTTTTTACTATAGAAAATAATTAAAATAAAATTGTTTTACTTTTTTTTAATGACATTTATCAAAACACATGGTTTTGTCATAGATGGGGGTAGTGCACTTGTTTAAAATTATTGTAATAATTTTGTTAATGTTAAGTGATGTACTGAAAATTTTCAATCTCACTACACATAAGTGACTATAATGTTAAAACATTTTGTGCTAAAAAATAGTTTGATTTAAAATCAAGCAAACATCAGTTTTTTGCAATTTTTTTTTTCTTCACTTATTTGACTAAAAATTTTGCACACAATTTAAAATACAAAACTTGTGTTTGCATGATTAAATCCTAGAGTTATTCCGTTATTGACAGAATTTCATTTAGTTTAATATTCTATGATTATGCATATCATCGGAAAAATCAAAAACCATGCAAGTACTAAATTAAATGTTTTTAAATTTTAGTGATATTTTGTTTTCGTACAGCGTTTTGATTGCAAGTTCATTGAGTGCAGATTTTATGCAGACAATCACAGTTGGCGGCAGTGAAAAAATTTACAATACCAATTAATTTTTTTAAGTGCTAGTGAAAAAAATACAAATCATCACTAAAGCTGCTACAAATTTGTAAAAAATAATTTATTGTAGTTTTATTAAGTGAGAGTGCAATGTTGATTTAAGTCAACATTTATTGTACTCCCACATCTATGGTTTTTGCTTACCTTCAAAAATAATGTTGCAAACTTGTAACTAATAAAAACAGTAAGTTTTTGAAAACCGCGGGATAGATAATATTGATACATGACAAAATTTTCGTGTGAAATAATCAATGTTGCTCAACATTTTTCGCAGGTTCGAACAGAGTACTAGGCTCATTACAGATATTTTTCTTCGTTCAAATTTCACAAGCTAACAGAAGGAATACAAATGTAAGAATATGTATATACTTACAACTACAATTCGAGTCGGAAAGAACCCAACCAATTGTAGGGGGATGTAAGAAAAAATAAATTCACTGTTTATTGTTGGTGTTTTGTTTAAGCTTTGATATTGTTACAAGTAAAGGAGCGTATAGACGACATGTTTTTGTCATCTGACATGTCAAATTTCCCACTGCAAAACACATACATGTCGTGTGTTACCTTTTAAACTTTGCTTCTGTTAAAGTCAGACGCAAAGTCATCTGACAAAATTTCAATTAGAGCGTGCTCTATTTCCTTCTGACAAACCATCTGACATCAGAAATCTATGCCGGGAAGAAACTGGCAGCGGCGTCAACTACTGACGGAATCATTAGCCGGCTGAAGTTAATATTTTACAATACCAAGATATGTATGCTCATCTTACCATTGAATAGAATTTATGTAAACATATACATAAAAACCGTTTCATTATAAAATTCTAAATTGGTATCTTTAAAATAAAAGAAAAAAATGTTAAGATGGCTAAATTATTTTACGGCGCAAATAAATATTTTCGTGGCGGCAGCAAGCTATTTTGAAACCGAGAACTACTTTGGTTTCTGCAATAACAATGCGAAAAAAAACAGAGACAATGTCAGAAGCAAATTACATGTACGTTTGTGACCGAATATTATAAACCTTATGTAAAACAGCAATTTTGACAGACACGAACAATTACATGTGACTTGAAAATTTGACATGTCAGATGACAAATACATGTCGTGTACGGGCGCCTTAAGACTTTGAGTGTTTAAAATTCTTATTCGCTTTAGGGTTTTATTTGTATAATATTTTTAGCTTTTCTAAAATCTTTGGAAAAGGTTTCCTGATGATCTGGCCTAAGCAACCAGTGAAATGCGCATAGAAGCTAGCTTTCTCTCAACAATAAATTTCAGTGTATTTATCAAATATAAAAAATTGGGAATTTAGCACGTCATACAAAAATCTTAATAGTAAATTTTGTATTCCCGTAAATAACTTTGAAAATAAATTTATTCAAAAATAAAAATTATTTTAGGAATATAAGAAATAAATATGCAAATAAATTGCAATTATAAGCAATGGTTGATTGACTGCATATTTCACTAAATGCAAATGTATTTTAAGTAAATTTTTTTGTTTTGCACTTGTAAGAATAAAAAAAAAATAAACAAAATATGCTTCTAAAAGGTGAAATATGCACTATTAACTTCAAAATATGCGGCAAAAATGCCGTCAAGGCTAAAGTATGCACTAACAAATCGGTGCCTATATTTACAAAAAGCTCTAAAGCGGATAAATATAATGTTTCTGCATTCATTGGTCGCACAAGGAAAACAATGAAACTGTCTAATGAGTCGGATTTTATAATCCCGAGGTCTTCGATTTAAAATTTCAAGATAAGTTCTTTGAAATTTAATCGTTATATCGATACCTCAATGCATAACGCTGAATTTGTCGATTTTGAGTTAGTAAAAGTGACACACAAAAATTTGTATAAAACCCTACGCTTTTGTTGATTTGCAAAATGTTTCTTTTTGAAAATGTTCATTTGCGTCTATTTCAAATAACTCTAAAGAAATAAAAGCAATTGGCTTAGCAAAAAGGGAGAAAAAAAAGCAATTAAAAACTAAACATCCAATTTTCACGTTTTCACCTTTTTTGAGGTATCGATATGAAATTTTTATTTTCACAAATAACTTTTAGTTTAATAATTTTCTTCTAAATGTCAAAATCGAAATAAATTGTAACACAAATATTCAAAAAAACTTAAAGTTTTTATTCAAATAACTCACAGTATTAAAATATGTTTTTCCCTTTAAAATCTCTGTAGTAATCATATGCAACTTTACCACATTCACTAACATTCGCATAATATTTGTTGCATGAGTGCAAGTACTGCTAGTCCGGTCCGTCTGCCATTTATGGCAAATAAATCGTACCGGTTTACAAGAAGTCAAAATTGAAAATACAAAAAATATTAAAACTGACTCTTCAGCAATTGCTGTTGGTGCAGTAAATGCATGGGGTTTCTCTGTTAAATACCGCTGTGAATCGTGTAGACAAATAATTAAAAGGTGTTTTAATCGCACATTTCCTATTACGATAACACACACTTGCATATTTACATCCATACACTTGCAATTATAGTTGTGTTTCGTTAGTGCGAATGCACTCATTAACGATTAATCGTATGAAATGAACATAAAAGTTGCAAAATGGTAAAAAGTAATGATATATTAATTAAGTTGGTCTATTTGTTGATAAAATGTTCATACTTATACGAAATTAAACTTATTTTAATAATATATTTTTGTAAATTTGAATAAAGAATAAAGAATTTGCTTATAATGGGTGATTTTTTAAGAGCCATGGGAAAGTTAAAAAAAAACACATAAAATTCAGAAAAATGCATGAAATCTTTATTTGAATCGACAGTACGGTCCATATAATTTAATGTTTAAGATTATTTCATGCAAATGTTGACCGTACACAGAAAAAAATATCTCAAGAAAATTTTTAACAACACAGTTTGTTAAAAATATAATTTTTGTTCAACAAACTTTGTGTTTGATTCAATGAACAAATTTATCAAATATACACTTTACAAAATAGCACTCAATAAAACATATTTAATAATGAAATATTTAAATATTTCTTCAATAAAACAAATATTTGAATCAACGTTAAAACAGTATTTTTACAACTATTGTTCATTTTATAATAGGTCATAATTCTCATTCGCTTAACAGTTTTATTTGGTTTAATATCTTTAGTTTTGCCAAAGTCTTTAGAAAAAGGTTTCATGATGATCTGGCTTAAGCAACCAGCGAAACGCACATGGGAACTAGCTTATACCCCCATAATAAATTTTTGTGTATTTATTTATCATGGAAAAAAATTGGCAATTAAGCACGTCACCATTAATAAATTAAGATTCGATAAACATTTTATTTGATTTATTCAACATTTCCAACAATTTATTTTAACAAATCACGCAAACATTTTGTTGAAAAAAATTATTTTGGGCAACAACTTTTTTTATTGATTCAATAAACTTGGTTGTTGACTAAAAATTCAATAACTATACCTACAAACTTTTTTATCAATAATGCAAAAATCGTCATCGCAGAAAATTTAAAATTTTTTTTATCAAATATGCGATTTTCGTATTCAAATATGAAAATTATTTTTTTCTGTGTAGTCCAATTTTGGCATACTCTTTCCAACATTTCGGCCGGTATCTCATGAATAAATGCCTCAATGTTGTCTTCCAATGCGTCAATTGAAGCGGGCATGTGTGTATAGACATGAGCTTTAACATAGCCCCACAAAAAATAGTCTAAAGGCGTTAAATCGCACGATCTAGGCGGCTAATTGACCGGTCCCGAACGTGAAATAAAATGTTCACCGAACTCGCCTCTCAATAAGTCCATTGTTAAGCGTGCTGTGTGGCATGTGGCACCGTCTTGTTGAAACCACATGTCTTGCAAGTCAAGCTCTTGCATTTTGGGCAAACAAAAGTTGGATATAATCTCACGGTAGCGCTCACCATTCACAGTTACGTTACGATTCGCATCATCTTTGAAGAAGTACGGTCCAATGATGCCACCAGCCCATTAACTTTACCAAACTGTGACTTTTTCTGGATGCATTGGTAGCTCTTGAAATGCTTCTGGCTCATCTTCACTCCAAAATCGACAATTCTGCTTATTGACGTATCCATTGAGCCAAAAATGAGCTTGGTCGCTGAACACAATTTTTCGATAAAAAAGTGGATGAACTTTTTTAACAGAGCACGCATTTTGATAATAAAATTCAATAATTTGCAAGCGTTGTTCGTTTGTAAGACGATTCATGGTTAAATTATAGACCAAACTGAAGATGTTTGAAGTGAAACAAAACACGAAACGTGTGTCAGCTGTTTAAACCAGTGTTGTCAAAAAGATAATAGCTAAAAAATCACCCGGTATTTGTAAACTCAACGAAAGTTTATTTAAATTTATGTATAAGTGCCCATGTCTTAAGAAACATATTGAATGAATTAAATAAAACTAATGTTAAATTGATGAAATTTAATCGGAACTGAAGAGCTGTTATAAACATTTTATAATTTTTAATAAAATTGAATAAGCTTTATTAATAATTGAATTGATTAAACTTAATTACGGCGAGTATAAATTCACAATCATAGCAACAATTTGGTTTTTTCTTCTATCTTATTTCTTTCCAAAGTATTTCATATATTTTCCTTTAATTTTTCAAACAAAAATGTAACTAAAGTTTTTTTTTTAAAGTTGATACAACTTCTACTTCAGCAACATTTTGTATGGAATTGTTTCTGGTGTTTTTAATAATTTTATTTAGTTTGAATGAAAATTTTAACAAAATGTTCCAACAAATAATAATAAATACGTTTTATTGTTCTGGGCAAAATTTGCAAACGGTTTCTTTAATTAAAATGTGTGTGGTCGCGAAAAAAATTGTTACTCTATTGTGAGTAAAAAATGTTGCTGCCTTATGTGAACGAAGCTTTAAAGAACAAATTTAAAAAAGAAACAACTTTTAAACCTAAAATAGTTCAGTTAAAATTTATTTTTCTATAAGAAAAATATAAAACACTTTATATATGTGTTTGAAAATGGATAGATAAATACTTACAAAAGAATAAAGGTGATCTTAGTATATACGATGTTAAGCTTCGTACAGACGATGGTCAGATCTTACAATATTGGTAAGCAGCGTTGCTTAAATTGCATTAAATTTGGCTAAAATGTCATACAACTGTGTGAACATTGTAAGCTCATTTGTATTTGCAGAAGTGCAAAATTAATGCATCTGACAATGGACCATTGTCAGAAAAATATTGCTGTTGGCAACGCCTGCTTACAATATTGTAAGATCTGACCATCGTCTGTACGAAGCTTTAGTATATAAATTAAATTGCCAACTCTAATGTTAGGAAAATTAAATAAATGTGCAGACTTTTTGGCAAAAAATTTCAGATTTATAACGTGAATATCACAGTACAACACATGATTTGCCAACTCAATTCTGTGAACTGTATGTGAAATTAGACCCAAAAAGAAGAATTTCTGCATCATTCGTTTTGTCTTCTTACCTGCGATTTGAAGTAAGTATCGATTTGAAGTTAGTACTATCGTATAGGGGAATTTATCACGTTTTAGGCCCTGTTGTTTGACATAGCTCGACAACCACTAGCCCAATTTAGTTAAAATAAATTTTAAAAAATTAAGAATTACAATTCCCTTAATCTGTTCATATATTGTTTTCCTATACAAGTAACACTTTCGAAGTTAAAAATGAATGTATGAAGGGAAAAAATTATTTTTTGCCTAAAAATTAAAATTTTTTTTTTTAAAAATACATAAAAAATCCAAAATGGAAAAAAGTTTCAAGTCTAGTTATTTTTTCGCAAAGTCACATAACCTATGAGCAAAATGAGACAAAGATCATAAAAATCGATGCACGCGTTTGTCATTTATTCACAATTAAGTAAATGTATGAATTTCAAAAATTTGCTCGAGATATGCACAACATTATTTGGAGAAAACATTGACACCTTTTTCATGATTCTGAGAATTAAAAAAAAAAGGAATAAACAAAAGGTTATTTGATTTTTATGATTGCGGTAATAAATGTACGTGGACAATTAAACGGAAAGTGGACCTTTTTATTATTTGGGTTTTTCCGGTGGCTACCTATATGATTTTTTTTACAGAAATTGCACCCACATTTAAGGGTGGTCATTATTTGGAAAGTTTTGCACAGTTTGAAACGTACAAGTGCTGAATCAGGTATATAGCCAGCCGCCCTTAAAATATGCGCCCATTTATAAGTACCTGGCAGTAAAATATTCAAAAATACGTAGTATTTATAGGTGTGCATTGATCGATTTTTGGCATTCAGCCAGTGCCGACGAACGCGAACAGTAAAAGTGATTTTTCTCCAGTTTTTTAAAAGTGAATAACAACAAAACATAAAATATATCAATATGGAAAACAACAAGTGCCCATATTTGGATGAATATTGTTACCTTTGTGGTCATATCGTCCGAAAAATACAGAAAAAAGATCGAAAAAATTTGTTTACTGAGCAATTCAAAACCGCGTTTTGTAATTATTTCGATGAAGCAGATTTAAGTGGTGCAAATTTTACGCCGAACACAGTGTGCAACAGTTGTTATACTACCCTTCTAAAATGGATTCACGGAAAAAGTAGAAAGTTATCTTTTATGAAGCCAGTAATTTGGGTGGAAGACACAACTGGACATGATGAATCCAGGTGCTATGCATGCATAAATTTTCGTCCTGGATTAAACAGACAACAATTGAAAACAAAAGTATACACTGCTGCATTTACTGCCACACTTCCAGTGCAACGCCCTGCTGATACCGATGCACCTAAACCTCCGAGTGCGGATACTGTGTCCCTGCTAGCCGAAACCGTTTTCACCAATCCGACCGATTTGGATGATGCTGATTGGATACCCGATATTGAAAATAGTGCACCACAACCGCTACCACAAATCGAAATGGATTACATTGTGGCCAAGCTGGGACTATCACAACACGACTCCGAATGGCTGACATCATTTTTGAAGAGAAGAAAACTCACACAGCAAAATGTCAGCGCAACATCATACCGACAACGCCAAGCTGATTTTCAGAAATTTAATTCCGTTGACGAAGCAAATACGTTCACGTACTGCCATGATATCCCAGGTTTAGTGAAAAAATTGGGAATGGATTATATCGCTGGCGACTGGCGTTTATTCATCGATGGTTCAGTTACTAGTTTGAAGGCTGTGCTGCTGCACAAAAAAAATAAAAAACCATGCATTCCATTGGGATTCAGCACAACTATGAAGGAAACGTATGAAGCATTGGGCGAAATTTTGAAGAAAATCAAATACGATGAACACAAATGGAACATTTGTTGCGATCTGAAGGTGGTCAACATACTACAAGGGATTATAGAAAAGGGCGGATATCCAAAATACTTCTGCTTCCCTTGTAATTGG
This sequence comes from Pollenia angustigena, assembly GCA_930367215.1. NCBI lineage: Eukaryota > Metazoa > Arthropoda > Insecta > Diptera > Polleniidae > Pollenia > Pollenia angustigena. The sequence continues at coordinate 170,128,349 of OV884058.1, forward strand.
GATTCACGATACAAAGGAAATCAATATCAATGTAAAGTTTGGAAAGGAAGAACTCCCGAGCTCAACAAACAATTAAAATTACGCAATGAACCCATGATAAAGGACCTGGATGATATTTTGTTGCCACCGCTCCACATGAAACTGGGAATAGCTGGGAAATTCGTTGAAGTGGTGGTCAAAAAAGTTAACGGCGCCTTTGACTGTTTGAAATCCATCTTTCCGAAACTCAGTGATGAGAAAATTAAAAACGGTACGTATCGTACTCTGTATTTCAATATTGTCAAAATCGGTGCATCCATGACGCTGAAATTGCATTTCTTGCACCACCACCTCGATACTTTTTTGGCACAATCACCTCAGGAATCAGACGAACAAGGAGAGAGGTTCCACCAGGTGACCATGCCATTTGAAAAGCGGTTCAAAAGCAAAAAATTGGATGCATTGCTTGCGGAGGTTTGTTGGTGGAGTTCCACAATTATGCAGTTTGAAGAAAGCACCGAAGATGAAGACATTGAAATTGGTGGACACAGTGAAAGAAACACGCCCTTGAATAGTATGTGTATCTCGGATGACGATACAGACTCAGACCATGAATATGAACAACCTACGAAGAAAACAAGATCATCAGAACCACAAGCGTCAACTTCTACAAGGATGGATATTGCCAATAATTGAAAAAATGTTCTAAATTTTGTTTTTATGCATATTATAATTGCGTATTAATTGCATATTATTTTATTTTCATTAAGTTTTTATAAATAAAGTTTTTTTTTGCATGATAATTTTTTAATTTATATTTTTATTTTAAGGGTGGTGGCTATAACTGATTTTTGAAATTCATACCTTTACTCAATTGCGAATAAAAGCGAAACGCGTGCATCAATTTTTATGATCTTTGTCTCATTTTGCTCATAGGTTATGTGACTTTGCGAAAAAATAACTAGACTTGAAACTTTTTTCCATTTTGGATTTTTTATGTATTTTTAAAAAAAAAAATTTTAATTTTTAGGCAAAAAATAATTTTTTCCCTTCATACATTAATTTTTAACTTCGAAAGTGTTACTTGTATAGGAAAACAATATATGAACAGATTAAGGGAATTGTAATTCTTAATTTTTTAAAATTTATTTCAACTAAATTGGGCTAGTGGTTGTCGAGCTATGTCAAACAACAGGGCCTAAAACGTGATAAATTCCCCTATACGATAGTACTAACTTCAAATCGATACTTACTTCAAATCGCAGGTAAGAAGACAAAACGAATGATGCAGAAATTCTTCTTTTTGGGTCTAATTTCACATACAGTTCACAGAATTGAGTAGGCAATCAATTAACTGAAAAATGTTGTACTGTGTATTTTATGGCAGTATTTGGTAAAATTTAAGGTCCTTCCATATTCTTCCGCAAATGTGGAAATTTTTTTTAATGTAACAGAGTTTTGATGTTCACTAGAAAACTTATCTTTGCAAGTTATTCTTTATTTTAAAGATTATTTAAAATTTAATAATTCAAACTTTTTTGATGCTAATATTAACAACGATTAAATAAAAATGTCAAACTCAAATATGTATATTAGAGCGACTCAAGTTGTATGGGAGCAAAACTAGTGCTTTATGTACCCTCCTAAAAATGAACCTTGGACTTTCTTAAGATGACATTTTAAATATTTCGGCTCCAGCTTTGACCTCTCGTGAGCTGGACCAGTTTGAAAAAGGGTATATTTTTGCATGTTTTGTTAATTTAAGAATCTGTATCATTTCTTTTTTCTTTCTTTAGTCCTATTTTCATCATGATCTAGAAACTAAATCCGCTATCATATTAGAGTGACTACAAAATTGCATTTATATATATTCCAGAGCACCTTGTAAAATGCATCTATTTGCAAAAATCTAAATTATTTACTTACAAAGATGATATGCTTAACAAAAGATAAAATTTGATACCCATATTGCCCTATTTAAAACGAAGGGTTACCACCCCATTGCATTTTTGTCAAAACGCGAACTAGCAAGAATTTCAAAAAAAGCTGAGACACGTATTTAATTAAATCGACTAAGGATTAAAACATGTTAATTTGGCACTTTTATTACAAACAACCCCGAACAAAAAATTCAAAAACCGTTATTTTTACAGAAAATTCTTAAAAAAAAGGACGGATGATTGTCCTTATACAAATTGTATATGCAGTTGGACGCGCCTAAAAAAAACTTTCTTACGATACCCAATTTGGATATGTTGGTAAGGAAACAGATTCTTAAATCAACACAACATGCAAAAATATACCCTTTTTCAAACTGGTCCAGCTCACGAGAGGTCAAAGCTGGAGCCGAAATATTTAAAATGTCATCTTAAAAAAGTCCAAGGTTAATTTTTAGGAGGATACATCGAGCACTTTTTTTGGTGAGTCGCTCTAATGTATATTAGGGGTCCCAAAATCTTTTTTTGTCAGAGGCTCAAGCATAATTTGAAAGCTTATAGGGTCCAGTGTTTTTGAATTTTTTTTTAGATTTTTAGGAAGAGGTTTAGAGGTCGCGCAAATCAAGTCTTTGTTAAAAATCTGGTTTTTCGGCCTTTTTTCAAACTTGACTCATAACTTTGTCAATAACCACGTTCATTTAATTTTTTAACAGAATATTTCTAAAGATAATTTCCCAAACTTTATTTCCATATGCAAAAACATTAAGTTCCGGCAATATTTTTGTCCATTACGATTCCAAATATTAAGTCCTTTTGTAATTTTTTAACAAATTCTGTAAAAAACGGTTTATTACTTTTCAAATTTATATGAAATGTATAAAAACTAGTGACGCGATTTTGAAAACCGATAAAATCTTAACAATTAAGAAAAACAAAAATGGAATTTTGTCCTACAGTTTCCGAGTTACACTATTTTTATAGTTTGTACCTTAAAAATGGTGATACTTTTTTCGTTATAATTATTGTATATTTCCATAAATTTTTATAGTTACGTTTTAACTGTCATTAACTTCTGACATTTATTGATCTAAACCGTTACACGCTATCATTTTCACTTTCTATTTTATGTGTGCTCCATGAGCTATCAATCGGGCTCGCTGGATAATGAAAATTATCTATGCTTTGAAAATATGCATTTTCCGAAACCAGTTGCATTCTTATATAGACAAATCAACAGTTGATGCCTTGCTTGAATTGAGTTCCTTTATTTTGAGAATATATATCAAATATTGGTACCTCTGCCAGTGCCCTCGATACGCTCCTCTCAATGATCTGAGCCTATTAAAGGAATTGGATAGTTATAAAATTATTAATAAAGCAGCTGCAAAAGCCTCGCTTTAACTTTTCTAGGTCATCAGTGGTACTTTACTCCGAAATTGGCAGCCCCAGCGTTTTTTGATGAACGTATCGACATCAAAACTTTGCACTTAATGACAAAAAAATTTGCAGATACTCCATGCAGCGATTATGAAGTAGCAAATGTAACTTTAACAGAAGAAAACTTTTGAAATAAAGAAATTCAACAATTCATTTCAAAAGCCAGTCTAACTTTTTTTGAAGCTTGCAATATTTCCAGAGAATTGGAAAGCCAATAAGTCATTTCAAGAGGCAAAGAAAAAAGTTCAACAATTACAAGTGGTAAATGATGTGGCAGAACGAGGTGTGGGTTTGGGTAATACTTATATTAATGTCACAACTTCTGAAACTGATTACCAGAATTTACTGCAAGGTATAGAACTACACCGCAAGAACCTCAATAAATGATTTTTCACAGAGCAAAAGAAAAGTTTTTTTTTTTGATTGGGTAAGATTGGTGTGGCCAGTAGCTTTTAATAACAAATACTGGGTATAAAAATAAAAACGGGTATAACTCAGGAACGGTAAGAACAAATTTAAAAATTGTTTAATCATATTAATAAGAATTTATTTGTCTTTCAAACTGCATCATTAGTTTTTTTCGTTTTTATTTAAACTTAAAAAGTTGTAAAGCGTTATTGCAAAATTTTTTTAAAGCATTACGAAAAATTGTAATTAAGGGTATCCAAACGAGTAAACTCATCACCAAAACTTATAATTTTTTCACACAGGAATAAAGCTTGGATATTTTTCTTTATAACTGTTTCCTCAGCAGTGAAGAAATTCGTGGTATTAACCAAGTTATTAGTAAAGTTAAAAAAAGGCCGAAAACTCCGTTTTTTTATGAAAACTACATTTGCGCGACCTCCAACCCTATTCCGAAAATTCTTAAAAAAAACCAAAAATACTTTACCCTATAAGCTTTTAAATTTTAACTGAGCACCTATGAAAATCAGAAAGAAAAAATTTTTTGGGACACCCTAATGTATATGTATTGTATACATATATGGAATATACATAATTATAAGAAAGTTAAAAAAAAACTTTTAATTTAACTGCAATTTCTTTGTAAAACCTTTATTTTGATTTTTTTTATTTTTTTTAATTTCATAAGTTATTAACATTAGTTAATTCTGAATTGTTATTATTTGTAAGGAAGAATAGGTTTTATTGTATTAAAAATAGGTATTTTTTATTTGCCGGTTTTTTCAAATTAAAGCGCCGATAATGCCGACTTTTTTTATCAAAATCATCTGGAACCCCTGTTGTCCGCTTGTTTTTCTAATGAGAGAGAGTGAGACTATTATTATTTACTTACACATGTTTGTTTACCCCGTTTCCCCGTTGTTTAAAGAATAACTCTCAATTATCAGACACCAGCAACATGGTTTCGCAATTATTTTATTTTAAAAATTTGATGAATTTAACTAAATAAATTTAACAAATAGAAAATGGGAATTTTTACACAAAACAAACAAATCGTTTTTATAGATAAGTAAAAATTTGTTTTTGGTAGTTAAATTATATGAAATAACTGAAAATTCATTTGTTTTTACGGAATGTGGGGTTGAATTCTTGACAGCTAAAATTAAATGAACTTTTCGTTAATTTAAATAATATTATCATTTAATTTTACATACAGAAGAATTTAACTAAGTCAACGGACAACATTAACTGCAACCGAAAATCCGTATCAATATGCACTTAGTTATTTGAACAAACGTTAGAATCAGCTAAAAATAAATTTACTTGAAATTTGAAATGTTTATTTATTTAACAATTACTGAACAGAATACTTCTTAAATTTAGAATTTCATTTAATAAAGCTTTTTTGCTAAAGGCCCTTTTCTCAACAAATACACGAAAGTTGTTTAATTAGAGAAAAATTTCTTGCCTTTTGTTAATTTGATTAAAAAGAATCATTAATTTAATGAAATATTTGTTTCATTGAATTGTATTTAATTGTATTTCAAATGATTGATTCTAGAGTAAAACACTACACTCAAAATATTGTGTAGTTAAATTCAAACGAAAATTCACTTTAAACCACTTAAAATTCATTTAAAAAACGGATCATTAACATTTCATTTAAAACAAATGATTTTTACATTAATTTTTAAACTTCTTATTTATTGAACAGCATATTCGTTAAAAGTGAATAGTTTTTACTTTAAAAAATATATTTTAACCGACAAAAATCAAACTTCATAACAAAATTAATACGGAAAAGCTTTTTTTTTTTGAAGTTTGTTTTTTGAATAACAAACATAAATGTTGAAAAATAAATTTAGAGGGAGTTTACACGGAGTCTTTTCAGACATGTCTGTTTTTGACATTCCCTTTTGAACATGCTTCCAAAAACCTATTGTCTTTTTACGATACATACATACAAATTGAAAACATGAAAATTCTAACACCTGATTTTCACGATGATTTAAAAGACATGCCTTTTTTGTAGTTCTTTTTTAAAGAAACTTCCAAAGACATGTTCAATTTTCACAATGTTTCTTATTTTGTTTGATTTTTTTTATTTTCCTTATAAATGTATGTATGTATTGAATTTTTTTGAATTAAATTTGTTTATTTTTTTTATATTTTAATAAGCAATTGTAATTTTGAAATAAAAATACAACATAAATTGAAAAACAAAATTAAATGCAAAGAGGAATGTCAAAAAAAACACAGAAAATACGATTCATGTCTTTTTTTCTACCCTGCTTACTTCTCTCCCCCGCTCGCTTTCAAACTAAAAAAGACATGTTTCAAAAATAGGGGAAAAAATCATCATGAAAATTGAGTGTTATAAACAAACATGAAAACTGATTTCATGTCTGTTTGACAACCCCTCTTTCTTCTCTACCCCGATTGCCTACAAACAAAACAAACGTGTTTGTTAGACATGTCTGAATAGACACCGTGTAAACTCCCACTTATTCGTAAAATAACTATATTTTTATAGTGGGACTTTGGCAATAATTCCCGAATCAAAAAAATTTTTAGCGAGCGTGCGTGATCTTATATATATATATATATATATATATATATATATATATATATATATAACTTCATAGTGCGGGTGCGAGCGAGCTTTACTACATTTCCTTCCCTTGTGAGTTTAAATCACTCACGGACACCGCTTTACCTTCCAAATTTATTTTGCCTTAAAAATTGTTCGATTAATGTTCCCATAATCTACTTAAAATCTTATAAAGATCCTTCAAAAAAAGAAGTTGTCTAGTCTGAAAACCCCTTTTTCAAAAAGAAGCACAATCCAATTTTATTATTTATTTAAGTCACTCTGATGATGATAATGCCCATGACGTTCATAATGAGACGTTCATAATGGTGATCATGATGCTGTTGAATATTAATTATTTGCTCTTAAATTATCATAAACAAATACATATAGAAACCATGAATAAAAAGTTTAAACAATCACTTACAAAGTACAAGTACCCCAGAAACAGACAGACAATGGATGTAAATGGAAAAATGCATCTTAAGCAATTAATTCCAAAATAGATTTCTAGTATTCATCTGTGTGAGTGCGTGTGGCATTTAAATAACTTCTTAAAGATTTTTTTTTACAATCGCATGGAGTGACTAGAACTACAACCGCCTGAATGGCTGAGTGGTTAAGTGAGTGTGTAAGGGAATGAGTGAGTACATTAGGTTTTACGCTTTCAGACACAATTCCAATTCTGCTACTGCTTTTGCTTTCTGGCCTCTTCTTCTTCCTATGGCTTGTTTAAATATATATTTAAGTGTTAAACTTGGAAATGACTGTTAGTGCTACTAAAGTGTGTACTTGATATTTTTTTTTCTTTTTTTGTATTTGTATAATTTTCTACTTGTACTTGTTGATTTGTGTCCATGTTCAAGTGCTACTGGCGTTTTTATCTCCAAAAACATTGTTTCTTTGTTTTTTTTCTTCTTATTCTTGTTGTCTAAATGCGTTACATTTGAATTATGTGAATGAATGATGTGAAATGCGATTAAATTATTTAAATAAAATGTCAAGTATTTGATTATTTTGTTTCAGATACTTCTTAATTTTTACTTTTTAGGGGAAAATTTTATTTGTTTTATGATTATAAAAACTTGTGATAAAAATTTGTTAATAATCCAATAACAAAACTTGTAATCAATCTAATAAAATCTTATTTTATTTTGCGTATTTAACAAAACTTGGTATCAAATTATTTTTAAAAGAAATTTTAAAAGAATTTGGATTTTATTCTACATTAAGCCGTGAAGTAAAGAAACTAGCGTAAAATCAGGTTCATATCGATGAAATGTAAGTTAATTACAGCATTATTGAACTTAATTAAAAATTTTTAATTATTGTTCACTTTATAGAAAAATTTTTGTTTTAAAAAAATGTAATTGGACTCGTAAAGGGGAATAGAAGGCCGCATCGTGGTGACAGGAGACGCGCAACACTAGATTCTTTGTATGGATAAAAACTAAAGGCAGTGGACGAGAAAATTCTACAGGCTTTTGAAATGTGGCTATACCGCCGAAAATTGAAAAATCCATAGAGTGATCACACATCTTATGGTGAAGTATTGGGGAAAATTGGCCAATAATGCCACCTAGACGCAAGCATCAAGCAACGAAAAGTGGCGTATTTGGGACATTTCAAGGGAAACGCAAAATACAAACTTTAAACGTCAAAAATTTATGGTGACGTCAAGGAAGAGCAATAGTGATAATATCCAGGATTGGATCAACTAAAGTGAAGGGTCAAACCTCATATCTGTTACGGGGAATCGGGAAGTAGCACTTAAAAGCAGTTGCTTTAAAAAATAGGTAAAAGGAGATAACTTAAAATTATATTGGTATGAACGCTTACAAATAAAGAAGAAGAATAATAAATTTTAACTTTTACTAAAATTTTTATTTTAAAACAAGGTTCTTTATATTTCACACTATGCGACATCTCGCTTAAAAAAAAATCACGCAACAATTTGATGTTCTTTTTTTATTTGTTTTTCGTATAAATTGTTTGATATTTAATATTTAAATTTTGATTAAGTTTGAATCATTAGTTAAACATCAAGTTGTAGCGAGTTATCGAAGGGCTACCAAATAATTTACGAATATTGTTGCAGGGTTATGTCGCATAGTCTGAAATAGGTATTTGACTATCGCCAGTAATTCAATGCAGTTTTGTTTATTTTTTGATATTTTTAAATCAAAATTTTTAATTTAAAACAATTCGTTAACTTCAAATTCTTCTTGGTGTTTAAATTAGTACATTATAAGGACCCTTAAATTACTCCCGATTAGTCTTTAGCCCAAATAAGGCAATATTGCATGGCTATTTTATTACTCTGTAGCATAGCTGACAGATAGAATTAGTTAAAAATCGTCAGATATACCGAAATCGTTATTGCAACATGACAAACATTTTTATTTATGTTAAGAAATTTTTAGTTGTTTTCATCTTGTTTCTAATTTATTTTTAAAATAATAAAATTAAATTTTGATTCAGAAAAATCGTAAAAACGTTTTCTGACACATAAAATGCAAACTTCTCCTCTTGTAGAAGATCTCGAAGTACTTGTCGCAACTAAAAAACCCCTATTTGGGTTTTGATACTTAACCGGCGTTCGGATTTTTTGGCCTCATGAAAATGAAAAATTTTATATTTTTCGTAAACAATTTTCTCTTAGTTTAAAGTTACAATTGTGGCGAAAACAAAAAAAAATTCCAATTGGTTTCCGAGATATAGACATGAGAAAAATGACATGTTCTTTGGAGAAATCAAGTTTGAGTCAAAATGTTCATGAATCAATAAAATCTGAACGGCAGCTAAACTAGCAAAACCCAAAGAGGGGTTTGCTGGTTTCGATAAGTATTTTAAGAGATTTCTCACTAAAAATAGCTTGCAGTCGATGACTTCAAAAGTTTTGAACAGTGTTATCAATTGCAATTATTTTAAAATATGAAAATATTTAAGACGTTACTTGATTAAAACCCAGAATTATTGGAATAACCCAAACAAAAGTTTTTCAAAAGTATTAACATTTATAAGAAAGTAAAAAGGTGGATGCCAGATGAACTGTAGGCGGATACTACCATCGATTTCATACGTCGATGATCCTATTTAACAGACTGCAAACAAACTGGTTGAAAATTTGGGCTATAAGCAGAATTCTATCGTCAAAAATGTCCGAAGTTTGTTAAATAAACTGCCAAAAATGAATGCCAACCAAATAATGAAAGCGTCCAAAAATCTTACCAAAATCTGAAGGTATATTAAGAAATTTTGTAAATCAGCACAACATTTGTCATATGAAAAATCGTCTAGTTTAGATCATTAATCGTCAAATCGTCAAAACACATTTTTTAAACCAAAAATCGTCAAATTGATGATAAATAATCAAGTCTAGCAACCGTGCGGATTTAATAAATAAAAAAAAAAGTTTCTTAAATTACGCGTAATTGAATTTATTTCATATTTTTCTTAAACAGCAATTCATAAAACTTCTGATCAAAGCAGTTTCAGTTATTCCCTTTTAAATCTCACACATCTTTCTAACTTCCTTTCAAACTCCAAAAAAAAAAATAAATATAATAATAATTTACTTTCCAAATATTTAAACATTAAGTCTAAACAAATAAAAAGAATTAAAATTTTAATTTACCACATCTCCGTAAGTGCATGGGATGACATTGCATGTTGCACATGCATATATACAAAGATTCATTTATACCACTCACCACAAATGTATCTCAAAAGAAACACAAAACGTATTTACTGCTCATAAGAGTTTTTATACTTTTTTTTTTTGTATGTTTGATAGAATTTAGTGTGTTATTTATTTTTGGCGCCCATGGCGCCAAAGCCGCACATTTTTGTGAGTTTTGCTTCGTTGCAGTTGGAAGCACTTGAGTTGGAGTGGCAACATTTTCATTAACCTCATGACGACGATTATTAGCATGTTTGCCTTCCTTATAAAACAGTGTGTATGTGTGTGTGTTTATTTCTTATAAGAGAGTAAAAGAGAGAATACGGATGCGCATATTTTGAAATTTGTAGCCAGCGTTGCCAAGGCCAAAAAAAAATTGTAACGAAAATTTAAACAAAAAGTAACTAAAAGCAATAAAAAGTAACCAAAATTATTTTTTATTAAATGTGTACATGTCTAAATTGTGTTTAATTGAACCTTATAGGCGCCTAAACTGCTGCTGCTGAAGGAATAGGACTATTACAAAAAAAAAAAGCTTTATAAAATACATAACTGAAATTTAGCTCATAGAATAAATTCGAAAAATAAAAAATGTTGAATATAATATAAAGTAACCTTCGAATGGAAATAATTCCCACTTTCTATTTTGACAGTATGTTACCGATGGTCTAGAAAGAACAATATTCTATATAATTTTTCGTGGGTGTGGCACCTCATAGGTTTACACAGTTAACACTTATTTTCGTCTATTTGAAAAACTTTTTGAGCTAGAGTTTTCTTACAAGCAGAACTTTTTTTGTCTTCCTGTATCAAAGTTCAAAATTAAGCTATATCATGCGGTAGATATTTTATTTTATTTATTTTATTTATTTAATTTAAGTCTATGGACAAATTCCTTACAGACTATCTTAATGTATTAACATAATCACCCTTATCATGAATTCCACATGTGAAAATTTCCGAATAAAATTTTTTATTCACATGGGTTTTAAATTCGTATCATGAATTCCATGTGAATAAAATTACATACCTGATTTTAAAAGCCTGTGTCATTATATTCGGAGTTGTAAACAAGAAACAATTAATGTATTTAAGAAAACTGTTTTTGGAAATTTATGGAACAAAATTTTTTGGGGAAAATTTGAAAATGTAAAGCTTTGTGACAGGAAGAAGAACAACATGCTGTTGTATTTCTGAATCGTTATTGACAATAATCGATTACTATTGATTTGATTTTAGACGATTACCTCAAAGAGCAACAAAACTACGCGAATTTCGGAAAAGTTTGCAAAAATAGCGAAAATTCGCGAAAATATTTAATATTTCAAACAAGCCATAAAATGAATTAAAAGCCCCTGAAACTATAAGGAATTGCACAAATTCGGTAAAAATTGCAAAATTAGCGGAAATTCGCAAAAATTTGCTAACAGTGGCAGGATAGCAAAGTCTAATGTGCTGTTTACACACCACAAGTGGCTACACGTTTAGTAAAATTTATATGGAAAACACTCAAAAACCTGAGTGCTTTTCATATAAATTTTACTACACGTTCAGTCACTTGTGTTGTGAAAACAGCACATAATATTTATTAAAAATCGTTAAAGCTGTTAAGAATCAGAAAGCTAATAGCAAAAAAATCGCTTCTATCGCCAACATGGCTAAAATTCGCGAAAAATTGCATACTTGGAAACAAACTCTAAAATTTATTTGAAATCGCTAAATCGGCAAAAAAACAAAATGTCGGAAAATAACGAAAAAAAAAATCCAAAAATAGCGAAAATTCGCGAAAAATTTTAATATTTCAAACAAGTTGATTAAAAGTCACTAAAACTATAAGGAATGGCAAAATTTTGGTATAAATTGCTAAATTAACGGAAATTCGCAAAAATTTGCTAAGCGAGGCGTTATGGCAAATATATTTATTAATAATCGGTAAAGAATCAGAAAACTTACAGTAAAAATAGCTCTTATCGCAAACATGACAAAAATTTGCGAAAAATTCTAAAATTTATTTGAAATCGCGAAATCGGTTATAAGGAAATTATTAAAAAATATTTATTGGCTCCTTATTTACCGTTTTACTCCTTCATATGTATGTAAATGAAATAAATGAAATTTGTGAATTTGAAACGTTGTTATACCCTCCACCACCATCAGTGGTGAATGAGGGTATACTAAGTTTGTCATTCCGTACGCCTAAAACCGTTTTAAATAACGCTATCAGAATAAAATTCGGTACGTGACAGTTTTGTAGAACTAGAAATTATACTGTAAAATTTCGTGAAGATCGGCCCATAATTTACCATATGCCTCATATAAACCCTACATTCGGAAAGGATTTTAGCATCGGTGTAGGGTATTAAAAATTCAGCCCAGCCGAATATAGCACTCTAACTTGTTTTTTTTTTTAATTTTAAATATAAACTTACATTTTCTTCCTTTTCCGACAGACAAATCTTTGTGAATTATTTTCTTCATAAATTGGTAAAATATTTCATATTTTTGAAAACAAGCAAATTCGAAAGAAATTTTTTCGGAGTTTAAAAATGTAAACATTCGGAAATTTTCACAACACATTTTATTCATGATATCTACTCTTCACACATTCGGAAATTTATATGTGAAATTTTATTCATGATAAGGGTTAATAATTTATTTATTTAAGCAAAGAAAGAAAGATTAGAATAAACATTATTGATTTAAATATAATATGATATTGCTTTTTATGATATTAATGTTCAGAGAATAGTCGATAAAGTTATACATTTCATTGAAACAGCTGCATAATTTAATTATTGGATCTGACATCGCAAAGTTTGTTCGGCATGTCCTGACATATAGAGGGTTGAAAAAACGAAGTGAACGTTGAGGAATATTAAAAGTTACGTTACTCAATAAAAAAACGGAATGTGTACTACCATTTATAAGATTGACCATAAAATATATATTTAGCATCATTCGCCGGCTTTTTAACGTTGGTAAATTTATTTCAGCTAGTCTAGTTGAATATGAAGGTAATACCAGGCATCCTCTATATTCACTTCTTAAGCAGAAAATAAGAAATTGTTTTTGCACTGACTCGATACGATCATTATGTATATTATAGATCGGGTCCAAAATAATGCTGCCGTATTCCAAAATTGGTCTGACGAGCGAAGTAAAAAGACTTTTTGTGGTTAAGGGATCGTTGAATTCCTTTGCCCATCTTTTAATAAAAGCCAGAACACTGCGGGATTTATTAACAGTCATCGTTATATGTTGAATAAAGTTAAGTTTTTTGTCTAACAATATTCCCAAATCCATTATTTCACTAACATGTAGTAAAGTACAGCCATCAAGAACGTAGGAGTAAGCACACTTTTTTATTCTGGAGAATTGCATATGTTTACATTTATTTAAATTTAGTTCCATCAAGTTAAGTTTACACCATTTGTCAAAACTATCCAGGTCATTTTGTAGATGTTGATGTATATGTGCCCCCACGCAAAAGATTTCGGCAAGTGCTTAGCAGAGCATTTTTAAACTTAAAAACCGTTGCACAAAATCAGGAAATTTTGAATAAGCTTATAGAAAGAAGCAGGCTCTTTGTTAGCAATTTTAAAACATTTTATTTTTTAATTAAATTTTTAGTGAAACAACAGTCAGATTAGGAGGAATTAAAATCAACCTTAAGCGCGTATTGAAAAGGGTGGTTAAATTTTACGGGCCGATGTTGATTTTGAATAAAACACAAATTATTTAGGAAATATTATGATAATATTAGTATGGTTCAACTATGTATGGAACAAAATATCGGCCACGACCTCGGCGGCACAAAACTCATCCGATGGTCCAAATTTTCGATGACGCTGAGGCATAATTTAGGTTCTATGCCGTTATTGTGCCGAATTATCTCATCCGAATTATCTCTTGAATTGTTGCTGGCTTATCGACGTTCACCTTTTGTTTCAAATAACCCCAAAGAAAGAAGTCAAACGGTGTCAAATTGACATCGCCAACACGTGAGATAACGCGGCTATTGTATTTGTCACGCAAAAGAGCCATTGTTTCGTTAGCTGTGTGGCAAGTGGCACCGTCCTGTTGAAACCATATACCGTCCACATCCATATCTTCCAATTTTGGCCATAAAAAGGTCGAACACCATTCACAGTAACTGCCTGACTGGCCCCATTTTTGAAAAACTGCAGCCCGATGATGTCGCCAACCCATAAGCCGCACCAAACAGCCACTCTTTGTAGGTGCATTGATTTTTCGACCATCACTCTTGGATTATCATTCGTCCAAACGCGGCAATTCTGCTTATTGACGAATCCACTGAGTTGAAAGTTCGTGTCACGAAGTGCACTATATGCATATTTTCATAATAAGCCTGAATAACTTTAACGCGTTGCTCGATTATGTATCTTTTCATGGTTCAAATTGAGTTAGTCTGAAATTGAGAAATGTAAAATGAAATACAGATGTTAAATATGATACTAAGGACCCTCGAGATAGAGCTTGTGGAGGCTCGGCCATTTTGATAAAAGCCCAAATCAAACACTTCTTAATATTTGATCATTGTGAAGATTATCTGCAAGCAACGACTATTTGTGTTGAAGTTGTGTTGAAGAGCTAAATCGAAACATAGTAATTTCTTCTTTATACTCTCCACCTAGATTTTCCATATTAGAAAGCCAATATTATAAATACTATAAATCATTAGGACCCTGTTTCCTGGCCGCTGGCGATTATAACGCTAAACATACCTTCTGTCTGGGGTCACGACTTATAACACCAAAAGATCGAGTTTTGTTTAACACAATCTCTAAAATGGGTTTAAATGTTGTCGCAAGCGAACAACCAACATATTGGCCTACTGATCAGCAAAAAATTCCAGATGTTATCGACTTTGGCGTGGTTAAAAAGATCTCCACAGAAACAATCCATGTTGAAGCTTCCTTAGAATTATCATCCGGCCACACACCTACAATTGTTACTATATCGAACCCAAATAGAATTGTATCTCCGTCAGGTTACTTAGCGACGTCAGCCACACAAATAAATTGGTTAAAATATAAAAAATTTATCAGTGCCCATTGCACGGAAAATATTCCGCTTAGTACACCGAAAAATGTGGATCTCTCTATTGTTAACTTTGACAGTTATCGTAAACTAGCTGTTCAACATTCCAGCGTTACACCCAAAAAAATCAAAAATAATAAAATAACTGAAAAAAGGAGAGTTCGAACAGATCCCCGCAACTTAAGAATTTATTAAAAGAGTTCACAAAAAGGCTAAGAAAGTTACTGCAGACTCAGAAAACGGCTTCTCTAGAAAAATATCTTAAGGAACTTGATGCAATTCCACAATCTGACTACTCATTATGGCGTGCAGCTATGAATCTAAAAAGGCCAGTAATATCTAAGCCACCATTAAGAAACTTGAATGGTAGTTGGACAAGAAATGATATTGAAAAGGGAAATCTGTTTGTTAGTCACTTGAAAAACGTATTTGCATCAAATAAATCTCACAATATTGCGGTCGAGTTACCAGCTGTTCCCCTCAGATTTGAGATAAGAGAAATCAAAAAAGCTATTTGTGACTTAAACACTAAGAAGGCACCTGGTATTGATAAGATCAGTAAAAAAAAATGCTTTTGGAGCTACCTCGCATAGCAAAGAAAATTATTCTTTTTATTTTTAATGCTATTTTACGCCTAGAATACTATCCTCAAAAGTGGAAGGTTTCCTTAGTTACCTGGATACCAAAGTCAGGTAAAGATCATACAAAAGTTGAGTCATATATGCCTATTAGTTTATTATCAAACATTTCAGAGCTGTTTGAGAAATTATTAGTTTCAAAAATAACACCGATTTTAAATGAAAATAGATGTATTCCAAACCATCAGTTCGGATTTAGAAGAAAACACAGCACAATCGAACAGACTCATCGAATAGTAAATGTCATAAGAAAAGGATTGGAAGAAAAAAAATATTGCTCAGCACTCTTCATCGATGTTCCGCAAGTTTGTGATAAAGTATGTCATGAAGGCTTATTACATAAATTGAAGCAAAATTTACCAGCAAACACACACAAGCTGCTAGTCGGTCGTCAATTTATTATTAAAGAAGGAAATTTTTTAAATTCACCTCAGCCCATTGGCACTGGAGTCCCACAAGGCAGCATCCTGGGCCCTCTTTTATAATTAATTTATACTTCGGACATGCCAACAAGCAACTACACCCAAACTTCAACATTTGCAGACGATACAGCTTTTAAGACAATGGAGGATAATGGTCAATGAGCAAAAATGCGTACATATAACATTCGCCTTGCGCCGGGAATCTTGCCCCCCTATAACAATCAATAATCAAATAATTCCTCAACATTCGCATGTAAAATATCTCGGTATACATCTGGATCGGCGATTAACGTGGAAATGCCATATAGAGGCAAAATTAACTCAAATGAAACTAAAAGCCATTCAAATTCATTGGCTTATTTGAAGAAATTCGGTCCTTAGTCTCTATTGCAAGCTTCTACTTTACAACTCTATCTTAAAGCCTATCTGTTGCTACGGTATTCAACTACGGGGCGCTGCATCAGCCTCTAATATCGAAAAAAAGGCGCCAAAATAAACTTCTTCGAGTAATCACAGCCGCTCCCTGGTATGTTAAAAACTCAAACATTTATAAGGGTCTCAATGTGCCATCAGTAAAAACTATGATTACAAAATATACATTAAAATTTTTAAAAAGGCTTGAACAACACCCAAATCCACTAGCTCCAAATATTTTAAATCATGGCGACCACATTCGCCTAAGAAGAAGAAGAGACACTGCAGCACTTATCCAATGAGATGAGCGATAAACACCTATATATAGAACCCGTGATGAAGAAAATTTTTGTCTGGCACTGGCAGGACATAAATAAAGTATTAGGATAAGATTCAATAAAAAATAATGAGAAACAAAAAATATATAGATATGATGGTGAGTAAATTAGTTGCTACTTTGCTAATTGATCAGTTATTGGCGGACGTCGCAATGTATTTATTTTATTCTTTACTACTTCAATTGCTACTTCCGGCTCAATTGTTCCTAATTTTCCTAAAAAATTTTCATAACCTCTTTGCTTTTCAAATTTTTATTATGGTATATATCACTTTTTATATTCCATAATTATGGCAGAATTTCATATTTCTCAATAAAACCTTCAATGAAATTCAAATGAAATTTGTACTGAGTATGTCAGAATTGCTATTACTATTAATATAGAGCCCTAATAGCAAAAATGATGTAACCAACAACAATTTGCATCATCTCTAAAAATCTCATATCTCTGGGAAGTACGGTTACGAAATAAGAGTAAAAGCAATTTCAAACGAAACCCAAGACTTGAAGCAAAAATATTAAAAAACAAGTGAGAGTGCTATATTCGGCTGTGCCGAATCTTTGATACCCTCCACCGACAGTTCGAATGTTTTAGGAGTAATATCTGTATGATGTCTATTTATTATTATAATCTTTGTAAAAACAGACATCTGCATTAAAATTTGTTGCGGTTCAGACCTATATAAAATTATTGATAGACAATCAGAATCAATTTTATAAAGTTTGAGTAAAATATCAGTTTAAGATGAACTTAAATGATTTTCAAGAGAACAAATTATATAAAAGCCATGGTAAGCTATGAACCAATCATCCCAAATTCTGCAGAACGATTTCTGGTATTAAAAAACATAAATTTCAATACAGCGGTGCAATTAGTTTAAGCGTTTGCAGTAAATTTTAGAAGGCTGCTAAAATGGAATCTAAGGAAAATTATGGACCGTATATCACAAAATTGCATAACATTTTTTCTGGCCATATGAAGCTAAACTGGAAGAAAGTTTACCGCGTATTTAATTATTTTACCAGAGTGGGCTTTATATGAGGCCTATGGTAAGTTATGCACCGATCTTCACCAAATTTCACAGTGTCATTTCTAGTTCTATGTATCAAATTTTGTTATGATAGCGCTATTTTTTACGATTTTAGGCGTACTAAGCTGTTTTCCGGGAGTAAGGTTTGTACACTCACAATATTATTACAGTAACGGACTGTAGTTTATTTAAGAAATATTCCGTTCAGTCATTTTTAAATAAATAAACATTTAAAATTCCAAGCAAATTTATTTTTAACTGATTCTAACAGTTATTCAAAAAACTAAGTGCATATTAATACGGATTTTCAGTTGCAGTTAATTTTGTTCGTTGATTGAGTTTAATTCTTCTTTATGTTAAATTAAATAAAAATGTAATTTAAAGCAACGAAAAGTTCATTTAATTTTTACTATCAAAAATTCAACCGCGAATTCCGTAAAAACAAATCAATATTCAGTTATCTTATACAATTTAATTGTCAAAAAATTAACAACATATTCCGTAAAAACAAATAAATATGCAGTTATTTCATAAAATTTTACTGTCAAAAATTCAACACCATATTCAGTAAAAACAATTAAATATTCAATTAATTTATATAATTTTACTACCAAAAATTAATTTTTACTTATCTATAAAAAATGAATTGCTTGTTTTGTGTAAGCAATTCCCATTTTCTATTTGTTACAATAATTTAGTTAAATACATCAAATTTTAAAAGTAAAATAATTGCGAAGCCATATCGGTCATGCTGCTGGTGTCTTATAATTGAGAGTTCTTCTGTAAACAACGTGGTCAGTACAACAAAAGTAAAACAAACTTGTGTATCAGGGTAAGTAAATAAAAATATTCTCCCTCTCTCGCTTATAAGAAAAACAAGCGGACAGGTGTCTGTCTGGTATTTTTTAGAAATTCGGCTCTTTTGTGGAGTAAACGAAAATTTAATCAAATAACTGAATATTTTATTGTTTTTACTGAATATGGGGTCAATTTTTTGACAGTAAAATTTTATAAAATAACTGAATATTTTATTGTTTTTACTGAATATGGTGTTGAATTTTTGACAGTAAAATTTTACAAAATAACTGAATATTTATTTGATTTTACGGAATACGGTGTTGAATTTTTGACAGTAAAAATTAAATGAACTTTTTGTTAAAGATAAATGAAAAATAGGTAGACCGGTTTTTAATTGAACTTTCATTTATTTTATATTACAATTTCAGTTAATTTTACGTACAGAATATTGTGAGTGTATGGGGTCTAGGGTAAATTATGAACTGATCTTCACGAAATTTCACAGTCTTATTTCTAGTCCTGTAAAACTTATATGTTCCAAATTTTGTTATGATAGCATTATTTTTTACGTATTTAGGTTTACTAAGCTGTTTTCCGGGAGTAAGGTTTATATGGGGCCTATGGTAAATGATGGACCGTTCTTCACAAAATTTTAAAGTCTTATTTCTCGTTCAATAAAACTGTGATGTACCAAATTTTGTTATGATAGCATTCTTTTTTACGTTTTTAGGCGTACTAAGCTGTTTTCCGGGAGTAAGGTTTATATGGGGCCTATGGTAAATTATGGACCGATGTTCATGAAATTTCACAGTCTTATTTTTAGTTCTAAAAAATTTTGATGTACCAAATTTTGTTATAATAGCAAAATTTTTTACGGATTTAGGCGTACTAAACTGTTTTCTGGAAGTAGGTTTTATATGGGGCCTATGGTAAATTATAGACCGATCTTCGCGAAACTTAATAGTTTCATTTCTAGTCCTATTTGACTGTAACGTGCCAAAATTTGTTATGATAGCATTGTTAGTTAGGGTTTTAGGCTTACTATACTGTTTTCCGGGAGTAGGGCTTATATGGGGCCTAGGGTAAATCATGGACGGATCTTCAAGAAATTTTACAGCGTGATTTCCAGTTAAATAAAACGAACTGTTGCGAAATCTTATATCATTCTGTGCATTTTTCCACCATTTATGTTAGTTTTTGTAGCAAAATTATCAATTTTTTTTAGGTGGTGGTTCCACATTTTGATTCATAGCTCAGATCCTATTGAGCCGATTTTGCTGGATTTCAATCCCAAACTGCTTAGGATAACTACAAGCAATTTGACACCAAGTTTGTTTATTTCTTTTGAGTTTTTCGAAAGTGAGCGTGTTTTCAACAGACGGACAGACGGACAGACGGACAGACAGACGGACATGGCTAAATCGACTTAAAATTACTCAAGGACCCAGAATATATATACTTTATAGGGTCTGAGATGAATAATAAAAAAGTTTCACACGGAATGACAAACTTAATAAACCCTCTTCACAACTAATTGTGGTGGAGGGTATGAAAACCTTCTCCTGTAAAATTTTATTTTTGTTGGTTACATCATTTTTGCTATTAGGGCTCGATATAATGGCATACATAAAAATCAAAAATTTTTAATTTTTAACACATCAAACTGACATTCACGAATTGTTCGCTCATACACGAGTATGATGACATGCCATTCTCACATACCAAGTATGAACTTCTAATAGGCGCTGTAGGTATATAGTAGTTAGTTTAAGTAGATAAAAACAGTATTGATGTTGGATGCACCAATATAATAAAAAATTGTTAAGGTTCAAAAAAGTTGAGCAGGTAAGCTTGTATTGAAACCAAAAATTGGTTATTTTTGTGTTGAAAAAAAGTAACCAAAATGGAAAAAAGTAGACAAGTACACATTGTAAAAAAAATAACCAATTTAGGTTAAAAGTTAGTTAAACGGCAACGCTGCTTGCAGCACGAGCAAAGCCATCTAAAGGGGCTTTAGTTTTTGAGAATTGCGCCCCATAAAGATGCAGTTTACCATGACGTTTATAATTGTTTATTTATTTTAATGTACATACGAATGTTTACATCGTATGTATAAACATTTCAGATTGTTGTTGTAGCACGAATTTGTTAGATTTCTATGGAATTGCATTAGAGCGTTAGATAAGTCTTAAAAAAGATTCGAAAAAAAGATATTTGTTGAGTGTCACTTTGATTATTTTTTTTCTTTCTTCATTTTATAATTTTTTTTATATATATTTTATAAAATTTTTGTTGATAACAATAGAACTATTATATTTTTGTCATCAAGCGGATAACATTTTGTAAACACATGAGCAATTGTTGCATTTCAAAAGAAATTAAAGCACGCGCTTTTTCTTTTATTTATGGGAAATGATGTCTTCATTTTTAGGAAAAAGAGAAACAATTTATATTCTCTTAAGAAAAACAATTAGATCTAACTAAAAACCAACAAACAGATGTTTAATGATTCAATCACCAGTCTCAATAGATAGAATCAACCCTTTTTACAAACGGAACTCGTGTTAGATTTTTTATGTTTTTTTATTTTGATGATGATGTTGTCATCTGCAATATATTATATAGATCGATAAATTAAATAAATACACAATTCGAAAATTTAAATGAACTTTCCTAATTACTTATTGCAGATTGCACAATGTGAGAGAACTTAAGCAGCAATTTCAAATGGCCATGTGAAATATCCTGGCAATGTACTCAAGTTTTATATAAATATATCGCAATAGAATTTTGGAAATTTAAAATGAAAAACAAACTACAATTTTTGCAAAACTTCTTTGAAGACAGCAAACTTTTCAAATTTTTTTTTTAAGTTGCAAATTAATTAATATTGTGGTTATTTTGTTGAACTATTTATGGTTTTTAATCCAAATTTTTAATATTTTTAATAAGGTTTAAGTTCATCAAATTTAATTTTCATTAAATTATTTTTATGAAGAAAGGAATTATACAACATGAAAATTAATTAAAATTGTTATTGATAATCTTTCATTCTTGACCGTGGCCGTGGCTCGAACCCTGGCCGGCAGGTTACCATGACATGTTTCGATCGCAACCACTCGATCTCTTTTGATGAACTTAACCCTAATTAAAAATATTAAAAATTTGGATTAAAAACCTTAAATAGTTCAACAAAATAACCACAATATAAATTATTGTTAAAGCTGAGGCACGAGCTCTATGTCTTCATTTGTCCTTCAAGTTGTGCTGAAAAAGGGCAACAGAAAAAAGAAAGACAAAAATGAAAAACAAAAAATGTACTTTAGACTTCAAGAAGAATTCTTGACAAGAAGTACGAGAAAACAGAAGTAAGGAAAAAACATGCAAAATCAATTAAAATGGATAATCATTCAGAAAAGCTAATTTTTAAAAAGTTTCTTAAAAAAATGAAGTTGTGTAATTTTTTGTAAAAATTTATATAAAATAGAGAAATTTTCTTAATTAATAGTAAAATATAAAATAATTTTGATGAAAATATTAAAATGTTATTAAGTCTCCAATGACCAATTTCACCAATTGTACTTAAATATGAATTCATATTAAAATATAGTTGGGGTATTCACAAGGTTGTGTATAAAAATATTTACAAGAAATATATATGACTGCTGTGGGCAACCGCTTATAATTAAGTTTTCTATTGTTATGAACAGGGAAACCAGAAATATGCTCTAATAAATGCGTTTTATGCGCATTAAATATGAAGAAAAAATTCGAAAATATACCCTCAAAATTGTTAAAAATATGCCCCAAAAAAATCAAAAATTGCTCATTTAAAAACAAAATATTCATCAATTCCATTAAAAAAAAAAAACAATACTTAAGTTATAATCTGTGAAGCCTAAACACCATAGTATTTACAGACCAATTCGAAAAGAGCTTAATCTGCTGTTACATATTTTTTGGGCGAATTTAACCTAAATGCCAACATAATTAGATGGCTTACGTACACAAATTGTCTAATTTTTTATGGGGAATATATTCAATTAAAGACCGATTCTCACCATTTACATAGACTTCGTCCTTGTTACAATTAAAATGTGTTTACCAAATTTGATAAAATAATGTACAAAATTGCAACTTGCGCACAAGTTTAACATGGGCAGACAACCAGCCAGACGGACGGAAGGGAATCGTTAAATGACTTTAAAAGTCCCTCAGTCGATCGGTGTACTTAAAGATTGGTTCAGATTTCTATGTATTGCACACATCGCCAAAAACATAAGTTTATAATTGTGGTTTTCTTCATTTTTGCTTTTATGTAAAATATTAAAAAATGAAAATTAAATTTCATGAACTTAAGCCTAATTAAAAATATTAAAAATTTGGATTAAAAACCATAAATAGTTCAACAAAATAACCACAATACTAATTATTGTTAAAGCTAAGGCACGAGCTCTATGTGTACATTTGTCCTTCAAGTTGTGCTGAAAAAGGTCAACAGAAAAGAGAAAGACAAAATTAAAAAACAAAAAATGTACTTGGACTTCAAGAAAAATTCTTGACAAAAGTACGAAAAAACAGAAGTAAGGAAAAAACACGTAAAATCAATTAAAATTGATAATCATTCAGGAAAGCAAATTTCGATCTACCAAATGTTTAAATACAATTTGGTTTAAGGATTGATGTTTGACTATTGACGTCAGCAGTCGTCGATGGCTGCGAGTGTAAGACGGCAAATCCATCTGAGGAGATCGAGTGGTTGCGATCGAAACATGTCATGGTAATCTGCCGGCCAGGGTTCGAGCCCGAGCCACGTCAAGAATGAAAGATTATCAATAACAATTTTAATTAATTTTCATGTTGTAAAATTCCTTTCTTCATAAAAATAATTTAATGAAAATTAAATTTCATGAACTTAAGCCTAATTAAAAATATTAAAAATTTGGATTAAAAACCCTAAATAGTTCAACAAAATAACCACAATACTAATTATTAAAATATTAAAGTTTAAAATAACATTATTTTTAATGACAACCTGCTTTGTCTTCATTTTAGAGTAAAAATTAAATGTGGATGGAGAAATTAAAGCAACACTTTGGGTATACAGATAGATATTTAAAAAAAAAATGCTGCAAAAAGGCTCTTTTAACTAAAAATATGCCAAAATATGCACTAACAAATCGATGCCAAAATTCATAAAAAGCTCTAAAACGGATAAATTATTGTTTCTGCCCTCATTGGTCGCACAAGGAAAAACATACAATTGCATATTTGTGGTAATGAAGAATTAATGAACACAGCATTAACATTTGTATTTTGTTTAAAACCCAACAATATTTTTTAACAATTGTAAAATATTATTTAGGACATTATGACGATAGGACTTGATAGCACACCTTGTAAATCCCCTAAGAGTTTCATATATTTTTATTTGACATGAAAAACGAATTTTTCATGAAAAATTAAAAATCGAAAAATTGATATTAAAATAAATTGGTAAAATCGGCCATAAGAGATAAAATTTGCTAAAGTTATTGCTAGATTGTGAAATTTCGTTAACATTCCATAAGATAGGGAATGATGGTCCGAAAACACAATAATACTGATGCATTTTTATATGTTCTTGAATTGACAATGATGACCAGGGAAACCAGAAATATGCTCTAAAAAACACGTTTTATGCGCATTAAATATACAGTAAAAACTGGAAAATATGCCCTGAAAAATTTTAAAAATATGCCCTAAAAATTAAAAATTTCTCATTTGAAGACACATGCCTGTATTTATAAAAATTTTTTCAATTTCATAAAGGTTTACAAAACAAATTTTGTATTAAAATTTGGCTAAACAAAAGTTTAAATTTAATAATCGTTTATAAATACGGGGGACAATATTCAACAATTTAATAACAAAATTTAAAAAAGAACCTAAAAAAGGTTAAAATTCATATAAGAGAAGTTTGCGCCGAATATTATCTAGATATTAACATCCATATGGGTTTTTGTCTTAAAGGGATTTTAGGTACGGTCGCTAAATTGTTAAGATTTAAAAGGAATTTAAAGCTAGTTAAGGATGGGAACTTTGAGCAAATGTGAACCGATTCGAAAATAATTTAATTTGAAGTAAAATATTTTTGGCACGAATTTAATTTAAATACCATCGTAATTAGATAGCTTGCGAACACAAAGATTCTAATTTGGATGTGAAATTATAGAACGATTCTCACCATTTGCATAGACTTCGTCTTTATTTGATGAAATTATCTACAAAATTGGAACTTGTACTCTGCACACAAGGCTAACATGGACAGACAACCAGCCAGGCGGATGGATAGACATCGTTAGATCACTTTAAAAAGTGATTCTGAGTCGATCGGAATACTAAAAGATTGGTCTAGATACAAATCACATAACATTTATCCTTAATGACAACCTGCTTTGTCTTACAATTTTAGAGTAAAAATTAAATGTAGATGTCGAAATTAAAGTAACAGATTTTCGAAAAATTGCAGGCATTTAAAAAAAATTGAATTTGTATCAAAATATGCATTAAAAAGGCAAATTATGCGCTATAAACCTAAAAAATGCTGCAAAAAGGCTAATGGTAAACGGTAAAATATGCAAAAATATGCACTAACAAATCGATGCCAATATTCATAAAAAGCTCTAAAACAGATAAATATATTGTTTCTGCCTCCTTTAGTCGCACAAGGAAAAACATGTAATTGCATATTTCTGGTTTCCCTGATGATGACATTATAAAATTGCTTTTCGCCTATTTATTAATATTAAAACTGTCAAAATAAAAAAGTTACACGCATTTCAAATAAGTCAGTCAAAGTTTGTTTTAATAATAGAGTAAACTACTTAAAAAAAATATTGCAATTTTTATTTTTTAATCACTTTTTAAGTTACTGACATGAGTCACCACCTTTATTCTATTTCCTTCAATTCACCCATCAATAAATCACTATTTCTCCACCTACCCATACATGCAGCTACATAATCAATTAGACTAAAAGTCAAAATTGTTCATTAAAACAAACAAAACTTCATTAAGGATAATTAAACTAAAATGTAAAAAGTACCTTTTAAACGACCATATGGTGATCATCAAAAATAGAAAGAAAACCAAAACTATTGAAGAAAGACAATAAAACTAGATACAGTAGCTACTACATACATAAATACTTACTAACTATAATCTATAACTAAAGTGAAAACTTAAGCCTGTCAACAACGGAAGTGCATAACAAAAAGATACGCTCGAACAAAAGTACTCGTATCATTTACCTTTTCAAGAAGACCTTTAACACGCCAATTTATTTATTTCGTTGTTTTTGTATTTTACTAAATGATGACAAATTACTAAATGATGAGTGTACTCAAGCGAAAATAAATAATGGAATCCTGTTCGAAATCGTTAGAAAGCAACAACTACAACACTATGGGTCGAAACTATTGCTATGAGTAACTTCTTAGGTACGCCATTTCCAATTTTTTTATGTTAACATTGGTAGTAATTAAAAGTAACCATTTCGTATCTTTTTGTACAAACAAATGTTTTCAGATATTGTACTTTTTGTTGCTTAATAGCCAGCATTTAGGAAACCGGAAACCAAACGGAAATGGAGTTTAAATTAAATAAATACGCACAAATTTTATACTAAATTAGTTTAAAACAAACAATATCAGTTTCAAGGGGTGTGTGTGTATTAACCTGTTGAAAAAAAAAATTAAAGCCTTCATGGTTAAAAGAAATTTAGAATTTAACAATTTTACAATTTATTTTGTTAAATTTTTTTTAAAGTCTTGCAAATGCAACGCAAATCTCTTAAGATATATATGTTCTTTCTTACCCAATGTTTGACGAAAAAACCAGAACAAAGCGTGATCTCTAAATTTGTCAACCGTTTACTATATTTGCTTTATTTTCAGCAATTTTTGCTTTAAATTTATTAAACTTTATTTCTAAAGGAAATCGTAGTTAAATGTAAATTATAAAGAGTCAATTGATATTTTATGTAGCAAATGTTGTTTGAAATCAATCAAATGTGTGATAAAAATAGTGGTTACATGTAGGGCATCAAATATTTGTTAAGTTTGACCAAAGCTTAAAAAATGCCAAAACAAATTTTTCACAAAATTTTTTTAAAACAAACAGGAGTGTTCTAAAAATCACTTGACTTCAAACAACGTGATTTCAAAATTCACATGTGCTTTTAAAATCACGTGTGTGATTTTGTGATGTTTCGTTTATGTGTTTTTCGGTGTGATTTTTAATTGCCGAAAAACACAAAACGGTGTGATTTTCAGAACATAATCACACGCGTGATTTTAAAAGCACGTGATTTGAAATCACGCGATTTTCGATATTGAAGTGGTGTTATAAAAAAAATAATATTGGAGCATTGGATATATGCGAGTACGTAACTGGTCTTATGTCCACCACAGATTTTCCAGCTGGCACGGATCCGACAGATCCAATTACTCTGCCTCATAATTCCGGCTGAAGTGATATCCGGCACTCACCGTTGACAACGACGACCTGTCGGGGTTACCTGCTATTAAATGATCTCAGCATTGGATATACACAGAAAAAATTATTGCCGAATTATTTTCAAACAAACGCTTGTTTGAAAATTTTTTTAATTTCTACAATTTTTTTTACTGATTCAATTAAAATTTTTGTTTGGTTTTTAGTTAACCAATAAAAATGTTGACAACCATTCAAAAATATAATACACGCGTTATTGGTTACCAGTTTTCATAATTTTGTATGAAATATTTAACGCTTTTTAATGTTGTCGTCTTTTTGCATTTTTTATTTGATCGTAAGCAACACTTCCTAATGTGAAATATAAGAACTACAACAAAAAACAAATACAGTCTATTTTTGGACACTTTAAAAAAGTACAACAGTAAGAAAGATGAAGAGGTTTGAAGTAAAAAAAAAAAAACAAAAAATAGCAGGTAAAAAACGTTTCACTCTTTTTAAACAACAGAAACAACAACATTATAAGAAACAAAATAAATTTTTGGTTGGTTTCAAAGTTGGTTAAAAAAAACCAAAATCCCGTATTCAATTTTTTCAAACTGTTTGCTTAAATACATCAAATACAAAAATATAATGATGACGAAAAACATATCGAGTCGGTCTGTCGCCGTTTTTGGGTTACATTTCTTCTTCATTAGCAAAGGAAAGGATACAGCAACAGTGAGTGATGACGAAAAACATTGTGTGTATAAAAAAAGACTTCGTTCAAAAATTATTCGTACAGAAAAATGTGTCTCAAAGCCAGCCGGCCGCTCTGCTCTCTCTGCCATCATCTTCTAATACATTGCCTGCTTGTGTGCGCATCATTGCTTGTGCAAAAACCTTTTTTCTTTTTATTTTGAAATTTAGTATATGAATTTCAGTAAACTTTTTGTTTGATTCAGTTAAATTATTTGTTTGAAAAAATCAGTGTTTTTTTCAATAAACAAAATGCAAATAAATTGTTTGAATATGCGAATTTGTTTATAGGACCGATTTCAGACAAAAAATTGTTTGATTCTACAAATTTTTTGTTTGAATTGGAAAAATAATTTTTTCTGTGTATAGTGTCTGATCAATCACTTCGTTGTACTCGAATGGTAATTAATGACAAAATTCCTTTAGAATCCAATTATAACTCATTGCTTGGAAGTTATAGCCATTAAGTTTTCTTTACAACAAAAATCCTAGCAACAGCACTCAAAGATACCTATTGACAGGCTAAACTTTATCACTTACTCCCTAATCCAAAATTTTCAAGATCTGCTTTCCCACCATGTGAAAATAAACCACAGCCACGTTATGAATTGTCAAGGTCATCAGCAATAATCAGTTAATAACTTTATCATTCTAAAGGTGGTAAGTCCAGTTTTACCCGCCGCGATTTTTAGATGATAAATACATATTATGTACAAGTTATTGGATAGACCGTTAAAAAAAAGTAAAAAGTGAAAAGCAAACCAGTGGATATGAATGAAAATGAAATCGGCCTTTTTGTTTTTATACCCTCCACCACAATTAGTTCTGAAGAGAGTATATTAAGTTTGTCATTCCGTGTGAAACTTTTTTATTATTCATTTTAGACCCCAAAAAGTATATATATTCTGGGTCCTTGAGTAATTCTAAGTCGATTTAGCCATGTCCGTCTGTCTGTCCGTCTGTTGAAAACACGCTCACTTTCGAACAACTCAAAGGAAATGAACAAACTTTGTGCCAAATTGCTTGTAGTTATCAGCAGTTTGGGATTGAAATCCAGCAAAATCGGTTCAGTAGGACCAGAGCTATGAATCAAAATGTGGAACCACCACCTAAAAAAATTTATAATTTTGTTACAAAAAATAACATAAATGCTGGAACAAGGCACGGATTGAGATAAGATTTTGCAATAATTTGACTGGAAATCACGCTGTTAAATTTCGTTAAGATCCGTCCATATTTTACCCTAAGCCCTATATAAACACTACTCCCGGAAAACAGCTTAGTACGCCTAAAACCGTAAAAAATAACGCTAGCATAACAAAATTTGGTACGTCACAGAAATAACACTGTGAAATTTCGTGACGATCGGTTTATAATTTAGCTAAGGCCCCATATAAACCCTACTACCGGAAAACAGTTTAGTACTCCTAAAACCGTAAAAAATAATGCAATTATAACAAATTTTGGCTCGTCACAGTTTTATAGGACTATAAATGATACTGTGAAATTTCGTGAAGATCGGTACATAATTTACCCTAGGCCCCATAGAAACCCTACTCCCGAAAAAGAGTTTGGTACACCTTAAACCATAATTAATAATACTAGCATAACAGAAATTGGTACGTCACAGTTTTAAAGGACAAGAAATGACAGTTTAGTCGCCTAAAACCATAACATAACAAATCGTCACAGTTTAAGATAATAATAACATCATACAGATATTACTCCTTAAACATTCGAACTGTCGGTGGAGGGTATCAAAGATTCGGCACAGCCGAATATAGCACTCTAACTTGTTTTTTTTTTTTTTTGTTTTTAAATAGTGAATTAACAAGGGGTAAGCGATAAACTAAAATATTTGTCAATTAAGGCCTTGGTAATTCACATAAGTTACTTCTGCTTAAAAAAAAAATTAACTAAAGGCACTTATTAGCCTATTAACTGGTCACTGTGGTCTCAGATACCTACGGTGACCATTCGTCCTTATTTTTAAAGGACAGTCCTTTTTTTGGCACGATGTCCTTTAAGATTTTTTTCAAAAAGGAGGACGGTAAATTGTCCTTTTTTTTAACTTTTTATCACAATTTTTTTCTTATAGCTCCAACATAATAATTTTTTTGTTTTCTTAACACCACAAAATTTAAACATCAAAAAAATATAAATTATAATCATTTAAAGCAGTAATTAGCTGGCAACACTGAAAAAGGTATGTTCAATGCGTCAAATTTTTTGTCAGTTGGATTAAATCCGATATTTCATACGTATTAATACGTATGTACATACATAAATTAAAGAAATATAAAAAAAAGTATTGTTAAATAAAATTGTATACAATCATTTGTTATTATTTCGGTAAGTTTTAACCATTATTTATTTATTTAAAAACATAGTATGTATGTACATACATATATATACAGCCCTTATATATTTTAGATATGCCGCCAAAAAGAAAATGTATTTTAAATAGTGAACTGAAGTCGAAATTTCCATTCATACATAAAACCGTAAGTGACCATGATGTAAGGTGTGGAATATGTGCAGCCCATTTTTCCATTGCAAATGGTGGCGTTTCTAGTATAAAAAAGCATTTAGAAGCTATAAAACATAAAAATGCAGTTGTGGCCAGCAGTTCAAGTCGCCAATTGACAAACTTTTTAAAAGGTGTAAATTTTAACGATAAAGAAAAAGAGTTGGCTGTCATCGAAGGTACTTGGGCTTATCATTCAGTGCACCACCATTTTTCATTTCGGTCGAATGATTGCACCACAAAATTAATGAAATCATGCTTCGAACCAAAATATTCGTGTGCTCGAACTAAATGTGAAGCAATTATCAAAAATATTTTGAAACGTGTTTCATTGGATTTAATAAAAACTGAATTATCTGAGGCCAGCTGCATTGCAATATATTTAGACTGTTCCAACAACGGACCTATTAAATTATGCCCAATATTAGTCCGATATTTTCTACCAAAAAAAGGAATTATGGTGAAAGTTCTAGCTGTAAATGAACTTCAAGGTGAAAACTCCGATATTATTTCTAAAAGTCTTCAAGAAACATTAGAAAAATTCGAAATAGCTAGTAAAATGGTGGCATTTTGTGCTGACAATACGAATTGCAATTTTGGGGGTGCAGCCAGAAATGGACGAAATAATATATTTCATAAAATGCAAAATTTTATTGGAAAAAATCTAATTGGTGTGAATTGTGTTACCCATATTTTAAATAATTGCATTCAAACTGCTGCTGATTCCCTACCAGTTGATATTGAAGTAATAATTGTAAAAATTTACTCTTTTTTTTACATTTACACAATTCGAGTGGAAAAACTTAAAAAAAAAAAAAAAAAAAAAAAAAAAACTTAGAGGAAATTTGTAGAGATGTTGACATTGAATATAAAAAATTATTGGGCCACAGCAAAACAAGCTGGTTGACATTAATGCCAGCGTTAGAGCGAATTCTACAATTATTTGAGCCATTAAAAGAATATTTTCTTTCTCAACAAAAGTGCCCGGTGACATTGCATAAATGTTTTAATGACCCATGTGCTGAATTGTGGTTACTTTTTGCAAATAGTCAAGCTTTTATATTCCACACATATATTTGTCGTCTAGAGTCGCAACACATTTCAATGCCTGAGGCTGCCCTTACTTTAAAGGACTTAAAGGTTAAATTAATAGCACGCAAAGAAGAAGAGTTTTTACCATTGGCTATTAAAAAAAAACTTTCCATACTAGAGCTGGCAGGCAGTATTGATGGATTAAAGTTCAAAGAAATTGTTACAAGTTTTTATGACATCTGTATTGACTATTTAAATCAATGGGATGCAGCATTTAAAAACATTGAACATTTCGATTGGGTCGTTTTGCGTAGAATTCCATGTTGGCAGTCTATTGAAAAAAGTTTAGTTCAGATAAATGAGTTGAGAGATGATTTGAAAATTAATAATGAGGAACTATTTGACGAAGTAGCCTGCGTTAAAAATTTTGCAGATGCAGAAAAAATTGAGAAGTGGGAAAAAGATAATACACCAGTGGCTCAAAAATGGTTGGAACTTTTTGGCTATTTCAATGAAAAAAATATTGGATGCAAAAATATAATAAAGCTTGTAGAATTTTGTTTGTGCCTGCCGGCTTCTAATGCGCCAACAGAAAGAATATTTTCAATTGCTAATAATTTTTGGACATCGGAAAAGTCCCAACTAAAAGTGGTTACTTTAGACTCACTTTTAATAAGAAAGTGTAATTTTCAAATGGACTGTGCAGAATTTAAATTCTTTTTATCAAATAACAGTGATATTTAAAAAAAAATACACTCTGCAGAAAAATATCAATAAAAGCTTTAGGTTTATTTAAATGTTTTTAATTATTAAACTTTTTGTTTAAAGACTTGTACCTTATTTTTAATAGAAATTTCTATGATTTTAATTTTTTTTAAATAATAAATTTGATGTTTAAAGCCTTATTTGTGAATTTCTAGGCAATTTTCTTTTAATAAACAATAATATAAGTATGCATGTATGTTAATAACTTTGAATTATTTTATTATATATACATATGTATGTACATACAATAAACTTAATGCTATACATATATAATGTTTATTAAAATTTTGAAATGTCCTTTTTTTTTTTAAAAAATATGGTCACCGTACAGGTACCATAAATTTATATTAGGAAATGTCATTACCAAACAATGTAAATTCTGTTGAATGGATAATGGGAAATCTGAAGTTCTCGGTTACTAGAAACTCATAAACAGAATCTTCTTGGGAAACCCATTAAGGATCAAACTAAAACTTATACTCTTTCACCCCGCAGATTGACTTGGAGGCGGCTGGTAAGCGCAATGTTTGGCATTCAGTGGTTAAAGTCCAACATGAAGAAGGTCCTAGGACAGAAATATATGTAAATCTTTTCACAGCTGTCCCAAACTGCACCAAAAAAGTTATCGCGTACAACCTTTGCATCGTTTAACTTGAAGATACATTTTTGCTGCAAGGTATTAATTTTGATGTTTTGAAACCCCCAATTTTGTGTACGGTAATTTGAAAATAAAAAGTATAGACTAGAATTAATTTCAGATTCAGATTTCAAAAAGATCAAAAGTTTTCCAGGAAATAATTTTGACTTAAAACGTTACGTACCAAAGCTCCCGATAAAAAATGGAGCTTCCAACGAAGCAGGCTTGTAAGGGAGAAACATAAAAGTTTCGCTTACCATTACGGAAGACATGAATTTTATATGGCGAGTTCCCACTTTGAAGCAATACATTTTTGACACATAATGCGCATTATTCATAAAAATTGTTGGATATAACGATCAGCTTAACATACTGAATGTTTTTATACAGTTATTTTTTAGTATTCTCCCTTACGAACCTGCTTCGTAGTAAGGGAATGCCGTAGCGCTTGAAATTTTATTTTTTTTTAATAAAAGTTGTTGAGAGTACTTTCACTTACTTTACTGCATTTCTGTAAGTCTTATTGCGTAGCGCATAAATGTGCGCTTATTTTTTTAAATGTACCTTAGTGCTTCGCAAAATGATAAACTTTTTTATAGGGCTGTTTCTCATTTCTCGGATTTTTTCATTTCCCGGAAGATATACAAAAATTGATTTCTTTCCAGAAAATCACGGGAGATTTATTTTTTAAGAAAAATATTTAAAATTATTTATAACTATGGATTTAATAGAATTTGTATAAGTGAAATCGGTTTAAATATGTCACACAATTATATACGGTTACACGGTGCAGCAGTATTTATTCGATTGTATTTCCAACCGGTAGTAAAACTCTACACTCAGTTGGGCGATTTTGAAGACCAATTTTTTTATGGGTCTCCAAAATTCGCCGAAAAAATTGTGTTGAAATTTTTTGCCAAAAAATTTTGGTAAAAAACGTTATAAAATTGTTTTCACTTTATTTTCTGTTTTTCAAAAAATCTTCATTTGACGCATAATGTTATTAATCTTAGAAACTAAAAATTGCTGCTATGTTTATTTGAGATACAGGCTTTTAATTTTCATGCCGTTTTTAACAGTCGAGTCTAGTGGTTTAGTTTTATAGACTATTACCAGAACGAATTCAAGGTTTATTTTTAGAGCTTTAAATAACTATATGCAACTTTACAACTCTATCTTAAAGCCAATCTGGGGCACTGCCTCGGCCTTTTATATCGAAAAAATTCAAAGGCAACAAAATAAACTTCTTCGAATAGTCACAAATGCCTCCTGGTATGTTAAAAACTAAAATATTCATAAGGATCTCAATGTGCCATTAGTTAAAATTATGATTACGAAAGAAATATTTTAAAAGGCTCAAAGACGACAACACGTGAGGAGAAGAGATACTGCAGGACTTATCCGATTAGAAGAGCGCAGATCACCTACAAATGTGAACAGAAACCTCGAACTGAAACATTTCCTTCCGTCACCGGAAGGACATAAAATAGCGTATTAGAATACGATTTGATTAGTTATTGTTAGTTCATATTTATAATTAATAACTATTTAAAAAGTTTTTCAAATAAAAAGTCACAGTCGAATACAATTTTCAATTAAATTTCTACTAAAAAGACAGAGTCGTATACAAAATCTTTTAATGAAAGTCCTTAAGTTTCCCAAACAGAAAGTCCCGAGAAATATTCACCGTGTATAAGCCCTAACGCTAAAAACAAATTTCATTTCGAACCCCCTATTTTGTATTTTTATTATCATTAACAAATATTGGATATCTAATATCAAAAATTGCAAAAGAAATAATATTTATCTTTGAGATTACACGTGTGGTTTTCTGGATTCATATCTAACAGTTTATTTTTTGTTATCTGATGATAATATTTTATCTACTGTAAACACTTTCCATTTCTAAGTTTAATTTAGCAAATGCAATTTCTGTTACTTTTTTTTATATAATTAAAAAATATTTGCACAAAAACGGAAGTATTTACGAAACAATGTTTGAAAAGGGATTTTGATTGTAAATGTGTAATAAACATGACAGTCGTATGTCTGTCATGTGAATATTTTTTTGCTGGGACTAAAATTCAATATTGAAAGAAAAACAAATTAAATAATTTAGAAAAAAAATTGGAATACATATACAGTGGGATTTGTTATGAAAGTATACCGAGGCGCCATTAAAACGCGTGTGTTAAAGGGGAATGTACCCCTCAGAAAAGTTAATGCTTTTTCCTTTAGGAGATGACCGCTAAAGGCAGGTATCCATCAAGTGAGATTAAACTGTATTTAGTTCCTTTGTAATTATCTTTAAAATCACTAAAGTGGTTTGAAAAAATAGTGAATCAAGAACTTTTTCTTGCTAAAGCCAACAAGGTCTAAAAATTTTATTTATAGTAAAAAAAAATAGTTCCGCCAAAATTGCAAAAAGAGTTTAAATTAATAATTGCTACAAAAATAAACACTTAAATAGTAAAATATGTATTCTGAAACAAAAATTATTAACAAATAAAAACTGGGAATTATTTCCTTCCGAAGGTAACTTTATATTATATTCAACATTTTTCATTTTTCGAATTTATTCTATAAGCTAAATTTCAGTTATGTATTTTGTAAAGCTTTTTTGTAATAGTTCTATTCCTACAATTTTTCAGAAATGACTTAATACACTACCAGACTATTATATTGTATTTTCTTTTTACATTTTACCTTAGCCTTCCGTACGAAAGCAATGAGGTATATTGAATGTACAGAAAAAAATTTACAATTATTAGACACCAGCAGAATGTAATGCATTTTCTGGCCCGCTACGGCCGTCGTCAGCATTCTTTGTGTCTCACTGGATAGTGTTACTTTATAAATTGAATGTATTTAACTCAACTATTTTAACAAATAGAAACTGGGAATTATTTCCTTCCGAAGGTAACTTTATATTATATTCAACATTTTTCATTTTTTCCTTCAATTTTTAAGCTCATAGAATAAATTCGAAATAATAAAAAATGTTGAAAAAAAGCTTTATAAAATACATAACTGAAATTTAGCTCATAGAATAAATTCGAAAAATGAAAAATGTTGAATATAATATAAAGTTACCTTCGGAAAGAAATAATTCCCAGTTTCTATTTGTTAAAATAGTTGAGTTAAATACATTCAATTTATAAAGTAACACTATCCAGTGAGACACAAAGAATGCTGACGAAGGCCGTAGCGGGCCAGAAAATGCATTACATTCTGCTGGTGTCTAATAATTGTAAATTTTTCTGTACATTCAATATACCTCATTGCTTTCCAACGGAAGGCTAAGGTAAAATGTAAAAAGAAAAAACCATATAATAGTCTGGTAGTGTATAAAGTCATTTCTGAAAAATTGTAGGAATAGAACTATTACAAAAAAGCTTTACAAAATACATAACTGAAATTTAGCTCATAGAATAAATTCGAAAAATGAAAAATGTCAAAAATTATTAATATAAATTATTTAATAGTTTTTATTAAAAAAAGAAATTTACAAGTTTAAATACAACGAAAAAACCTTAAAACCGAATAGAGTCGATAATAAATACAATAACGATTTAACAAATAATTTTAGCTGAAATAAAAATAAATCACATGTTCAGATTAATATTATTTTGTATATATCGTCACATTGAATACAAGCCGTTGTAACTACACCAAAATTCGAAATTATTTTATCAATCTTCATGTTAACGCAAATTATTATACAAATGCGAAAAAATTGCGACTTAATAAAAAAACTCAAACCCCAAGAATCCTTTTTTATTGTTGATGTTGTAACGTTGTTTGTTTTTCCCTTAAGAAAAAATTTATTTACATCCGTTTGCATTTAAGGTGACCATATGTATTATAAGTTTTCTTTTGATCGGTTTAGTTTTTTATTATTTAAATTCTTAGATTAAGAATTCAATAATTTCTTAAAAATCTATAAAATTAAAAGAAATCGTTAAAATTGAAACAAAATAAAAAAAAAAACGCTTATTAAACGCTGCTAAAGTTAACAAGTAAGAAAGTATTGTAGTCGGTCAAGTTCGACCATATGATATCCAACTGCTCAGTATATAAAAAGAATTTTTGCGAGTGTACCCTAATTGGGACCCATGGGCTATCATGGTCCCATCTGCACAAAATTATTTAATGAGGTAAAGTTTCATGTTAAAGTTCTTTGTGCCGAATATTATTTAGATATCATCATCTAACTGAGATTATAGAATAGAGGTTTTTATGGGACATGATTGAGGTAAACGTATTCTAAGAGCAACATATTGTGATTAGATTTATTGAATCATATTATGATAAAAGAGAGAAAACTAAATGAAACATATAACAATATTGTCAGATATGTTTTTGGATTGAAACGTTTTTCGTTTTTTTTTTTTCATTTACTAACCTGTTAAAGTGCCGTTCGTTAGTTTTACTACACAAGATTATATCGTTAGCTAAAATGCAAAAAGACGTAACTAACAAAAATATAATTTTACAGGAGAAGCAAACAACTTTGTAAAGTGAAAACTATAAACATGTCAGAAAAACATGCATTGATAACTTGGTGGCCACACGATCAAGTTTTGCCTTTCAATTCCATTCAATTTACTCAACTCTCTCATTTTTTTACTAACACACTCAAACTTTTTAAATTGACCACGAGATGGCATTCAATTTCACCTTTCCATTTGTTTGACAATTTACTTTCAATTTAACAGCTGAGTACATGTTTGTCTTTATAAATTGTTTTTTTTTTATGGCATCTTGAAAGTAAATTGAGTGCCACCTACGTCACAGCTCTCAATTTTTGTAAATTTTGACAAGCAGTATATGTAAAAGACTATCAAGTCGTCCATGGAATTCTTCAACCAATTTTCAAAGAAAACCATTTCATTATATTTTCTTAGAAAAAAAATGTGTAATAACGTCGTTTTGTATTAATTTTATTTAAATATTAATCTTAAACACTTTCTATGATTTTTATTTTAAAACTGTGTAAAAATCGATAAAACAAACATTTAAATTAAGCACAACAAATGATAAATATGCCTGTTACAACTTGCTCAAATTTAAATTTTTTTTTTTTTGTTAAAAATTTAATTTGTTATTTCTGTCATTAATTATATCAATTATTCCAAGGCGAATTCATAAAGGTGACATTTTCACGTCATCTGTTTTTTGTTTATTTTTTTGTGTGTATACTGAATGTCAGGTTTTGTTTACATTTTGCGAAAAAATTAATTCAAATTTTAAATTCAACAAAAATTTAAATTCTTGAAAAAAAACTTATTTAAATTTTATAAAATAAAAAAGTGAATCTAAAAGATAAACACAAGGAAATAAAAAGGCGTAAGGAATAAGTGGAGTCACCATTACTTTACAATAGAGGAAAAAGATTTACTTTCTAAAGCAATTGTGTATCCAATTTTATAAACAAAAAATTTCCTTTTTATATTTTCAACAAATAATTTTGACAGTCACTCTAACGTTTTACAAAAACAAAATACATAGTATTTTTCAAAAAAAAAAGGGATAGCTAGCATAACTCTATCTCATGATGCGGTCACCTTTATGAATTCGCCTTGAATTATTCTCAATAATTATTTTTTATTTAATTGAAACTATGTATGTACATATGGAGGGTTCAAAGCTGAACTGAACCAAGTCATAAAATTTAAAACATACACAGAAAAAATTATTTTTCCAATTCAAACAAAAATTTTGTAGAATCAAAAAATTTTTTGTCTGAAATCGGAGAGCAGATTCGCCGGCTGGCTTTGAGACACATTTTTTTTGTTGGAATAATTTTTGAACGAAGTCTTGTTTTACTTATACACACAACACAATGTTTTTTCTTTATCACTCTCTGTTGCTGTATCCTTTCCTTTGCTAAAGAAGAAATGTAACCAAAAACGGCAGCAGACCGACTCGATATGTTTCTCGCCATCATTCTATTTTTGTATTTGATGTATTTAGCCAAACAGGTTTAAAAAATTGAATACGGGATTTTGTTTCTTGTAATGTTGTTTCTGCTATTGTTTTTCTAATAGTTGCACTTTTTTAAAGCGTCCAAAAATAGACTGTGTGTGTTTTTTGTTGTTGTTCTTATATTTCACATAAAGAAGTGTTGCTTACGATTAAATAAAAAAATGCAAAAAGACGACAACATTAAAGAGCGTTAAATATTTCATACAAAATTATGAAAACTTGACACCAATAACGCGTTAATTATATTTTTGAAGAGTTGTCCACATTTTTGTTGGTTAAATAAAAATCAAACAAAAATATTGTTTGAATCTGTAAAAAAATTTATAGAAATTAAAAAAATTTTCAAACAAGCGTTTGTTGAAAATAATTCGGCAATAATTTTTTCTGTGTATACTTATGTATTTCAAAACTGGTGCAAAATTCTTCACAAAGTTTAACTCTATCCAGTTGTGCAAAGGACTTAATCAAAAATCGTTTCGTTCCAAAGGTATCGGTTATAAACCCAAGTCAATGACTCCGAAAATTAAAGGCATTTCACTTACTCAAACTGAAAATATTTTAAATTTTTCTTTTTTGACTTGGTTCGCTTTAGCTCGGAACACCCCATATGTATGTATTTATTATCAATATTTTCCCAATGCTGTTAAAGAGACTTGGTCTTGTAGCATTGGCGTGCTAAAAAGAAAATAAATAAATAAAAAATTAAATATATTCGTAATATAACACCATAATATTTTTCCCTTATTCATATTCTTATCGTGTTATTCATAATAAGTTAAGAAGTAATCATGTTATTGTCATGTTAATCATAATAAGATAAGACGTAATCATATTATTGTCATGGTAATCATATTAAGCTTAGAAGCTATCATGTTATTGTTATGGTAATCATAATAAGTTAAGAAGTAATCACATTATTGTCATGTTAATCATAACAAATTTAGAAATAAGTAATCATATTATAATACAGTTGTGCTGTCACAACAATAGAAAAAATTTTTAATACTTTTAATCAGGCTTAAGTTCATCAAATTTAATTTTCATTAAATAATTTTTATGAAGAAAGGAATTTTACAACATGAAAATTAATTAAAATTGTTATTGATAATCATTCATTCTTGACTGACCTGAGATTCGAACCCAGGCGGCGGGTTACCCTGACATGTTCCGATCGCTACCACTCGATCTCCTCAGAGGGATTTGCCGTCTTACACTCGCAGCCATCGAAAACTGCTGACGTCAATAGTCAAACATCAATCCTAAAACCAAATTGTATTTTTACCTTTGGTAGATCGAAATTTGCTTTTTTGAAGAAAATATGTGGATTAAAAACCATAAATAGTTCAACAAAATTACCACAATACTAATAAAAAATTTTTTAATTTTTTTGCGTCGATTTCTTATTTTGCGACACTTTACAACTTTTTTTAATGTTCCCAATTAAAAATGGAGCTTCCAACGAAGCAGGTTTGTAAGGGAGAAACATAAGCGTTTTGCTTTCCATTGCGCTTACGGAAGACATGCATTTTATATGGCGAGTTCCCACTTTGAAGCAATACATTTTTGACACATAAAGCGCTTTATTTAGCGCATATAAAAATTGTTGCATGTTACGATCAGCCAGCCTTACACACTGAATATTTTGATACAGTTATTTTGTAGCATTCTCCCTTACAAACCTGCTTCGTCGTAAGGGAATGCCGTAGCACTTGAAATGTTATTATACCCTCCACCACAATTAGTTGTGAAGAGGGTATATTAAGTTTGTCATTCCGTGGGAAACTTTTTTATTATTCCTCTCAGACCCTATAAAGTATATATATTCTGGGTCCTTGAGTAATTCTAAGTCGATTTAGCCATGTCCGTCTGTCTGCCCGTATGTCCGTCTGTTGAAAACAGGCTCACTTTCGAACAACTCAAAAGAAATAAACAAACTTGGTGCCAAATTACTTATAGTTATCCTAAGCAGTTTGGGATTGAAATCCAGCAAAATCGGTTCAGTAGGACCAGAACTATGAATCAAAATGTGGAACCACCACCTAAAAAAATTGATAATTTTATTACAAAAAATAACATAAATGCTGGAACAAGGCACGGAATGAGATAAGATTTTGCAAAAATTTGTTTTATTTGACTGGAAATCATGATGTTAAATTTCGTGAAGATCCGTCCATAATTTACCCTAAGCCCCATATAAACACTACTCCCGGAAAGCGTAACAAAATTTGGTACGTCACAGTTTTTAGGACTAGAAATAACACTGTGAAATTTCGTGATGATCGGTCCATAACTTACCCTAGGCCCCATATAAACCTTACTCACGGAAAACAGTTTAGTACACCTAAAACCATAATTAATAACAAATCGTCACAGTTTAAGATAATAATAACATCATACAGATTTAATCCTTAAACATTAGTACTGTCGGTGGAGGGTATCAAAGATTCGGTACAGCCGAATATAGCACTCTAACTTGTTTTTTTTTTTAAATTGGTGACAGTTCTTTCACTTACTTTACTGCATTTCTGTATGCATAATTGTGCGCCTATTTTTTTAATGTGCCATTAGTGCTTCGCAAATTGATAAAATTTTTTATTGGGTTAATACAATTTCTTTATTTTTTTTTTTTTAATTTTTTTAAAATTGTTTTTTAAATAGATATTTTTTTTAATTGTTGAACCAGTCACTACCAAATAATTCGATAGGCATATTTAAAACAAACGACACAACTGATTGAAAATTATTTGACAAATGGAGATAACAAAATATTATTAGAGTAAAGATATTTTGCATCTTAAAGATATTATGATGAATTTATAGAAAGTTATCATTTTATGGCTATCAAACATCATGATATGGTTGTGAGTATTATAATATGTTTTCAACGTTATCATTTTTAGTTGTTAGAAAAATAATAATTTTTCAGTCAACAGTACTCAAATTTTCCTGTTTAATTACGATAAACATTGATATGTTTGCATTAACCATAATATTGCTGATATTTTATAAAAATGACAATTATTTGTGTACGACAACAATATATTGTTACAATAAGCATAGTGTAGTTGCCGCAACCATTATTTTTTCTCTGCGTGTACCAGCACATGTCATGACAAAGTAACTATTGTAAAAGTTATTTTCGACAACTTTTATGTTAATACAAACATTTATAAGGAAGTTATGGCATTAAAAGCTATATTCGGGAGTAGTATTTGTATGGTAAGATGATTTTGATTGCAATAAAATAAGTTTGGACAAAATTTAATCTTAATACCAACATAAAAAGATGGTTTATGGGCACAAATACCATATTCCGGAAAGAAGCTTGTACAAGGGCTATGTGAAATTATGTACCGATAGGCTTGGTCTTTGTACCAATTAGAACTAGTGTATTGTGTAAATTGCGACTTTGTACAAGGTGTAGATGCACAGCTGCCAGCCTGAAGGACATCGCTTAAAGGTGGGTCTAGGACCAACATTTTGAGCTGTTACAAACATCAGCTCAAATGCATAATACCCTCTCCGCTATTGTGCTGTGGGTATTAGAATAATCAAAAACCGCTGTTTCATTGATATTATTTCGTTAATAAACGGTGGGCCGAAAGTCACCATGGGATTTAAAAATTTAATTACTTTTTCGTTGATACATTTTTTTATATTTTTTTTTTTTTTTAGAGATTAA
Source organism: Pollenia angustigena (assembly GCA_930367215.1). Lineage (NCBI taxonomy): Eukaryota > Metazoa > Arthropoda > Insecta > Diptera > Polleniidae > Pollenia > Pollenia angustigena. The sequence continues at coordinate 170,170,945 of OV884058.1, forward strand.
CAACTGAACAAATAACGAAAGTAATATAATTTTGTTATTTAAATCAGCGATCTGAAGCAATGATCACCCACATGGCACCGTAAGAGATTTGCATCGAACCGATTAACCACGTTTAATTCGCACTGCGGAAAATATTGAACGTGTTTCAGAAATTCGAGCGCTACAGCCACAAATTTTGTTAGATGTTATGCAAAATGCTTCAAAATAAGCCCATAAAAAGCTGAAAACTGGGGTCTTTTTAGTGACATTATTTTCCATATTTAAGGTAAAAAATTTCCATTTTGTATATATCGAGCCATAACTGCAAAAAGCTTAAGCGACACAAACAAGATTTTACAGGAGAAGGTCTCTTTCATTTTATTTCATAAACATTTTGTATGAAGGTTGTCGCATGAGATAAAATTAGCGTTTAAAAAACTACAGTCAAAGCAGAAAAACTGCAATTTCTTCCACTTATTTTTTTGTCATTATCCAAAAAAAGCTGTTGCTTTTACTTCTGATTTATAAAATTTAAACAGCCGCTGTCAAACCAACTCAAAAAGCGAAAAGTTGTACACAAATTTTTTGATATTTTAGGTGATGATGCAAGTGTTGCCAGTAAAGCCACTTATTAAAACAATCGAAAATTTAAAACTATATCTCTTAAGCTTTTTTTGCGGTAATTGCTCGATATATTTTATAATTTAAAAAAAAATATATATACATAAATAAAAAAGTTATTAAATTTTTAAGGCCCCATGGTGACTTTTGGCCCACCCTGTATTATAATTTTTGTTAGATTTCATCGAGTTTTGTCTCTCACTGCTGCTTGTCATATTCAAATTAATCGCTTAAAAAATATTTAAATATTTTAAGTTAAAAAAAAAAAAACAAAATAAATGTATTTTTTCAAATCACGTGACCTGTTCATTAAACTATTAGAGACATTTAAAATTGTCTCGATTTCTTTATAATGAATGAATATCGAAACTAAAACAACTTCTTAATTATTTATGTTAATTTAAAAATATGTTTGTTAATGTTTACACTTAAATATTTTTTTAGAGGCAAAAAAAAAAACTAATTTCCTCTTACAAACTGGAAAGAAAAAAAAAACTACAAGTTTTCAACAACTATTAATCTGTTACAAAACACAACAAATCAACCCACATTTCGTAAAAGGTCTCCTCATCAACACACGCACTTTGGCTGACTGAACAGACTGCCCAACATTAAAAATTTCTTAAAAAAAATAAAATTAAAAACGCATTTCATTTCAAATTCCACACACTGTGCGGTCTGCTTAAATCCAAAAAACAAACAAACAAACAAAAAACACGCATTTCGTTCATTCAGAAATGTAGTTTTAAAATACTTTCAATACACATAAACAAATTCGAACTTCATAGATACAATATACAACTAACACACATACATATGTATGTAAGTAAGTACATACTAGGTTTGAATGTATCTTGTAAGTTGTATTTTAAACGTACTCCTAAGTGTCTTAAATAAGTATTTTGTTGCATTTACGAGATTTATTTTTTGGTTTGTCTGTCTGTTTGTCCGTCTGATTGTCTGTTAATTTGTATTTTATGGGTTTTTGGGCGTTTAGGTCAGTGGCAAATGCAATGAATTTATCATTGGGTCATATTTCGATAATTTTTGGCGCCATCAGCCTCATGAACGGGGCGATGCTGCGTCATAAAATTAAATACCATCACTCGATCATTTTCAACTCAGATACATTTTGACAGGTACACTACTTCACAACATTCTCCAACAACATCCATCCATACCAGTCAAATACTAAATGGTCCAAGTCAGACACATAAACCCCATATACATCATCTGCATCATCATCTGCAACAGCAGCATCACCACGTTAAGGAAATAAATTAAATTGGTTATAAAATAAAGAAAACGTAACTTAATTGTACGATTGTTTAGTGGCTTGTTTATTTGTTGAAATTAAAGAAAAAAAAAAGAAAAAAACGTGCCCCATAAAAGTATTTAATTTTAATAGCACTTTTGCATTAATTTTCCAGTGTATTTAACAACCACGTTTTGTGGTTGCTTTTTGTATTTGACAGATTTATTAAATTCAAGGTTTTATGACGATTTAATTTTTAACTTTGTATTTTTTACATTTAAATAGTGATAAGATAATTTATATTTAGTATTGGGAATTGCATAAGGTTTTCAACATTTCGTAAATTTTTGGGAAAACTGCAGCCGTATTCTGTAATTCGCTTAGCGAAAGCTAAATCTCGATCGCTAAAATGCCTTGGAAAATACAAAATTGAAAAATTTTAGCGATAACATTAAAAGCTAAAATTGCACTGCCCAATTTAGCAATGCACGTTCAGTGTTGCCAGAACTTTTAGAGTTAAAATCAGCAAAAAAAAACACGGGTTTTCAACCAAAAATCTGCGCCAAGATTTGAAAAATCTTCAATAAATCTTCAAAACACATTTATTAAATTTTTAATGTGGTTTATTTAGAAAAAGATTTAACAATTTATTTCAAAATATACGACCAATTTTCTGGAATTTGAAATTGATGGTAGTTTTAAAAGATGTTCTGGTAGTCCTCGAAGTACGAGTTATAAAAAAGGAAATGATTTTTGAACTTTCAACACGGAAATTTTAAAAAAATTTTTCGATTTTAATTTTACTCGAATGCGATTTTCAGAACATAGCTGAAAATTGTTGGATATTTTTACATTAACCAAATTTAATTACTCAGGCTGAGTAAAGATTAATCACATCTTTATTAATTGAAACAACAAATTAAAAGTGCATAGCTTGACATGTTGCTTAAACTGTCTAGGGTCTTATTGAAAATTTACAAGAGATCATATATTGAAACTATTAAAGATATTTATACATAAGTACATATGAATATATACGTAGGCACATATTCATATAATTTCGTGTAAAATCAGATGACATAAGTCTGGCGATATTAATGTGTCAAGACAATGCGAATTTTTAATTTTTAAGTAATCTATTGTGAATAAAATTCCTACTAATGAATCTATTTCCACACGGTTCCTCCATGAATGGTTTCGTTTATCAATGCAAGAAGTGGACATAGTACAAACATAAGTGACAATGTAAAGAAGTTTACACCGAGCTTAAAAATCTGCAATTGTAAACCAAAAATCTTCAAATCTGCGTTTTGGCAATTTTGGGGAGTAAAATCAGCAAAATGCAGATAAATCTGAACTTCTGGCAACACTGTGTACGTTACAGAATTTTATTCGCAGCCAAAAAGCACTAAATCAACTTTAAAGATTTTTAGCGATAGTGATTTAGCTTAATCGAACTACAGAATACGGCTGGAAACAAGCCACAGCTAAAATAAAAAAAAATTTTATTTTATAGCTGTAGCAATTGTTGTGTAACCTACACTGAGAATCTTAGGCGACTTGATGTATACAAAAGATACATCAAAATTCGGCCTTAAAGATACATTATATCTACAAGAAGCATAGAGAAGCACAGCTGGGCGTTGATCAGCCTAGAAAATTTAAGGTCACGACAGTCTATGTACACATTTTTAATATGAAACAAGCAAGTGTTTATTGTCAGTCAAACCATGATAGCCAATTGCGCTCGAAAAGAAGGCTTTATATGAGACCAATCGATGCAACATATGTTAAAATTGTTAATGGAAACTATATGTTAACAGAATTTATCAGCAGCTCCGGCAGTTACAAGTGCTATTTGTTATCTCGATAATATTTTTTTTTTTTAATTTATGATATAAAGCGATTATGAAATCGTACAACCGGATTACATCGCTATACACAACTTTTTAATAGACATATACTGTTCAAAGCGAATTGCAGGTTTAATATGTGAGCTTTGTTCCGTTATGGACCTATACCAACGATATTTTGCCAGGTAATCGCAAATGTGTTGGATTTTCTTAGAATCTCAAAACTTATATTCTTAACTTAATTTACAGTGCCTGAATCAACCATGACCAATTGACGTAATTCGTATTGCCGTCAGTTTTGTCTGTTTACTAATGCTATCCAAACGAGCTGCTTGTATTCACCTGGTTCAAGAGCATTAACAGACGAGGTCGTAATGGTAAGTACGAACTTTAGTCGTAGTAAAAACAAAAAAGTAAATCCAGCAAGTAACGGATGTTTTGAGCAAATTTTTTTTACAATAAATTTATTTCTTTTAAAATCTTATACTCTTCTATAAGAAAACAAAAAGTTGTGGTTTAAAACGTGCATTCAAGTGTACAAACTAAAAGCGAACTTCTACACGGTATGTATTTTAGCTTTATCAGATGTAAAATCCATATGTAATTGCACATTTCTGTCAAAGAAGGTTTATAATTTTTGCTTTTACACGTTTGTAACAGCAAATTATATACTAATTTATATTTCTATTCCATTTTAATTGTATTTCAGTTAATCAAAAATTTAGTTTTTTTAAAGAACAAATCACTTGCGGCGTCAAATAAGATCGGCTTAGGACTCTGCTGTTTGGTAACCCCGGGTCTCCACGTAGCAATATTTATTGCGGCAAACGTCAAATTGCTCCATAAAATTTGCGACGTATAGACCGCATATTGCCATGAGTGGCAATCCATTGCGCAATGATTGCTCTTCTTATTGCTTGAGCAATTATTGCTTAGCAATCTGCTGTCAAATCAGTTGTAATTTATCTGGCATTTCATTTCTCTGTACGGTTGGTTATTTATTAGTGTGTTTATTTATTAAAAAAGCAAGTGAAAAAATACTTCAACAAAATACAGAAAAAGTTTTTATATATTACATTTTTAAATAAACGTCAATATTAACAAAAGCAAACGAAGAATTTGTTTTTTTTTTTTTTTGTATATTTTTATTTTTTCAATAGAACAATACAACTTTTAGGTTTTTTTCATACGCAAATAAACAAAAAAGCAATACAAAACACAGCTACGACAATTACAATTAATTATTTTATTAATTAATTTAAAAAAGAAAATTTAACAATCACTTCAAAACACAACATAAAACATTTGTTATAAATACAGCCACAAAACTTTATACAACTACCCGAGGTGAAAATTGCAAATTTATGGCAAAGCAATAACAAGTGTTCTCCAGCAATATAATCAGCAATCATTGCTCCATTGTTCTGTCATTGTTCTGCCGACGTTATTGCTTGTACTTAGCAATAAAAATTGCTACGTGGAGACCCAGCGTAAACAAACGAAAAAAAAATTATTTCTTATTTGCGTCTGCAAAATGGAAAATAGTCAGAGATCTAATTTAATTTAGTAATTCATGAAAAAGAATTAAAAAATATTTTGATGTTAGTTAATTATATATTTTTTATATTTGTTTTAAATCAGCTGATTTGAATTCAAAATAGCATACTAAATTATGAGGTTTTGTTCATAACAGTCGTATTTTTCATGTTATTATTTTAAGACATATGACTTTAGCATTTCTGTCAAAATTATCAAAAACAGAAGGTGTATAATTTTTGCTTTTACACGTTTGTAACAGCAAATTATATACTAATTTATATTTCTATTCCATTTTAATTGTGTTTCAGCTAATCAAAAATTTAGTTTTTTTGAAAGAACATGTGTAAATAAATAAATAAATTATGTATATATGCCTCTACCAACAAATAATTTGCAAAACAGCTCAAAGTAGAACACGATCTAATTGAAAATTGTTACACTGCTAATTCTAGCTGACTTTTACAAAAGCAATCGTTTTTTTAGCTTTTACCCGACATGTATGCATTTTGCAGTGGAAAATTTGAAAAGTACACTGCTAAATATATATCGTGTAAAAGTGCCTTACGTTTGATAGAAAGTACGCAATTGCGTAAGCAAATACAGTATTGCCGTGTAGAAAATATTTACTTATAAAAAATATTTTTTGTACGTATTTTTATTATTGGTGCAGGACAAAATATTTCTTATAAAATTTTTGTTATATAGAACACTTTCTCTATTGACATATATGGAAAAAGCGGGGTTTTCTTATATGAGATGTTCTTATATCCGTTATCTACTGTATGTAAAAAAATTCGACTTCTACTAAATAAATTGCAAAATTAAAAGATATTTTTTGTATTGCCATCAAATTAGGTATAACAGCAATCAAAAGCCGAAAATATTTGCCAAAAATCGATTAAATTTAAAAATTAGCGAATTTAGTTCTACAAACAATCGCTTAATTTACAAAACATATTTTTCAGCAAAAATCAGAAAAAGCGCCAAAATATAAAACACAATGTTCACGGAAAGAACTTTATTTTCTAATTTAATCAGTTTCGTTTCTTAAATCACGATTTTTACTTATTTTGTTGGTATTTAGTAAAATTTTCTTAAATAAAGAAACATTTTGCTTAAACCAAGCCACACATGTACATTAGGGCCATAACTTTTTCACACTTTTTGCGAATATAAAAAACGGCATAGTATAGTCGTGTAGACCATTAAAAATTATTAATAAATAAAATACAAAATATGATAATTTTTTCGGATTGGTAAAAAAAGTTCACGCAGGGATCGGGTTGAAGTTTGAGAACAACCATTTTTATCTCACGACGGGAGACAGGTATTTTCATTACTAAAACATTATTGGCCACTCCGTGGTACTATGCCAAAAATTTTGTTATACCCCTAATGTACATGTTTAGAATAAGTAATTTTTGGCTTGAAATAGAATCATGAAAAATTTTCTTTGTTCAAGCCATATTTAGTTAGTAATTCTTTCCGTGCTTAAGAAATTAGAGAAATTTATATATTGGCAGTATTTAAAATGTTTAGCTGTCCACAACAGAAAGCTCCCCTGGTTAAATTGTTAAATTGTTAATATATATATTTTTTTTTTTTGTTTATACAATGCATGTAGTAAATCGGAATGTTTAAACATCTGCCAATACAATATTTTACAACATTTGTACATAACTGAAATTAAAAAATTGAGAAAAATGCGAAGGAAAACCGCATTGTACTACAAGTCAAAAAGTGAAAACTGAAGCCGGAATACATCGAAACCCGACGGTAAAACTGCAAAAATAGAGTTTTTGCATAGGATTAAAATTCAAGATGGGAACAAATCTATTATTCTTAGTATAATTTAAAAAATTTAAGCGGGTTCAACAAGCCATACCAACCAGACAGAAATATAATATGCGTTAAGACAATGCTTTGGCAGAAAAACGGTAATTTATAAGGGACGTCCTAAAATGAACGCAAAATATTTATCTGCCGCCTTTACCGCGATAGGAGCATCAAGTGTTCTAAGTGTTTTTTACTACTGAATTTGTAGACAATAAGGAGAAGATGCTTAGAGGCAAAGATCAACAAGAAATATTTCGAACAACTTTGTTAATCATTCTCGGAAAATTAAATATATATTTTTATTTAAACATGCAGATACGCCTTCAGTTGTTACTTGTGTAATCTTTATAGCACGTTTTAAAGAGCATTGTAAGGTAAAAAAAATTGTGTAAGCCTTGTATTCTTTTCGGGAAACAGCAGAGCTTTTGTTGTTGGGCTTGGTGCTTTTTGTCTCAAGGGATTGAAGTCCAATTTAACAAGTAAAGGTACGTAATTTTATTAGGGACATCATCGATGTAAAAAAACATATAAGAGTCCTATATAATAAATATTCGGAAGGGCAAATTTTTCATAAAGAACTAGAAGCATTTGTGATTTTAAACATGTTTTTGCGGTCTGCTGTAAAGTTTTCAAAATGTGGCTTAATGTAGTTTATCTGCCACTTGCAGACTTGAAAACATATGATTTTTTAAAAGAATATATTGAAATCTTTTTCGTCAGTATACTCGCCATTGTTTTTTTTCCGCTCCATATTCAATATTTTCTCTCGAGTTTTCCCCCAAGCAAGAATGATAGATATGAAGATTACGCCTTGCGCATGTTTTACCTGAAAAACTATCGTGTTGCATGTTTTTTACTAATGGCTATATTTTTAATATAGAGATAATATACAGGTATCAATGTAAAAGATGAAATGATAAAAAAATTACTTCCAATAAAGAATTTTGTGTTTTGAATAATAAAAATCAAAATTGTCCCACAGTCATGTTAACATATAAACATAACAGCTTGAAAACTTAAATAATTAGCCAATGAGAGCGCCAATGAGACGTTAGAGATCCTACATGCGCAGTATCTTTATTTCTATCATTCTTGCCCCCAAGTGAGTAGATAAAAGTATTCTCAAATGATTTTTCTGGTTAATCCAAATATCGATGGGGGCTATATCTGGAACAATGTCATGTATTTTTCCGAGTTCCTTATCCTTTTTTTTTTTATTATCACTCACTTTGAAGCTTGGAATTTAAAATGTAGTTACTTAGTGCTTTCACCACAGAACCTACAGCAGATTTCCAGTCTTTTATGTATATGAACATCGCTACAAAAATATTTTTCAATATACGATTTATAAAAAACAAACATGTCAAAGCGAACTAGTTTACATATTTTCATTTTTAAATTCTCTAATTCGACTCTAGTTCATCAACGATATCTTGGCGCACTTCAAACAGAAAATGCAAAGAGATAGATTTGAAAATGTCTGGTGAGTGGAACGAACAAGTTTAGTTACCAAATGCAATATGAAGTCACATAAAAACATAGAAAAGAACATGCTTCGATACGATATACATACATATATATTTATTCTCATAAAATGCTAAAATGGGATAAGCTGTTCCTATTCATTGGTTGCTTAGGCCAGATCATCAGGAAATTTTATCCACAGATTTTAAAAAAACTAAAGATATTATAAGCGAATAATAATTATAAGCAACAGCTTTACTTGTAACAATATCAAGCTTAAACAACAACAATAAACAGTGAGTTTATCTTTTCTTACATTCCCAACTACAATTGGTTGGAATTCTCCCAACATTAATTGTAGGTTAAGAAAAAACAAAAATAACTTGCTTTATTGTTTTCGCAAAAAATTAAGCATGCTGCCAGCTTAGATTTTTTAAGCCGTACACTTGCCAGTTTATTATCAAAGCAAGTTTTGGGAATCGAAATTTTTAATTAACAAGATTTCGTCTGTAGTGCTTAATTTCCAATTTTTATTCTTGATAAAAACACTGAAATTTATTGTTGATGGGATAAGCTATTTAGAAACATTTTTATGCCGAAAAATTTTGGAGTGGTAGTCGCGAGTTTTTGTGGGTACTTCGACTCTGACTCCGGTACAAAAACCTAAACTCCCACTCCGACTCCAGAGCTCTGTACTCTACTATAAAAACATAATATTAGGTGCGTTTGAGTACTTAAACAGTAAAATGCAGTTAATGAGTAAACTGAAAAATAGGCTCTCACAAAAAACTGTTGTCCGAAAAAGTACGCGAACACAAAATTTGTTTAAATTCGTAAAATAAAGGCAACAGCTGATGGCAAATAATTGAAGTGTTGCAAAATGTTTACATTTTTGACTACTTAACACGTTTTCTTATCGGTACTCGATTAAATACTTTTACTTAATCCCGAACATTTTTATAGAATCTTTCATATTTGTTTGTTTTTAATTTAATTTGATTTTACTAATTTGTAATGGGTTAAATTATTTAAAAGAACATGAATAATTGTTTTGCTATTGATTTCTTTAGTACCCAAATACTTCACACTTTTACAACTCTAAAAAATTAACATAACAAAAAAATTTCAAAAGTTTGTATTTAACCAAAAAAATGCTTCACAAACAAGTTTAATTAATTAATATTTATTCACTTTTTGTTTTGGTTTATTTTTTTCAACTTTTCTTTTATTTAACAATTTTTTCACAATTTGTATGCTTTTTATTTGTTTACCTTTTGAAACATATGTTTTTTTTTTGATTTACTAAAATTTACTGCAAAAATGTCTGCAGTAAAATTTTGTAAATACTCAGACAAGAACTGTCACTTTACGTTATTAATTTGTGTTCTCAGTTACTGTATTTTGTGTACTCGAACGCGATTTCGTAAAATGCAGTAAAGTTCAGTAAAAAATGTTTGCGTTCTCAAACGCAGCTATTGTAAGCGAAGCGGATTATGTGTATTTTTGTTAAGATTTTTGTTAATAAATAAAAAAAAGTTTTAATTTTCATGACAAATGCATTTTGGGCAAGAGAAATTACTAAATTTCAACCAACAAAAAAAAAGACACATTGCAATCAATTTGATCGTTTAAAGTGTTTTTTTTTACAGGATAAAAAAAAGTTCATGAAATATTCATTATTTTTAATAACAAGTTCTTGCACTCAAACACGCACTTGCAAACAAAAGCAGCCGAGTCAATTATTTACAATTTTTATTTTTTTTTTTGTTTTGAACAAATTCATACCAAAGTGTGAAATTGCATTTACATTTTTAATCATTATTAACTTTAAGCGTAAATATGACTACCAAATTCAAAATTAACTCAGCCAACGAAACACACAACTGATTTGCATACAAAGATACATGATGTACTACTTACGTTGATTGTACTCATCCACACATCTAACCGAACACTCAGTGCTCGTACATCAAGTTTAAGCAGTTTTTCGTAAAATTTGTTTATTTTGTTATTTTATTGACGAGTTTTTTATATTTTGTTGTTTTTTAACAGCCATAAGAGTCCGTCTGTCCGTCTGTCTGTCTGTTCATTTTGTAAACTTACAAATTTAATGTGTCAATATTTTGTCATTGTATATTTTTAGTACGAGCAATCATAATATTTTGTCTGAATATTGAATATACTTCACATTTTGTTTCTTTTTTTTTTGTAATATTTATTTCAATTCTTTGTTTGCAAATGTTAATGAACCGTAACGTAGTCCAAGTTGTCTGTTAAAAGCCTTACTTTTGGTTTAAAGCATATGCGTATCTCCCCCAAACAAATTTATTCAGAGTCATATGAGTTCATAAATGTGTGAAAATGACACATATTAAAAAGTAATTGAAAAATTTCCGTTAAGTTTAAAATCTTTTCTTTGATACTTCCTAAGCACCAACGATATTATGTATAACAAAAAAAAAAAAAACATTCGTTCGTTCGTTCGACCCTGACGTTAATTCAGTAGTAAACTTTGAATTGTGTGAAAATATTAATTTCATTTCCGTTGGTTAAAGTTGCTTAAATACTTTATGGCCCAAATACACTGATCAAAATACTCATCAAGCATTGTGGTAGTATTAGTGAAAATGTGTTTGTATGTGTCACACCGACGATGCTGGATGGAAAATCAAAAAATTTAGATATGACGGCGAATATTACGTCCAGCGCATTTGACATATGTGGCCCTTTAAGTTAAAATTTACGACCTTTAAAAGTTTCAAATTGTAATTATATTAAAACATTTTTTACGTTAGAAATTTTTGAACGATTTTACACTTATTTCTCCAACGTGTGATTTTTTATTTTCTTTCCACATTAAATTAATTAACGCCATATGTGGAAAACATAAAACACATCTTTTGATTTTCCATTCAAAACGCTTTGAAAAAGGTCTGGCCAGACTCATGTGATCGACGAAGGGTTAAAAATTAATTAAAGTATTGAAAGAAAAATCGTAAAAGACGTTTGCAAAAAGACTGGTTTGTTGTGTCCAACCTCAAGTAGATTTTTAAACCGAGTCCAAACCCGAAACCGAACTTTGGTATTTTTTCAGACCGAACCTGAATCCCTTTTTTATTAAAAAGAAAAATGTTAATTTTTATAATTTAATTATTTAATAAAAACAAAATAAACAAATGCATGACATTAAAAAGTTTTTGCACCTTTAATGTGACGTTATTTAAAATAAAAACCAAAAACATTGTACCTTTCTTGGAAAAGGTACACTATACGTAGAGAAAAAATTCAATACACTAGTAATGCAATAATAAAATATTAAAATGGTAGAAAAGTACTTTTTTTTTGCATTTATACCTTATAAATTGCTTATTCGGTTGAAATAAATTTGCCCATCTTCTCACATGAAACCCTGGTTGGTGGTCCTTTTAGGCTACAGCCACAAAGCATACAGAGATGAAAAAAGTGACGTATGAAAATTGTCCAAATCATTTGCGAGGGCAGCTTTTGAAGAAAGAGAAAGAAAAAGTTTTTTTTTGTAGTGAAGTGGCAATGTGTAAAACAGGCCGCTACTATCAACACGAACTGCGTAATCAAAACAAAAAATGCAAAAAGGGCAGCTTTAGAAGAAAGAGACGGAAAAAACGCAAAATCTTCCGTCTCGTGACGTCTCTGTATGCTCTGTGCTACAGCCTTAAAGTTTATAAAGGGACAAAATTTAAGAATTCATATTACTTTGTGTTCCTAGAACTAAAGGTTCAGTCAAATGAATTCTTATTTGTTTATCAATAACAAGCATTTAACCCGCTACTTCGTTAGCGTATCCCCTTCTTTCGTGGTCATATTTATGTGCCAAAGTTTATGTTTCTAGGTTTCAACAAAAAAGTACCAACTATTTTCTTCTTATACGTTCTTTTTTTACTCAGAACCCTGCATTTATAATTTTTTGTTTCTAAAGGTACGTTCAGACTGATGAAATATTTGATAGCAAACATCAAATGTTTCACTAACGTAGTCTGAACACAAAATATTTTTGAGTGTCAAATAAAATAACAGCTGATTTTGAGCAGTGTTTAAAAAACTAGACTCCAAGTAGCTGTAGTAACGAAAAAACACAAAATAGTCTAGTTAAAAAATGTTAAAAACTTGTAGTCGTTCATTTACTATTACTACCGCTACCGTCACATTTTAGTAGCGGTAGTTGTAGTAGTAGCACAAAAAGAAAATAATTGGAGCAGCATAGTAAAAAATATTGTACTGCTCTCGCTACCTTTTACTGCTTAAGTAATTTTATTTTTTAAATTTTAACTACTACCTACCTCAGTAGTTATAGAAGGAGAAGACAACCTAGTTTTTGAAGTGGCAGAAGAATAACATTGAAGTAGTTGTTTAATAACATTGCAGCAGTTTTAGAATAACATTGCAGTAGTAGGTTAATAACATTGAAGCAGTCATAAAATAACATTTTGGTAGCAGTAGAAGTAATAAAAACTAAAAATCTTTAGAAAAATAAGTACATGTGTGTTTTAATCAGTGTTGCCAGAAAATCACAATTTTTTTTTTTTTATTTGTGTATTATTGTAATCTTAATGAAATAATATTACATAACTATAAATCGCCTCAGCGCCCAGTATGGCATTAAAGAGGCTAATGGCAACTACTATATCTATTATTCTAATTTATACAATATTTACATACGTACAATAACTGAAGAGGAAAAAAGAAAAAAAATATAAATACATATGTATATATTTATAACAAACAAGGCATTTTATTTAGAGAAGTGTTTCAACATTCTCGAGTAAATATTTCTTCAAATTATGTTTAAAAGTTGATAAGACCGAAATATTCTTTAATTCATTTGGTAACTGATTATATTCACTTGACCCATTGTACGAAATACGTTGTTTAGATAACTCAAGTCGACATCTCGTTATATTTAAATTTCTTGATTGCCTCGTAGTTCTATGTGTAATTGACATGTTCTCTTGAAACTTTATACTGTGAGTGCCAACTCCTTTTATACATTTAAACATATATATTAATAATTGTTTTTTATACAAACCACGAACAGGAAGTATCAATTTGGCATGATTTTTAAACAAATTTACTGTGAAGAACCGGAACGGTAGACCATATACAATTTTTAGGACTTTATTTTGTGCCAATTGTAAAGACTGTAATGTTGAAAATTTTTTATAGCCATATATCATAGGAAGGTATGTTAGATGTGAATGAATTAATGCGTAGGAAAGCATAAGTTTGGTGGTGGTATTTAATTTCTATTTAAATTTATAAAGGATGCCAATTCCTGATACTTTTGTCTTTAAGAAATTGATGTGGTGATCCCATAAAAGATTTCAAAACATAAATCTCCAATTTTTTAAGCTTATAACAAACATAGAACGAAAATTGGAAACTTTAATTAAATTCATCAATTTATAATTTTTGAAATTGAAATGTTTATATATAAGCTATTGAGAGAAGCCTAATCAAAGGAATAAATTAAAAATTAATATTGTTTAACAAAATTTAACGCTTTTTAAGTTGATAGGAATATCGCACACACATTGTTACATCGTCATAACTGCGTTATATTAATTATAGCTGGATTTCAAAAAGTCATAATACTTTGCAGTCAAAGTCAAAAATGCATCATCAAGCTTATAATGCACAGTTTGCGTTTTATTTACGCATCGATAACTTTTCTGGTGTATTTCGGGACAAATAACATTGTAAAGTTCTACACGGTTGCATTGTAGAATGCACTAAAAAAAGACTGTTGCTTTGCAACTGACGTTGTCTGCAAACAAACCGAAATCACATAACGAAAGCAGAAACAGAAATGTGTGAAACAAATTAAAAATAGGTCTTATCAACTTTAAAATTTCACAAAGCAATAAATCCGAAAAAAATACTTCCTGAAAAGTAAATCAGTTAAATTTTTTAGTATTATGGCTTTATTTTCCTTTTCTAAATCTATATTTTATGAATATGGACGTTATTTTTTTTAAATTAACTTTAAAAATAGGTAAATTTACGGTGTTTTAAAATAAAATTTGTATATTAAACATAAAATTCCAAACATTCCACCGCATTGTGGAATGACTGCTCATAAAATAAATATCAAAAGATATGAGTACAATAACTTCTTAATTATTGTTTAAATTTGTTCACAACATTTCTGCGAAGATAAGCAGTCGAAAATTTTTATAGACATTTTTAAAAAGTGTCAAGTTGCAACACTGTTTAGAATCATTCAAGCAACAACTACACATACGTACTCATTGTTGGTTTATAGTTTTGCTTTTTATTTTAGTTTTTGACTACCTTCCTGTTATTATTTTACTACTTCAATGTTATTTACATACTTCTTCAATGTTATTTTATTACTACCTCAATGTTAATGAACTACTGCCTAAAAGTTTTCTAGTGAAAAAAAAACTCCCAATGTTGTAAGTAGTAGCTATAAATCGAAAACCTCAATCAAACCAATAGAAAATTATTTAGTTTTTTTAACTGCTACTTCATTTTTGTTTTTACTGCTGCTACTCCATTTTTTGGTTTTATATTTTGCACGGAGCAGTAGTTTTAAAAAAGGTAATGCTCCAAAACAAGACAACTGCTCTTTTGCCGCTACTTGTAATTGTTTAGAGTACTAGTTTTAGTAATAGTAAAAAAATGTTTAGGTAATGTAGTTTTTTGAACACTGATTTTGAGCAAATAAAACTTTTTGCCGGCAAACAAATATTTCCAATGTTAACACAAAAAATCAAATATTTTAGTAGTTTTTGAGCAAACATTTATTTGATATTACAAAAAAATTGTAAGAGCAAACAACGACAAATAATTTTAGCCATGTTACCTAAAGAAGCAATTTTTCTTGTAATTTTTCGGATTCTTTACAGTTTTAAAGATTTTTTATAATTATTAGACTTTGCTATCATGCCGCTATTAGCAAATTTTTGCGAATTTCCGCTAATTTAGCAATTTTTATAGAATTTTTGCCATTCATTATAGTTTTGGGCACTTTTAATAAATTTTATGGTTTTGTTTGAAATGTTAAAATTGTTCGCGAATTTTCGCTTTTTTTGCAATTTTTTTTTCTTTTTGGTTTTCCCCGACATTTTGTATTTTTTAACCGATTAAGCGATTTCAAATAAATTTTAGGGGTTGTTTGCAATTTTTCGCGAATTTTAGCCATGCTCGCGAAGAAGCGATTTTTCCCTGTGAATCTTTACAGCTTTAATGATTTTAAATGACTATTTGGCTTTGCTACCATACCGCTATTAGCAAATTTTTGCAAATTTCCACTAATTTGGCAATTTTTACTATTTGTGAAATATATTTTTATTTTTGAACACTTTCATTAAATAATTATTTGATGCAAATATTTGTCTAACTGAGCTACCTAAACAAGAGCGGCAAGCGTTTTTTTAAACATCAAAATTCTAATTCCAATACATTTTCAATAAAATAAAACGACCAAGCGATCTATCAAATCAGATTTTCCAGCCGGGTGGTGTTAAATTCGCGTTCTAAAGGTGTGTTTCGTATAAACTGTGTGAAAATGAAAAGTTTTGACATGAAACAGACGCTTGCCGCTCTTATTAAGGTAGCTCAGTAAGTCTGAACGCACGGCAAACATGATTTCATTTATTTTATTTGACACTATTTGCCAACTGTTTTAACAAACAAAATTTGTCAAATATTTGAGCTAAGTGTGAACATTAAACAAAATATTTTTTTGAAGCAACTATCAGAACAAATATTTTTGTCAAATATTTCATTAGTCTGAACGTACCTTAAGTTCAGTATTTTAAAATATTGGGCCGTGTCACAGAGTACAATTCCGTTCGGAATGATTCCGTTCGGAATTGAAGAAAACATATTTGTTTGTTGATGGAAAGTGTATTTTGATAGTTTTATGGCTTTTCAGATACAGACAACTCCCATACGGTTCATGAAAACAAAAATGGTTTCATTCCGAAACATTTTTTCGTCATTTTCTGAAGCACCAAAATACGGAATGAATTCCGTTTCCGAACGGAATTGTACTCTGTGACATGGCTGATTAAATGTTCAAAAAGTAACACATGCAGAAAAGGAAAGTGAAAGAAAGAAATTTGATATCCCGTATTTTCTTTTTTGGTACTTTTCTTCTCGCCATTGAAGTATCAAAAATTTCAATATTGTAGTGGAAGCATATAATTTAATGGCAATGAATGGAGAACAATTTTTTATATAAAAAGTACCAAAAACCCGTACGACTTTTATCCCTTTAGCCTTTGAATTACGAAAAGTACCTCACTGTTTATTGCTGGTGTTTTGTTTAAGCTTTGATATTGTTACAAGTAATAACTTTCAGTGTATTTATCAAATATGAAAAATTGGGAATTTAGCACGTTATACAAAAATCATAAAAGTATCAAATTAATTAACAATGATAAGTATTGTAATTTTTTTGAACTCTTTTAGGTTAGGGGATATGAGGATGGCGAATTTACACGATTTTACTTTTTTACTTCATGTGTTTAGGCTTTGCGATGTTGAATCAGTCCGTGATATTTTTATGCTCTTCTGGATTTTCTAAATATTGTGCACAGAAAAAATATAAATTGCTTTCCATTTAAAAATTTGTGATATTTACTCTCTTACGATTTTGGTCATTGTTTTTTTGCAGTCTTTTAATGAAAACTTTAAAATACTAATGGCCATTTTCTAAATGTTTTGACAAGCTGCCTGTTACTTAAAGTAATGCTGTTAAAGACGCATCAAATCATATGTATTATTATGTAAAGAAAAAGAAACATTTCATTATATGAAATTTGCTGTATTATTAATATTGAATCCATACTGTTAATCGTTAATAACTTTTTAAAGAGTTTTCTATAGAATTTATAAAATTATTATCTACACCGTTTTTCATTGAAAATGAGAAAATTCCAGATGAACTTGAGAAAATTCCAAATGAATATGAATATAATACAAACTTTATAATTAAATTGTATCTATTAAAATTTCTCAATTTCATTTGGAATTTTCTCAGTTTCAAGTTAAAATTTCCCAATTTCATTTGGAATTTTCTCAATTTCAAGTCAAAACTCTTAATTTAGTTGGAATTTTCAAAATTTAAAATTCTCAATTTAAGCTGGAATTTTCTCAATTTCAAATTGAATTTCTAAATTTTATTTGAAATTTTTTCAATTTCGAATTTAAATTCGCATTTTCATTTTGAAATTTTCTTATGTGCTGTAAAATATTTATGAAAAGCACTCGTGATTTTAATAATGCATTTGTGCTGATGTGTATAACGTCTTAAAATAGTGGTCCTAGCCCCACCTTAACCGTCCGTTAACGATTTTCTCAATATAAACATTGTTTTCAGTTGACGTGTAAAAGTTGGGAGTCAGCTGATTGAATTTATCTGTACGACAAATAAATAATTGGCAGATGAGTGCCGGTTAGCTTTGCGACAGAATAGAAGCAAGTGAGACATTAAGAGAACCAAATTTCTTTATCGTGCAGTTTTTCGTTGGAAAAAAGATAATCGCCTAATGACAAAACGGCCATAAGGTTTGTTTTATTTTATTTGATTTTTTTTAATATTTTATTGTATGTACAAAAAACTTTTGTTTGAAATTAATTTTTGGTGCCGCTAAAGTTCGGATATACTTTCAAAAAACTTTTCCTCCGACCGTTAAAGAGTTTATAAAAAAAAATTAATTAAACTTGCATCTGTTTATTAAAAAACCTTTTCTGCAGTCATGTTGTTGATATAAGTAAACATTTAATTAACTTGATAAAATTTTTAATTAAAACTTATTTTATTTTTGATTAATGGTTAAATTGGGGGGGAAAAAAATGGCGAGATTTTTATTTGTATGCCGAGCAGTGTTGCCAGTGGATTTTTCGAAAAAATACCTACTCATGCTAAAAAAAAGTCCGATTTTCCCTACAGAAATGATCCACGACTTGAATTTTTTTTATTTGCGAAAAAAAAATATGCCGCCAAAAAGGTGTGGATCATTTCGTTTTTTCTTTCTTTAGTCCTATTTTCATTCATACATGATCTATAAACTAATGGCCTGTTCGTCGATAGCGAATAAAGACTTCGTTCGCTTAACTAACATGCAAAACAAAAACAACATTTTATAATTTGTTTTTGTTTTAAATGTAATTTAAGCGAACGAAAACTTCATTCGCTATCGACGAACAGGCCATAAATTCGCTATCATATTAGAGTTACTACAAAATTGCATTTATATATATTCCAGAGCACCTTGTAAAATGCATCTAATTTGCAAAAATCTAAATTATTTACATATAAAGATTTCAAAAACTTGCCAAAAGATAAAATTTGATGCCCATATTGCCCTATTTAGAACGAAGGGCTACCACCCCACTGCATTTTTGTCAAAACGTGAACTAGCACGAATTTTAAAAAAAGCTGAGACACGTATTTAATTAAATCGACTAAAGATTAAAACATGGTAATTTGGCACTTTTATTACAAACAACTCCGAACAAAAAATTCAAAAACCGTTTTTTTACAGAAAATCCTTAAAAAAAGGACATGGATGATCGTCCTTGGACAAATTGTATATGCAGTTGGACGCGCCTTAAAAAAACCTTTCTTACGATATCCAATCTGTATATGTTGGTAAGAAAACAAATTATTAAATTAACAAAACATGCGAAAATAGAGCCTTTTCCAAACTGGTCCAGCTCACGAGAGGTCAAAGCTGGAGCCGAAATATTTAAAATGTCATCTTAAAAAAGGTTCATTTTTAGGAGGGCACATCGAGCACTTTTTTGGTGAGTCGCTCTTATATACATATTAAAGCTTTGGCATAAAATAAGTACAAAACTAAAAAAAAAATACTACCATATTATATTATTGTTAATTAATGTGTGTAATTTTTAAAGTCATGGAAAAATAACCATATAAAAACACCACTTGATAAAAGACCAATCACGTAGTGGTGTTTATATGGATGTTTATATGTTCTCAAAAGTTGTTAACTGAGATCTTAGGTACATTTTTGTGGCTGATTGTTTCCTGGAATTTTGAACGGTTTGCTACCTATGGACCAGAACAGGGAAAAAAAGGTAAAAAAATCTAATTTTTTAAAGCTTTTTGCTATTTTTATCTTGAAGATAAAGTTTTTTGATTTTTTATGTTCACAATATTTGCTCTTTATGACAAGGGCTATAACTTTTTCGGTTTGCAAGATATGAGCCTTAGAATATGATCACTTTTTTGCAAAAATGACACCGAGGCCCCAAATCTTTGGGGGCCCATAAAAAAAAAAGCATGACTTTGGGCAAAACTGGGTGACACGGGCCTTTTTTTTTTTTGGTCTTTTATCACGTAGTGGTGTCCGTATATGGTTATAGATAGCATAGTATCTCAATGTTGAAGGAAAGAAAAAACTAATAAAATTTAAAAATTTTCGGGAAATTTTTCACTTTTGTGGCTACATAAGCGCTAACTAAACGGTGTTAAGAATCATTCTAAGGAAGTTTATATGCTCCAAAAAGTTGTTTACTGAGATCTTAGGTACATTTTTGTGGTTGAGTGTTTCCTTGAATTTTGAACGGTCTGCTACTAGGGATGCCAAACGGGAAATCCCGATTTTTTCGGGATTGATAAATCCCGAATCCCGGGATTTATTTTTTTTAATCCCGGGATTTTTCGGGATTTTCGGGATTTTTTATATATCAACATTTATGTACAAAAATTTTCGTTTTTGGCCCCTATTACGGTTTACAACTCAACTCAGTTGAGTTGTAATTTCTTAATTTTTGTATTATGGTTTACAACTTGTATTTGTATCATGGTTTACAACTTGGTTTACAAATTGCGGTGAACAAAAACACAACAAAAATTACAACTGATCACAACCAGTTGTATTTATTACAACTCAACTGAGTTGAGTTGTAAACCGTATTAGGGGCCTTTATTACATTTTTATACTTTATAATTATTCATTGTCTTAATTTGTTTAAGTGTATCAATTAACAATTTAATGAATATTTGTAACACCCTGTTTAAAAATTATTTAGAGAAAACAATCAAATTTTATACTTTGTTACGTGAATTCTATGTACGTATTAGTAAAAAGCCAACGGAAAAAACTTTTCTTTATAAATGTATAAAAAATAGTATAAATGTTATAAAATAAGACAAAATGAGTTTTGAAGAGCATAAAACTAAATGTAATGATAAAAGTTCTGTGTGGTATTATTTTTTGATGCAGTCTAAAGGCGCCCCTCAAGCAAAATGCAAGATATGTAAAAGGGTTTTGAAAACTAATGGCGGTTCAACAAAAGGACTAATAACTCATTTAAAAGTAAGTTAATTAATAAACACTTTCATATTTAATAAACCGTGTGTTGTTTAGGTTCATATGATAAAGTTGGAGAAAAATGATTGCAGTGAGCCTGAAAAAAAAATTTTAAAAATTACAGATTACAATTTTCTAAAGCAAGAGGAGTCTTTGTCTGCTACTATTGGGCGCTTGACTGCTGTTGATAATTTGCCATTTTCCTTATTGGTAACGTCTACAGAACTAAGAAAATCACTGAAAGCTCGTGGTTTTGAAGTTCCAAAATCTAGAGAAACAATAAAGGCAAAATTTATGGAATATTTTCTTAAATGTAAAATGGACATGATAAAAGAAATCGTCGAATTAAAGTCAAAAGGAATAAAATTTAGTATCGCGTTCGACGAATGGACATCTACTTCAAATAAGCGTTTTGTGAACATCATTATTCACACAAATCAAAAATTTTTTAATATTGGTTTGGTAAGGATGAAGAAGTCTGGCACTGCTGTAAACTGCATTCAATATTTAGAAGACAGACTGAAGGAATTTGGAGTTCTATTGCCTGAAGACGTGGTCAGTTTTACCACTGATGGAGCATCAACAATGCAAAAAATCGGAAAGTTAATAGTTCCGAAACAGCAATTGTGTTATGCACATGGTCTGCATCTTGCAGTTGTAGATGTATTGTATAAAAGTACGCCAAGTGTTTGTACCGAAGAAGAATTGTCTTCATCAGAAGACGATGATTTTTCATTTGAATCTTTAGAAATGGGACTAAGAGTCAAGCACAATAACATAACAGAAAGATTTTGTATAAAACCTGTGATCGAAAAAGTTAGAAAAACAGTAAGAATGTTCAGAAAGTCACCAACAAAAAACGATATTTTGCAATCGTACGTAAAACAAGAAAAAGGTAAGGAACTAAAATTGATCTTGGACTGCAGAACAAGATGGAATACTCTGTTTGAAATGTGCCAACGCTTTTCCAATTTAGAAATTCCCGTTAAAAAAGCCTTAATTGATTTAAAGTTGCAAGCCTTTTCTGACGAAGAATTTTATTTAGTAAAACAAATAATAAATACTTTAAATCCTGTAAAAATCACACATGAAGCTCTATGTCGCAACGACATGACTTTGTGTAAGGCTGATGCTGCATTGGCTTTCATGCTAAAAGAGATTTTAACAACTAACTGTGAGTTTAGCAAGGATTTATACAATTCTCTTAGCAACCGAATTCAAGAAAGAAGAACTGTGTACTCAACACTTTCAAATTTTTTTAAAAAAAACCAAATAAGATATCAGATTTTGACAACAAATTGGACATGGTTTTATTAAAAAAGGAAATAAAGTTACTTATCTCACGTTTAACAAAGAGTGCTGTTTTAAACAACTCCATGATATCACACGAGATTGATGATAGCTTATCAGACGAGGATTTAGAAGATCATGACGTTTCTATTGTTAAAAAATTAAACAAAGCTATAGACAATTGCAAAAGTCCAGTTAAATCGTTAAAGTCAGAAGTTAATGACTTAGACACACAACTTACCAAAGAAATAAATTTATTTCAATCAGAAGGCATTAGAGGTAAATATTTGCAGGATGCATACAACTATTTAGAAACTATTTTACCAACAAGTGTAAATTGTGAAAGATGTTTTTCTACCGCAGCAAATGTTGGAAACAAAATTCGTTCTAGATTATCTGATGAAACACTGGACGCTTTGATATTTTTAAGAAGCTACTTACATTCGACAAACTAATTACTTAAACTTAATTTACGTGATGAACTTTTTCATAAAAAAAAAATTATATTTGGAGTTATATTTCTTTTATCGTAAATAATTATTTTTGAGTTACACACATTCTTTTTTTGTGGGCAAACAACGATTATTTAACGACATAAAACCAATATAATAATTTAAAATTTTTATATAAAACAAATGGGTTTGTTAAGTTTTCTTTAAAAAAATATATATGTATATATATACATATATATTAACTCTTGTTTATAAAAAAAGATTAACAGAATTGTTTTGTTAAGTTTTCTTTTTTATGTTTATGAATTGTTCTGTTAATTTTTCCTTTTTTTTAATTCAAAAATAAATTAATAGTTACAATAATTAGTATTGTGGTTATTTTGTTGAACTATTTATGGTTTTTAATCCAAATTTTTTATATTTTTAATTAGGCTTAAGTTCATGAAATTTAATTTTTATTAAATTATTTTTATGAAGAAAGGAATTTTTACAACATGAAAATTAATTAAAATTGTTATTGATAATCTTTCATTCTTGACGTGGCTCGGGCTCGAACCCTGGCCGGCAGGTTACCATGACATGTTTCGATCGCAACCACTCGATCTCCTCAGATGGATTTGCCGTCTTACACTCGCAGCCATCGACGACTGCTGACGTCACTAGTCAAACATCAATCCTTAAACCAAATTGTATTTTAACATTTGATAGATCGAAATTTGCTTTCCTGAATGATTATCCATCTTAATTGATTTTACATGTTTTTTCCTTTACTTCTGTTTTTTCGTACTTTCGTCAAGAATTTTTCTTGAAGTCCAAGTACATTTTTTTGTTTTTTCACTTTGTCTTTCTCTTTTCTGTTGACCTTTTTCAGCACAACTTGAAGGACAAATGTACACATAGAGCTCGTGCCTTAGCTTTAACAATAATTAGTATTGTGGTTATTTTGTTGAACTATTTATGGTTTTTAATCCAAATTTTTAATATTTTTAATTAGGCTTAAGTTCATGAAATTTAATTTTTATTAAATTATTTTTATGAAGAAAGGAATTTTTACAACATGAAAATTAATTAAAATTGTTATTGATAATCTTTCATTCTTTTCGTGGCTCGGGCTCGAACCCTGGCCGGCAGGTTACCATGACATGTTTCGATCGCAACCACTCGATCTCCTCAGATGGATTTGCCGTCTTACACTCGCAGCCATCGACGACTGCTGACGTCACTAGTCAAACATCAATCCTTAAACCAAATTGTATTTTAACATTTGGTAGATCGAAATTTGCTTTCCTGAATGATTATCCATCTTAATTGATTTTACATGTTTCTTCATAAAAATAATTTAATAAAAATTAAATTTCATGAACTTAAGCCTAATTAAAAATATTAAAAATTTGGATTAATAGTTACTTAAAAAAAAAAAGTTGCTTATGAATTGTTTTGTTAAGTTTTCTTTTTTAAAAATTCAAACATAAATAAATAAAGTGTTGTTAATTAAAAAAAAAAGTTGTATATTAAAGAAACGCATTGATCCCGAAAAATCCCGAAATCCCGGAAAATCCCGGGATCCCGAAAATCCCGAAATCCCGAAAATCCCGGATTTTAGAAATCCCGAATCCCGGGATTTGTTAAAATCGATCCCGTTTGGCATCCCTATCTGCTACTTACACAGAAAAAAATAAAAATTGATTTCAATTAAAAATTTGTGATATTAATTAAAAAATTAATTGAATTTGCACCAGTAAACAAATTAATAGCATCAATTAATCCAGTTAATAGTATTAATTAAACGTTTAATTTACTTGATTAAACGTTTAATTCACTTGATTAAATTTTTAATTAAAACTTATTTTATTTTTGATTAATGCTTTAATTGGTGAACATTTTTGGAGAATTTTTTCTATGTATAGACCTAAACAGGGGAAAAAAGGTAAAAAAATTGAATTTTTTAAAGTTTTTAGCGATTTTGATCTTGAAGATAATGTTTTTCTAATTTTAAATGTTCACAATTTTTGCTCTTTATGACAAGGGCTACAACTTTTTCTCGGAGGGTAAATCAAAATTCCGAACGGTTTACAAGATATGAGGCTGAGAAAATGATCACTTTTTTGCAAAAATGCCACCGAGGCCCCAAATATTTGGGGGCCCATAAAAAACTGTGCATGACTTTGGGCAAAACTGGGAGACACGGGTCTTTTTTTTTTTTTGTCTTTCATTTTTCGTGTTGCACTGTTTAATATAATTTTATTTGAACATATTTTATATTAACGTGTCGCCAACTTTTGAAACCACAAACAGCTCTGGAAATATATTTTTAAGCTTTTTTAAGGGAAAAAATTTTGAACAATAAAATTTCATTAAAAAACGATTTTTTCAGCATTAATTTTAATCCCTACATTTTGAAGATTATGAACAATCTGTCAGATTTACCCTACGCTTCTATTTTAGTATCTAAAATACCTGCATGTAGGGATTTTCCACTACATCTGGCAACTCTGGTGCTGAGTCATGTTTTTCATAAGCACGAACCTCTCGTGTACCTTATTTTTGTTTTATTTCTATGATTTATTATTCTTTGAGTGTTTCCAAAAGAATAAAGTTATTACAATAAAAATGCTTTATTTCCAATCAAGACAAACAAGTGCAATGCGGCAAACATTTTTTTACAAAATGATGTAAATGTTGAATGTTCGTCAAAATTTTTACCGAACTCCAAACATAGCTTTTTGCATTTTTATATTTTTATTTTGGACTATACACTCATAAAATTATTACAGTAACTGATTGTAGGTTATTAAATTCGTTTTCGGTACTGTTAAAATTGAATAAAAATATAGTTATTTTACGAATAAATTTATTTTTCAACATTTATGTTTGTTATTAAAAAAACAAACTACCAAAAAATAATGTTTTCCGTATTTTTTTTTGTTAATTTGTTTGATTTTTATCGGTTAAAATATATTTTTTTAAAGTAAAAACTATTCAATTTTAACGAATATGATGTTCAATAAATAAAAAACTTAGAAATTACTGAAAAAATCATTTGTTTTAAATGAAATGTAAATGATCCGTTTTTTAAATGAATTTTAATTTGTTTCAAATGAATTTTCGTTTGAATTTAACTACATAATATTTTGAGTGTACTTATTTGTTAAGTTGTTCAGAAAAAGAAATTATGTACAATAAAAATTTAAATTGTTATCCACGTATTCATGAATGATGATTAAATTTAACAAAAGTTTATTAAGGGAACTGTTGATTCAAAATTTGTTTTGTAAACCTTTTTTAAATTTGAAAAATTTTATGAATACAGGCGTTATTGTTTTTTTTTTTTCTAATAATTTTAAGCCTTATTATTAGAATAAAATTTTATTACAATTTGCAATTAAATAGTTAGGAAAGCCAAAAAACAAAGAAAAATCTCGTCGTATTTAAATTTATCAATCTTGCTACAAACTCTTCTTTCTAAAAAGTAAATATTTTTTTACTCAGACAAACTTTTTGTAAAGCATCGGCACAAAGAACTGTAATAAGAATTCTAACCTCATATTTTAATATGTCGGTTCTAAGTTTGACCATGGGTGAAAAATAGAGTACACCTTCGAAAATTTTCGGAAAAATAATGTGGTGTAGGGCATTAAATGGTCGGGCTCAACTGACTATACTTTATTATTTGTTGACTATAGAAATTTGGCTGTATTCCTGACCCGAAGAGAAAAACACATGCGGTTAGTAAATATATTTTTTTAAATGATTCATATGTATATACAACAAAGCCCTAGCTTGTGTCGATCCGATTGGCTTTGTTTCGATTTGCGTCGCTGTTTAAAATATTGTATAACTATTTTGAATAAATGTGGCTTAATCAAAAATCGTAGCGTCTGTTAATAACGCCATAAAATACTTCAAACCTATGCTCAACAGAAATCTTTAACAATTTAGCAAACCTTCTACAATTTTGTTGATAAATTGGCAGGACCACTTTATCAAATGGAAGCAGATGAAGATAGCTCAACTTAGTTTTAAATAAAAAAAAAATTTTTTTTTAAGCTTTGTTCACAATCAGAGCAACAATTTCGTTTTTTTCTCTCTTATTTCTTCCCAAAGTATTTCATATATTTTTCTTTCATTTTTCAAACAAAAATGGAACTAAAGTTTTTTTTTTTAAAGTTGAGTCAATTTTTTGTATGGAATTGTTTCTGACGTTTAAAATAATTTTATTTAGTTTTGAATGAATTTGTTCCGGGAAATTGCAAACGGTTTCTTTATTTAAATGTGTGTGGTCGCTAAACAAAATTGTTGGTCTATTATGAACACCAGTGAAAATGTTGCTGCCTCTTGTGAACAACGTTTTAATGTTATATGAATGTTATGTTTTATATGTTAATTTATTATTGTTTTATTTCTTTGTTATATGTAATTAAAAACACTTGTTGAAATAAATATGAAAAAAATGTATCAATAATATCGACCCCTAACCGCGAAAATAACGTAAGCGCCAAAAATCAAATTTTACAGGAGAGAGCTTTTTTATTTTATTTCATATCAATTTTGTATGAAATTTGTCGCTTACATTAAAATTGTTTTTGCTATAAAAACGTAACGGTACCTTATGTGACCATGACATTTTAGGAGATGATGCAACTGTTGCCAATAAGGTCATTTATTAAAAAAAACGAAAATTGAAAATCATGTCGCTTACGTTATTTTCGCGGTTAGGGCTCGATATGGATATGGATTCTATATGACGTTCTTTTTATCCAAAATAGAATTTATTAAACTAAATATTTTAATTTTATGGCTCAAACAATAAAAAAAAATCAGTTCATTTACAGAGGAAAAGGTGATTCGATTTGCGTCGCATTTTCCCGTTCCCTAACACCGGCGCAATTCGGGGCCATATTTTTTGTATTTTCTAGAAATTCCCAGGAAATTTTTCTTAGATAGAAATTCTATTCGTTATTCAAAAAGTATAAGAATATAAATGCATACATTTTAAAGACAAACACCACTTTTTTAGATTTTTTAACAAAACTTAATGTGAACGATGACTTAATTCGTTCACAATGGTAGCAAGGATTCCAATTTTTCTTCTATCTTATTTCTTCCCAAATGTGCAACATTTTCAAACGTTTTCTTTCTTAAAAATGTATGTGGTTGTGGAAAAAATTGTTGCTTTATTGTGAACACCAAGAGAAAATGCTGCTGCCCTTGTGAACGAAGCTTAATGCACTGAAATCAAAATTATAATAAATTTCGTTTTTAACCCATTAGTGCATAAGGTGCCTTTTAAGGGACGCTCTTCTTTGGCACTTTATAGCAACACGAAGAATTAAAAATTAAACTTTCATTTAGCATCTCCTTCTCTTGTGAGTCTTCGTCAAAACAACAAATGTTTTTATTCAAAAAATTTATAACGGGAATAAAAAAATCCGCACCACAAGTGAAGGGTATGTAAGAATGAAAAAAACAAGTTAGAGTGCTGTATTCGGCTGTGCCGAATCTTTGATACCCTCCACCGACAGTTCGAATGTTTAAGGAGTAATATCTGTATGATGTTATTATTATCTTAAACTATGACGATTTGTTATTAATTGTGGTTTTCGGCGACTAAACTGTTTTCCGGTAGTAGGGTTTATATGGGGCTTAGGGTAAATTATGGACCGATCATCACGAAATTTCACAGCGTCATTTCTAGTCCTTTAAAACTGTGACGTGCCAATTTCAGTTATGCTAGCATTATTAATTATGGTTTAAGGTGTACCAAACTCTTTTTTGGGAGTAGGGTTTCTATGGGGCCTAGGGTAAATTCTATACCGATCTTCACGAAATTTCACAGTATCATTTATAGTCCTGTAAAACTGTGACGAGCCAAAATTTGTTATGATTGCATTATTTTTTACGGCTTTAGGCGTACTAAACTGTTTTCCGGTAGTAGGGTTTATATGGGGCCTAAGGTAAATTATAGACCGATCGTCACGAAATTTCACAGTGTTATTTCTAGTCCTAAAAAACTGTGACGTTCCCAAGTTTGTTACGCTAGCGGTTTTTTTACGGTTTTAGGCGTAGTAAACTGTTTTCCGGAAGTATTGTTTATATGGGGCTTAGGGTAAATTACGGACGGATCTTCACGAAATTTAACAGCGTGATTTCCAGTCAAATAAAACAAATTTTTAAAAAATCTTATCTTATTCCGTGCATTGTTCCAGCATTTATGTTATTTTTTGTAACAAAATTATCAATTTTTTTAGGTGGTGGTTCCACATTTTGATTCATAGCTCTGGTCCTACTGAGCCAATTTTTCTGGATTTCAATCCCAAACTGCTTAGGATAACTACAAGCAATTTGGCACCAAGTTTGTTCATTTCTTTTGAGTTGTTCGAAAGTGAGCCTGTTTTCAACAGACGGACATACGGGCAGACAGACGGACATGGCTAAATCGACTTAGAATTACTCAAGGACCCAGAATATATATACGTTATGGGGTCTGAGATGAATAATAAAAAAGTTTCACACGGAATGACAAACTTAATATACCCTCTTCACAACTAATTGCGGTGGAGGGTATAAGTAACAGTTTGTTGCTTTATTTATATTTTTATACCCTCCACCACAATAAGTTGTGAAGAGGGTATATTAAGTTTTTCATTACGTGTGAAACTTTTTTGTTATTCATCTCAGACCCCATAAAGTATATATATTCTGGGTCCTTGAGTAATTCTAAGTCGATTTGGCCATGTCTGTCTGTCCGTATGTCCGTCTGTTGAAAACACGCTCACTTTCGACCAACTCAAAAGAAATGAACAAACTTGGTGCCAAATTGCTTGTAATTATCCAAAGCAGTTTGGGATTGAAATCTAGCAAAATCAGTTCAGTAGGACCAGAGCTATGAATCAAAATGTGGAACCACCACCTAAAAAAATTTATGATTTTGTTACAAAAAATAACACAAATGCTGGAACAAGGCACGGAATAAGATAAGATTTTGCAAAAATTTAAATTTCTGAAGATCCGTCCATAATTTGCCCTAAGCCCCATATAAACACTACTCCGGAAAAACAGTTAAGTACGAGATTAAGTAACTGAATTGTTAAAGTTTTAAAATATAAATGATTTTAAAAATATTAGTAATTAGCGTTTTTTAGTCATTTCCCTTTTAAGGGACATTATGTTCTATGGTAATATTCATTGCTACTCTTATACAGACTTACAGTTGCTGAAATATTGGAACAGTTAGAATATATAGACGACAACTTGCAAAATAACGACATATTTATTTGCAATACCTCCTTTGGATGGAAATGATTAATGAATTATTTTCATACAGTTTTTTCAATTGAAAATTTTAATTTTTCTTACATAAAGGTTTGATAATTATTTCATATCCGTCCCGTTTTGGAAATGAAAAAAGATCAAAGGGGATCTACGGACTATCGTTTTTCTGAAAATGACAATATTCTCGTCTTACGATGGAAAGACAATAGTCACTTTAGGAACTAATTTGCACAAAAATGAAATTGGAACGTGAAAGCGGTATGCAATAGGATCCGGCGCCATGCAGATACCCAATCAAAAGTATTTCAAAATTACAATCAAGGCATGGATGGTGTAGACAATATGGACCAGTTAAGTGCTGTTTATCGGTCACGTATAAGACAACGTAAGTGGTGGTGACCAATTTTCGCATAACTGTTGGATGCTTCCGTTGTTAATGGATGGCTACTAATAAGAAAGCTGCATCCAAATGATCAAGATTGCTCAATCTTGTTTCAATTCCGTAGATATATAGCCACTTCTTACCTAGAACGTACGGTGTGCCCTCTGTAAGAGGTTACAGACCATCGATTTTCAGTGCTGTCAATTCATATGACGGTAGAAATCACATAATAGACTACTCCAAAACGGATAAAGGATGTGCAAACTGCGTTAACGAGTCTAATTTTATGTGCAGCAAGGGCCTTCACCCAAAAGACTGTTTCAAAAAATTTCACATTTCATGTGACGATATTGCATAATATCCCTTATAAGGGACTCCATCTAAAATCTTTAAAAAAAATTTATTCAAATAAAACTTCTAAAAATTATTTTGATAGTTGTTTTAAATTACTTCGTCAAAAAGAATTTTGTTAAAAAGTACTTGGGGAACTTCATGCACTAATGGGTTAATTCTTACTAAAGAAAAATGTCATATGGCGGTATTCTTAAATTCGGTGTTGTACACCCCACTGGAAAGTTAATAAGTCTTATTACTGTTGTCGTTGTCGTAAACAACTTAGTCGTTTTTGTAGTAGATTAAAGAACACAGGTTGTGTTTTACTTAAGTCTATTACAAAACCGACACAGTCGTTTATGACAACGACAACGACTGAATAATTCCAGATTCATTTAGTTTAAAACTTCTACAAATTTTTTTATTTTTATTTGAAAATTTAGCAGTTGTCCTTCATTTTCTACATTTTCTATACCGACACAGTCGTTTATGACAACGACAACGACTGAATAATTCCAGATTCATTTAGTTTAAAACTTCTACAAATTTTTTTATTTTTATTTGAAAATTTAGCAGTTGTCCTTCATTTTCTATATGGAAACTTAAATCAAACATCTTTAATTTTACAAATTTGCGCAAATCAAGTGAAGAAAAAAAAATTCCTATCCGACATCCTGATACCAACAATTGCAGGATTAAAACACTGTCTATTAGAAATTGTAGGTATTTCTTTTTTCTAAATATGGCCGGCCGTATTAATGGAAACCAAACTATTCTTTGAACACCTTTTTGCCAAACCACCACGAAAAACAAAATAAACAGCTGCAAATCCAAAAATTATAATAACAACATTCAGCCAACATCCACAAAAACAACGAACAAAAATGTAATTTTATAGCGTCAAACAATTTGTACACTGTATAAAATATAAAATGTTTTTTTTTAACAGCAAAATAGTGGATTTTTACACACTCTCTTGGATTAATTACCACATTTTGGCTATAAATGTTTATGATTCCACCTGCCAAACATGACAAAGCCAATAAAATATGGAAACAACTCGTAGATGAGAACCATTGAACCAAAAAAAAGCCATTAAACCTCCGCTAAAAGATACTTTCAACATGATGATCATGCACCTCATCATGATTGTTAATTCGAAACTCTGCTGCCACTTAATCTACAACACTCGTAATCATGAAAGTTTTTTCGAGTACTTTGTTGCTTTTTAAAGAAAAAGTATGAAATGATGATGACTAAAAAAGCAGACGCAACAGACCACCATCATTGAAGATGATAATTTCGAATATTTTTCAATAAAAAAACAACAATAATAAAACAACAAACAGCCAGCCAAAAAAGGAGAAAAGAAATATGAACATTCATCAAGGAATCCAAAAAGGGTTCCATTTTTCCACTTTCTGCCTGGTTATTTGTAAAAACACACTCAAGTTTTTTTTAACAGAATTACAAAATGCTTAAAACCGGATGCCTACCAAAGAAACACAAATAACGCCATTGAGCGTTAAAAATTCATAATAAAAGCAGCAGAAGGAGGAGCTAAAAAAAACAGAAGCGTGTTGGAAGTCAACAGCCACAAGCGTCAAGATCAGCACTTCACAATGAGTGTGATTTTCAAAATGGAGATAAAAATGAGTAACAAAAAAAAATGTGTATTCTTAAATAAGAGTGAGAGGAAATTTATTTTGTAAAGGGAGATTTTTAATTGTAATGTAAAGGTACTAAATTTTGTAAGGAAAAAAGTACTTTTTTATACACTTAACAACCGTACTTAAACAAGAGCGGAAGGCGGAACGTTTTCTTTAGCTTAGCTATTACGCTGATATGCCTTACCTAAACAAGAGCGCCAACGTTGTCACCAACAGAAGTGCTAACTTTATTGTTTAATAAAACCCACATAATAGAAATAAAATACAGAGATAAAACCGCTAGATTGACCTAAAAAAAGTTAAATTGCCATTATTCATAAACAATAGCGGACAATTATACTACTTAACGCACTGTCAAAATCGGATTTTTCAATTGCAAAGTGTTGCTGCCGAGCTTTTACGATATGTTACATACAAATTGTTTGGACATTAGAATTTTTGACAGTTAAAAAACGCTTTTAGCTCAAGCTTAGGAATGGCTGTAAGTACATATTTATTTTATCAGCTAAGTACATATGTATACATATAAAAGTTTTCAAACGTCAAAAAATAAATTTTGAAACAAAAGCATTCCCAACAAAAATGCGAGCGCTTTCTCATTTAAGGATAGAAGACATCTAAGGAACTACAATAACGCACAGAGGTATCCGCCAGAACAATGAACCTTATCCTAAGTTTATTAAAAAAACAGCCGCTATCCTTAAAGTTTTGAGATCTCTTTCACCCAGGGCCCTCAACAATTAACAGTTCTGGAAGGTACTAGTTTCTATAATATCAAATAAGATATGTGTCCAATATACTCCCAGACAAGCTTGTGGTATTGCCAGCACCTGTATCCCCTAAAGGCCTTAAACTTATTCGCACAATCCAGGGGATAAATAGCAATAACACAAAAAGAACTATCGCCATGCCAACTTACAGGAGAATTTACTTTAACCTATACAACAATTAGCCCTTAACTCAACGTCACGCTACTGTAACTTGGCTTTAAGATAAACAGATAAGAATGTTAAGGATTTCAGCAAATCTGGATAGAGACCATATGAAAAAAACAGAAACTGGAACCCCCTTGATTTGGAAAATGTGTATTACTTTGCAATAATCAAAAACTATTGTTTAAGAAACAAGAATCTGGCGAAATTTATTTTATAATAAAGTAGATCAAGTCATGAAATATCACCCCAGTTTTATATTTTTACATCTCTGACAACATAAAAAGGTGTCCAAAAACTAACGCAAAATTTAAATTTAATAAAAATAACAATTTACCAGCTGACAATTTGGGGTTAATAAAAATGGAGCAACGTGTTTAACAACAAAATTTTAAATATTTTTTCACTGTGATACTAGAAAAGGATGTGGTTGAAAAGTATTGTTGTTAATTGTTTTTCGTTAACCAAAAAAATTTCCAAAATAAATTCAAATATTTTTAATATGTAATATAATCAAAAAATTTACGCCTCCGGAAGAAGTAGAAAAATACATTACGAATCGTTGGGAAAAACTGCAATAAAATTGATGTTTTATTAACATTAAAGCTCCGGGCCTAACAAGCTTAACAATAACAAATTGATTTAGAATCAGTTTTAATTAAAACTTTAAATAAGTAAATTAAATGTGTACTTGTATCAACAATTACCGCAGAAAATTTTGTTAATATCAAAAAATATTTAATTGATACATACTATGAATTTGTTTACTTGTGCAAATTTAATTAATATTTTAATAAAAATCACAAACTTTTTAATTCTGGTAGTTGTGATCGGATCAATTTCAAAAGTGGTCTTATTTCTAATTCTGTTAGTCGATACTGAACGAATCGAATTAATTTTTCAGTGTGTGAAAACTCCAATAAATGTTTTATAAATTTAAAAAATAATTTAACATGGATACCGCTTTCTTTTTTGTTTGTCATCATCTCCGGAATATGACGAGAATGAAAACCTGAACGTTATCAAGAAAAAAATAAGATGTAACATGGATGGCTCCACGAAAAGCCCCCAATGAAATAACGCCCAGGAAATAACCCCCAATGAAATAAACCCCAAAAAATAGGAAATAACACCCAAAAGCAGTGAATGAAATAACATCGAAAAATAAATGAAGTAAACCCCAAAACGAAAACGAAACAACCCCCAATATTTGGAAGTTATTTCATATGAAATAACACCCAATGATGAAAATGAAATAACCCCCAATGAAATAAACCCTATCAGCAACAAAAATGATATTATGCCCAAAATTCATGAAAGAGTCAGTTTCACCAAGGATTTCATGAAGTCAATATGGACCATAAGCAAAGTCGCAAAATTATTGAAATAAATCGTGTGGAGGCCCGCGGGCGTCTTCTTCATAATAAGGATATATACGGTTCAAAAATATTGCCGCAGTTATTTGACCCGCCCGTAGAACCTTGTAGCCCTCCTCTATTTTTGCAGTTCGGAAGACAATTTGCCTTTTACGTTTGGCCTTTACACAACTACCTCCACTGTTTAAATATAATTGTTTTTCACTTAAAGAAGATAGAAAATTGGTATTTCTTCGTTTTCCACTAACAATTTCGAATTCCATTTTTATAAATATTAACACGAGATGATGTAAAGCGTTCGAACTTCGATGCACAACTGAAAATATTTTATGTTTTACAACAACTCAACTCAACATGCAAGGCAGATTGTACTCATATGTTGACACTGTTATTCCAAAAAACCGTTACTTGAATTCTCAAAAAAAAAAGAAAAAAGATCCAACTAAGCAAATGAAATAAACGCCAAATAAAATGAAATAACCCCCAAAAACAAACTGTTTTAAAAATGAAATAACCCCCGAATAAAAAATTAAATAACACCCAAATTAAACACGCTATGAAACAAACCCCGAATTTTAAAAATTTGTTGGGTGTTATTTCATTGGAGATTATTTCATAATTTGAAAACCCCAAATGAGGAATGAAATAATTCCCAAAAAAAATGAAAAACGGCCCAAAAAAATTGGGAGTTATTTCATATGAAATAACAACCAAAAATGTATGAAAAAAAATTGGGAAATATTTCATTTCTCGTTTGGGCGTTATTTCATTGGGGGGCTTTTCGTGGAGCCACATGGATCCGTTAGGTCGGTTACATTCAACGAAGTCTAGTAAATTGGTTTGCCATTGTTACGGCAACCACACTTTGTTTGTTATTTTTATTAAATATCAGCAATAACTTTTAATATGTTTCAATTGAATTTACTTTTACAATCGCTCTTGCTTCGCAAAGGTTTTTCATTGCTAAAAATGGTATATATAAAAGCAAGATCAAGTTGGGATAGTACAACATGTTAAATGACGCCATACTTTTTTTTATTTTTTTATGGTGTACTAAATGAAAATGTTAAGATTTTATTATTGAATTGTAA
The DNA here is from genome assembly GCA_930367215.1 of Pollenia angustigena. Lineage (NCBI taxonomy): Eukaryota > Metazoa > Arthropoda > Insecta > Diptera > Polleniidae > Pollenia > Pollenia angustigena. The sequence continues at coordinate 170,206,637 of OV884058.1, forward strand.
TATTTGCATAAAGCTTCTGAAGGATATTTTGTTGGTTTAACCCAAAACTTTCTATACTTTTGACCGAATCAAAAAATGTGTACCCATATAAATTAGTAAAAAAGTATTTACTGATAGATGTTAAAAGTGTCAAACGTTCCAATATCACGTTTGAAAAGAGCCCAGGAGTAATTAAAAAGAACTAAATCTAGCCCCATAATTGCTAAGTTGGCATCACTGCCCCTGAATATATATATCTACTTCATGGAAAAAGTACTTATTTTGAACTTCTCATCTCTAACTAAGAGCTCAACTCAAGAGTATTGAAATTGATCATGCCAAAAACGCTCTCTCTTTCTTTTTTCTTTTTTGTATTGTAATTATTTTAACCAATCACAAGCGCTGAAACGATCTTTGAAAACTCACCATGGTTGATAAGAATTCATAGATATATTTTTCCAAAAACCAGCTGGTTTTGGTACCAAAAACAATCGCTCAGAAAAAAAAATAAATCTTATAAGAGTTGTAGGCCAGCAGGTAGACCTACATACTCAATAAACAATGATCTTTCCGATCACCCAAAAAAAGAAAACAAAAAAAAAAAAAAAACAACCAGCCAGCCAGTCAGTCAAGCAAACCAACCTTAAAATCGATCGCTTTTCTGCTGTTGTATTTTTTGTTATTTTTACTGGTTCCCTATGTAGCAGATGATGATCGTAATGATGATCATTCATATAAACGAATAAATTTTTGTCACAACCATAAAAATATATCTATTCAGTTGAAATACAAACTTTGCTAAGCCAGCACCATAAAACGTTTTTAATATCAAAGTTCAAGCCGTCGGTGAATTACCATGTTATTTTTTTTAAAATTTCGTTTAAACGATTTTTACGCCTCATTGACTTTGTTTTACGAAACGTATTACAACTATTAGCGATACTAATTAGCAATGATCAAATTCAATTAACACCCACTCATCATTGTAAAACATATGAAGTTGGAAATTTTTCAATAAAATTTAATTAAATAAACAAAGCAAATAACAAGAAGTAACGAAAAATATTCAAAATAAGTAAAAAAAAAATAATGAAAAATATGCAAATTTTGTATTTAAAATAATAGTTTGCATACATTATTTACAATATACACACAAACATATATTTTGATTTTAATTGGAAAAAATAAAAACAATATAATATAAAAAATTGATTTAAAAACAAAATATCTAAACCGTAAACAAGAAGTTGTTAATTTTATTTAAAATTTAATCAAGTGTTTGTGATGAAATGCGTTGGTTGGCATTAATGAAAAAGTGAGTGATAAATTTAACACTTCCGACGCCAACGTGCTCAAATTTGTTTAGAAAGCAAATTAAATTAAATTGTTGTTTGATCGTTTTTTTTTCTGAAACGTGTTCGCGTGATTGACAAATGCTCTGATATTGTATTTGTTTGTTGTAATTGCTAATATTTACTAAAAAAAATTGTTAATTAACTAATATAAAATAAAATAAACTGCCGCCTGTCAACTAAAAAAGCTTTTTATAAAATGATTACGATGAACGAGTTGGTAGATTTGCGTATGCAGCAGCATATTGCTCATGAAATTTATCGTCAACAGATAATGCAGCGAATACCGGGTGAGTAGAGTTGTTTTTTTTTAAGTTTGAAAATTTTTTTTTTAATATAATTTCTAGGATTTAAAATTTCTTGGACTTTTTTATTTTTAATACAAAAATTCGCTTACCACCGGAAATTGTATTGCAAAGAATACTTTAAAAGTTTATCCACAGAATTCCGTTTCCTCAGTATTCCCACCTCAGTAAACACCGTAGAAAGTTTAAAATGTACTCCAGCTCAATAATGGCATTATCAGAAAGTTCCTTTGAATCATTAGATCAAGTTATGGTTAGTCGTTTCCTCCCCAGTTTAGGACAGTGACAAAGAAGGTGTTTAACGCCTTCATCCTCATTTTCAACTCAACTGCTGCGGTGGTAATTTAGGTGACCCAGATACTTTGCGTGTCTTGTAATAATTTATCTCCTGACTATTTTGACAACTAACATTTACAAAGCCTTTCTACGCCCTTCGCTCATATAATTTTAAAGTCATGTCTGCTTTCCCAATTAAATAAGAGTTCAGTCTAATCGAATGTGTTCTCTTGTAGGTATTCTCTGAAATATAATTCACTTATCGGAATAGCTTTTGTAATGATGTCATTTCAGTTACCTAACGGAGGCCATGCACTACTCAAGCTCTAAGTCCAGGTCTGGCACTTTACAGTGCGTTTGCGTAGTGTATGGCTGTGTTTTTGCTACTTACGCAGTGAACTGAGTAAAAATCATATATTATAAATCATGATATTTGCTTAAGTTTTGAAAACTGTATAGTAAACTTGAGTAGAGTATGTTAAAATCGTTTAGTTTAATTGCAGACATGTGTAGTTGAATTAAGTTTAATTGTTGGAATATCATAGAGTAAAACTATGCAAAAAATCGACAGAATTATAACGCTTTTAATGACGCTAATGACTCATAAAAGTTAAATCCTACATAAAATTAATGAAAAAGTTAATTGAAAACTAAAAAAGGAAAAACTGTTTAGTAAGGATATGTTCCATGGGCAGCCATCGAGAGACAGCTCACTTAGGTCCTTTATTGGTCCCTTTGTGATACTTAGCGCCAATGCCCATCCTATAGAGCAGTTACTCAGATGGCGTCACTGCAAAGTCCAACAAATTCGTCTTCCTAATGAAGAGAAGAAGCGATTTAAGTTCTATCCTTGATAGATCCTCCAAGCAGGCAAACACCAGTTCCCCTAGGTATTTTTCGGTAATGCCCCGCAAACCAGGGCATTGACAGAGATAGTGAAGCACAGTTTCCTCCTCCTCATCCTCGTTCTGACACCTTCTACAGTAGTCGTTAAATTCCAGACCCATTCTTCAAGCATGAGTCCCCACCGGCCCAGTCACGACCGATATCACTGTCCTAATCTGGTTCCTGTTGAACCTAAGTAGAGAGCTAGTTCTCCGTTCATCATATCCAGACCATAGTATCCTGGATATCGAGCTGGTGGAATCACAGGTCCACCGCGTCTGCGCAACTCCATAAGACTCGCGCTTGATAAGTGATTTACAGTGAGCCAGCAAATTGATCAATGAATACGTCATTCATGCGACCACCACGTTTGGCCAGCCCATCTGCTACCGGATTGCCCGGGCACTCTGAGTGCCCAGCTATCCATATAAGCGTTACCCTTGAATGCTTCGCAAACTCATTCAAAGACATCCGATATCCAACAGTTAACCTAGATGTCGTGAAGGCACCTGCTAGGGAAGCAAGTGCAGCCTTGCTGTCAGTAAATATACGTATATCTCCCGATATTCGATGATACCTCAGCCAGTTTGCCACCCGCCTTAATCCAATCCATCAGGGTCAATCGAACATCTGATTATCCCGGTTTGTTCGTAGTCACGGGCTGACCAGCCGTGCGCCGCGTTCAGCCGTGTCGCTGAGCAAAGAGCCGTCTGTCTGGCCGTGATATCCACCGGGAGCAAGTTTAATATCGTAAACAGCGCCCTCGTGGGAGTAGATCGCATTGATTCCGTGATCATCAAAGCGACCAGTCTATGTACCTTCTTAAGAATCGTGCGGTGCCTGCTCTTATCCAATACAGTCCACCATACAACGACTCCGTAATACAGAGTCGACTTTACTACAGCCTCAAAGATCCAATTTACACACCTCGGGCCCATGCCCCAGTTTCTGCCAATTGCACCTCTACACGCATATATGGCAACTATTGTCTTTTCACTCTCATCCGGACATTAAGTCCCCATGACAGCTTGATATCCCGAACTTGGCACTGTGGGAAACCTAAGGCTCAGTTCCATTTAACCTCGGAAGTCCTCGGTCTTTTACCCAGCGGGAAAATAAGGAATTGATTACATAAATAACTAAAAAAATAATGTGTTATTTTCGAAAGAATAATAATGCATTCATGGGAATCGAGAAGGTAATTTTATTGACACAATAATTATGATTTGATTACCACTTATATTCTCACATTTGCAGAACAAGGAATGTATTGTTTCCATTCGTAAAAATGGTTCGTGTTTTTTCTTCTGTTCGTGACAATTATTCGTATTTTTTAGAATTATTTAAGTCATTCCCAGTATACATTTAAATAATTTATTACAATCCTAGGACATGTACTGTGTTAAGAATAATGAGTTCTGGAATCAAATATTTATCAATATATGTATTACATTCTCGTTTCCTATTGATTACATCTTCCCGCTGGGTACTTCCTCGTAAAGAGTACTAGTTCCGTCTTAGACGGATTGACTCCAAGTGCTGAGTACCTTCATAGCAGCCTCCATACACTGAGACATTATGTTCAAATGTCTCCCTGTGATGGCCACCGCAACATCATCAGCATACGCCACTGTTTTAATCCTTATGTTGTCCATCTTTGTCAACATGGTTTTCATAGTCAAGTTCCACAATAGTGGGGATAGAACCCTTGGGGAGTTCCCCTGGTCACCCATATTATGCAATTATGAAAACAATCGCCTAAATTATAACGCTAATGAAGAAGTTAGTGGAAAACTAAAAAAGAAAAAACTGTTTGTATCTGATCAAAATTAGCCGTTATTTAGAAGGACAAAAAGGTTGACAAAAAGTCGCTGGTATTTTATTCAAGACAGAAAGTAGTAAAAATTAGACCGTCCAAATTGTTAAAAGTATTCATTTGAAAGAACACTCAATGGTTTAAATCCATCAATTTAGTCTTGAAAAGAGGAAAATAATTCGTTGTTCTTGTGCAATAACAAAACCTTAATGGATCGTATAAGTGTATTTTTCCAAGTACTGCCAGATTATTCTTTATTCGAGAATTTTGCTGATGAATAAGCTATAAAAACGATTTTGGCTACATACATCATCATTTCGCACACTTAACGATTCTATATAAGTATATATTGGTTCTTTTTTTAACGTTCATACACATAGAGCCGGGTCGGTTAGATTGGACCTTCAAAGCCAAAAATTAGATTGAACCACCAATACAGTACGTGATATGCCTAGTTAAGATCTTTTGACAAAATTTCGTCTATTCCTCAATTTATTTATTTATTTAAAAGTCTATGGAAACTTCCTTACAAATTATATTATAAAACAAAAAAAATATCATATATATTATTTCTAAAGCACTTTTTTTTGTCGGTTGCAAATATCTCCCATACCACCGCATCAAATTTAATGAATGATATCTCATTTTAAAGCTTATTTCTAACACTAATGACGAAAAATAATTAGAAATTGAAAAATTAATATTTTCATTGATAAAAATTACGGTGCGAAATAGTCGCACGGGTCATCTAGTTTTACAATAATATAAACAATAATTACTTTAATACCCCAGCCAGCAAAATAGTCCTATGTCTTCTGTTTGTGGCTCAATCACGCAAAACTCGCTTAACGGACTTGGATAAAAATTTGGTAAAGGGACAGCATATGGCCCAGATTCAAATATAGGGTACTTTTTAAGAGGGAAATTGGGGGAAAATTTGGTACTTTGGTACTTTTTCTTTTTGATGAATTTGGTTGCATATTGCATAAGGTCTAGATTAAATTATTCTTTTTAAGGATAAAATTGGTACCCTTTAAATAATAAAACGGGATAAAATTAGCACTTTTTTAAAAACAGTTTGGAATCAGCCAAACATTTTTAAAGTTGATTATACAAAAATATATTACGTTATTTAGAAAATGGAGGAGGTTGCACAAGTTTAATAGTTTATTGCGAGCGTAATTAGGGTTGTACGAACAGAGATCGGGTGGATAAATACTAGAACGAGATACTTGAGGTCAGTAGCCGCTAAGGGCAAAACATTGGTCTTTTCGAGGTAAAAACATTGATATATCATACTTTAAGTTCAGTCTGTAAATGCCTAAGGTATAACGAGAAATGTAAAAAAGGCTACCCCTACATTCGGCAAAAAAAAAAAATTTTCGTCAACATCCATGTAAAAATATACTTTATATTAGAGTGTATATAGCGCACTTTTTTTCTCTTGTAAGGTGGTACGCTCTAATGGGTAATATCAAACATTTTTGAAAACCATCATGCCACATTGACAAACATGAATTTTGCCGTTACATGAGTATGTTGTCATCATACCAAACTGACATGCCAAGTATGACCGTGTAATAGCCGCCTTAGATTAAAATTTATTTTCCCAATATTCATGAGCATTTGAATCGGAACTCAGCCCCAATAGTTTGTGGTTGAGGAATGCGTGCTCATGCCATTTTTTATGTAAGGCGCGCACATTACCAAAATTAGTTAAATTTGAAAATTTTTTTAATAAATCAGTAAAAATATCTTTAATTGAAAGATTTGGCTTCAATAGGATTAACTATTTTAAAGATTTAAAAAATATGAGTCTTACTCAAAAACGCTTTGGCTTATTGAAAAAACTAAAAAAAAACGAAATTCCGCAATAAAATTATAAAATATTTTCTTTCTTATTGAGGTCGGTCATACATTTTATCCCACTAGGAGCGTCTCCTGGGCATTTATGGGACTTTTTCTTCAATATATTTCTAGTCTGCATTGAAAATTTTGTATGGGAGCCCCCTTAAGGAATAGAGATAGCGGGTAGGTATGTTAGAAATAAAAGGTTGGGCTGAAAAATAAAGTGGGGTCGGTCATACATTTGACCCATCTAGGGTTTAAGAATTTTATTAAACTGCCAACAACTAGGTTAAAACGCCAGGTGCCCAGCTTGTCTCAAAAAAAAAAAAAAATGCCAGTTTCTTGCACAGTGTAATTGATACCTTATTTTATTGCAAACATATACGAAACCAATGTTCGCATTCAACACTTCTGGGTTACGTAAATAAATAGCTACATATATGCTATTTGACAATATTTAATTTATTTTATTTCAAATATATGTATATGCAAGTATTAATTTAGATAAAATAAACTTAAACAAACATGTGTCCAAAGACCTTTGGACACTTGCATTTTGCGTGCGCAGTTCTGTTATCATTAACTTAGAAAAAAGACCACACCTTCTGATTTTTTTTTTCGTGGTACAAAATGCATTGCATGTAACATCTCGGGATTCGGGACTTCAATTTTTAGAATAATCCCGGGATTTCGGTATTCGGGATCGGCATTCCTAGTGTTTGCTGGTCAAACGGTTTCTTGATACCGTTACTGCTGCTCCAGCTGTGGTAAATAATCAAAAATTTAAGACTAAATTGAATACCAAAGTGAAACGATTACTTCTGACCGATACCGAGTATTTTTTTACCGACACTACTTGGTACTCGGCTGCTAAGTATCGATTACAAAAATACTTGGTACTTTTATAAAAGTATCGAATATGTACTTGTATTTACTCGTATCGTTTCATCCCTACTCCTGGCCATTTATGGGACTTTTTCTTCAATATATATCTAGTCTGCATTGAACATTTTGTATGGGAGCCCCCTTAATGAATGGAGCGCTATCTATGTTAGAAATAAATGATTGAGATAAAAAATAAAGTGGGGTTGGTCATGGCGGTTAAATAAAATTCAATCAAAAGTTGCTAACAGATTTGATCATAAATGTCTTGTTTTGTTAGTAGCTTCGTTTTTTATATGTCTGCAACAAATTAGAAGCCTAGCTGCTTTTTGCAATTTTTTTATGAATTTTTAAAAAACAAAAATTTCGATATTTTGATAAAAAAAAAATTTTTTTTTCCAAAAAAAATTATATGTATGTATATCTAAAACGACTGCTCATATTAAAAAAAAGTTTTAAAGAAAATTTTATTGCGGAATTTCGGTTTTTTTAGTATTTTCAATAAAGTAAACCGTTTTTGAGTTACGCGAATATAAGTTGTGCCACCTCCTTCATCTTCAAAATAACGGTATATCTCGAAAACAAGAGCTAACCTAAAAAAAAACGGTGGGCACCATTAGATTCAGCGTACCCGAATTATGCCAAAGAGCCAAGTGCCCGGCTTGTCTAATTTTGCAACTAGCACAGTGTTATTAGCTGCTTTCAGAGCCGGGCAGCTCTTATTAATAAATCAAATAATTTTTGAATAAATATTACTTAGTTATGTGCCATATACCCAGTGTTGGGCAAAATACATGGTTTGCGATATTTAAAATACAAAATACTTACACAACTGTATGTATTTAAAATACAAAATACACCCAGTTAGCCATGTCTTCAAGACAACGTTGACGACGCGTACAAGACCCATAGTAAATCCCTGACGACATGTTGGCGACAGCCCGTTCAAATCCTCGACGACTGTTTTGAACAAGGGTCACTTAAGTCGTGCTCGACAATGTGAGCGACATTATCATGCACATTGTCGTTAATGATCATATTGGTAACAATGTGGTTAAAGTTGTCATTGGCGACTATATAAAAGATTTTTTTTCTCATTAAGTCGTTAATACCCGATTTGCGACATTACCTTAATACTATCGTTAATTAATGTATTGTGGACACTATCTACAATTTAGTTGCCGATAGGGAAGTTACAATCAGGAATGTAACGAATACCGATACCGATATATCGGCGATACGTCAGATTTGCCGATATATCCTGGATGAGGGGAATGGGATAGATACTAAAAGGTCAAATAGGCTTCACTGCATGCATTTTATCGTCAATGTGGTTTTAAACACGACAAAATGCACACAATGGTCACTTACGTTGTCCTCAATAAAGTGTTATTCAAGACAAATTTAAAACAATGTCTTCAAAGAAGGCGTTTATACGATTTCAAACACGACAAAATACACGTTTTTTACTTAAATTGTCGTCATCAAAGTTATATAGGAGACAAATTTAAAAATGTCCTGAAGATATCGTTGAAGACATTTGCGTCTATGACCACTTTGCCAACTGGGCATACTTCCATTTATTGTACGTATTTCAAATACAAAATACTTCCACATCATGTACATGTATGTATTTAAAATACGAAATACACCATTTTTATTAAAACCAAAAAAATACATTAGTTAAAACTAATTAGCAAAACAATTCTTTCCTTTCATAAACATCAGATGTTTTAATGCAGCATCAGACAAACAGTTTCTTGTTGGAGAATAAATAAAACCTGCTGAAGAAAAAAGTTACGAAAATTGTAACAAATGTAACTAAACGGCATCAATGATTCATCTATAAAATGTCAAACAGTGCACTTACTGGGGTTCAAATATGAGGTCCTTTTCGGTAATTCTTCTCTTTTCGAAAAATTTGGTATAGAGACAGCATATGACTTTGATTAAAATACAGGGTACTTTTTATTATTTAAAAAATAAAAAAAAATTGGTACTTTTTGTCATTTTACTCTTTTTGATAAATTTGGTGTACAGAATACATACGGCCCAGTGGAGAGGAATATACATTCATATTTTGAGACCCTTTGCTTTTCATGGTGGACTGAAATCAGATAGAAACTAAAAATCGTAAAGATCAATCATCTCTGATATAACTTAAGGCTAGATTACACTATTATACTTTGTATTATTACATGTCAAAAACTCAAGTAATATGACAAAGTGTGATAGTGTGAATGCAATGTGTCACGAAAATGAAAAGTATTAAGAAAAAAATTGACATCCCATACGACTTCATCGTTTTTTGAAAAATTTCTAAACAATAATACTTTTCATTGGATCAGGGTTGCATTTTATTTCATGTGTGAGTGTTTATACTTTGTGTGATGGTCTGAACACAAACTGTCATGTTACATTAGATTTTTTGACAGTCGCAACAAAACTCATTAGATTTCTATCTCACAAAGTATTATGGAATACGAAAGACTTGTGAGATAGTGTTATCTAGGCTTAAGTAGGATCTCATAACTGTTCCTAATAAATTATTTCTATTTTCAGGTCGACGCATTAGAAACGAAAAGATTTTATCGAAAATTGTCGCCAACTAACAATTTAAATTGTTTATTTTCAATATGTATTTCTTATTTTTAAGTCTTAAATACTATTAATTATTATTTCAATTAAAATCCAAGTCAGCCGGGAGCTAGATCTTTCTGGACAACACAAAACATTCCCCTCTCGGAATATTTAAGCAATCTCTGACATATCCGTAATTAAAAGGTTTGCTTTTCGCTTCTTAAACTAACACATAGACAGATAACATCAAATAGATATTTTGAGGATAAATATGATTATAATGTGTAGGTACCTAGATTGCGTCAATCAATAACTACCTGTCTGGACACTTTCCCAGAAACTAAAATATTGTTGCACGATTGTCTTGATTGTGCACCGAATTCCTGGTAAAAAAGCCACAACATTTTATCCTCTATTTTCAAAGCTGCTTCGTTTGAAAGCAATTGAACACAGAGAACACCACCGGTTGTAAGAAAAAGATTTACGTGGATACCTGCCGTGAAGGCCCACTCAATGGAGCATCTAATTCACTTAGGCACCGCCCCTAATTGTGAGAGTAACCAGCACACCCAAATTAAGTGCCTAATTCGGTACGATAGTACAATCGCCCCTTGCTTAGAAGCTGAATCTATATGACCTCCGCTAATTTGGAAATATCCTAACAGCAGTTGTTGAGTAGCAACAGCACCAAGGAATAGTCCTCCCTCAGTCCAAAGTATTTGACAAATGGTGAAAAATCAGCCCTATAGTGGGAGATTCAGGATATTCATTTCCACGACTTTGGGCTTGAACCACAGCCATTACGTGATCTCCGAAAGTATCCCTTCGTAAAAAAATCTTCTATCCGTTGCACCCCTTCGATCATGCCTGGCTTCCGACTCCCGCGGTGCCAGATAGGATCTCTTCAATCACAAGCAATTGTAATGATCTCTTGAGATCGGTCAATTTTGGATTTTTGCTGAAACCCAGATATTTGCTGCTCCTCATTATGTCCCGGAGGTTGTAATACCAAAAGTGGAAAAATCCTTAAGATGATCCCTACATACGTGGAGAAAAGAACACCGCCAGCAAACCGATTCCTGCAACGGTTTACGGGGAAAATAAACATTTGAGAAAACCACGTGATACACAAAGTGACCTCTTCCTAATTAGCCAATTTAGGAATACTAGTTTTCGCACAACCCACTGGGAAGCGCGTCTTAAACTCGAAATAATAAAATTGGAGCGTTTGATATAAAGAACATTCAAGTTTAATTTGAAAATTTTTATATTTTAGATTTTCTTTTAAGGCACATTATTCACTCTCTAGTCCTTCCATTTAACAACTTAACATATAATTGGAAATCTAAGTTCATTCTTTTGATGGATGTTTTAATAAAAATCAATCTTAAGCTGGGATCACACGATTGCCGCAATGCACCAATTTTCACACTTTTCAATACACCAATCGTGTGACTGCACAACCAATTGGCTCATGTACCAATCGAGGACAATATTGTGCTTACTTTTACCAATCAAATGCAACCCTGGTGCGGCAATCGTGTGACTGTTTGCTATGCAACCGCGCGTCAATAAAAATAACAAAAATGCACCAATATTTATTGCCTTCTTGTGCGGCAATCAAACAACACAATACGCGCCAATATTTGCCTTATTTTAATAAATTTTACGTTTTTGTGTTTCCTTTAGCAATCAATGAAGATAAATATGTATTTATTTATTATGCATTTAAATTTTTGTTATTAACTGTTAAGTGCGTATATTTTTATGTCGTTGATATTTCTTAAAGAAAATATTTGTTACCTTGAAAACGAGAATAAAAAATTTGTTAAAGTAGCCGAGACTTCTCTATACTAAACGATATCGGCAGTAAAATTAATACAGTTACAGAATTTAGTTTCTGATATTTAAATAATATTATTTAATAATATTATAAAAATTTTCTATGCAAACGTTAACATTCGAAATTGTTGAACTAATTTTTGAAATTTCATAAATTTTTCTTAAAATATTTCTAATAAAACTATTCAACAAAAAATTGTAGAGTATCTATGAACAAATTTTTCGTTTTTAATGAACTTACCAACTAGAACTTCCAAACAAATAAAAAGCTACCACATCAGCTGTTTTCGCAGTTGTCAAGTAATAACAACCGTGTGACTGTGCTGCGGCAATTATTGTACCCATTTCACCAACTAGTACCAACTAGCGGCAATTATATTTGTATAAAACAGGGCAATCGTGTGATTTCAGAATATTTGATTGGCGCAATTTCTTTATTGTGCGTCAATAAAGCACAATCAAAATTGTGTCATATTGGTGCATTTGAGGCAATCGTGTGATCCCAGCTTTAGTGTTAGGATGATTTTTGTGATGCTTCCGCAAATTTATAAAATTGTTTATTTAAAACAAATTCCCAAAAGTAGAGCAAACTCAAAAATTAGTAATTTAACTTAAAAAGTCAAAGAACCTTGTTTTTTAACATTTTTGGATTTTGGTTAACGGTCTTTATTATATTTATTTATTTATTTATTTTAATATGATAATCTCTTTAATTTCTATATGATTTTTACTCCACTTTAACACCAGTTCTCTTACACATTTCTAGATCCATTTCCTTCAATGCTGCCCATGTCCATGCCTCGACATGTTATTATGCCACCAAGAGTCACTCTACCCGGCGTAGAAGTAACACTACAAAATGATGACCTATGGAAACAATTTCATCAAATTGGAACGGAAATGATTATAACAAAATGTGGAAGGTTAGTTTTCTTATCGTTTAACGAAAATCAAACTTCTCTATTTCTTTTTTCCTGACAGCCAGGTATGAAATATGATTTCTTATTGTTTGTTTTTCTGCTCTAACGAAAAATTATGGTTACTTTGAAATCAATTATCCTAAATAAGCCTTGTTAACGAGGCGCCAGTATCCTTTTGTTTACCAACACCAAAACGCAGCACTCAGTCCAGACGCAAAACTCGAAAAAAATCGCGCCTCGTCAAAATGATTGCAGTTGGTTGACTGACTGCCAGTTTTTGTTGGTTGATTGTCTCAGTTTATACATAAATCAATTGTGTGTGTGTTTTTCTTAGGCGAAATAGAACGAAAGGAAAAAAAATATATGAAATTTGGTGGCACAAAGATTTTATGATTGCATTAACACATCCATACAAAAAACCAACAATTACTAACTCTGTCTCGAAACAAAAACTAAAGTGACGATTTTGACGGTGTGACGGGCATTTTTTTTTTTTTGAGAAAATTTTTACGGTCACTTGAGTGCAATTGCGTTTTAAGTGAAATGGTCATTAGGCAACGGCGCCTGCTAAAATGAGCACAAAATACACACAAATATTAACAGCGTCGCGACAAGATTTTTCACACACAAATATCAGATAGGAGAATCCTAAAAACTGTAGTGTTGTAACTACAAACAAAAATTTAATTTTAAACTAAAAAAAATATAAATTTTCGAAATTAAGTGTCGCAAACAGGAAGGAACCAACCGCATTAACAAGCACAGACAGGTAGTTTACGAACATTGAGCACAAGACAAGAACTTCTTGTGCTAAATCTTAGTTAGTGGCTTGTTGAATAGATACATTTTATTATTTTCTAATTTGCATTTCATCTTCTACAAACGTCTTAAAAGATCTTTATGTTTTAAAACACTGAAAAACTTCAAACCGGGAAGATTTGAAGTAAATGATAAGCGAAATTTCTTTTCTCTTTTATTACTCTCTCTTGCTCTATTGCCTCGTTATCATCACCAACAGCAGCAATAACAAACAGCTCTAGCTTTTTTTGTGAACACCACGATCATCTTTGTGATCGTAAGTCTTTTTTAATCGAAGTTGCTTGTCGTATTTACAAGCACAGTAATGTGGCGTCTTTGTTATTTATGACTTGAGAACTCAGTAGGATATTCCATGGTGACGTGACTCTACATGTTACATGTTGTATACAACACATTCACATCTTCGACAGCCCACAGTTGCAGTTGCATATTGAACATCCTTCACTTTGTCGTAATCTTTTATGTTCTTTTTTTGTCCATTTAATGTTTTTTTTTTTTTTTTTTTTTTTGTCAAGCGGTAAATTTGTTTTGATATCTTACGTTTTCCATTTGTCCAGTTGCTAAACTATCGCTCATAAATCTTGTTAGTCAAGGATGTTCGCTCAAACATCTTCTCCTGTGATGGAGTAGAATGCAGGCACGTTACGTAAACCATGTAACACCTATAAATAACGTGTTAAATGTTATCTGGCTTTTAAGAAAATGATTTCACCTTTTTTTTCCTCTACATTCATCACGAACATTATTTTATGACAATTTTAATTTTTTTCAATTTTATAGTTGACGAATGTGTGTGATGTTCATGGCGTCTGTTTTCTTGAAATAAAGAAAATTTATTGAATTTTATTGCCAAGTTTTTTTTCGGGAAAATTGGGGAAGTTTCGTGAAAAGAAATTTTTACAGATGCCGTTTTACAAGCTAAATAATTTCATTTTTTTAAAACGAAAAAACATCAACATAAGATATCATTTAACACGTTGGCTGCCAAAGCCTTTTTAGAATTTTGATCGTTCAGTAGCAATGTCATTTAACCATTTTGGTCACCTAAGGCCAACAACTTATTTTTGTTCTTTTTTGTTTCTTTGTGCCTAAAAATAAGTTTGGACTACTCGCGAATTTATTTTGGTCCCTAATTTAGCAGTTATAACGGTTTTTTTGTGTCGCACATTTTCGTGCGACATGGCCTGGGAGAACATAAAACATGTTGTGGGGCCACGTCGCACGAAAATGTGCGACACAAAAAAACCGTTATAGCTGCAAATTAGGGACCAAAAAAAAATCGCGAGTAGTCAAAACTTATTTTTAGGCACTAAGAAGAAGAAGAAGCATTGGTTTTGATAAATTTACATTTTAATATCACTATTTTTGCACTCCATTAACAAATTGATTTTTTAATTTTAAGTTTATGGTTTTTCTACTGATCTCCAAATTGAATTTCTAATTTTAAGTGTATTGTTTTTCTGGAGATCTCCATTTGAATTTACATACATATATGTATATTGTTATACATATTTTTGCTCATAAATGAATTGATTTTTAAAAGAATTAATAAAAATACAAATTAAAATTTCCAACTTTTTTATTACCCAAAAAAATACTATTAAAAATACACAGCGGCCATGGGAAATATACCAAAATGTTCACCACAGGCCAGAGAATCCAAATTCCATGTAAAATTCCATATTAAAATGTACGAAAATGTGCGACGTGGCCTAAGGGTAACATTTAGGTGTCGCACGAAAGTGTGCGACGTGGCCTCAGGGTAACATCTGGGTGTCGCACGAAAATGTGCGACGTGGCGTCTGGGTAACATCTGGGTGTCGCATGAAAACGTGCGACGTGGCAGCCAACGTGTTAAAGAAGGGGCTTGTTTGATTATTTTTTATGCAGAATGAGTTTTCCAGCTTTTTGTAGATAAAGTTACAAAAAATAGCCATTTAGGTTTCATCCGAGAAAAAAAGTTATGTGCCCATGTTTTTCGCATTAGTTTGTTTTCTCCTAGTCTATAGCTGCAATTGAGCCGAAGGCAGAAAAATAAAAAAAAATTGCGTGTTCTAATGTGAGGCAGAAAAAACCAAACGGCAACTAAACTAGAAATACCTAAATAGGGTTTCGTTAGTTGCGACAAGTACTTCGAAAAATTCCACAAGAAAAAGAGTTTGCATTTTATTAAACGTTCACCTTCAGAAGCCCTCTTAGTACGCAAAATAAGTATCAATTTGGATGCTATACTGAAACCACAATAGCTCAGTCACGTTTTACCAAGATGGAAGATCAATACAAAACGAACACTGTACCAGAAAAAGAAGTTGTGCCGCCGTATTGTGATTTACAACTCTTAATTAAAAGTTGGTGATCACAACACTCTCGTCAGAGATCATACGAAGCAACTACGTCCAAGAACTTCTGCTGTTGATATATCTCAAACATCCAACTCTCAACTAACTTTGTTTATCTTATGTAATAAAATTTGTAATGCTGGATCAATTATAAAATTACTTCATGCTTTTGTTTTGCCTCTCCTTACTCCTTATTATTTTATTGATCTATATATTCGAACAAGCAGTCAAAAAAAACGCTTTCTTTCTCTTCCTTTGAAAACTGCCTTCACAAATCATTTCGGCATTTTTCTTATGTCACTGTTTTTATCTCTGCATGCTCTGTGGTTATAATTTACTATTAGTTAACAGTATGTTTATTGACAGTTAAAGTAAAAGTTAAATTATAACTGAAGTTGTTGAAATTGGCGTCTCTATCAAAGTCAAAAGAAATCATAGAATAACATTTGCACTCCGAGCAAATCCGATCGCATTTTAAGAAGCTAAGCTTTTTACTGGTCACCTCCAACCAAACTATTTTAACAGAGAATTTTAAACATATTATGTTTATTATATCCATATTATTGTTACCGATAATCATATTATGGTTAAATTAGGCCCCCATCAAGAAGCCCCAATCATATTATTATTGCCTCCAAACATGTTATGATCAATAATAACTAAAATTTTTTAAGCACGTTAGATCTTTCTGGACAACACAAAACATTCCCCTCTCGGAATATTTAAGCAATCTCTGACATATCCGTAATTTAAAGTTTTGCTTTTCGCTTCTTAAACTAACACATAGACAGATAACATCAAATAGATATTTTGAGGATAAATATGATTATAATGAGTAGGTACCTAGATTGCGTCAATCAATAACTACCTGTCTGGACACTTTCCCAGAAACTAAAATATTATGCACGATTGTCTTGATTGTGCACCGAAACCCTGGTGTAATAGCATATGGGCATTTCCGTCAAAAGGTCCACCGTGACCGAAAATTTAAAAGTTATTAAAAGCGGATTATTTTACGATATTGTTATAGAGAAATATTTAGAATTTACTAATTTTATAAATTTAATCATAAGTTTGTTCACTTAGATGAACAATCAGTCTGCGAAGTTGTGCAAACGTTATTTCTTATTTGTGAGAATGTTTTATTGTATATTTTCTTTAATATTTATCTTTCTTAAAAGAGGTGATATTTGATATACATTATTCCAAAAAAATTTTCTAACATGGTCCGTAATCTAAGGAAAAGTTCAAAGAGAAATATGTTATTCGGATAAACGGTAAATTTTTATTTTATTTTGATCATTATTCAATTGAATTATTACGGAAAAAAATTCACGTTCGAAATGTCACGTATCGACCCAGATTTTGGTTTAAAAAAAAGAAAATACAGAAGATTTTGGAATCAAAGCAAAGACATTTTAATGTTACATTGCTACGTAAAATTCTGAAAGTAGTTTGACTAAAAAATTGTGCCAGGTTTCGTTTTTTTATACATGGCCACAAAAACTACTTCTGTTTTTTTACGTTCGAACCGCTACTTCTTTTGTCATTATCTTTGACCTAGAATTGCGCCCTCCATAAACTTTAGCATAGATAACAGTGCTTTCTTAGTGCTATAATTTAAGGGTTAAAAAAACATTAAAGTATTTTTTGTTTAAAATGTTATTGCATTTTTGAGGCGTACGACTGTCACGTTCAACACTTTGGAATAACCCATATCTGGTTTTCAACCATAGTATGTTGCTCTTGGAAAAGAGGAAATTACTAGTGTAAATTTAAAACAAATTATTGTCATATTTAACCATAATATTTTTAAAGGCAACTATAATGTGGTTGTGGGTTCTTTATGGAGGACTAATTTAACCATTATATGGTTGTCGCTGACAATTATATGGTTATTTTAACCATAATATGTTTAAAATTTTCTTTAAAAACAGTTTTTAGAATAAAAGAAAAATTTTGCGCTCTCCCTAAAATTGATGGTGTCCGAAAAGTTTCTTGAAGATGTGCAAAAACTTTTTTTCAAGCAAAAAGATTGAAAAATTTGTCCGGCTTATAATTTATTTACATACTTGAAAATTACATTTCTATTAAAAGTTTTAACCTCAGCAAATTTAATCTATTAAACGAAACCACTTTTATTCGACTTGGATTCGCTCAAAAGATATTTTTTTACGAACTTTTCTTCGCTGTAAACACAACAAGAATGATCTGGGCCCGGTTTCTCAAAATTACAAGTTAAAATTCTACAATTAAAATAGATTTGAAACAAAAACCAAAATTTTAAATAATATTTAGTTTTAAAATGCTAAGTTCCCAATTCTTACTATTGATAAATTTATTGTTGATAGGATAAGCTATTCATAAGCGCATTTCACTGGTTGCTTAGGCCAGATCATCCGGAAACTTCATCCAAAGATTTTAGAAAAGCTAAAGATATTATACAAATAAAACTGTTAAGCGAATAGGAATTTTAAACACTCAAAAGTCTTACCCGTAATAATATCAAAGCTTACACAAAACACCAACAACAAACAGTGAATTTATTTTTTCTTACAATCCCGACTACAGTTGGTTGATTTTTTGTCAACTCTTATTGTAGTTGTAAGGGGAAAACAAAAAGAAAAAACAATAATAAAAACAAATGTTGCTTTTTTAACGTTTAATTTGTAACTCGTAGTTTTGAGAAAAAGGGCCCAGATCATTCTTGCTGTGCTTACAGCGAAGAAAAGCTCGTCAAAAAAATATCCTTTAAGCGAATCCAAGTCGAATCAAAGTGATTTCGTTTGAAAGATTAAATTTGCTGAGCTTAAAAAACCAAATAAAAATCTCTATATGAATAAAAAGCAAAATATTTAGGCCTGTTACAGAAATCAATTCCAATCGAAAGTGGAAGTGATACCGTATCTTGCTTCACATAAAACGAAATCACTTTTGAACGGAATTGATTTATTGTTTAAAAAGCAGCTCCATTTGGTTATGTGTACATAAATAACATCAACAGGTTTTCTTAAAAACTAAAAACATCAATCCCCTACAAGTTAGCTTAATCCCAGAGAATGGCAACTCTTAAACTTACTATAAACTTTTAAACAATATAAAGAGATTATTTGCTCAAAAGCTGATGATGATCGGTGATTGTTGACAATACACCCAGCATGACATCTCGTTACGTTAAATACGAGCAATTTCACACTTTAAAACAAAACAAAAAAATACTTTCGTGTAGAAAAAAAAACTCAGCTTTAACAAATATTTTTTCTTGATCGTTCTCAGAAGATAAAAAGTTAAAAAAATAAAAATAAATTTACGGTTTCTTCGCCTCTACAGACGTTCATCTTGATCACATTGCTACAAATAAACCAACATTCTTTCGTTTTAGTCTGTTTTTTTTATGTCGAATATTTTTGTTTGTGACGCTCGCTCTCTGCTTCATAATTTACAAATTTAAAACCAAAAAAAGGTAGCTTTATTATGGTTTTGTTGGCTGCTAAATTCTATCTGATTTTAGATTTAAAACTTAAATTATCTTTAAGGTTTATTGTAATTTTTCATTTTTAAAATACTTTCTCACACACCAAAAACATAAACAAAAAAAAAAAAAAACTCAAAAAAAGCCACCAAAAAAGATGTAAAAAAAGCACCAACGTTTTAAATCGTCTCAAGACTTCTCCAGTTTGGTGTTGTTGTTTATGGTCTTGAATTATTCATGATTTCCACTTTGGCTCTGGCTTTAAGTAACTAACTAATTCTGAATGTAACTCTGATTTTCTGTGATTCTGTGTGAGTCTTTTGTGCTCGCTGGATGGCTGGTAGTGGCTTCGACGGCATCTTATTGTTGTGATCTTTAAAATAAATCTTCTTTTAGCCATCATTTAGAGCTTTGAGAATGTATCGTTTACGTTTTTGGTACCTTTTTAATTTATAACACTTTTTGCTTTTGTTTGTTTGTTTTTTAGTTTTATATTCGGTTTTTTTTTAAGTTTTTTTTTTAATTTTTTTTAATGACTGGCAGTAGTAGTAGACAAGTGTCTTTTTTAGCGATTTAAATGGATCTTTTAATTTGAATTTTTAATTAAACAAATTTGTTATTATTGACATGAAGTTAAAAAAAAGTATATAAAAAATATTGAGAAATTATATAAAAATTAAGAAGGCAAGAAACATAAAAAATACTACTTATTAAGTTTTACGACCGGACCGGCTGTGTATACAGTGAGACTAAACTTGTCTCCTATAAATTTAAGTATTATTATTTTATTTTATAACACTAAATATTTTTTAAAAATTAACACAAGACATTTAATAAAAAAGAACAACAACATAAAAAAAAATCAATTTCATAACTTTTGTTTAAAGTTCAAGTTTTTGTTTTATAAGATTTAGTTTTGTTATTAAGAAATTAACAGAGATTATTTATAACTTTTTATGTGAGTCTTAAAAAAAACATGAATTTGAATTATGAACTCATAAAGTTAAAGTTAGTTTATTCGAAGATTAATTTTGATTAAAAAATTTCATTCATAATAAATTCAAATTTCTTAGTTAAGAATAATAAACTAGTAAAAAAATTTTTAATGTTGAGCAGAGATGGAAAGATTGGTACAACTGCACAATTTAAATAGCAAATTCATATACAGGGTTGTGGAAAATATATACATTAGGGGGCCGTTATTTTTTTTTTTTTTTGATTTCTTATATTCTCCCCCCCCCCCAAATCGGTTCAGTTTTATGTAAAAAAAAAATAAAAACAAATTTCGTAGCGATAAGTTGTGTTTAAAGGGGGGCGTCCGCCCCTCAAAGTTTGCCATCAAGGCATTTATTCAAATGTAATTTGTTTGCATATGCACACCGAAAAAAATACCAATATTAAAATAAAATGGAGAAATGTTGATTGAGAATCATGGTAAATTTCTGCAAAAGTATGCCCTTTATTTAAATTCATCATTATTTCATATTATATTTGAAATGAAAAATATTAAAATAACCTTAAATCACGTTTTTTAACATTATTCATTGTAAAAAAAACATTGTTCAATATTGAATCCATAAAAACCTGTTTTATATTAAAATCAAAAGTTTATCTTGTTAAATTAACATGCATACATACTTAAGTATGTACATTTTTTATTTTCATGTTTAAAATATGTTATAAAAAGAAGACAATTCCCGTATTCTTTTAATTAAATTATTAAGCTAAATAGTACATCAAGTTTTCAAAGTAGAATGATGACGAAAACCATATCGGGCCATTTTGCTGATGTTTCTGTTAACAAAGGAGATACAAAATAAGTGAAACATGTGTTACAGGGGTAAGTGTTTTGAATTATTCTTTAATAAATGCATATGTTGTCTTCACACTGTTATATCACAATCCAACCAATTTGATTCTACATGAAATTCACGTTGTTTCAACATGAAATAACTTTCATGCAACGTGATTCGGATTGTTATTTCAATATAAATGACATTTTGTTTTAACTTTACTGCAATGTTAAATTAACATGAATTATAGTTATTTTAAAAGAAAACAATGTTGTTCGCAAGTTATTGTTAAATCATGTTAAATTAACATGAAACAACAATGAAGCAAAATCACTACTGAAAAATGTATAATCAACCTTGTTTTGAACGAATTTATATTGATTTTTTTCTGTGTGTGACTATCTCTTAAAAACAACATTTTACAAGAATATGATATATT
This sequence comes from Pollenia angustigena, assembly GCA_930367215.1. Lineage (NCBI taxonomy): Eukaryota > Metazoa > Arthropoda > Insecta > Diptera > Polleniidae > Pollenia > Pollenia angustigena. The sequence goes on from OV884058.1 coordinate 170,228,184, forward strand.
TTAGCAATATTTTAGCTCTTCTAGTCAACAACATTAGCCTCGAAGAAAGTTTTTTGCTAAAATTAATATTTAAGAAAATAACAACAAAATTCCAAACATTTTATATACGTGTTATAGCTATAAAAGGGGGATTTAATGTCAAGTGACCCAATTTTGAAATCGATGTCTTTCGATTTGGATGAAATTTACACCATGGTTATTAGTCCTATTGGATTGTAGCTTAGACACAAACTTTCAACAAGATCGGTCAAAAAAGTCTTTCACATCCATGTAACTTATAACCAATTGGTGTTAGCAAAATTTGTCCCAAGCAGCTTAGATAGCTATTTGATCAATCTTTTCAAAAAAAAATTTTTTTGTTTTTTTTTTAATTTTTAAAAATTTTTTTTTTTTTTAATTTAAAACTTGACAAAAAAAATTAAAAAAAAGTTTTAAATTTAAAAAAAAAATTTTTTTTAAATATTTTAAAAAAACAAAAAAAAGATTGATTAAATAGCTATCTTAGCTACTTGGGACAAATTTTGCTAACACCAATTGGTAATAAGTTACATGGATGAGAAAGAACACCTGTATGGCAAACCTTGACCCCCCCCCCCTAACTCTGATACTTTTTGACCGATCTTGTTGAAAATTTGTGTCTAAACTACTATTCAATAGGACTAACCATGGTGCAAAGACATCGATTTCAAAATTATTTCACTTGACATTAAATCCCCATTTTATATATATAAAACGTATATAAAATGTTTGGTATTTTGTTGTTATTATCTTAATTATTTTCTTAAATATTAATTTTAGCAAAAAACTTTCTTTAAGGCTAATGTTGTTGACTAGAAGAGCTAAAATATTGCCATATATCATATTCCTGTAAAATGTTGTTTTTAAGAGATAGTCATATGCAAACAAATTACATTTGAATAAATGGCTTGATGGCAAACTTAGAGGGGCGGACGCCCCCCCTAAAACACAACTTATCGCTACGAAATTTTTTTGTATTTTTTTTTACATAAAACTGAACCGATTTGGGGGGGGGAGAATATAATAAATCAAAAAAAAAAAGTTCTCCATACAACTAACGGCCACGCTAATATACATACATATTTCAATTAATAAAATTGAAATACTTTTTTATTTTTCTACTTAAAAATAAATTTACAAAATAGTTTTTAGGCAACTTTTATTGAAATATAAAACTAAAGGCTCAACCAAGGCGAATTCATTCAAACGGTGGTGGCGATACAACAACAAGTAACATCACCAAAAACACAACATTGTATTTTATTTGTTGCTTTCGTTGGTCGATATGTTAAAAACACATGTAACTTTGGCATTCCGCTCTCTAATTTAGAAAAAAAGTAGCACAGCTGCGCTGGGCTCAATTATAATATGCATAAGCTTGCTTAAGCTTATGTCAAAAATTAGCAAACATTTTCTCAAATGCATTTAAAAAAAACTAAATCAAAAACAAGTAAGAGTGCTATATTCGGCTTAGCCGAATCTTATATACCCTTCACCATTGTGCGAGCAGAATACAGAGCAACTAGACAAAAACTAAATAAATTGTACATACCTATACATAAATATTTACAATACTTAAAACTTCATTATAAATAAAATTTAAAAAGCGAAAACTGGTAAATATTTTTTTTAAATCGTTTTTAGAACATAAAAAAAATAAAAATATTAAAAAAAAAATTTTTCTTTTTAAAAAACCAAGATTCGAACCAGGGAACTCTCAGTTTCTAACACACCCTCTAGACAACTGAACCATGAAGGAACGTTAATCGAATATCATTAAAATGAAATATGGCACGTTTACTGTTCACAAAATTCAACAAAGTTGAGTTGTAATTACTTCTGATGTTTTTGTTCATCACAATGGCAAAGTTGGGAAATATATTCACCAAAATAGTTTATGCCATGTATGTGTGTTTGTTTGTTTGTTTGTTTGTTTGTTTGTTTGTTTTCTTTTATATTTTTTGGCGAGTTTTTAAGTAGATGAAATAAAAAAGAAGGGTGATAACGAAAATCATATTGGGCGTTATGCTAGTATATGTAAACAATTGAAAGGGGGGTGTGGAGGGGGGGTGTAGAGGGACATCATATGGTTAAATCAAGTTCTCTCCTCATAAGGACCCAGAATATATATACTTTATAGGGTACAAAAAGAGTAATTTTTGGGATTTCAGTATTTTGATTATAACTCAGCCATTTTTTAACCGATTTGACAGATTTATATACCGACGTGTTAAAGAAGAAATTTACCATTTACTTGAGTTATAAAGCTTGGGCTCGAGGAGACCTATGGTTCCCGAAAGTGGGTATTAAAAAAAAAAAAATATAATTTTGGTCATAATTTTTTTGTATCTGAATTGATTTTCCCGAGTTTTTTATAAAATATGTTCTACTAAAAATTTCCGATATTTTGGTATATAAGTCATATCCATAAGACATATGACAGCCCTAAATCTTAGGTTTTTAGACAATTTTTAATTTTTTTGTACGGGAGGTACCACGCCCACTTCTCCAATCCCGCCCACATTTTGTAGGGTGGTGTGTATTGACAACCTAAATGTGTGTACCTAATTTGGAAACTTTGGCTCTTGCCGTTCTCCAGATATGCAGAAAAAAGCAATAAAAATACAACAACAAGGGATTTTTGGAAAAAATTAGAGGCAGTCGTGGTTTTTTTATCATATCTCAGCCATTTGTGGACCGATCTTGCTGAATTTTAATAGCACGAAATGGTGGACTATACGTGACATAAATGTAAAACAACCTAGCCGCTATCATGTCTGGAGTCTTCGGAAAACACATATCAAACGTAAGACGGACAGACGGACGGACGGACGGAAAGACGGACGGACATGGTTAAATCAAGTTCTCTCCTCATAAGGACCCAGAATATATATACTTAGATCAATATTGCAGAAATTACAAACGGAATGACAAACTTATATATACCCTTTTCCACCTGAGGTGAAGGGTATAAAAACATTAGATTCCGTACGGAAAGTGCGATCTGTTTCGCACTTTGCTTAAGCAAATGACAGATTCACTAAACTTAACAAAAATTTCCGTATAGTTCAATATGGTTTGACACATATGATTTACATGTATTCGCACAGTTAATTAAGCCAATTTAAGCATATTATAAACGCGTATTTTCAAAATATGTTGTTGAAATAAAATTGAACAGACTTGCATTTTTGCTTTAAATAAAAAAAGCATAGAAAATTACATCATATTTTAAAAACACAAAATGTTTGTTTTATAATTTGGCATCTCACAAAGTGTTCTATTGTGCCATATTGATTGTTCTATTGCGCCATATTGATTGTATATGCTATAATTTTATGAATATGATGAATTTCTGAGTAGCATAAATGTTTCAAAGAATATATAAAATACGTTTGAAAGAAAGTATTTTTTAATTAAAAGAAATACATATTTTGGCTATAAAAGAATTTCAAATAATTCACACCTCTGTTCATATGTATATGATTGTTGGTAACAATAATTTGGTTGAATTAACCATTATACTCTTAAAAATTTTCGTTAAAAATAGTTTTGTTGAAGGTGACCGTATTGAAAGGAGTTTATTCTCTGCATGCAGGTCCGGTATTCATTGCATTTTTTTTAACAAACAAGGTTTGATATTCTAAAATAATTTCCCGGAAATTGCAGTGCAAAATATTTTAAGCAAATTTTCGATATTTTTAAAAGAAAATTTCTGAACCACATAAATAGTTTTTTTAGACAAATTTTGAATTATGAATATTTTTGAAATATTTGAAATTTTTTTTTTTTTTTTTTTTTGAGGAGAGCAGGGAAATTTTTTCTCCTCAGAGATGGCACTGCGACCAAATTAGGTCTATTCTGCCCACTCCCCTTTAATTGTCCAAAAAACCCTCTGGATCCCAGAGGAATTTAATAAGATCTTATGCTGGCGGTACACTAACTAGGGACGCACTAATTTTGCCGTGCCCTAAATGCTTAATTCTGGCCGATGACAGCGCTGAACAATCATGCAGCAAATGCTTGTGGACTTGTCTTCATCCAGACATAGTCCGCATTCCCGGTCTTCTGTCAGGCCTATCCGTCCCTACATGTTTAAATATGGTCACCTCTAACAAGACTATTTTTAAAGAAAATTTTAAGCCTACTGTGTTTAATTTAACTAAGTTATTGCTACCAACAACCATATTGTAGTTAAATTAGTCCTCCATCAAGAAGCCACAACCATATTATGGTTGGCAAAAATATGGTTAAATTAAACACAGTATGATTAAAATGTTCTTCAAAATATTTTGTTGGAGGTGACCATATTTAAACATGTCTTTTGTCTACGTGTATTGCGGTTCGGGAAAGATCAGTTCTCTTGTCTGACGTATTCCTGAAAGCGATGACAAGTATATTTTATGTTCTCTGAGAGCCCAGTCCTCGAAAAGGGGTGGGGTAGTGGCCCAACTTAGCCCAAAAATGGTTTCGGTCTAGTTAACATGTCAATTTAAAATAAAAATTTACAAGTAAAACTGCTTTATTCGGCTATGTTGGATCTTTTATACCCTTTACCATGGGTTGGAAAAGACCTGAAAGTTACATTTGAGCTCAATTTTAGCCACTTACCTACCCCCTTATGCAAAAAAAAGTTAAAGTTCACATTAGTTAACTAACACATTAAGCCTATCAAAATTTAATGGTTCTTATGTGCTGGTTAACTAATGAGAACTTAAAATTTTTTTGCATAAAAGGGTTGGTAAGTCTTTATTATAAAGGCAGTTATACCCAATCATACTCAAACTCAGGAAGACATCAGTATGGGGGCCAGGTGAAATAATCGAAAGACAAAACTAAAAACTCGTTATAATTAAGAGATACAGGAGCCAAATTTGGTCCATTTAGCTCATATGGTATAGCACTATCGTACCAAAATCATTCTTCCGGAAGCATATTTGTATAGGTGCTTCCTAGGTAAAACAATAGGTCGATTTTAAATCTTAACAAATTTCATGCACTGGGAATATTTGAGTTACATTTTATAAAGCTAGCTTGTTTTGTATGGACCATATCGTAATAAAGCTCTCGAAAGAGTACGTCACCATTTGAAAGATATTCTGCCTTATGCAAAAAAAAGTTAAAACACACTTTAGTTAACCCATACTCCAACCCTATTATTCAATTTACACAGGTTTAGTATAAAATTTGGTTAACTAACGTAAACTTTAACTTTTTTTGCATAAGACATATTATCTTTAAAACTTAAAATCTAAATTTTAATAATGCCAATGTTTAATAAAATCAGAAAGAAAAAAGTTACTTATGCGCCACCCTGTAGACTTAATCGTTATAAAAGTAATTTTCGAGAGTGGGACTAAATGGGAACCATGAAGAAAATACTTTAACTTGGCTTACAAAACTTTTAATAGATAGACATTTAGGTTATCATAAAAGTTTTTTTTTGCCAAATTTTATCTCGAAAATTACTAAATTACTAATTTCTAAAATTCCTTCAAATAATCAATTTCACTATTTCAAACACATCATGAAGAAAAAAGCTCTATTTCCATCTTTCAAGACTAAAACCAAATCGAGCCATTTAACAATTCAATTAATTAATCATTTATGAGCCCTCAAGCATATAAAACCAAAGAAGATAAATAAATATAAACCCTCAATCACATACATATTTATAAATATATAATTTGAATTGGCGCCAAGGTTCGTGGCCACCTGCTGTGTAACAAAGAATCCTTGTTAGCACTGCAAACCTCAAAATTCCACAACAACAACAAAAATAAAACGACAAAATAACTAAAACTAAATAAAAATTCGAAAACAAAAACACACAAAACTCGAAACATTTTCAAACATAAATTGAAAACCGAAACTAAAACATTTGTTTGTTTTCTTAAATATTTTGTGTTCATTTCGTTTTGTTTCAGTTCATTCTTTATTTAAGACTATTTATTTATTTATTTAGGTCCTTTCCTCAAGACGAGGCTGGCTCTAAAGGAATGTTACAATTAATTTTTTTTTTCTTAAATTTGGGTTTTTTTAGTATTTTCTTGTTAGATTTTACACAGTGCGCCTAAATGCTTAAAAGTAAACTAAAATAAAAAAAAAACTTTTAATTACACTTTACTTAGTAAATCGCCTACACAAAAATATTTCAGGCTGACTTTCAAGCAAACAAAAAAATACTTTAAACGCACAATTAAATATTTGAAACGCCCTCTCTCTGCCTTTTTCTTTTCCGCTGTCAGTATCTAAACCATTGAATAAACATCAATACCAAGTCGTATTTAATATCTTGATAATAGAATTTGATCATGTTGAAATTGCTCTTTAACAAGATCGTTGTTATTCAAGGGATTTTTTCTTTTTTTTTTTGCCTTTAAATATTTGTCTAGTTAATTGTGTATTAAACAAATATCATGGTTATCATTTTGTTTTTTGTTATATCAACAAAAACAACAAATGTTCTTTATTTAATTGTTATTATTGCTATTAAATTGTTACATTGTATTTTATTATTTTTTTCAATTTTTTTTTTTAGACGCATGTTCCCATCCATGAGACTGTCTTTGTCTGGCCTTGACGAGGAAAGTAATTATTGCATATTATTAGAAATGGTACCAATTGGTGATTGTCGTTATAAATTTTCGGGCTCACAATGGGTACCAGCTGGTGGCGCTGAACCTCAATCACCGCAACGCATGTGTTTACATCCTGACAGCCCGGCAACGGGTGCTCATTGGCAGGCTCAGCCGATATTGTTTAATAAAGTTAAACTGACCAATAATACACTGGATAATAATGGTCATGTAAGTTAAATTTAGGAAAATAAGCGAATAAAATTAGGTTAATATTGAAGACTTTAGGTTTAATAACGGATGCTGTGGTAAAATCCCAGAAACATACCAACAATATTTAAACCCACCTCAGCAAGCACTTTAAATCGTGAAAGAGTCTGCTGGGCATCTCATGAAGAGCATTTTTGATCGTAGACGAGCGTATTTTTTAATCATAGAAGATTCATCGCACGGGAGAAACTTTTACACAAGCTGATTCCTCTATGAGATACGTCTACAACACAGCGTGGAGGGAATCGTTTGAGATGTGTGCAAGGATTATCTAATGATTCGTTCAGAAAGCATGTAAATAATCGTTTGAGACTCTTGTAGGAATTATCTTACAACTTGTGAAATGCTCAGCCGTATAACCGAGCCACCTAAATAAGAGCATCAAGAAAGAAACCTTAAGATCGCGAAATCAACACCATGCTGTTGGAAAATCTTATTTGGCAGATACTTAGGTCGGTTTGTTTTATTGAAAATATAATTTTCCTGTTTCGAAAAAGCTCTTGTTTAGGTATCTCAGTAATTGTTGTATGACTTATACCGAGAGTCGCAAAAGCTTCATTCCAAGGTTAAAGGACAAGCGTGTCAGAAAATATGAAAAAATTTATAATATTTGTCTTAGATCCACCTTTAAGTATACCGATCGACTTTCTGAATCGATCTAACTATGTCCGTCCATCCGTTGGGCTGGCTGGCTGTCCTTGTGCGCAAAGTACAGATAGTAATTTTGGAGCTAATTTGATGAAACTTGGTACATACGTTCTAATTTAAGCAACGACCGGTGGAAATTGTGGATTTGATCAGCTCTCATACACTACTTTCGAACTCATAACTTTCTTATAAATGTTAGTATTGACATAACTTTTATGTCATGACAAATAGTTGTACTGGAAGGTCCAAAATTAACCATAGGTACAATATAATCTCCCATCCCAAAATCACTTTAAGGCAAACAAATCTCTTATGAAGATATCTAAATAATATTCTGCACAAAGAAATTTTTCATGAATCTGAATCTCATAAGATAATTTTGTATTGGCGGATACATGATGTGGTGTATTGTATGATATGGTCGGACTTGATCGACTTAATTTTCTTACTTATTTTAAATTTTCTTTATTCTTAAATTAATCATGAAGATATTGTTTTCTATCTGATAAAACTTAAGTTAAATAGACTTATTTTAAAAGCACTTAGACAATTTTAGAAAATTTAAGTGCTTTAAAGAAAACGATTTTTTTAAAATATTAAGTCCTTTTTTGATCCATTAAGGATCGTATTGCAACAATAAATTCTTTCCATTGTCTTCTATCAATTGCTATTGACTTCAGTTGACTCCAACTCATCCTGTGCGCTTCAGCTTCCTTCTCTATTTGTCTTCTTCAGGTAAGAGCTGGTTTTGTGAAAAAAAACTAAATGTGATTGAAGAATATGCAAAGCATTGTCGGTGTCCAAGTTTCTGATTGCAAAACCAAAATAATGTAAATATGCGTACTTTTATGACTCTGATATTGTATATCCTTTTTTCCAACTAAAAATTCTCCACAAACAAAGCAAAAATAGCTTCAATCAATAACACACGATCTCCCTGACGTGCTTAAACGCTACTGTTATGAAGATTTAGAATGAATGTGGGCTTCTGTCAAATTAATAATTGTGGAATTGTAGTGTCAGTATTGATTGTTTTACAGTATTGTCAGCATGCGATAAAAAATTAACAAGACGTGATAACTCAATTTTTATGCCAGATTCGAATTCAACGCACCCAATTAGTTAAAAAACACGCTTCGTTTCTGCAGTCAATTTTTTCCAAATTTGTACACCAGTGTAATTGGGCCCTCCTTCTTTATTTTCATATTCGTGATACGAAGGCTAGCGACCATTACAATAACATATAGTTTTTATTTTTTCGTTTTTTTTTTATTTCATAATATATTTATAATATGTATGTTTCATAATTTATTCAAAGCAAAATTTATTCCTGGCCTTAATCAAGAGATTTTTCCCATCTCGGATACCAGTCTGCGTTGTTTCTTTCTCCCTCTGGATGGCCTTTCTTCAAAGCTTCCATAAACAAACGCTTGTTTAAAAATTTTTTTAAATTCCTAGAAATTTGTTTACTGATTCAATTAATATTTTTGTTTGATTTTTATTAAACAACAAAAATGTGGACTACTATTCAAAAATATAATATACGCGTTATTGGTTTCAAGTTTTCATAATTTTGTATGAAATATTTAACGCTTTTTAATGTTGTCGTATTTTTCATTTTTTTATTTGATCGTAAGCAACACTTTTTTATGTGAAATATAAGAACTATCGGGTGATTTTTTAGCTATTATCTTTTTGGCAACACTGGTTTAAACAGCTGACGCACGTTTCGTGTTTTGCAAGAGCTACTAATGCATCCAGAAAAAGTCGCAGTTTGGTGCGGTTTATGGGCTGGTGGAATCATTTGACTGTACTTCTTCAAAGATGATGCGAATCGTAACGTAACTGTGAATGGTGAGCCCTACCGTGAGATGATATCCAACTTTTTTTTGCCCAAAATGCAATAGCTTGACTTGCACGACATGTGGTTTCAACTAGACGATGCCACATGCCACACAGCACGCTTAACAATGGACTTATTGAGAGGCGAGTTCGGTGAACATTTTATTTCACGTTCGGGAGCGGTCAATTGGCCGCCTAGATCGTGCGATTTAACGCCATTGGACTATTTTTTGTGGGGCTATGTTAAAGCTCATGTCTATACACACATGCCCGCTTCAATTGAAGCATTGGAAGACAACATTGAATCATTTATTCATGAGATCACGGCCGAAATGTTGAAAAGAGTATGCCAAAATTGGACTAAGCGGATGGACCATTTGAAGTGTAGTGACGTTCAACATTTGCATGAAATAATCTTCAAACATTAAATTATATGGACCGTACTATCGATTCAAATAAAGATTTCATGAATTTTTCTGAATCTTATGTGTTTTTTTTTTTAACTTTCCTATAGCTCTTAAAAAATCACCCATTACAACAAAAAACACATACAGTCTATTTATGGACACTTTAAAAAAGTACAACAATAAGAAAGATGATAAAATACCATGACGAGGTTTGTAAAAAAAAAAACATAAAGTTTACAGGTAAAAAACAACATTATAACAGGGACCGAAAATAACAGTTATATTGGAATTTTAAAACAAAAAAAACATATAGAATTAAATGTCGAAAAACTGATTCAAGTATACCATATTGTTCCTCATGCACTTGTCAATGATAAAATATATTGATTTTTATAATTTTGATTTTTATATTTTAGATCAAACTTAACAGTTATTTTTTGGTTTTTTATTTTTTTGAACAAAAATAACAGTTATTTTTTGATTTTTATTTTTTCGATCAAAAATAACAGTTATTTTTTGATTTTTATTTTTTTGAACAAAAATAACAGTTATTTTTTGATTTTTATTTTTTCGAGCAAAAATAAAAGTTATTCTCTAAATAAATGTACGTGATTTAATAATTTAGTTGACTTTAAATTTTTATTTTAGTGTGTAATTATCATTGGAATTCCTTATGCACATTAAAATAATTATTAAAGTCATCTAAATTATTAAAACACGTAAATTTATTTCGAGAATAACTTTTATTTTTGCTCGAAAAAATAAAAATCAAAAAATAACTGTTATTTTTGTTCAAAAAAATAAAAATCAAAAAATAACTGTTATTTTTGATCGAAAAAATAAAAATCAAAAAATAACTGTTATTTTTGTTCAAAAAAATAAAAATCAAAAAATAATTGATATTTTTGATCGAAAAAATAAAAATCAAAAAATAACAGTTATTTCTGTTCAAAAAAATAAAAATCAAAATATAACTGTTATTGTTGCTCAAAAAAATAAAAATCAAAAAATAACAGTTATCATCTGACTTTTATGAAAAAGGGCATAACTGTTACGGTCCCTGCATTATAAGAAACAAAATAAATTTTTGGTTGGTTTAAAAGTTGGTAAAAAAAGGCTTGAAGACTTCGTTCAAAAATTATTCAAACAAAAAAATGTGCCAAAGCCAGCCGGCCACTCTGCTCTGCCTTCATCTTCTCCTACAGTGCTTGCTTGATTGCGCGTCATTGATTGTGCAAAAACTTTTTTGTTTGATTCAGTAAAATTATTTGTTTGAAATTTATATGAATTTCAGTAAACTTTTTGTTTGATTCAGTTAAATTATTTGTTTGAAAAAATCAGTGTTTTTTGCTTAATAAACAAAATGCAAATAAATTGTTTGAATATGCGAATTTGTTTATAGGACCAATTTCAGACAAAAAAATTTGAATGATTCTACATATTTTTTGTTTGAATTGGAAAATAATTTTTTCTGTGTATATATTTATGTGTTTGTTGAACTTTAATACAGAAATATATGGGCATCGTCTACTTTATATAATTAATTATTTGATACTTTAAGTACCAATTATATTAACAAGAAACAGGAAAAACTACAGACATTTTGTAAATAACTGAAATCAAAACTGTTCGATTTCAATTCCACTTCATTTCGATTTCTAGAACATGCCCGATATAAATAAATGGATCGTAATTTGTCACACCTTTTTAAAACGATCGTTTTGAAATTGATCGATTTATATCATATAACTGAATACATTTTTGGCATGACCAAAAATCGCTTAAATCTCATGTTTTATGTATTCGTTGCTGATTTTGAGCATAATATAGTCGTATTTACATCTTGTTTGTTCGAAATTAAAAATTGATTTCTTAAAAATATTTTTAGATCGTTTTGGCCAGCATGCATAAATATCAACCACGCATACATGTGATACGTACATCGGATTTGGCGCAAATACCCTGGGCCCCACAGCAGGCTTTCGTTTTTCCTGAAACCGAATTTGTTGCAGTAACCGCTTATCAGGTAAGTTAACAAATGAACTTTTAAAGTTTAAATTTAAAATGTTTGATATATCAAAAGATTTTGTTATTCGTGCTTAATTCCCAGTTTTTATTCTTGATATTCCCAAAAATTTAAATTACTTTTTGATAATTAACAGGCAAGTGCACGGCCTAAAAAAACACTTAATTGACAACATGCTTTTGTAAGTTGTTCTTGTTTTTATTTTGTTTTTCTTAACCTTCTTACAACTACAATTAATGTTGAGAGAATTTCAACTAATTGTAGTGGGGAATGTAAGATGAGATAAACCCACTGTTTATTGTTGATGTGTTTTGTTTAAACTTTGATATTGTTACAAGTATAACTGTTGCTTATAAGTCTTATACGTTTAACAGTTTTATTTGGTTTAATATCTTTAGTTTTTCTAAAATCTTTATGGATGAAGTTTCCTGATGATCTGGCCTAAGCAACCAGTGAAATGCGCATTCAAGTGTTTTATCAAGAATAAGAACTGGGAATTAAGCACGAATAACAAAATCCTTTGAAATTAAAATTTTGTATTCCCAAAAATTGAAATTACTTTTTGATAATAAACACGCAAGTGCACGGCCTAAAAAAACACTTAATTGACAACATGCTTTTGTAAGTTGTTGTTGTTTTTATTTTGTTTTTCTTAACCTACTTACAACTACAATTAATGTTGAGAGAATTTCAACTAATTGCAGTGGGGAATGTAAGATGAGATAAACTTTCATATTATTACAAGTAGAACTGTTGATATAAGTCTTATACGTTTAACAGTTTTATTTGGTTTAATATCTTTAGTTTTTCTAAAATCTTTATGAATGAAGTTTCCTGATGATCTGGCCTAAGCAACCAGTGAAATGCGCATAGGAATAGCTTATCCCATCAACAATAAATTTCAAGTGTTTTTATCAAGAATAAAAACTGGGAATTAAGCACGAATAACAAAATCTTTTGAAATTAAAATTTTGTATTCCCAAAAATTGAAATTACTTTTTGATATTTTTTGATATTTTTAATTAGGCTTGAATTCATCAAATTTAATTTTCATTAAATTATTTTTACTGAAGGAAGGAATTTTTGCAACATAAAATATTATTAAAATTTATTGATAATTTTCTTGGCTGAGCTGGGGCTCGAACCTGGGTTGAATTTACATGTTTCAAGAATCGCCACTTTCTTTCATCATAATTCTTTAAGTTCTAACCTGTGCCAGCCAGCCAACAGTCAAACATCAATCTTTAACCAGTACTACTGGTGGTTCGAAATTTGCTGTTATTATCGTTTTTCAATTTATTTACATGTTGCCTCCTTTTTTTCTGTTGTTTCGTATTCTTTCTGTACCACTGGTTAAAGATTGACTTTTGACTGTTGGCTGGCAGGCACCGCAATGGTGCCTCAATTAAATGAGAGAGAATTTGAAGTTACTGCTCAGGATATTTGCCTGAAGTTGAAGACTCAATTCTGGTTGAATATCAAGAATAAATATAGTTTAAAAATAAAATAAATATAGTTCCAAAATATCAATTTGAGACATTTGTTAATTACTGGATTAAAGTATTTCAGTATATTCCAGCGGTAAATATTAATAGGACATCAAGTGATAGGCTTTTTTGGAGGAATCTGTACTTCTTTATAAAAGAATTGTTTTTTTATCTCTGTTTTCTAAAATATGACTTCTAGAAGGTATAAATTTATTTAAAAAGATCTTCCAAAAGATTTGTTGCACTTTTGCTACTCTTTTCTTAAAAAAGGAAGACACAAAACTGTTAAGTTTAAATTTTTCTTTTCTTAGTGACATTCCTTTTTTGGGAAGGGAAAGAAGTTGGTAAATTTTGATATTTCTTTTTTGTCTCGTTACTCTTACGTAAACTTATACGTTGCGAATCAGCTGTTTTGTTTTTCTTACCAAGCTTATGTATAAATAGGTACTCTTACGTAAACGTGACGTTGCGTTAAAATTTGTTCTCCATTTTTACGCACATCGTCCAATTATTCCTGATATAGTAAACGATCAAATAAAATTCAAATAAAACAAAGTAAAATCAGCGATAGAAAATGTTAAAATAAGAAAATCTCCCGGACCTGACCGCATAACAGGCTCAATGATAAGAAACTTACCTACGTCTGATTCAAGAATCTTTGTGCTTATCTTTAATGCGATATCACGAGTTGGCTCCCTCCCGTCCTCTTGGAAGACCTCTACAACTGCTATGATTCCTAAGGCAGGAAAAGCTGCTTGCTATCAATCTTATCAAATCTATTCGAAAAAATATTCCTTAAAGGTATACCTCCCTATCTAAATAAACACGCAATCATTCCGGATGATCAGTTCGGGTTCCAGATTGTTACCCAAATTAGATCAGCGTTTGAGAAAAGGGAATATTGCTCAGCATTGTTTATAGAGATTTGCCAAGCATTCGACAAAGTTTGGAATGATGGGCTCCTCATCAAAATAACACGAATGCTTCCTCAAAACACTCAAAAGCTCCTTGAGAGCTATTTAACTGGACGAACATTCATGGCAAGATCAAAAAACAAATACTGCTCCCCCCTCCCAGAAAATAGATGCTGGTGTCCCTCAAGGCAGCATATTAGGGCCGCTACTGTATATAATATACACAGTTGATATGCCAACAAGCCCAAGCACACATACTTCTATCTTTGCAGACGAGACAGCATTTATCATTGTTAATCAGGATCCAAAAGTTGCATCGCAACATCTCCAGTCCCACATCAATAAACTAGCGGCTTGGCTAGAAAAATGGAAAATAAAGGTTAACCCGGCTAAATGTGCTCACTTAACATTCACGCTCAGAAGACAAACGTTTCCAGCTGTACAAATAAATAGCATCACTATTCCGGTAGAAAATCATGTAAAGTATTTGGGAATTCATATAGATATACGCTTAACCTGGTCTCGTCATATTGAAGCAAAAATAACGGCTATGAAACTTAAGGCAGCTCAACTATATTGGCTCCTTGTTCGAAACTCAAATTTTTCCTTAGACAACAACAGTTCTCTTATACAAGTCTATAATAAAACCAATATGGACATATGGCATCCAATTATGGGGCACTGCATGCGCATCAAAGCAACAAAGAAGACAGTCTAGGATATTACGACAAATCGTCTGCGCCCCATGGTATAAACATTATCCACAGAGATCTTAACATGCCTACCATTTAGGAGGAAATAAAAAAGTTTTCTGTCAAATACATGGATAAACTTATGGTCCCTTTGAACTACCTCGCTCGAGATCTGATACAGTTCGAAGGGTACCAGAGGCTTAAAAGAACCAGCACTCTGAGTCTAGCAGGCTTTTTCCAAATTTTAATGCAGTTAATTAGCGGCTACATTAGTAATAACTAAAAAATAACAATTAGGATTAAGCTTTGAATACATATTGTAATTTTCGAGAAGAAAGACTCAATAAAAAAAATTAAAACAAGTTAGAGTGCTATATTCGGCTGTGCCGAATCTTTGATACCCTCCACCGACAGTTCGAATGTTTTAGGAGTAATATCTGTATGATGTCTATTTATTATTATAATCTTTGTAAAAACAGACATCTGCATTAAAATTTGTTGCGGTTCAGACCTATATAAAATTATTGATAGACAATCAGAATCAATTTTATAAAGTTTGAGTAAAATATCAGTTTAAGATGAACTTAAATGATTTTCAAGAGAACAAATTATATAAAAGCCATGGTAAGCTATTAACCAATCATCCCAAATTCTGCAGAACGATTTCTGGTATTAAAAAACATAAATTTCAATACAGCGGTGCAATTAGTTTAAGCGTTTGCAGTAAATTTCAGAAGGCTGCTAAAATGGAATCTAAGGAAAATTATGGACCGTATATCACAAAATTGCATAACATTTTTTCTGGCCATATGAAGCTAAACTGGAAGAAAGTTTACCGCGTATTTAATTATTTTACCAGAGTGGGCTTTATATGAGGCCTATGGTAAGTTATGCACCGATCTTCACCAAATTTCACAGTGTCATTTCTAGTTCTATAAAACTGTGATGTATCAAATTTAGTTATGATAGCGTTATTTTGTACGTTTTTAGGCGTACTAAGCTGTTTTCCGGGAGTAAGGTTTATATGTGGCCTAGGGTAAATTATGAACTGATCTTCACGAAATTTCACAGTATTATTTCTAGTCCTGTAAAGCTTATATGTTCCAAATTTTGTTTTGATAGCATTATTTTTTGCAGATTTAGGTTTACTAAGCTGTTTTCCGGGAGTAAGGTTAATATGGGGCCTATGGTAAATGATCGACCGTTCTGCACAAAATTTTAAAGTCTTATTTCTCGTTCAATAAAACTGTGATGTACCAAATTTTGTTATGATAGCATTCTTTTTTACGTTTTTAGGCGTACTAAGCTGTTTTCCGGGAGTAAGTTTTATATGGGGCCTATGATAAATTATGGACCGATCTTCACGAAATTTCACAGTCTTGTTTTTGGTTCTAAAAAATTTTGATGTACCAAATTTTGTTATGATAGCATTATTTTTTACGGATTTAGGCGTACTAAACTGTTTTCTGGAAGTAGGTTTTATATGGGGCCTATGGTAAATTATGGACCGATCTTCACGAAACTTAACAATTTCATTTCTATTTCTATTTAACTGTGACGTGCCAAAATTTGTTATGATAGCATTGTTAGTTAGGGTTTTAGGCTTACTATACTATTTTCCGGGATTAGGGCTTATATGGGGCCTAGGGTAAATCATGGACGGATCTTCAAGAAATTTTACAGCGTGATTTCCAGTTAAATAAAACGAACTGTTGCGAAATCTTATATCATTCTGTGCATTTTTCCACCATTTATGTTAGTTTTTGTAACAAAATTATCAATTTTTTTTAAGGTGGTGGTTCCACATTTTGATTCATAGCTCAGATCCTATTGAACCGATTTTGCTGGATTTCAATCCCAAACTGCTTAGGATAACTACAAGGAATTTGACACCAAGTTTGTTTATTTCTTTTGAGTTTTTCGAAAGTGAGCGTGTTTTCAACAGACGGGCATGGCTAAATCGACTTAAAATTACTCAAGGACCCAGAATATATATACTTTATAGGGTCTGAGATGAATAATAAAAAAGTTTCACACGGAATGACAAACTTAATATACCCTCTTCACAACTAAGAGGGAGTTTACACGGTGTCTATTCAGACATGTCTAACAAACACGTTTGTTTTGTTTGTTGGCGATCGGGGTAGAGAAGAAAGAGGGGTTGCCAAACAGACATGAAATGAGTTTTCATGTTAATTGTGGTGGAGGGTATAACAATTATGTATCAGCAGTTAAAGAATTTTGTGTTTGTTTATGTTCATCGACATTAACTTTTTTTATATTTTTATACAAAACACGCAAGCTAAAAGACATCCTTCATCTGAAAGCCTCACTCATTACTCATTAATTTTACCGCTGGGATTATTTATGAAATTATTGGCCATTGCACAAAATATTTGCAATTTTTTTCTTTCAATGATTTGAAACTTAATTAATAAAATTATGTACTTAACATTAACATATTGAGGACTCTCTTATTTAATAACCTATTCTCGATTTTAAGTTAACAAGCTTTAAAGTTTTCGCCCTATTCGTGAATGTCACTTTTTTTACAGCCCTTTACATCGTTTAGTATTATCTCTAGATAAATATAACTTAAATACATATAAAAAAGTTTAGATAGATACTTATCTATATTTTTTTTTGTACTATATTTTCATGACAAATCAGTACTTTAGCATATATACAGGGTGGCATAAAATAAAGCTTATACTATAGTTTCGAAATATGTTCACTTTATGTTTTGAAGAAATTATAACCCTTGTTTTCTATCCTGATAAGCTCTTTCTAGAGCATTTTTCATAACTTTTATTAAAATTGCAGGAACCGGCGCCCCAACATCTTCTGTGGTATATACCTCACCCTTGAGGTAGCCCTTAAGAAAATATTTATAGCCGTTGAAATTGGGCGAACGTGATAGCCAATTAGGAAAATGCTAAATTTTCGTTCATCAAAGGCTTCGCGAAGGAGAGCCATAGTTGAACAAACTGTTTTAGCTTCATGGCTATATCTTGTTTGAACCACTCACTATTCTAGGCTCTTATATACCTTATTGTCCGTTATTTAGTGTCATGAAAGTTATCCACAATTTATCGTTTTCGAAGAAATACGGTCCAATGATACTTGCAGGAGTTATTCGAAACCCTACTGTTGATATAAGTGATTGCATTTTATGTTCAACAATTACGAGAACTCTTTAATTTTGGGTGCCCATATTTCGCAATTCTGTTAACTCGCGTGACTTCAAAATTGAAATTGAGCCTCATTGCTCATTATAAGCTTGTGAATAAAATTAAATAAGACCACTTGCTACAATTAATTTTCCCAGTTTTAAAAGTTCATTCGAAAAAAACTAAACAAAAATTTTGTTCACAAATTAAGTTATGCGTATACTAGGGTGGGTCGAAAATATTTTTTTTCTCTTATCGACTTCTGATAGCGTAAATATGTTGTATTTTTGTCTGCACTAGACCCCTGTAAAATATTATTGATTTATTTTTAGTGTAACAGCCCGCGCTTTGACCTTCAATTTTGTTAAATTTTGAATATAACAACAATAGCATTGTATTGCAGAAAAGCATATTACTGTATTTAATCGACTTGAAAGTTCGTGAAAAAAGTATCAGAAGCATCCATGACTCTATGCAATAAAAAATTAAGAGAAGGTTTAACATAGACGAAACTTGAATCAAGACGAGAGATGCCTTGATTTTACAGTAAATACGATTTTGTGACCAACAAATTATTTTGTTGTTTTCTGTTGTACAAGAACCAAAGTTTTATTTTTTTTTAAGTTAAATTCAAAATGTTTTCAGTTTTAATTAATAATAATTTATAGTAAATAAAATATTTAAACTTAAAAAATTTACTTTTCTTACATATACTTAATTTTAAGGAGCTCTTGCGCGGGCTGAAGATGTGACTTTTTTTTGCTGTTTTTATTTGTTTTGACGTAAGACAAAAAAAATATTGCTAATAGAACATGATTCGAGAACTTTTATTTTTCTCATACATCAGTGACCCACCCTAACGTATACGTATTTATTTTCTTCAGTTTCCAAATCGAATTTATTATTTTATGCTCCTTGAAAGTTCATTTCTTAAGTCTTTTGCCTATTGTAGCTTCTTTGCCAGGTATGTGGCTTAAGTCTTTCAGGTTAACGTTCTTAATGCATGTTTTTGTCCTAAGCAGGCGCGGATTCGGGGGGGGGGGGGGGGGGGGGGGAAATAAGGAAATTTCCCCCCGTAAATTATAAAAATATGTTTTGTTAATTTCGATAAAACAAGAATTCCCAATAATAATATTTTTTCAATGTACAAAATTTTTGGAAATCCCAGCAAGGTTTTTTTGTTTAATGGAAGTTCTAACGAAATTTTCAATAAGTATTTTTTTTTTTTATTGAATCTCTAACGAAATTTTAATCCTAATAGTTATTTAATAGATATTTCAAATAAAACATCTAGTTTACCGTATTCAATTACTTATTATTCTACATTCAATCCCAGCAGGTGCCATCCAAAGACTAAACGTTTGGCTTTATAATGCGTGCGGTTGAATTATTAATAAGCCTTAGTATTTGCAATATTTATGTATATATTTATGTGTTATATGAATCAAAATTCTATTCGATAATTTTTGACGAGAGCACGGATTCGTCGGGGAAAAGCCAGATTTCCTTATCTTTAAGATACTTCAACATACAACAAAAAGTTTTTAGGGAAGAATTTATTGGCTTTGTTGTGAACGCATTTGAAGAGGCTTCAAAAGATATTGATGACGTTGATGTGTCAATTGGTGCGAAGGCACTATCATCAATATTTCTTAAAGCTTTGACAAACGCCTTGCTATTCTCATAAATCGAACAACTCAATTTCTAAAAGCAATAAAGTGCCATTAATACAAAAAGTTGTTTCATTTGTTAAAGAAACGACAAAATTTTTTAAATATAATCATCCCAAGCGAAAAACAGTTTTAGCAAAGTATTTGGGAGCCAAACTCTCCTCATTATGCATCTTTGCAACAAGTGTATACATATTAAGTGTGATACTTATTGTAAAAAGGATCAAGCCTTATCAAAACTTTTATAATGTGCCTTGAAGAGAAATGAAATAAAGCCGAAGAACAATTTAAAGCGATTTCTAAAAAAAGTTAAAGTTATTTGCGTTCAAATCGAGGTTCCTATTGAAAAGACAAGATTTGAACGAAATAATCACATCCAAAATGTTGAAGATTTCTACCGAGTTGTAGGTTATATTCCTCTTATTGAATTTATTTTAGAAGATCTCATAACAACTTTCCCAATGGAAATCCTAAATGTATTGAACATATATAAACTTCTACCTCAAAGTGTAATCAAGTCATATACAGATACAAAACTGTTAAAACTACAACAAGCTGATGAGCTGATTATATTTGATAAAAGAGATGAACACCTACTAACATCTAAACTTGAGCCTGATCTATCAGATAACGTTGTAGATTCTTTAATAAACTGTGATGAAGATATCTACCCAAATCTAAGAAAAATATTTTAAATTTTCTTTTCAATGCTCGTCAGTAAATCTAAGAGCGGGAGGCCATTTCCTACCCTTCGTCGAATAAAAACATGGCTCAGACCATAAATGACAGAAGAAAGACTGACTGTACTGTCTAAATTTGGTGACAAGGAAATCATAAATTGCTTATTTAAAAAGATTAATGTATATTGAACTGATCTTATATTTTATTTAACCTTTTTGTTGAGTTATTTTTAATTAGGGTAATCACTTTTTTTGGACAAAATTTCTTCATCCCACCACGCGATGGGCAATTTAGTATTGATAATGAAAATAATTTTTTTAGGCCATTTTGTCCAAAAATGTTTCCGCACCAAATGCAATTTCTAAAGCTTTTTTTTAATTTCCATACACATTGTATATGGTACATTTATTGTTTATATATGCTATATATTTTAGCTCCCATATACATAAATTATTATTAATTTAATAAACGTTTATTAAGGTAAATTTTCATAGAAAATTTGGGTTTCAAGCCTTTATTAAATTTAAAAAATTTTTATGAATACAGGCATAAGTACATAAAATAAGCAACTGTATAACAAAAATGTTAAGCTATTTTTTTTGGGTTTAATGAAATAAATTTTAAGTTTAAAGAGCGAGTTGATTTACATAATGGAAAAATATCTTGTGCAACTTTAATAGCTCACTCCGTGCATATATTACTACGCTGCTGAAAATTATCACTGTTTCATATATCCGCCAAAAAAACTCATCTATCACAACATCTATCATTTGCCTTTAAAATTTAGTTTATTAAAAGAACCGCGAAATAGAGTCGCGATTTTTTTTGCGCCCTTCTTCCGTACAAATGGTAAGAAATTGTTATATTCATGAAATTATTAGAAAATACTTAAAATTTTGTAATTAAATGTTAATTTTGTATAGTAAGGAGAAAAATTGAAATTCAAAACTTTATCGCGTTTGGTGCGGAAACTTTCTTCACGATCCCGAAAAAGTAATACATAATTTCTTAATATTTTTTCACGGTCTATACGGCTATGCGATGAAGAATTTGATATTCGCAAAAATTACAAAAAGTACTTACCCTAATACACATATTGTTTTTAATAAACTTTTAAAAACAAATTTTTAACTTTTTTGTATCATACAAAATTTCCCCCCCCTAAGGCTCATGCTGGATCCGCGCCTGGTCCTAAGTCTTTAGTTTTTATTCTAAAATTGTACATTTCATAGATTAAACGAATATAACTTTAATAAAATTCATATTCTTAAAAAAAAAAATTCAAAGCTAAAAACCAAAGTTCAAAAAAAAAGGTTTTCTTTAAACAATTTAAAAACTTTAAATGGAAAATAGAATTTCTTTTTATAAATTATCAAACAAATAATTCCCGCTTTAATTTAAAAAAAAAAAAACAGAATTAGTCTTTACTTTCTGTTCTGTTACGAGTCAGCTGATTTGTTTTTGTTATTAAAAAACCTATGAAATTGATTAGCTTTTCTGTTCTGTTGCGGTTCAGCTTGTCAAAATAAAAAACTTGTTAAGTAATTGTAAGTGACAGCAAAATAAATAATAAAAAAATCATATAAATATGCGCGTTCGTTTACTTTTCCAGTAAAATCCAGTAGGTGAGTAATATGAAAATTTGTGTACGCGAACGCATTTCAGTAAAATCCAGTACAAATTTGCACAAATATGTACAAATTTTGGGGTAAACGAACGCAGCTAATATTGAAATAAACTGTTTTTTGATTTAAAGAATTCATAAAATATAATTTCTTAAAATTTTTTGTAAATTCAAGTTATTGAAATAAACAATGGACGGTGCAAAACTAATAAATTTGCTATAAATGGCTGATAAGTTACTACAGAAAAAGTAATCATGTACAATTACAATTTCGTAACAGAACGGCACGGAACAGAAACAGAATGTAAATACTAACTAACTAATCGTGTTTGGTAATACTCCGCAACAGCATATTTCAGACATGAAAAATTCGAAAGAACGGAGTCAAAATTTTTAAAAATATGTTTTAAATTTTAAACGTTCTGATTTAAACACAATTTTCATTTGCTACATTTATAAAGCCAGACTGGCAAAATTTATTTATAATTTATTTTAAAACATCTAGACAATGAGTTTAAACCAATATAATAATTGTTCGCTTTTCACTTAATATACATATTGAGATGCAGAAATGCATTGCTGTCTAAAGGGATCCAAATATTTTCAAATATATTTTCTCTTCTAAAAGTTTGTAATACTGGATTTGCATGGCAGAACAGACATGTCCCTGAATTTTCTAGGCGAAAGTTTTAACAACCTCACATGCCTTTTAACAACCTTTCGCCTATTCATGAGGCCGTCAGCTCAAAAGTGGTGTAAGCCACTGGCTAATGGCTACTTTTGTATTATAAGTAGAGCAAAAATAAATAAATAAAACACAAACTTTTACAACGCTTTCTTTTAGTGATTGATAAAACACGAGATAAGCTAATTTCTTATTTTATTTTCGCAGTTTTAATCAATTTGGCGTAGATAAGTCAGGGTGTGAAAAATTGAGGCTTACACCACTTTTGCGCTGACGTCCTCAAATATTCAAATTCATTTCGGTTTCTCCAAAGCTAAAAAAAAAAATCATAATAAAAATTTGGTTTTATATATAAATTTTATTTGAAATGGCTAATTTAAGTTATAATTACAAAGAGCAAATATTTTTCAAATGTTTTATTTGAATTCAAAAATCTTGATAAGATAGCGAAGATCTAACAATGGCCATATATCCTCCCTTTTTTGTTTAAACCTGTGCAACTGTTTCCTTAAGAAAACACGACCAACAAAAACAAAAATATCATTCTACATAAGTGGTTAATAGGCTATTTATAAATTAACTCCCAATTACTAGACACAAAAACAAACTTAAAAAAAATCAAACAACATCGAAGTCAATCAATCGTTTTTTGGAAACTCATTCATGGACTGTAACAGTATCAATCAGTCGGAAAAAAATTAACAGACCCTTAACTCTCTCATTTTCTCTCAATTTAAGTTTAAGGACTTAAAACAAAAACTAAAAATCCATGCAAACCATAACCATGGGTGTTCAGTTTTGCAAAAAAACACTTGAGTTTAGTTAATTATTTAATTTGTTCATGTCTAGGAAAGAAAAATATACAAAAGATAATAAAATACACTGAAAACAAAGGCACAGCAGTTGTCTATAACAACCAAATTAGCTTGTAACGCCCAATACATCCTATTTTATTTTCATCTTGATAGATGATTCTTAAAAGATAGTTAAAGGAAGTTGGCTTTTGCCAAAAAATAAATAAAAAACGTTAAGAAAAAATAACTTAGTCATGATGCCAGTTAGTAAATGAACATCGGTAGTTCGTGGTAGACTGACTCCTCATTTAGTGATTTTAAGATTTTTTGGTTTCTTTTTCCAAACATGTCAAAAATGAATCACTAAAATCGAGAATGAAGTGGCATAATTTGAGCTCTTGCTGGGTTTTTGTTTTTCTTCTCATAATTATTGCTTTGTAAACTGAACTATGTCCGCTTGTCTGTCCATTTAAGAGAATGTCTGACTGACTGAATTGCTATTTAATATGATTTGAAAGAATGTGCCTTGAGACGCCAGTCTGATGATCATATGATTTTTTTTTTTTAGTTTGTCTAATTAGCAAGATCAGTGTTAAAAACGGATAGTATGGTGTCATAGGGTTTTTTTAGTTTGGATTAATTTTTGAAGTGTCATTCTTGACAGGATTTTAAAGGAGAAAATTAATTTAAAAACTCTAGAGCCTTAAGCACTTTGAAGTTGTTTATAAAGTTTAGAGATTTTGGCAGCCAAGTTTTAACTAGAAATGATACAAGATTATAGCCAAACTGGACCTGTTATTTTACTTAAACAGGAACTATCTAAAGATTTTCAATTTAAGTTAGTGTGGAACAATATTAAGACTTAAGACAATATTAAGATTTAAGCTAAAAAAAATCTAAAATAATTTACCTAAGATTCCGGCTGTATAACCTACGAATGCAGCTAAGTTGACACTTTAAAAATACTTAAAAGTGCTTTTAAGCTGGTACTACGTACAGACTTATAATTACAGCCAATCTTGGACTGTTTAATGGTTGACTTTAAAGGCGCAGTATTGCAAAGCATCACTGAAAGTTAAAACGTTGACAAAGCGGCACAAATAATAACAATGCACACATTTTGCATCCAGTGTGCAGTGTTTAAGGCTATCAAGCAATCATGAACTCAAGGCCTTATGTAATGTAAAGTTGTGGAGTTTTTGAAATCTATACCTTTCACTGTTGCACTGCAACACTGCGTTTATGAAGTCATGCTTACAATTGTCCAACAGTTCCAGCTAAATTGCAGTCTTAGTTCGACTTTATATAGACCTTTAAGTCAAGTCAAACTGGGATCATAAAAAGGCTTTTAGTTGCATCTAAACTGGGACATTTTGTTGGCAAACGGTAACATCCAAACAACGACTAAAACAGAGTTTCGCTTTAAACCAAACTGGTACTACGAGCAAACCATCGTCTACAGACAATCTGGGACAACAACATAAGAAACAAAAATTGCAACCAAACTGGGAATACACGCAGAGAAAACAAATTTTCTATATGGTCACCTCCAACAAAACTATTTTTAATGAAAACTTTTTAGCCATGTTATTGTTACTTTAACCATGTTGTTGTCATTGGCAGCCATATCACGGTTAAATTAGCCCTTCATAAAGGAGCCACAACCAAATTATGTCTGCCTTCGAACATGTTATGGCTTATAACAAATAACAATAATGTGTTAAGCACTTATTATAGGAAAGCTGTTTTTTCAATCATAACATGTTTCTCTTGGAAAAGAGGAAAATTTAATTGTTAATTTAACACCAAATAATTATTAGTGGAAAACAAATTTATTGTCATATTTAATTGCAACATGTTAAGAGGCAACCATAATATGGCTGTGGGTTTATGATGGAGGGCTAAGTAAATCATAATATTGTTGTAATAACCATAATAGGTTTAAAGAGTTAACATTGTGTTTTATCTTCGTGTATACAAAACTAAAAAGTGTGGCCATACGAGAACTAGAACTCATGTACTTACAACTGTTTTCCAAATCGGGATCATACAAACAAACTTAACAAAGACTTTTAATTACAGTTAAGCCAAGGCAACACTAATTTCACTATTGCAACCATGTTAACTTTTACGTACATATTATTATTTAAATCCACAAAACATGCAAGAATTAACTCCTTTATTCAACTACCAACTTAAAATTAAAATTTTTAAACAATACTTTCTCTACTTTATTAGCGAAAGAAAAAAAAACTTTGCATTTTCTTTAATCATCACCTTTTTTTAACAGATTTTTTCATTTTACTTTCCCATTTATTTCTCTTTACAGAATGATCGTATAACAAAACTGAAGATTGATAATAATCCTTTTGCCAAAGGGTTTCGTGAAACTGGTCAGTCTCGTTGTAAACGTAAAATGTCTTCATCACCTACTGGTGAGGATCAGCCACATCATAATCAACAGCAACAACAACAACACCATCCTCAGCATCATCATGATATAGTGTCTCCAACAAAATCACTGACTACCGCAATCAGTGAGTCGGGATCATCAATTTGTTCGGATAAGCCAGTGACGGCATTCTTTAATGACCATCATGCCCAACATCACAACCTGGTGGATGTAGTAGATGCAACATCGCCATCATCACAAATTAAACGTTTACGTTCGAATGGTTCGGCATGTTCTTTAGATACAACAACTAATGAAACCAGTTCGGTAGGCAACATGTCGTCGTCATTGGATTATGTTAACACAGCCGGCAACATATTTCAACAACATCAGCCAATTGCTAGTGCTAGTGGCAATAGTGGTTGTAATGCAACATCCGTTGCTTTCATGCATCATTTCCAGCAAAACATGCAATCGCTGCTGCGACCTTCACTGGTCGATTTAGCATGTTCGTATTTTGCTCGTCCCCAGCCTCTGTATCCACAGCATGTCTACGCAGTGGCAGCCCAACATGAAGCATTAGTTGCGGCTGGTTTACCACAGCCACCGCCACCACCATCATCATCATCAACATTACCCCAAGTGCCATCTCATAATATCGGCGATATGCCTCCAAATTGCCAATCTCTGGTTAGTAGCAATGGCAGTGCAAGTGTTGCAGTTGATATTAGTGTTGGTAGTAGAGGTGAATTGCCAAATCGTGTTATGGCCATTAACTCAAATACCACCTTAGAATGCATAACAAACGATGCCGATCTTTCTTCATCCGATTCATCATTAATACAAGATGAAACTGCAACACCGGTTACAACACCAACACCAACATTGTCTGCTACTTGCAATTCAAACGATGATACATTATCCCAATCACCATCAGGCAATAGCAACAGCAACGGCAACAGTAATGGCCACAATACCAACCATAAAAGGAAAGGTTTTAGCATCTCGGCCATTTTAGGTGGTGGCAGTTAGTTAAGAATTAATGTCCATTATTAAATATTTAGTCTGTGTACTAACTAACATCTTTCTAATGGTGCGACTGCCAATGTACAATGTAATTATGGCCTTTTAGCTAAAATAGTTTATAATCATTGTATACTCATTTATTTAATTAAACAGTTTTTTATTATTATTATGTTTAATTCATTAGCAGTTAACTTTAATTTATAATATTAACATATAATTTATTAAATTTAATTAAATACATATAAAAGATAAATTTATCGAATAAAACATTTGCGGTTTTTTTTTATTATAAATGATGGGATATTAGAAAAAAATAAAGAAATACTAGTGGCACTGTGTCACATGAATTATTTGATTGTTTGTTACGGAACACAATGTACTCATTTTTCATCGTTAATTATAAAAATAGAAAAACTCGAAAAAAATTTGTACCCTTATTGTGTCTGGCGTTTTTAAAATACGCCTACGACTGTTTGGTAATAGATTAAAGGAAAATAGTTCACGTTTTCTTTAATCTATTACCAAACAGTCGTAGGCGTATTTAAAATACGCCAAACACAATAAGGGTGATTGTTTTTAGTGTTGAATATTCTGAATTTTTTTTGAATTTGATTTTTTAAAATGATTTTTGGTTTTAAATTCAGATGCATTTCGACATTTTTTTTTTTTTTTTTTTTTTTTTGAAGAATTTTACATGTTTTTAAAAGTTAAAATTTATATATGGGTGATTCTTATCATTTAAAGTGTAAATTCTGTGTTCTTTATTTAACTTTACCAATACAATTAATAAAAAATATGAGAGGCTAAGATTTTTATATATTTTCGCCTCATTCAATGGAATTTGTAATAAAATTATATTTTTTTCCGAAATATTAACATTTTTGTAAATTGAGCGCTACAGCTTTCACGTTTGTTTGGGCATGATTTTTAAAAAAATAAAATACCACAAAAAGTGAGTACATAGTATGAAAGCATTTGACCTCCATTCTCCAAAAAAAATAAAAAAATCGTCGACCTGAGATACCACGGAAAATTAAAAAATTAGAAATTATCAGATTATTTTTTTTTTTTTTTTTTTGGAATACAAAATTTCAATTTACAAGATTTTGTTTGTCGTGATTAATTCCCAATTTGTATTCTCCTAGTAAAAAAATTTGGGGTTTTGAGGTACTTATGAGAAAAAGCGCATAATCGAACGTAGAAGGTTTTAAACCGAAAAAAATTAAAAATATATGGGGGGGGGTGCTTTAAAACCATGGTAGATTAGGCCATGATGGCATTATTGCTCAATTGAATGGGAGATAAAGCCATAATGGCCTTATTACCCAATCATTGAGAGGTAAGGTCATATCTAAAATTTTGCGAAATGAGAGTTATAGCCATATTTTTTTCGCAAATGCCATATTTTTTCAGAAAATTGTTATGCATGGTGTAAATATTCTGTAAAAGGGAAAATCCTTAGTTATCATTGTAAAACATTTTTTTATTCATTCTTGTGACACACGCAGGAAAAGTTTATTCAGCGAAGCCACCTGCCGCGTCCTACTGGAGGAAAAAACCCCTAAGCACGACCGCAGGCCGTCACGCAGAAGCGAAGCCAGATTTTAATACTTAACTTTAGTGTCTTCGGAACTAAAATGAGAGATAACGCCATTTTCTAATATTGCAAATGTGAGCTAAGGCCATGATGGCTTTATCTCCCATTCAAATGAAAAAAAAAAAAAAAGGCTTTATCTCCCTATTGAATGAGAGATAAAGCCATCATGGCCTTAATTACCATGGTATTAAAGCGCCCCCCCCCCCCCCCCTATATATTATGGTTTACCAAAATGATTGAAAAAGGCAAGTAAAAGCAAAACATTAATGAATATGTTTATATAGTTAGCCCTTAAAAAAGCACTGCAGGAGTGCCTTGTTTGCATGTTAAAAGAAGCGCTTATTGTCAGCAGAAAAAAGTCTTCCAAACCCCATACAAAAATCAGGCATCCCATCAGCAGGTCTGAAGCGATTTGAGGTATGAATTAATACATAAAACCTTTTCCTTTTGGAGCACATTTCAGTGTTTTTAACAAGAATAAAAATTGGGAATTAAGAACGACAAACAAAATCTTGTAAAATAAAATTTTGTATTCCCAAAAAAATTTGTTATAAGTGCTCGTTACAATAACGATCAAATTTATAGACTTTGAATTTGTACAGTTGCGGAGAAAAAGCCCATCTAAATCCGAATAAAGCATTGCATTGCTTAAGAAAAAAGTAGTAAAAACCTGTCTCCTGTAAAATTTGTCTTTTGTCGCTTACGATATAATCGCAATTTGGGGTCGATATATTTATCTATATATATAACCCAGCTAGCATTTTGTACAATTTTTAATCATAATCGAGTCTTTTTTGACTCTTCAACGCGATTAAAAAATAAGAATATGCGCTTATTTTCTGATCATAAATGATACTTTTGTCGGGAGAAAATGCTACCCTGCCCGCGACTCTTCTTGATGAGTCATTTATTAAATTTTTTTTTTTTTTAATAGTTAAGAGTAATTTAAGACTCTTTCCTTATGGTATTTATGATCATTTTCGAATAATTTTCTAGTCATTTATCAGCCTTTTTTCACTTCTTTTCTGCGTATTTTCGATTCATATATAAGACATATTTCTAATCGCCTATGAGTCATTAATCAATAGTTTTTTTTTTTGTTATTTGGGAGTCTTTTTATAGAAATTTTTCAGTCTATTTCTATTCATTTAAGAGCCTTTTCTATGTTTTTTGCGATGTTGTTTAAGTCATTTTTCAGTCTTATTTCGCTTCATATGCGAGTCATTTTCGAATCATTTATCGAGCCAGTTATTAGTCTATTTCTATTAATTTAAGAGTTATTTCTACATAGATTGCGATCGTTTTTCGAGTCATTTATCCGTGGTACTGGAAATCGTATTTGATTTCTTTCAGTCCTTTTTCCTTAATAAAAATAAAACATTAACTGTCTGTTTTTAGAACGCGAGTGCAAAAGTGACTCGTTTAATTAACATTTAAAACAAAAACAAATTTTGAAATGTTAAATGTTAAAAATTTCCTGTTAAAACTTAACAAGTACTTTTTAAATATCCAAGCAGTTTGTTATTGACAATTCAGAATTAAAACTTGTTTCTTTATTTTCGGGTAACCGATAAATTAACTGGCGCCCAACGTGGCGCACCTGGATGATTCGTTGGAGATTGCTAAACAAAAAAATAACAAACACTTTTTAATTATCCATCTACGCAAAATACGATCATAAATAACAAAAAAAGTAATCACTTGTCGAACGCATGCATAATCAGTTTGTGATCAAACAGTTTAAAACCTTCTAGCTGCACGAAATTTGATTATGAATAACGGATGAAATACTCATATTTTAAGCGCCAAGATGATCCATTTACGGTTTTAATACGATTTGTTATTGCATTTTTAATCAAACACTTTAGAATCATAAGCGTGAGTAATTTTCGAGTCTATTATATATATATATTATATATATATAGTACCCTGCTAGCCTGCCATATATGGTGTAAAAATAGCTTACATACATACAAATATACATTCATATGTATATGTATGAACAAAATCATAAATTTAAAATACACAAAAAAAAATATATAAAAACCACAAATTAACCCTTCATCTTACTCATGACTCTGGCCAGACTTTTTTCAATGCATTTTTAATGAAAAAACATATGTAACACGGGGGGCTAAGAACAATTTCATTTGTTTTTATTTATATTTTTGTTTTATGATCAATGTTTTATTTAATATTATTATTATTGAGGTTTTTTGTTTTCCTCACGGGCTAAGATGATCAATCGTTTTTTTTTTTTTTTTTTTACCAAATGTAACTAAAAAACATTTATGGTTAATTTATTTTCTATTCCCTTTTTTTTATTTTAGTTTCTTTTGTGCTTTTGGGTTTTTTTTAGGATTTCGTAGACAGATTTGTTACAAAAATACAGCTGCTTACTATCGTTAAAAAAAATTACAGAATCACACTATCGTTACTGCTAGCGAATATTTATGTGGACAAATATTACAACTGTCGGTTCGTTAAAAGTTAGTGAATTGCACCACTGTTCAACTGAATTGAACAAGATTTAAACTATTTTATTTATGTACCTTATTGCGGTCTTAGGAAGTGTGCTTTCATTTATCTTGTACCAAATTTGGAAACTTTAGCTCTTTCCGTTCTTTAGATATACAGAAAAAAACAAGAAGTATTTATGGGTAAATGTAGGACTGGCGTAAATTTTGGGCCGATCTGGCTAAATATCAATAGCCAACTTTAACGGAATATTTGTGACATAAATACAAGCAACCTAGTCCCAATAATTTCTCGAGTCTTCGGGAAACCCACTTAATATACACACGGACAGACGGACATCGTTAATTCAACCTGGCTTATCATAATGAACCAGAATATACATATGGGCATTTCCGTTAAAAGGTCCACCGTGACCGAAAATTTAAAAGGTTTTAAAAGCTGATTATTTTACGATATTGTTATAGAGAAATATTTAGATTTTACTAATTTTATAAATTTACTCATAAATTTGTTCACTTAGATGAACAATCAGACTGCAAAGTTGTACAAACGTAATTTCTTATTTGTGAGAATGTTTTATTGTATGTTTTCTTTAATATTTATCTTTCTTAAAAGAGGTGATACTAGATATAAATTATTCCAAAATAATTTTCTAACATGGTCCGTAATCTAAGGAAGAGTTCAAAGAGAAATCTGTTATTCGGATAAACGGTAAATTTTTATTTTATTTTAATCATTATTCAGTTGAATTATTACGGAAAAAAATTCACGTTCGAAATGTCACGTATCGACCCAGATTTTGGCTTAAAAAAAAGAAAATACAGAAGATTTTGGAATCAAACCAAAGACATTTTAATGTTACATTGCTACGTAAAATTCTGAAAGTAGTTTGACTAAAAAATTGTGCCAGGTTTCGTAAAATTACGCCTTTTTATTCATGGCCACAGAAACTACTTCTGTTTTTTTCACGTTCGAACCGCTACTTCTTTTGTCATTATCTTTGACCTAGAATCGCTCCCTTCATAAACTTTAGCATAGATAACAGTGCTTTCTTAGTGCTTTAATTTAAGGGTTAAGAAAACATAAAAATATTTTTTGTTAAAAATTTTATTGCATTTTTGAGGCGTACGACTGTCACGTTCAACACTTTGGAATTACCCATATGTATATACTTTATAGGGTATAAGATCATTTTTGCAGAAATTACAAACGGAATGAGAAAACTATATACCTATGTATATGCAATTTCTACCTGTGGTGAAGGATATAAATATTTTTGTTATTGGCTTAACTTCAACAAATAAAAAAATTTTATATTTTATGGTATACTAGCTGACCCGACAGACGTTGTCCTGTCCAAATTAGGAGAATTATTTGCGTTCGATTTTTAAAATCCGTTAAAAAGATACGAACATTAGAAAAATTAGTCAAATCGATGGAGCCGTTTTCTGATTTTAGGTAAATCAAAAAAAGTGGGCGTTAAAGTGGGCGGGGCAAAATTTTCTTTCCGTAAAAACCTAAGTTAAACCATGGCGATGATTTTAAATAAAAAATTGTCCAAATCGGTCAAGCGGTTCTCAAGTTATGCGATGAAAACTTAACATGGATTAATACGAACATTTGAAAGAAAAATTTGTCAAATCGATGGAGCCATTTTCTGATTTTAGGTTATTCGAAAAAAGTGGGCGTAAAAGTGGGCGGGGCAAAATTTTCTTTTCGTATAAATCTAAGTTGAACCATAGCGATAATTTTTAAGAAAAAATCGTCCAAATTATATAGATGTCATTGGTGGTGCAATATGAAAATTGGATTTTGCCCCTCCCCAGCAGACCGAAAATCAAAAATCACACTTCACAGTGTCACCCGCGGACTTTACAATTAAATATTATCTACAAAAATATTAATTTAGTGGAAACTCTATACTCTAACAAACAAGTTAATGTTTAAATCTCCCAAAAACTTACCTCAAAAACACATCACCCTTAACAAAATATCTGGTGTAAAATTTCGTTTAAAATTTTTACAAATAAAGTAACTTTTCATGTAAAATGTTTGTATTTTCCACATCATTATGTTTGATTCAAATTACAAACCAAATATTTTTGACAAATAAGTAAAACAACTACCAAAATATTTTCATACCCAGCAAAATAAATGAAACGTAACAACATAAAACGCTACTAAATTTTTAACAAAAACACCAAAAACGAAAAAAACATTTAAAAAAAAGAAAGAAAAAAAATATACAACATGTGGCATGTGCGGTTAAAAATTTAACTCATTAACACTTCCTCTCCCCCTAATTCAAAAACAATTAATGTTTTCATTGTTGTTTTGTTGTTATCGTTACGATGTAACAATTATTTAGTAAAATGAACGCTTTGTTTCCATCGAAGTATTTTGTTTTTTATTGCAGAGGGGGAGCACCAGAAGAAAATGAAAATTTATAAACAAAATAAAAATTTATGTACAATATTTTTAAGATCGAATTACTACTACAATATTCTGAAGAAGAAGAAGAAAAATACAGAATACAGAACTAATAACAAAATATCTAGCAACCAAAACGTCATATGGATGGATGTGTGTCTGGCTGTCCGTCTGTCTGTTTACAAGCCACAGAACTGTTGTTACATAGAAGTGGTTAAAGGTGGATGCGATCATTAATCGAGGGTGTGCATTGTTGCAATGCCATCGCATAAATTTTTTTTATTGCTGTTGTTTTTTGTCTTCATGTATCCAACAAAAACAACAACAGCAGCAGAAATTGTCTCAACATGTTATACGCACATTAAATGAATGCAACTGTCAATTGGCTGTAGCAAATAACGCATTAACCGAAGAAAAATAAAGGCCCACCATCATCAACAGCAACAACATCTGGGTTTTTGTTAATTTTTAAGGTGCATGAATGTAGAAACATCTACAGATACTATTTTTGTATTGCGTTTAGTTTTTGTTGTTCTGTTTTTTGTAAATTGGTAGTATTTAGTTGTTGTAGTTGTTGCAAACAAGAGTAGAGATCATCATAAATTGTTAAATGAAAATCACTTTTAAATGAAATGTTTTATGATCATTTTTTATTCAATTCAAAGTTTTTTTTATGTTTGTTTGTTATTTGTGTTTGCTATTAGAGTTATGGCTTACATGGTGATATTAAAAAAAGGAAGGTATCCCAATAAAAATGGTTAAATTTATTTGTATGCTATACCCTGTAGTTTTTTCGTGATAATTTACCCCAAAAATGGCAGAACTATACACTGTAGACTGGTTATAAAACTATCCATACCCTGCAAATAAAATTGGACCACCTGATCCATTTTGATAAAATGGACTACTCCATGGACTGATCCGATGTAATGCAAGCATGGACCATGTCATTACTAAAAAGTGTTTGTAGTGAGACGACAAATCTTCGTTTTTTAACGACATGCTTTCGTTTTTAAACGACTTCAAAACTAATCCTCTTGAGTATACCATGGAGTAGTTTTAAAACTACTCCTTAGTGGTTCAAAGGTGGGTTATATGGTCCTCTCCTAGGACATCGTAATATTAAATAGACCAGGTTTTTTCCATACGTTTGGGTTACTTTTGGACTAGTCCTGGTCCCTTGTGGACTACTCTTTACACGCTTGTTTGGACTGGTCCTATTCTTTGCAGGGTATTGATACTATACTCGAAAGACTGGTTCTAAAACTGTGGAAAATTTTACTGTCACTTTGTGCTGGCACTTGCTGTCTTTTTTGTCGCAGATGGTGGATAGTAAAAAAATTATGTCATTGAGCATTTTGTTCATTTTATGAGAGAGAGAAACAGAACGTATGACAGCACAATCAGAAAAGCAGATTTGTGGTTGGTATAAGGATACAGCTAAGGGTAAACCAAGAAGAACCGGCTTATGAACTGTCTTTTTGTGGCCTCTTAGTGACAATTTACACCCTCGTAGGACATCCCCTTGTTAAAGTGACCAATCATATGGCTAGCATTCGGACTGGTTGTGTCATAAAGGGGCGTGTATTATAACCAGCTCGGAGACAGCCACATGAACTACAGGGTAAGTTCCACAATTGGTTTGTGATATACATAAATATTTATTTATTGGTATTCCTACACACAGAAAAAAATCAAGTTAAAAACGTCGAAAACAAGGTTGATTTAAATTTTTTCGGTGGTGATTTTGCTTCATACGGGTTTCATGTTAATTCAACCTGATTTTACAATAACTGCGAACAACATTTTTTTCTTTTGATATAACTATAATTCATGTTAATTTAACATTGCAGTAAAGTTAGAGCAAAATGTAATTTATATTGAAATAACAATCGGAATCACGTTGAATGAAAGTTATTTCCAGTTGAAACAACGTGAATTTCATGTAGAATCAAATGGGTTTGAGTGTATTTTAACAGTGTGAAGAAGCTTCAGACAACATTTGCATTTATGTAAGAATAATTCAAAACCCTGTATCACATGTTTCACTTATTTTGTATTCTCCTTTGTTAACAGAAGCATCAGCAGAATCGCCCGATATGGTCATCATTCTACTTTGAAAACTTGATGTACTATTTAAATAAACAATTTTAATTAAAAGAATACGGGAATTGTCTTCTTTTTATAACATATTTTAAAAATGAAAATAAAAAATGTACATAATTAAGTAGGTATGCATGTTAATTTAACAAGATAAACTTTTGATTTTAATACAAAACAGGTTTTTATAGGTTCAATATTGAATCCAGATTTCTTTATATTTTAATATTTTTATTTTTTTAACAGTGAATAATATTAAATAAACGTAATTTAAGGTTATTTTGATATTTTTTATTAAAAATTAATATGAAATAATGATAAATTTAAGTAAAGGGCATAATTTTTCTGAAATTTAACATGATTCTCAATCAACATTTTTCCATGTTAATTTTACATGGGTATTTTTTTCTGTGTGTATACAACAGGACTTAAAGTCTTATAATTATAGTACAGGATAAACAATTCGTAGCAATTTCTTATGTGTCACACAAAACATTTTCTAGAATAATTCCTGCAAACAACTGGAAGATATCTCCCCAAATTGTCATCTAACTGAAAATAATCCAAGTAATTTTTAATTTTCTTCCTTTAATAATTTTTAGGAAATTACGCAATATTAACAAAAAAAAAAATTATTAGTATTGTGGTTATTTTATTGAACTATTTATGGTTTTTAATCCAAATTTTTAATATTTTTATTTAGGCTTAAGTTCATTAAATTTAATTTTCATTAAATTATTTTTATGAAGAAAGGAATTTTACAACATGAAAATTAATTAAAATTTATTGATAATTTTTCATTCTTGACTCAATCTGGGCTCGAACCCAGGTGTTTACGGACAGGTTACCCTGACATGTTTCGATTGCAACCACTCAATCTCCTCAGAGGGCTTGCCGTTTAACACTCGCAGCCATCGACGACTGCTGACGTCATTAGTCAAACATCAATCCTTAAACCAAATTGTATTCAACCTTTGGTAGATCGAAATTTGCTTTGAATGATTATCTATTTTAATTTATTTTAACATGTTATTCCTTTACTTCTGTTTTTTCGTACTTTTGTCAAGAATTCTTCTTGAAGTTCAAAGTACATATTTTTTGTTTTTTCATTTTTTGTCCTTCTTATTCTTGTTGACCTTTTCAGCACAACTTGAAGGACAAATGCAAACATAGAGCTCGTGCCTTAGCTTTAACAATTATTAGTATTGTGGTTATTTTATTGAACTATTTATGGTTTTTAATCCAAATTTTTAATATTTTTATTTAGGCTTAAGTTCATTAAATTTAATTTTCATTAAATTATTTTTATGAAGAAAGGAATTTTACAACATGAAAATTAATTAAAATTTATTGATAATTTTTCATTCTTGACTCAATCTGGGCTCGAACCCAGGTGTTTACGGACAGGTTACCCTGACATGTTTCGATTGCAACCACTCAATCTCCTCAGAGGGCTTGCCGTTTAACACTCGCAGCCATCGACGACTGCTGACGTCATTAGTCAAACATCAATCCTTAAACCAAATTGTATTCAACCTTTGGTAGATCGAAATTTGCTTTGAATGATTATCTATTTTAATTTATTTTAACATGTTATTCCTTTACTTCTGTTTTTTCGTACTTTTGTCAAGAATTCTTCTTGAAGTTCAAAGTACATATTTTTTGTTTTTTCATTTTTTGTCCTTCTTATTCTTGTTGACCTTTTCAGCACAACTTGAAGGACAAATGCAAACATAGAGCTCGTGCCTTAGCTTTAACAATTATTAGTATTGTGGTTATTTTATTGAACTATTTATGGTTTTTAATCCAAATTTTTAATATTTTTATTTAGGCTTAAGTTCATTAAATTTAATTTTCATTAAATTATTTTTATGAAGAAAGGAATTTTACAACATGAAAATTAATTAAAATTTATTGATAATTTTTCATTCTTGACTCAATCTGGGCTCGAACCCAGGTGTTTACGGACAGGTTACCCTGACATGTTTCGATTGCAACCACTCAATCTCCTCAGAGGGCTTGCCGTTTAACACTCGCAGCCATCGACGACTGCTGACGTCATTAGTCAAACATCAATCCTTAAACCAAATTGTATTCAACCTTTGGTAGATCGAAATTTGCTTTGAATGATTATCTATTTTAATTTATTTTAACATGTTATTCCTTTACTTCTGTTTTTTCGTACTTTTGTCAAGAATTCTTCTTGAAGTTCAAAGTACATATTTTTTGTTTTTTCATTTTTTGTCCTTCTTATTCTTGTTGACCTTTTCAGCACAACTTGAAGGACAAATGCAAACATAGAGCTCGTGCCTTAGCTTTAACAATTATTAGTATTGTGGTTATTTTATTGAACTATTTATGGTTTTTAATCCAAATTTTTAATATTTTTATTTAGGCTTAAGTTCATTAAATTTAATTTTCATTAAATTATTTTTATGAAGAAAGGAATTTTACAACATGAAAATTAATTAAAATTTATTGATAATTTTTCATTCTTGACTCAATCTGGGCTCGAACCCAGGTGTTTACGGACAGGTTACCCTGACATGTTTCGATTCTTGACAAAAGTACGAAAAAACAGAAGTAAAGGAATAACATGTTAAAATAAATTAAAATAGATAATCATTCAAAGCAAATTTCGATCTACCAAAGGTTGAATACAATTTGGTTTAAGGATTGATGTTTGACTAATGACGTCAGCAGTCGTCGATGGCTGCGAGTGTTAAACGGCAAGCCCTCTGAGGAGATTGAGTGGTTGCAATCGAAACATGTCAGGGTAACCTGTCCGTAAACACCTGGGTTCGAGCCCAGATTGAGTCAAGAATGAAAAATTATCAATAAATTTTAATTAATTTTCATGTTGTAAAATTCCTTTCTTCATAAAAATAATTTAATGAAAATTAAATTTAATGAACTTAAGCCTAAATAAAAATATTAAAAATTTGGATTAAAAACCATAAATAGTTCAATAAAATAACCACAATACTAATAATTGTTAAAGCTAAGGCACGAGCTCTATGTTTGCATTTGTCCTTCAAGTTGTGCTGAAAAGGTCAACAAGAATAAGAAGGACAAAAAATGAAAAAACAAAAAATATGTACTTTGAACTTCAAGAAGAATTCTTGACAAAAGTACGAAAAAACAGAAGTAAAGGAATAACATGTTAAAATAAATTAAAATAGATAATCATTCAAAGCAAATTTCGATCTACCAAAGGTTGAATACAATTTGGTTTAAGGATTGATGTTTGACTAATGACGTCAGCAGTCGTCGATGGCTGCGAGTGTTAAACGGCAAGCCCTCTGAGGAGATTGAGTGGTTGCAATCGAAACATGTCAGGGTAACCTGTCCGTAAACACCTGGGTTCGAGCCCAGATTGAGTCAAGAATGAAAAATTATCAATAAATTTTAATTAATTTTCATGTTGTAAAATTCCTTTCTTCATAAAAATAATTTAATGAAAATTAAATTTAATGAACTTAAGCCTAAATAAAAATATTAAAAATTTGGATTAAAAACCATAAATAGTTCAATAAAATAACCACAATACTAGTAATTGTTAAAGCTAAGGCACGAGCTCTATGTTTGCATTTGTCCTTCAAGTTGTGCTGAAAAGGTCAACAAGAATAAGAAGGACAAAAAATGAAAAAACAAAAAATATGTACTTTGAACTTCAAGAAGAATTCTTGACAAAAGTACGAAAAAACAGAAGTAAAGGAATAACATGTTAAAATAAATTAAAATAGATAATCATTCAAAGCAAATTTCGATCTACCAAAGGTTGAATACAATTTGGTTTAAGGATTGATGTTTGACTAATGACGTCAGCAGTCGTCGATGGCTGCGAGTGTTAAACGGCAAGCCCTCTGAGGAGATTGAGTGGTTGCAATCGAAACATGTCAGGGTAACCTGTCCGTAAACACCTGGGTTCGAGCCCAGATTGAGTCAAGAATGAAAAATTATCAATAAATTTTAATTAATTTTCATGTTGTAAAATTCCTTTCTTCATAAAAATAATTTAATGAAAATTAAATTTAATGAACTTAAGCCTAAATAAAAATATTAAAAATTTGGATTAAAAACCATAAATAGTTCAATAAAATAACCACAATACTAGTAATTGTTAAAGCTAAGGCACGAGCTCTATGTTTGCATTTGTCCTTCAAGTTGTGCTGAAAAGGTCAACAAGAATAAGAAGGACAAAAAATGAAAAAACAAAAAATATGTACTTTGAACTTCAAGAAGAATTCTTGACAAAAGTACGAAAAAACAGAAGTAAAGGAATAACATGTTAAAATAAATTAAAATAGATAATCATTCAAAGCAAATTTCGATCTACCAAAGGTTGAATACAATTTGGTTTAAGGATTGATGTTTGACTAATGACGTCAGCAGTCGTCGATGGCTGCGAGTGTTAAACGGCAAGCCCTCTGAGGAGATTGAGTGGTTGCAATCGAAACATGTCAGGGTAACCTGTCCGTAAACACCTGGGTTCGAGCCCAGATTGAGTCAAGAATGAAAAATTATCAATAAATTTTAATTAATTTTCATGTTGTAAAATTCCTTTCTTCATAAAAATAATTTAATGAAAATTAAATTTAATGAACTTAAGCCTAAATAAAAATATTAAAAAAAAAATTATTATAACACTGTATGACAAATTTTAACTATTGGCCAAACCCATGATCAAACTGACCAGATTCTGAAAATATAGCTTAAAAAAATATACGTATTTTTCAGTTTCGCGTTTTACGCGCAATTCAATTTTTAATGTGAGTCCACCCACCTGTCTATCACTTGGGAAAGTTTCGATTACACCCACTCCCGTTGATCGAGATTAGAGTTTTTCTTTTCCCGGGAAAGCGGGATTTATTTTTCAATTTCCCGAGATTCCGGAAATTCTCGCTCAATGCAAATTGATGCAAAATATTATTTTATTTGAACAAAAACATTTCTTGAGATCAATTAAATAAGTTCATAAATGCATTCAAATTTGTTATTTCTGTGGCAATATCGAAAAAGTGCTCAATGTAACCTTCAGATCTTTAGGTTTAAAAGTACACATGGGCAAAATTTCAATTATTTTGTAGGATTTTTGAGAAAGTCATAACAAAATGACATTTTGGTTATATTTTTTTCAAGAGCAACCAACATGCTATTTTAAGTGTTAAGCACATTTCTGATGTAATTAACCATAAAATGTTCGGAGGTAACCATTATATCGTTGTGGCATCTTGATTGAGAACTAATTTTATCATTATATGGTTTCCGGCGACAATAATATGGTTAAATTAACCATAATTTGTGTTATCTCTGGGTGTGTAAACAAAACAGACAATATCAACTAAATCTTGGAGATAAAATCTTTGAAATATTAGAAATTGAAGTAGGTGGAGTTAAAGTATTGAAGAATATAAAATTACTTCTAACATATTAAGAACTATCAAATTTAGGTATACTTCCCTTTTCAATACAATTTTTTTCATCAACATCACAATTTGTTAAATTTGCTGTTGCACCACCACTCATCATCATTCTTCAACTAGAGGAGTTTCTTCTAGTTAAGCTGGTTGTCTTGATGTTGCAACATATTTTTTTTTTTTTTTATTTAGTAGTATTTTTTCTCTGCGCAGACTTTGTTTTCAAAATCTTTAGGTTGTTTGGTTTTTTTTTTGCTCTATAATATTTTTGTTTTTTATTTTCCCATTTTTTTTTTCTTAAATGTCCGTCTGTCTATGGGTTATATTTTCAACGCCTCCAGCTCGTTTCATTTTCATTTAGTTGGCGTCTTAAACATCAGCTCGGAGCTCTGAATGGCAGAGTGAGTGTGTTTTTTGTTGAACATTTCGTCTTGGAAGGTGGTAACGCATGTCATCGTAAGTTTGTGTCTGTCTGTCTATTTATCCCCGTTTTTGTCTGTCCATCCGAACAGATAATGTGTAATAGTTAGTACCACAACTATTTACAAAAAAAAAAAAAAAAAGATGAAAAGTACGAACGTGTATCTGTTGTCTATACTATTGCAATCCGATTTTAGTGCCATAATTTACATGTCTTATGTTACTTGTAGCTGGTAGTGTGTAGTATCTATGATTTAGAAGAAACTCCTTTGGGACTTGGGAATTGTAGTGATTTTCAATGGTTTTCTTATGTGTTTTTCTATTTTTTTTTTTTTTTTTGCTATTGTTTAATTTGAATTATACATAAATAAATAAATACAACTATTTGTAGAAATACTCGTACAGATCCCAGGGGAAAAATTTTTTGCTTTGGGCAAAGTTTTTCTTGTCTAATATGGTTGTTATACCATTTTAACTACTGTTTGTTAATACATATTTTCTTTTTTATGATTTTTTTTAAGGATATGGTTTAATATTGAAGAAATTTTTATGCTGTGTATTTGAAAATTATTATGTTAAGATTTCATTTAACTGATATTGTCTGATGTATCGTCCATAGTTGGCTTACCAATGTTGTTTTACTTTTAATTATTTTGGTATTGTCGATAAAGATGTAAAGTACAGGGGCTAAATTTTTTGTATTTTCTTGGTTAAAAAATATTTAAAGAATTTTTAAACAGTGACAAGTACAAAATAATTCCATTTAGTTCATGTTTTAAGGAATGATCTTTTTATAAATTAATACGCAAGAGATTTTTTACAAACGAACTAATAATAAAATGCACTTCTTTTGGTACTATAAAAATCATTACAATACACCGTAAAATTCCTCCAGCTGATTACGTATATGTA
Organism: Pollenia angustigena; assembly: GCA_930367215.1. Lineage (NCBI taxonomy): Eukaryota > Metazoa > Arthropoda > Insecta > Diptera > Polleniidae > Pollenia > Pollenia angustigena. The sequence continues at coordinate 170,270,465 of OV884058.1, forward strand.
GAATATTTGTGGCAAATTATATCTCTGACTATCACCTTTTCTGCGCCCAGAGAAAAAACATTTTTCAATATGGACACCTCCAACAAAAGTATTTTTAACGAACATTTTTAAACATATAAAAGTTGATTTAACCATAATTTTGTCCCCGGCAACCATATTGTAATTATATTAGCCCTCCATCAAGCAGCCACAGCCATATTATGGTTGCCTCCAAACTTGTAGTGGTTTATAATTTGTTGGTTTTCAACCATAACAACTAATCTAAAGTTTGTTAAATAAAATGTTTAATAAATAGTTTGAATCTCAAGTTCGCCTTTAATAATTGTTTATAATTTTAGGGACAATACGCTGCAGAATTTTGTAACAATTAGATTTTGTTAAAAATTATTTCTGGTTCCATATTATTAAGATTGTAATATAACCATACATAATTCTTATCTAACCACAATTCATTTGATACTGTACACAATGTAAACATTAAGAAATCTTTTTATCTTGAATATTCAGGCTGGTAACTATTAAGATATAAAAAAATTACAATTTAATGCGGGTTTTTGACCAAGAATTTAAAAACATTAATGCTTTAAAGTTCATCAATGTTTTGAGAGTTTTTATTAAGGAAGTGGTTAATAGCAAACCACAAGAGATTCTGTGAAGTATAGAATTATCAAAACATAATAAGGTCCAGAGTAAATGCCAAATATAGAATTTGAAATTAATCTAAATTCGGTTAGGTTTTATTTTAAAATAGAGATTTGAAACAAATGAAATATAAATTTATATGTTATAGGCTTGTTAATGGTTTTTGATAGGAATGCTGAGTTTTAATTTTTTCCATGGCCTTAGCTCACATTAGCAATATTAGAAAATGGCCTTATCTCTCATTTCAGTTCCGGAGACAATTAAGTATTGAAATCTGGCTTCGCATACTAAAGTTTTTATGCGTGGCGGCGTGCTGCCGTGCTTAGGGCTTTTTTCCTCCATTAGGACGCTGAATAAAGTTTTCCTGCGTGCGTCACAAGAATAAAAAAAAATGTTTTTCAATGATAACTAAGGATTTTCCCTTTTACAGAATGTTAACACCATTCATAACAATATTCAGAAAATATGGCTTTATCTCTCATTTGCGAAAAAAAAATATGGCTATATATCATTCCGCAAAATTTTAATAAGGCCATTATGGCTTTATCTCCCATTCAATTGAGCAATATAGCCATCATGCGCTTATCTCACATGGTTTTAAAGCACCCCCCTATTTTGAATTATTTTGCTGTTACGCCCTTTTGAATTTTAGGTGACGTTATATACATATGTTTGTATTAGGGAGATCGACTAACTATTCGACTTTTTTCAAAAACCGGTTTTCGGTTATTCCGAATAGTTGATATATAAAAAACTTCTCAGCATAAGTTTTATTTAGCGATTATGGATTTTAAAATTTGGGATTGTGAATTTCGGGATTTCGAATTCAGGATTTCAATAATAACTAGCAAACCCGGCGAACTCCGTTTCGTCACCAGATGGCTTCGTTTTATGTAACATTTCGTTTGGTGATTAAAAGATGAAGAAAAATTTTTTTTGTTTTATATTTGAAAAGGAAAAATTTTATTTCATTTCACAACAGTAATGAATTCATTGCGATTACAAAAACGAAGTGTTATTTAGTTGAACTTCTCTAAGTAAATGGCGTTAAAATTGAATGCCATGTCGGTTGGAATCATTGGGATCCGAGGTATCAAAACATTTTCTCCCTTGTACTTTCCTTTAAGCATTGTTGCTTCGGTGACGTTATTCATCAGTTTTTTTACCGTAAGTCGGGTGTCATTACAAAAACGTGGTTGGTTTATATTTCGTAACATTATGATTACCGATCCAACTTTTAATCTGAATTTATGAGGAGGTAATCCGGGTAATCCCAGGGAGTTCGATCGGATAGTTGACGACATCGTTCTGAGAAGTAATGGAATCTACCGTATTGTACGTCTCCAATTTGCCAGCGATTTCACTTTGAATCTTAAAATTCAGTTCGTCGACACCAACGTAGCTAATATAGCACGTTCGCTCAACAAATCATGATTTCTGTAATTTTGTGTAATGTTTTAAAACACCTTTCGGATGAGTTCGGACTTTGATTCGGTGAACTGGCAGAAATTGAAATATCCACCGGGATTTTGTCATTTCCTATGTCCAGCAATTGCTTGGAAAATACGTCTCGAGATTGATTGTTTTGCAGCTCGACCCGCATTTTCAGAGTCAATTTGAGCTTCCTAACGTGTTTCCACAAAGCAGACGACTTCAAACATGCATTTAATTCATAGGTGGGCGTTGATCGTGGTATCACTGGAAGTGTTTGCCAAAAATCACCTGCCAACAAATCATCGTACCTCCAAATCGGCTTTGATTGTTTCGTAGTAGACGTAAAAGTAGGCGTGGTAAATTTTTCGTTCGATGAAAACTTAAAATGGAATAATACGAACATTTGAAAGAAAAATTAGTCAAATCGATGGAGGCGTTTTCTGATTTAAGGTAAATCGAAAAAAGTGGGCGTAAAAGTGGGCGGGGAACAATTTTCTTTCCGTATAAACCTAAGTTGGACCATGGCGATCACTTTAAAGAAGAAATCGTCCAAATCGGTCAAGCCGTTCTCAAGTTATGTGCTTAATAGAAAAAGTGGGCGTAACAGTAGGCGTGGTAAATTTGTCTTTCGATGGAAACTTAAAATGCATTGATACGAACATTTGAAAGAAAAATTAGTCAAATCGATGGAGCCGTTTTCTGATTTTAGGTAAATCGAAAAAAGTGGGCTTAAAAGTGGGCGGGGAACAATTTTCTTTCCGTATAAACCTAAGTTGGACCATGGCAATCACTTTAAAGTTATGTGCTTAATAGAAAAAGTGGGCGTAAAAGTGGGCGGGGAACAATTATATATACTATAAACCTCACGGAGCCCGAGGCCTTTCCAACGAATGCAAAACCGTGGCAATCGGTTCGTGCGTTCTGGAGTTATAGCGTCAGGAAGGAAAACCCGACTTATTTTTATATAATAGATAAGTACCTATGTTAGTTTAAAACGGTGACACGAAATAACACCCGATGAAATAACGCCCAATTAAAAAAATTAAATAAGCCCCAGTGAAAGAAACCCCAATAAAATGAAGTAACAGCCAAGTAAAAAATAATGAAGAAATGCCCAATTTTCACGAAATAGTCTCCAATTTAAAAATAAAAAAATTTTGCAAATTGGGACTTATTTCATAATAAAATAAGACCCAAGGAAATAATAAAATAAGATCCAATGAAATAACACCCAAAAAAATGAAATAAGACCCACATTTTGTATGTTTTCTGGAATCCAATAATGTTCTTGTATTTCAATTAACTTGCTACTCATACAATTGGAATATTTTGAAAAGGTAAAGGATGTATGTCAAAAACGTGAAAAAAGGGAGAGTGGAGAGGAAAATCCTTGCAACCGGCTAAAGAATGGATATACAAAGAAGCTTTAGTCAGCGAAGCCGGTGTTTGTTATACCATAGAGGAGATAATCCTTGTACAAATTTAATGACACCCGATGAAATAACGCCCAATTAGAAAAAATGAAATAAACCCCAATAAAATTGCAAAATTTGGAAATTGGGCCCAATTTCGTTTTTGGGTTTTATTTCATATTTAAATTTGGGGTAATTTCATTATGAAATAAAGCCCCAAAAACGAAATTAGGCCCAATTTCCAAATTTTGCAATTTTATTGGGATTAATTTCATTTTTCTAATTGGGCGTTATTTCATCGGGTGTTTTTTCGTGTCGCCATTTAAAACTACTTTCTTGAATATTTACATATAAGCAAATTAAATAACACACTGAAATGAAATAACTGTCATGTTAAATTTCTTTGAGAGTTATTTTATATTCATTATGTATAAAAAATTTTATAAAAACATTTGTATAAAAAAATTTTTGGCATAATTTAATTTATTTCTTGGGACTTATTGCACCAGGGACTCATTTCGGGGCGCCACATTCGAGCTGATATCTTCCATCATTTGAACTCAAAAGATCTAAAATTCCTATTTCGTCATCTTAAACATTTTAAGCCGTCTTTATATTTCTTTATAACTCGACAATTATGTCGAAGGCAAATGCATTAGAAGGTGAGGTCAACTCTACACTGAAAAAAACTAACTGTTGACTTGACGTAGTTAGTTCGCATTGATAATGACCTTGCCTAGAAGTAGTTAATAAACTTTCAATGTGACTGAAACCAGTTGTTAAATTACTTGTTTTCTAGGGCGGTATGAACTAAGTCCCCAATGAACTAACTCCCCAAACCCAAAATGAACCAAGTCCCAAACTACTGTATGTGAAAAAACAACAACGATATTTCGGGACTTCGTTCACGTTTTTGGGGGCATCGTTCATTTTATTTTTTGGGGAGTTAGTATATATGAACGAAGTCCCCAAAAAGTAGTAATAAACTAAACCCCTAAATTAATTTTCGGGGATTTAGTTCATTTCTTAAATGTTTTTAAATTTTGCAATGAGAAATAATTTTATTGCAAGGTACCGTTATAAACAAAAAATTTGTGTACTTAACTTCTATTGAGTGAAACGTGGCAGCGCGTCCGGCGGGCGATCGTGGGGCGTGCGGCGGGTCCGTCACAACATGTTTACAAACCCCAAAGCATAGCCGGCCTTCGGCAGGGCGCAAGTATTTTCTCCTATATGGTATAACAAAGACCGGCTTCGCTAACTAAAGCTTCTATGTATAGCCGGCCTTCGGCCGTGCGCAAGGATTTTCTCCTCCATGGTATAACAAACACCGGCTTCGCTTACTTAAGCTTCTCTGTATAGCCGGCCTTTGGGCGGGTGCAAGAATTTTCTCCTTTATGGTATAACAAGTACCGATTTCGCTAAGTAAAGCTTCTAAAATCTGCCTTGTTTACGAACAAAGGCCGAACGCAGAGAAGCTTTAGTTAGCGAAGCCGGTGCTTGTTGTACCATAGAGGAGAAAATCCTTGCGCCCGGTCGAAGGCCGGCTATGCAAAGAAGCTTTAGTTGGCGACGCCGGTTTTTTTTTTATACCATAGAGGAGAAAATCCTTGCGCCCAAAAGTGTTTTCGTTATATTTTTAATATATACACCCAGAGAAAGAACAACAAAACAATTTCTATATTTTTTTAATTAGGGGACTTAGTTCACTTTTATTAGAGGACTTTTTTCACTCTTGTGGAAATTTGGTGAAATTGGGGTCTTAGGTCATTCCTGTTTAGGGACTTGGTTCACCTGTTGGAGGCTTTTTCAGGTTTTTCCGTAAATGAACGACGTCCCCAAATTAAGGGGCTTAGTTCATTTTGGGTATGGGGGGTTGGTTCATGGGGACTTAGTTCATACCGCCGTTTTCTAGTTCCTCGTTTGTTGCATCCACTTTAAAACTTTTTCTCAGTGTATTCCTCAGTACAGCATTTTGTAGGCGCTTCATTAGATTGTTTGTTTTCAAAATTTTATTACTGAATTTTAAATATTTTATTGCTTAGCACCAGCTCGCAAGTCCAGACGCCAGAATTTTTTTTCCGTCTTCTCTTTTGTTATTACTTCGGACTCTTTGTATTCTGTTTGTTGCAATCTTCATTGTTTCAATTCACTTGGTTTTAGGTTTTTCTATTATCTTTGGACTCTTAACGATTTATTTGCATGGCAAACAACAAAAAACCTCAAGTACCCACTTCACATTGGCATTGTTTGCCATAAAAAGAAACTATTTGTGTTTAACTACTTGTTTACGCCGGCGGTCCTGCATAGTTTTTGTAATTTATTTGGCTTTTTCATGTGGCTTCCTTTCTACTTACAGACATATGGATATACTATATTTGTAGTTGGCATTTGTAACATAAATCCACTTTCTCACTTACATGCCTACAGGTAGTACAAGTAACTAAAAATCTTAAAAACGTATCTTAATGATAATCATTAAAATCTCTTTATTTGATCTCCTACTTACTAACTTGTCAAAGTAACCAACCATCGTTTTCTTCGTATCATACATTCCCACAGTGCAGGTTTATATATGTGGGTTACATCGCTTGAGCACATTGATTGCGGCTTATGGAAATTCCTATAAAAACGGATGAATGAAGTAATACGGGGATTTCCTTTGTCTTCACACTCAAGTAATTTGTCCACCGCTTCTCGTATTTGCGATGCTTTTGTAGTTTTGCGTTAAGCACCTGCGTTAAATACTCTGTTGTAATGTCATTTAAGCGTGTGCACTTAAGCTTGGCTTAAATAATCTACACGTACGTGTGCGTGTGTGTGTGTGTGTGTGTGTGCTTGTAAATGGTATGTGCGCTTGCGCGTTTAAGCTGTTGCTTAACGGAATAACATTTAAACACCCACTCATAAGTGTTCATTTTAACTCATGCTTAGCACTTTACTTTTTCCGCTTCAGGCACTAAAATTTGCGGTTGATGAATTTTACACATCCATATGAAAATGTGTTTGAGCTGACGTTTGAAAAATGGGTGGATATTTTAGTTTCTTTGTTTGCGCATTTCGCGTGTCATGTTTGCCATTAATGTCTGCATAGGAAAATCCATCAATAGTGACACAAAAAGAATATATAATGGGTTTTTTTTGGTTAATTTTACTTACTGGAATTGTAGAAGACGGAATTGTTAATTCAAAACTATTGGGAAATTTTTAGCGTATATTTTCAAGATCTAGAATTTCCAATATTTGTTTATTTACAAATATTTATGGGAATTTACGTTTGTTTTTTTTTTTTATTAAAAAAAGTTATTTATTCTACGAAATTGGCCAAAGGACAAAGACTTTAAAATCACCTAAAGATTTCGGTTAACCTTAATATACATGCCCTTCCGAAAAAGTTATTTAGCGCTCATATATCGTACCGGTTTTTCTAATGGGAGCCAACTTAAAATTTTGCAATTTTAACTTTTTGCAAGAAAAATACTAAAAATTTTTAAATTTTGTGTTGATCTCCTTTAAAGGAACCGGTGCGATATGTTCTTTTTAATTGAAATTTTTAAAAAATTATTTAGATTATTCGTAGTCACCTTATTTTGTAGAATAATTAACACAGGCTACTTCCGAAAATTACTCTTTAAGCCCAATCCCATTTTCGTTAATTCTTATTAAAATTTTTTTTTTAGGACATTTGGATTATCTTTTTATGCTAAAGTTTGTAAAGCTTGATCCGCGTTTTTGTAAATTGATCCGTTGCGAATTTGTCGTCAATTATTACAACACATGTCATTTATTTAAATGTATTATATTTTTACAATCTTTAAAATTCATTAAATTTTGGTTAATGCGTATTAAAAATTGATTAATGCATATTAAAGATGCAATCGTTGCGGCGCACAGTGCGTTGTCCCCATATAACGATGGTACAGAAATATAAGGAGTTGTCGTAGACTTTTGAAATTTGGTATGCCAATTTAAAATATCTAGTTAAGAAAAAGTTTTGAAAAAATTGGACCAAAGACTACCTCCCATATATGCCAAAAATATCATTTTTAATATTGTCTACATTATTGATCTAAAAATCATGAGAATCCGTATTTGTTATACGTACTAAGCTTACAATCTTTCTGTTAATTTTAGTAGTGATTACAGCAAGGACTCTTCGTCCTGCCATATATTTTAATTTGTAAGTTCAGTATAAAAAATACCAATTGAAAAACAAAAAAGTATCAAAAAGTCTCCTTTATATATTTTCATCCACTCAGGACGTTGCACGTTTAATTTTATGTTTTTATGTCTAATATTAATGAAAATTAATCAAAGTACCAGATGTAGAACGAAAAAGTACCAAAAAGCTCCCCTTACATGTTCTTATTCGCCCAGTTAAATGTATAATTTTATCTTTATAGGTCGAATATTAACGAAAATTCAAAAAGTTCCAGATGAAAAACAAAAAATACCAGCTTTTTTTATCTTATAGGTTATCACTCACTCAGGATTTTACACCTTTTATATTATGTTTCTAAGTTCACATCACATGAAGCATAGAAAAGTAAAAAAAAAGAAATTTAGTTTCCCATATTTCCACTTTTTTCTCCCCATACAGGTGCGGTTGACAAACAAAGGAAGAAAGCGTTCTTAACTGTTTTGCCTGGTCTGATTTATATAGTCGAAATATTCGAAAACCGGTTTCTGAAAAATGTCGAATAATCGATCACCCTATTTTTTTATTATTTGATAATTGAAAATAAATTTTTATTTATTTATTTTGCATTTGTGTTAGTTACAATTTTGACCCAGCGGTAAATATTGAAAGGACTGCAAGTGGCAGGACTTTTTGAAGGCCTCTATACTCATTCTTAAAAGATTCGCTTCGCATGATATTCTGCCTTCAGAAGTGTGCCTTCTAGAAGGTATAAACTTCTTTTTAAAAGACCTTTTGAAATATTCAGTTCAGTTTTATTTACTTTTTTTTTAATGACCTTCCTTACTCCCTTCTTTCGGAAGGGATCAAAGTTGTTTTTAAAGGAAGTGTGGAAGGCCTTGCGCCCAATGACAACCTGTGTAAAATATAAATAAGTATAGAATGCGGCGAGAAGGGCTTCTGACTGCTTGTGACTGCTAAATAAGGCCTTTTACTAGGCCTCTTTACTCATTCTAGTTACCGCTGGGGTACGCTTATAACTCTGAAATTATTGAACAGATTTTAATAAAATATACATTGTGCACTTCTTTGGGTAAATACCTTTAATGGTGTTCAAATCGGTTGACATACAGAGGAGGAAAGTGTTCTTAACTGTTTTGCCTTAGCCGATTTATATATAGATTTAATAAGTTTTTTTGGAGTTGAATAAGCTTTGTCCGTCCGTCAGTCCATGTAAATTTTTTAATCAAAGTCGCAATTTTAAGCATGTTATTTAGTGCACAGTACTCTTTGAGCCCAAGGACAAACCCTTTTAACTTTGGTCTTAATACATATATTAAAGCTATTATTTGGCTATATTTATAAACATTTTATCGTCAATAAGAGATGGATTTTTCTTTTAATAAAAATAAATAAAACCAAATAATACTCAAATAATTCCATAGTGTTGAAGGTGATAGCCGTACGCATCAAAAATGCAATAACATTTTAAACAACAAATATTTTTACGTTCTTTTAACCCTTAAATTATACGGCTTAGAAAGCGCGATTCTAGGTCAAAGATAATGGCAAAAGACGGCTCGAACATGAAAAAAATTGAAGTAATTAATGTGCCCATGTATAAAGAGGCGCAATTCAGCGAAACTTGGCACAATTTTATAGTCAAACTAATTTTAGAATTTTACGTACGTAACAATGTAACATTAAAATGTCTTTGGTTTGATTCCAAAAGCTTCCGTATTTTGTTTTAAGCCAAAATCTGTGTCGATACATGACATTTCAAACGTGAAATTTTTTCCATAATAATTTAACAAAATAATGATTAAAACAAAATAAAAATTTACCGTTAATCCGAATAACATATTTCTCTTGGAACTTTTCCTTAGACTACAGACCATGTAAGGAACTCTTTTGGATTGAATTGTTATCATATATCACCTCTTTCAAAAAGAAAATATTAAAGAAAACATACAATAAAACTTTCTCAAAAATAAGATATTACGTTTGTGCAGTCTTTGCAGTCTGCTTGTTCGTCTAAGTAATCGAATTTATGGGGGAATTTATAAAATTTGTAAAATCTAAATATTTCTTATAACAAAATCATAAAAAAATATGCTTTTAAAAACTTTTAAATTTTCGGTCACGGTGGACCTTTAGAAAGAAATGCCCGTATGTTTAATAAATGTGAAAAAATGCGATATATTTATTTTGTTTCAATTTGAGTTGCACAATAACTGAGATTATAAAAAGTAAATTAAGTTCTTGCACTTTTTAATTATATATCATCATAACTACTACGTTCTTCCGAAAACGAAATTTCGCGCAACGAGGAACTTTCCTCGGAACTTAACTCGTCCTCCTTAATTACTTCATCTTCCAAATCTACATTTTCCTTCTGTATATATTTCTCAATATCGGCTGAAACAAATTGATGTTAACTCTTTATGTTCCTGTTTATAGATAACGCGGGATCCGAATGCAATAACAAATACGTGATCAAATCTTTATTTGTACTCTTCTTACGTTTTTATGGTTGGCTTCTAGTGCTTCTTCGGACAAACATCTTGGGATAAAAAAAATTCCATATGAATAAACTTATAATTAAGAAGTTTTTGAAAGTACATTTATTTGCATACCTATTGGTAAATTAAAGAACTTAATAACATCAGATCCGTTTTATGGACAATGCTGGGCATATAATACCACCCATAATATATTTAAAACATATTTCTGGTGATTGTTAACAAGTCCTTAAATCTGTTTACATTAATTGGCGATCCACAAGATAACACTCTTAATATAATGCCAAAGTTATCAATAAGCCTCTCACGAATGCCTGTAATTTCAGCAGCTACGACACAGTTTTGAAAAAAATCTTCGAGCACTATTTCATACATTAGTGTTACCAAGTCCTGTAATCAAAAAATAAATATTTGTAATTTTTTACAATTTTTTTTGTTTATAAACTTAAAAAAATTATTGAGATTGATGAACCTCAAAAAGAGGTGTGCGTACAACGTATTACCTCATCCTGCTGAAAATGACATAATTTTAGCGCACTCTGGTTAGGGGTATGGTACACTATTTAACTTTCATAAATTACCTTCACAGTATTTCTTTAAACAAATTTTTCATTTTAATGTTTTTTTATATATGTAGTAAAGTTACAAGTTACTTGAGCATTAAAGCTCTATAATACAAAAAATTTAAGAAAAATTTCTGAAATTAGACCTAATTACCAACTCTTTTAAAGGATGGCCGATCATTCACGGACCCGGTTGATAAGGCTAATTGTTTTGCCGAATTATTTGCTAATAATTCTTACCTACCAGATAGCAATCAACCACTACCCGAACTCGAAAAAGTATCCGTAACTATGCCTAGAATATTTTTTCGGGATCGAGCTGTTAAAAGGGTTCTTGCGGATCTCGACATAAACAAGTCTCCTGGGCCGGATGGTATACCTGCACTGGTCTTGAAGCAGTGCTCTTCGACGCTAGCTCGTCCCTTAGCAAATCTTTTCAGCACTTTATACCGTGCCGCGGAATTTCCAGTCTGCTGGAAAGTTGCTAACGTAACGCCAATTCCTAAAAAGGGAACCGCTAATAACCCTGAAAATTACCGGCCAATTGCAATTTGTTCGGCACTTTCCAAAGTTATGGAGAGTATGGTAAATTACCATCTTGTCAAATATTTAGAATCAAACTACCTACTAAGCGACCGCCAGTATGGCTTTCGTAGAGGTCGCTCTACTGGAGACTTACTAGCTCTGTTATCGGAAAAATGGTGCCATTCCATTCACCATTTTGGCGAAAGTAAGGTAATTGCTTTGGATATTTCTAAGGCGTTTGACAGAGTCTGGCATGGTGCACTCTTGTCAAAACTTGCTGCATTTGGTGTCGGGATTTATATCGAGTTTTCTCAGAGATCGCACTATACGAGTTGTTATAGATGGGGTTTCGTCAAACGAGTACAAGATTCATTCAGAGGTGCCGCAAGGCTCCGTTCTTTCTCCTACTCTATTTCTTATCTTTCTAAACGACCTCCTTTGTCAAACTTACAATCCTATCTACTCTTTTGCAGATGACAGCAACCTTTGCAACTCTTTCTCATTCGAATGTAGACCAAGCGTATCCGATGTCGCTGCTATGAGGCAGAATATGAATGATACGCTTGGCCGAGACCTTGACATAATCTCGGAATGGGGTCGTGCGAATAGGGTCGATTTTAATGCCCGAAAACCCCAATGTTGCGTGCTGACGCATAAACGCGCGACTAATCAAGGTGCCTCATCTGTATATATGGGTGGTATAATTATTGAGGAATCAGAATCTCTTGATGTTCTGGGCATGAGGATACAATGTGATGTCCGATGGACAGATATATTCAAGGTGTCGAAAGAAGCATTCAAGTGCCTCGGTTTTCTAAGACGGTGTAAGATATACTTCACTCCATCTGATCTCCTTACTATTTATACCACCTATATCCGACCGCGTATGGAATACAACTCTCATGTGTGGGCCGGTGCTTCAAAGTCTATTTTGGAGCTTCTCGACCGCGTGCAGGAGAGGGCGAAGGTTCTCATTGGTGGCAGTAGGGTATCCAATTCTATTGACTCCATCGAGCACCGTCGCAATGTGGGTTGTATTTGTCTGTTTTATCGTTACTACAATGGGATGTGTTCTGACGAAATTAGGGATCTGGTTCCCGAAACCCTACGTTTGTTCGTAATACACGTTTTTGCTCAAGAGCCCATCCTTATGTGGTCGATTGGCAGGTGAATCGTACAACGCATTACAGAGAGAATTCATTTTTTCCCGCACAGTTCGTGTGTGGAATAACCTTCCTGCAGAAGTCTTCCCTCTCACTTACAACATGATTAAGTTCAAATCGAATGTTCACAAACACTACTCCCTCTATCCTCCTTCCCACAACCTATTTTCCTAGTTCCAACACAATGCAATGCATTAGTAGGGGACATCCCCTGATTGCTGGTCCTAACAGTAAAAAAAAAAAAAAAAAAATTTTAAAATGAATTTTTTGTTAAGTTGCGGGAAAAAGTCGGGACTAATATTTTCACCGCTCTTTTTAGAACACTATTTGCTAAGAAAAAACGAAATAATGATTTTTTTTTAAAGTTCAAGCAAACTTTTGTAATTTTTGGATTTTTTTGGAAAAATGTATTTTTTTTTTGAGCGATAAAAACTAATGTGGTGTTTATTAGGGTATTCATTTAATCGACCTTTTACTTTAATCGGTTAATCGCTCGATTAACTAACCGAGGTTTTGGTTTAATCGGTGAATAATCGGTTAATTTTGTTTTAGATCGGTTACCCGATTAATCAAGTTTTTTTATAAATTAAGTAATTTCAATATAAAAAACGGATTAATTGTTTATTATTTAGAGTTTATTAGTATAAAAAACAATAACATAACAATTCTTGAACTAAAACGAGCAAACAAAAAAAAACCATTTTTTAATTCATACACAAGGTGTGCTATCAAGTCATATCGTCATAATACAATAAATAAAAATAAGACTTGTAGTGCTGTGTTCATTTATTCGTCATAACTGTACAGTAGAAATCTAAATTATTAGCGGTAGCCCACAACAGTCATATCGTCGGCTTATTATGCAAACTATTTGCAGCTTGATAGAAAATTGAAAATACAGTTATTTTTACACCCTTCAAGACTTAAATAGAAGAAAAACTACAAAAAAAGTGGATTTAGCCGGTTTGCATATTAAGCCGGCGATATATATTTCTTGTAATTATTTTAAGACTTTATGACTACCTTGTGAATCCCCCAAATATGTATTTATAAAAAAAATACACTGGGATAATTTTATTAGTTATTTCAATATTTAAAGGAGATCTTATAAAATAACCTTTTAGAAAAGTAATTTGGTTTAAATGTTTAGAATTACAGCGAATCTTTTCTTTAGTTTTGACAAAACTTGACTTGGAAAAAATTATTTTACATATCATAGATCCAATTTCTCAGTCCTTTACAAGGATTTCTCTAAACATATAAAATACTCCCTTATGCCATCAGACTTTTTTTTAATTTTTAGCACTTCTAATTGTTTCGGTTAATTCTGTTAAAAGACTGATATGAGAAGATATGTATGAGAAACGTGAAACAAAAAAAAGGTGTTTACAATCAAACATTTAATCCATTTTTCGCCACATTCCTGCTAATCGATGATGAAGATAAAAAAAATTGAAAAACATTTTAATTTTAGTCACCGGTCGGCGGAAAATGGGTTAAAATGAAGGTCAATGAACACATTCTTTGTTGGTATAAAAAATATTTGCTAAACACATACATTGTGTATATGAGACGAAACAAATAATTAAAAACACAAAAAAATATGTTATAATACTACAAAATATTGAAAATTTTGTTACATCGGTTAATCGACTGAAATTAACCGGTTGAATCGTTAATCGAAAAAAGCCAATTTGAAATTAACCGATCAGTTAATCGGGTAGTAATTAATCGGTTAACCGATTGACGATTAACCGAATGAATACCCTAGTGTTTATAGAACACGAGCGCCTTACTCGTCCGTTCAACTTACATTTAAAACAAAAACAAAATTTCGAAATTTGTTTTTGTTTTAAATGTAAGTTGAACGGACGAGTAAGGCGCTCGTGTAGTATCAACTACACATAACTTTTGTTAATATTTTTGATTTTTGTCTATGGGACAAAGCACCGTGCGGCGCCAGCTAACGTTATCCTATTATTACTTAATTTAGTTATCCTATTATCCTAATATTTTACACAACGGGTATTTACAATACATACAGCAATTTGGGGGGACGGCCTTGACGTTTTTATTTTTGCCCATACAATATTGGAGCCCCCAAATGTACATACAAACTACTTCCAGCATATCGATTTCTCATTTTTGCATCATATATTCTGAGAACTATCAATAAAAAGCAAATTTATTTTATTTCATTAATTTATAAAAGGAACACTGCTTTTCGATAAATATTACCTCAAGAATTGAAAACTATTTTTTCTATGATCCTTAAATTGCTTTATTTGTTCACATGTTATTTTTCGAACCATAAATTCTTAAGAAAACATTTAAAAATTTCGTAAGCCACAATCAAAATGACAAAAGCCGTCAAAGAAAAAACCTCAATTTTAAGAGAAAATTAAAAAAGATAACATGAGATTTGAATTAAGCACTTTGTGTGGTACATATAACAAAAAAAAGGGGGCAAATCTCATTTTAAGTAAATTATTTTAAAACAGGTAACTCCTACATGTATATACATATAAACTAGTTAAGGACATAATATCGTTTTTAGCAAAAAAAAATATAATCACATACTCACATATGGGATTAATGTTTAAGACATGAGAAGAACTTTTGCAAACGAGTACAAAGAGATTTTTTGCAAAATTGTTTACATTTGAAATTATAAACATTTTGCATTTTCCTTGTTTTAACAGTTTTGTTCTTTGCCGCACAAACAATGCAAAGAATGCAGAAGATGGATTTAAAGAAATAAGAAAAGAATGCCAGCAATCTGCTTTTTTGGGCGCGACTCTTTAAAAGAGTTTAGGCTCGAACTCAAGTGGGCTTTTGTTAACATCAAAACATAGAAAAATAATAATAACTATGGGAGGATTTTCATTATCCTCTAATTGTTTGCCATTGTTCACACGATAAGGTCTCAAAACTAACACGCTACTTATGTCCTTTACAAAAACAACAACAATCAAAATTGTGCCATGTTTTTATAGTAAATTGTACTAGATTTAATTTTAGAGATTTACTTTTATTTCATTTTTGCAATCTTTCTATTTTATACCATTCCATTCTTTTGCTTTTGTATTTTTGCTGAAGCAAAGGGCAGATCCTTAAGATGGCAAAATGTATGATTAAGAGTTTAGCTTAACAAATATACTCTATATTAGAACCTTGCTTAGGCTTTTTATGGCTTTGTCTACTTTTGTTAAATTCTACATTTGCTCTCCAGTCTTAAGACAAATGCAACAAAACAAGTGTATGTTGGAATTTATTTAGTCCAGTTTAAAATTTGGTGCCTAAACAATAAAACCACTTGATGTTTTATTGTCTGCTTAAGACCCTCTTGAGATTACAATACTTATAATATGTAAAGTCTTTAAAATCAGAGCAATCTTGTATGAATATCAGTGTGTTTAATTTGTTGATACACGCAGAGAAAAAATATATGTTACTACCGTTAAGGTTGCAAATATTGTAATACGTTAAAAAAATTGAATATAAAAACAAGTAAGAACCCAATAAAAAATGGAGCTTCACACGAAGCAGGTTTGTAAGGGAGAGTCATAAACGTTTCGCTTACCATTGCGCTTACGGAAGGCATGAATTTTATATGACGAGTTCCCACTTTGAAGCAATACATTTTTGACACATAAAGCGCTTTTATCAGCGCATATAAAAATTGTTGGATGTAACGATCAGCCTTACGCACGAAATGTTTTGATACAGTTATTTTTTAGTACTCTCCCTTACAAACCTGCTTCGTGGTAACGGAATGCCGCAGCACATAAAATGTTATTTTTTTATAAAAGTTGTTGAGAGTTCTCTCACTTACTTTACTGCATTTCTGTATGTCTTATTGCGTAGCGCATAATTGTGAGCTTAGTTTTTTAAATGTACCATAAGTGCTTCGCAAAATGATAAAATTTTTTATTGGGAATGCTATATGCGGCCGAATCTTTGGTACCCTCCATCGTGATTAAGATATATATGGTTTATATGGAATCTATAAATTATAAGCGATTTTTTAGAAAAACTAACCTCACAGTATTATAGTTCGCTACGTGAATTGCCTTTATAAAAGTCCTTTTGTAAATTACGGATAAGCAGGTCTTCTCGAAATTCGGTGTGGCATTTTCTAGTCTTATGAAACTGCAATTGAATTATTTGTTACGGTTTAAATCGTACAAAAGTGTTTTCGTTTTTATATAAGGCCAATGAGAATATATGGACCAATCTTCACGAAATTTAGTAGTATTGTTTTCATGCAAAATTTAATAATATTCGATGTATTCCGACACAAATTTATATTGGTTTTACTGAACCGATTGCAGTAGATTTCGATCCCAAACGGCTTAGAAGAACTAGAAACAATTTGGCCTAAATTCCTCTTACCTTTGGTTATAGATTGTGTTTGTTCTCTTCTTAGTTTCACAACAGTTAAACAGGATAGACTTGACGTTCGAATTACATATGCTCAGTATACGCAGAGAAAACACATGTTTCAATATGGTCACCTCCAACAAAACTATTTTGAAAAAAATTTTTAGCATATTGAAGAACACCCAGAGAAAAAACATGTTTAAATATGGACACCTCCAACAAAACTAAACAATGTGTTCATGTATAAATTCTACATCATATGAAGTTTGTAAATATGTTACAACAATTCTGAAAAATATAACTGAAAATTCAAAATATAACGTAAGGGACTCTCTTCAATTTAAAGATAAAATTAGGCAAATCAAGTTAAATGATGATGAGAAATTAATATCTCTTGACGTAGTTTCATTATTTCCAAGTATACCTATAGATCTTGCTATAGATATAATAGAGGAGCAATGGGATAAAATAGAAGAACACACTAATATAGAAAAGGACTTATTTTTACGTATTCTGAAATTTTGTATAATTGACAATAGATATTTTCAATTGGACAGTAATGTATATGTTCAACTAAGGGGACTTCCTATGGGATCACCAGCATCTCCAATTGTAGCAGATATTGTTATGGAGAGATTAATAGATAGATGTTTAGAACTGTTGACTATTAAACCTAAAATTATGACAAAATATGTGGATGATTTATTTTGCGTAAGTAAGGAATCAGAGGTAGTTAAAATTTAAGATACATTTAATTCCTTTCATGCGGATATAAAATTTACAATGGAAAAAGAGTTTGAATCTAAATTATCTTATTTAGACACTTTGATAATACGAAAGGGGGAAAGTGTATTAATTGATTGGTATCAAAAACCAACATCATCTAGTAGGATAATTAATTATTTTTCAAAGCATCCTAAAAGGATTATAATTAACACAGCTAAAAATTTTATAGATAGGGTATTGAAAATAAGTGATTCTTGTTTCCATAAGAATAATAAGGAGAAATTTTCTAAAGCATTAAGAGAAAATAGTTTTCCAAAGGAAATTATATCTAATTTATTAATACAATTTAATAACCATAGAATAAATAACTCCAACGGTAGTACGGAACCAAAAATTTATAAATCGCTAACTTATGTACCAAAATTTTCGGAGAGGTTAGAAAAATCTAATATTTATGATACGGAGAAGTATAAAATTGCGCATAAATCTTATAATACAATAGGTAGATTATTCACTAAAATGAAAGACAAAATGAATAAGTTTGAAATGTCGAATGTAGTATATAAAATACCTTGTGGGGGAAATGTTAATGGACAATGCGGTAAAGTGTATGTTGGTACAACAAAAAATAAACTGAAAATTAGGTTAGCAGGACATAAGTCAGATCAAAAATATAGAAATATTTCATCACAAAAAACAGCTTTATCAACTCATTGTGCTAATTTAAACCATTATCCAGATTTTGAAAATACAACAGTTTTAAATACGGAAAATAATTATAAACGTAGATTTATGTTAGAAATGTTACAAATTATAAATGTACCGACAATATCGAGAATTAATTTTAAGTCAGATACTGAAAGTTTAGCACAAAATTATAGACATTTAATTTATAAAAATAGAAACGGAAGTTAAAAATTTATTTAAACTGTAATACATTAGGTTTGAATTGGAAAACCTTTTTTGTATTTGAATTGGGAAACCTTTTTTGTATTTAAATGAAAATTGTTATCAGAATTTTTGTTAAATTTGTTAAAATTATCAAAAAGTAATTTCAATTTTTGGGAATAAAAAATTTTAATTTCAAAAGATTTTGTTATTTGTGCTTAATTCCCAGTTTTTATTCTTGATAAAAACACTTGATGTATTTTGTTCAAGCTTTGATATTGTTACAAGTAGAACTGTTGCTATAGGTCTTATACGTTTAACAGTTTTATTTAGTTTAATATCTTTAGTTTGTCTAAAATCTTTATGGATGAAGTTTCCTGATGATCTGGCCTAAGCAACCAGTGAAATGCATAGGAATAGCTTATCCCATCAACGATAAATTTCAATTTGTTAAAATTTTTAATTTTTTTTGTCAAACATTAAAGAAAAAACCCCTGAAGAAGGCACACAACGGAGTGCCGAAATATTGGATTAAATAAATTTAATTTGTTTTATAAAAAAAAGAGACCTCAAGCTTAATTAAATAATAATACTAATAAAACTATTTTTTATTAATTTCTTCATATTTATGAATATTAAAATATAAACTATATTTAAATACGAACTTAAGAAAATTAATCAAATCTTATTCTTATTCAAAAGTTTCTCCACTCACTTTTCCCGTTAACATATGTAGGTGCTGATGGCACATTAAGGTCTTTGGGAATGTTTGCGTCTTTTACATACCAGGGATCGGATGTGATTATGTGCATATGACTTCGATATATGAAGGGGGCTTAGTAGTTATATTTTTATGTTACATATGGCCCGAAATTGTTTGCTATTGAAATTTAGCCAAATCAGTCCTTAGATGGCTGAGATAATAGCAAAAAAAACTACGCCTCTTTTATTACCTATAAATCCCCTGTTGGTGTTGTGTTTTCTGTATACTAGTGCTGGGAAACTATCGATAGACTATCGATATTATCGATAGACTATCGATATTATCGATAGTCTTAAAATATCAAAAATATCGATAGGAAAAATATTCAACATTTCTTATTTTTCGAATTTATTCTATGAGCTAAATTTCAGTTATGTATTTTATAAAGCTTTTTTGTAATAGTCCTATTCCTTCAATTATTCAGAAAATAACTTTAAACACTACCAGGCTATTATATTGTTTTTTCTTGTTACATTTTACCTTAGCTTTCCTTTGGAAAGCAATGAGGTATATTGTATGTACAAGAATTTACAATTATTAGACACCAGCAGAATGTAATGCATTTTCTGGCCCGCTACGGTCTTCGTCAGCATTGTTTGTGTCACCCTGGATAGTGATACTTTATAAATTGAATGTATTTAACTCAACTATTTTAATAAGAAATGTTGAATATAATATAAAGTAACCTTCGGAAGGAAATAATTCCCAGTTTCGATAGGAAAAATATAAATATCGATATTTTTATTATTTAAAATACAGATATGAAGACATCTAACAGCAGCTATACACACACGGTAGTTTGTCGTGCTATTATTAATTCGCGCTGAATTACAGCAATGAAAACAAACAACAAGAATGGCAAGTGATATGGATTGCTTAGCAGTGCTTTTTACTGCTAATTAAAGGCCTTTAAGTCGAAATTTGTGCATGGTTATATAGGGACTGAAATGTCAAATAGTTTTTGTAATGTTGTAAAAAAAAATACAAATGCAATTGCAATTGCAAGCATAGGACAAAACAATGAACGACCATTAGAGGATAAGTCCGCTAGATTGATTACCTTTTTGGGTTTAGAATTTAGAAAATTTTTTAAAATTGCAATGGAATATCTTATAGTCCCTGTTACTTCGGTTCCTTCAGATAGGTACTTATCAATTTTTAAAAAACTACCATCTAATATAACGTGCGTATATACACACGTCTCATACATTCAATAAAGTGATGAACACAACGCACTGTAGCCTAATAAAAAAAAATTAAAGTTTTCCTGCACAAGTACAAACATTCAGTCGATAGTAATATCGATATATTTACATTGAAATCTGAACTATCGATAGTAGAAAATATCGATAGTATCCCAGCACTACTGTATACCAGTACTACAGTGAGAACTTCTCGCATCGAAAAGATGTGAAACAAAATATTCCATCGTTTCTCGAAGAGTGAGAAAAAAGTGTGCCTGTAACTCATGTCGAAAACATTCAAAAGAGATTACGTCGTTACGTTATAAATGTCATAATATTCTACTCGAAGCCGAAGTGACATTGCAGACGTTGAGAACACCAGTAACACATATCGTTGTCGGCGACCAAAATTAAAAATTTTTCAACGAAGGCGGCGAAAATACAACCGTCGGCTATATCAAAAAATGTTAACTGCGACTCAATGTTTGTTGTTTGCAAACTAGCTTTGAAAACATTCGTATATTTTATAAAAATGTTAAAGCAAAATAATTAAACAATGAAAAAATGTGCCAGGAACAAAATATTATAATCATTCTCCGCATTTTGCATTTTTAATTGTTTTTAAGTGTTTTTCTCGCCCTTTTTTTCGTGAGTTTATTTGATAGTTCATAGCGGGAACTTTTCTCACAAAAATGTTACAGGACCACTTTTTCTGTAAATTAGCGAGTAATTTCCTTACGTGACAGCAAGTACTCGCCAAAAATAGTTACAGACACAGTTTAGTGAGAAAAACAGCTGCATGTTTCAATATAAAGCATTTTTGTTTTATTTCACACATATCAATCGAAAAGTTTCTCGACGCGAGAGTTACAGAGCGTGGGCATTGGAGAATGGCATAAGCCAAAGTTTTCAAATAAGTAAAAAACATCTTGGTTATCAATACACAACATCAACAAGTGGGCGTGGCACAAATCTAAAGTGGGGTATTATGTATATAACTGTTTCTTGTTTTTATTTTTTTTTTTCTTCAAATGTTTTTCTAATAACGTTTACCAGCCTATGTGTTTGTTCGATTGTGCGTACATTTGCGTCCAGTTTGGGGATAATTTTAAAATTCATATTTTCTCTTAGATGAGTATTAAAAATTTTCACATGTAATGACAAACTTACAATTACCCTCAGTGGCTGGGGATATAATAGTGGCGTAACTATCTTTATTTAAAAATATATTCAATAATAATATCTGCAACCAGAAGCCTCAATAGCTACACAACAGTCATACTATTTTTGTCCCCAATACTTTGATGGCTAGCACAGTATTGAATTTCCAAAAACAGGAAATTGAGTACAATTGATTCGGTAAGTGCAGAATGGGAACTTTTGAAATTTACTCATGTTCCTTATTTGAGTATTGCTAAGAAACCAGTGTTAAAAGTGTCATATTAGACAACTTCAAATTAAAGTCAGTTCTTCCCTCTAAGAGCTAAGAACATAAAACCTGTGCTTATTATTAGTAACTGCACTGTTTAAATAAAATATTTCAAAATTAATGTTTTGAAGTAATTCCCTTTTTGCACTTAGCGATTCAATTAAATATCGACATAAATTCATTTTTAAAAATCATAACAGAAAATTACTCTAATAAAGTTTTTTAAGTCCTTTTTCAACCAATTAGTCTGTATTTTATAAGTTGTTAAACTAGATCACTTGATAGTTTAAAACACCTCAATATAATTTAAGTACTTATATTTAACTTTCATTTCAAAATTCATCTCAAACTTTTTCAATTAAATTAATTATTTTCCCCAAAATACATACAATGTTTTACAATCTCCCAAAACTAATTCTCACATAAACTGGCCCTGTCAAAGTGGAAAGCAATTAACAAAACCAAAATACAATAATAACAAATATAAAAGCAACAAAAATATCTACCAAATAATATTTATCCATATGTCAACTATAAAGACAATAATATCGCCAACGACGAAGACCTCCAAAAAACCATTCGAACCAACATGAAGCATGAAGCGCAGTAGTATTTAGTAGTTCACAACATCTATTGTCTTTTTAGAATGACTGCACACACACTCTCACGTTCACATACCGCACCGCAGAGATACAAACAAACATACATATTAACATGAAGCGGGAGAATAAAGAAAGTCAACTGAAATAATTTTAATGTGAGACTGTCGATAAAATTGTCGCCAAACAGAAAATTAGTGGCTGCTGTTTTTTCTAAAGCCGAATCAATAAAATAAAAGCAACAACAACAAAAAGAAGCTCACGAAAAAGCTTTGATTTAAGCCGACTTAAAAAAAATCGACAAGTCTCTTTTTCTTGATTTTTCTTGGTACAAAAAATAAAACTTGCAGCAGGCGCTTCAATAAATTCGTTCAGTCAGCGATAGAGCGACAAAGTAAAATTGTTGTTGTTATTGTTGCCCAATTTACATGTTGCAAACATTTGTTATCACAGCATGTAGATCTGTTGTATAGAAGAACTCAAAGAAGATGCTAAACGAAGGTCTTATTCTTCTTTAGTCGCAGTTAAAGTTTTCTTCATCAGCCTCAACCTCTTCATTTTTTTTTTCTTCAACAACAATGACTATGACATTCAAATACAACACAACGAAAATTTTTATGGTCTAAAGACAATTTCCCCAATGAGAATTCAATAAATTTGTTCGTTTTTTTTTTTCATTTTAACTCAAGACCTAAAAGCTTTAGAAAAATTTATAATCAAGGGAAAGGAATGAAAAAAATCAAGCTCAAACAACAATGAAACGGAAAACGATCATCACCATCATCAGCAGCGCAACAAATGTTGTTGATGATCTTATATTGATTGTTAAAGTCAGCTCTTATTGTTGTTGTTCGTATATTGGACCATGTGTTTGTGGAAGAACATGAATATGCAGTGTTATTAATGTGGAGCTTTTAAACACTTTAGCATCCATTCAGTTTATAGAAAACTGAAACGATGAGAACCATGTTGTTAATTGTAACTTCGATTTAGGTGTATACTTATTAAGCAGGGGTTTATTGGGGGTATTTGAAATAAAAGGCCTTTGTTTGCGCCAAACAAGTTTCTTATGATCTATTTTTGCTGCACGGATAATAGAGGTTGTAAACAAAGCGATCATCATGGTGGTTATAAGAGGCCCAGATAGTTGAGGTTAGACTACTTACAAAATGAAATACGACTTTATCAGTTCTTTTTTTCTACCCTCCAGAAATGAAATTATTTACATGAGCACCTGCCATATGATCTAATCTCATGGTGGATCTTAATCATTTAATGACAAACTATGCGTTAACCAAACGCCCTCCCTCCCACCCCACATGTACGAGAGGCACTATCACTTAAAGGTAGCAATTTGAGTATATAATCCAACAAAAATTATACACCCGCCACTTCTTTAGTAGCCGGAGCTATCTAACCTCAGCTGTATTAGAAATAGTCAGAATACACAGAAAGAAAAACACTCGGGATAAATTAATCTTTTTACACTTACTTTAATCACGAATCGTACTTAAAAATTCAAGTACGAATAACACTAAAACGTACTTCAATCAATCCTAAATGGGATTACTTTAAAAAATCAATCCCGATATTTCTTGAAATAAGTATAAAATTCTTAAATCAAGTACAATAAAGATTAAACTTTTCGTTGATAGTGCCTCACATACATATGTATATGTATGTATTATTTTCATATTTAACCCTCCGGCTTACGCATGTTTTGATTATCAATACACATTTAAAAAAGGTCTGGCCTGACTCATGTGTACCATGAGTTAAATATGTACATAAGATTTTTAAAGTAAAAACCATAATGTGGCATGATGTTGGTGTTTGATCATTCTTTAAGGGGTAAGACGGGTTAATCAATCATAATAATTTTTTCATTTTATTTTTTTTTTTTTTGGTTTTTTTCAAGCACAAATTGGAGATAAAATCCATTTTATGATACTTGAATCAATCGCGTTTTGAGATTGATTCAATCTTAGTTTTACTTAAATCAATCTCATTTTCGGATTATTTTAAGTACGAGTTCGGATTAAAACAATTTTATAATTCTTGAATCAAGCGCATTTGAAGATTGATTGAATCTTAGTTTTACTTAAATCAAACAATCGAGATTGAATATGGATAATTTAAGTATTTTGGGATTGAATCAATCTTTCTGTACTTGATTCAAGAAAATCCGTACTCACCGTACTATCAATCCCGCTTCGGATTGATTTGAGTACGTTTGGATTGATTTTTCTTTTGAGTGTAGCAACGATACAAAGGAAGAAGCGCTACAGGCCGAACTTTCCTCTTAAAAAAAAACTCAGGATTATAGTCAACATCAAATGCACACCCAGCAAACACCTCGAAACGACAATCTTTCATTAGCTTTTTATTTAAAGTATACACGGTCATCCAGGGGACACAGATAATCATTACCTCAAGCCTACTCTCTACCCAACAGAAAAATTTTACCATTTTGCAAAGCACTAATGATAAATTTAAAAAATAAGCGCACAATTATGCGCTTCGACATAAGACATACAGAGAGATGCGAGATGAACAAACTCGTAACAAGTTTTATGAAAAAAAAATAAAATTTGAAGTGCCACGGCATTCCCTTACTACGAAGCAGGTTTGTAAGGAAGAATACAAAAAAATTACTATAACAAAACATTCCGTGTGTAAAGCTAATAGCTACACTCTCTAGTTTTTTATGCGTTGAATAAAGCGGTTTTTGTGTCAAAAATGTATTCAAAGTGGGAACTCACCATATAAAATTAATGCCTTCCGTTAGCGAAATGGTGAAATGGCGAAACTCTTACATTTCTCCCTTGCAAACCTGTTCCGTTGGAAGCTCAATTTTTTATTGGGTACTAACTGCTTAATCTTCATCATACCAACGCAATACTTTTTTGACCAGCTTACAAAACATACCACAATGGTGAAAAATCGGCGTTCCATGTGTAGGGCTCCCTCCCCGAGGTTTTAAGTATAAGCCACAGCCACTAAGTGATCTCCAACGCACACAATTGGATTAAAAGCATTCCCCGCGCAAGAGCATCATCCCAGCAAACACCAATGCACCTCATCTACTTTCTATTTCGGAGTCTTCAGTCCCTCGACCTTACTCTCTACTAACAGACTACTTAATCTTAAGCCTACCAACGCAATACCATTTTGACAATCTCACAAAAACGTTGGTAAGAACCTCGGTCTCAAGAAATCACGAAGACTTCAAGAGCCCTGTCATTTTGGATCTTTGTCGGATCACAGGTATGCATACACGAATCATTAGGATATCCATAACAGTTTATGTCCTTTCTCTAAAAATTATTGAAATTGTTTTAAACGCAAGAAAACATGAGACATTAAAAACCGCGTTATAAAGGCAAGGCAAACCTTCGGTCAGTTGAAATCCCTCTGAAGTAATAAAAACCCCGATATATATAATGCAAAATTTAGAAGAATATGTGGCTTTCTCCGAGAAAAGGGACCTACTGTGTCTAAAAACGGGTTCTTGGGAAAATCGATAAAAATTAGAAAAACATTAAAATTTTCCTTTTTTACGTTTTTCTCAAAACTTTATTTTCACACACTAGGTCCATTTTCTCGTAGAAGGTCACATATAATTCGAGTTTCTTGGCCCTGCTTTTTTCGGCCTCTCTAAAAAAAACCTCCGCTTTGTTGTCATGACGACATTGGTATTGTCGGTATATTCATTGCGGGGTTTTTATGGTCCAGTCACAATGACAATAGGAAACAAGTTGTTAAATATAAAACTCTGAATTGTTTGTTCCTTCAGACAATCTACAAAATTTAAGTCATCAACAATTGTTTTACTTTTTTTTCAAGTTTTTGACTGCAGTTTTTTAAATACAACGCGGGTGCGATTTTAATGCCACCCGTATTGAATATTCATTTAGTTAATATTATTGAAAAAAAAAGTTGTCCTGTAAAAAGACAAAGAAACACATACAAATCAACGTTGACAAAATACAAATGTTAAATTGGCTAGTTGGTCTTTAAGTTGGTACCGCTTTTACAAGCCGCCGTAACTTCTACGTTTTTATTTATTTTTTTTCCTTTTTGTTTTTAGCTTCTTTTCTTGCAGCAGCCACAAGATCCTGTTGTCATTTACAGTTGCTGAGCATTTATTCGTTCCTGATACGTGGTTTGGGAAAATGTTTTCTTATTTTTCAAAGTGAAGAAGAAATAAAATGATACCGATATTGAAGCTGCTGCTGATGATGACGTTGATAAGCTGGCGTTACGTTTGACAATTTAAACATGCCATAATCTGTGAGTAGAAATTCTAGTAATGGTGGTCCTGTCTACTAAAGCCCTGCACGAATGCATTTGAAAGCCGTTTCGAATCATTCGTTTGTTTTTCAACTCGTGATTGTCGATTGCATTTTGCTAACGAATCAAACTCTGTATTGTGAAAAACACATAAAGCACGAAAAGAATATAAACACACAAATGCAAATGAATTTAAATTTGTGTGTTATAAACGACCAAATACGAAGTGTAAAGAGCACGAAATTTACTCCATGAAACAACGAATCAAACGAATAACACAAACTACACCAACTCAAACGAATCGCACGAATCAAACGAATCAAACGATTCAAACCAAACAACAGTTACAAAATAGATGATAAGAATTATCTTTTTTTTATTATTAGGTATGACTAGTAAATTTGTATTGAGCAAAAAAAAACAAATGAAGATGCAAGATATTTTTATACAATGTTTAAGTTTTTATTTTAAATTATTTTATTCAAAAGTTACAAAAATATATTTTGAAATATTTTATTAAAAGTAAAAAAGAAATGAAAAGCTAAATTCAATTAATTGCAAAATTAAGATAAAAATAATATAATGAGCAAAATGGTTTAAAATATATATTAATTTGTACAGTTTAAAAGTTCATTTTGTATTTCAGTTGCTTCTATATTTGAATGAAGAAACATTATGGCATTTATAGAATCACCGTTTGAAGCAATGCTGCATCTTTTTTCAGAAATCAAATTCCGAGCTACTGAAAAAACTCTCTCTGAAGCTGCACTACTAGCAGGTGTTGCTAATATTTTACAGCTCACTTTGTAGAGAAGTGGAAATTCATTTTGATGTAAGTTCCACCATTGCAAAATGTTGAAATCTTCATTAATACTAACATTTAAGCTTTCATACATTAGCAATTCATTGGATACTGCATCAAGTTGTGTAGTATTTTCAGTCGGTGGTAAAAAATCAGAATATAATTCTATGAGATGGCTAGATATTGCTGTTTCACTTTCAAATCGATTTTCTGATTCATGTTGCTCTTGAAAGTGTTTTCTCATAATGTGCATGCATTTGTCTTTAATCGTGAATTTTTCTTCTTCACTAAATTGAACTAATTTGTTTAATGGAGGGAAAAGAAAAACAGCAATTTTATGGTAAATAGTTAGATTCCGAATTACTATGGAATCTATCAAAATTGCTAATTTTTCTTTAAACTCTTTAGTAATTTCTAAGTCGTTGATATCAGCATTGCATTTTTTCTTTAAGCGATGGATATAAATATAAACAAGGTGTATTGTCGGATACTTTTCCCCTTCTAACTTTTTTAAAGTTTCTTCGAAAGGTTCCAAAACTTTAATCAAAGCTGTTATATGGTTCAAATGAATATTATTCATTCTATTGAGCTCGTTTTTTTGTTGCAAAAGTTTAACTATTTCGGACCAATTTTTTTCAACAGAAACAAATAAATAGTAAATTGAATTCCAGCGGGTGGGTGAAAAGCTTTTAAGGGTTGTTTGTAAATTTACATTAAGACCAGAAATTTTAAAATATTTTACGAGTTTAGTACATAAACTACATAATTCTGAAACAGCAGCTACTTCTTTCATAGCTTTTTGAATAGTATTGTGCAGTAAATGGTCAATGCAAAATATGTGGTTATTGTTCCGAAAGGCAGCGACCATGTTTGCTCCTCGATCTGTGACAATAATGGCTTTGTCATCCAGATCTAAATCGAACTCATTAAGTATTTTTATTACCTTTCGACTGATATTATCATCTAAACATATATATATATCAAAGTTTATAATAAACCTATTTATAAATATATATTATCAAATAAATAAATATTACTTGTACATTGTTCACCATCCATAGAATTAATGCCAAGAAGTCTACTAAACATATGTCCATCTTTTATGTAGTGAATGGTCACAGCTATATATGTTCTTCTAATAAAGTTATCGGTCCAAAGGTCTGATGTAAGACCAAAACCAACACTCTTCACAGAATTAATGTCAGTCTTTATTTTTTCAAAATGTTTATTGTAAACATTCATTATATTTCGGGAAATTGTTGTTGAATGTGGCAAAAGACTTCGAACATCTACATGTTCGCCGAAATTTGCGCCAACCGATAGAAGAAACTTTGCAACTTTGTGAAAGCCAGTATCTTCTACTAGTTGGAATGGTCTGCAGTTCTCCACAATCCATTCTGTAAATATCAGAGTTCCATTTTGTTTTGTCCCTGCATTTACTTCTACTTTTTTGATGTTCTTATTATTAGATGTCAAATAACATTTATGTCGAACTAAATTAGATGTAGTTGCTCCATTATATTTATAAACATTTAAACATTTTCTGCAAGCAACAACGTCCTTTATTTCTTCCTCTGACATATTTTCAACTTTTCCGAATACTTCCCACACCTTACTTCTTCCTCTTTTTGAGCTTATTTTTAACTCGCCTCTTACAATTGAATTTCTAATAACAGGCGTACTTAATGAAGTATTTGAGATACTTGGGGAAGGATTTGAATTAAATGAATCGTTTGCTGACATCTATTTTAAATATGTTTGTATACATATGTATGTATGTACATAAATATAAAGAAAAATAAACGAATTAATAAAACTAGGTAGATAAATGTAGACAAAAAATTTAAAAAAATTAAATTTAAATAAGCCAAATATTTTTAACACTAAAAAAGTATTACGTATGGAGGTATGGATGTATATTAAATTACCTTTTCCTAATTTCTTTTTCCACTTTTGTGCATAGAAATGCATTTCCCTGGTCTATTTATTCAAAAAAAAAATAATCTAAATGAGAATTATAACGTGAAAAAGTTATTTTAGTAAACAGTTAGGATATTCATAGTGATAAGTAAAATAGTAATGGTATTCACGGTGTTGGGTTACTTATACTTCAAACATCTATGCATACATTTTAATTATATCATAACATTTTACAAAATACCAAATGCGCACCTGAGTTTGCCTGCAAAAATGTATAAAGTCATTATAACAGGTCAAAGTTTCGTTAAATAGTTACCATAAATAGGTAAGGTTAACTCTTTGGGCTCGGTCATATAATTGTAGCATAAAAAGTATGCAGTAAAAATAGTGCGAAACAATAAAGTTTCATTAATACATCAATGAAACACATCTTTCTACCCAAACATGTTACCTACTGTCACATTTGCTATTATGTATATAGGTTATTTACACTTAAATTGTAGCAAAACAATCCTTTTTTTAACTTGTTTTTTTTTACTTACTTAAGAAAAGTGTTTTCTAAGAAAAAATAGCCGAACCGACGCGATTGGTACAGAAACCAAAATATTTTTACAAGCACAAAATACCAACAAATTCTTGTGGCTATTTTTTTCTTAATAATTTCTGTATTTAGGTACGTCTTTTTATCGTAGGAAAAAGGAACCCTTTTACAGGTATCAAAGAATTTTTTTTTTGTCATCATAAAGTTTTTTTCTGTCAAGATGAAGCAAAATAACATAGCATCCGCTAGACATGTAACTTGTCGAAGTCACATCGACGACTGAATTGATGATCATAAAAATATGTGTTAGTAGTGGTACGCACAACTGGGCAAAGAAATGGAATTCCCTGTTATAGAGTCTATAGACTCACAATTGTTGTGTGTTATGTTTTGTTTCACATCGAATCATACATTGAGTTGATTTGTTTTTTAAAATCAAACTACTGCTTAACAACGAGTTGTTTGAAACGAGCTACTGTTAAAAGTTGATTCGGTTTTTCATTGTGTATCATTCGAATTGATTTTAAAAAAAGAACTCAGTATTTGACACAACAATGAGTTGGTGTGGAGAAATGTGAAAAAGAAACGAATGCATTCGTGCAGGGCTTTACTGTCTACTATCAATCGTTCGTGTTCGTTTGTACGTGAAAACATCAATTTCCTTTATGTTCTAGAAGAAAATTTTTTGATAAGAATAATCTAACGACCAAATTGCTGTTTAAGTAACATTCTTTCTAATATTCTCACTCTCCTTTTGTCAAACTTGTAGTAAATTTTATAAAAATCATTACTGAGCTCATCTGAACATAAATTGTGAACTTGTGATTCTGGCCAATAACACACGTAGTCTTAGCAGCCTTGTAATATTTGACTTGGCGCCATCCTTAAAGATGCGGCTTTCTATGATCTACTGATACGCGTTTGTATGGACTCTCTGTGCAAGTGGAAAGTACAATACGAAGAAGGTTTTTAAATGTTGCAAGTAAGTTAGTGTAAGATCGCTTGTTGGTTTGTATTCGTGTTTAACAAGATCTTCGTTGCTTTGTTCGTACAGGTTGTTGTGGTTGATGATCACCTTGAGTTCCATGAAATTTTTATTAAAGAAACTATTAAGATTGTGTAGAATTTTCTTTAAAAAAAAAATATTGAAAGAAAAAATCATAAAGTTTATGTAATGAAACAGCTGTAAATGAGAATGATTTAAAGATTCGAAAGAAAGGATTAGATCTTAGATTTTTTGATTGTAGAAGTGTGATCTGCATACATTTTAATTATTTAAAAGAAGTTTTCAAAAGGTTAACAATTTAAAGGAGAAATTAACGTTTCTTGATTTAAATATGCAAGAGCTTTTTTTTAATTTGTCTATTTAAATTTTTCTCGAATATACATACAGGGTGGCGCAGAATGAGCTTTATGGCTTGAATTCTTCATAATTCTTTTTCCCATTATTTTTTATTTACTTTGCGAGAACTACTTGAATTTAATATGAATTTCAACACAAACGTACAACGTACCAAAACAATTGAATTTTATTTTTGAAACCAGCAATCCATATTCAATAGCTACTTCGACAAGTAAACTAAGGGGCTTAGCCTACAGAGAATCCAAAGCAGTTCATCAATAGTATAATATTTTAGGACGATATCCTAAATAATAATTGGCTCATATTTTTACGGATATAACATTGGTGTTTTAATCTCTGTCAATGGTGGTGCATATTGAACGAACGATAATAGAAAATTAAGAAAGGCCAGCTTTAGAAAACCATCCAACATTGTGGTTTCAACAAGAAGGAGCTAACTGCACATCCTGCAGGTGCCTCAATGGCTTTGGTAAGTTGCATTAACGTCTTTGTCAAACGCATTATTCGGTGACGTTTATTGGATATTGGAAAGAAATAGTGGCCGCCAACAAGCCAAGAACCATTTCCCAACTAAAAACCAACACTCGAAATGAAATCATGGCCATTACAACCGAAAAATTTAAAAACAAACTATTAAAAATGGCACCTATGTTTGAAGTAGAAAATGGCCACCACTTAAAATTTTAGATACACGGAAAGAATTTTTAAAGCAAAATGTTTTTTTTTTTTAGAAATTTTTACTTAATACGAACGAAATAAGTTAAAATCAAGAAATTATTATGGATTTTCTTGTTTAAGGAAACGAAATTGATTACTTTAGAAATAAACTTCTTTCCGTGTACAATACGAGTGCTCGACTAGCCCAGGGATGGGTCTTAAACCACATAACTGTCACTGGCAATCATATTATGGGTACAGTTAAATTAACATTAATTTAATTAAAAGTTGACTTATTGGTAAAATTTTTAAATTAAAGTAAATTTATTATGTCGCTTATGACGTTTTGTTATTTTTTTAGAATTTTATTTAAAAAAATTTGGTCAAATTTATTAAAGTATCCAATTAAAAAAGTTCCTTGCCCGGATTATAACTTTTTTATTGAAAACTTTCTTGATAAGTAACATTTAAAAAAATAAAAATAAAAAATTGGTGTGTTTGTTTGTTCCCTTCGTTAGCTACTTAACCGTTTTTCCTGAAATTTAGAGACAGCAATTTCCAGATTACCCTAAAATTAGTATAGGCTAAAAAATGTTTCAATTTTCGAATGGACGTGGCACCTCACCTCCCATACAAAGACTTTATTTTTGGAGAACGGTTACAGTAAAAATTTTTAAATTTAAAACAAATAACTTGTTTATCAATACGAAAAGATTGACATTCTCAAATTTAAGCATAAATTCTAAATTCTTAGAATGAATTCTAAAAATCAACAACGTAATCTTAATTTTAAGATCGTTTTCTTGAAATTAAGAATATATTTTTAAAGTAAAGATGACGTTCGATATCGTTAAACAGGCAGTAGTTTAACGATATCGAACGTCATCGTTCGCATAGAAAATTACAATTCGAACATTCTGCGAAGTTTGTTTTTGTTTTAAATGTAATTTTCTATGCGAACGATGACGTTCGAAATCCATGAACAGGCTGTTAATATCAAAAAGTAATTTCAATTTTTGGGAATACAAAATTTTAATTTCAAAAGATTTTGTTATTCGTGCTTAATTCCCAGTTTTTATTTTTGACAAAAACACGAATAACAAAATCTTTTAAAAAATAAAATTTTGTATTCCCATAAATTGAAGTTACTTTTTGATAATAAACAGGCAAGTGCACGGCCTAAAAAACACTTAATTGACAACATCTTTTGTAAGTTGTTGTTGTTTTTATTTTGTTTTTCTTAACCTACTTACAACTACAATTAATGTTGAGAGAATTTCAACTAATTGTAGTGGGGAACAGCGTTGCCAACTAAGTGCTTTTGGCACTATTTATAGTGCTTTTTGATGCCTCAAAACGCCAAAATTTTATCCTTAGTGCCAAACTAAGAAAAAGCACTAACTTGGTGCTTTTTAAATTTTTCGTAAGTGCCTTTAGTGCTTTTTACAATTTTTATTTTTTTCTATAATTTTTTAAAACTTTGATTATACAGAGGATGACTTAGATGAGATTTGCTATTTGGGGTACAATTTTAAGAAGGCCTGCAAAGATTTTAAGATTTCAAATGATAAAAAAGTGATAAAAGATAGGTTATTTACGAGGTTAGAGCTAGGCTTCCTAGCAATTTGGAAATTTTACAAAACGTCACACTTTTTAGCGTTCACAACATATTTAGCAATCGTAATAAAAATTATGTATTTGTTTTCAGTAAACATTTTTTTAAAGATGTAGACACTTTTTCAAAAATAGAAAAAGGACGCAAAGATTTTAAAAACAAAAAAAGGGCCGTAACTTTATATAAGCAAAGTGTTTAATAAATTAAAAACAGCTGACAGAAAATGCTTTTATAACGAGCGTTGTGTTAGTCCCGGTTCACACATGTCAAGTTTGACTCGTCAAGTCTTGAGTTTTTAGGAGAGAGGGGAAAGGAAATGCCATTCTCTTTTCCCTTTTCTCCTTAAAGGTCAAGACTTGCCGAGTCAAACTTGACCTGTGTGAACCAGCACTTACCTGCCATTTTTCATGAGCTTTTTTCAAACACCCGACACTCGTCTCCGATTAACCGCGTGTTGTACACTTCTACCTCTAGTGCTATTGCAAAAAGGTTGACTAAGTATCAGAATACAAACATACATGTTTTCCTATTTTGCACCTTATGTGTGTTCTTCATTCAGAAGCGTACATAGGTTAAAATAATTGAATATATCATACGCCAATTGTTTTATTAAACTTTGCACGATTTTAATATAGAATTATTTAAACGATGAAATATCAGGTTTTTTATTAAGAATGGTCGGTCATTGCAAATTTTCGGCAATTGCAACAGGTGCGATTTTTTCGAGTTTGCGAAAATCGAGTTCGCACTGTATTACTTTGAAACTGTTTTATGGCCAATTCAAACTCAGCTGATGCTGATACAAGTGATTTGGATGATATTTTTATTGAAGATAATAATACATTTAAAAATGTTTATATACGAATGGAAATATATTTTTTTTTATAAAATTTAAAATGAAAATCGCTTATCAAAGCCGTCGCCTTTTTTTAAATTTTGGAGGTATGGCATATTTTGCACAGCCAAATGCAACTTGTTTTGTGTTTAATTAAATTGTAAAAATGGCTAAGTGCTTTTTAACGCTTTTTTTTGTTCGAAATAGTGCTTTTTTAAATTTTAAAGTGCTTTTTGCTCTCAAAAAGTTGGCATCACTGGTGGGGAATGTAAGATTTGTTTAAACTATAAGTCTTATACGTTTAACAGTTTTATTTGGTTTAATATCTTTAGTTTTTCTAAAATCTTTATGGATGAAGTTTCCTGATGATCTGGCCTAAGCAACCAGTGAAATACGCATAGGAATAGCTTATCCCATCAACAATAAATTTCAAGTGTTTTTGTCAAGAAATAAAAACTGGGAATTAAGCACGAATAACAAAATCTTTTGAAAGTTAAAATTTAATTCTTGTTTCTTTTTAAATTAAACATCAATGAACGCGTGCTGTGTAATTAATTGTAAGACGCTGAACGAAGAAGACTAATTTAAAAAAAAAATAAATAAAAAAGAAATATCAAAATATTGTGAACAGGGTTATCAGATTTTTTTGAGCTCCATCGCCAAACCGGGTGTCAGAAATCGCCAAAAATCGCCAAACGTCAATTTTGTTCAGCTAACGAAAACTTTTTTTTTAAATTAAATTGTTCATACAAAAAAAGCTGATATAGGGCCATGTCACAGAGTACAATTCCGTTCGGAATGATTCCGTTCGGAATTGAAGAAAACATATTTGTTTGTTGATGGAAAGTGTATTTTGATAGTTTTCTGGCCTTTCAGATACAGACAACTCACATACCGTTCATGAAAACAAAAATGGTTTCATTACGAAACATTTTTTCGTCATTTTCTGAAGCACCAAAATACGGAATGAATTCCGTTTCCGAAAGGAATTGTACTCTGTGACATGGCTGATAATATTACAGTAAAAAATCGCCAAAAAACTGAATTAAACAATGTTTAAAAAACTGCAGTCGAAGTTGAAAAACTGCCATTTCTTCCACTTCTTCATTTGTCGTTGGCCAAAAAAAACTTTTGCTTTTACTTCTAATTCATTAAATGTAAAAAGTCGCTGTCAAACAAAATTAAAAAGCGAAAAATTACAGACAAATTGTCGTTTTTTGTTCGACAGGTTTCGACTGCAGATTTTTAAACCCTGGAATTAAAGAGTGACTGAATATAAAATTCACTTAAAATGATAATAAAACAAAAATCATGTGAAAAAAATTTGCCAGATTTTTTTTAAATTAGTAATGATAACAAAAAGTGCCAATCTATTAAAAAAAATCTATAAGTATGTATATGTTTATATATATTTAACTAGAGAGGCCTAACTCCGCTTTTGTAAATAAAAATGCAAATTTTTTATTTCAAAATCGCTGAAAAAATATAAATGGTAAAAATAGCCAAGTAAATCGCCATTAATATCAAAAATCGCCACAAAAGTCGCCAGTCGCCAAATCGAAAATCTTATCGCCAAACACGTTTCAAAATCGCCACGATTGGCGAGAAATCGCCATATCTGACAGCCCTGATTGTGAAAGCCAAATGGTGTTTAAAACCATACCAATAAGTGACGATT
The DNA here is from genome assembly GCA_930367215.1 of Pollenia angustigena. Classification (NCBI taxonomy): domain Eukaryota; kingdom Metazoa; phylum Arthropoda; class Insecta; order Diptera; family Polleniidae; genus Pollenia; species Pollenia angustigena. Next base: position 170,306,540 of record OV884058.1, read on the forward strand.
TATAACCGCTGGCCAATGGACAATATGACGTAATCAGCATGCCGCAGGAAATTCCATCGGAGTTTTTAGACAACGCATTGTTAAAAAAAATTTCTTCAAGAGTTTCAAATGGAGTCTCTTTTCAAGTATCTCAAGGGTACTTACTCCTTCTTTTTTATATGTGCAAAAAAAAACTGCTTAAATTCATAGATTTATTTCACCACCTGTTATTTGACATTAAATTTATTTGTTTCAGACTCAAAAGTGACTTTTTAAAGTTTGCAGTACATGAAGATGGAAGTCATTAAAGAAGCGATTTCTCCTTTGGAGCTAAGAATGGAGTTTCAAAGATTCCAATTAAATGCACTTCCAGTCTTATGAAATTGGTTCTTTACTAAATGAAATTTCGGATTTTACTATCCCTCCTTTACATTTATATCCAATTACTGAAAACGTATTAAACTCTCAGATAATGTGTGATAATTACCAAGTTTTCAGACGTGATCGCGAAAATAATAGGAAATCCAGAGATGTGCTTATCACTGTTTTAAACATTTTTCACTCTGAAGCATTAATTTATGATTCACCTTCCAATATTGAATTTACTGGTATAGCAATAAAACTGAAACATAAAAACATATTTATTACGTGCTCTTATATTCATCCATCATCACCGCACTCAGTATACATCGAACATGCTTACGCAATTAAATCTGTTTGTCGTTGTGCTAAACTGAATGATTTGGTTATCTCAGTTGGTGACTTTAACATGCCTTCAATAATATGGAATTACTCACCCGATGATGGGTTCTTTACACCAGTTACGTCAACAAATAATATGTATAGAGTTTCTCAACTCTCTTATAGATTTGTCGCTTTATCAGTTGAATGGCATATTTAATGATTATGGGAAATTATTGGACTTAATTTTTATAAATGAATATTTGGACATCGTTGTTAAGCGTTCTGAGCGTTCCGGAAGATCGATATCACCCTACAATAGAAGTAAACCTACCAATCTCTTTTTCATGTAACTCGCAACTTACTGAGGTAAACGATAAGGTACTGTGTTTTAAATATACAAACTATCCTTTACTTAATAGCCTCTTGGATAATATAAGCTGGGACGAATTATTTTTGCCCTCAAGTATTACTTTGGATGAAATAATAAAACGTTTTTATAGAAAAATGTATTCACTAATGGAGTTATGTATCCCTAAGCAATCTCTTCGCAAACCTAGTGTTCCTCCCTGCACAGAAAAAATTTTGCCCCAGTAAACGCATTAGTCAAAAATAAAATCAGTTTTAATTAAAAATTTAATCAAGTGAATTAAACGTTTAATCAAGTGAATTAAAAGTTTAATTGATATAATTAATTTGTATACTGGTGCAAATTAATGTTGTCAATTAAACGTTTAATACACTTGATTAAACGTTTAATTCTCTTAAATAAACGTTTAATTCACTTGATTAAATTTTTAATTAAAACTGATTTTATTTTTGATTAATGCGTTTACTGGGGCAAAATTTTTTTCTGTGTGGGGCACAAAACATTTGTCTACAATCAAAAATAAGAAAAACAAGTTGTAAAAAATTACAAAAAAACAGGCCGACTTATAGAATATACCAAATATGCAACTGCTCGTGCTGAGTATAATGTGTTAAATAAATCTTGTTACACTAATTACTTACCTAAAATGAAGAATGATTTCAAAAATAATCCTAAATCATTCTACAATTTTGTAAACACCAAAAGAAGAGCTACCATATTTCCTACAGTAATGAAGTTTCAAGACAGTGAATCCGGTGATGACCTTAACATAAGTAACATGTTTGCCGACTTCTTTTCTACGACCTATTCTGATACCAATTATATTGGCTCTATTATTCCTTCTTGTTTTCTATCAGTTAATCAAGTTATCTAAATTCCATTCTTTGATGTTTCCACAATTTTATATAACTTAAAAAAACTTAAATTTTCGTATAGAAGTGGTCCTGACAATATTCCTAGCTGTATATTGATAAACTGTGCTGAATTTCTCGCCATACCATTAACACGCATTTTTAATATGTCAATTAAATATGGATATTTCCCTAATACCTGGAAAAAGTCTTTTATTATTCCGCTATACAAATCTGGTACTAAGTCTGACATTGTTAATTATCGAGGGATTGCTAAACTAAGTATTATTCCAAAACTTTTTGAAAAGATGGTAACTGAATGCATTTCTCATCATGTATCATCTCTATTGTCATCTGCTCAACATGGTTTTCGAAAAGGCTGCTCTACTTCAACAAATCTATTACAACTAACAACAATTATAAATCAGGGTTTTGTGCAACGGAAACAAACTGATATCGTATATACTGGGTTCTAATTACCGCATACGATATCGAGCAAAATTGATCGAAATTTTTTATTTTGGTATTATGACTCTCGATATCGAATGAAATGTATCGTAATTTGAGATGATAGCATTCGATATCGAGTAACCAAAGCCATTACAACTCTCTAGCTTTCATTCGATACGTCAGTGTCTATCGAATGCAGAAAAATACGATAGTTTACTCGATACGAGAGCTTACTCGATATCGAATGCGGTAATTAGGCCCCTGATTTTAGCAAGGCGTTTGACAAGGTAAACCATAAACTGCTCTTGAGAAAACTTAACACAATAGGATTTTCAAACAACTCTCTTAAATGGATTGAGTCTTATTTATTAAATCGAAAACAATGTGTCCGTTTTAAAAACGTCACATCTAAATCGATAGATGTTTTATCTGGTGTACCACTGTTTACCGCTTTTATCAATGATCTTCCGAACGTAATAAGATTCTCTAAAGTTTTAATGTATGCGGATGATGTAAACATTTTTCTCAGTTTTAATAAATATGCAGATCACATTCTACTTCAACAAGACTTGGACTCATTTTAGTCATGGTGTAATTTAAACTTGATGAAGCTTAACTTGAAAAAATGTAAGCATATGTCTTTCTTTAGAGGAAATCATATAAATATAAGTTATTCTTTGGGGAACTATCAGCTAGAAAATGTTGGTGCAATTTTGGATCTAGGAGTTTTGTTGGACGCTAAGTTGAACTTTATTAAGCATATTTCCATAACTGTAAATAAAGCACGGTGTATTCTTGGTTTTATCAAACAATGGGCTAAAGAATTTAAAGACCCATATGTCACAAAGCAACTTTATGTTTCCCTCGTGAGACCTGTCCTTGAATATGCATCTATAGTTTGGGAGCCTTTATGTTTGATTCACAGCAATTATATTGAATCTGTATAAAAACAATTTTTGTTATTCTGCCTTCGTGGTCTACAGTGGAACCCATTAGATCTTCCGTCATACACTAGCCGTCTTGCTCTTATCAAACTTCCAACTCTTAAAAGCCGAAGGACTTTGTTGAATGTGTCTTTTATATTAAATTTAATTAATGGTTATATTGTTTCTGATTTCCTGCTTGATAACATTTCATTTAATGTTCCTCATCGTCCATCTCGACACTTCGAATTGCTATCAATTAAATACTTCAGGACAAATTACGCAAATGCTGATCCATTTAGAAGGATGTGCAGTCAATTTAATAAATTTTGTAAAGTTGTAGATTTTTCTTTAAATGCAAATGTTATAAAACGTAAAATTATCGTCTTATTAAACAATCAATAATTTTGAATTTTATTTGTATTAACTAGTATATGTGGTTATATTGTTTAACCGTCTGTAAGTATATGATATCCATAGGCAACTTTGTAAATAAATAAATAAATAAATAAAAAAGTAATAATGGAAACACATATGTTAGACCTAAGTTTATATAAGTATTTATGTACTTGTAAGTATTACATTACCATTGCGTTTTCTTGTTTTTAATACATATACATATGGGCATTTCCTGGGGTCACGAACGTACGTTCCTACGCTTTTGATGTACAAATAATATAGAAAACAAAACTTTTCCTAGCATTTTTTTTCGATTCGATAGCATTTGGGTAGCTCTATGTTTAGTGCAAAAGATGGATTTCATCGAGTTTAAGTTTTCATAATAAGAGTTATAAACGTGTGGTCACGAACGTACGCAAAATAGAAGTCAACTTTGGCTGACAGTAGTGAAATGTAAAAATCTGCGTAATGGAACGGAATATACAAAAGTGAATAATTTAATGAAAATTAAATTTAATGAACTTAAGCCTAATTAGAAATATTAAAAAAAAAAAATTGTGATTAATTTATTTTAAAAGCGTATTAATGTAGGTCTCCATCCAGTATTTACAAAATAAAATATCTCTCTTGGTTTTTGTTTAATTGGCTTATTTACCGGTCGCGAACGTACGATTTTTCCATATGTTTTTTTATTATTATCACCACGCATTTGCCCATAAATGTCTTCAAATTTCCTTAACAAAAAAACTTAATACTCCTTTTACAATTGATTGTAATGGAGAGATTATGAAGAAAGAGTGTAAACATAACATACTTTTTGCATGTAAAATAAGTATATAAAAATGTCTTTAGAAGTAGAAAATACAGAAAAATATAAAATTTTCCAGTTTACAGCCCAATTTCCGCAAGTGAAACGGCTGAGATATTCTATGAAATCATTCTTTTATAAGAAAAAAGACTTTTTTACAATAATAAACAATAAAAGACGATGATAATCAACATTTTATTTTTTCATCCTGGTAGACCATTATGGGGAAATGCCCATATGTTATTATTTAAATAAATAAAACCCTTGTTTTATTTCAACATTTCAATTCGGAAAAAACCAATAAGACTATTTTCAAGAATACATTCTTAAAATCGATCTTAAAAGAAGAATTTCATTAAGAATTAATTCTTGATTTAAGATTTCTAATAAGAACACAATCTTGAATTCGATCTTAAAATGAGAATTTATTCAAGATTACAATCTTAAATGCGATCTTAAAAAAACCGAGATTTTGTTCTTGAATTAAAAATTCTCGCATTTAACAGACTACTAAGATTGAAATGATTTGATTTTGAACGTGAAATCTTGATTTTAGCACGTTTTTCCCCTTAGGGCCATTATTATAACTTGGCGTTAGCTGTTATTCGACAGTTAACAGACGCTTTTTGACAGATAACACATTATTATCTGTCAATTTAATCTTAACTTTAGCTAACTTCAAGTTGTAATAATGGCCCTTAGTGTAGTTTTCTGTATATCAGGAACAAATTTAAAATTTGGTAGAAATATCATAATTAACAATTTGTACACAACATCTCTCAAAAAGTAGGCTCAATCGGAAAGTGCGTTTGGAATCCCCAATAAAAGGAAAATATAAATGTCTAAATATTTGGGAAAGGATAATAGTAGTAGTTTGATATTTTGTACAAAATGCTTCGTTACAAATACACGAGATTTGATTAAAAGAAAAAAAAAACTTTAACATGACGAACACAATCCTGATACGAGTTTTTGAATAATATCAGTGTAATTTAAAAAAAAAGGTTCCAAAAAAGAACTTTTAAATATAACTAATGACCTCTTAGTATATGTTGATTGCTTACCTTCTATTTGTTAAGAATATTAATTATATAAAAAGCTCTCAAGTAACTTGATAGAGTTTTCGAAAGGAAAACAAAAATAGGTTGAAAATTGTAAAATTTTGAGAAAAATCGTCAAAATTTCAAAATTGACTCGTCATTGCAAAATATCACTAACTTTTAATAAGTTTTGAAAATTAATTGTTATTTTAAATTTCCGCTTCTAATATTTTGTATTATAAACTGCTAAGACATGAAAATAACTGCTTATCAAATAAATAAAGTATCTAAAAAGCTGAAATTAAATGTAAAATTATATATTGAAAACTTCTGTAAATTTGTAGAAAATTCTTCATTTAAAAAATCGTCAAATTTAGGTTATAAAACGTCTTTTTTTTTAAACCAAAAATCTTCAAAATTACGATTAATCGTCAAATCTGCCAACCGTGGTAAAAGTGAAGCACAGAACATAAAAACTTTGTAACCGAATTTTTAAATTGAGATTCATACTCATTGCCAATGGAAAATAAAAGCTTTGGCATATTTAGGACTTTTTTTATGTTTGATATTCTCCAATATCTGCAAGAATCTCATGTGATAGGGGTTTTATTTAAGGGTTACAAATAGTTTGATTTTGTGTGTGAAATGGTTGTAGATTTTAATTGTGTTCACTAAAACAAATCCCCCTGGTAAAAACTGGAATACTTCTCCCATTTTAGAACTAATAAAGTGCAAATTTTCTGGGTTTTAGACAAATGTTAAAAGACAAATTGTATGAATTCTCGAATTAATAGAAATTCATAACACCTTTTGAAATAATCAATTTCTAAACTTTTTTTATAGCTTTTAATTGCTACTTTAACGAGCTGTAATTAAAAAATTATAATCCTTTAAAGGCTCTGTTTGATTAAAGCTCAAGAAAACTAAACTTTTTTTAATTTTTCTTTTTATTAAAATAAACGCAAAAGAACTTGAAGTTTATATGGCATTGAATTTTCTTTTTTTATCAAAACTTTAATTTATTTGAATTAATTATTAAAAATACTTAATTAAATAAATTATTTTGTTATTTAAAAACATTAAAAATAACTTAAAGTGCTTATAAATATAAATACAAAATTTACATAAATTACAAAAGATTCTTTTACATTTTACAAAACTACACTAGACAAACATCAAAGAAAACGCTCAGCATCACAACGAACAAAAATTTACAATTAAATTGAAATTTTTAAAATTAACAAAATTAAAAAAAAAACAATTTAATTGTATAAATCAAACAGAGACAGCATTACGTTTATTACTTCCCAATATAGAAGAAATACTAAAACTGCTGCGTTTCATGGGCACTTCACAGGCTGACAGCCGGGGTGAGGTTTTTGGCGATGCTGAAGATGTCAAAAGTTTGGCAGATTCTTGAGATTCTTCAGATGAGGTACTAACAACATCTACAAATAATTCAGGATTTTGATCATCATTTGTAGAAGAAATTATACTGGAAGTTTCCTCATTTACCGAGGTATAATCATAATCCGAAGATGAGATGTGGTAGGGCAGTCTTGGAGCTGACATATGTTCCATATATGATGGTAGGGCAGGCATAAATATGTGCATGCCTTGTTGAGCCAATTGGGGGAAAAAGGCAGGCGAAATCATATCATTCATTGTGGGTTGTAAAGCATAACGCATGACATTATTTAAATCCATATAGGGCAGGGGTTCATCGCGCATACACATTCGTTTGGCTTGTGGTGAATCTTGGCTACTGGCAACACTCGATTGATCGTCATCACAGTGAGAGGAATTATTATGGTTTTCTTCTGAGGGAGAGGGTGATAAGGACATTTTTCTTTTGCACTTTGATTGACCAGCTTCCCGGAAACCTTTCGCGAATGGATTGTTATCGATTTTTAATTTGGTAATGCGATCATTCTGTAAAAGAAAGAGGGAAAAGAGATAATTAGTAAGTGATTTTTTTTTTTTTTTTGGATATAACAATAACTCCACGGGTGGTTGGCTTAAATATATGTGCTAATTTTATTTAAAAGACCACCACTGAGTTTTTTTTTTGCGGGAAAAAAATTGGGTTTAGGTAAAAAAAAAGTTGAAAGAGAATTTAAATAGGAGATGTTTATAAAAAAAAAAAACAAAAGTAGGAGTTCATTTTGTTTTTATTAGTTTGAAAAACAAGTTTCGTAACCGTATTGAATGGCAATTTTAGTAAGAAGCTTTATATTTGACTTTTTATATAAAAAAAAGTATTTTTTTTTCTTAAGTTGTATTTCAAATTTAGGTAAAAGAGACAATAAAAGACGTTTGTTTTAAAATAGAATTTTAAAACTTTGAAAGTTTTTTATAAAACACTTTTTAGATCCACAGTTTTTCTTTCAATTTTATTGGTACCTACACATATTTTTTTTTTTTTTTGTATATTTTTCAAAATACCAACCTGATAAGCTGTTACTGCTACAAATTCCGTTTCCGGAAAAACAAATGCTTGCTGGGCAGCCCAGGGTATTTGTGATAAATCATTGGTACGTATCACATGTATACGTGGTTGATATTTATGCATACTGCCCAAAACAACCTGAAATAAGGAAAACAAATTCAAAATTAATAAAAAAAAATGTTATTTTAATAAAGTTTTAATTAAAATACTTACATGACCATTATTATCCAAAGTATTATTGGTCAGCTTGACCTTATTGAAAAGTATGGGTTGGGCCTGCCAATGGGAACCAGTTGCTGGGCTGTCGGGATGCAAGTACATTCTTTGGGGCGATTGGGGTTCAGCACCACCGGCGGGTACCCACTGAGAGCCCGAAAATTTATAGCGACAATCACCAATGGGAACCATTTCTATTAAAACACAATACTGGGAATCATCTTCCAAGCCCTTAATGGAAACACGCATCGAGGGAAACATGCGTCTAAAAGAATTATTAAGAAGTAAAATTAGTAAAAAAAAAAATTGTTTACTTTTTAAAAATTTTTTTTTTTTTTTATTTAATTATCTTATAACTTTTGTTATCTACTCAACATAATAAGCCATTTTTATTTATCTTAGACTTTTGTTATTTAGTTACTTTTATCTTCTAGCAACAGGGATTTAATTAAAAAAAAACTTTGTAAAGATTCGTATGACAAGAAAATTGTAAATATTATCTTTTAGTTGTCTAGGTATTTAAATTTACTTTCAACAATTGTTTTCTTCAATGACTGATAACATTAAGATCACATCACACCTGTTTTATGAAAAAAAATCTAACTTTGCTGATTCATTACGATACATACCTTCCACTTTTGGTGATTATCATTTCAGTGCCAATTTTATGAAATTGTTGCCATAAATCATTATTCTCCAATTTAGCCTCAACCCCCGGTAAAGGGGGGTGTGAAGGTATAAACATTTGTGGTGGCATATACATAGCAGGCATAATGGCAGCAAATGGATCGGGTATACGTTGCATAATTTGTTGTCTATATAAAATTTCATTGGCAATTTGTTGTTGCATTCTTAAATCCACTAATTCGTTCATGGTGATCATTTTTTATTTTATTATATTTTAAGTTATATTTTAGTAGGTAAAAAAAAACAATGCTCCGTCTACTACTTGCTGCTTGTTTAACGTTTATTCTCAGACTGTTTAACCAAGAGCCTTAATTCTGTTTATTTCCCAATAAACCAAATCTTAAAAACAAAAGATCACTTCTACTCAAAGAGAGAGAATTATCAGCACTTGTTTATAGCTCGTTCTACCTGATGTTTTGTTTACACAAATACTCTTACATTAAGCATTATAACTCCTACTCTCTCTCTCTCTCTTTCTTCCTCTAATGCTCTTAACCAAATTTATATTCTTTTAACTTACTCCTACTTCTCAAATACCTACTATTGGTTTATTAAATTATTTCTTACTAGCTATCTCTTTCACACCTTCTTTTTAATGCAGTATAAAAACTACACCAACATTACAAATACTATATAAACAGACTCCATTTTTCCCCATTATTTTTTAGGTGTCATGAATGATAATCACTTTTTATAGTTGTTGCTGTTGTTTTTGTTGTTATTATTTGTATTTATTTTACAATGGCTTCGCATGTTTTCCTTAATGTGGATGTTGTTTGTATGTGTGTGTTATAACCGCAATGTAAGTGGTTTGGAGTTTATAATAAAGTTAAACAATTTATTTTGTTAAAATGCTACAATGGTTTTGCTTTAATTTCATTTCATAAATAGTTGTTTTATTTTTTTGAAAATTGTCGCCTTTGCCTAATTCTTTATCGGGTTTTTTAGGTGTATAATTTTTTTTTTTAAAAACTTCTTAAGTTTTTGTAAATACACTTGATAGTTGATTTATGTTAAACGGAAATGGATATTGTAATTATAATTGTTTGAATAATTAAAGGACTTATTTAAGTTCAAAAATTTAATTTTTGTATAATTTGTAATTTTAAAGGGATTTTTGGGAGACTTTAAAAAATTTTTAGATGTAGCTATAAAAAATTTATTATTTTAAAGAATATGTTGAAAATTATGTATTATATTAAAAAAATTTCCGATGTGCTTATATGAGTCAAATTTCAATTTATAACGCTTAAAAAATCTTTAACCCTTAACACATAGCCATCGAGCTTACCCCTTCAAACCTACCCATTCGTCGTTTCGATGAGCACTTTTTGGGCGGATATTATCGGGTGTAAATTTATATACATCAAAGCCCGGTTAAACGAATGATATAATGTTCAGACCTTTCGTTAAACCGAGATATTCGTTATATCGATCAGTAATTGTTTACCTTAAAAATTTATAAAAACGGTGGTACACAATTTAAAAAACCTCAATTTTAATTGTATTTATAATTTGATGTAGACATAAAACTTTAATTGATATTTTCCCATTGTTTGTAATTTTTAAATTTTCCCCAATTTTATGTTCGTTCTTTTTTAAGGTACATATTGAACCTTTTGGTATTCCATACTTTTGGGATATTACTGTAAGATTATTTTACGATTTGACATCTCGGTTTCGCAATGAACTAAACAAAATTACTGAAACTTTAACGAAAAAGGCAACGCATTACACGTGTTCTTTCAATACAAAGCAAAGAAGCCAAAAATACACACAAAAATCTAACGGTTCTGTAACGATTTGTTTATTTTGCTTTGTCATTCGTTAAATCGGGACTACTTTTTTTTGCCATTCGCTATATAAGGTAGTCAATGTAAAAATTTGGCCATTCGTTATATCGGATATTCGTTAAACTGCGTATTCGTTATACCGGGCTTTGACTGTAATTTCTTAGCAAGTACTTTGTTAGTAAATAAGGCAATGTAGGTATTTCTGTATTATTGCATATTGGCATATCCGTCAAAAGGTCCACCGTGACCGAAAATTTAAAAGTTATTAAAAGCTGATTATTTTACGATATTGTTATAGGTAGAGAAATATTTAGATCTTACTAAATTTATAAATTTACCCATAAATTTGTCCACTTAAATGAATAATCAGAATGCAAAGTTGTGCAAACGTAATTTCTTATTTGTGAGAATTTTTTATTTTATGTTTTCTTTAATATTATCTTCCTGAAAAGAGGTGATAGGTATTTGATGAAAATTATTCCAAAAAAATTTTCTTACATGGTCTGTAATCTAAAGAAGAGTACGAAGAGAAATATGTTATTCGGATTTACGGTAAATTTTTATTTTGTTCAGTTCAATTATTATGGAAAAAATTTCACGTTCAAAATGTCACGTATCGACCCAGATTTTGGTGTAAAAAAAAGAAAATACAGAAGATTTTTGAATCAAATCAAAGACATTTTAATGTCACATTGCTACGTAAAATTCTTAAAGTAGTTTGACTAAAAAATTGTGCCAGGTTTCGCTGAATTACGCCTTTTTATACATGGCCACAAAAACTACTTCTATTTTTTTCACGTTCGAACCGCTACTTCTTTTGCCATTATCTTTGGCCTAGAATCGCGCCATCCATAAACTTAAGCATAGATAACAGTGCTTTCTTAGCTATTATTTAAGGGTTAAGAGAACGTAAAAATATTTGTTGTTTAAAATGTTATAGCATTTTTGATGCGTACGACTGTCACGTTCAACACTTTGGATTTACCCATATGAATTTAATAGGTATAATCCTTTTTTTGAGATCACAGAACTGGGTGCAAAAATCAACTTTATGCTAACCAAATATTGCAAACTTGCATTTTGGGCTTGTAATATCTCGAGAAATCTATAGTTACTTAAATCAAGTGCTCGTTGCTTATAGCCAAATTCATCAATTCTATTTAAATATCAATACATATTTAAATATAGCTTTTCATATAGGAATTGTATTTTTATTTGACACGACAATTTTAAACATAAATTTATATTTAAATAAATTTGTGAAATCGGCCAATAATATTTTACAAATTATTTATTATTTATACGATTTCCGTATGACGTGCTAAAGTGCTAAATTCCAAATTTTTCATATTTGATAAATACACTGAAATTTATTGTTGAGGGAAAGCTGGCTTTTATGCGCATTTCACTGGTTGCTAAGGCCAGCTCATCAGGAAACCTTTTCCAATGATTTTAGAAAAGCCAAAAATATTAAACAAATAAACCCCTAAAGCGAATAAGAATTATAAACACTCTAAGTCCTACTTGTAACAATATCAAAGCTTAAACAAAACACCAACAAAAAACAGTGTGTTTATCTTTTCTTACATTCCCCTACAATTGTTTGATAGGCTTAACATGTTGATTCGAATTAAACCAAGTTTTCTTGAGCATTTTCTGAAACATTTTTTCTTGATGCAAAGAATTTGATTCTATTCAAAAATCAAGAAAATTAGACTAATATTAAATAAACGCAGCTTGATCTCAGAAATATATTTTGAATTTTTAATAAAAGCAAGCTGCTTTTGTATATCTTGTTTTAAGAAATTTTTGATAACTTAATTGTCGTATGTGGATTTTTTGTGGTTTTGAGTTAAGATCGATTCCTTAGGTTTTCCGACCTGATCTTTCATTTGGCGTAATCAGTTTTTCGATACCTCATACGGGTTTGGAGATATGGAGTGTTGTGTTTGTCGTATGTGGTATTTGCTGAAGCAATTTTCAAACTTCAAACTCAATTTATTCGAAACTATCGGAATCCACATACGACTAGGGATGAAACGATACGAGTAAATACAAGTACAAATTCGATACTTTTATAAAAGTACCAAGTATTTTTGTAATCTATACTTAGCAGCCGAGTACCAAGTAGTATCGGTAAAAAAGATACTCGGTATCGGTCAAAAGAAATCGTTTCACTTTGGTATTGAATTTAATCTTAAATTTTTGATTAAGCTGGAGCAGTAGTAACGGTATCAAGAAACCGTTTGACCAGCAAACACAAGGGATGAAGATCCCGCATACCGAAATTCCGGGATTATTCTAAAAATTTAAGTCCCGAATCACGAGATTTTGAGCTTAGTAAAAATTCAAAAATTTAATATTAAATCATTCTGGCATGAACCTAATCTTTAACTGGTTACAAAAAAAAGTCACAAGTGAATAAATGTTACATGCAATGCATTTTTTGTACCATGAAAACAAAATCAGAATGTGTGGTCTTTTGTCTGAGTTAATGATCATATAACTGCGCACGCAAAATGCAAGTTGTGCAAAAAGGTATTAAAAACTTTAGGGGGTTCCAAAGGTCTTTGGGCACATATTTGTTTAAGTTTATTTTATTTAAATTAATACTTGCATATACATATATTTGAAATAAAATAAATTAAATATTGTCATATAGCATATATCGTCCTCTCAATATAATAATAGCGTATAATTTGTTTGGGGTTTTGAGAAAATCATGCTTAAAGTTTTTGTCAAATCGGATGTCTATTAAAACCTCAATATCGCGGTAAATAAAAATTCTTCATATTTGATTTTTCGGCGAATAAATAAAACCGTTTCTTGTCCTTAAATTGACCATTTTTATTTAATTCTACACATCCTTTAAGACCATAATTATGTCATTCAAATTGCAAGTCCTCCATATAGGCTATTTTATTTTTTAAGGAATTCGTATGATGTATCTAATACACTATTTTATTTTGTATGGTATGCGCTGTTTTATTCAATAATTTTACGGTATTTCTATTAAAATGTTTGATCTCAAAAATATCAATTTGTAACATTTTAAAACAGTGATTAATTCATAGTTTTGTTAATTCAGTGGCACATATTCATTACTTTCCAATTTGGATTATTATAAACAAAAAATTATGACAAATTAAGGTATACATTGCGTAAATCAAAAATAACTAGAAGTTTATTCGTCTTCTTTCTCTTCCTCTGCTACATCTAAACAATTTCGCTTCATTCCACCTTGTAAGTTAAAGAAAAATGTCTGCGAGCCGCGAGGAATTACATTCTTCTTGCACAAATTTTGGAGATCATGCAGCTTTCGATGGTCGGAATGAAACTATTTCTCAATCAATAGTGTATATAATTATAAGCTATTTTATGAGTTAAAGTTTTCAAAAATTTTATTTTTTTTTCTACAGGCTAAAATGGAGTATAATGCGTATACACTATTATTCTTTTAACAACTTTGGAGTGGCAATTTCAAGTAAAATAGCGCATATGAGCTAACGAACTTATTGAAGGAAAATTTTGAACAAGAAATTATACACTATTTTTTCAAACGACATTTTGACCCATTTTTTGGAAGTAGAATTTGACGAAATTTTGACCAGACATATAATCAATGATGGAGATTCTAAAAATGCAATAAAAAAATAATAGCGTATGAGCACATACGCTATTGTTATATTAAGGGGACGATATGTAGCTATTTATTTACGATACCCAGAAGTGTTGAATGCGAACATTGGTTTCGTCGGCAGCATATGTTTGCAATAAAATAAGGTATCAATTACACTGTGAAAGAAACTGACATTTTTTTTTTTTTTGAGACAAGCTGGGCACCTGGCGTTTTAACCTAGTTGTTGGCGGTTTAATAAAATTCTTAAGCTTGGCTCTTGCAGCGCCTAGGATGCCCCTACATGGGTCAAATGTATGACCGACACCACTTTATTTTTTATCCCAATCTTTTATTTCTAACATACCTACCCGCTATCTCTATTCCTTAAGGGGGCTCCCATACAAAATGTTCAATGTATGACCGACACCACTTTATTTTTCATCCCAATCTTTTATTTCTAACATACCTACCCGCTATCTCTATTCCTTAAGGGGGCTCCCATACAAAATGTTCAATGCAGACTAGAAATATATTAAAGAAAATGTCCCATTAATGCCCAGGAGACGCTTTTTGTGGGATAAAATGTATGACCGACCTCAATAAGAAAGAAGTTATTTTATAACTTTATTGCGGAATTTCGTTTTTTTAGTTTTTTCAATGAGCTAAAGCGTTTTTAAGTAATGCTTTATGATGATGTAATAATATATGATGTGTAACCTCCTCCATTTTCGAAATAACGGTATATCTCGAAAACCAGAGCCAACCTAAAAAACGGCTGGCACCACTGGCTTTAGCGTACCCGAATTATGTTAAAACGCCATGTGCCCGGCTTGTATGTATTTCCAACTAGCATAGTGTTATCAGACGTCATTAATTTGTTTTAGAAGCTTTTTACAATATAAGTTTTAATACATAATAGCCCAATTCACAATCTTGTGCAAATGGTCTTGCAGTATAGCATTTGCAAAATGGAATAGTAAATACCATAGCATACTTTTGGGATTATGGTTAAAACCATAACTATATATCGTAGCATTTGCAAAATGGTATAGTATATTTTTACTCTACACCAACAAAATATACAGCAATGCACTTGCTACTCTTTTGCAAATGCTACGATGCAAGACCATTTGCACAAGATTGTGAATTGGGCTAATACTTCCATATTACTTTAAAAGAATACATTTTGTAATGAGTTTAATTTTCTTCATGAATTAATTTCTTTTAATACTTATACATAAACAATCAATTATAATTATATGAATTTTACAAATTGGCTTTTATAAATGAAATCCCGATTCGTCCCGAGATTCCGTTATTTTAAATTAAAAATCCCGAATCCCGGGTTTAAAAAAACCTGGTCCCGTTTGGCATCCCTAGTAAACACCTATAAACCACATATCGTCTAGGTCCATTTTCTCAAATTCTGGCTATAGTAAGTCCGTTATCATCTCGCGATAGCGAACACCATTCACGGTAATTGCTTGGCCGACCTTATTTTCGAAGAAGTACGGCCCGATTACGCCGCCAGCCGCAGAACTAACTGGACAGCATGCGCATATGGTTTCCCATTTCCTACACACCCGGTTTGCTGAAATTTGCGCACAATTCTCCCGATTGTGGAAACATTTGGTGGATTATGCTGACCAAAAAAACCACGATGTGCACGAAATGCATTTTGATTGAACGCCCATTTTCGTAAAAGGCTTTAACAATCTTAAAGCGCTGCTCAATTGTGTACCTCTCAATGGTAGAAGTTGTCAAATACTGAAACAAAGAAATTCAATTTAAGTTGCGCAAAAAACTTGACGTTAAGGTGTGACTCACAATTAACATCGTGGATTATTGTTTTACCACCCTTTATTATATATTTATCAATTTAAAAATAAAATGCATATTAACATTTAAAATAAATACATAGTGACATAGTTAATTTATGGAATAAAAGGTGAATGAAGGTTGTTATCCTGAACGTTCTATAAAATTTTGTTTCCCAAGATAAAAACGATTTTTCGAAAGGAAATTGGTACTAGGTGGTTACTAAAAGTGGTCTCAATCTTTACACTTTTCGTTTTGCACAAAAATTCTAATAGGTCGTAGTTCTTATGTTATTGTATAGTACTAAAACACTAATAAGAAAGTTTTTAAATTATGCTTTCTATTGTTTTATCATACAAACGATCCAAGTACCGATACAAGTAAGTATCGATACTTTTTTTTCGATACTAAGTAGGTATCGAAACTTTACGAGCGATGCCACATCGAGTAAAAGTATCGATACCTTAAAGGTATCGTTTCATCCCTACATACGACAATTAATTTATCAACCGAGGATATACCAAAAACGTAAATTTTTTGACCATGAGAAAATGTTTCTTTCCCAATAGGCAATTTTGCTGGAAATTATTTAAAATCACTTTTTAAAATGATTTTCATATGAGGCATTTTTCGTGAAGTGGACATACAAAGAAAAATGTTTGCCGGAGTTCCAATTTATTTGGCATAAATATACCTCTACTAAGTATGAATGTGTGTGCCAAATATTTTGCTATGTTTTTTTTTCGAGTTATGGGTTGCTTAAGTGATGGCATTTTTGTAAAATTGTTTTGAACTAGAAACAAATAAAACAAAAAAGTAAAGACAGATAAGTGATTCTTATAAGAAATCTTTTGATCTTTTTTTTTAAAGATTTCTTCTTAAGTTAATCTAAAAAATTTTAGACATAATAAAATAGAAGAATTATTTTAGATCAAAAATAGGGACATGTTCGTAAATGCATCGCTACGTTGCAAATGAAAATAGTATTGTCCTAAAATACTTTGCTAAAGGAGATGACGCACAAACAAGTGTCAAATATAGAGTAGAAAAATATATCCTACTATAAAAGATGATCAGCAAACTTGCATTGGCTGTGTAAAGTAATGTTTGCTCGTATGATGTAGAGCATCAATGCATTTACGAACAGGCCAGACCGTACATATATATTATCAGCAGACTATTATTGTTGACAAAATAAATTAGTTTTTATTCATCTATATAAAATTGGTATGGCTTTAATTGATTTTAGGAAGGGAGTTTATATGGGACGTATGATTAATTTTGGACCTACCAACATTTTTTCATGACATCAAGACGCCCACCCCAGTAGTTAACCAAGAACTTATTAGATAATGGTTTTGATGCTGCATGTCGGGGCTAGGATTCGCGTCTATCCCATATATCCTGAAACTAAAAAATTTTATAAAGGACAGAAAAAATGCACCCAAGTTTTGAAAGTTTTGCGGAATACAAATGTACGCTGACGATGTGCAGCTTTACATAAGTTGCGAGCCAAGTAATATAATTGATTGTGTCAACAAATTAAACCATGATCTGAATAATGTTTACAATTGGGCCTCTACTAACGGTCTTTGTCTTAATGCAAAAAAATCAAAAGCCATGATCATTGGTAAATCACTTCATATCCCCTCATTTATCCCACCGATCCAAATAAACAACGAAAAACTTGAAATAGTCAAGACAGCAAAAAATCTAGGTGTAATCTTTAACTCTGAGCTCGATTGGTCTAATCATATCAATTATATATGTGGTGTTACTCACGCAATGTTAAGGAATCTTTGGAGGACGCAATATTTCACCCCTCTCAAAGTTAGAATGCTAATCGCTAAAACGTACCTCCTGCCAAAACTTTTATATGCCTGCGAACTCTTTGCAAACTGTGACTCAGTTTGCAAATCTAGGCTTAATGTGACATTCAACAATATTGCTAGATATGTTTTTGCCCGCAGACGTCTTGATAGTATCTCTGATTACTCAAAAAGAATCTACAATTTAACACTCGAAAACCTATTGAAAGTTCGTTCATTGTTGTTACTACAAAAGATTAACTCTTTCGAGATCTAACAGAGGGAAAAATATAAACTCTATTCGCTACCGTAGCCTTATATCAGTTAGACATTTTTACGTTTCTACAATTCGTCTGTGGAACCGACTACCTCCCCATATTCAATTCATAAGCAATGCAAACTGTTTCAAATCTGCCATTTTTAAAAATTTTTGTTAACATTTTTTTGGTAATTTATTTTAATAACTTTTTTTATTTTTTTTTTATTTTTTATATATTATTTTTTTTTTGTAATTTCTTTTTCTTAAAATAAATATTTAACCCCGTTTTCATAAACGATCGTTAAGAATTTAAAATTTACTATGTAAAGTTTAAAATATTTTTGTGAATACGGACATAAATATTTAATTAAATATTCATACTCATTTTTTTTTTTATATTTGTTTACTTATTTTTATTAATTATTATTTATTTATATGTTTAATTTTCATTTTATTATATTTTATTGTGCCACGTATGTATAACATTAATTCTACAGTACTGTAATATAAGACACCGTTCTTGTTGTACTGTCTTATCTAATAAAGAATCAATCAATCAATCAATTATACAAATTGAGTCTCATATCCCAGCAAAATTTTGCTCTATTTGGATTAAGGATGATAAACTTAGCTCAAAAATGTCCTTTTGCAAAAAACCGTAACAAAAACTTTTATTGCTTTGTATAATTTAATATAATTTTTAACTCGCTTTTTGACTGATACATAAGACATTTTTTCGAAGGATCAATACAATTCAAAGCGAAAAAATATCCTTTAAAAAAACTATTAAAAAACTTACAAAATTGGTGTAAGAAAAGATAAACACACTGCTGGTTTTGTTAAAGCTTTGATATTGTTACAAGTAAAACTGTTGCTTATAATTCTTATTCACTTAACAGTTTTATTTGTATAATATCTTTAGTTTTTCCAAAATCTTTGAATGAAGTTTTCTGACGATCTTGCCTAAGCAACCAGTGAAATGCGCATAGGAATAGCTTATTCCATCAACAATAAATTTCAGTTTATCAATAGTATGAAATTTAAACGAAACCTTGTAAATTCATTTTTTGAATCCCAAGAAAAACTTTAATTTTTACTTTTACATTGTGTATCAGAGAACGGCTTTCTGCGATTGCAAAAAAATCGCAGTAAATGAACACCAACAAATACACTCGCTTGCGGTCACACAATCAAACTTGCGCAACCGCAAACATTCGCTGCTGGTTTGCAGTCATTCAAATATTGCACATCGTGCTTTGTTATTTATTCCATCGTTTAGCTTCGTTTGTGTGTTTGGTCCGACAATGAAAAAAAAATACAAACAAAAAAGCCAGAAATCAAGCAAGTATTACTCATGTTGGCATTCAGCAGTTACTATGTACCTAAAGGGTGGTTAAATTTCAAGGGCCGATGTTGATTTTGAATAAAACACAAACTATTTAGGAAATTATTGTAATTTTATTTTATTATGATATATTGGTATTTTTCAATTATGTATTGTACAAAATATCGGCCAAATGGGCGCCGCGACCACGGCGGCACACCTCCATCCGATGGTCCAAATTTTCGAAGACCCTGAGGCATAATGGAGGTTCTATGCCGTTAATGTGCCGAATTATCTCATCCTTTAGCTCTTGAATTGTTGCTGGCTTATCGACGTACACCTTTTCTTTCAAATAACCCCAAAGAAAAAAGTCCAACGGTGTCAAATCACATGATCTTGGCGGCCAATTGACATCGCCATTACGTGAGATAACACGGCCATTGAATTTGTTGCGCAAAAGAGCCATTGTTTCGTTAGCTGTGTGGCAAGTGGCACCGTCCTGCTGAAACCACATATCTTCCACATCCATATCTTCCAATTCGGGCCATAAAAAGTTCGTTATCATCTCACGATAGCGAACACCATTCACAGTAACTGCCTGACCGGCCTCATTTTGGAAAAAATACGGCCCGATGATGCCGCCAGCCCATAAACCGCACCAAACATTCACTCTTTGTGGGTGCATTGGTTTTTCGACAATCACTCTTGGATTCTCATTCGCCCAAATGCGGCAATTCAATTTATTGACGAATCCACTGAGGTGAAATTGTTTCTCATCACTCATCGCGAAGTGCACGATATGCATTTTGATTTGAATGCCCATTTTCATAATAAGCCTGAATAACTTTAACGCGTTGCTCGATTGTGTATCTTCCATGGTTCAAATTGAGTAAGTCTGAAATAGAGAAATGTCAAATAAAATTCGGAAAAAACTTGGCGTTTAGGTGTGGTTCACATTCAACATCGGCCCTTACAATTTAACCACCCTATAGTACAAGAAAAAAAAAATTGAAATGAAACTAAACGCACATACTTATGTAGGTACAAACAATTTCCATAGAAACAGAAGACTTTTTTTATCATTTTAAAAAGGACAGTAGTTCTGTATGTAAAATGTATTCTTGTTATTGTTGTTTTTATTGTTGTTAATTTTTAATGTTAACAAAGCGTCTGATCGAGTGGACAATGACTACTTGAATGCAAAAGTATAAGAATGTGTTCCTTTTGAATTTACACAATTGTGTTATATTGCGTGCGCAACAAAAAATGCAAACAAAGCACATTCAATAAAAAACGCATACATGCATAAAACAAATGTGTACGAAACGATGTAAAAATTACCAACGTTGAACTTTGTTTTGCAGGCAAAGAGTGAATGTAAATTTGAGCGTATGAATAAATCAAGAAAAATAGTGATTTTGCAGTTCTCTGTTGTGTATACACAACGTTTGGTCTCACAAAAATTAAAAAATTAACACCCATAATCATAAACAAGTATTAATTTAACAAACATATATTAAGAAAAATTTTCGTAGAAAATTTGTTTTGTAAACCTTTATTAAATTTAAAATATTTTTATGAAAACAGGCATTATGCCTAATGGAAAGCATATTCGATTAAATTTACAAACAAGATTTGAACCGTTTAGAAAATATTGTACATTAGGGTGGTTTTTTAAAATCGATTCTCGATTTTTAGTGGTGCTCACATCTAGGATTGTGCCGTTTAGTGAAAAAATACTATTTGAAAAATTTTAGCTCAATGGGACTTTGCTTAGCCGTGCCAAAAGTGCTCTGAAGGTTTAAAATATTAAACTACTTTTTACATTTTAAAAAATACTAAAAAAAACCACCCTAATATTCATATATACATTCATAAACTATGTCTCAATATTTCTTCCTATTCATAAATTTCATGTTCAATATACGAAATTTCGCTATCAGAATCACTCAGTACATCATCAACTTCAACATTTGGAGGCCCAGGTTTTTCCACAATTATAAAATTTTGTAAATCCTGGAGTAATTTTTTTCAATGATATAATGGAAGACAGTTTTTGAGAGCAGAATTCACTGCAGACCCCAACCAATTATACTGTTGACGTTAGAGATATTATTTCCTCGTTAAAGTCTTCAGCCACTTTGTCTACCTTCTTTATTTGAAGGCAAAAATTTAACAAATTACGTATTTTCATTGTAGCTGGCATTGGAAATGTGGAAAAAATTAAAACTTCAGGCAGTCATCGGCACCTAATTTTACTTTTTTTTTGTAATCTGTCGATCGCATATTTGATTAAAAATTTTTTTTGAATTTTCTGCGATGACGATTTTTGCGGTATTTTAAAAAAAGTTTGTAGGTATTTGTTTGTAGTATTGAATTTTTGTCAACAACCGCCAAGTTTATTGAGGCAATAAAAAATTTTTTTGCCCAAAATAATTTTTTTCAACAATATGTTGAATAAATCAAACAAAGTGTTTATCGGATCTTTATTTATTAATTATGATGTGCCAAAATCCCAATTTTTATTCTTTGATAAATACACTTACGTTTATTGTGGAGGATAAGCTAGTTCCTATGTGCATATCGTTAGCTGCTTAGGCCAATCAACCTTTTTCCAAAGACTTTGGAAAAACTAAAGATATTTTAAAAATAAAACTGTTAAGCGAATGAGAATTACTAACACTGAAGTTTTATTTGCAACGATCAGTGACTTGGGACACTAAACGCTTGAAGAAATTTGAAAAACGGGCTAAAAAGTGTTAAATTGAAATATTAACGGTTTTAGTACATTATCGTGGCAGTTTTTTTTCGAAAAAGCGGCCAAAAAGGGCAGAACATATTTTTTAAAGTATAACAAAAAAAATGTTAAACAAATAATCCAGATACAACTGTAGCTTTTACATTCTTCTATAATTGGTTATTGTGTTAGAAAATTTGCAATACTTGGTCAAAATCGTCTTCATTTCTTAAATCACTATCTATGTGATATTATGACATATTTATATATATATTGCGCTAGAACTAATATACAAGCATAACTCGTCATGCGTTTCGTAACTTGAAGGACAAATATTAACTTATTTGAGAATATACCTATATATATATAAGAACATTTAAAAAAATTTTTTTTAAGAAACGCTTTTCTAAAAAAAAAGAACTTTTAAAAAAAATTTTGCCCGCTCCCCCCCCCCCAGATTTTATCCTGGCTACGCCCATGTATTCGTGTACTGTCATCGGGATAATGTATGGCTGCAAAGTTTCATCCATTTCCATTGAGTAAAAGGCGGTCAAAAAAGCATTTTACCAAAAAAAACATGTTTGCCCCCCCCCTAGATTTTATCCTGGCTACGCCCATGTATTCGTGTATTGTTATCGGGAATATGTATGCCTGCAAAGTTTCATCCATTTTCATTGAGTATAAGGCGGTTAAATTAACGTTACAAGATTTGATTTTCCGAAGTGAAGCTAAAGAAAAGGTTTTAAAAAATAAGTTGCATTGTGTTAGTAATTGATGTTCTCTGAAATGCGTGAACCGATTTTGTTTCTGTAAAGTTCACGTAGAAGGTGACGTCAATACCAAGGTTTTTATGTATCAAATGTGTATTGGTTCATAAGTTATAGCCATTAGTGAACACTGCATTCATTCCGAAACATGCATTTATATTCCCATACAAATATCAACAAAATGCCCTCCATTTTGAACTCCTCCGAAACGGCTTGACCGATTTTTATGAAATTTTGTATGTGTATTTGTTAGGTATGAGAATAGGTCGTAGAGAATATTTTATATCGCTAGAGGGCGCAAAATATTGCAATAGGGGGAAAAGCTCCCTCTCTCCGAATTCTAAACTAATTAAACGAGTTTCTTAAAATTTGGCATGCAGACAATGTAACATCTGAAAGGGAATAGGGTGTGAAATAGGGTAAGAGGGCTAAAAGCTCCCCCTCCCTATATCTTCGAAACTAATCAACCGATTTTTTGAAATTTTGCAAGCAAATAGTGTTACAGTTGGAAAGAACTATAGCCTATAGTTTTTATTATTTAGGGCGTGAAATAGAGCAAGAGGGGTAAATCTCCCCCTTCCATCTATCTTCTTAACTATTCAACCAGTTTTCTTAAAATTTGGCATGCATACACTGTGACATCGGAAAGAGGGCAGGGCATTAAATAGGGCAATAGGGGTAAAAGCTCCGCCTCCCTATATCTTCTTAACTAATCAATTAATTTTCTTGAAATTGGGTAGTCAAAAAGTGTAACATCTGGAAGGAACTATAGCCTATAATTTTTTCTCAAAATTTGGCTAGCAGACACTGTGACATCTGAAAGAAATAAGTTATGTGGCAAAACAATGGTTGCCGGGCCAGCTAGTTTAATATAAATAAAGGGTCCGTTTCATTTTAAATAAATTCATGACACTAAAAGCCCTCTCAAATATCAATATACTTAAAGCAAAACTAGAAGATTAAACAAATTGATTGTTATTAATTGAATTTTTATAATACTGCACCCAGATCCAAAACTTAACCGTACTTTTAATGTTTTTTCATTCGAACGCAATTTTCAGGAAATTTTTTAAAATTCGATATTTCCTGAAAAACAAAGAGTATAATCATACCGACCAAAAAGTAAAAACGGCCTAAATAGAAATGACAAAAAGGGCTTAATTTGCTCCTTTTTTAGTTTAGGGCTAAAAATTTTACATCGCTTTTTAGGTACTTGAAAAGGTACTAAATTTAGCCCCAAAAGGGCTAAGTTGACATCACTGGCAACGATAAAAAATGGACAGGAGCTGTAAAATACTGTCATTACTTTGATTCAAATATCTGTGTAATTTTGATAACTTTTTCATTGAATCAAATAAAAAATTTGTTGACCTAAAATTAAATTTTTCACAAACTGTGCTGTTAAAAGTTTTCCTGAAATTTTTTTTGCTGTGTATACTAACAGTATTCTAACAGGTGGTACAAGAACCAATATTTTGAGGCGTAATACACATCAGCACAAACGTAAAATATCCCTTCCACTATGGCGGTGTAGGAATCAAAATAGTAATTCATCAACACAAAGGAGCCATTAGGTTAGGTAGAAATGACAGCCAGTATCCATCTGACACCCTTAGACCCAATGATCCTAGTATGTGTAAGCATGGAGTTTCACTTAACAGAACCCCCACCGTAGAACCAACCCGAACTTTTAACAATGCTAAAAATGAGCTCAATTTCAAGGCCAGAGATATCATACAATACGCCAAAGGTGGCGGATCCAATTTCAGCCAGTCGTCTTCTCTTCATAGCAGGACAGTGACTTTTAAGGTGTCCCGTGACAACAGATACCAAAAGAAATTCAGCGTAATTCAGTGCGGCCCATTTGCCATTAGCAATATCGGTAGTCGATTGTTGAAGTTCGAGTTTGCTGGAGGAGGGAGCCATTAAGAAAATCCACATTTTTGAGGCATTTTAATCTTTCAGAGTCGATTTAACGATATCTGTCCGTTTTGTTGTCTAATAAAACAAAACTTCCTCTATGTACAAGCTACCGGTGTAGGGTATCATATTGTTAGGTTAACTTTTAAAAATTTTTGTATTTTATTTCAAAATGAATCATCTGTTGCCAAATTTTCTCATTTTACATAATTTACATCGAATTTTAAACTTCTGCTGCAATATTATTTAACCCTTAATAGCGGAAATACCAATGACATTTGATAACATTTGACCACATTGTTCTGTAACTTAATGTTACTTAAACTATAGGAAATTTCCAACTAAAAACCATTTAAACAATTTTTTCTCGCCCAGAAGAGAAAAAAACCAAAAAGGATTTTCCATTCTTTACTAATAAAATTTAATTAGTTTTTAAGGATTTTGTGCACAAAAGTTTCCGTTTTCTTGATGTCCATTAAACCTAAAACAACAGATTTAAAGTATTTGATAAAGATTTTTGTTAAGAAAATATTAAAATTTAATTGTAAAAAAACAAGCCAAATAAGACAATTTGGATTTGGATCACTCAAATTACAACAAATATCCGTTTATTTAGTTGTTGCTTTTTGGGTTTTTCTAAATCACTGTAAACTGAATGAAGTTTGAAATGCAAAATTGTACGGTCGATAACGTCTTGAATACTTAGCGACGACGTAAAAACGTCGTCGTTTTTAAAGTCTAAATGACTGGATTAAATTTAATTTTTTTTTTTTCTGATTTTTAGACTTCTTCTAGTTGTGTGTATTTAGGCAGAGGGCGTGACAAATCTCTGTCTGTAGACAGTTAAGTAAATGTTATTATACATAAGTACTTGCACTCGATTGCAGTTTTTTTCTTCTTCTAGTGTCTTGTCTAAGTGGTCAGGAAAACTCATCGAACATTTTTAAGTTGGACTAGTTAAATGACTCAACATTTGATAATTTGCCAAAGCAACAACAAATTCCTACATATTCTAGATAAAACGGAAATAATTTTAAAAATCATTTACTTCTGCTCAAATTTCGTACAAACCTTGTTTAGATTATCAAACGGAAGCAATTAGTAAAATGCATTTAGATTTCTTTTAAAATGTTCAATCTAAAAAATCTTTAAACATTTAAAAAGAATTAACATTTTAGACATACAAGTTACAATTTATTTCTTTAAAAAAAATCTATTCGTTGTAACTTTTTCTTAAATACATAAAATCTTTTTCATTTTTAGTTTAATCCTTTATCAAGAACTTCTTGTTTTATTTGATTTCTTTCGATTCCTGCTAATAACGGTTCCTTGTCCATTATGATCTTGTACTATTGCATTTGTGGTTTTCTGTCACAGCAGGAGTTTGTCGTCCGTCGGAAGCGGTGTTATTTGATGGCGTGTAAGATTTGTCCTTTAGTCTGGTCATAAGAGACAATAACAGTATTAACAACAACAAAGAAATCTCTTGTAAACCATTTTAATTTTATTGCCTTGTCTTGTCTCTTCCCTCTCTTTTTTGACACTTTAACTGTACACAGTAGGAATTGATATTTTTTTTTTTTTCTATGTAGAACACTGTACGAAGTATTAAGGCAGATTTATTTTATTTGATGAAACTTTAAATACCAGAATTTCTATATAAATAAAAATGCTACGAATTTTCTAAGTGTAAAAAGCCAAGCATCTCTTTACTCCCAGTTATAGACCTAAAGCAACGTCACCATTTAAGGACCAAAATATGTACATATATAAAAAAATAAGTGTCGCCAGGATTGTAATAACCATAATATCCAATAAATTTGTTGCAAGGCTCACAAGCCTTTTGTACTTTCGTTTCCTTTTATGTGCATTTCTTTGTGAGTGCACAAGTTTTAGTGTTGTGTTGTCACATACACTCTCGTTACTCCTGCTGGGTTACGTTGATGCCCTGTGTCTTGTGTCGTAAGACCTAAAGATCCATATTAAATTTGTTTTATTGTTGCTTGCCATTGTGACAAGTGTGACGATATTGTTGTATTTTATTAGACAATTTACTCGTTTGTACCAGATTTTTTGGTTTTTGTCTGCATCCTTGTAATAAGAATTGACCGACAAAGGATTTAATAATTGTCAACATCTATGTCAATTTATTTCTTTTTTTTTAATTCTGAATCACTACGCAAGTGTCACTGGACAAGTGTTTTTTGGTCTATACAAATCATTTGATTGTTTTGTGGATAAGTTAGGATTGGCGCCAAATTGAATTCTTTACTGGTTTAAAATTTCTTTCCGCTTCCTAAGTGGAGAAAGAATTTGTAATGTTGGTTTTATCTTAAAAGCGGATCATGTTATTTGTTGTTTATGGTTTTTCATAAAGGTTAAAAAACTATGTAAGAAACGCCAATTTTTATATAAAGTGAAATTTGGATAAAACGAACCGGAAAGGAATCGAAAAATACTTTATATAACTCCCCCCCGTTTCCACATCCAAGTGCAAGTTCAAAAAACTCAATACACTTAAACTTTTTCATTAACATTCACACAATTTTTGTACTTTCAGCCAATCGGCTGTTTCCTCGATTTTTCTTTGATAATACGTATGTATACACAACTTGCAAGTAATTACTTGCATGTGGAAACGTAGGGTAACTATAGTCGTTGTGCATACCCTGCAGATAACGACACTAGACCATTCATGCATGTAAAGAGTAGTCCATAAAAGAAGAGTACTCCAAAACTACTCCAAATATATGGTTAAACGGGTGTCCAATTAACATTACGATGTCCTAGGAGGGGACCATATAACCCACCGAAGTAGTCCCTAAACTACTCCATGGAATACTAAAGTGGGTTAGTTTTAAAAGTACTCCATGTAACTACAGTATGGAGTACACTTAAGGGATATTTTAAGCATTTTTCTTTTTCATTTTTTACTAATCGCCTTTTATGGTGTGTACTTGGTATTTTGAATTTTTTTTATCTTTTTTCCACAAATTTAACAAACTTTCACTTTTAAATAAACAATTAATAATGGACACCATCAGGGCTACCAATGTTTAATACTGTAAACTATAGAAAACTATACATCATGCTGTTGTTGGCAGCACTGCATGTTAATTTCTTATAACATGGTCCATACTACAGTACATTGGACCATGTTGTAAGTAGTCCATTTAAGCCACAATGGACCACGTAGTCTAATATTATCTGTAGGGTATGTTTCAGTTATAGCTTGGTATAATAAACTTTTAAGAAATACGAAAAAACTTCGTTGTAATAATTTTTTTTTTTTTTTTTTTCATTTTGCAAAGGACGTTTTTTATGAACAAGTTAGAGTGCAATATTCGGCTGTGCGAATCTTTAATTCCCTCCAGCGACAGTTAGGATATTGCAGGAGTGGGCTTTATATCAGCCCTACACAGAACAAAATTACAAATTGTCTCTAATCACCAAATTTATACCAAATTCATAGAATCAGAATTGTTGATTTTGCGCCTGTTACCAAAATGATTATATTGATTACTAAAAATTGTAAGAATTTAATATTTTGAATATATTTTTTTTTTTTTTGTTTTTCAATAAATAATATTTTTAATTTTAATTAAAAAAATGATCAAAAAACTTAGCTATTTCAAACAATGTGTTGATTGATTTTGACTATTTCCAACAATAATTTCAAAAGTTTAAATTATTTTGTTTTAACCGAAATAATTTTTTGTTATTTAATTATTATTTTAACTCAAAATTTTTTTCAAAACAACTAAAATGTTAATTGAATCAATATAATATTTTTAATTTTCTTTCAACAAAAAAAAAATAATTGATTCAATTATCACACTAATTAAATTTTAATACTTTTTAAATCATTTTTTAATTGGAAAAAATTAATAATAATTTTTTCTGTGTATGCAAATTATGAACCGATCTTCACGAAATTTAACAATGTGATTTCTCGTTATGTATATAAAACTGTGAAAAGCCAAAATTTGTTAAAACAGCGTACTAAAGTGTTTACCGAGAGTAGGCTTTAAATGAAGCCTATGGCAGACTAAAGTGAAAAATAACAAGTAAGAGTGCTATATTCGGCTGTGCCGAATCTTTGATACCCTCCACCGACACTTCGAATGTTTTAGGAGTAATATCTGTATGATGTCTTTTTATTATTATAATATTTATAAAAACAGACATCTGCATTAAAATTGATTGCGGTTTAAACCTATATTAAATTATTGACCGGCAATCAGAAAGTTAATTGCTTTTTTTTTGCAATTTTAACAAGCTTGAGTACAATATAGAGTTGTCAACCGTTTAAGAATAATTCGATTAATCGATCAAACAAAACCAAACTCTTGTTCGAATAATTTTAAAATGGCGATTTTCGAATAACGAATAAATCGATTATTTAATGTCGATTAATCGAACAATTTTGTTTTTTTTTTTAAATAAATTAAATAAAAGCATAGAAACTGATTTCTTCTCATACGTTTTTTGTGATTTTATACAAAATGTACGAGAGCTAAAAAATATTGTAGCCATAGCCCGGACTGTAATTAATCTTAATGTCATAGTGTTTCAAAAATGTATTTTATGTTCTTATTGAACATATCTTTGACAAAAATGTGTATCAACTGTTTTCTTTTTAAATCAAACGTTAAAAAATTTCAAGAAAGGAAGTTTTTCAATTTTGGGTGAAAAACTTAGAAATAAACAAAAAGCTAAAAAATAAAGAATGGATTTACATAAACAAATCATATCATGAAAGTAGAAAAGGTTGTTATTGTATTATTCTTTTTTTAAATTATATATATTTTTACAATTTGCGTAAGTGTCACAATATTACATTGAAGATAATGTAGTGGAAGATAATCCAACGACATCAAAAAATTTCGAACTTGGTCCAATTGAAAAATTCATAAAGAAAGACAGCGGTTGCTTTATGGAAGAAACTGTATGCAAAAGTTTAGCTGAAGATGGCAGGTCTGCAAACGCCAAACTAATATCGGATTATTATGGAATTAATTGTTTTACAATGCCTTTAAGTAATACAACCATATGGAGTTAAGATGAAAAGTTGTACGTTTAAAAAAAGAAGAATTCATAGCAGATTTTAATAAAAATAAAGAAGAAAATGGAAGACTTTCTATAGTTATAGATGAATGGTACATTCGTCCATTCTTAAAAATACTTTATTTTTTTGTAAAACTAATTTTTAATTTTTTTTATTCGTTATTCTCATCGATTAATCGAAAAATTTTATAGATTTAATCGAACAAACAAAAACAATTATTTGAATTATTCGAACAAAGTTGAAATGCGAATAATTGACCACTCTAGTACAATATCATGATTCGTAACAGTTTAAGCCGAACTAAAATGATTTTCAGGAGGTCAATTTATATTGAAGCCATGGTAAGCTATGAACCAATCATCCCAAATTCTGCAGAACGATTTCTGGTATTAAAAAACATAAATTTCTTTACAGCGGTGCAATTAGTTTAAGCGTTTGCAGTGAATTTCAGAAGGCTGCTAAAATGGAGTCTAAGGTAAAATATGGACCGTATATCACAAAATTGCATAACATTTTTTCTGGCCATATGAAGCTAAACTGGAAGAAAGTTTACCGCGTATTTAATTATTTTACCAGAGTGGGCTTTATATGAGGCCTATGGTAAATTATGCACCGATCTTCACTAGTTCTATAAAACTGTGATGTACCAAATTTTGTTATGATATCATTATTTTTTACGAACTTAGGCGTACTAAGCTGTTTTCCGGGAGTAAGGTTTATATGGGGCCTATGGTAAATGATGGACCGTTCTTCACAAAATTTTAAAGTCTTATTTCTCGTTCAATAAAACTGGATTTTAGGCTTACTATACTGTTTTCCGGTATATTCCAATTGAATTTGATTTCCAATTGAATAAAACGAATTGTTGCGAAATCTTATATCATTCTGTGCATTTTTCCACCATTTATGTTAGTTTTTGTAACAAAATTATCAACTTTTTTTAGGTGGTGGTTCGACATTTTAATTCATAGCTCTGGTCCTACTGAACCGATTTTGCTGGATTTCAATCCAAAACTGCTTAGGATAACTACAAGCAATTTGACAACAAGTTTGTTTATTTCTTTTGAGTTTTTCGAACGTGAGCGTGTTTTCAACAGACGGACGGACAGACGGACATGGCTAAATCGACTTAAAATTACTCAAGGACCCAGAATATATATACTTTATAGGGTCTGAGATGAATAATAAAAAAGTTTCACACGGAATGACAAACTTAATATACCCTCTTCACATTATATAATGTTCGGTTCTTTCTTGAAAATAGTTACGAACGGTATTAAGGGTTGTGTATGTCTACACAATCACTAAAAAAATAGATATCGTTCCTGGGTGTGTGAGCCGAACGTTAAATAATGTACTGTTTATTTTCGAACACTGGTTCAAACATCAAAAAAAATTGATGATTTTGTTAAATTTTACTCTTTTCAAGTTATTTTTTTTTTTAAACCAATGGTTTAAAATCGTAATGTTTTATTGCATGAAACATTAGATTATTTTAATATGAACATTTTGCCCAACAAGACATAGATTGGTACAAAACTACAGAAGATTTAGTAAATTAACCCACATAGAAATTCAATAGTTTTAAGCTATTTTTAATGTTTGTTGTTACTAAAAATTTAGCTTTGTATATTTATTTGTTGTGTTTTTCTTTGATTTGATACAAATCGAAAAGTGGTTTAATTTAATTAATCTTCTGTAACTTTATCATTTTTGCACCGATCTGGAGATCCTATTGGGCACAAAATGTTCGTATTGAAATTGGCTAATGTCGTAAGTGATAAAACGTAAAAAAATATTTGCATTTCAGTCACATCATCTTTTGAAAAACACAAATAACGGTTATTTTGGAATATCTGTTCTACAATTCTGACTTCATATTCGGATTCAGCGGACAATTTCACATAAAGATAAGGTGTCAGATTCATTTGGTCAAAAAACTGTCACGTAGTGTTATAGGCTAGATTACACTATTATACTTTGTATTAATACATGTCAAAAACTCAAGTAATATGACAAAGTGTGATACTGTGAATGCAATGTGTCACGAAAATGACAAGTATTAAGAAAAAAGTTTGACATCCCATACGACTTCATCGTTTTTTGAAAAATTTCTAAACAATAATACTTTTCATTGGATCAGGGTTGCATTTTATTTCATGTTTGAGTGTTTATACTTTGTGTGATGGTGTGAACACAAACTGTCATGTTACATTAGATTTTTTGACAGTCGCAACAAAACTCATTAGATTTCTATCTCACAAAGTATTATGGAATACGTAAGATTTTTGAGATAGTGTAATCTAGGCTTATGTACCGATCTTTATGAAATTTGACAGTGTGATTTTGTGACTTTGTGTGATTTTTTACAACTATGCGTACTTAAGTGTTTTCCGAGAGTGGGCTTTTTTTAAGGCCTATAGAAAATTATGGAACGATCTTCATGAAATTTTGTAGTATGATTTCGTGTCATATAGAACGAATCTGTTTCAAATCTTATATCAATATGTGCGTTCCGCTACTATTTATGTTAGTTTTTGCAGCAAAATTATCAGTTTTTTAGTATGGTTCCACATTTGGATTCATTAATCTTATCCTACTAAACCGATTTGGCTGAACTTTAATCCCAAACTGCTTAGGATATCTAAAAACAATTTGACACCAATATTGTTATTTTCTTTTTATTTTTTTTGAAAGTGAGCGTGTTTTCAACAGACGAACTTGGCTTAATCGACTTAAAATTACTCAAGGACCCAGAATTAATATACTTTATGGGGTCTAAGATGAATACTAGGGTATTCAAACGATTAACCGCTGTTCGATTAATCGATTAATTTTGGGCGATTAACTGTTCGAATAATTGAATGTTTTTTCAGTGTTAGTTTTTTTCTTTAATGTAAAAAAAACAAGCCGGTCCATTGTAAACACCCTTTTATTGTTTCTTAACTGAGGAAAATTTCCTTCGAGTAACAATTTTTTTTAAAATGTAGTCAGTACAAAGATTGAAACCAAAGGAGTTTGGGAATTAACAACCCTACAGATAACATTGGACTACGTGGTCCATTGTGGCTTAAATGGACTACTTACAACATGGTCCAGTGTACTGTAGAATGGACCATGTTATAAGAAATTAACATGCAGTGCTGCCAACAACTGCATGATGTATACTTTTCTATAGTTTACAGTATGATGGTGTCCATTATTAATTGTTTATTTAAAAGTGAAAGTTTGTGAAATTTATGGAAAAAAGGTAAAAAAAATTTAAAATACCAAGTACATAAATATATTTAATAATAGCAAAAATAGACTACAGTACACACAACAAAAGGCGATTAGTAAAAAATTAAAAAGAAAACTGCTTAAACTACCCCTTAAGTGTACTCCATACTGTAGTAACATGGAGTACTTTTAAAACTAACCCACTTTAGTACTCCATGGAGTAGTTTAGGGACTACTTCGGTGGGTTTTATGGTCCCCTCCTAGGACATCGTACTGTTAAATGGACCACATTTTATCCATATATTTGGAGTACTCCTACTCCTTTATGGACTACTCTTTACATGCATGTATGGACTAGTCTCGTAATCTGCAGGGAAAACTGATAAAGAATATGGTATGTATTTGGTATACGAACTCAAACAAGTTTTTTACATTTATTGCACCGTCGAAAGCAAATTTGTTTTCATTGAAAAATTCGATGCACGATGAAACTCATAATAGTTGCGTTCAAGAACACAAAAGTTTTTACTATTTTTTACTAAACTTTCTGCATTTTACGAAATTGCGTTCGAGTACACAAAATGCAGTAAATGAGAACATAAATTGAGAGCGAAAAGTGACAGTTCTTGTCTGAGTATTTACAAATTTTTACTGCAGAAATTTTTGCAGTAAAATTTAGTAAATCAAAAAAACATATGTTTCATAAGGTAAACAAACAAAAGTAACAAACAAAAAGCATACAAATTGTTAAATAAAAGAAAAGTTGAAATAAAAATTAAACCAAAACAAAAAGCGAATAAATATTAATTATATTTGTATTTGGCTAAATATTAATTATATTTGTATTTGGCTA
The DNA here is from genome assembly GCA_930367215.1 of Pollenia angustigena. NCBI lineage: Eukaryota > Metazoa > Arthropoda > Insecta > Diptera > Polleniidae > Pollenia > Pollenia angustigena. Next base: position 170,340,578 of record OV884058.1, read on the forward strand.
AATACAAACTATTTTTTTTTTTTTTTTTTTTTTTTTTGCTTTCTTAAAACTAAAAATTTTTTGGCGAACTAATTATAGTTATATTGCCAGGGTATCACACAAATTTTAGGAGCCTCAAAGTCCTCGTTCGACCTAAACCTCCGTATAGGAAGGCGAGAGCTTCCAGAATCCGCTCCAGAGTATATTGGTCTCCACCAGTAATCTTCCGAGTTATTTCCTTGGTACTCCACCAGTAAAACGTCTGAGTTATTTTGGTTCTCTACCACATTTACTCACATTGAGTTATAAATGGTTTTCCACCAGAACAAAACCTCAAATTGAGATTAAAAACGATTGCATATAGTTAATGCAGATACCGCAAAAACTGTAACTCGGTACAGTTATACGACGCCGAAACACTAACCAATGCGGGGTGACACCGCAAAACGCAACAAAAGCAGACAAATAAAAACGACCTGTTTGTCCTTGAGAAAAAATGACAAAAAGCGCGAGCTGATTCTCCACTTAGAAAAGTTTTACGAGTGATATACAAACTCTTAAAATTTGTTTTATGTTATTTTTTTAGAGTTGTAAAAGTGTGAAGTATTTGGGTACTTAAGTAATCAATAGCAAAAAAATAATTCATGTTCTTTAAATATAATTTAACCCGCTACAAATTAGTAAAATCAAAAAAAATAAAAAACAAACAAATATGAAAGATTACATAAAAATGTTCGGGATTAATTATTATTTGCCATTAGCTGTTGCCTTTGTTTTACGAATAAATGAATCTTAACCTTATTAAATAACTTTATTTTGACGGGTCCATGATTGGCCATGGGTCCTAAATAGGAAGAGTACCCTCGAAATTTTGTCTTTATGTACTGTGGTGTAGAGTATCAAATGGTTGGGCTTGACCGACTATAATTTCTTACCTGTTTTTTCGAGTATATTGGACATTCAACATTTTTTACACACTTTTCATTTACTTATGTATTTTAATGCACTTTTTATTTTATACATACAAACATACATTTATTGTTTAATTTATTATATAAAAATTTAATATATCTTTTACTTTTTAATACATTTACTATACAATTTCTTATTTGCACACAACTACCATAAGAAATTGTGAAATTTCTCAAAACAAAAATTGCCAAATTAATTTGAAAACAAATTCTAAAGTTCTTAAAAACTTTTTTAACAATTTTTTTGCACTTGCTTTCCATATACTATTTAAATATAAAAATTATTTTGTTTTATAATCATATAATAGCATAAATTTGTTTATAAATTTAGATTTCTTTACATATTCGTTTATCATATCACAGTTACTAAATACATATAATAATATACATTTTAAAAACAATTTTAATTTACATCAAACTTAAACAGAGAATATGAAAATTATATTATTTTTAGCACTAAATAATTTGTGATTCTTATTAAAAAAAAAAAATATCCATAAGTGAAACATATGCTTTTGATATGTTTTTTTATGATTTTTCTTCTTTTCTTTACTGGTGTAAAACTGAAGAAAATGATTTTAATGTCATTTCAATGTCATGATACTTTCTAAGTTATTGTTTTCAAATTTCTGCCAAATAATTGTTTGATTTCGTTTGGTCTGACAGTTTAAGACAGTTCAAATCCGGTATTACTGGTTACAGCGTATCTTAGTTTATCTCTCAGTGTTGACTTCTTCTGATAATTTGGCAACTTGAGTAAATTGAAACAAGTGGATGAGGTGGGCAAACGGTTTAATGGATCCTTCTTGCGTATGGTGAAAAACCCTCGTATTACACTGCCAATTGTATCACCCGTATCCTCATCATCACCAACTTCAACGCAACGTATTGAAAAGGGAGGCTCTAAGTGGGCAAATCCCAATAGAGGAGGTTTCGAACAACTGGTAACAAACTGAAAAGAAAATGAATAAATAATGATTCAAGTTCGCTTTTTCTACCTTAAATATTTTTCAACAGTTTTCATTTATAAATCATAGTTATGATTCCTTTAAATGGAAGCGAACTTAGTAGTGCTGCTTAAAGGATTCTTTCAGAAGTAAGACTGTCCCAAGAATGCCTAAAAGACTACCCTGTTAAGCTTCGTAAAAAATTTTGCCAAATGGAGAATTTCGAAGTCAGTATATAATACTTAAAACTGATTGTATATATAAAGTCGATAAGAAACATGTTCGAATTTGCATTTAAGTACTAAATCTAAATTCAAAAGAACGCTGAAAACAAAACTACATGATTTCATATTCCCAAATATTTTACGACACATGTAGGTACTCATGTAACATAATGCGTCATAATAAATGAGGAGGTTCTTTTCAAAACTTGATTATTCATCTTTCGACAGAAATGGTTTAATATTTTATGTTTCTTTGGTAACATTGAAATAAAAACTCTGCGAAAATAAAATTAGGAAAAAACTCTTTTATTAACCAGAAAAAATGAAAGGCATGATTTAGTCAAAAGTAGATTATTCCAGTTCAAAATGAAATTCCTTAAAAACTATTCGCAAATTGCGCAAAAACCTTTGGGTTGACTAGTCAAGTTTTGAAAGAACCTCATCAAACTCAATTCAAAAATGTTTTCAATTCCGATTTAGAGTTGGAATAATTTAAAATATAATTAGAAATAATTAGTATTGTGGTTATTTTAATTAGTATTGTGGTTATTTTGTTGAACTATTTATGGTGTTTAATCCAAATTTGTAATATTTTTAATTAGGCTTAAGTTCATGAAATTTAATTTTCATTAAATTATTTTTATTATTATTAGAAATTTCTAAATTATAAATGGAAAATTCTCGGTCCAAAAAACAGCATTCAATATCGATAGAAATAAACGTTTGAATTTTATTATTATTTCGATCAACACGAGTGCCGGGATTTGGTATCTAAATTCTGAACTAGATCAAGAGAGTTCTGAGGTATAAATATCTATAAATTCCCAAAAGTTCTTACTTAAAAGCCACTTACTTACCTTCAAAAACAATTTCTTCTCTTCTTCCGTAAAATCTTTAGCTAAAATGTCCCAGAGCCAACCCACAACACGATGTGAATCATGAAAACCTCCATAATACTGTGTATGTTTGCGTAAATCTTTTAAATCGAGCGGTACCGTATCACCCGATATTAAACGTTGTAATTCGGGCGGTGAAAATAATGAAAGCCATTCGGGATTGACAATACTACGAAAACCACGATTAAAAGCTTGAGTCTGTTCGCGTATTTGTGTATTCATGTGGAAATAAGCCATATAATGGATATAAACAAGTTTATTGTGATCAGTAACGGCACGCACCCTACCACCTGGATGTAATTCATGTGTAACAATTTTACCCATAACATCTTGATCCACAGAAAAAGTTAAATTTAGATCGGCAACATCTTGTTCATAATGTTTGATGAAAGTCAAACTTTTATAAAGTTCTGCATCCAGAGAGGGCAATTCATCCATGCAAGAGTATAGCACTTGATGGGTTTGGCCTAATAGTTGGGACAAAAAGAAGGAAGCGAAGGGTACATCTACCACTATACCTTCGTAAACTGCCTTGCCCAACATACGGCCTACAAATTCAAATAACTGTAAATGATTATCTTGCACATAAGAAATGGGTGAGGGATATAAACGCTGGTCCGAAGTGGTTTTAAATAAATTTAAGGAAGGATCAAACACTTTTTTAATGGTTTCCTCTAGAAACTCTTTAAAAACGCCGTCTTGATCTATGCCGGCTTCATGTAAACCTTGTTGATTTATAAAACGCACGCGTATAACTCCCTGAAAAGAAATATTTCCTTAATAAACGCAACATATTTTAATGCGTGTCTTTATATATGTACAAACCTTAAGAGCATGAGGCTTTAAAGCCGCCAATTGTCTGTAGCCATCTTCCACAATACGCTCACGATGTATAACAATTAATGCTGATCTGGGTGAGGCACACGCTGACTCTGTTAGTCCTAGTACAGCCTTTTCATTTTGTACAAATTTTCTAAAAAGTTTAACACGGTCTTCATGCGGTATAATATGAGGCATTTTTTGCAGGAGAATTACAGCATGTCGTTTACCCTTTTCCAAGTCATTTATAAAGGCAGAGGGTTTCACTTCATGTATGAGCCAATGATTGGCTGGAGTAAATCGCCGGCGACAATCTCTTTTATACAAACACAACATTAAAGTGTGCAAAGATATAAAAACGGGAGAGTGGGTGATATTTTTGGTGGTACCTTAAAAATTTAATAATTATAATATAAATTTTCTAATTAAGAATAATAACACTGTGATAGAAATTTACACCGTACACCTCATTCGGGTACGCTGAATCCAGTGGTACTGGCCGTTTCTTTAGGTTAGCTCTGGTTTCCGAAATATACCGTTATTTCGAAAATGGAGGAGGTTGCACAACATTTGTTCGCGTAACTCAAAAACGCTTTAGCTTATTGAAAAAAATATTTTCTAAACGAAACAGTTTTTGAGTTACGCAAATATATGTTGTGCAACCTCCTCCATTTTCGAAATAACGGTATATCTTGAAAACAAGAGCTAACCTAAAAAAAGGTTAGCACCATTGGATTCAGCATACCCGAATTATGTTAAAACGCCGTGTGCCCGGCATGTCTATTTTTCAACTAGCACAGTGTAATTAGCTTAATATTGAGTTTTTTTTTTTGGGAAATTTACGGTAACCTGTGATCACTCATTTGTTCCTTTTATATTAAAAACTTAATACCATCCAACAAGAGTGTTAAATTAATATTAAATTTTTTATTTTGAAAAAATGATAACCTATTAATTATCTTAAATTTCGATATTATAAATGAACACTTAAGCCCCTCTGTGGTTTCCTATATTTCCCAACAAAAAGGGTAATTTTTTTTATAACTAAAAATTAGAATGGATTTAAATAATTACCAAATATATCCTCATTGATTATTTTATACAAAATATTATTTAAGAAATAAGTCAGCATAATAAAATCATTCAACTGAAATAATTTTTGTTCGGTGTACATTTCATGTTCATCAAGAACCCTGAAAACAAAAATATGCATATATGATTTCATATTCCCAAATATTCTACGACATACTCACGTTACATAATGAGTCATACTGTCACAAAACAACATCAGCATGGACGTCTGCGGCTTACGTTGAAAATCTTCACATTTAAACAATTCCAAAAACTCTTTCAAAGCACAATTAGGACCCAATGACGTTATAAACAGCCATAAATCATAGAAAACTTTGTCAACAAAACAAATACCGGTTAAAATTTCCAATTTCAGCTGAGACAAAGTATTTAAAGCAGCATAATACATCGCGCATATACGTGAAACTTGTATCACCTCAGGTGCATCTAATTTTCGCCAGGTTACTTTAGTATTTTTACTTAGACTTGTGCGCGTTGAACTGCGATCTAAAGCACGTCTTAACAGATTGCTAGTAGAAGCTTGACTTGGTGGATGGAATTCTATGCGTTCAAAATTAAAATTGATTTCTTTGAGAAAGTCTCCCATAGAGATTTGTAAACAGCGTATGCTCCACAGCATATGAAATTGTTTCTTAATTAAAGAAACACATTGATTTTGTGCCGGATCTTTGGAAGGGGTATGCCAACCCAACAGTTCATGCCATTGAGTAAAAACTCCTTTAGAAGTGGAGTTGCTTGGTATGTTTTCAAATAACAGAGTAACAGTGTTCTGAAATAGAGAAATATGGTAATTGTTGTTCCTTCCTCGGTAGAGATTTTTACTCACCGTCAGTAAAGGATAAGCCAATAATTTTGCTTCATTCAAATTTTCTATATTAAATAAATTAATAATATTGCCCAATAATGCCAAACTCTTAGTAGCAGGCAAATTTTTGCCATAATCCGTAAACCATTCCGAATCCTCAGAAATACCCAAAGCCCTTTTTAAAATCCACATTGAAGACAATTGTTCTATGCACTGAGGGGCAGTAGAACTTAAGTGATAAACTAATGCTGGTACCGATAAAATCTCTAATAAAAACTGTGCAATAATATTGCGTGAAAAGTCCCCATCTATTAGAGGTCTTGTACATAAAGTCATGACTGCTATTAGGGATACTGGCTTCAAAGACAATTCTTCACGAGAGGTGCCTTTTATAAGTATGGACTAAAAAATTAATTTATATATGTACATAATTATTTTATTTTCATTTCAATTGCTTTGTCTACTTACTCTCATTATTTTAAAGAAATTATTTTGTATTAGATCGCCCTGTATGTTGCAACATATTTTCTGCATAGCTAACTGCAGTTTTTCAAATTGTTTAACTCTCATAATACCCCATGACTTCGGCGAGGTAAATACAACTAAAGTATGAAGATATAAAGCCAATGATATACTATCCGTATGGCTTTCTGTAATATTAACGGAAAAGTTATTTATTGTTTAAGATGTTGAGTAATTGTAAATACCTGGTTTAATATCTTCCAATAATTGTAGATTGAAATTTAGCAAAGTTTTAATATGCGCTATCCATGGCAGACTAATAAAAAGAAAACAAATTGAAATAAATTTTGAATAAATAAAAAACTCAATAAATCTTGGCTATTATTTTGTAGTAAATAAAATATGAGCGGAACCAGATGGGAATTAAAACTTTTTTGAAAACTTCCTAAGAAGTTTTTACGAAATACAAACATATTTTAAAAATTAGAAACTATATAAACAACACTTCTATTCCATTTATATCAAGACCAATTCAAATATTTAAAGGTAATTACATCACTTTTAAGATATTGTTTGATCTCTCAAGGTCAGATATTGTCGCTTTTCTCAGTAAAAATTTAAATATGAGGCATTATTCGTGAAGATGGAGATCCCATTTCAAACTTCTACAATATAATAACGACACCATACCGTAGGCTTGTTAAAAACAATAAAAAGGTATTAAAGTTAGAAAAATTTTAATTTAAACCGGAAGTAATCAGCACAGTGCGCCAAATATTGTAAGTATTAAAGTATATTTTAACATAATGCATAACTTACTTCAAAACGTTTACAGTATTTTAAATATGATAACGGCTAATTTCGGATTTAAAAAAAATCCGAGTCTGAAAAATTGGAATTCAAAATAATAACTTCCGCTTTAAAAGTGCTTTGCGCCTTCGCCCCCAGACTGAGGCATGACAGCTTCTACAGTAGTCATTATAATCAAGACACATTCTTCTAGGATGAGTCCCTATCACCCAGTGACCCGTAATGACCGATATCACTGTGCTTACCCGGTCCCTGCCGAGACCAAGTAGCACGCGCGTTCTCGACGTGTCATAGCTAGGCCATCAAGTCCTGGCCATCAGACAGGTATGCTCCCCCTGCCATCTCCCCTGAGCCCATCTGTACGACTCTCAAACATAATTTTTGTTAATTTTTATTAAAATTTATAAATATAATATCCTGAAGAAGATTTCCAAAGGAAATCGAAATATCGATAATAAAAATATACGAAATATTTAAAATAAAAGTGACCTTAAGCTTAAATATTAATAAAGAAGAAAAATATTTAAAAAAGGTCGAAGAAATTTGAATAAAATTCATAACTCTTAAACCATTCTTAAACTTTTACAGTATAATAAGGACGCCTTTCGGCTAATTTTGGTTTAAAAAAAAGGAAAAGGTATCAAAGTTCGAACAATTTTAATTTAAAATGGTTATTTCCGGTTTTGAAGATGAAAAAAATGTTTAGTTAATAAGATTTTGTTTGCTTTATTCTTGATAAAAACACTAAAATTAATTGTTGGGGGATAAGCTAGTTTGTATGCCCCTTTCACTGGTTGCTTAGGCCAGATGATCAGGAAAAATTCTCCCAAAAAAATTTTAGAAAAGCCAAATTTATAAGCAAACATAACTTCAGAGAGTAACCCTGCCATTGCTATTATTTGCTTGATACTTAAGTAATATTATAACCCAAAATTTTTGACTCTAAGCCATAATTTTGCGGTTGTATTATATACTTGTGTTATTATGTCTTATACCAGCAATGCCGGTCGCAAGCCCGGATAAAACGGCGAGTGTTTGAGGTAAAGGGTAAAACTGATCCTCAGTAAAATATCTGATAGTTGGTCCGAATGGCTTACATGAAAATGTGGCGTCTCGGGGAGTATGCATGGTAATTATATTATGCTAAGTTAGCTATCAGTAACTCGATGTCATTCCTAGAGGACGTTAGGTGGCAGCCCCATCATCTAGGATATTCTGCGAATGGCCAATCACCAATCCAGAAGAAAAACAACAGCGATTACAGAAACTTCAACAAGATTTAAAAACAACAAACCCCTAGCATTGATGACGGAACTTGGCATAAGAACACGGATTACGATAGGACAATGAAACGTCAGAACACTAAGAGAAACGTCCAGATTAGCACAACTAGAAAAACAACTGACAACCTATAGAATTGATATAATGGGTATTAGTGAGATGCGATGGATTGATAGTGGTGAAATTACAACAGCAAATGGCAATAAAGTACTGTTTAGTGGCAAACCATCAAGAGCTGAAAGTGGCGTTGGAATTGTTATAGGCAAGAGAAATGTTGATGCTCTGATCAACTGGAAGGCAATATCAGATAGAATTATACTAGCAAGATTTAGAGGAAAAATTAGACATTTGACCACAATTCAATGTTATGCACCCACTTAAGATGCTGAGGATGATGACAAAGATAAATTCTATGAACATCTTATTAAGACAATAAACTCCACAAGCAAGAGAGATGTCATCGTACTCATGGGAGACTTAAACGCTAAAGTGGGATGTGACAACAATAACACAGAAAAAGTCATGGGTAAACACGGAATAGGTGACAAAAACAATAATGGTGATCGTCTTATTGACCTCTGTCAAACATCGCAAATGGTCATAGGGGGAACTATATTCCCACGCAAACGTATCCATAAATACACATGGACATCACCAGATGGTCGCACGCAGAATCAAATAGACCATATATGTATAAGCAGAAAATGGAGAAGCTCACTAATCGATGTAAGAACTAGAAGAGGAGCGGATATGGATACAGATCACGAACTCGTCACTGCCATCATTAAGATGAAGATTAAAGGCCAAAAACAACAGAAACATCTTAGAAGAAAGAAGCCAAACCTCGCGAAATTAAAGAATAATAATATAAAAGAAACCTTTAACGGCAATATCTCATCTGCAACATCAACAAACCGCTCATGGGACGGAACAGCTACAATCTATAACAGCACAGCCATACAAACTCTAGGACAGCAAGAGCCGAAGAGGAAATCGTGGTTAACAGATGATACATGGAATAAAGTTAAAAAACGAAACAAAATTAAACTGAGAATCAATAACAACAAGAACAACAACGATAACTCCCTAAGACAGGAATATAGAAATGTGGCCAAAATGGTCAAACGAGCCGCCCGCAGAGATAAACGTAACTATATAAATAGCCTTGCCGAACAAGCTGAAGAGGCATCTGCGACCAACAACATGCGGAAGCTCCACCAAATAATAGGCGAACTCACCAATCACAAGGCGAAATGTCAACAACCAATCAGGGATAGAAATGGCACTCTACTTACCACCAATGAACAACAGTTGGAAAGATGGAGACAGCATTTCGAAGAAACGAGTAATTCCGTACCACAGAGTTATCATACACCAAACTTTATTTTGCCAAACAACAACAACACTCTTGCAATATCCTGCAGCGCACCAACAGTCCGTGAAATTGAAGAAGCAATAAGCAAACAAAAAACCAACAAAGCTGCTGGTGAAGATGGTATGTATGCAGAACTGCTACTAGCTGACCCTCAAATGGCAGCTAAGCTTCTTCATCCCCACCTACAACAAGCCTGGCAAGAAGAACATTTCCCTTCTACGTGGAAAAAAGGCGTTATAATAAAAATTCCAAAGAAAGGCGATCTACGTGACTGCGGCAATTGGAGGGGCATAACTCTTCTGAATATGATTTATAAGATAACTGCCAACATAGTACAGAAGCGAATACAGAAAAAACTAGAGAGTAGCCTAAGAGAAGAACAAGCTGGGTTTCGTCCTGACAGAAGCTGCATCGACCAGTCCAACACTCTTCAAATAATCATCGAACAATGTATTGAATGGCAAACTCCTTTATATATGGTTTTTGTAGATTTAAAAAAAGCTTTTGACATGATGAACAGGTCTTCAATATGGGCGTGTCTTAAAAAGAAAGGTGTTCCCGACAAACTCATCAACATCATTAGAGCGTTATATGATGGTTCTGAAGTATCAGTCCTCCACAACGGCACCTGCAGCAACACTTTCACTACAAATGCTGGGGTAAAACAAGGTTGCCCTCTTTCGCCACTACTCTTTACTATTGTATTGGATGAAATAATGAGAGAAGTGTGTTCCATCAAAAGAGGGATAACTTGGACATTTAGCAGTCATCTCGAAGATCTTGACTTTGCGGATGATATATGTTTGTTATCACATAAGATCAGTGATATGCAATCAAAGTTAGACCACCTCCAAGAACTAGCAAAGAAAGTTGGCCTAGAAATCAACGTTGCGAAAACAAAGGCTATGAGAATAAATAACAATAGCTCACATCATATTTTATTGAACAACCAACGCATCGAATACGTCAACAAATTCTGTTACCTAGGTAGCATAATAACAACTTCAGGCGGAACAAAAGACGACGTAGCCAATCGAATCTACCGAGCAAGAGCAGCATTCGGTAGACTAAACGCGGTCTGGCGCTCAACACAAATATCTAGGAACACCAAACTGAGGATATTCAAAGCGTGTGTCAAATCCATTTTGCTTTATGGTTGTGAAACCTGGTTGGTATCCATAGACACGACCAGGAAGCTGCAAGTGTGTTTAAATAAATGTCTTCGAATTATTCATAAAATATTTTGGCCAGCCACTACTTTGGCAACTAGCGAACGAAGAAGAAATTGGCAAACAAATAAAAAGAAGAAAATGGAGGTGGATAGGCCACACTCTGAGAAAAGGGGCCACAAATATAACAAGAATGGCACTTAAATGGAATCCCCAAGGTTCTAGAAAACGTGGCCGTCCAAACAACACATGGAGACGATCAGTGAAAAACGAACTTAACCGATATGGTTTCACGTGAGACGATGCCGCAGTTGAAGCTAGAGACAGATTACGTTGGAGAAATCAACATGTTGAAGCCCTATGCTCCATTGAGGAGTAAAGAAGGACAAAGAGAGATAACTTCAGAGTGAATGAGAATTCCAAACAGTCAAAAAGCAGTGATGCCGACTTAGTGCTTTTGGCACTTTTTATGGTGCTTTTTGATACCTCAAAACGCCAAAATTTTATCCATACCCAGCAAAAAACTTTTGAAGTTGTTCAAGTAGAAGGGATATTTTCATGACTTCTTTAGCACTTAACTACTTGAATGAATTAACAATGCGTTCCAAAATTCGAATAAATTTTAAATAAGTGAAGCCATGAAAAATTACATGCTATGTACCCATTCAACTCTTATGTAGGAATTACAATTTTCCACTATAATTAGGTATTCTTTTAGGATTGAAAGGGCACGAATATTATATACAATTGACTTTAATGATTAAGTTAAATTTCTTTTAATATATACATATGTAAATACATTTAATTTTAATATGTATTAAAATTTGTTATATTGCGTAAATCAAGGCTTATCCAATAGGTCTGCTTACCTCTACAACAATACAAAAAACAACAGGCATTTTGTTTGTGTAAAATTTACCCGCCGTTGTCAAAATCTTACTACTACATAGGGAAAACAAAAGGAAAAATGTAATTTATAATACATTCCAATGAAAATACGTATTAAAATCATTAAAGATTCATTGCTTTTCATTCACACTTAATTCAGTTAATATTCCAAATCACTGAACTTTCATTGGTTCTAAACAATATTTTTAATGACGAGCCGTTTACCTAAATGTGAATCCATGCTCGCCAACGACACGCTAATGTTAAAATCATGCATGTTCCACCTAAAATGAACCAGTGCATTATCCGCGGAACCCATGAATTTGCATGTCTTTTTTTGCTGGGTAGTGCCAAACTAAGAAAAAGCACTAACTTGGTGCTTTTTCAATTTTTCGTTAGTGCCTTTAGTGCTTTTTACAATTTTTATTTTTTTTCTACTATTTTTAAAAAATAGGATTATATAGAGGATGATTTAGGTACAATTTTCAGAAGGCTTGTAAAGATTTTAAGATTTCAAATGATAAAAAAGTGATAAATAAATTTACATTCGTTTTACCAAAAACTGTATTTACGAGGTTAGAGCTAGGCTTCCTAGCAATTTGGATATTTTACGAAACGTTTCACATTTTAAGGCTCAGTTAGCCGGTAGTAACAGTAACAGTAACCTTACCGTAAAAAAGTCAGACCAATCTATTTCTTACAGATTGAGACGTAACATCTTACTGCTAACTGTTATCGTTCTAATTGCTTTACATACAACAAAATAAAACAGCTGATTTGCAACGTTACTGTTACTCCCGGCTAACTGAGCCTTTAGCGTTGACAACATATTTAGTAATCGTAATAAAAACGATGTATTTCGGTAAACACTTTTTAAAGATGTAGACTCTGTTTCAAAAATAGAATATGGATTGAAAATATTAGGAATTGTGACTGAGCTATCTAAACTAGAGCGGCAAGCGTTTTTTTAAACATGAAAATTCTATTGCCAATTCATTTTTAATAAAATATAACGACCAAGCGATCTATTTAATAAGATTTTCCAACCGGTTGTTCTAAAAAAAAAATGCAGTCGGAAATCGCACAAAAAACGCAAAAACTTTAAAAAACAAACAAAAAAGAGCCGTAGCTTGGTATATGCAAAGTGTTAAATAAATTAAAAACAGCGCTTTAGTTTTCCACGTGTTGTGCACTTCTACCTCTAGTGCTATTGAAAAAAGGTTTGACTAAGTATCAGATTCCAAACATACATGTTTTTTCTATTTTACACCTTATGTATGTTCTTTATTCAGAAGCGTACATATGTTAAAATAATTTGATAATATCATAAGACAATTGTTTTATTAAACTTTGCACGATTTTAATTTGGATTTATTTAAACGATAAAATATAAGTTTTTTTTTTTTAAATATGACCTGTCATTAAGTTTAATAAACAATGGTCGGTCATTGCAAATTTGCGGTAATTGCAACAGGCCATATTTATTCGAGTTACCAAAATCGCTCGCACTGTATTACTTTAAAACTGTTTTATGGCCAATTTAAACTCTAAATGATTTGGATGATATTATTTTTATTGAAGATAATAATAATACATGTAAAAATGTTTATATACAAATGTAAATATATTTATTATTTAATCTTAAATGAAAATGTTTCCCATCAACGTCGTCGACTTTTTTTAATTTTGGAGGTATATAATATTAGGCACAGCCGAATGAAACTTGTTTTGTTTAATTAAATTGTAAAAATAGCTTAGTGCTTTTTTACGCTTTTTTTGCTCGAAATAGTGCTTTTTTAAATTTTAAAGTGCTTTTTGGCATCACTGTCAAAAAGTCTTAAACAAAATATCAGCAATAAACAAAAACAAATTGCTTTATTGTTTTCTCAAGAAAATCAAAATATAGCAAGATGCCAGTTTAGTTTTTTAAGCCGTGCACTTGCATATTTACTATCAAAGTAATTTTTGGGAATACACAATTTTTAACTAATAAGATTTTGTTTGTCGTGCTTAAATTTTTTTTTTAAGATCAAACGATTTCCTGTAAGAATCGTTGTAATTATTTTCTTTTTGTTGGAATCAAGGTATATTTACACAAGGTAAACTCGTTGGCCCATATGTTTGTCAGCTGATTACCCCTAGTTGGAAGCTTAACGTCAATTTTCGTGTATATGAGAAAAAATTTGTACATGTGTGCGTTAAATTGTTTTTTTTTTTTTTATGAAGACAATTTTGACAACTCCGTTCCTTTTATAGAGCAGCATGTATACACTCCCAAATGAGTCTACCTTGTGTAAATATACCTTGGTTGGAATAGGAATTTTGTTGGAAACAAACCGGTGAATCCGCCTTTATAAAACCTATAAAAAAAATGTTTAAAGTTTAAACATACGACAAACATACAGAATATCAATAAAATACGTATTCACTTCATATTTTGCATCAGGATCCTAATTCTTCTTATTCTCTTTTTATCGGTGTTAAATTTTCTTTAACACATACTTAAACTTGGTACTGTGTAGATAACAAAATCAAAAATCCAGTAATTTTTTTAAAGGTTTAAAGGAATATGTCAATTTTTCCCTCACAAAAGTAAGTATGTATACGGTTAATGAGTGTCAAGTTTAGGGTGATCAATTAATCGGGTTTTATTTTTGTTCGATTAAACGATTAATCGATATTTGGCATTTTTAACTTATTCGATTAAACGATTTAAATCGAACAATTCTAAATCCAGAAATTTTATATATTAAGAGATTTTTTCAATAATTTTAGAAAAAATTAGTACTTGAGTTAATAAACATTCTTTTTTAAATAAAACTTGTCAATATATTCCATCCTCTGCTATGCTTCTGCAAATAGTTTCCTCTAGAGAATCGATCGAAGTATCTTGTTAAAAATATTTTTTCATTGGACCACTTGTAGCCCCTTTGATTTTGTTGGTGGAGCATATTCAAGTACTATGTTATAGTCCCTGTGTGGAGTTGTCAAAACCGATTGCCGAAGTATTCGAAAAATCGATTTTTTCTATTTATCCGGATTTTTAAAACCGGTTTTTTAAAAAAGGCCCATTCTCGAAGTATTCAAGAAATCGGTTATTTGGTCTCGAATACTCGACTTTTTCTTATATTTGTTTTTTTCATTATCTTGCATTCGATGACATTTCCAGTTTCGTTATTCACAACAGTATCTTAATTGATGTCATCAAACATAACTTATTCATCACAGTACCTATTGAACTTGCAGAAAAATTCTACAACAGACTTTTTTACACAGAATACACAGAACTGTCACGAGACGGATGATTTTGCGTTTTTTTTTTTTTTGTCTCTTTCAAAGAAAGCTGCCCTTTTGCATTTCTCTTTTCATCATCTTCTATGCCGCAATACAATGAACACAAATTTATTTAGTTAAGATTTATTTACAAAACTCTTGTAAAAATTAACTTTTAAGTTCACCACAACACGAGTAAATAATATTTAATTAAGTAAATAACATTATAAAACAAAACAATATTACTAAATACATTTTTTTTTTGCACAAAAAACAACGTTTGTTGAACTAATGCATTTGTTTAACGTGGTTTGTGTTTTGTTATTTTTGTTTTGATCACGCCATTTGTGTTGATTGTTGCGGCCTGTTTTTACACCTTGCCACTTCACTACCAAAAGCTTTCTGGCTCTTTCTTCGAAAGCTACCCTCGCAAATGATTTGGGCCTTTTTCACACGTCACTTTTTACAGTTCTGTGTATTCTGTGCTTTTTTATAATTCCTAGCAGTATGAGTTAAGCGACAGTTCTGACTTTGGGTTTCGTGTCCGGTTTTCAACTCAACTCAGTTGGATTGGAATTAAAACAATTGTTAGTAATGAGTTGTAAATTTTTGATGTTTTTGTAAGCCGCACTAAAAAATAGTTGTAAACCAAAATACAAAAACTGCAAAATTTCAACTGAGCTAGAGTTGAGTTGTTACCCGAATTAGAAAAACCGCTTAATACTTCTTAAAAAGTCAAAACCGGTTAATAACAGTGACTTCAATGAGGATTTTGACTACAGAGATAAATTTTCTAAAAGATTTTCCAAATTAGATCGATATTGAATTATGACTATTGAATTCGATATTTTTTACCCTGCGGCCACACGAACAAGTTGTTCTTTATAGTCTTTTACATATACGGCTTGTCAAAATTTATATGAATTGAAAGCTGTGACGTAGGCTGCACTCAATTTGTAAACAATTAACTTTTAAGATGTCATCGAGAAAACAATTTATAATGAAAAACATGTAATCAGCTGTTAAATTGAAAGTAAAGTTGCCAAACAAATGGCAACCTCATGGTCAATTTAAAAAGTGTATTGCAAATTGAAAGGAATTGAAAGGCAAAACTTGATCATGTGGCCTCCAAGTTAAAGTCAGTCTTCATTAAAAACTCAAAATGTTAGCCGTTTTTCAACCAATACGTTCTTTTAAGAATTGGCATCACTACATGCATCATATGTTTTTTTTAAATTAAAAAGAATATCTAAAATGATTGACATTTATAAGAAGAAGAATTAAGAAAAAAGTGGGGTTTTCACATTGCAGATTTCTATATATGTATAATAATACTTAAATTTGTTTATACATATATTCAATTTTTTAATTTGGTAATAGGCTCAGCAAAATACGTTCGATAAATCGATATTTTTAAATTAATATATATCGATACTTTTAATAAATATCGATTCGATATATATCGATATATTTTTTCAATTTGCCCATCCCTACCAAAGACTATTCCGGAAAGAAGTTTGTATGGGGGCTTTATCAAATTAAGGACCGATTCTCACCATTTTCGAAAGGATTCGTCCTTGTGGCGTATGTAATTTTTTTTTTTTATTGATATTGGTATTTGTTTGATTATGAAATATCCCTGAATGTTGGGTATGAAAGTGAGGCTCGTGTGGGACAGCTTCTCGCTTGTACTTGTACGGGAAAAAGCGGTTGCTCATGCCAGACAGCTTAGCAGATTGGAAGCCAGGCACTGTACGGAGGCAGATAGAAGGGATTGCATCAGTGAAGGTCGCTCGTTGCAGGTAGAGCCCAGCAAAGACTGCTTAACAGCGAAAAGATTTGAACCCGTATCGGCTAAGGTTACAAGGGCCACTAGTATAGGTGGAAGACAAAATTCTAAGGGAAACTGTCAAAAGCGTGTGGCAGCCAGGAGCACAGTAAATAGAGTTTGTGCGTCACTTCCGCAGTGCAATTGTAATGCACTACCTATACCAGAAGATAAGCAGGTATCTTCATTGGAGCGGAGAATTCCTTATGACCTTAGAAAGTCCGGGCGTGGCCGTAGTAAGTTGTCCAGATATGATCGGGCTGTGTATTCTGAAGGATCTAAGAAGGGCCTGTTGATTTTGCCAATGAATCAACAGCCAAAGGAAAGACTAGTTGCCAAGCCGCAACTACATTGGAATGGACCACGTAAGGTGATAAAGAAATTAGATGATGTATACCGAATACAGAGATATAAAAGTCCAAGAGCTGAAATGAAATTTGTTCATTTAGAACGATTAGCCCCTTATGGAAGAGGTAATTTTGAGTCTATTCGGGACGAACAGGGTTAAGTGGGGGGCAGGGTTACGAAAGTAACTTTAGTTAAGAATTAGTTGTAATTATAAGTTATCTTGTATTTACTAGTTATCTTGTAGTAATTTAATTAGTTTACATTGTTATTAAAAATTGTTATCATTATACATACTTCAACCCCAATGTGCAGAATGCTCTAGAAAAAGTTGATGTTAAAAAGTCTGTTAAAAAAGCTATAGTTTAAGTGTTGCGACAACTTAACCATAGATGTCGCTAGTTATTACATTGTAACTGTTAAGTTTAAAATGCATAACATAGCCAATGTATTAGTCGTTAAAATCAAATAGTAAAAGCTCAAACATACCAGAAACATTCTGGAGCTTTCTAGATAAATGTTATTGAGTATAAATACTTGCGAAATTACGTTGCCAAACCAGATTTAGTTTAAAATTTCAAGTGTGTGGATCACATAGTGAGCATTAAATAAAAGCTGTAAGTTACGGTTGTTAAAGTGACTAAGTACTAAATATAGTTGTGTAAATTGTAAACAGTGTGCAAAGTGTTGTGATTATTTAGTTTTATTTAAAGTGCAATAAAGAACTCAAGAGGTTTATTATAAAGTAAATAAACCAAAACGTTATTGAAAGGCAGGAACGTAACAATATAATAATAAACAAATAATTACACTGTGATAGTCGAAAAAATGAACTTCGATGAACCCTTTTCGAACTATTAGGGGGGAGTCCCTGAGTGCGACAGTACATTTGGAAGTGTCAGATTGGATCCAGTTTTTCAGAAATCGGTATATATTTATTTAAATAGTCTGCGCTATTAAAAAAAAATTTATTACCATTTTTTGCCATGGATTTAGCTAAGTCTGCGCAAAGTTTCAAATCTGGTGTCTATTTTTGTCCTTCTAATAAGTTGTTTTAACAACAAATATTCAAAATTTGAAAATAACCGTTACATACCATGCTAATCTTCATCATCTAACTCGGATTGCAAATTCCAGCAAAGGTCTGCTAAAAGAGAATTTAATCTTTTTATACCCTCCACCACAATTAGTTGTGAAGAGGGTATATTAAGTTTGTCATTCCGTGTGAAATTTTTTTATTATTTATCTCAGACCCCATAAAGTATATATATTCTAGGTCCTTGAGTAATTCTTAGTCGATTTAGCCGTGTCCGTCTGTCTGTCCGTCTGTTGAAAACACGCTCACTTTCGAACAACTCAAAAGAAATGAACAAACTTGGTGCCAGATTGCTTGTAGTTATCCTAAGCAGTTTGGGATTGAAATCCAGCAAAATCGGTTCATTAGGACTAGAGCTATGAATCAAAATGTGGAACCAGCACCTAAAAAAATTGATAATTTTGTTACAAAAAATAACATAAATGCTGGAACAAGGCACGGAATGAGATAAGATTTTGCAAAAATTTGTTTTATTTGACTGGAAATCACGCTGTTAAATTTCGTGAAGATCGGTACATAATTTACCCTAGGCCCCATAGAAACCCTACACCCGGAAAACAGTTTAGTACACCTAAAACCATAATTTATAATACTAGCATAACAGAAATTGGTAGGTCACAGTTTTAAAGGACTAGAAATGACGCTGTGAAATTTCGTGATTATCGGTCCATAATTTACCCTAGGCCCCATATAAACCCTACTACCGGAAAACAGTTTAGTCGCCTAAAACCATAATTAATAACAAATCGTCACAGTTAAAGATAATAATAACATCATACAGATATTACTCCTTAAACATTCGAACTGTCGGTGGAGGCTATCAAAGATTCGGCACAGCCGAATATAGCACTCTAACTTGTTCTACTATACCAATGCTCTAACTGAGCTGAAACTTGATGAAATCGTTCACCATGCTCATCTGATACCGATGGCAATTGGCGGTCGAAATAATCTTGGTGGTAATGCGTAAATTGTTTTTGCATTTATAAGGTGATAAGCATTTAATCTGAAGTTTTTGTGTAAACAGTAAGGAGAAAACTTTCAATATGTAAGTTCGCGTGTATATATGTATGTCATTTCATAACACTTGTCATTTCGAGCTTCAAATGTAGCTTTATTTTGTTTTGTTCCTAATTATACCTTGTTTTTAAAAATTAAAGGAGAAAGAGAGAAAACAACGACAATGTTGAAACAGTAAACATTTTTGATCACAAAGTGGCTTGAGTATTTGGCTTCAGTATACACTTAAACAATTTTGTGTCATGATTTAATTTAAACAAATAAATATTAACGTTATTGTACAAAGATATTTTATTAAAGTTGTTAAATTTTAATTAATTAACATGAGAAAAAAACGAAACAAATAAGTAAAAGTACAATATTTTGATTTTGAAGCTTAACTTGAGGCCTAGCTAGGAAAATCTTTAATACAGTTGAATACATTTTTTTAAATAGCGCTGACTTAGCTATATCCATGAAAAATGCATATATACCGATTTCTCAAAAACTGGAGCCAATCTGACACTTCTAAATGTACTTTCGCACTCAGGGGACTCCCCCCCAATAGTTCGAAAAGGATTCATCGAAGTTCATTTTTTTCGGGTCAAAAACTATCACATTGTTATAAATGCAATTCAAATATTTTGGTTCTTTTTTCTTTGTTGTATTGGTTTTTACAACAAAAAATATTGAATAAAAATTAGTTTTTCGTTAAATTTATTGGTGTTTGCTCTTCCATAAGGAACTTGTTGGCACCCCTGATTTAAACGATTCAATAATAAAGCTGCTTAAAGGAAATAAATCGTTAACAAATCGCTCGTACTGTAAGTTTCATAGGGGCATTTCCCCAGAATGGTCTACCAGGATGAAAAAATAAAATATTGATTATTATCGTCTTTTATTGTTTATTATTATAAAATAATGGTTTCCTAGCATATCTGAGCTGTTTAACTTGACGAAATTGGACTGGAAACTGGAAAATTTTATAATTTCCTGTATTTTCTACTTCTAAAGACAGTTTTATATACTTATACTCTTTCTGCATAATCTCTCCATTACAATCAATTGTAAAAGGAGTATTAAGTTTTTTTGTTAAGGAAATTTGAAGACATCTATGGTAAAATGCATGGTGATAAAAAAAAAAACATATGGAAAAATCGTACATTCGCGACCGGTACGTAATCCAATTAAATAAAAGCCAAGAGAGATATTTTATTTTGTAAATACTGGATGCAGACCTACATTAATACAATTTTAAAATAAATTAATCACTTTTGAAAATTCCGTTTCATTACGCAGATTTTTACATTTCACTACTGTCAGCCGAAGTTGACTTCTATTTTGCGTACGTTCGTGACCACACGTTTATAACTCTTATTATGAAAACTTAAACTCAATGAAATCCATCTTTTGTACTAAACATAGAGCTACCCAAATGCTATCGAATCGCAAAAAAAATGCTAGGAAAAGTTTTGTTTTCTATATTATTTCTACATCAAAAGCGTACGAACGTACGTTCGTGACCCCAGGAAATGCCCATAGGCTTTACACGTGAAAGTACTTTCTTGCAATTAGAGTAACGTATTTAAGGATAAAACGATACGAGTAAATACAAGTACATATTCGATACTTTTATATAAGTACCAACTATTTTTGTAATCGATACTTAGCAACCGAGTACCAAGTAGTATCGGTAAAAATATACTCGGTATCGGTCAAAAGTAATCGTTTTACTTTGGTATTGAAATTAATCTTAAATTTTTGATTTTTTCCAAAGCTGGAGAAGCTGTAACGGTATCAAGAAACCGTTTGACCAGTAAACACCTATTAACCACATACCGTCTAGGTCCATTTTCTCAATTTCTGGCTATAGGAAGTCCGTTATCATCTAATTGCTTGGCCGACCTCAATTTCGAAAAAATACGGCCCAATAACGCCGCGAGCCGCAGAACTAACTGGGCGAGCATGCACATATGTTTTCCCATTTTCTACAGACCCAGTTTGCTGAAATTTGCGCACAATTCTCCCGATTGTGGAAACATTTGGTCGACTATGCTGACCAAAAAAATCACGATGTGCACGAAATGCATTTTGATTGAACGCCCATTTTCGTAAAAGGCTTTAAACATCTTTACGCGCTGCTCAATTGTGTACCTCTCAATGATAGAAGTTGTTAAATACAAACAAATGTCAATTTAAGTTGCGCAAAAAACTTGACGTTAAGGTGTGACTTACAATTAACATCGTGGATTATGGTTTTACCACCCCTTATTATACATAATTTTGACTTAGCTGTAAAATCTCCTTTGCACGATTTTTTGTGCAGATAAATCAAAAATGCAGCTATCTTAAATTTATTTAGCTGCCTTAATGTGCAGGTAAGCAATTTTGGTTACCTGCATAACTAAAATAAAGTGTTTGAAAGAGGAGTAACAACGTTTTTATTAATGAATTGATCATAACAATGACGTTCAAGCAACCTGTAGTCATCTGTTATGCATTTTTGTAATGAACGAGGTAGCCAAATTGGTAACAATAAAGTGGGGAACAGAATTTTCGATGTAGTAAAACGTTAAGAATAGCGCTGCAAGCTATCAAAAGTTAAAAACGGCAGTATCAAAGTAGTGTCAACAGAATACATAGTTGTAGAAGTCGTTGCAGTTGAAACGCAAATTCGAAATTTTGAACTTAGTTGCGCTACAGAACATTCGGCAGCTTTAGATACTACTACAAATACTTTATTCTGTTCCAGACCTAAGATTAACTATTCCTTTCATATAATAGTGGTAAAGTTGCTGTAACCGCAAACCAAATTCATAAGTGTAGGTACATGCAAACAAAATAAATGAATTATAATGATGCCAACTTGACTTGTTTGCGATTTTTGTTCTTATAAACAGCTTAAATTGGATATTTATGTGAAAAAGTGGACACCATAATTTTTTATGTAAGCAGCTGACTTTGACGTTTTAAATGAAAATATTTTACAACTGCCCAAAAATATGATAAATATGCAGGTATACAAAAGGCACGTAAAAAGGATTTTGAAGAATAATTACAGAAAATATATATTTTGGACAGTTAAGTCAAAGTGCAGCTAATTTTGATTTTTTGTATGAAAATAATTTTAAAATGTCAAAAATTTTGGGCATTTATCTCAAATGTGCAGGTATAGAAAGTGCACTTAAAAAATAAAATTGTATGGAATTTTAAAGAATAATGACAAATAAAAATATTAAAATAAATTTTTTTAGAAACGCTTTTCTTAAAAAAGAACATATAAAAAAAATTTTGCCCCCCGCCTCCCAGATTTTATCCTGGATACGCCCATGTATTTGTGTATTGTCATCAGGAATATGTATGCCTGCAAAGTTTCATCCATTTGCATTGAGTAAAAGGCGGTCAAAAAGCATTTTGCCAAAAAAAAAATTTGCCCCCCCTAGATTTTATCCTGGCTACGCCCATGTAGTCGTGTATTGTCATCGGGAATATGTATGCCTGCAAACTTTCATCCATTTGCATTGAGTATAAGTCAGTTAAATTAACGTTACAAGATTTGATTTTCCGAAGTGAAGCTAAAGAAAAGGTTTTAAAAATATTAATTTTGTGCAGTTAAGTGAAAAGTGCACTTAAACAAAAGGCAGTTAAGTCAAAACTACGGTAAATTTTACAATTTAAAAATAAAATACATATTTACATTTAAAATAAATACACAGTGACATTGTTAATTTCTGGAATAAAAGGTAAATAAAAGGTTGTTATCCTGAACGTTCTATAAAAACTTTGTTTCTTAAGATAAAAAAGATTTTTCGAGAGGAAATTGGTACTTGTAGTAATTAAAAGTGGTGTCAATCTTTACAATTTTTGTTTTGCACAAAAAATTTTGTGGGTCGTAGTTCCTATTGTATTGTATGGTACTAAAACACTAATGGCCAATTTTCAGGATTGATATTAAGACACATTTATTTTTAAAATCGTTTTAAATACAAAATTCTCTTCTTCACTAACATCTTAAGTGAAACTTAAGTCACCGATGTTGGACACTTAATTTCACCTTAAGTTTCCATTGTAATATTTTAGCAAGGTGACCTCAATATCACAACAATACAACAACAACAGGCAAAGCATTAACAGTCAGCTGTTTTTTCAGACCACCTTGTATATAAATACACTTTTTTATATTATTTTTTTTTTTATTTAGTAGTGCTACCATATTTTATCTTAATTAAATAAGACTTTTTAAATAAAACTCAAAAAAACAATCTGTTTTAAATACGATTTAAGTTTGTTATGAAAATTAACTTAATATTGATTTAAATACTATCCTGAAAATTGGTCATAATAAGAACTTTTTTAAATGCTGCTTTCTATTCTTTTATGATACAAACCGATACAAGTACCGATACAAGTATGTAAGTATCGATACTTTTTTTCGATACTAAGTAGGCATCGATACTTTACGAGCGATACCACATCGAGTAAAAGTATCGATACCTTAGAGGTATCGTTTCATCCCTATACGTATTATCAACGACAAATCGAAAAAACAGCCGATTGGCTGAAAATACCAAAATTATGTGTGGGTTAAAAAAAGTGTGAGTGTATTGCAACTTTCAAGAAATTTACTTTCACGTGTAAATGCTAGGTAAAAGTAGTGCTATACAAGATAATAACACTCCAAAGATTCTACAGAAAATAAGCTGGATCCGGATTGCCCTAATATATTTACATATTTATTTGTTTATTTATTTATCCATTTATATACTAGCCAAGAAGATACATTTTCTATTCAGAAAAAATTCGGGGAGTTTTGCACAATACTTGATATCGTGAACAAAGTACATTTAAGAAAAAATCATTCAGGGCGTAAAACCACTTCGGAACTTGAGCTAAAAATATGGCGTGTACCGTAAAACACAGTGGTGATTAGATATAAGTTTTTATTAGGGGTGAATGGCGGCATCCGTTATCGGAATACTTGTATTTATTGACAGAACTATGAATATGTTTTTGTATCCGAATATCTAAAAAATAATTTGAAAGAATGTGTTATTCAGTAAGGGTTGTATCACGCCTTTATTTTTTTTACCAGGATACTGATTCGAAACGTAAGGCTCTTATCGTCGCGATATGGCTAGTATTTCACACAAAATAACTTTAAAAATGCTATTGGCCTCCTTATCTAACCACAATAGAACATCTTAAGGATCAAAAATACAAAAACGGAAGGTGAAAGAAAGAATTGAGCTAAAAAATATTATTTTAGATAAATGCTCGATAAGGCTTGCTGCCTGTTTTTAGAAAACGTAAACAAGTGAGGGAGTGAGAAATTATATTGAAAATAACAATAAAAAACGAAAATTTGTTTTTGTTTTCATTATATTTCCCGCTTTCCCGGGATTTTTTATGCGGGATCCCGGGAAATAAAAAATTCCTCATAGTTTAAAAAAACAGCTATTTATACTTTGAAATTTAGTTTTCTATTCTCTTAAAATAAGCATCTGTGGATGGGTTGTCGATTAGATCAATTACAAGAAGTGAGTACATACGTAAATCAATGTCTCCTGATGCAATAAATTTACTTAAAACAGAATAGGCAGTGCAACAGTTGATAATTAATAAATTTAGTGAAGTGAAAAGTTAATAAAGAACATTAATTCAAAATAAGATGCAGGTAGTAAAGTTTAATTGTCCATGGACAAGTCTTTAAAATAGCAGATACCTAAACATATAGCTCCTTTATTGTAACATAGTCATATCTACAAAAACAAATGAACTTGGCAAAATGCGATTAAAGTTTTCAAAATGTACCGATTTAAAGATATATTTTGCTATAACTTCGGTTCAGTTTGAGATAAAATACGAAAAGGCATGAAGGAACACTTTGCTTACATTACTTACAATTTTTGATTTTTTGAGATATGACTATGTTACAATGAAGGAGCGATATGTTTATTAGGTGATAAACACAATTTTTTTTTCAATTTGTGTTGGTTTATATACCCTTGAAGTGCGGGGAAACCGAAATAAAAAAAAATTTGGAAACTCGTGTAAGATACTACAACATACAATTTGAAAAACACATTGTCCTAAAGATTACAGATAGACCTAATGAAGTGAAAAGTTTTGTAAGAGGTTGATGCTATTTTTTGCATGAACCTTGACATACATTTGACTGATATAGACGTTGTTTATTAAAAAAAAATGCTTCTTATTGTGAATCAAAAGCCTTCTACAACGGCGCACTTTTAACTATTTATCCAACCTCGGTAAAAAAAATGAACGAAATTTTTCGGAAACATGGTAATTAGTAAATAAAATAATGAATATACTTTTTGACGACTTACTACGCGCTTTGAATGTGTCAGAAAGTTATTTCCTAAGCCGTTAAAAAATGTTAATATATTTATTTAAAATATTTTATCTGTTTTATGAATTAACTTTTTGATCTCATATCTTGAGTACCTCAATTTGTGTTTGTTTTTATTATTGTTTTATGAATTAAATTGTTATTTATTTATTTATTTAATAAAGTATTCTACAAAATTAATTTATAAAATACAAAGTATAATAGTGTGGGCTTCAAGGCCATGACACTATTTATGTTGAAAGTTACACTTCATTTAATAAATTGGCCAAGTTTAAGATATACTTTATATCCCTTAGAGAGTCTATGTTGTTGCAGTTAAGGATTTCTTCTAGCGGTCTATCTGTTGAGGTTAGCGGGCATTCTTTAAAGATGTGATATATTGTGAGGTGTTCCAGGCATCTTTCGCATTCTCTTGGTTGTGTTTGTTCATAATAATGTTGTGTACTGAATCTTGTAGTTCCAAGTCTGGTTCTGGCAATTATGATGCAGTCTTCTCGACTGAAATGGATGTTATAAGGTGGCCTTCTGATGCTGTTGTTGTGCGATTTTAAGAAACTATCGAAATTATCCCATTTTTGTTGCAGTTGGTTTTCTTGATATTTTTTGTGAAAGTTAGTGATAACTTGCGTAAGAGGTGGAACCTCTACTATTAAAGGTCGATTAGTTGCGTTTTTTGCCGCTAGATCGGCTTGTTCATTTCCTAGGATGCCGATATGCCCCGGAATCCAGAGAACTATAACTTCGTTTACCAGGTTTATGTTTTGTAGTATGTATCTCCTTGTAGCCCCATCTTGTTTTATTGACTTTACTGCGCTAAGACTATCTGAGCATATTAGGGCTTTTTGCTGTTTCTTTGCTGCGTGAATTACAGCAAATCTGATGGCGGCTAATTCAGCAGGAAAAATACCGGCATGGTCGGGGAGTAAAGCCTGATGAATAGTGTTAAAACTGCTATTTTCTTGTTCAACCACAGCGTACGACGTATTTCCATTTAAGTAGGAACCGTCTGTGAATATAGTTAGACTTACATTGTACTTCTCTTTCTCCAGTAAGAAAAGCTGTTGAAATATTAATGGGTTTGTTCCGTCCTTTTTTACGTAATTTAATGAGGTGTTAGTTATTAATTTTTTATTAGAAGTGTTAGAGATTCTTGTTAAGTGTTCCCGGGTTGGCAAAGGTATTTGGATTTCCTTTGCATATTTTATCATATTTTGTAAGCCACAGGGATTAGGTAAGTCATAATAATCTATGAATCGCCTAAATTGTTATGTTTATCTTAATTTTTTATCTTGTATCTAGAGCATAATAATAATACGGAATTTACATATAAAACCGTAAGGTAATAATAATTCAAGTTGCTCTTTTAATCTTCATTTAATTTTGTAGTATTTAAGGATTTATTTTATTTAATTTACTGTGTATTATTTATATGGAGCGGGATCCCGGGATCCCGGGAAATTCAAAAAAATTTCCCGCTTTCCCGGGAATCGAAAAACTCCGGGGAAAAAAACTCTACTTTGAATCTAAAGCTTTGAGATACATTTTTTTTACTTAATTTATAGTTTTTTTTTTTTTTTATTTTAAGGAATGTGGAGTTTAATATGTGTATATGTACTTATTTCATTGATACAAAGTATGACTTCCCAGCGGTAAATATTGAAAGGACCGCAAGTGGCAGGCCTTTTTGAAGGTCTCTATACTCCTTTCTAAAAGATTCGCTTCGCATGATATCCTGCCTTCAAAAGTATGCCTTCTAGAAGGTATAAACTTCTTTTTAAAAGACCTTCTGAAATATTCAGTACACATTCGCTACTCCCTTCTTTGTGTAGGGAGAAAGGAAGGTGTTCAGTTTTATTTACTTTTTATTTTTAGTGACCTTCCTTACTCCCTTCTTTGGGAAGGGATCGAAGTTGTTTTAAAGGAAGTGTGGAAGGCCTTGCGCCCAATGACCTGTGTAAAAAATAAATAAGTATGGAATGCGGCGAGAAGGGCTTCTGACTGCTTGTGACTGCTAAATAAGGCCTTCTATTAGGCCTCTTTACTCCTTCTAGTTACCGCTGGGGTCTTGTAATGGAGCAATTGATTAGTACAGGGCCTACTGTAAATTGAAATCACAATACTTTTTTCCCAGAATTTTGTTCTAATATCAATATTTTTAAGGGGTTTATTACAGTTAGAGATATGGACCTATTGTTACTAACTAAATAACATTCCCAATAGTGTACAGTTTTCGTAAAACATACCTCTTATCTTTTTGTAAGCACAACGTGGCATATGATAATTTGGGAGCTTCCGTTTCCATAGATTTATTTAAATAGCGACATAAACGTTCAAAACGATCGCGTGTTTCTTCACAATTTTTGTCTAACTTGTAGGTAGTTAGGAAACGCCTTACGACCGGATACACATTAGATGACGCATGTAAAGTTACTTGATCCTTTTTGTCATCACCATCGCTACCAAAACCACTACTGAGCAGTAGCTTATCAAAGTCCTCTCTATAAAAGGCAACAAAAGAAATAACTTTATTATAAACTTACATACTTATTTTTCACTTTACTTACATTATTTGCCCTTGATAACGCCTACGTGCTAAAAATCCTTTTATGGATGACTGTAGTTTTATGGCTGCCCATTCTCTGCGTTTTTCCAAGGCCCTTTCTTCACGTGCTGCCTTGGTTTGTTCTAAAAATGATGTTTTCTGGGATTCGGTGGTGCTAAACATTTTGTCTATGGTAATTTATTTTTGTAACTTTTCTTTTCAAAACAACTTAAAGACTATAGTCTCACAATTGGATGCACTTCGATTTTGTCTTCTTTGTTTTTATATTCTTGTGTGTGAGAAAAATATTTCAGAACACCTTACTTTAACTACGATTATGCATAACTCTGCCTCCTTTTTTAAAAAGTTCATTTAATTATTTACTATCAACGCTAAGGCATTGCTTTACATTATTTTAAATTATTTAAAATAAGAATTATTAAGAAAATTTACGAAGAAACTAAAATTTTCCAGTGTGCAAAAAGACTTTGTGCAACAATAAATGCTTTGTTGATGAAATCGGTACTAAGTAAAAAATTATCTACTACTATTTTGATACTTTTTTATAGAGCCATGTATTTGTTTACGTATATTAAACTAACAAGAGAGCAATAAAATTGAAAACAAAATATGTGGACGAAGAGTTCAAAGTCAGTATAATTATGAATAGTGAATTAAATGCTTACACTGGGCGAAACTCTAGTTGGGATAAAGTAAAGGTTTATTAATCATCTGATAATTTAAAAATACATGAAATCTTGTTTTAAATTCTTTTATATTGAACACGAAAAAAAGTATGATGATTTACCTAAGTAAACTTTGTTTTGGAATTTGACTTACATATATAAATATTATTTATATAAATCTTATATTCTGTTTCATTCGACCTTTAAAATGTATAAATAAAAGAACTTTTTTTCCTTTGAGGACCTCGAGCTCAAAGGAAAAAAAGTTCTTTTATTTATTATTTATATATTTTTTATTTTATACTAAAATGTTTAGAAAATATAAAAGTCAAGGAACTTTTAGGGAGGGTGTTATATAGAAACTTATATGCAAACTAATATTATTAAATATATTTAATGTTAATATTTTACCTGTTTGTGCTGATTTTTTATCTTTGGAACATTAGTTACATATACTATTTCTAAACAATTTGGAAATTGTTAAGGATTTTTAATAAAATGGTTAGTCAAAAATAAAAATGTATGACAACTTAAAATTTAAATTTATAAATTTTTTAAGTGTAAAATCGCTAATATACTAAAAAATGTAAAAGAATTATTTTTAAATTGAAAAGGAACAATCTTATTTTTTGGGATGATAGTGCTGGCCATTGTTTTACTCGGACTTTGTTTGTTCTGAAATCACGACTTACACCTCTCCCGGAAAGCTCATTGACCTCCTTAATAGCATTTGTATTGCAGTACATTTAAAAAATTCACTAACTTGAGGGTTACACGATCAAGTTTTGGCTATCAAGTTTTAATACACTCACACTTTTTTACCAATACACTCATACTTTTAAAAATTGATACGAACTTGCCTCTAAAATTCTCTTGCCAGTGAGTGTATCAATTTTCGTTCAAGAAAACAGCTTATTACAAATCTTTTGAAGTTATTTTTGTTTTTTTTCACAAATATTTTGCCGGCAAAAGCTGGAGTTCTTTTTTTTTACAAATTGTTGCGGGAATTTTAAAATTTTAACTAAAAACCTAAAAAAATAGTGAAATATGTTTATTAATAAAATTAATAAGCAAAATGATAAAGTCCCTTCGAACAGCCTACAGTGCAGAAAAATCAAAAGTGGAAAATAGCAAAACATTTTGAGTTGTTTTCTCGGCGACGACATCTTGAAAAAGTAAATTGCTTTCAACTTGCGTGCAGCCTACGTCACAGCTGCCAACTTTTGCATATTTTGACAATCAGTATATGTAAAAGACTATCAAGAAAATCTTGATCGTGTGGCTGCACTGTAAAGGAATTTTTCTTTGTAAGCCTTACATAGTGGTTAAAATTTTATGTCTGACAAACTATATAACACTTTATGATCAGGCCTACTTTAGATTAATCAAAATGAGACAAAGCACATAAAAAATGTATATATGGTTTTACAGGACCAAAACATATGGGAATCTTTAGGATTCGATTAAGATGAATCACAGCTTATAAATGAGATCCTCTTTAAGAAATACCTTGAAATTGCATAAATTTCACACATTTAAATCTGAACTTAACTTTGATTCTCTTATCTTGGGAAAATAGCAATAATCTGTTATCATTTCTCAAAAAAATCTATACTTGTATGAAAATTTAAAAACTTTCATAGCTTGCGTAGAATAAAGTTACAGTGAACTCGCGAAAACGTGAACACTCAAAAGCGTGAACGTCTCAGAAACGTGAACAAATTTATTTTTACGCAGACTATTCTAAAACGTGAACAAAATCTGGAAGCTTTAAAACGTGAACACATTTTTTTATTTTTGTTTACATGTTAAAGAGTTTATTTTTTTAATTGGGAAATCCCCGAATTGAGTTCACTTATTTGTTTATGTCACAGCGTTCTTTTTTCTCAATTGTAACCATGTATGTATTCGCTGGCATGTTAGCTGTTTTTAACAGCGTTATCTTTGAAAGATAAAATAAATATTCTTAAATTATTGCAAAAAGATTATAGTGGCATTGGCTTGGCTGGAAAATATGGTGTTGCTAAATCAACAGTTTGTTCCATTAAGAAGAAAAAATAGGAAATAACAAATCGTGTAAAGAAAACTGTTTATGGTACCGGAAAGCGTAAAACATTACGTTCTTCTCAGCTTCCGAAAATGGGAAAAAAATTCTTTACAAATGGTTTCTTAGCATGCGAAATAAAAAATAACCGGTAAGCGGACTGATGCTAAAAGCAAGTGCTTTAGAAATTCACCAATAATTTAAAGAGAGTTATTGTGGTTTTCGTGCCAGCAATAGCTGGCTTTAAAAAATTAAGCAGAGCTTTATTGTTCGTCTTCTCATAATTTCCGGAGAAAAGCTTTTTGATCAGCCACAACTTGTTGACCCGTTTAAAGAAAAGTTAAGATCAAAAATGGAGGAACTCTCTTTATGTGCAAATCAGCTTGTAATGGAAGCAGTAGGTAACCCATACTTTTCATCATTGGAAAAAAGTGCTGAAAGAAAAAGCTTTGTAAACGATGATCAAACAAAACCACTTTTAAAAAAAGATGACCGATTTTATCCTGGGAAATTTTTTTAACCCTTATAAACATTCCTTAAACAAAAAAATTGTTCTATTCGTTTTTGTTAATTTTATGTTTATTTTTTTATGGTATTCATAAGAAATTAATTTTTTAATGTATCATATGCAAAGTCAACTGAATTATTGCGTTTACTTATATGTTTTGTTATTAAAAGTGAATAAAATATGTTTATCTATTTGTTTGAAAATAGGGGTGGTATTTTTTTTTTAAATTTTGGCATTCGATAACGTGAACAAACTCGAAAACGTGAAACGCCCTGGTAAAAATTAGTTCACGTTATCGCGAGTTGACTGTATTTCTTTTTCGAATATTTGACCCCTTTCACACTCGGCAAGTTACTTGCGCAAGTTATTTGCCGACAACAACAAAGTCTGTACAATTTTTTATTTCCTTACCCCGACCTTACCGCTGACGACTACAAACCAAGAGTTGCACAAGAGACTTGCGCAAGTAAATTGCCGAGTGTGAAAGGGGTCTTTCTACTAGCAAAGATGCTGTGTTATATATTTAATTACAAAATTTCTCCAATTGTCATTATTTACAATTGAAGCGACGCCGTACATAACGTTGTAAAATACACTTTTTGCAAAACATGTTTTTTGCAGATTACCTTTAAAATTACTTTTTTACATTGCTCATGCGCAAAATAAGCCAAACTTATACATCTTTTTATTATTAAAATGAAAATTGTACGATTTTTGTCGGCTCTTCTTTAAATTGCTTTTGCGTTCACATGGTGCAATTTTTATCGCAGCAAATGTACGTATTTGCAATTTGCTCTTTTTTACTTCGTTTGCACTAAAAAACCATGAGCAAAGTTAGTAGTGCATATTTGCTCAGTTGCAAACAAATGTAAACAATAACATTTGACATATTAAGTGCCATATTGATTTTAAGAAAACTTATAAATTGAACATTTTCGCAGATTGTAAAATAAAATAGAGAATTAAATTCAAATTAATTAAAAAGAAAACATTTATTTTAATTTCCTTGTGTATAATTGAAAACAAGGTATATTTACACAAGGTAGACTAATTTGGGAGTGTTCTATAAAAGGAACCAAGTTGTCAAAATTGTCTTCATATAAAACAAAAACAATTTAACGCACACATGTACAAATTTTGGCTCATATACACGAAATTTGACGTTTGGGTTTCAACTAGGGGTAATCAGCAGACAAACATATGGGCCAACGAGTTTACCTTGTGTACATATACCTTGATTGTAAACAAATGCAGATTTTTTACAGTGCTTCCAGAAGTTTTTAGTGTTGCCAGAATACATTTTTAGAAAAATAGCATATTTGCACAAAAATAAAAGTGGTATGCTCACGATCAATCATAATATGCACTGCAAATTTACACATTGCAAATTTGTACAATAACCATCGTGATTACCCTTAGTGCTTAAGAATATCTTTTAAATTGTGCAACAAAATTTATTTTATTAATAAGCCCATTAGAAACTTATTCAGGAAAATCCATATTAAAATGGAACATTGTCAAAATATAATCGATATTACATTAAATTAAGAACCATTAGGATTTCATATGATATATGAGCTTATTATTACAAACTAATCACAAATTTTAGATAAGAAGGCTTCTTTAAATGGTATAAAAATCGTAATGATTGATAAGGTACATCTATAATAAATTTCAGTCTTATTTAATTACTATTAATGAAACTACTTTAGATATATGTATGGACTTTTTATGGTCTTATTTATAAAAGTTTAAATGCAGTTGAAATATACATATGTTAAGATATAAGATTTTTATATAAAATTAAATGTTATTACTCTTTTGCCTTTCTTGAAATAATAGAACAATTTGATGATTTTTGGATATGAAACGCAATTCAACTAAAAAAAGTAAACAGTAACTTTGTCATGCATTTTATTATTTAAATTTTTTGTTCTTTTATACAATTTTTATTTTCATTATTCTTGATAATTTAAATAACAAAAAGTTGTCCGTCTTTTGAAAACGACTTCTTGCTCTCTTGATAAGTTATATTTTTTTCACTTTTAACGAGCAATTGAAAATAAACAGTATATGTATACTGCTTAGAAAACATAAACTGTAATGGTGTTTGTGTATAAATACAGTAGACGCTCGGTTATATGTATACCCAGTTATATGAACATCCAGAATAGTGAACAACAAAATTTTTACACATGAGGTTCTAAAGAGTGAACACAACCTATCTCTATTATGTGAACAACTTGCAACCGTTAATTTTTTGTAACTATTGGTTGTAAAAGCTGTTTTTTTAGTTTATCACAACTTTGAGTTGGAATCACTGCTATATTTGAGCACCCATTTAACAGCTGATAGGTGATATTTGTTTAGTTTGCTTTTAAATTTCAGTATGAATCGACTTATGACTTATTATGAATCGAGCAACGAGCAAATTGTTGAAATTTTTAATCCAAATAATTCAGACAAACTTCCACTCAAAATTTTATTTCGCGATGAAGCCCATTTCTGGTTAAATGGGTACGTAAATAAGCAGAATTGTCGCATTTGGAGTGAGGAGAATCCACAAGCTTTTGTCGAAATACCATTAAATTCACAAAAGTTACAGTTTGGTGCGCTTTATGGGCTGGCGGAGTCATTGTCTTCAAAAACGATGATGGTCACAATGCGAAAAATTTTTGCCCCTTTCATTGATATTAAAAATATGTTTCCTTGTTTTATTATGATTAAAACTTGCGCCACTCTATAAAAAAACATCCTTTATTAGAAGTCTGTTCTTCCCTGCAATAAGTTAGTAAATGTGTATATACGAATGCAAAGGAAAATTTATAAGATGGTTGGTGTTTGTAAAATTTTTGCTTGTAGTGAAAATAATATATCTGATAATAATATTTGGCATTGCAAAAATACAGGGACAAGGCATTACAGAAATCCCTTTAAGCAAAAAAAAAAAAAATACCCAGTAAAAACTTCGCCTACAAAATAATGTGTTGAGTAATCAGAAGAATATGAAGGCACTACTTACAATTCTACTGAAAGAAACAATGAATTTTACAAGGCATGTCTTAAAATGAACGTATTTAAAAGTAAGTCATTATTTTTTTACTTAAATACATCCAGAAAAAAGTAATTATAGAGTTGTTATACATGTAGTTATAGAAGAAAGCTACTAAATAATGAGTTAAAGAAGCTATTCGTTTTGAAAAAGTAAGCGAAGTTTTTACTGAGTAAAAACTTAATAAAGTTATGTATGTACGCATATTAAAAATGATTTGAAATACTTATTTTATATTGTCTCGCTTATGTGAACTTTTCCATTTAGTGAACAGGCCCTGTCTCAATTAGTTCATATAAGCGAGCGTCTTCTGTACCTTCAAAACGTTTTTCTGTTCCAACTTAACATAATGATGATAACATTTCAATGCGAAATTCGTTGTGTTCGATTCAGCAAAAGCATAAATTCATCACTCTGGCCAAAGAAACAACTACAACATGTTTGTTTTAGTTGTGATCTTTTTACAAAACAAAATACATATCAGTTTTAACACAAAAACCCAAACACTAAAAAATATATATCGTTTCTGGGTGTATTTGTGTGTACCGTACGCTAATAATGTTTGCTTTATTTTCGAACACTGCTTACATTACGCTATGTATTCGCAGGTTTGCTCCAATTGTTGCCATTTTCGATATACTTTCTTCACCGCTCACAAGAAGTGCTCTCAACGGAATGCGAAAAACCAAAAAGTTAACATGAATAAAAAAAAACATTTATGCAATTCACAAAGTGTTCTATTGTGTCATATTGGTTTTTTGCTTAAATTTTTTAAATGTCACATTGATAAAACTATAACTTGCAGTCTACAACTGACATGAAATGCTTAATATTAACACTAATATGATGTAAGTATTAAGTATAGACTCATCATGTTAGAGGTTTTCTCATGTTATAACACGGTTTGTAATGCAAATGTTTAACAACGCTTTTATAACATCATGTTATAACAGCAAATCATATCAGTTGTAGACGGGGAGTTACTAGCATACCCTACAAGAACAATGACAGTCATTTGATGCATCATCTGATGGGCATTGCTGATGAGCTTACACATCCGAAGTTTCTATCACTTATTAAGGGCAATATGAAAAAACTGATGTAAACATTCGTAAACGTGTGACATTTTTTCCCACTCATACTTGTGAACTTTAATATATATTTGTGAATTGAATACAAAATTGAAAGTGTGTTAGTTTATAAGTTTTGTATGTGTTAGTTTACATCAGCCATTTCTTGTAGGGTATACAATCAATATGACACAATGGAATACTGTGAATTGCCTAATTACTATAAACGATGAAACAATAAGTGAAACATGCCGATGTTTCTATTAATGTTCCTTCGTTTGTGGGAGCCATTAAATATCAAACTTGATAACTTTACTTCAATCTCTATCACAACGGGATTGCTAAAAATGTATTTAATATCTTATTAAATCAATATAAAAAACAAATTAACATAATGAACTTTCACAAAAGAAACAAAAAACAACCCATCATATATTCAACTAACGAATACTTTTTTAGCAACACTTTTCCATTACTACCATAAAATGCAACCCTTATTACGTTTTCATTCATTATCCCAATTATTATCCGAGCAAATGAAAACGAAAATAGGAAAATTTTTCCAACATATAAAATATATAATAAATTTATATAAATTTGTGCAAAAAACTTAAAAGTCTGCTAAAATTTTTATAATTTAAACACTAACAAAGATGAGGAACAAAAAAATTGTTGAAAAATGTTTAAAAGAAATGAAACGTGGTTAGGCGAAAATTGAAAAATTTACAAAGAAAGAAATTTTATTAATAAAAAAGTGACAAGTGAAAAAATAAAGTGAGTGAAGTTTTTTTTCTTTTGAGGTGAGAAAAAGCAAAAAAACACAAAAAGCTTCGGCTTAACAGCAAAGATAAAATAAATAAAAAATTTGCATTTAAAATTATTTTATACAAAGATGTTGGTAAAATTTTTACAAAAACAAATAGGATGTTTTAGTGGTTTTATTGGTGTATATAATAGGAAATTATAATCCTGATGGTCTGATACATTAAAAAATAAAATAAAAATAAGAGAGATTGCAACAGCAAAAATTTAAAAGATGAAATAAAAATTAATTTCAAGGTTTTGCAGCGCTGTTAACAGCAAAAAAATCGGGTAACAAGCACCAGACAGCGCATCGTATAATCATCATTAACATCATACAGTCAACATGATCTGTATGTAGTAGCTCAAAGTAGCAAAAGTAAAAAAAAAAAAATAAATTTTTAACATATTTTAGCAGATCACGAAAAACAATTCGCACATTTATTTAAACACATATTCATCAGAAACATCAACAATGAAAGGCACAATTTGTATTTCTATACTTTTTTTGTGTTTTTTTTTTTAATTTTTGATACAGAAGTATATTAAGTAATTGCGACATACATTACCTATAAACACTTATTTTTTGTTATTTATTTTAAAATATAAAATAACAATTCATTTGGCTCAGCGAGGAATAACTAGTGATTTCGGAATGTGGGGCGGGGCGACTTTAATGTTGATCAAGTTAACTATTTTTCTAATATTGTTATTTTGCAAGGTGTTGATGAAACTAATTAATATAAATTTAATTATGTTACTTCTGAACATCTTGATGATTCTTTTCCTTTTAGACATGTAACTTAAGAAGGATTTTGACTGGCTTTAAAAGCAAGGTTAAGTCTTACTATATAGGTACCGTGATGGTATACCTATTAACTTTATTAAAGTTGTTTCACATAAAGGTGTTTCTGGTTTCGTGGTATTTTATGTTAATCCTATATTGACTGGTTCGACATTGCTAGGTGGATTTGAGGCCTATATGTACCTATCTTTTATCCTAATTATCCAATGTTGTTGAACATGAACCACTACTATCATTGGCTTAAAAATAGGCTAGACTTTGTTGACCGGATTTAAAGTTATTAATGTACGTTGGTGGTACTCTTATTTAAAAAAAAAAACATGTCTTTATATATGTATTGAACGGTCTGTAATATTGAACAATATGTATGTACCTAGTATTTATTTACCAATTCAAATTAGTATAAATATGCACTTTTGATGCTGCTTATTTTTATGGGATTACAATGTACATATGTACATACATATTGAATACCTATACATTTTTATTTATTTACTTTATTATTTCAATTAGTAATATTCAGGATTACGCTCTTGTGATATTAATTTATTGGCCTTTAAAAGCTTTTGTATAGGTATGTATTACTTATACCTATATTGAACTTAATAAAAAATTTAATAAACATAATTAATTATGTATAAACAAAATATTAACTACAAAATATGCATTGGATACTATCTACAAGAGAAAACAGAAACTTTAAGAAAAAAAAGTGAAATACAAAAACTAGTAAAGAAAATAAATAAAAATTGAACGAACAAGTGAAAAATAAAAAGAAAATAATTGAAAAAGCTAAAGCAACACAACAAAAAGACAAAACATCATCATCATAAAAAATATTGCAAAGAAGAACACAGCAAACAACAATAATAATCATAGTAATTATAACGGAGATCTGTAAAAAACCAGATAGCAAACAAATAAAATACAAACAACAAATCTTCAACAGTATTACGGCCACTATACAAACAAAAACATGCTTTAAATTCCCCTCTCTTTTTATCGTAGTTGTTATTGTTGGCCCCCATATTTATTTTTATGACATTTACAACAAAGAGAAATCGCTATAACGTTGTCTCGCCCCCCCCCCCCCCCCCCCCCCCCCCAGCAGAATTATAACTACTCAAAAATAACAAAATATTAAGCAGCATCTACATACATACATAGGTACAATGTAATCTTACATTTATATGCATTTTTTTCTAAATTCCATTTCTCTTTATATCCCAAAAAGTTACAATAAAGATTTAAAATTATAAAATGTTTATTTATACATAATTACATACATAATATGTACTATATACATACATACATATGTGAATTTTGACAAAATTTTGTAAAACCTTTATTTGCATAATTATCACGTGTAAAACTTGTAATAAAAAAAAAAAATATTTGGCTGAATTTATTGAATT
Organism: Pollenia angustigena; assembly: GCA_930367215.1. Lineage (NCBI taxonomy): Eukaryota > Metazoa > Arthropoda > Insecta > Diptera > Polleniidae > Pollenia > Pollenia angustigena. Next base: position 170,379,130 of record OV884058.1, read on the forward strand.
TTTTTCTTTTTAATCTCACTTTTTATAAATAAAAGTAAGAGTTTGATAAAAATTTAAACTTAAATCTCTTTTTAACTTAAAGTTTTAATGTTAAAGATGTCAAAACAGGGTGTTTTATTTTTTGGAGCATTAATAAAACATTTTTAATTTAATTAATTTGTTATTCCATTTTTAAATATGTAATTATCAGACAACTATTTCAAACTTTCACACTTTATATTAAAAGATTCATCAATTTATGGGCATTTTCAGCGAAAAGTCTACTTTTTGTAACGTCAAATTTATTTAACTTAAAATAAATTTCTTAAGAACTCTCTTGTTTCATCTTTCTTTTAGAAATCAGATTTTGCGTGCTTTATTGTGCAAAATTCGCTAAAAAATACGAATAAATCATTTCAACTTTTAGAAATTTAGAAATTATTCGACTGAACACTATGTGTAAGTTTCAGCTATTTTTTTTTTTTTTTTTTTTTTTGAAAGATCATAAAAGGCGTTCGGATGTAGCCTTCTTAAAGCCGGATTTGCCCATATTGTGTTAATTTTTTTTGTCGATATTGCTTCTAATATTTGTTTGAAACGGAATATCTCCCACTGTAGTGTTAAATTTCAATTTCACATCAGGTAAATATTTCCAAATGTCTATTATGACAAACGGTCATGTTTTTAAACTCGTGCGTTTAGTTTGCGATATGGTTTCTTACAAATATTCTTGTTCCCTTTAACAAATTTTTGCAATTTGAAGTCTCCAAACTTCTTGCTTTTGCGATTTACGGAAAACCTTTTATGCTATTTCGCGATTGTCAGAACACGCCCGAAAGTTTTACATTTGGCAATTTCAGCCTTTATATAGAGATTTGGGAAATGAAGCAAATATTTGATTGTACTATTATTAAAAATGTTGAAAAATTACTCCAAAAAAATCTTTTTTTGTTTGTTCCACTTTTGATTTCAGTCAAATGCCAAAGAATAATTAATAATTCCCATTTCCATACAACAGCACTGTGATATGCATAAACTTTTTATGTATCAGTAAATATTTAATGAACTGGGTTTACAAAAAAATCTCTTGAGCTGTGTTATCTTCCAAATAAAATTATTTATTTAAATAAAACTTTTTTTATAACGTCATTCAAAGCTTTGCTCTTACTTGTATGTGAGAACGAACCAATGGAAACCAAATATATAGACTAATAGTCAGTGAAATAAAAGTGCTTTTATTTTTATCGTTGAATAAAATTTCAGTTTCAATTTATAGCAGGTAATATAAAAGCCTTATAAGGCCAATAAACTATATTACAAAGAAAGATACCTGAATAAATACTAAAAATATCTAAATTTACAATTTAATTTAAATCCCTAGGTCCCAAACCAAAATAAATATCAATACCTTAATATTTTTTTAATGCTGTTCGCAAATGGAGTTTGAAGCTTTATCCTGTCAGACATTTTTTTTTTTTTCATTTTTAAACCTTGGTAACCCCTTTGTAGGTCATTATGGCCTGGCTATGCTGAACGGAGAACTAGTTCTCTAGTTCAGTAGGAACCAGATAAGAACAGTGGTCTCAGTTGTAACTGGGCACTGGCCTGTGGGCTCATGCGAGGAAAATTGTTCTGGAATTTAATAACTACTATAGAAGTCGTCATGACGAGAAGGAAGAGCAAGCTGTGTTTAATATTCTCTGTCAATGACCTGTAATTCGGAACATTAGGGAAAAAACACCTGGGAAAACAGGATCAAACTAAAGGCCTAACCATAATGTGCTTAAGTTCGATTAAGCAAATGTGCGAGTACATGTAAATCATATGAAGCAAAGCATATCGTCACCTAAAATGCAAAAGGGCGTAACAACCAAAAAATTCAAATTCAAGTTTTGGTTGATTATGTTGCACTACATAGACTAAAATTATGATTATGATGCACTATAAAATTAAAAAAAAAATGTTACGCCCTTTTGCATTTTAAGTGACGATATTGAACTTACGGAACTTTTTGTTAAGTTTTATGAAAATGTCATTTGCTTAAGCAAAGTGCGAAACTGATCGCACATTCCGTATGGAATCAAATGTTTTTTGATTTTGTTATTGTTTTTTTAAAGACATTTGACGCCTATTGAGTAACTGCTCTATAGAATTGGCATTAGAGCTGGTCATCACAAAGAGAGAACTGAAGGACTCAAGTGAGCTGTCTCTCGATGGCTGCCCAGGGAACCTTACCTGACTTAAACCCCTTTTTTGCAGCATTGAAGCCTCATTTTCAACATGCTAAATCGACGCTTTGATACATACATGCGTCATCTTATTTCTTTGCTCCTGAATTCATCTCAATGTTTTTATGTGATTAATGATTTTTCAATTTTTTTTGTGTCTACTTTAGATTTTAGAGCAAATAATGTTTAAAATTCTTTATCTTTAAATTAATGTTCTCTTTGAATTTTTTTTTTTATCCACATCTTTTATACAGTTCTCCAAATTTAATTTTGTTAGCGCTTAATCAATTTCAAAAGCATTTGAAGACTATATAAAAAATTATCTAGATCTCAATTTAAAAAAAATAAAAACAATTTAATGAAATTAATTATTTATGCATATCCAAAAAAACTTCTGGTAATTGAAGTTGCTAGTTATTTTTTACTTAAAGCGATCATAATATATTCATAACTGAGCTCCTAATTACATTATCTTACAATATATTTTCCCTTTTACTCTTTTTATACTCTTTTGCAACGGTATAAAAAACCTTATTTCTGCTGATTTAATTCTGTTATTTCCTTTTTTTTCTAAATATCCCTTTATAAAATTAACCTTTCGTTAAAGTTGTACAGAAGATTTCCCTTTGCCAAACAAGTCTCGTTGAATTTTAAATATTAACTCTATTAATATTTTAACTTTGCTGGCTCTTGCTGTTTTGTACTTTTTGTGTATTTGTGATTTGTCTAAAGTGTGTTAATAAAAAAAAATATATGTATTAAAGTATAATTAATATGTGTTAAATTATTTAATAATCAATAAAAATATTTCAAAATATTTTTTTTCCTAAGAGAATTGGTTTAGAAAATCTTAAAAAAATTGATTAACTATAAATAAAATTAAAAAAGCAAATAAACCAACCAAGTGCTGGCATAGATTTAAGCAAGAATTACAACAAGCAAATAAATCATCAAATTATCTACAACTTTGACATTGATTTCCTGGAGAAATTAAGGATATTTTAATTATAAACTAATTATAAAAAACCAAATGTAAGTATTTTTGTTATAAAAAACTTTTAAAATTATTTAAACTCAAAAAAATAAAATATTGGAAATTATACCGTTTGAATATTGGAAATTAAAAATAATTTTAAGGTTAGGTTTTATGAAACAAGCGCAAATTTATTAACTATGCTTTGGTTTTATATTTTGTTTTAATTCCAAATTTTCTATTAAATATTTTAACTGAAATCATACCTAGTCACTCATTAAAATAAAATATAAATTATTTTAAACTTGTTTTTTTTTATTTAACAAAATTACCATAATTTAAATTATCTATTACACGTTTAGGAATTTTAATTTATTTAAGACTACATACATACATATTCAATTATCAAAAAATCATTTCAATTTTTGGGAATACAAAATTTTAATTTCAAAATAAAATATTCAAATAAAAAATCATAATAATTTTAAAATATTGATAATTATATGTACATTAGACAACAAATATTGCTTTTATTTCTTGATCTAGTTGTAGCATCTTTTGTTAACTTCTGTAGTCGTCATTTGCCCCAATGCCATTTCAAACTTTGTTGTCTATACATATTAAAAAAAAATATATATTTCATCAAGCGAATTTGATCGCTTTGTTATCGAAAAAACTTTTTTTTATTATAATATACAGTAAATAAGGTGCTACAACAATTGTGTGTCTTAACTTTTTATATATGTACATACAACTCTCATTAGCAATTAGCATTAGGAATTAACACTGAACAACAAAATTTCGTACGCAGAGTTTTAATGAATTAATTTATTAAATTAAAACCAAGGCGAATTCATAACAGGTAATCTCGGTACTACAACAAGTACAACTCGTACAAAAACCACAAGCAATTTTTTTTTGTAAAATCAGCGCCTAACAGATATAACGATTAAAAAGAAAATTTTGACATGTAACAGTGATAAAGCGCCAGTAATAAATTCGCCTTGATTAAAACAAATTTTTATTGACGTTTTTAAAACATTGGTTTGAGTGATGTTTTCTTGATTTTTGGTTATCTAAAATGTATAACAAAGTTTAATTTGGAATGTTTCTTAAAACGTACGGCCCAGCCCGCTTTTTGTTTACTTTCCTAGGCTAAGATTTTTTTGTATTTTCATGGAAACTATCGCTAAAAATTTTTAAAGTTGTATAGCGAATTTTGGCTACGAATGCAATTCAGTAACGTGCATTGCTTAATTTGGCAATGCCATACAATTTTAATTCGCTGCAATTTTTCTTTTAATGTCATCGCAAAAATTTTTTTATTTTGTATTCTCTGAGGCATTTCAGCGGTCGAGATTAAGCTTTAGCTAAGCGAATTACAGAATACGGCTGCTGGCCTGGAAATATTGAGTTTGACAAATCACTTGATACTTAACAAATTTATAGTCAGCAATTTGTTTCCCGATCTGGATTAACAGATAGCGATTATTACTCAACATGTAATTCTAGACGAGAATTTATCGTCAACATAAGTTGTGTAAGGGGTGTGCAATGTTTACGGACGTATCAAAACTTAAGAATGTAGGGTGCCACACTTCCATATTTCTATAGCGTATTATGCATTTGTGGTGATGTGTGTTACACATAAAAACATTTGTTCTTGACTCACCTCAGAATTTCGATTTAACGATGTCCGTCCCTCCGACTGGTCATGTTTATGTAAACCTTGTGCAAAAAGTACAGGTCGCAAATTTTGAAGTAATTTGGTGAAATTTGTTTAAAACGAAAATGGTAAGAATCCGTACATAATTTTATATAGCACCTAGGGATGAAACGATACTAGTAAATACAAGTACATATTCGATACTTTTATAAAAGTACCAAGTATTTTTGTAATCGATACTTAGCAACCGAGTACAAAGTAGTATCGGTAAAAAAATACTCGGTATCGGTCAAAAGTAATCGGTTAACTTTGGATTTAAAATTATCTTAAATTTTTGATTATTTTCTAAAGCTGGAGCAGCAGTAACGGTATCACGAAACCGTTTGACTAGTAAACACTAGGGATGCCAATCCCGAATACCAAAAACCCGGGATTATTCTAAAAATTTAAGTCCCGAATCCCGGGGTTTGATATAAAAATCCCGAGATTTTGGGCTTAGTAAAAATTCAATATTAATGTGCTGTTTCCAGGTGACATGCAATTAATTGTGTAGAAAAATTTATATGAAAATCACTGAGTTTTTTGAGTTCTTTTCATATAAATTATACTACACAATCAATTGTTTGTCACCTGGAAACAACACATTAATCACAACAAAAAAAGTCACAAGTGAATAAATGTTACATGCAATGCATTTCGTACCACAAACAAAATCAGATGGTGGGTCTTTTTTCAAAGTGGATGATAATAGAACTGCGCACGCAAAATGCAAGTTGTGCAAAAAGGTGTTTACAACTTTAGGGGGTTCTACCAAAAGTCTTTTGACACATATAAGTTTATTTTATTAGATTAATACTTGCATATATATAATTGAGATAAAATAAGTTAAATATTGTCATATAGCATATATGTAGTTATTTATTTACGATACCACCCAGAAGTGTTGAATGCGAATATTGGTTTCGTCGGCAGCATATGTTTGCGATAAAATAAGGTATCAATTATCTGACGTCATTAATTTGTTTAAGAATCTTTTTAAAAAATATAAGTTTTAATACATAATTCTTCCATATTACTTAAGAAGAATACATTAAACGGTTTTATTTTGTAATGAGTTTAATTTTCTTCATGAATTAATTTGTTTTAATTCTTATACATAAACATTAAATTATAATTATATGAATTTTAAAATTGGCTTTTATATATGAAATCCCGAAAAATCCGATCCGTCCCGGGATCCCTTTTTTTAATTAAAAATCCCGAATCCCGGGTCCACATCTATAAACCACATACCGTCTACGTCCATTTCCTCAATTTCTGGCTATAGGAAGTCCGTTATCATCCCGCGATAGCGAACACCATTCACGATAATTGCTTGGCCGACCTCATTTTCGAAGACGCCGCCAGCCGCAGAACTAACTGGGAAACATGCACATATATTTTCCCATTTCCTACAGACCCGGTTTGCTGAAATTTACGCGCAATTCTCCCGATTGTGGAAACATTTGGTCGATTATACTGACCAAAAAAATCACGATGTGCATTAAATGCATTTTGATTGAACGCCCATTTTCGTAAAAGGCTCCAGTAAAAACTTCGCCTACTTTTTCAAAATGAATAGATTCTTTAACTCATTATTTAGTAGCTTTCTTCTATAACTATGTCTATAACAACTTCTATAACTACTTTTTTCTAAATGTATTTAAGTAAAAAACTAATGACTTACTTTAAAATGACTTCATTTTGGGGACATCCCTTGTAAAATTCATTGGTTCTTTCCGTAGAATTGTAAGTAGTGCCTTCATGTTATTCTGATTACTCAACACATTATTTTGTAGGCGAAGTTTTTATTGGGGCTTTAACAATCTTAACGCGCTGCTCAATTGTGTACCTCTCAATAATCGAAGTTGTCAAATACTGAAACAAAGATAGGTCAATTTAAGTTGCGCAAAAAACTTGACGTTAAGGTGTGACTCACAATTAACATCATGGATTATGGTTTTACCACCCTTTATTATATATTTATCAATTTAAAAATAAAATGAATAAATTATTTAGCTTAATTTCTTCGACCTTCTTAATATTATTTCCTTTTTTTAAAAATTTTTTTTGAAATATAAAAAAGCCAAAAATCCCTGAAGAAGCTATCCATTGAGATAGCGAAATATTGGATAAATTTTAAATAAATATTCTTTATATAATACGGACCTTGAGCTTGAGAAATTATTGAAAGGAAATAAAATACATATTTTATAGTGATGCTTATTTTGTTGTATAGTAATAAAACACTATTAAGAAAGTTTTGAAATGCTGCTTTCTATTCTTTTATCATACAAACCGATACAAGTACCGATACAAGTAAGTATCGATCCTTTTTTTTCGATACTAAGTAGGTATCGATACTTTACGAGCGATACCACATCGAGTAAAAGTATCGATACCTTAGATGTATCGTTTTATCCCTAATAGCACCCTTACAAAATTTTGATAGAAATAGAGTCTTTGCTCCCATAAATTATCTTATTATATTGGTATTTAAAGAAATTTTATCAAAAATAATGTTAAACATAAATCATCCTACGAAACTTTATTGTAATTAGTTTATATTTGACTATAGTTCTTATGCAAATACAATCCCGACAATAGTTTCTAATGCCATAATTTCCTTATTAATGTTTGCATTAAACTTTTATATGAATCTTCGTCTCAAACCAAAATTTTGTTTTGATTGGTCCGTGATTGTGCATTAGTTGTTAATTTGTCTGTCAATACTGTGTATATGAATAGTCGGGCTTGACCGACTTTACTGTCTTATTTGTATTATAAAAAATTGTTGGAAATAAATAATTTTCTATTCTGAATAAACATTTTTAAGATAAAAAATGTAACGAAGTAAAATGTTAATTTCTCTTAAAATACAAATCTCCGACAGAATATATTTTTTTATTACAAAACACCCAGTCGAAAATACTATAATTTATATAAGAATTTCGATTGATACCCAAATCCAGGGGCCTAATAGTTTAAATTTTTACTGTCAAAAAAAGTTTCAAAAATTCGATATTCGTCAGCTCATTACTGGTTTGACCTACCGACCATTTTTAAAAAAAATTAGTTAGGTATGAGGAATATATTTTTTTAATACCCTCTTTCTAAATCAAAAACCTGTTTCGCGAAAATTTTTATGGTTTCTGCGATATAAAGCATTAATTTTGCTGCATATCAACTGTTTCAACAATTTTTAAGTACTGTTTTGCTCTACAAGCCATTGTTTGGCGATTGCAGCAAATTCTTCATACAAAAACGTACAAAATAAATTTTACTGTTGCTTTGCTGCATTGCCGTAAGAAAAAATATAGTTAAATCAAAAGCAAAATAAAATGACAACAAGAAAATTAATTTGTGAAAAATAGTTTTATAAAATAATGGACCCAACCAAGTGTACGGTTTGCTATGATATGCAAAGTGTTTTTAGCCTACCTACGGGGAAATGCTTCAATATTTTACTACAAACGAAAATTGAATATGTACAATCTTACAGCAACCATTATTATGCCAAATATACCAACTTTTACTTATTGTGCCTTGTGGACGGAAGCTCATAGCGGTCGGAGTGGTAACGACATTGCTAGTGCTTTAATTAAAATTTTAAATGAATTAATAAAAGATTATCCACTAATTAAAACTTTGGCATTATGGAGCGATTCTTGCGTACCTCAAAATAAAAATCAAATTAACGCAACCGCAATCAAAATGTTCTTTAAACAAAATAATATTGATGCCGTAATACAAAAGTCTTCAGAACCAGAACATTCTTTAATTCAAGAAGTGGACTTTGTCTATGGTGTTATTGACCGGTACTTAAAGAATATTGAAATTCATAGTCCTCTTCATTTACTAAATTTGCTTAAAACAATGCCAAATAATAAAACAAAACTTAAAGTTATGGAAATGCTTCCGGAAAATTTTCGCAAGTACTCGTTGGAAGCAAATAAAATGGACTTTCGAAAAGTCCCTTTTGCTAAAATTTAAGTACTTCTATACAGTTAAAATAATGATTTATGTATAAATTATAAAACTTCTACCAGAGAGGAAAAATATAAAAATGCAATTTTGGTTAAGTCTGCATCAAAAAATTTTTTAAAAACTCCTGAGAATTTGTTGACGAATGTTTGGAAAATATCGAAACCATCATTTATTTCCAGCGATAAAAATAGAGACATACAAGACTTGCTTATATTTCTTCCACGTGTTGATAAAGCTTATTATAAAAATTTACTCAATATTAAAAGTTTCAAAATTTCTTTTTACTTTTGCATTTTTTAAGTTCTTTAATTTGTGGCTTTTTATGTAACTTTTCTAACCAGTAGAACTGTTTTTTCTGTTTTTGTAAAGTAAAATCAAATAAAAAAACTATAAAAAAAAATTCATCTCAACAACAAGTTACACAGCAATAAGTATACGTATGCAGCACAAAAAGCCACTTTTTTAATTTTTTTTTAGAAAAGCGGCGTATGCGGCACAAAACAATATTTTTCATTTTCAAAAAAAAAAAAAACTATTAAATTCTAACTTTATTCATGAAAGTGCGCAAAAATTTACATTTTTCTTCAAAACATGTACCGGAAGCAATGGTAAAAATATAAAAAAATTCTATCGGGTACATTTTGAGAAATCTTCATGTAAATCTTCTTTGTCGTTTTTCTCCACTCCGACTTTTTGGCATATGCGCCAAACCAATTCTGAGCTGACGACTTGTTTAACATTTGTTTATTTATATATATGTATATGTAATTTTAGGTGATTTTAAAGTTAGTTTTTTTATGTGGAGCTAAAACCCAATTCCGGAAAAATTTCTTCGTGCTAATTATTTGAGTGAAATTGAAATAAAAAATATATAGATAAAATAAATTATATGGACATGGCCAAATTACTAAATTACAAAGAACTTTTTGTAACACCCTTTTTAAGTTGCTAGTATTTATTAATGTACTCCGTGAAATATCATGTTTATATTTGCAATTGTCTTTTTTATTTTTCAAAAATGGTGTCAGATGAATTTTTTAAGTTATGACAAAATGTATTTTCACTAACTCCCTCCTCTCAAGCACTTGTACATACAATAATCTTTCAATAAGGTCAATGTTATTTGTTAATATATTTTGTGTTTTTTTTTTGTATTCTGTAAAAATGTATCCTAACAAATTTTCACTGCAACATTGTAATGGGTAAAATGAAACTTGAAAAAAGTTTGCAATCGACTTGTGAATTTGTAAATCTAACAAAATTTTAAACCTGTATAATAATTTACATAATATTTTACTAAATTTTCGGTGTGTATGAACATACATACTTTGTAGTTAAAAAAGATCTTAATATAAATGAAGATAAAAAGGTTTGACGATGTAACTCTTCTCGCTTATCTGACAACAGACATACAAATGTCAAATTTAGATCATGTTAAGGATATACATATCGCACTTGATCATAAAGATCATATTCATATCAACCCGCTTTTAAAAAATAAAAAAAGGTAGAGTTAAAAATTCTTTTCATAAGTCTTTTATGTATATTAAATTAAAAATTGCTTTGCTTCTACTGAGTTAATACCCTCCTTATGATCAAGTGCGGAATGTATACGGTTAAAAAAAAAAAACTAGAAAGTCTTATGAATATTCGCATATAAACGTGTATGATACTTTTTATAATGTGTATTTTAAATATAATTATTTCATTAGTAATTTGCTAAACAAATTATTTCTTTATTTAGTACATGGCATGGATTTATTAATTGTATTTCGATCGTATATATATACATATACATATACTGATTTTTAAACGAATGGCTGTACAATTTTACATATTGTTTGAAATTCGTTTGTACGTTATATTGAGATAGTTATACTAGTACGGTACACAGTGGGATATATAAAAAAAAGAGGAAATTATTTTTAACTTTCATGATGATTTAGAAAGGAATAACATATCCGGCAACAGTGAAGGATTAATTGACTTGTATTTAATACATAACACCATCGCCAATTCCCGCAAGGATATACTAGCGTCGTTAAAAATAAATTATATGTACTTCAGTAGCATAATTATAAAAGAAAGAAAGGTTATTGTCAAACCCTGAAAACCCGTAACGTGCTACAGGAAGACCTTAACAAAACAAAGTAATGATATAAACTAGAGGTCTGCAAGAATAAATAAAAAGCAATTTCAACCAGTGTTCGAAAATAAGCACTAAATATCGTTTTTTAATGTTCGGTTCGGTAGATTTGTGGAAAACACAAACGCTAATAGTGTGTAAGTGTGTAAAAAGTCATTAAAAAAATAACATTTCCCTGTTAGTCATCTTTCGAAAGTAGAATACGAAATCATAAAAGAATTGTACTTCTCAGTTGTTATTTATAAAATCTTTTTCGTATTAAAGCCAAATATAGTGGCAAATGTAAATAGTGTAGACACTTCGTTGACATTGTCACCAATATAGTCGAAAAAACTGGTGACTTGGAGACACTTGCACCCAGGTTTCCTTCAGGGTCTTATAAGTAAAAGAAACCACAAGCTTACACTTATATTATGTCAATGTATTCAAATAAATGTATGCATATTCAATAATTCAAAAATTATTTGAATGTTCTTTGTTTAAGAAAACTTATAACTTGAACATTTTCGCAGATTGTAAAATAAAATAAAGAATTAAATTTAAATCAATTAAAAAGAAAACATTTATTTTAATTTGCTTGTGTATAATTGTAAACAAATGCAGATTTTTAACAGTGCTGCCAGAAGTTTTTAGTGTTGCCAGAATACATTTTTAGAAAAATAGTATATTTGCACAAAAATAAAAGTGGTATGCTCACGATCAATCATAATATGCACTGAAAATTTACACATTGCAAATTTGCACAATGACCATCGTGACTACCCTTAGTAAAAATATTTCCTATCGAAAACATGGCAAAAATTCGAAAAAAAACTTAAAAAAACAAACAAACTCTACACTTTGCATAAACAGCGTTAAAAAGTGAGCTATGATGAAGAACAAAAATAATAAAAAAATAATTGGAGATGGGATTTTTTTTTCAAATTTCGATTACTAGACGACGTCGACACAACATTCTTATAAAATACCAAATTAACGTTGAAGTGATGTAGTCGTCGATTTGATGTCACAACAATTTAAAATTATTGTCGACGGCGACGACGACTTGCATAAAATAGGGGAGATTATATTTTAATGTTTTTTTCCCAGACAAAAGGGACGAACATTAATGAGCCGAACCGAACACAATGAAGTTTGTGGTTTAAAAAAAAAACCCCCGAACGGATTTAAATGTTCGCATCTTTTGTTGAGTTGGATAAAAACCGTATTATTTTTGTGTTCGAGAGGTGACAAACAGGGAAACGTTATTTTTTAATGATTTTCTGCACAAACATTATTAGCGTTTGTGTTTTCCACAAATCTACTGAACCGAACACTAAGGAGCGATATTTAGTGTTTATTTTCGAACACTGGTAAAAACACAACTGGGACGAACGACAAACTGTTTTGTTGTTGTTATTTTCCGCCATTTTGCAATTTTTCGCGAATTTTAGCCAAGTTTGCAATAGAAGCGATTTTCCCCTATGATTCTTTACAGCTTTCACGGTTTTTAATAAATATTAGACTTTGCTATCATGCTGCTGTTAGCTGTCCCTGTCCCAATTTATTCGTCCGTAAGAAATAGAAATAAACCTATCGCAGAGGTCGTTACGCACGAAGAATAATTGTGTGTACTATCATATACACCAATGTATTTTATTTCTGGTGACGAATATTCGTTGCGAATAATTCGTTTTTTCGTCCCAGTTGTGTTTCTAGCATAATGATACATATTTAATTAGAGACACAAAATATTTTATTAACCCTTCTACTATTATAATTACAACTAGGTTGTTTCCCATTTCCGGGAAACAAATAAAAAATGTATTTATTGTATTTTTATCATTTTTATATTTTCAATTACATAACCTCTCGAAATTAAGCTATTGATATGGTAGGAGTGTTGTATGATTCACTTATCCCTGACTATCAACAATCGAACTGAAATGACAGTTCGAAGTCGGATTTTGAACGCTTCAGTTTAACGTTCCATCCAAATTTGAATTTGTTTTTTGGTTACAATAAAAAGGAAATCTATATTTTAAATCATGAGGAAAAAAAACGAATAAAATCCCTGAAAACCGATTTTTAAAAAAGTTCTTTGTTGAACTTTTCGAACAGAAATTTTATTTCCCATTATTTCAATATACCCGACTGTGAAATGGTACTGTGCTCAGTTGTATTGTATTTATTTAATTTGTATATTTTATTTATTTAATTTTTCTCAGTTGGTACGTTTTTTTTGTTGTTGCTGTTATTAATATTATTGTTGGGTTTTCTTTTATTTGAGGTTTTATATATGTATGTACATATAAAAACAATTTATTTATACATTTTTAACATTTATAGGAAAATAAAATTAAAATCAAATATCGAGAGATTGTAAGTAAAAAGTGACTGAATGACTGTCAGTGTTGCCAGAAAACTTTTGACTTATGTCCGCAATTTAAATTTTTAAGTGCCCAAAACAAACAGGTATGTGATGGAAATTGATTTTAAAAATAAAACGATTTAAAACCCATAATATCGTTTTCAGTATCTTTAAACATTAATGTCTAATACATTTTTCTCTTATTTTCTGCAAATAGACACTTCTACAGAAAATCTCGCATTTTGTCACGTTACGCCACAAAGTAATTAAGCTTGTAAAGACATATGTTGTTAAAATTTGTCCTCTCTTTAACTAAATGTAAAGTTAGTTGTGCTTCAATTAAATTTATTAATTAATAATTATTCAAATTTAAAGAGGGTTTTCATTGAATATATTGGCATTGTCGGTTCTTTACATAAGTTATAAGCAGGGAAATCATAAATATGCAATTGCATGTTTTCCTTGTGCGACCAATGAAGGCACAAACAACATATTTATCCGTTTTAGAGCTTTTTATGAATTTTGGCATCGATTTGTTAGTGCATATTTTTGCATATTTTACCGTTTGCAGCATTTTTGTGCATAATTTAGTTAAACGAGCATTTTTTAAGATTAAAGCGCATGTTTTGCCTTTTTAAGGCATATTTTGATACATGTTAAATTTTTTTAGATGCAGCAAATAAATTTTTTTTTTCTAAATTCTGTTACTTCAATTTCGTCATTGTGATTAAGTATAAATGTTATATAAATGTGTATAATACATAGAAATCTAGACCAATATTTAAGTGTACCGATCGACGCAAAATCACTTTTTAATGTGAACTAACGATGCCAATCCGTCGATCATGCTGGTTGTCTATCCATGTTAACCTGGTGCGCAAATTACAAGTTCCAATTTTGTAGATAATTCCATCAAATATGGACGAAGTCTATGTAAATTTTGAAAATCGATATATAATTTCACATTTTTCCAGATAAGACTCTCCTTTAGTCATTTAATTATGATGATATTTAAATTAAATTCGCTCCAAAAATATTTTACTGCAAATTAAATTATTTTCGAATCGTTTCGCATTTGCCCAAAGCTTTCATCCTTAAATAGTTTTAACTTCTTTTTAAATGTAATTATTTGTAAACAATTTAGCGACCGTACCTAAAATTTCTTAAATATCTAAACACTTAATCTTTTAGTGTACTGATCCACGTAACATCACTTTTTAAAGTGATCTAACGATGTCCATCCGTCGATCATGCTAGTTGTCTATCCATGTTAACCTTGTGCGCAAAGTACAAGTTCCAATTTTGTAGATAATTCGATCAAATATGGACGAAGTCTATGTAAATGGTGAAAATCGATCTATAATTTCACATATTTCCAGATAAGACTCTTTGTGTCCGTTAGTCATCTAATTATGATGATATTTAAATTAAATTCGCTCCAAAAATATTTTACTGCAAATTAAATTATTTTCGAATCGTTTCGCATTTGCCAAAAGCTTTCATCCTTAAATAGTTTTAACTTCTTTTTAAATGTAATTATTTGTAAACAATTTAGCGACCGTACCTAAAATTTCTTAAATATCTAGATAAGATAATATTCGGCACAAACATCTCTTATATAAATTTTAACCTCATATGGGCTAAAGCGATTTTTATGTTTTTTTTTTTAATTTTATATTGTTTTTATTAAATTGTTGAATATTTTGTCTTCAAATGAGCAAATTTAGGTTTTTAGGGCATATTTTTAACTTCAAATTTTTTAAATTCGTTTATCAAAAATAGTTCTAGTAGTCGACCACCATTTAAAAATATTATTTTAAACTTAAACAATTAAACGAAGAGGAAGATTAAGTTCCTCATCTTTTAGAAAAAAATAATAATAAAAAGTTATAAAAAACGAAAATTTATATTCGACGTCTAAAATGGTCACAGAAATTGAAGTTCAAAATCGTGTTTAACTGTGCAATTGTACAAAATCCGCTTACAAAAATTCTTATCAAATTAAAATCTAAAAATCGTTTTTTACATTTTTCTTTGTGTAAAATTTCTTATTTTATTTTTAAAAATAATTTAACTTTATTTTTAGCAAAACTCCCCAAATCCCCGCTCTCAAAAATCTCTCTCCAAATTAATGTTTAAATTCCTAATTTTATTACAAAACCTCTTATCTGGCAACACTGATGACTGCTACTCCTCGGTTGTCACACATACACAGACAGACAGTGGGGCGCTTAATGAGAGGATTTTTTAAAATGAAATTTTATTTTAGGTATTTTTTTTTTCATTGTATGATTGACAAAAAATAAGGAAAATAATAAATATATTTATTTGCAATTCATTTTATTTTTAAAATAAATATTAATGCATTATAATATGTAGTATACATTTTATTTTTTTAATTGTATATGAATTAAGAACATAAAATTTCTTAGTCTTATATTTCTGTTATACTACAGTATTTATCGTTGACATTAATGTCGTTATTTGCACGACTTTTAGTGCTTTTAAACGAGAAAAGAGTCTAAAACTTAATTGCATAATTTCATCGACATCATTCATAAAAACTTTTGTATCGAAGTTGCTTCGGTTTGACAATGCGTGACTTTAAACGTAGAATGTTACCTCACTACCCTACTGAATGTTACCAGCCAACAATTTTGTTGCCTTAAGAATCGGCATAATTTCCGCCTGAAATAAATTAAATTTATCCGAAAGACTGTAAGACTTACGTAATGTTAAAATCCATTTCCAGGAAAGTATCCAAGAGAACTGCAAGATATTTTGCCTCATACGCTTACTTTAACTCAATGGCAGCGGGAACCGGTAAGTAAAATTCGTATATCTCCAGTTTTCTCTGTTTACACCTATCCTATTTGCCACGGCAGAAGAAGATAAAAATTTGCCTGTGACCATGATCACAACATCATCTGAATTAGCCACAATTTTCGTGGTATGGTTATAAGTCTAACAAATATGAAAAAAGAGAAGATGTTCGTTGTAGGGAGCCCTAGTCTTTATTTATAACCGCAATAAGATTTTTTAGGTGATGTCTGGACAGCTGTAATGCCCGCCTAGAGCTTTTTTCATCTCAAATGGGCTAGATTTTCCTGGTTTCCCCACAGGTGGTTTCATCAAGCCATCTCTGACCGGCAACAATATGAAACTTTTGTGAAATAAGTTGCTTACTCCTTGGGAGTAAAACACTTATATCGTATGTTAAACCTAAAGTGGTGCATAATTTACCCTAGGCCCCATATAAGCCCTATTACCGTAAAACAGTTTAGTACGCCTTAAATCATAATTAATAATGCTATCATAACAAAATTTGGTACGTCACAGTTTTATAGGACTAGAAACAAGACTGTAAAATTTCGTGAAGGTCGGTTCATAATTTACCCTAGGCCTAGAGTTTTTTTTTCCCGGAGTTTTTCGATTCCCGGGAAAGCGGGAGAAATTTTTAAATTTCCCGGGATCCCGCGATCCCGCTCCATACAAATAATACAAAGTAAACTTGGTTTTATTAATGAAAAAAACTTTAATAAACAAACGTGAGGGAACTTGTTTACAAAGTAAGTAAAATAAATGCTTAAATACTACAAAAATTAATTGAAGATTGAAAGCGGAACTTGAATTATTATTACCTTTGGCTATTATAAGCAAATTCCGTATTATGATGATCTAGTTCAAGATAAAATAAACATAACAATTGAGGTACTCAAGATATGAGATCAAAAAGTAAAATCATAAAATATATAAAATATTTTAATAAATATATTAACATTTTTTAACGGCGCACATAGGGGTTTTTTGCCAATCTAGCCGGACATTAAGCAAAAAATTTAATTTAAGAAATGGAAAAATTTAAGTACGCAGCTCGACAGACAACAAAGTTCTGCATCGTATAGTGAATTTTCAAGACTTTTGCTTGAGATTTGTGGTTTTGGGACACTGTTAAAACCAGGAAAGTTGATTAAATTGCATGCGTGTTCATTGACTTTTTACGGTTTTGGGAGGTTTACCATATATTTTTTTGTAGATAAACGAATAAAGATTTTACATTGAATTTTTTTTTCTGTGAAAGACTATATAAACAGCTAATTATGAAAATTTTTAAAAAAATTTTATTTGAATTTTTTATGATAAAAAAATTAGTACGAAATTAAAAAAAACGATTTTTTTGTTCACTTTTTTGTAAAAAAATAAAATTTAAAAGGTTTTTGAAGGTGAGTTCCGCTGAGTTCTTAAAAATGTTATACATCACGATAAAATTTAAAATCTCTACTTTTAAATTAAAAAAAAAAAACGTTGCGCGTTGTTGCGCCATTTTTTTTAATGATTTTTTGAAAATTTCACCTTTTTTCTGTTTTTGCTCATCTTGCATAGGTACATATCGAGCCCTTACAGCGAAAATAATGTAAGCGACATGATTTTCAATTTTCGTTTTTTTTAATAAATGACTTTATTGGCAACACTTGCATCATCTCCTAAAATATCATGGTCACATAATGTACCGTTACGATTTTATAGCAAAAACAATTAATATGAAGTAAAACAAAAAAGCTCTCTTCTGTAAAATTTGATTTTTGGCGCTTACATTATTTTCGCGGTTAGGGGTCGATATGATAGATACCCTTTCGTCAGTCATAAAATGTGTTGGTTGTACGTAGATGTTTTTTATTTAAATTATTACATCTAAGACTAATATTCCCTGTATATAAAAGGGATGTGCGAAACAGTAAGTAACGGGTTTTAACCACCTGTGCGGCCGCTAAATGACGTTATTTTATGGAGCAAAATAAATGTACCTGTTTTGCATAACTTTTAAAATCATTAACAACAAAAATAATATATAATAAAAAATAAAATCTGGGCTCTAGGTACCTAGTTTTTTTAAATATATATTGTGGTTATTGCATAAAATTGTTATCAGAACCATTTTGAAGCTTCGAGAGTAGAATGGAAAAAGTGTATACGAAATTAGAGTTATTCCAAATTATACAAGAATGTAGTTCTAAACTCGTTGAAGAGAAATTACAATTTTTAGTTAGAAAATTGTGCGAAATTTCAAAATGTCAGGGAGATAGTGACATATCAGTAGTAAATCAATGCTTAAAGAAATTCAAATATTTTATTAAAATATTTTTAAAAGATTTTAGTACATAGCGCAACTGTAATGAGTGAGGCATTGTTGCCTATCGGGCTATTATCAGAAGAAGCGTCTGAGGCACGAAATAAACATTTTCGGCTTTACAGGCAGAATTTTGCTAGAAAGTTTTCGAGGGTTCAGTGTAACAAAGATGTTATAAATAGAATTTTGCTCAGTTCTGACCCACTGATTACTAGCATAAGACCAACTCCAAAAAAAAAGTCATTACCCTTTACGAAAGAAGCTATTTCTTTTATGCTTCCACCTGTACTTGGCTCTGAAGAGAATTCAGATTCAGAAGAGGATTTTGAAGAAGCAGACGAAGAAGAACCATGGCACTCATCATCATCTTAGTGCAAAAGAGAAGTTATTTTAAATAAATTAGTTGTTATTATTTTAAATAAAATTTGCTGTTACTATTATAAATAAGTTATTATTACGAATATATTAATTATTTTCAGATAAATTAAATACTATAAAATACATAAAAGTCACATAAAATCTTAAAAATTAATATGTTTTGGAAATTAACAAAAAAAAAAAAAAATTTTTACAGGGTCGTTCCGGGGGGGTGTTTGGAGGGATACCTCCCCCTACCCATTAAAGTTCAAAAATTTAATTTTTATAGTATTAAGGCGTTAGTAATCTATTTCTTTTAATATTTACATTTTTTTTAAATATTATTTTATGTAACCGCCCTCAAAAGGGGGCGGGGGCGAAAAGTGTAATTTTACGATCTCATGGGTCTTATTTTAGGTTTTTTAACTTTCGCCGACGTTAAAAGTTGCATTTGCCAAACAAAAGTATGGAAAAAGTTAAAAAAAAATTGCATTT